>CM035836.1:405126092-406515467 GCA_020510985.1 Pholidichthys leucotaenia | reverse complement strand
TGGCAGAAGCACTTGGAGGGATTCTGACTGTTTTGCCAAAAAAAAAAATATCGTAGTGTTTTCTTTTAAATAAGACCAACCCTATGAAGATACTGCAAAGGGTTGAAGAACAGCTTTTGATTTACTTTGGATGTTATTTTTAGGCGTTTTTAGGGAAACTGACCCCTGAGAGTAAGGGGTTCCACGGACTGCATATTCAGGAGAGCAGTGAAGATGCTCTCCACTGAGCCTCGGCTCTGGCAGCATGGAAGAGGCATGGTGGATGCTGTCAGTCTGAAGATTTTAAACTAAAAACCTCTCTTCTGTGACAAAGTATTCTGACCACATGTGCCTGTCCTGTCCCGGTTAAAACAAAAAAAGACACACACTCAGCAGTTGTTTTCCTGTTAATGTTGTTGAATAGGAACTAACTGAAGACACAGCAGACAGAGTTTTTCACTGTACAGAGGGGGAAAAAAAAGGTACATGGGTTTACAAAATTATTCAGCGGATCATCCTCTTTTCCTGAAGTTTCAAACCCATTTATGTTTGTGTATTACATCCATGCACGCTATGTTAAACCTATTAAATTCAGCTGGATTGTTAAGCCCAATTGTTGAATTATCTCTTCCCCATCGTCCTCCATAAAATAATTAAGTGAACATCAACTGTAATTAATGCCTGGCTTAATGCCAATCAGCTTTACTACTGCATGCATTTTCGCTCATGCGTGCATCCTTTGGCCAGCATGACCAGAGTTTATCTTCAATTATGAGCCTCTGTGCATTAAAGGGATGAAAGAAATTCTGTGTTGTTATTTCTTATATAAACTGTGGTCATGTGTGTTGTTGTGGAGCGTGTAAATAACGAGGCGGATTTGGCTCAGACGATTTATTACACATCTCACACAAGAAGCATAGACAGAATGACAACTCAGCAGAGACTCTTCTCTTAAAGGCCAAATGTCACGTAATTTTTTTTTCTAAATGACAACGAATTTTGATAAAATACACATAGCTTAAACCAAATATTCATACCGGAGACCATATCACCCACCCGTATTTACATAATTGCACAAAATACACCAGGCGAAGGCCCCGCCTTGCTCGCTGGCTTGTGACAGCCAATCCAGACCGCAGCCATGATTTTGACGTCACAAATTTCACCCTGGCTGCCCTGCCTATCCACATTCACACTTATCAACATTGGACAATCATGACGGAAAGTGACAGCGATTGTGAACAAATTAGTTTAGTTTTGTCTTTTTTTTTGTCTTTTTTTTGTCAGTGGTTCAGACAGTGACAGAGGCATAGAACCTTACAGGTTCGAGCCGTCCGAGACGGAATCAGATGCTTTGTCTGATGACAACAGTTCCGACGATGACCAGAGAGCAGAACCAGTGGAAAATGTCATTGAATTGGACATTAATCGCCTCCAGAATTGGGAAGCCGAAGGGGGTCTGTTGAGGGCGCCCCATAAATATTGATTTTTCGGAAGCCATTATTATTACAGTGGAGGAGAGCCGCTGCTGTCAAGAAATTTACCAGATCAGTGAGAATGGAGGAGCATACCTGTCAAGAGAGACGTTTTCGCCGTATTTTAATACGGGGAAAATGCAATTTTAGCAAATACGGGCGTATTGCCATTTCTGTACGCCCAAAAGAAAAATATACGGGAAAAAAAATTGAGTGTGTTGAGGAACACGTCGTGTGTGTGAGACCCCAACAGCTAGGGTGCTGGCAGATGGCTCAGCGGGAGCTATTCTCACTACATTGAGAAGTGTGGACTCAATCATTAGGCTGATGGCCGCCCCGGGCAGATCGCTCAGTGTGAGCTATTATCACTACTGTTAGAAGTGTGGACTCAATCATTAGGCTGATGGCCGGGGCGGGCAGATCGCTCAGCGGGAGCTATTATCACTACTGTTAGAAGTGTGGACTCAATCATTAGGCTGATGGCCGGGGCGGGCAGATCGATCAGCGTGAGCTATTCTCACTACTGTTAGAAGTCATTAGGCTGATGGCCTAACACTTTCAGCTGTCCTGCGGCTGCGGAACAGAGAGGAATCGCCTTCCAAATCCAGAATTCTGCTTTTTTTTATTTTGAGCCGGACGCTGAGTTGTGTTGTTGTCAAATATCCATAAATCCTTAAAATATTTGACAATAACAACACGAATTACATTTAAAACATTTCCCAGAAAAGTGTCCCTTATTACCCCGCCGTCCCTTATAGCCGCGTTTTACGGTATTAAAATACGGCGAAAACGTATCACTTGACAGGTATGAAAACATTTCCCAGAAAAGTGTCCCTTATTACCCAGCTGTCCCTTATAGCCCCGTTTTAAGGTATGGGTGAAATATCCAATTTTTTCTTTCTTGTTGCTCACTTCAATCTTCCAGTCTCCATATAAACAATCAATCGGGATACCCCAAGCATCAAACTAAGGTACAATCAATTTCGTCACTTCCGCCTTCTTCCCCAGGCGATTCCGGGGGCCGTGAGTAGGAACGTCAGGCCAAGCGCGGCAGTTTTAAATTAACGAATATTCCGGCGTTACTGAAGCATATGCACCAAGACCCGAATGGATCGGTTCCCTTTTATATCTAGTTTCAAGACATTTTAAGGACCCTGTTACGTGACATTTGGCCTTTAAATAGCATGGCATTCCTCTAGAAGTTTCTAACACACAAAAGGTCACACTGCATTCATCCTTCACACCTCCCTGTTATCTCCCAGGGAACCTCTGCTCTTTGTTCTTGTCTAAGATGTTATACAATTATGCTCTCCCCATGTGCCGCCATACGACCCCCCCGAGCATCTTGGCTAGAACAATAGAACAACAGTCCGTATGCTGTGGTAGAATTATTAAACATCAATCCACATGCTGCTTGGGCTTCAGTCTTCTCCCGTATCTGCTGTAACCAGGATTCACCGCCTCCGCAGCGCTGTCATGCTGGGGGGTTGATGTTTGAGGGGTAAAAGTCTGTCCGTGTGGGTGCTCTGGTGAATCTTTTCTCTGGGAAGCTCCCCGTGGGGGTCTTCCACGCCGAGGGGCCCTCGCCAACAGCACTTGCTCGTCCTCCACCACGAAAGCGTGTTTGAGTCTGTCTATGCCAATCTTTTCCCTCCTACCCCCCAAATCTAGCAAAAAATGCTTGTCCCCTGTTTCCAGCACTCTGAACGGTCCATCATAAGGTGGGCGCAGTGGAGGGCGATGGGCGTCGTGTCTGACAAACACGAACTCCGCGTTTTTCAAAGTTTTAGGCACAAAAACGCGCGGAAAACTGTGGTGGGCAGGGCCCAGCAGCGTGCTTGTGTCTATGCTACGCTGCAACCGCTGAGACGGGGAGCTGCCCGGCGCGGGATTATCTGGAAGAAACTCCCCGGGCAGCCGAAGTGGTTGCGCAAAAACGAGTTCAGCCGGGGAAGCTTCCAGATCCTCTTTAGGCGCAGAACGTAACCCCAATAAAACCCACGGTAGCTTGTCTACCCAATTTGCATCCGTCAGTGAAGCCCTGAGAGCCGCTTTCAATGATCTATGAAAACGTTCGCATAGCCCATTAGCCTGTGGATTGTATGCGGTTGTGCGGTGAATTGTGACACCCAGGCTGCGGGCCATTGTTGACCAGAGTTCGGAAACAAATTGAGGGCCTCTGTCGGACGTAATATCCGACGGGACTCCAAAACGTGCCACCCATGCTGTTAAAAACGAGTGTGCCACCTCCTCGGCTGTGGTTGCCGCCAGTGGAACCACTTCCGGCCAGCGTGTGGTGCGGTCCACCATTGTCAGGAGGTGCGTGCACCCCTGTGATGGCGGGAGGGGGCCCACGTGAACATGATCGAACCTCTTAGCCGGGATGCGAAACGGCTCCAAGGGAGCCTTCGTGTGTCTGTGTACTTTGGCTCGTTGGCACGCCACGCAGGCTGCCGCCCACTCTTTCACTTGTTTGCGAAGGCTCGGCCACACAAATTTCTCCCCTACCATTTTGACCGACGCGCGCACTCCCGGGTGCGCCAAAGAATGAATCCAGTCAAACACGCGACGGCGCCACGCAGCCGGGACCACGGGACGCGGGCGCCCCGTGGAGACATCGCAGATTAGGGGGGGCACGCCGTCTTGCAGCACCCTGCTCTCCAGCCTTAACCCTGTTGGTCCAGACTGGAGCGCGCGCACGTCCGCGTCACTAACCTGCTCCGCGGCCATGGCTGCGTAATCTATCCCCACGCAGACCGGGGCCGCCACAGCGCGCGAGAGGCAGTCTGCCACTACATTCAGTTTACCCGAGACATGCTGAATATCGGTAGTAAACTCTGAGATCGCGGCCAGCTGTCTCTGCTGCCGGCCCGACCACGGTTCTGAAACCTTGGCCATCGCGAATGTTAGCGGCTTGTGGTCAACGAACGCGGTGAAACTGCGCCCTTCCAGCCAGAACTGGAAGTGGCGAATGGCCAGGTGGAGAGCCAGCAACTCCCTGTCGAACGCGTTGTATTTACGTTCACTGTCGCGCAAAGTCCTGCTGAAAAAGGTGAGCGGCTGCCAAGCCCCGGCTACACGCTGCTCCACGACCGCCCCTATGGCCGCATCTGAAGCGTCAGTGGTGAGCGCTATGCGGGCCGTTGGGTCTGGATGTGCCAGCAATGCGGCATTTGCCAGGGCTGCTTTGACTTCCGAGAACGCGCGCTCTCGCTCCGGGTCCATTCGACCTTATTTGCGGGTTTCTGTTTTCTGAGCGCGGCGTACAGTGGTTGCATGAGCTGCGCTGCGCGGGGAAGGAAACGGTTATAAAAGTTCACCATTCCCAAAAATTCTTGTAGCGCCCTGACCGTTTGCGGCCGGGGAAAATCTGCTACTGCGCGCACTTTGTCAGGCAGCAGGACCGCTCCTTCGGGAGAGACGCGGTGCCCCAAAAAATCAATCCCCGTCACCCCGAACTGACATTTCGCTGGGTTGATTATTAACCCGTGCTCTTCCAACCTCCGGAAAACCGTCGTGAGGTGGGTTTCGTGTTCGTCTTCGGACGCGCTGGCTACTAAGATATCGTCCAGGTAGACGAACACGAAAGGGAGATCACCCAGCACTGCATCCATCATGCGTTGGAACGTCTGTGCAGCCCCTTTAAGCCCAAAAGGCATGCGCAAAAACTCGAATAAACCGAACGGAGTTATTACCACTGTTTTGGGTATGTCCTCAGCGCGCACTGGGACTTGGTGGTAACTGCGGACCAGGTCTATTTTAGAAAAACGTGCGCTCTTGCAAGGTGAATGGAAAAATCCTGAATGTGAGGAATTGGGTAGCGGTCGTGCGCTGTGGCGTTTTTCAACCTGCGGAAATCCCCGCAAGGTCGCCACGAACCTTCAGCTTTAGGGACCATGTGTAGCAGGGAAGCCCATGGGCTGTTTGAGCGCCTAATGATGCCCAACCTCTCCAGGTTGGCGAACTCCTCACGCGCTATGGCCAGTTTAGCTGCGTCAAAGCGCCGAGGTCTTGCAAAAACGGGCAGCCCGGTGGTGGTGATAAAATGCTCCACCCCGTGTTTAGCGATTGCTGCCGAAAACGTCAGGACGTTGGCTTGTGCTGTTGGCCGGGTCACTCGAGCTAAACAGGGGAGAGAGTCAAAAGAGAGTGCATTAACCAGGCGTCTGTTAGCGGCATCTACCAACAAACCATGTGCACATAGAAAATCAGCCCCCAGTATATGGAAATTCAATGCTGCTATGACAAAAGGCCATTCAAATGTACGACCGTGTAGAGAGAAGAGCAGAGTCCTCTCACCAAAGGTCTTAATCCCCGAGCCGTTTGCTGCTGCCATCTCGGGGCCGCTAGATCCTGCCAGCCGGTCAGCGTAGGTCGGCCGGATGAAACTCTTCTGGGCGCCGGTGTCCACGAGGAAATGCCTCCCCGAGTGTGCGTCCGTCAAGTAGAGCAGCTTGTTCTCCTCCCCGAGGGTCGCGGCTGCTACCGACCCCCAGTCTTGGCGTTTCCCAATTCGCTTGAATTGGCACGGTGGTATACATTTGCGTGCCCTCTCTGCGAAGCGGCGGTGGTAGAAGCAAAGCGCGTCTCCCCCGCGTTCCTTGGCCCCCGCCGCTGCTGCCATCGGTGACTCTGCTGCTGCTGTCAATGGCTCCTCGCCTCCTCCGGCCGTCGCGCCGAGCTCCGTCGCTGCCGCAATGGTCGTGAACTCCCTGCTGGCGACGATGATCCGGTTTGCTTCCTGGGCTAGCGCATGATAGTCCCGCTTGGCCAGCAACAGCGAATTGGCCAGGGTCGCTCTTGCTGCTGACGGAAGGTTCCGGAGGAAGAGGTGGGTAAAAATGAAATGGTCGTCGTCTGTGCCCTTTAACCTCAGCATCTTCTCCATCAGGTCTATGGCCGACCCATCTCCCAACCCGGTCCGAGTCAGGAGTCTCTCTGCTCTCTCACCATCCGAGAGTGTGTAGTGCTGGATGAGCGCAGCCTTCAGCGCGCCATACTTGTCGTCGGTTGGTGGCTGATCGAGCAGGCTCTCTACGTACTGAGCCGTGCGGGCATCGAGCGCTGCGACCACATAGTGGAATTTTGTGTCATCCGCCGATATCCCCCGGAGGGCGAACTGCGCCTCGACTAGGTGGAACCAGGAGCGCGGGTTGTGCTGCCAAAAATCCGGTAGCTTGATCGCAACAGCACCTGCGGGGCTGGGGGTTCCCATCGAGGTTGGCTCCAGGGATCTTTCATCGTGTTCCATGATTCGTCTTGGGTCACCAGTGTGGAGCGTGTAAATAACGAGGCGGATTTGGCTCAGACAATTTATTACACATCTCACACAAGAAGCATAGACAGAATGACAACTCAGCAGAGACTCTCTTAAATAGCATGGCATTCCTCTAGAAGCTTCTAACACACAAAAGGTCACATTGCATTCACTTCCTTAATCCTTTACCATTCCTCTAGAAGTTTCTAACACACAAAAGGTCACACTGCATTCATCCTTCACACCTCCCTGTTATCTCCCAGGGAACCTCTGCTCTTTGTTCTTGTCTAAGATGTTATACAATTATGCTCTCCCCATGTGCCGCCATATTGTCAATATTGACAATAGCAAAGCACATTCAGTTATCTAAATGCTAAAATTAAGTGGTAAGATTATGCTCTATTGATTGAGAAATCTTTGTACCAAACTGGAAGGAATTTCACATCACTGTAAACGTACTGAGCGACACTTGAGTTATTGAAATGATTTTCAGGAACCAAAATGGGTCACGGATTCTGTCTTTTTCAGCCTCTGTCTTTGACATAGCAATATGTTTTAATGAGCCAGGATGCTGCAAGAGACTCAGGCAGGGTCCCTGACAGAAAAGTATGTTCTTTAATATTTTATTACCGTTTTTAAGATCATTCTAACATATTCCTGCTTCATTACATCGCAACCAGCAAGAGAGGCTGGAGAGATGAGAGAATAGGGGAGCACTTGCAACAGATTCATGTATAGAACCAGTGTTTTCAAGTCAGACAGTGCTTCTGTCACTAGTCTCGCAGCAGCAAACATGTGAAGTGTTGGGCGCACTTGGAGGAAGGACTTGTGACTATGAGTACAGTAAGCTGCTCGTCAAATGAACTTTTGAAATGGACAGAAATAACTGATAGGAGGACCAGTCACCCTGTTTAGTAGAGCTGGAGGATTGATGGTAGACAAAAAGAGTTTGCATCCTACGGAGAGATAAAATGTCTGGATGGAGGATGGCAGGGAAGACTTGCATGATTCATGGGTGGATGAATAGATGTAGGAGGGGGATCAGCAGGAAGATGGACAAGAGAGCTGGTGGCACACATGCCAACATCCAGATGAAAGAGCGAGACAAAAGCTTGAGAGAAAGTTTGAGAAATGTGCATTTTGGATCTCAGCGGTTTCACTCAAGTATAACTAATTCCATCACATCTGTTTAAAGCATGCACATTGTCTTAATGAATGTTGTGTGCCTGTAGAATGTACCGAGCTACATGCTTTGTCCTGCCTGTTGCTTTGTTCAGGGCTGCCCAACCTTCAGAATGCATGTATTCCAGTGAGCAGCAGGAGTTCATGTGGCTCTGTGTGCCTCAACAAATGCTTTAACAAAATATTGATTAGATTCCAGATTGGGCTTGCATCAGAAAACCCACTCATCACCCCCCCGCCCCCAGCCCCCAAAGATTCTTTTGTTCTTCTAATTTCTGTGTGACATTTCGTCAACGTTTGTCCCAAAACAAATTATTCAAATGTTGAGGTGTGAAATTTATTTCAGCAATTCCTGCACTCTTTAATTACTCGTTCTCACTTACTCGTTAAGTGGTGTTGACCCAAAAATTGCCCTGAAGCAAAGAGCTGCCTTAGTATGGCTGTCTTTCACGGGCTAAAAAGATGATACACTCCCAAGAAAATCCAGTTTTAATCAGTCAGAGTTTTCAGAGCAGGACTTAAAATTACAAAAAGCAGCATAGCTTTTATTAGTTCAGTTATCAAAGCAAAAGTCATATTCACAGTAAAACCATGACATAGATCTACCTTGATGAGGACTGGCATATATTATATTAGCATACAGAACTGACTCCAACTCCCAATATTTTTTAATAAAAATGAGGTGTGCAGGGAACTCGGAGCTGCTGCTTTATTCTTTGGCATCCACACTGTTGGTGTCCTAATATGCTCGATGAGAGGTGCTTTCATATTCTAGATATGTTTACAACTCTTGTACGTCTTGATGAAGCACTCTATCAGCGTATCGGTAAATGAAGATAACTCAAGTACTTGTAAAATAGCTTATTTTATCCTACAAGTACAGGATATTCTGTGTGGAAAAACACTTTAATGTTTGCAGGAAATCCTAGTAGTCTTTAATTTAACGTTTTACATTTAATACATTTTTATTGCTGAAAAACTTACACACTCAGCTATCTACTACTGCAAGAAAGAAACACACATTAAGATCTAGGCATTTATGACACGATCTACTCAACAGCATATTGTTAAAGGTGCAGAGTGCATTTATGAGTGTATCTGAGGGCACATTCAGACAGCCACTGGGTGGTCCAGACTAAAGGGCCAAACAGTGGCTTCCGTGGATAATTAACAGCAATTTACAATTTAGTTCGGTTCATTTGGTGCCGTCTGAACGTGTGTTGGAACTCTGGTGTGCACCAAACAAGCAAAGTCTGGTCCCCCTGAAAATGGGGGTCTCTGTTCTCTTGCAAACAAAGTCTGGTGTGCTCCGCTTGTAGTGTGAATCCAAACGGACTATCCAGCGAACCAAAGGGCAAAAGTGCCCCTCGGCGTTTGTGTAACCATAGCAACATGTAGTCTGAGAAGAGGAAGTGGCATTTACCGTAGTACATTTTGGGTAGAAAATAACAATAAAGACAACCACACGAATCCGAGATATCCTTTTACCAAAGAAAGCCGAGGAGAAAAGTTAAAAAATGTCTTGTTTGTGGCGGACAAACAACCCAGCTGGAGGGAACGGATTTCCATTTTCAGTCCTGGTCAATCAATGAGCCTGATTTTTCTTCTTCGCCGAGACTTTTTCTTCCTGGTCAGTGGTGGTTTTAGCTACAGCACCCCAAACAAGCAGTTGTTGTAACTGTGTGATGTTGTCCAAGCAGTTTGGTCCGCTGCATTGTGAATGCAAACCAAACCAAACAAAGGTGTGAAAATTCTCGGCATTCCCTGCCCAGTCGAACCGAGACCCCAGCAACAGGCAAGTGTGAAAACCATAAAGGGGCTGGCCAGTTATTCAGAGGTGTGTTTTGAGTGTGATATGCAATAATCCAATCAGTCACTCTCCTGTCCTTGCCTTTAATACACAGGGGCACATGATCTAAGGCAAACGGTGATCATGACGTTGTGTTTACCTCAGAGGGAAGATGGGTTTTGCACTTGCCAGAGATGAAGAGAAAATGTATGTGAAAGTAATGCTGTTTGGCATTAGCCAGGTATTAATTACAGTTGATGTCCAGTCAATTATTTTATGGAGGAGGATGAAAATATGATTGAGCAATTGTGCTAACAATTGAGCTGAATTGAAATTAGTTAACCCCTTCCACAGCATGTGGGACACCATGTGGTATATGGGGCGGCGCCTATCTCCGTTTCATTGACCCTAGGCCACACAGCTACTGTGAGTCGTGAAAGCTACAGTAGGGGGTCAGTCCTCTGGTAGCTCTGTGTGGATGCTCTACCAACTAGGCCACCACTCTGGTTTGAATTGAAATTAATTTAGATTAAATGTAGCATGCACTGATGCACACCTGGCTCGTTCCACTCCATTGCATAATATGAATCCATGAATGGGTTTGAAACTTCTGTGCAAAGAGGATATCCGCTTAATAATCCGCTTAATAATAATAATAATAAAGAAGAATCCGCTTAATAATCTCATAAACCCACGCAGTATTTTTTTCTCTGTGCAGTGAAAACTCTTGATTGTCTGCGGTTTCTCCAAATGATCTAGAATATATTACAGGGTATATGTGGATAGTTTGTATTTAACTGTCCTTAGATTAATATATTTAAAAGGAAAAACAGCTGAGTGTGTGTGGTTTTTCATTAACCGGAACAGGACACCCGTGCGCACAAATGTACACAAGGAGATGACCATCAGGACACAGACATGTTGGACAGAATACTTTGTCACAGTAGAGTGGTTTGTAGTTTGAAATGTTCAGATTGACAGTCCCATCCCGCTGCCAGTTTTAGACATCCTCTCCTCCATCCACAGGATCAGTTCTGATCTAGAACAGGTCACAAAGGCTCAGTGAAGTGCAGATCCTCCTGCCTTTTACACCTCTCCTGAATGTTACAGTCTGTGGTGAAAAGTGAACCACACACACTCCCTGTTCATTCATTTCTCTAAAAAAATTAATTAATGTCTAATAGGTTATATTTCTCCTGTAAGTTTGTGATTAAAATGTAAATATGGATGGGAAAAAAACTATTCAGAGTGTCTCATATTATTATTAGGGCTGGGAATCATCACTAATTTCCGGAATTGATTTGATTCCGATTATTGAGGTTCTGAATCGATTCAGTTCTGATTTGATCCGATCCTGATTCATTAAGGGAAATTACCATTTTAATAGCTATTTTATTTGTCAGGGAAAAAAATCTTAGACCTAATGCTGCAAATTGTACCAGAAATACTCAAACTTTGTTAATACATAAATTATCACAAAGAACTGACCCAAAATCAGTTACAATAATGCACTTTTGATTTTTTTTATTATTTTTTTTTATTATTAACCTTTATTTATACAGGTAGTCTCATTGAGAAACAAGGTCTCATTTTCAAGAGAGACCTGTCAGCTATGATTTCACAGAGTTCTAACAAGTGCTTTCTTTAATGCAAAGGCTGTGTAGTGTCAAGTTAACATCCCAGAGTCAGTAAACAAATTCATGCATGAAGCATGTCGGCATAATCTCAATGTATTTCAGTCCTTCCAGGATTTCACCGGCTGTTTTTGTGATTGTTGCGGCCCAAAAAGCCTTAATTTGTGGGAGCTTTTCCAAAAAGTTGCCATTTTTAGAGGTTTTTTGCACTGAAAGTTGTGTGAGGAAGTACAGATTTTAAAGTAGCTGCTTTTTCCATAGTTTACAGTGATGCTGTTCTATGTAACACCACAAGAAAAGCACAGGATTGCCAAAAATTTCCTGTTAAACAGTAATTTATTTTGAATTAAATGCTCAATAAAATTGTCAAAAAAAAATGACCAATACTGTGCTCTTGCTGAGAACTCGAATAAAAAGGATAAATGAATTAGCCATTACAGCCATTATAAATTGCAATGAATACATGTTAGCGTATGGAGAAAACTATGGCAGCGCCTTCTTGAATCTTGAATGTGAAAAATGTGAAAAAACCCTGAAAAATTTGAGGTCTTCTTCTATGCTAAAATCCACAACGAAGCAGGGATGGCTTCTCCACTGACGACCTCTTCCCTTTAGAAGGCCTCAGTGCAGGATGGATCTTGGCGAGGAAACCCAGTCTTCACAGATCTTAAGGGGAGATGAAAAGGAGAATATACAGTATTTCAAAGTGAAATTGATAAGCATATTTTTAAATCCCCACTCTACCGTAGAGTTTAATAATTTAGTTTATTTTTTGTTGTTTGTCTTATATTTTAACTACAAATTAACTTTCAATTTCTGAAAAGGTTTTCAATTAATTTCCTGGAAGATCTGACCATTTCAGTTTAGTTCTATTGAGTAAAAATGGCTCGTACTGGAGCTTTTATTAATTCTGCCATTTTCATTTTATTGTAATTATTATTATTATCTTCTAATCTCTCACTTAGTGCTAGAAGTCAGAAATTAAATGTGTCATTCAGAACAAACATTAGATAAAGGCAGCTGCCTCCGTCATGAAGTCCTGTGTCATATGGTCCTGGGCACGGGTGGGCGACATGCCCAGTCTTCAGTTAAGTTTAGTCTTTTTCTGTCTGTTTGTTTCTTTGTTTTCCCTGTCTAGTTATTGTGTCATTTTGTTTTTGTAGTAATGTTTATATTTTGGGGTTGTGTTGTTGCTGTTTCATTATGGTTTCCGGTTTGTGTTTTATTTTGACGCCGTTGTGCAGCTTCCGGCTGTCAAACTGGTTCGCAAGCTGCACAGCTGTCATTCATTCTGTTATTTTCTCCACTCATGTGTCCACGCCTGTCAGTCATTAAGGAACGGTATTTTAGGGCACAACAATCTTTCCCCGTTGTCGTGTCCTACTGCTGTTTTCCCTCAGTTGTTTTTGCCAGACGTAGAGTGTATTTTGATTGCTGTCAAGAAGAATGGGAGTGCTCCCTCCAGGTTAGTTTCCCCTGTACTTCCAGCCGTGAGCCCCGCGTCTGTCTGGGTGTGCTCCGGCTGGTTCTGCCCCTTTGCCCGGCGTTCCCAGGCTTCTGTCCCCCTGTCGACATTGAGCCCCTTTCTCCTCCAGCACCTGCATTTGTGCATTATTTGTAGTGTTGTGTTTTGTGCATCTTTAATAAATGTGCAAACTCACAGAGAGCGTTTGGTGTCCTGCTTAGCCCTTGAAAAGGGCGATTCATGACAGTCCTGGCAAAAAAAAAAAATATCTTTATTCTGCATTTATTTGCCGCTCTTAACCAACAGGTAACTACTGTATCCATAGTTTGTAAAAGAAAACACCATTATGCTGGATGAATTATTAATTTATGACACAAATGTTAAAAAAACAATATTTTATTTATCCCAGCAGCTGCAAGAGTCTCCTTCTCTGGTCTGTTGTCTGTTCTCCATGTGTTTTCTGTTTGAAAAGAGTTTATCAGTCATCAACTTCTGTGTTCCAGCACAACATTGCATGTAGTACAGAACCATTTATCCCCGCTTTATGATTTTTTTTATATACTTTATTAACCCCAGAGGGAAATTCAGGACATCCACTTGGATGAATGAGGCAGCCATGGTGCGGCGCCAATCCCTTCACCATTCACACACACATTTACACCTAGGGCCACTTTAGAGTCTCCAATTAGCCTAACTTGCATGTTTTTGGCCTGTGGGAGGAAACCACAGTACCCGGGGTAAACCCATGCAGACACGGGGAGAACATGCACACTC
This sequence comes from Pholidichthys leucotaenia, assembly GCA_020510985.1. NCBI lineage: Eukaryota > Metazoa > Chordata > Actinopteri > Cichliformes > Pholidichthyidae > Pholidichthys > Pholidichthys leucotaenia. The sequence goes on along the minus strand of CM035836.1, from coordinate 406,501,912 downwards.
CATACAGAAGGGTCACTGATGGTCAGGGGGGTGGGATCGAACCCACGACCTTATTGTGCTGCCACAATGCTAACCACTGCTCCACTGAGCTGTTTATCCCCACTTTATGGAAAATATTCAGGAACTGTTGAGCACAGTCTTTAGCCATGACTTTTGTTGCTAAATTAACGTTGGCAACTCCGCTCTGTGGCTGCCTGCAAAATGTAAACACAGAAGTAATGTGAGCGTGCAGCGAAGGGAACTCTCACGCAATTGTTCATCACGCGAGACTTCAGCTGGCTGCTTGCGTTTTGTGTTTCACAGACTGTAAAAAGCATTATATTAAAAGACTGATCTTTGAATTTTGTGGATTGATATCACCCCAGTCAAACGTGGATCGATTTGAATTGTTGGATCGATCTTTTGAACCCACCCTTAATTATTATTAAAATGACGGGTAACTAATACCAAAAATACCAATGTGCCTAGATTAAACCGATGCCACACCTCTTCTAAATGCAGCGTCAAGCAGGCGCACAGTATACAGGTAATAAGATGGTGTGATGCAAAGTGTGCAAAACAGATGCTGCGCTGACATAAACTAACAAATTCACAGGTGCAAAATGGGAAGTGTGGCACAAATACTCACTTTAGATCATCATAATAGGACCCATAGTCTTCCCTTAGTTTTTCCTACTTCAATTTTCTTCCTATTCCCTGGCCAAAAATCCATACTTTGTCTTTTGTTTCTACCTATTGCAGAGGTGAGCTTTGATGTGGTGGGTGTCTCAGAGCTGAATCTATGTTCGATATACTTTCAGCCGTTTCTGTGATAACCCTGCAATAAATCAATGTCTGTCTCCATCTCAGTCTGGATGTGATTGTGAGCTTTGCATGTATTGTATGTGTAAATGAAGGAATGACTTGCTAGTCAGCCAGAAAGACAGAATGGATTAAAAGACCCGCATATAGCTAAAAGCTCCACTTTGCAGACTCTTAATGAAGATCACCACATCAAACAATACAAGTGCTCAAAATGTTGGAAAAGGTGTCTAGATAAAGTTTTATACTTCTTGTGTTATTACCTCCGCCAAAGAGGTTATGTTTTCATCGGCGTTGGTTTGTCTGTCTGTCTGTCTGTTTGTTTGTTTGTTTATTAGCAAGATAACTCAAAAAGTTATGGACGGATTTTCATGAAATTTTCAGAGATTGTCAGAAATGGGGTATCCTACAGATGATTAGATTTTGGTGGTGATCCAGATCACCGTCTGGATCCAGGAATTTTTTAAAGGATTTTTTTTTTTTTTAATTTAACATTGCGAGATAGGGCCATTTTCAATATTTTTTTTTTTTTTATGCATGTAACTCTGCCAAAAAATCGTCACAACACTTGGGAAAAAAAAAAATACAGGACAACATGCCCACAGGGGAACTGTGGCGCTTGGCGGAGGTCTGCACTCTCCGAGTGCTTTTCTAGTATTGTTTAAGCGAGTATCCAACTTCGCAAACACCTGGACTTGAGTATTGGTGTTGAGGCAAAGAGAAGTTACAACAATTACAAACCACTATTTTTTTCTGAGAACAAGTCGACTTTACATTAACATGTAAATTTCATAATAACAGTGATTTCAGTGATAGTGCATGCATTGCAATTACAATCATATTAGCAACATCAAATGATTATTTTCCACTTTTTTTTTTGAGGCTCTGGACAGAGACACTGGCAACTACAGCTCAATGATGTACCGGCTCATCATCCCCCCTCCAGCAGGCAAAGACACTAAAAACAGCAAAGACGGATTTGTCATCGAGCCTTACAGCGGTGTGGTAAAGACAGCAATCATGTACCGCAACATGAGGAGGTCGTATTTCAAGTTTGAAGTAGTTGCCACAGACAACTACGGTCAAGGACACAGCAGCAAGGCAGATATAGTGGTGTGTATATTTTATTCTTTTGAACTAATGGCAGTGTTATAGGATTGGTTTTCTTAACGCTTACATACTCTTTATATCTTATGCTTTCATGGTAAGAATTCCCTCATAGTAAGTGTCTATACCAAATTTTGATCTACAGATCTAATTAGAATGTCTAAATACCCAATCTTGCATTAATAAATGTAAGATTAATCCTCATTACGTGTTTCGGAGAGCAGGGAGGATGTATTTTTTCAAGTTTTACAACACTCGTTTTTGGAGAAAAAAACATCTACTGTCACACAGCAAGATGGCGCGAATTAACTACTTGAATCAGTATGAACATATGAATGTACTGCAAAATGCAGACGGAATGCTAAGTTACATGTTATCCACTGCTCCCCAATGCTTTTCCTGTCATAGCTAACAGAAGAAAGAACCCAATTGCAGACACAATACACAGAAACCAAGAATAATTTGCAAGTTATTGCAAGTTTGGTAGTTGGTGGTCTCGACATGCAGTGCGAAGACTGGCTCCTGTAGGGACAGGAAGAGGAGAAGTATGAGTGGCAGAGTATAACTGGAGTTAAGTGTGTCTTGAAGAACAGAGAGTTCTCACTTTTCGGTGTTTACAGGTGGAGTATTCGGTGGGTGGTGAGTGATGAAGGAGGGTCCTGAGAAGAAGGAAAGTGAATGTTTTTAGAAGGTAAGTGTGGTCCTTATTGGGGGAAGTCCAGAGAAGAGAAGGATCCAGGATAGTATCTCAAACCGGTAAGAGGTCCTGAGTTAAAGGTGGATTTAGGGGTTATGAATGGTAAGTATTGTGTCTTGTTTGTGGTTTTCAGGGAGAACAGAGTCCAAGGGAAAGGATCCAACAAAGAACAGAGGCTGGGGAGCAGGTAGGTAAGCTGGGTGAGTGACAAGCTGGCAGGCTAGAAGGCATTCCCACATCATGATCCCACACTCCTACAGCCTAAAGGTGTCTTCACACCAAACACGAACGGGCGAAGTTTTCACGCGGTGTGATTACATTATAACTCAATGTAAACACACGAATAGACTTGAATTCACGGTCTGAGTGAGATGCAGACAGGCAAAGTTGCCTTTATAACTTCTGCAGCAGTGTTCATCCTGCTGTGGAAATCCCCAAAATAACGTCATGCTTTAGGTTTATATTATCCGACAGAGGGCTTACCTGAAAAAGTTGTCCCTGTCTGCAGAAGTTTATAAGATGATGAGTGTTTCCGTTGCTAGCTTGCTAGCCTTGTTAGCACGTCCGTGGCAGGAAACCGTAGGTAAATAACTCCAAAATCCCAATTCAGCTGAAGAGCTCCTGGTCCTTCTGTCTCCAGGTGAGTGAGTCTCATTTTCAAACTAGTCTACTTCTCCAGTGTTAATACTTTTACTCCGGTGACGACAGAATCTCAAAGCCAGCACTATCCCTCGAACGTGAATGCGCAATTTCGCGTGTGCTCACATCTTTCCATTGACTTTGTATGGATTTGCGCTGCCGGTTCACGTTTGGTGTGAAGGCACCTTTCGAGTGAGGGATAAATATCAGCGCTGGATTATTAGAGCAGTGATTTTCAACCAGGGTTCCCTGGAATGTTCAGCTTTCTGTGGGGAATTATCTATTTTCTTTTCCTTATCCTTCTTTCTTTTTACTGTTTCTTCTTTCTAAAGCCCATCCAGGGACAAGAGTTGCAAATTAGCTAATAGCTATACACTCTTTGTGCAACACATTAGATTGTCATTTGATTAATTGTCTATGTTTATTGCACTGTCCCTGTCAAATAAACAAATAAAATAAAATAAAAAAATATTTTCACTTCTGTCAGGTCAGATTTTATCTGCTACTGGTAAACTGTAACCCAGTACAACCTGTCTCAGTCCTAGCTATGGGTAAATAGCCCCACTGCCTTGTGGGTGTCTTGGGAAAAGTCAAAGGCTAAGAGAGTAAACCCTGACAGAAAATCCGGAGTGGAGCCCCTAAGGCGGTCGACTGGCATAATTGTCACCTTCCGGCAGCTCCTGCATACTGATCCACCCCCAGCCGTCCTGACTCTGTCTTGCCACTGGATCCGGTGTCTCAGGACGAGAGAGTGAGGCTGATCCTGCGCAAGTCTCCCTCACTTTAATCAAAGTTCCACGCAAGTCATGACATCACCACCTAGTCAACTTTAAGCCCTGTGGCGATGGGGGAGCGGCGAAGCAGCAGGTGAGGATACACTGGAAGCTGTAGTCGCAAACCTGCACACAGGCAGCTCAGGACAAGTGGTCGCTCTCCACTGAACCGAGACAGCAGTGAAGTTCGGCAGCCTCCTGAGTGACCGAGCAGCCCTTTTCAGGATCGCTCTGCTCGCCTCCTTAGCAAGAGGACGGGGCTAGAAAAGGTGCCCCAAACATAGCTGGTCTCACCTCACCCTGGTCAGCACACCGCAGCTGGCGGGGATCCCCAAATAGCGGTCGAAACACAAAGAGAAATAAAGCAAAGGCACTCACCTTAGCATCATGAAACGTAAGGACTCTGCTCGACAATGCCAAAGCGAACAGACCAGAAAGACGAACTGCACTAGTGGCCAGAGAACTAGCTCGCTACAACATTGACATTGCTGCTCTCAGCGAGACACATTTTTCAGACAAAGGCCAGCTGACAGAAACCGGTGGTGGCTACACCTTCTTCTGGAGTGGGCGCAGCAGTGAGAAGAGGCGCAAGGCAGGTGTTGGTTTCGCAATCAAATCCATTCACGTGCGGAAACTAGCAAGTATTCCCGAGGGTCTGAACGACCGCCTGATGAAAATGCACCTCCCACTTGGGAAGAAGTCAAATGTAACCATCATCAGTGCTTATGCTCCAACCATGACAAACCCCGAAGAGACCAAAGATAAGTTTTATGAGGAACTAGACTCCCTCATTGCTTCAGCAAAATCTGAGAAGCTCCGTCATCCTCGGTGACTTCAATGCTCGAGTAGGGGCCGACCACCACGCCTGGCAGAGAGTACTGGGAAAACACGGCATTGTAAAATCTAACAGCAATGGACACCTCCTGCTCAGAATGTGTGCCTCTCATGACCTAGCCATCACCAACGCCATGTTTCGCCTACCTACACGGAACAAGACATCCTGGATGCACCCTCGCTCTAAGCATTGGCATCTCATTGACTGTCATCATCAGGGCAAAGGACAGGCGGGACGTGAGAGTGACCAAAGCCATGTGCGGTGCCGACTGCTGGACTGACCATCGCCTGATCATCTCAAAGATGAACTTCCACATCCAGCCCAAAAGAAGACCACAAGGCCAGAAAGTGACAAAGAAGCTGAACGTCATGAAACTCACAAACCCCAAGAAGGTACAAGAGTTTCAAGATCACATGCACAGCCGCCTGTCAGATCTCCAACTCAACCAGCCAAGCATTGAGGACCAGTGGGCATCCTTCAGGGACACCGCTCACTCGGCTGCCCTCGAATGCCTAGGCCCAGTAACCAGAAATCACCAGGACTGGTTCAACGAAAACAACACAGAAATTCAGCAGCTGTTAGATCGGAAACACCAACTACTGCGGGCCCACCAGAATGACTCTACCTGCATGGCAAAGAAAGCAGCCTTCACCAGCATCCGCAGTGCAATTCAAGCCAAACTACGTCATATGCAGGACTCCTGGCTCAGTGCCAAGGCCGACGAGATTCAATGCTTTGCTGACAGGCACGACACAAAGACGTTCTATGATGCCCTGAAAGCTGTCTATGGACCTCAGTCCTCCAGATCATCCCCTCTTCAGAATCAGAAATCAGAAATCAGAATCAGCTTTATTGCCAAGTATATTTACAAGTAAACACACAAGGAATTTGACTTGACATTGGGCGTGCACGTTAGACGCATCCAATGACACGGCAGCCATAAAGGCGCCTGTCTGCAGTGGGGGTAAAGGGGGGAAGGGGGGGGGGAAACACAATAGGCAGAGAGAAAAAACATAGTTATCAGAATCACGCTCGTATAAGCTCATATAAGCTCATGAGCCAAATTTTGATTACACAGAAAAAAAACCTCTATGCACATTAGCAGACAATAGATACAATCACACAGCAGAGGGAGGGAGAGCAGTGTGTGTATATTTGCATGTCATTGTGTAGTGACACGGGCCTTGTGTAGTGACATTGTGTAGGCTGCACGGTGGCGCAGTGGTTAGCACTGCGGCAGCACAGTTTACCCTTGGCCGGGGGATTGTGGGGATCGTGGGTTCGATCCCAGCCCCCGACCAACAGTGATCTGTGTGGAGTTTGCATGTTCTCCCCGTGTTGCGTGGGTTTACTCCGGGATTTCTCCGGTTTCCTCCCACATGCCAAAAACATGCATGTTAGGTTAATTGGCTGTTCTAAATTGTCCCTAGATATCTGTTTCCTATAGGCCCTTAGAATAGAGGGTTAGTATTAATGAAAGCGCTTTGAGTGGTCTTTGTGACTAGAAAAGCGCTATATAAGTGCAGGTTAGTTAGTAGTTAGTTAGTGTGAGTGTAACAGTTGTTAGTGAGCAGCAGAGGGCGCCTCCTGGCAGTGAATAGATGTTATAATCATGTGACTTATAAACAAGTCCAGAGATCAGAGTCTGTCTCTCTTTTCCTCTTCCTTGCAGAAGGCACATGGGCATTGTCCCTGAGAGACCAATCCGCTGACGACAACTGATTGTTGATGTATGGGTAGACATAAGCCACTTCTCCGGCGTTATCTTATCGAGGAGGAATGTAAACAAGGGCACCAAAACACAAGGTCAAATCTGCACAGTGCACTCAGAGAATAAAAAATTTCTCTCTCTTCGATTCTGTGCTTCAATTTCATACAGGCTTGAATCATACTTTAGATCATTCTCTGGAGAGCACTCAGCGATCCACAGATGTTATCCACCTACCGAAACATAGGTAAAACATGTCCAGAGAGTTCGTTCTCTCTTCAATGCATGCCAGATAGTAAATTCCATGTTAATCCTGCCGCTGACAGTTAGTGCTCCCCCCAGCTGGACGAATTGTTGAATTTGTTAAGGGAGCTACGCCGGGGTCCGCATTTGATTAGCTCACCCAGATAATTTCGATACACAAGGAAAACTCCAGGGGCCAAACAGAAGATCCTGTGATCAGTTCAATCTCAGTCGAATCACACAGACACATGAATTCCAATGCCATGAGTCTCCCTTGGGTTCCCCCTGACCCGATCTTCCTCTTTTAAAGGTGACAATCGCATATAAGCCGCTTTCCAGATCCATAATTTCCATTTGGATTAAGATTCAGCCAGGAGAAGAGTGACATTGCAAGCTGGGATCAGAAGGGAGAGGATTAGGAGGGAGAGGGAAGAAAAGCGTCTGCTCTCTCTCAGAAGCGGAAGTTTCTGAGAGAGAAACTTTCTCAGTACTGATGGTTCTACCCTGCTGACAGAAAAGAAGCTGGTCCTGGAGAGATGAGCAGAACACTTCTGTAGTGTGCTCAATTGGCCTGCACAGATCAACCACGAAGCCATTGCTCGCCTTCCCCAGGTGCCAGTAAACTACGAGCTGGACATCCCACCTTCGGAAGATGAGGTCAGCAAAGCCATCAAACAGCTCTCCACTGGGAAAGCCCCAGGCTCTGATGCCATCCCTGCAGAAGTCTACAAGACAGGCGGCCCAACCACCCTTAGACAGCTCTCCAGCCTGTACCAGTCCATGTAGAGCAAGGAACAGCTACCACAAGAGCTCAGAGATGCCACAATTGTCCACATCTACAAGCGGAAAGGAAATCGCCAGTCCTGTGACAATCACCAAGGAATATCCCTTCTGTCCATAGCAGGCAAGATCCTGGCCCGCGTCCTCCTCAACTGCTTGCTGGAACACCTGGAGCAGGGTCTCCTCCCTGAAAGTCAATGCGGCTTCCGTGCAGGTCGAGGGACCACCGACATGATCTTTGCCGCCCGCCAGCTCCAAGAGAAATGCATGGAACAGTACCACGACCTCTACACAACCTTTGTCGATCTGACCAAGGCCTTCGACACAGTCAGTCGCGAGGGACTCTGGATAATCATTAAAAAATTTGGCTGCCCCCGCAAGTTCATTGCAATTGTCCGCCAATTCCACGATGGAATGACAGCCAGAGTCCTGGATGATGGTGAGCCATCTGAAGCCTTTCTAGTAACCAATGGAGTCAAGCAGGGTTGTGTTCTGGCCCCGACACTGTTCAGCATGATGTTCTTGGCAATGCTCTCAGATGCTTTCAGAGACTGTGAGCTTGGCATCGACATCAGGTACAGGTGTGACGGAAGACTTTTCAACCTCAGGCGTCTGCAAGCCATCACGAAGGTGAAGGAGACTGTCATCAGAGATTTTCTCTTCACTGATGACTGTGCACTCAATGCTGGTGCCGAGCAGGAAATGCAGTCGCAGATGGACAGATTTTCCTCAGCCTGTGACAACTTTGGCCTTACCATCAGCACCAAGAAAACCGAGGTGATGTTCCAGCCAGCCCCGGGAAACCAGTACCACGAGCCACAGATACAGGTAAATGGACATGCCCTCCAGGCGGTAGAGACCTTCATCTACCTGGGTAGCACCCTCTCCCGTAATGCCACCATCAACGCTGAGATCAACAACAGGATCTCCAAAGCAAGCAGCGCATTTGGGAGACTCAGAAAAAATGTCTGGGAGAGGAGAGGGATCAGCCTCACAACAAAGCTGAAGGTCTACCGTGCAGTCGTCCTAACCACACTACTCTATGGCTGTGAAACGTGGACTGCATACAGAAGGCACGAGCAACAGATCAATCACTTCCATCTCAGGTGTCTTTGCAACCTCCTCCACATCCGCTGGCAAGATAAAGCTCCAGACACGGAGGTGCTGAAGCAGGCAGACATCCCCAGCGCCATTACCTCCATGCGCAAGGCTCAGCTGAGATGGGCAGGCCACGTCTCCCGTATGTCAGACGACCGCATCCCAAAACAGCTCTTCTATGGAGAACTCGCCCAAGGGAAACGCAGAGTCGGAGGACAAAAGAAGCGCTTCAAGGACAACCTGAAGATTAACCTCAAAGACTTCTCCATTAACGCAGAGTCCTGGGAGACGCTTGCTGCTGATCGCCCCTCCTGGCGCAGTGCTATTACAACAGGAGCCCAAAGAGCAGAGGAGCAGCGTGTACAGCATGCAGAGCAGAAACCCCAGATGCGGAAGGGCAGAGCAACTAGCACCAACATCACAACCCCTTCCCACTTCTGTCCTACTTGTAGGAGAGGATTTGTTGCCCGGATTGGCCTCACCAGCCACCTCCGGACTCACCGCAGCAGCTCAACGTCAAATTGATGTCATTGGTCATCTTTGAGCACGAAGGACAAACATCATCATCATCTATTTTCACTTCTTAATTACTCCAAAAAATTGCAAAAAATAATTGCAAACCCATTGACTGGTGCATGGGTGTCTACAGAACCCATGCACAACAATGGCAATGTGTTTGCAATTTTTTGAACCAATTAAGAAGGGAAGTTAGACAGTTTCCCACAGAAACCTGAACATTGCAGGGAACCCTGGTTGGAAAACACCGCATCAGAACAGGTGTGTGTGATTACACAGCTGCCCTCAATTAAGGCTCGGGCTGCTCCAGGAGAGGGGAGTAAACACAGTCAAACAGAACAAAATGTGCAGCACTCACCCAGTTCCATGACATTTCCAGAATGCCCTTTACTGCACAAAAAATGTGAAACTAATTAATTTGTCACAAACTTGGACTGTAATTGGACTGGAAGTCTTATCTGCTCAATTGCACTTCTTTCCCCAATTAGTGCACGTACAGTTTGTTGAGCTATCAAGAGTTGAAGCTTAGTGTTGTTTTATTTATTTTTATTTTAAAAAATGTTTGAACAAGTACTATTTCCTTGTTTCTTTTGGGTTGTACAGGTGTCAGTTGTGAACCAGCTGGACATGCAGGTGGTCGTGTCGAACGTTCCTCCAACTTATGTTGAGAAAAACAAAAAGAAGATGCTCAGGTAAGAAATGTATTTTATATTTAATGTAAATGATTTGTACAGTGACTATGAAACGTGGCGTTAACAGATTTTTCGTCTTTTTTTGTTTGTGTTGATTTATGATGATTACACTGGTCAACACCAAATTTATTGTCTAAGTTTTTTTTAGCTGATTTAAGATCATTTTGATGCGCTGAATCTAAAAATCACGGTTTTGCTCAATTAGGTCAACATTTTGAACTATGGCCACATGTTTTTTTACGTTTTTGTTTATAAAGCGGGTGTTTTTGCTTTATATGATGCAAAATTCTTTTTTTTATTTCTTGAAATTCTCTGAATTTTGAACAATGATGACGTAACATTCAATTTACATGTACTTACCTTTATCAGTGTCTACTATTCAATTTACAGTACAACTCTACAACTGCTGTACAACTTAGCATAAAAACCTGACCTGATCGAAAGAAACGGATGTCATTTTCAGATTCAGCGGTGCAAAATTGTCTTAAATCAGTTGAAAAAACACAGACAAAAAAATTATTTTTGTTATGTTGTGTTATCAGTGAGCGTACAGACAAAAAATGAGGTGCTGTGGAGACGCAAGTCAGATAAACATTTATTTTGATGCAGTAGCAGTAATAAAATGCTTGGCTCCAACATTGAGTTTTGGGTCATTTTGCTGCTACATCTCAGGGACTGGGCAACTTGGAATCATTGACTCAACCTCACATTATTTCCAATATTACAAAAGTTTTAGAAGGTTATGCGAGGCCATCTTTGTTGAAGCTGGGGCCCGCCAATAGAATGATGATCACGATAACATGTGATCAACAGAGAAATGCCTAAAAAAAGGAAGAAGTGTAGGGTGAAGGCCCCGGTCATAGCCCAGATTTGAAGCTTATTGAAACCTTTGAAATGGTCTGTATTTTCAAGAAAACCTTCATCATCCTGCAACTGAAGGATGATTGGTCCAATTTATCAGCAGGTTGATGTCAAGGATCGGTGAATAGTTATCCAAAATCCCAGGAGAAGTTATTTCTGCATACAGGAGGACTTCTTACAGTGTGGGTGTACTCACTTTTTCCAAAGAACGTCTCATCCTTGGTATTCAAGGAAAAAAACAGATGAAAAAGTGATTCCCTTATGATATTATTCATTGTCTGCTTATTTCAAAGTGGATCAAATATTTGGTTGTCCAAATATTGCAAAACAAAGTGATACACAGCAGAATACAGTATAAACAGTGCTGGTTGGCAACCTACCCACACATAACACATGTGCCTTATATTAGTAGTTACATTGTTTTGAAATTACACATGCAGACTTAATTTAATGTTATCTTGTGGAACAGTTGTATCAATTTGTGGATTCCCTGTATTGATTTAGCTGTGTGTCCCCACAGGAAGGGCTTAAACTGTCAGCATCACATGGGGAAGTCAACCGTTGATAATGACCATAAACAGTCTTGTGTTTAAAACAAATCTGGCTCTCATTATAATGAGGATTGTTCTACCAGAGCTCACAATGGGACTGTAACAGGGACTGACAGCTAGACCACAGTCATAGAGGCAGAACTGCTATTAGACTCTCTCTTTCTGACACTGACTTTATTGGACCATCTAAGGTTTCAAAATAAGGTTTGGCCCAAGTATGAGATGGTATTTTTTTAAATAGTTTTTATACTAAAAGTTTTACAGTTCTGACTTCCGGTTATGGCTGCCACGTAGGACGGACGTGTCTCGCTCTGCTCTGCTCCTGGAGAAAAAAAATCGGCAAATAACTCTCTCATTTGGGACAGAACGTATCCCAGCGTTTGGGTGAGGATATGTCGGCGAAGCCTAAGGCTGGAAAACCAGGAAAAGGAAAAAGCGAGCCGCCGAAACAGTCCAAATTAACGGACTTTCAGGTCTGTGACGCAGCAAATAAAACTCCATATATGGCGGAGGAGGCTGGCAACGGTGCGATGTCTGCGGGGGGAGGCGCAGATGCGCTGATGGCTGCCATGAGTTCAATGAGAGCGGACTTTTCCTCTAGATTTGATGGGATTATGACAGCGTTGGAAGGAATAAGAAAGGAATTGGGTGACTGTGTAGAACGAACGGCGCAGATGGAGCTCCGTCTCGCTAGTGCTGAAGATGACGTCACCCGTCTCCAATTAAAGGTGCGCACTTTGGAAAAAAAAAATAAATCTCTGGAAGATAATATTTTGGATTTGGAATCTCGGTCGAGACAGAATAACTTGAGGCTGGTGGGTCTTCCAGAGGAATCAGAAGGTCGGGACGTATGTTCCTTTCTGGAAAAGTGGATTCCGGAGGTGCTGGGCAGCGAGGAGTTGCAATCAGCAGTGGTTCTGGAAAAAGCACATCGTATTGGCCCACGGAGAGATAAGGGACCGCCGAGGACCTTAATTATGAAGTTTCTTAGCAACAGAGACAGGATGAAGATCTTCAACGCTGCACGAGCTAAAGGAGAGATTAAACACCAGGATCAGCAGGTGCGGTTCTACCCAGATTTGGCCACAGGAATCCAACAATTGAGGAAGCAGTTTGATCCCATACGTAAGGAGCTGCGCAACCTTGGGATTCGTCATGGTGTAATCTATCCTGCGAGACTGCTGACCACGTATGAGGGCAGAACCCACATCTTCAAGACCCCAGAGGAGGCGCAGGAGTTCATCAAGAAGATCAAAGAAGAAGAAGAGACTGGTGGGAGCTAAGCATGAACAAAATATAAGGTAGAATAATTAAGCATTTGCACAGGCATCTGACTGACTTGAAGTAAATAGTAAGTTTACAAAATATAGATTGTATTATATATTAAAAAAACAAAACAAAAACAAAACAAACAAAAAAAAAAAACTATGATGTACAAAGTTGTTAAAAATTTTGGAGTTAAGTTGGAAAACTACAGAGGAGAGTTAATGTTACGTCATTAAAAGCAGTAGAGTTAGGGTGATTGGGAGGATGAAGAAGGAGTGGCTTAGGCTGTTCCCCGTGGGTGTGGAACGGTCGATGGCTATATCGGGAGACAGAATTTTTTTTTTGATTTTGGGGGGTTTGCCACAAGTGTGGGAAGGGGGAATTTGTTTGTGTGTAGTTTGTAGGATGAATGTTCAACCACTCATGTTTTTGCTTCTCTGTATGAGCATGTTTACACTGCAAGGTAATCCCAAACTCTCTATTGATCATAAACCAAAGTGTTAATCTTAATTTAACTTCATGGAATTGCAGAGGTCTACAAAATTTAAAAAAACTTAAACAAGTTATGAATAAAATAAAAGACATGGGTTCAAAAATTGTGTTTTTACAAGAAACTCATCTAATAGAGGAGGATGTTAAAAGAATTAGGAGTAGATGGCAAGGAAGTGTATTCACCTCTTCATTTTCATCCCGAGCCAGGGGAGTTATGACTCTCATACATAAATCAGTTCCTTTTCAAGTGAAAAATGTAATTGGAGACAAATTTGGAAGATATGTAATCATTCAAGGTTCTTTGCTATTAGAAAATATAAATCTTGTGAACTTATATGGTCCCAATATAGATGATCAGAAGTTCTTTGCTAATTTATTTCTCATCTTATCATCACTTACAGGGCAACATATAATAGCAGGGGATTTTAATTGTACATTGAATCCAGGTATAGATAGATCAACAGGACTGGATTGTACGCACATTGGATGTAGGATGACTATTAATCATTTTATGAAAGAATTGAGATTGTTAGATATATGGAGAGAAATGAAACCACAAGTTAAAGCCTATTCTTGTTATTCCAGTACCTACAAGACATTCTCACGTATTGATTATTTTTTGATTTCCACAGAATTAAGGTCCAAGATTCAAAACTGCTTTTATGATAACATCGTGATCTCTGATCATGCACCCTGTTGTCTAATATATGTAGATAAAAAATTGACAAAGGAATCAGGTAGATGGCAATTTCAGCATAAATGGCTTCAGGATGAGGAATTTGTCAAGTATATAGAAAAACAGATAGACGAGTTCTTTGACATCAATACTACACAAACATCAGCATGTGTAAAGTGGGAGGCTTTCAAAGCTTTTATTAGGGGACATATTATTAGTTATACAGGATCAAAATCTAAGAAGACTCGAGAGGAGAGAGCCCAATTGGAACATAAAATAAAAAGTCTTCAGGAAAAAGTGTATGCAGGATGTGACCCAAGGTTGGAAAATGAATTACTGATTTTGAGAGCTGAATACAACAAAAAATCAGCGAATAGAGCTGCCTCGAGTCTTCTAAGATTGAAACAATCTTTTTATGAACAAGGTGAAAAATCAGGAAAATTATTAGCATGGCAGATTAAACAATTAGAAATTAAAACACCAATTACTAGTATTATAAGTAACGGACAGGTAGTTATAGATCCTTTAGAAATTAATAGAGCCTTTAGAGATTACTATGAAAAATTATATGATACCAAAAATGAACCTGATTTAACAAAACTAAATGGGTTTTTGAACGAACTATCTATACCGTGTATTCCAAATGAAAACAGGGAGATATTGGAGTCTAAAATTAGTCAAGAAGAAGTTGGGCTAGCCATTGATAATATGAAATCAGGAAAAAGTGCAGGACCAGATGGTCTCCCAGTTGACCTTTATAAAAAATTTAAGAATAAATTAATAAAACCTTTTTTGGAAATGGTTTTAGAAGCATTTCAAAATAATAATTTACCATCATACATAAATAATGCCTTAATTATACTGCTGCCAAAACCAGGTAAGCCCTCTAATAAATGTGAAAATATGAGACCAATAAGCCTATTAAACGCCGACCTTAAGATAATCTGTAAAATTTTAGCAAGACGAATACAAGAAATTTTACCAAATATTATTAATCGAGATCAGAATGGCTTTATAAAGGGTAGACAAGGCTTCCATAATGTAAGAAGACTATTTAATATTATCTATTTTAATAAAGAAGCACCGGATACAGCTCTCCTATCATTGGACGCCGAAAAGGCCTTTGATAGAGTTGAATGGCCCTTTCTTTTTGAAGTTCTACAAAGGTTTGGACTTGGAAATAATTTCATAAAATGGGTTCAAATAATATACAATAATGCTACAGCAGAAATCCTAACAAATAACAATATTTCAAAACCAATAAAAATCAATAGAGGATGTCGACAAGGCTGTCCACTTTCACCTTTACTGTTTACTATGGCAATTGAACCTTTAGCGATAGCGATACGTTTTCATTCACAAATATATGGAATTAAAGTTGGACCAACAGAACATAAAATCTCCCTGTACGCCGATGATATAATTTTGTTTATGTCGAATCTAAAAAAATCAATTCCAACCTTGTTGAATTTAATAAAGAATTTTGGGGAAATATCAGGATATAAAATAAATAAAACTAAATCTTCAATATTAATGCTAAATGAGACCCAGAGAAATTACCCAGCCCCTGAGGTAAATCAATTCAATGTTGTAAATCAGTTTAAATATTTAGGAATCCAAATTGTGCCTAAGCTAGAATCAGTCGCCAGTGTCAACTATGAAGCCTTAATGTTAGATATCAATGAGTTAACTCAGAGATGGATGTCACTACCAATGTCGATGATCGGGAGAATCAGTATACTTAAAAGTAATATTTTACCTAAAATACTTTATTTATTTCAATACATTCCCTTATCACCACCTTTAGATCTATTCTCAAGAATAAAAAAAAAGTTAGTGGAATTTATATGGAACAACAGGAGGGCTAGATTACGTTTGTCTTTATTATATTTACCATTTGATCGTGGAGGTCTGAAATGTCCAAATTTTATGTTGTATTATTGGTCGGCACAACTGAGGTCTATGACATATTATTTTTCATCAAATGATCTCCCTCACTGGACTGAAATGGAATCATACAATTTACCTTTACCTCTTCCCATATTCATATACTCAGATTCGGCAAAAAAATTACAAAAACAAGTTAAAAATCCATTTGTAAAGCATATGATCAAAATATGGTGTGAAACTAAAAACTATTTAAAAGAACCACAGTTATTGTCACAATTTAGTCCAATATGGGGTAATCAATATTTTAAACCAGGGAGAGCGGACGCTGTATTTAAAGTATGGAATTTAAAAGGGATACAAAAGATTCAGGATTTATATTTGCCATGTGCAGATAACATAATGTCTTTTGAAGAGCTGAGGATCAAATTTAATCTCAATAGAACACATTTTTTTTAAATATCTTCAACTTAGAAACTTTATTCGATCAAATCAAAATAAAGCTCTCACTCGACCTATTTATTCATCCTTGGAAAAAATGATGATGAAAGATAGTAAAAGAAAGGGTATTATTTCAGAGTTTTATAACTCATTGACACTATCTTCAAGTGAAAATTCACTGAAAAGATTAAACTACTGGAAAGAAGATCTGCAAATTGAAATCTCAGAGGAACAATGGGAATTGGCTTGTACAGAAGCTCAAACCAAATCAATAAATGCACGCCTTAAATTGATACATTTCAAATGGTTAATGCGGATGTATGTTACACCGGAGGAGTTAAATAGATATAACAAAAATATACCAGATACATGCACAAAATGCATGGAAAGTAAAGGAACCCTATTTCATTGTTTATGGGAATGTAGATTAATAAGAATGTTTTGGGAAGAGGTGAGGGTAACAATTGAAAAAATAATCTCAAAACAAATCATATTGAATCCTAAACTGTTTTTGTTGGGTCTGTACCCAGAAAAGCATAATTTTAATAAAAGTGAAAGAACATTCATAGACCTCAGTTTGCTTAATGCCAAAAAATGTATTGCACTATTATGGAAAAAGACTCATAGACCAGATGTGACTCAGTGGTTAAGACAGATGTTAACAAACCTTCCATTAGAAAGAATAACATATATACTGAAATCAAAGGAAATTGTGTTTGAGAATATATGGAGACCTTTTATTGATTATGTAAAAAATTTAAACATAACTCTTGAAGAAGAAGGTGAATGATGTGTGTGGACCTTGTAAATTCCAAACTGGTGAACATAGTGTGTATGCTTATGTGTTGGATTGTCTGGACTAAACAGAGGAGCATTGTTGAAGACTTGATTTTGTTGGTGGTTGTTGGTGTTTTTAGTGCATTTTTTTTTTTTTTTGTAGTACTTTAGTGTTAGTGTTTGATTGTTTGTATCATGTTTGTTAAAAAAAAAAAAGGTTCAATAAAGATATTGTGGGAAAAAAAAAGTTTTACAGTTCTGACTGTTGGTGTGTTTTCCTTCATTTGGTTCCATTGTATTTTCTAGATCTTGCCCACATTATCTGCATATGTGTTCCTAATCTCGGGGCATATAAAATCATTTGTTTTAATGTATTGTGCATTTTATGTCATTAGTACTTCTTCCTGCACCAGCACACAGTAGGTTTGTGTTTTGTTTTGCTTAACACAACTGCATAGTCTGATAATGATGTTTCAAAGCACTTTCCATGTTTTCTGCCCTTGTCTTCCTGGCACACACATGCAGACACACACCTGAGTGATGGCAGTCCTACTGTGCGCAGGTGTTTCTGGGGGGACAGAAATCAATACTGCACAGCGGGAGTTTGCCGAGCTGGCAAGAAAAAAAAAAGCGTGTGTAAATGTGGGTCTGGTTTGTGTGTGTGGTATGACGGATGTCTGATGGCTTTGTCTTTCTTTATACTGACCGCTTGCACCTGCCCTAGTGTAATTTTGTATCTGTCCATGCAGGACATTTCAAAGGGTTATTATAGTCCATTATCATTAATAAAAAATATTTTTTTTCCAATCATCAGTATTTTAGAGCGCTATGTACAGGAGCAGGTACCTGGAGCAAAGGTTGTCGTGGAAACCATCGGCCCCCATCGCCATGGTGATGGAATGGAGCAGGAAGACTACACCAAATCAGACCTCATGATTTATGCCATCGACCCGCTGACAAACAGAGCTGTATCTCGAAAAGAGCTTTTCAAGTAAGAACTTGACAATTTGAGTTTTGAGACATTTTACTGAAATCTTTGGACTTTCTGAAAGTCCTTGTTTTTCTCAGAAAATGTATATATTTTTTAAATTGCAGTTATTACAGAACACAGCTGGACAAGAAAAACGCCACAGTTTGACACTTGGGGGTCAAATGTCAACATGCATTTTTTTTTTTTAAACATCTTTCAGCAACTCAGACTTTGTCAGCCATTGTCACAGATGTAATTTCAAGGTTAATAACTACACAACAGTTAGTTCCGACCGAGCGGTTTGATTGAACAATAGGGATTCCGGGAGTTACTATAATCCACGATAATTGCACTCCAATTTCACCGGATATGTATCACTCCGCTTCAGAGGTGTTCTAGTAACGTTAATTACTATCAGCAATTTTCTATCAACTCTCTGACAATTGCAGCACTGTGTTGGATATGTTAATTTCCACAGTGAAGTACTGTTTGACAAGAAATCATACATCTGTGACCCGAAAGTCTCACCCTTTTGCAAAGGTCTACTTCCATCTACCCGGTCATTTTAAACTCATTAAGCAATTTCACATCTGTTTAAAAAATAGGCAGTGCTAGAATTTATTTATTGTCTTGATTAACAAACCGCAATGCCTTTGTGGTGATGGACTCTGTTTCATCTGAAAATGCGAAGAAAAGCAAGAAAAATGTGCTAAATCGCTAGCATGCTAACTACTAGCTTCTGGATACGTTTTGAGCTGGGATTTTCTTAAGTATTGATTTAACAGGTATGTTTTATAAACACTTATGTTTGCACTTGACAATATTTAATCTGTTTACATGTGTGTGTGAAATGACAATAGAGGTCTTCATGCTAACTGAGACGTTTAGCAGCAGTTACTGGACATTTAGAAGGGACTGGTTTTTCTCAGCTGCACAAAATAACTGGTTAAACAAACAAATCATAATATTTTGTCCAGTATTGCTGTGATACAGCTTAATATTAAGCCGCAGTTACTATAACCACGATACCGTAACTCCGTCTTGTGTAATATTGCTTAAATGTATGTATAGTAGCTTCAAACATTTGGCTATAGTTGTTCCTTATTAGCAGTGGCACTTTAAGGAAAAACCATAAATACCACAGGAGAGTGTCAAATTTTACACCATTTCTGTAATCAAAATTTTAACGTTATTGATCCTGCTTTGTAAAAAGAAAGATTGTGACCGGTTGCAACCACACGACAGAACCCTGGTTTAATGTGTACTGCCAGATTTACAGTAATCCTTTTTTTGTACTTAAAGGTTTCTTGATGGAAAACTCTTGGACATCAATAAAGAGTTCCAGCCTTTTCTGCCTCCTGGTGGTCGAATTCTGGAGATCCGAACTCCTGAAGTGGTCACCAGTGTTAAGAGAGCTGCACAGAGTGTTGGGTACACAGAGGGGGCGCTGTTGGCTCTGGCAGTTATCATCATCATCTGCTGCGTACCGGCCATACTGATTGTCATTATCACGTACAGGCAGTAAGTATGATTGGATGAATAGTTACTCTAGTCAAAAAAAAGAAAAAACTACAACTAAACAACACACAATTATGGCACAAATTGAGAAATCTATTAAAATTGTTGCTTATTATGTTCCATCATTACCCAAATATTGAAAATGAAACATTTTAGCCATTCTGTGCTCTGGTTGTCTGTTACTTTATTACAAGGAAGAAAGGTCTGAAAAGTTCATAGTAGTCAAGTTTGACCAAATGTGTTTATTTTTCAACCGCAGGGATCCAAGCGCTGCAACACCTATGGAAAAAGTGTGTGGACCGAAGGGGAGACTATGTTGAAAAATAAACCACATTTGGTCAAATTTGACCACGATGAACTGTTTAACTTTTCAGCCTCCCGTATAATGAATTTGTACTGGAATAACATTTACTAAAAATATCAGCATGTAGCTGATTCATGCAATAACTGAGGGTTTTTTTTTTTGTAAAAGTAAAACGTTTTACATGCTGAGAAAACTTCAAACATTTTAGCAGGGGGAAAAGGTATTGGGATAGTCCAGTCATTACTAAATTGCATTTTTTGAACAACTCACACAATCTAATATAACTGTTGGCACCAGTTTATGATCTCATTCTTTGATGTGAAACATTCTCCTAAGAATTTGGCATAGATGACTTACAGAAATTGCAACCCTGGGAAAATGCTGAAAATGATTTCCTTTTTCTCTGTTTAACTTCCAGTCCAGTCACTATTCTAGGTTATTAAGCTGACCCACTGTGCCCATTCTAATTGTTTGTTTAGCTAACCACAGTGAATGCCTATTAATTTTATTCATCTTGCAGGCAAGCATGAATAGCAAAATTCCAACAGATTTGCATCATGATAACAGTCTCAGACAAATGACAACCAGTGGCAAGGGGCCTTAAAAAAATATAAAAGCAATCAGCATTGTGATAATTGCTGGTATAAGTCGCAAATGACTTTAATGAAGACCAATTGTCCCTCATTGCTTGTAAATTACAATAAGTAAACTTGGGTAACAAGACACTGTGTGATTTATGACTCGACCAATAACTAATCTCTCTCTCTCTCTCTCTCCCTCCCATCTTCTGCATCTGTTGCCAGATTCAAAGAGTGAGTACTGCTTTTATATTCCCAAGATAAAATATTCATGTCGTAGCTGTCTTAAACACCTCTCACTGTGATTAATCTGTTGACTTTCATTGTACAATGAGATCAGAAAGAGCTATGAAACTTGAAGACAGCGGACAATCAAACAAATGAATCCTGAAGAACATGGATGTAAATGTCCGACAGATGCTTTTATTAGTGTGTGTATGTGGAAGTTCTGTTATAATTATAATACAGCCGGTTATTTAAAGTGAAATTATGACACTTCAGACCTGTTACAACTATTTTTTTTATTTAGTATGAGCAACTGACAGTTTCTATTGTTTTATTTATTTTACTCTTATTGTGCATCAGCATTAAAGGTGGATTACAAATTCATCTAAAAAAATACAATATCATGATATTTTCATAATTCAGTCGCAAAAGTGCATTTTCATATAGTTTATACTCATAAGTAAAAGAAAATATTTCAAGCCTTTTTTGTTTTAATTTGGTTTATTAGAATTTTCAGCATATTAAAATCAGAAATCTATCTCAATTGTTAGCAGATTTGATTATAATTTTTTTGTAGTATTATTCACCCAGTGTAAATACTGCATGTTAAGGGCAGGATAATTTACTATTTTATCATTTATTACATTAAAATACAATTAATTAATAAATTAATTTCTATTATGGAGATAATGGTTTATGATGATGATGATGATCCATATGAGTGAGTTCAGAAACTGTTCCCCTGGCCTGCTGAAGTACAATCCTGGGGTGTGTTTCCCAAACTATGACGGAGGTTAGCATTAAACCAATATAGTAAGATGCAGGGTCTCCTCTGGTGACATTTCTCGATGGCGGGCTGCCTCGCCAGAAATTTTACCGCCACACCAAGCAGATATGAATTTATTAAGAAAAATATATGAAGCAATGACTTTCCGCAAGCGCGCACACAAACAACACGCATTGCCGTCATCCGCGCGGAGTTTAGAAGCACCCTGCCCACGTGAGTTTTCCAGTCAGTCAGCAGGCAGAGTGTCTCACTAAGCGCAACTGTCCAACAGAGACATGAGTTTATTAAAGTACTTTAAACGCGGAAAAAAACATAAGAGGTATGTAAGCACTGGAGGAGTTTATCATGGTTTTAACCCACTGGAAACGGAAGCAATAATGAAGAGTCGCTTAGCTAAGAGATGTGGTTAGAATTCATATGCAGATGGCTTCATATGAAGGGAAAGGCGGGGGACTGATGAATTGCTGAGGATATATTTCACCAGCCACTACAGTATTAAGTCATGTTCTGTAGGAATTGCAAGAATGAAGAGACTGGCAATTTCTCTCTTTTCTCGCATGAGCAAGCGTGCCGTTTTTATTCTCCAGCAGCAGTGACAAAAAGCAACAGCAAAAAATGCTAGCTCTCTTCACTCTAAACTGAAGTCCTTCAGCAGCTGCCTAGAGAGGTGCCTGATGAGAAAGCCTTAGAGCACAACTATAACTGCCTAAGCAGATCATTCTGTACATAAACACATATTGTGGTGAATTGTGTCTTTAGAGTCTGCTACAGATCCCTATTATGTATCTGGCAGGTTAAGATGACCAAAATTCACGAAGTCAATTACTTTAATCCATCAACAGTCTTCAGACAAACTAAACATGCCAACATTTGATTTCAAAATAAGGGAGGTTTTTCCTGCTGTCTGGGTGGTGAGGAGATTTCTAAAAAAAAAAAAAACTATAAATATAAAAAAATATTAAAGCTGCAAGCAGCTGTAAGCAGGCCCTCGCCCCCCGTGCACCCGTAGAACCTGGCGCCCGTTGGACCCAGCCGGCACGTAAAATTTCCCGTCGTCACAGCATGTGCTGTGTGAATAATAAAGAAAAACGTTTGCCGCAGTACTTCCTGTGAGCAGCAGGTGGTGCTATAAGTTTTGTCAACCATTTTTAAGTAGTAGCGTGGGGGTCAGACTATTATCCATCGTAGAAAATTTTGTGAAAATCAGATAAAGTTTGTCCAAGTTACAATTTTCCAATGTTCCATGGCGAGGAGTCAACCTTCGCCATGTCAACACGTCCCTGTCAGTTATGTGGTGCCCACCCATATAGGACTACATATGACAGTCACCTCAACCTATGTTCCAGATTTCGTGACTCCAAGTCCTTCCCAACCCATCCATCCATCCATCCATCCATCTTCTACCGCTTTTCCGGAGGTCCGGGTCGCGGAGGCAGCAGTTCAAGCAGAGAAGCCCAGACTTCCCTCTCCCCAGCCACCTGCTCCAGCTCTTCAGAGGGGATACCAAGGCGTTCCCAGACCAGCTGGGAGACATAGTCTCTCCACCGAGTCCTGGGTCTGCCCCGGGGTCTCCTCCCAGTGGGACGTGCCTGAAACACCTCAAGTGGGAGGCGTCCAGGAGGCATCCTAATCAGATGCCCATACCACCTCAACTGACTCCTTTCAATGTGGAGGAGCAGCGGTTCTACTCTGAGCCTCTCCCGGATGACTGAGCTCCTCACCCTATCTCTGAGGGTGAGTCCAGCAATCCTACGGAGAAAGCTCATTTCAGCCGCTTGTATCCGTGATCTCGTTCTTTCGGTCATTACCCAAAGCTCGTGACCATAGGTGAGAGTAGGAACGTAGATTGACTGGTAAATCGACAGCTTTGCCTTAGAACTAAGCTCCCTCTTCACCACAACAGACCGGTACAACGTCCGCATCACTGCAGATGCTGCTCCAATCCGTCTGTCGATCTCTCGCTCCATTTTCCCCTCACTCGTGAACAAGACCCCAAGATACTTAAACTCCTCCACTTGGGGCAGGAGCCTGTCCCCAACCCGGAGAGGACAATCCACCTTTTTCCGGCTGAGGACCATGGACTTGGACTTGGAGGTGCTGATTCTCATCCCAGCCGCTTCACACTCAGCGGCAAACCGTCCCAGCAAGAGCTGTAGGTCATTGCTGGATGAAGCCAACAGGACAACATCATCTGCAAACAACAGAGATGAGATCCTGTGGTCACCAAGCATGACACCCTCCATTCCCTGGCTGCGCCTAGAAATCCTGTCCATAAAAATTATGAACAGGATCGGTGACAAAGGGCGCCCTGGCGGAGTCCAACTCTCACTGGGAATGACTCCGACCGAGTGTTGGCAATACGAACCAAACTCTCACAACGGTCGTACAGAGACCGAATAGCTCGTAACAACAAGCCCGATACCCCATACTCCCGAAGCACCCCTCACAAAAATCCATGAGGGACGCGGTCAAATGCCTTCTCCAAGTCCACGAAACACATGTAAACTGGTTGGGCAAACTCCCACGAACCCTCAAGAATTCTCGAGAGGGTAAAGAGCTGGTCCGATGTGCCACGGCCAGGACGAAAACCACATTGCTCCTCCTGAATCCGAGGTTCGACCAACGACCGGACTCTCCTCTCCAGTACCTTGGCATAGACCTTCCCAGGGAGGCTGAGGAGTGTGATCCCTCTAAAGTTGGAGCACACCCTCCGGTCCCCTTTTTTGAAGAGAGGAACCACCACCCCGGTTTGCCATGCCAAAGGCACTGCCCCCGACCTCCACGCAATGTTGCAGAGGGGTGTCAACCATGACAACCCAACCTCCTCATGGATCGTCACCTTATCGTGGTGGGGGGGTTTGCGTGCCCCAGTGATCCCAGGAGCTATGTTGTCCGGGGGCAATTTGCCTCTGATAGGGTCTCCCAAGACAAACTGGTCCTGGGTGAAGGGCCAGACTAAGAACAATCCAACAGACTCTCATGATAAATTGTATATCAAGGATTCAGTGTACCCCGCCCGGTATGGGGTTACCGGGGCCCCACCCTGGAGCCAGGCCTGGGGGAGGGGCTCGAAGGCTAGCGTCTGGTGGCCGGGTTTCCACCCATGGGACCCGGCCGGGCTCAGCCCGAAGGACTTACATGGGTCCGTCCTCCAGTGGGTTCACCACCTGCAGGAGGGATCATGGGGGTCCGGTGCTATGTGGATTAGGTGGCGGTCAAAGGCGGAGGCCTTGGCGGACCGATCCCAAGCTTTCTAAACTGGCTTTTGGTACGTGGAATGTCACCTCTCTGGCGGGGAAGGAGCCTGAGCTGATGTACGAGGTTGAGCGATACCGGCTAGATATAGTCGGCCTCACCTCAACACACAGCTCCGGTTCCGGAACCAGTCTCCTGGAGAGGGGCTGGAGCTTGGCCTTTTCTGGAGTTGCCTCGGGTGAGAGGCGACGAGCAGGGGTGGGTATTCTTGTATCGCCCCACCTTGCTGCCTCTATATTGGAGTTTTCCCCGGTGGACGAAAGGGTTGCTTCCCTGCGCCTTCGGGTTGGGAAACGGGTCCTGACCATCATTTGTGCCTATGCACCAAATGATGTTTCAGAGTACCCACCCTTTTTGGAGTCTGTGACTGGGGTGCTGGAGGGTACTCCTCCTGGAGACTCCATTGTCCTACTGGGGGACTTCAATGCGCACGTGGGCAACGACAGTGAAACCTGGAGGGGGGTGATTGGGAGGAACGGCCTGCCCGATCTGAACCCGAGTGGTGTTCAGTTATTGGACTTCTGTGCTAACCACAGTCTGTCCATAATGAACACCATGTTCAAGCATTAGGGTGTCCATATGTGCACCTGGCACCAGGACACCCTAGGTCGCAGGTCGATGATTGATTTTGTTATCGTATCATTAGACCTGCGACCGTATGTCTTGGACACCCGAGTAAAGAGAGGTGCAGAGCTGTCAACTGATCACCACCTGGTGGTGAGTTGGATCCGATGGCAGGGGAGGAAGCCATTCAGACCTGGTAGACCCAAACGTATAGTGAGGGTGTGCTGGGAGCGTTCCTTCCCAACCCTCCCAACAAAATCACGGAGTGAATGGCGAGGGGGACATGTCCATGGTAACAGCAGTGACACCATACTAAAGTTGATGTGCAGTTATGATCATCCCTGTGGTCTGATGAATCTCAGGAAATTTCACGTCATTCTGGCAAGTAGCGCGTGAATAATAAATAAAAGTTTTCAGCAATTTCTCCTTTAACCACTAGGTGGCGCTATATATTTTGGCAAGTATTTTCATGTAGATGCGTTCGAAGCCAGGCTATTTTCCATCATGGAAACTTTGGTGGACATTGGACAAGTTTTGCTTTAGTTACAGCTGTTTGATGTTGTAAGGGGAGGAGTCAAACTTTGCCATGGTGTTGTGGCCACCCATTTTGAGATTGCAACTCACATTTGATAACTTTTAATGGTCAATGCCTATAGATGCCGCCATGTGAAAACGAGTTCAATGGGAGCATGCCACCAGGAGGAGTTCGTTCAAATGCAAGTGGCGCAGTACTTCCCGTGAGCAGAAGGTGGTGCTGTAGGTTTTGTCAACCATTTTTATGTAGGAGCGTGAGGGGTCGGACTAATATCAATTGTAGAAAATTTGGTGAAAATCGGATTAAGTTTGTCCAAGTTGCAAGTTTTCAATGTTCCATGGCGAGGAGTCAACCGTCGTCATGTCACCATGGCAACACTTACCTGTCAGTTATGTGTTGCGGACCCATATAGGACTACAGGTGACAGTCACCTCTACCTATGCTCCAAATTTCATGACTCCATTACCTTTCCAACCCTCCCCACAAGATCACGGATTGAATGGCGAGGAGGCCGTGTCCATGGTAACAAGTGTGACGTCAAGGTAAAGTTGATGTGCAGTTATGATCATTCCTGTGGTCTGATGAACCTCAGAAAATTTCACGTCATTCTGGCAAGCAGTGCATGAGTAATAAATACAACAGTTTTCAGCAATTCTTCCTTTAACCACTAGGTGACGCTTTAGATTTCTATGAATATTGTACTATAGAACTGTTTGGAATTGGACTGATATCCATAAAATTGAATTTGGTTTAAATCTGACAATGCATACCAGAGTTATTGCCATCAGAATGGTCATAGAATGATCATGACGAGCCATCAAACTTTGCCACGTCGCTACAGCCAAACCATCAAGCTTTTGAAAAAGTTTTCAATAACCGTTAATGGCACATGGGTATAGATGATTGTCACCACAAATAAGCTCAATCGGACAAAAACCGTAGGACGAGTTCGATCAAATGCGTGAGGTGGAAATTTGGTCACGCCACTTCCTGCCAAAATGGCAGACTTCCTGTTAGGTGTAGACCATCACTTCTGTGGAGTTTTTTGTATGTCTTGACATGATAAACAACTCACCCGATTGTCATCTTTCTACGCGAAAGTGTGTGCCACTCCCCATAGACTACACATGTTAGGTGGCGCTGTAGAGCCATTTTTGTGGGGTCATTCATATTTCCTCCAAAACATTCAATTTTTTGCCAGTCTTGAGGTCCCTGCAAAAAATGGTGAGTTTTCATGCACGTTCACTACCCCAAAAAATGAGATCTTAGATTGAGAAGAAGAAAAAATAAATAAATAAAAATTCTAACAATTACAATGGGGCTCTAGTCCACTGACTTTGTTAGTGGCTCAGGCCCTAATTATAACAGAAATAATGGCATCCTTGGTCATTTAAGTTAATTTATTTCATTAAATACAATTTTATTAATATTTTTTCTTTGTAATCAGAGTTAAATTATTGTTCTGTTCTGACTACAAAGTTTTGGTCAAAAATGTAAATTGTTATAAGGAAAAAGTAAAAAAAAAAAATTGCCACAGTCCGTTTCAAATTTATCTAAAAAAAAAACAGTAATTTTATTTTAAAAAACAGACAAAAATTAGTCATAAAATAATCCACAAATTTATAATAAAGTTTCAAATGTACAAGAAAAGTCAATTTTACAAGAGGAAATTACAAATTTGAGGAACATGGTTTCAACTTTAGATTTACAGAGAAATGTAGAAAACTATAAGAAAATTGTTATAAATTTTTGAGAAAAACCTCAAACCTTTAAGACTGAAGTCATTACTCAAGTTTTTAAGTGGGTGCTCTTTGTACCCTTTACTCAAGTAGAAATTTTTGGTTGTCTACTTTTAATTATTAATTTCAAAGCATTGCTTTTACATGAGTAGAATTTCTGGTTACTATAACCACCTGATCATCTAATTTAAGTATGATTGCATACATTACTATCATGAATGTTTCTTTCCCTTCCCTACTCTCTCAATGGAAAAAAAGAAACACTAGAATAAAACACAAAAAATACACATATTTTTGTCATTTATGTAAACCATGACAAAAAAAATCCTGCAGGACAAAACATGACACTTGATATTTTCTAACCTGTTTGTATACCACCATAGACAGAAAGAGAACCTGAATTAGACAGAGCTCAGAGAGGGCAAGATGAGACAGAAGAGAGGAGCCAAGGAGAGGGAAGTGTTCAGGCAGAGGAAGGAGAGAAGGATAACACCACTAAAAAGTCTAAACACAGGATGTCTGGGTGGGACCCCAACTGGCCCAATATTCAACCTTCGGTTGTGCAGTACTTCAAATGGTAAGTTACATATGCAACGTTACTGTGTAAAATTTTAAAAAGAAATAAATAGTATAAAATTAACATATTCCCGTATGTTTACTGCCCCCCCCCCCCAGGAAAAATATGTTGCCACCGCACCAAGGTCTTTAAGCCAGAGGACCCTGAGATGCATCATTCATCTAACCAACATCTAATTTACAATCGTTTCCCTAAAAGTTCTGAACACCGTCAGACTATCTTAGTTTGAACTTCATTGGTTTCAACTAACATAGCTCCACCTCCAGTGCTTCAGAGAATGTCAAAATATTTAGGTCATATCTGAAGGCAGTTGTCACCTTGTAGCCTGTTTAAAGAAACATTAATTCACTACATGCATATACAGAATTGAAAACAGATTAAATATGAGTAGCCTAATTAGCAGAAGCATAGTGAAATATAGCTTACCAAGTAGGCTGCCGATCCCTCTTTATATTGCTGGTATGCATGATAACAATGTCTGGAAAACAATGCAAGTTATGGAAAGGTGGTGAAAGTGGTTACTGGCTCTCATACAGATTGCCCAGAGCAGCTGAGGTTTGAAGCTTTGGATGATATTAACTCTCTTCATGAAGTGAAAAAAAAAGTAACTATGCATTAATGTTTGCTGGTCATTGCTGTCATCTTTCCCCCACATCATGAAGAGACTGTTTAAAAATTCCAGCTGAAAAATCATGTTATTTGTTGAGAGGGGTGCATCTTTTTTGCATGCAGCTGTAGAAACAGTTGAGTTATACGTATGTATAACATTATGTTGGCAGGGTGTAGTTCTAACAAATAGAAGGGTTGTTGGTTTGATTGTTTGTTTGTTTGTGACTTGTGGTCCAATTCCTTAAACAGTGCAATGTATTTCAGAATGAGGATAGAGCAACCAAGCCAACACAATACTGGAAAAATATAGAAATTTAGAGAAAGTCATAGTATATTAACTAAAGACTGACAGCCTCTGGGTCTGAAAGTAAACCAAATGTGAAGTGTCTTAACCTTTTTGTTTTATGCTTTAGTAATTCTGCATTAAAAATACATATTTTTCAAGACAGACCTGGTCCAAGACAGCAGCAGGAATGACTACAGTTATAAACACAAAAAGAGACACACAGACTCCAAATATGAGAACACCAAAGTTCAGTAAATTCCAACAAGAAAATTTTACACCTTCAGATGCACTCACATTCACTAAGACTACTTTTAAAAAATATATATACTTTCAGTCTGCCTTTAATTCCCACACAGTAACCAGCTGACAGTTTGAGATGTTCCTGTAGATTGTTCTGGAAAAAGGGAGGTTTTTTGCCTCCTCATTCTTAAACATGAATTCTATCTAATACTGTTTAGCAGACAGCAGCAACCTGTCCAAATTCCAAAGAACCACATAAAAATTAAAAAACAAACTCTCGGAGCACAAACCTCTGTCAAGGCAGCTAATTGTCTCACTGATAATTTAATTTTTCCTCAGCGCCCTCTGCTGGTGACCATCAATACAGCTGATAAGCCACTGCATTAATTTACCTCTTAAA
Organism: Pholidichthys leucotaenia; assembly: GCA_020510985.1. Classification (NCBI taxonomy): domain Eukaryota; kingdom Metazoa; phylum Chordata; class Actinopteri; order Cichliformes; family Pholidichthyidae; genus Pholidichthys; species Pholidichthys leucotaenia. Next base: position 406,472,485 of record CM035836.1, on the reverse strand, counting down.
ACCTTTTTCAAAGAATTCCTGATGGCTGTTAGTGATTTATATCACCCGCAAAATTGATCAGCCCTTGATCATTTTCCATCCTCTCCTATTATGCTGTTAACACACACAAATGAATAAATAATATGATATATTCTACTGTTCTCAAAGGTGAATTTGCTTTGGGCAAACATTTTGCCAATTAGTCTGTAACAAACAACCACATATAAGATATAGAGCACTGTGTTAGTAGATCTTAAAGACCATACTCTTCACAAGTTGTAGAAAATTCCCCATCCTTCCCTGTGATATATCCATGCCATTGCCTCCTTGTTCCAATCTGTCCACTAAAACAGCTTCGACCTGTAGCCCCCCCCCACCCCACCCCTTTCTCCAGCATCTACATGCATCACACTTGCAGGCAATAATCTGCTGTAGACATCGAACTGCAACCATATTTTTCCACTGTAATAAACCATTTCGCATGTGGTGTCTTGACTGAATTAGCAATAAAAAGAAATTAAATCCAAAGCTAGTGGCAATGCCATTAGTTTTGCAGGCACAAACTGAGTGATAGGGAAATAGTCACAGGATCCCCATTCATTATCATTCATTCTGAGGGGAACATAATTGCATATATTAAATTTTATTCAATCAATTAACTGAGATATTTCACTAAAATACTATATAATAATTTATAGTAATTTTATTTATATATAAATAAAATATATAATTTTATTTATTATAAATAATAAATAAAACTTTTCCGGTTCCGGCTCTGCCGGACCGGCGGCGCCACACGAGTCGGCTGCCTGTTGCAACAGCCTTTTTTTTTTTTATCTTCCTTCTTCTTTCTACACCTTTCACTCTGTATATATATCATGGACGCACGGATCGCCCCGGGGGTCTCCCGGGTCGGCGGACGGAGCCACGGTTTGCAGCGGGAGACGTTACAGCGGGGAGGAGCTAGTGCTAGCTAGCACTTGGCCGCCGCCCAGTGCTAATGGGAAACTCGACATACCGGGAGCTGTAGCGAAAACGAAGCGGGTGCCGGGCTGGAGTTTAGGCGGCGTGAAAGAAATATAAGACAGAATAATAAAGAGCGATGGCAAGAACCAAGCAGACCGCCCGTAAAATCTACTGGAGGAAGAAGCCCCCCAGGAGACAGCTAGCCACCAGGGCTGCTCGGAGAGGCGCTCTGGCCACCGGCAGAGTGAAGAGGCCTCGCCGTCACAGGTCCGTGGCTCTGAGAGAGATCCGTCGCTACCAGAAATCCACGGAGCTGCTCATCCGTAAGCTGCCCGTCCAGCGCCTGGTGAGGGAGATCGCTCAGGACTTCAAGACCGTCCTGCGTTTCCTGAGTTTCGCCGTCATGGCTCTGCAGGAGACCAGCGAGACCCACCTGGTGGGTCTCTTCTTCGCTAAGGGGGTCACCATCATGCCCAAAGACTTCCAGCTGGCCCGCTGCATCCGCGGAGAGAGAGCTTAGACTTTCTGCTGCACATTCACCAGCCATAATGCTCTGCACTGTGTGTCTATATATATATACATTTATAGTAATATGGACATATGTTTGCTAGATGTTGTTTTTTCTTGCCTTCTGATTGTTGCTCTGAGTGTTGCTGTCCCTGTGCTGTTGCAATCCTGGAATTTCCCCATTGTGGGACTAATAAAGGCTTATCTTATCTTATCTTATCTTAAAAAGGCAGAAATGTCAGCTTCATTGTGAAAGCAAAGAAAAGGTCAGGGAATGTCAATTTCAGTAGGCTCATCACCTCAGGGATTGTTAGTGATAGCAGAAAAACAATCCATCCATTAGTTAAGACACTATATTTTTCTCTCAAATTAAGTGGTAGACTATCAGACCCACATTGCAGCTGATTTCATGTGTAATTCAGATTTTACAACTCTGCATATTATTAGAATGTACGCATAGGACATAGCTGCAATAAAAGATCACAAATGTGCTTATGACCAACATAAAACTATTCAAAGTTTGGTTTAAATGGTTTTGTACTAACTTTGGACAGCTAATTCTGTATTTCCTGTCCGCCGTGTCCAGGCGCCAAGCAGAGTGTGCCAAAACAGCACGGATCCAGATGGCACTGCCACAAGGCAAACCGGGGGGAGGCACTGCCAACAACCTGTATGAGGAGCTAGGTGACAACGCCATGTAAGTGGAGTGTGAAAGTGGCATTTTGATTGATGAGCCAAAGCGGGCATGTTAGCTCATAGTTTGACTGGTGTTTGGCAGCGTGATTGCTTTGGGGGCTCAGTCCACCCCCCCAATTTCAACAATTTGTATGAAACATCCTCCTGCAATTACACGTACAGTGGATATAAAAAGTCTACACACCCCTGTTCAAATGGCAGGTTTTTGTGATGTAAAAAAATGAGACCAAGATGAATCATTTCAAAACTTTTTCCACCATTAATGTGACTTATAATCTGTACAAGTCAATTGGAAAAACAAAATGAAATCTTTTAAGGGGAAAAATAAAAAACTTACAATAACCTGTTTGCATAAATATGCACAGTATGCATATTTATGCAGAATTAACCAATCACATTCAAACTCATGTTAAATGGGAGTCAGCACACACCTGCCACCATTTAAAGTGCCTTTGATTAACACCAAATAAAGTTCAGCTGTTTAGTAGGTTTTTCCTGACATTTTTGTAGTCACATCTTACAGCACTAGCCATGGTCCATAGAGAGCTTCCAAAGCATCAGAGGGATCTCATTGTTCAAAGGTATCAGTCAGGAGAAGCATCATCTAACATCATCTAAGAAATTGATGAAACTGGGTGAAAACAGGCAATTTGGGGCAAAAAATGCCTTGAATATGACACTACTTCATTGTTACACAGTTCGAGACAAGTCCATCTGGTTTTCATCCCGACTGTAGACAGTTCTTACAACATTAAAAATGGGAAAAGTAGCCGTCCATCCTGTTTCCAGCCAGTTTCTAATCAGTTATTGACAAGTTCATCACAGTTCTTACCCAGTTAAAACCTGTTCCTGACCAGTTTCACTCTGTTCTACATCGTTGTTACACAATTCCTAACTTAATGATCTCGATCAAACTGCTTCTTACTCAGTCTAGAATGTTATCACTGCATCCTCATTGAGTGTCTAATACGTTAAAAATGGATATCTCCATTGCATTCTAGCCAAACGGCACCACATTCTTGCTAGTTGTCATTCCCATTCACTGCTTTGAGCTGCGCACAAAACAATTGCTTTTATTTTTGTATCCTCATCATCACTAACGAATGACAAGTAGAAGTTTTACTCAGAGGGACTTTTAATTAATTACAACCATAAATGCCACATTCCTCCTTCAAAAAATAGAAATTTATTTGCTGTTTTTAAATTGAAATAATGTGCGAGTCATAAATAAAAAAAAAAAACCTGTGTACACTGCAGGCAATAAAAAAATCTGACTTAAAGGCCATCCACACCAAGCACGATAACTATAACCATAAAATTATAGTTTTAAAAATCGTTCTAAGTGAGCATCCACACTGAAGAATGATATCGCTCTAACAGCAGAGCCAAACATGAGCTGCAGACTCCACACCGGCTTCATCCCACCCCATGTATGTTTCTCCTGCTGCGGGATGAGACCGTTTATGCTGCTGCTGCAATCAGTAATCTTAAAGGATTTTTTTTAAACTCGACCTGAAATCAGCAGTGTTTTATCAACTGCTATTTTAGCAGTTTTAGAGCAGTTGGTGGCAGTGGTGGCAGTAGGACACAGTCCAAGGACGGATAATTTTTTCACGCATAAGGAGTTGTTCAGAACTCCTTATACAAAGATATAGAGTGATGATAATCAAGTCAGTGGCAGTAATGCACCTGTAAGCTGGTTGTCAATCGCCAATCAAATCTAAAAGAAGAAGCATGTTTAGACCGTATGAACACACACACATGCCTGTTACTTCACTGGGGTTAGAATTTCTGTATCCTTTTTTTGATGGACTGATTTTGTAAAAAAAAAAAAAATAATAATCTGTCATCATGCCTTACCTGATCTTTTGTTCATTCACTGGCAGATTGATCTGTTCAGGTTGTGCCTGCCACTCACCCAAAGATGCTGTGAAAGGCTCCAGCCCCCGGCAACCCATAAAGGACCATTAAGAGGATGGATAAATGAATTGTAAAGTTACAGACAATTGCACACATTAAGCATTCATTTATCCTCTCCATAAGAGAACAAAATGTGGGTCACTGTTTAACTACCGGACTTCCGTGCTGTTGTGCAGGGGGAACAGTCTGCCCTACCGGGAGAAGAGCCAGCAGGTGTGCACAAAGCCGACATCTATCATTATCTAATTTGGCAGGTTTTATTTTATCCTCATTCACTGTCAGTCTTTTAGCAGAATGATTCAAAATGAAAGTATCCTGACAGTTGTTGTGAGTTAAAATACAGAACAACAGAAGTTCAAATGAAGCTTGTGACAATATAACTGAGGAACTTTTACAATTCTGTCAAAATCTTGTACAAGGAAAAAGACATAGTCATAATCTCCGAATTGTACAACTCTCATCCGTGCATGATTACGATCAAGTCTCCCCCGTGCGAGCAGGGCTGTGGAGAAGGTTAAAAAGTTCCTTTTAAAGTGACACTCTGGCAAAAATCAAGTTTTTTCTTTTGTTAACATGACTATAACATGTATTTTGTGACTTACAAAACATATCAAGTGTAAAATCTCACCACAGTATGAAGTCTGTTTTTCTGCTGTGAATTTCCAGTTTGGTAACGCCCCCTGAAACGGGCGAGTTTGGACAGACTGTTAGTAGCTACGTAAGCATTCCTGCTTAGCCTGGTTGGTTATAACAGTGGTTCCCAACCTGGGGTCCACGCCCCCCTTGTATGTGTGTGGGGGGGGGGGGCACCAGAGATCGCAAGGAGGGTGTCAGGCTTTGTCTGCTCAGAGGTTGTAAAAATAATATTTGTGCATGTTAAATTAGAAAGAATGGAATAACACACTTCGTTCTATAAGGCTGCATATAAACACACTAAAAACACATTTTTGGTCCGCATTTAAATTTATTAAGCCATTTATGAGAAAAAATCTCTGCTCTGAATCCGTGACGTGTCACGTACAATGTACATGACCTATGCAACATGCTGCGCCATCTCATGAGGCCAATTAGCGGCTAACTGGCTAATTCGTCTTTTGCTGCAGAGAGCGTGTCGCTGCGTGAAGGAAACACCATGTCTGAAAAACGTAAAAATGCAGATGACTCATCAGTATTAACAAAGAAAGTAAGGCAGAATGACAAGAGCTACCTTAACATTGAGAGACGGGACAATTTTCGGCCACAATGTGTATAGTGTGGTGAGAAGCTAGCTAATGACAGCATGAAGCCTAGCAAAATGAAATGGCACCAGGAGACCAAACACCCGAAGACTGCTGGGGAAAGTCGGAAATTTTTTGAGAGGAAGTAAGCACTTGACACTATCAAAAAGACCCACGGGCATCAGAAAAGCTTTTGAAAAAGTAGGAAGTGATTTGTACAGAGCTACAGAGGCATCATTTGAGTGTGCGCTATTAATTGCCCAGGCAAAAAAGCCACACAGTATTGGAGAGCGGCTTATCAAACCTGCCTGCCTGAAAATTGTAGAGAGGCTGTGTGGACCTCAGGTCATGGATAAAGTGAAAACTGTCCCACTGTCTGACAACACTAAAAGACAGAATTGGTAAAATGGCTGCAGATTGCCAAAACCAGCTGCATGAGAAAGTTAGAAATACTCCCTTTGCCATTCAGCTGGATTGAAACAACAACAATGTCAGACGAGTCTGTGCTTATCATTTACGTACTGTATATTGATGGTGAGGACCTGAAACAGGACATTCTTATGTCAACAAATCTAACAACAGCAATAGGCCATGATATTTTTATGGCTGTGGACTCAGCTCTCATCCAATAATCTGCCCTATAGCAACCTTGTTGCATGCTGCACAGACAGAACCGCAGCGATGATGGGGGAAAACAAAGGATTTAACAACCGTCAGAAGGACAGAGCCCCGAGATGCATAATTTTTCATTGCATGCTACATCATCAAACAATAGCCAGTAAAAAAAACCTCAGTAACATGCTGTCAACTGTTGTTAAAGTTGTAAATTTTATTAAGGCTCGCCCTACTCATAAGAAACTTTTTGCCCAGCTGTGCAAGGATGAAGCGCATCAAACACTGTTGTTACACATGGAAGTGTGGTGGTTGTCGCATGGACAAGTGCTTGTGTATTTCATGGAAATGAAGGAAAAAATAAAAAGCACCAAGGTGCTGATGCATTGGTGCCTGTGGCATGGGGGAGCTGTGGAAAAAAAAAAAAAGGCGCACTGCTGTTATGTTGTTATTAGGACATATCATTGTGTGATATGGGTGACGGCTCCACCTTTCCGGTTCCGCCGCCACTCGGGGTATAAGAGGGCTGTGCGGAAGAGGGGCGGTCTCTTTGACCACCTGTCAGCATAGCGGGAGCGCCTCTGTATAATCTGTGAGGCTATAATAAAGTCCTGTCTAGTTCACCATTTGGTCTCGTCATTGGTCCACGGTTTACATATATAACATTTGGCGACGAGGATAAAAGTATAGATGCTGGTGTATCTACAATTCGGCCACTTTTGGAGTCTCCGGGAGAGCCTCCGGTCACTTGGGCGAGATGGTTCGCCGCATTCCAGAACTATTTGGTTGCTCTGAACCTTGGTGAACTGAAGATACGGGCTCGGGCAATCCTGGCCCATAGTTTGGGTATGGAAGGACAACGTATCCTTGCTACCTTGGGTGCTAGCAATAGCTTCGAGGACATTGTTGAGCTAATGGCACAGCATTTTCGCGCCCCCGCGAACGTCATCATCTGGAAGATTCAGTTTCGGCAGCGCCACCAGCGGACTAGCGAGTCGGTGCAGCAATATGTTGCGGACCTGCATCAGCTGGCCGGGAACTGCCAGTTTGGAGCATTGGAGGAAGAGATGGTCTGCGACCAGTTGGCGGAGCACACACGTTGCTTGACGGCACGGTCGAGACTGCTCATGCACTCCAGCAAATTGACATTAGCCAATGCTGTCGAGATAGCTCAGCAGTGTGAAGCAGCGGACAAAGTGTCACGTGACCTCGGTGAGAGAGGTACGCTGCACCGCTCTGAATCACAATCAGCGGCGCATGCTGTGGACCCGGACAGCGATGATAGCGAGCAGGAGAAGGAGGAATGTGCTACAGCTGTGAAGATAAGGTCCGCCCCAGGATTGCCCAGGTGTTTGGGTTGTGGGTCCACTAAGCACCAGTACAAGGCTAGAGAGTGTCCGGCAAGAGGTAAACACTGCGGAAAGTGCGGACTCCTACACCATTTTGCCAGGGAGCTGTAATAGGTTTGAACGAGGGGAACGGCGACGCGAAATGGACACCCTTGCTCCAACTCCTACGGTTATTCACACCATCTCTCTGCGCACCGATGGCTGTACGTACTGTATGGTGAAATTGGATGGAGTGGAGGTGCCGTTGCTGACTGACACGGGCGCAGTGAGATCCGTGTTGAATTGGCCTACTGTGAGGAGTTTTTCCCCATACTATCAAATGAGAGGTCATTCAGCGCCATTGTGTGGGTATGGAGGAAAAAGACTAGCCATTGTGGGTTTGGTGGAACTTAGAGCTAGGTACAAGTCGGCGGAGGTCTCCAACCTGAAGTTCGTGATGACCGCCAGTGGTGAGAATATTATGGGCTGTGACCTTTTTAATGGACTGGGCTTTATGATCACCAGCGGTGATGGTGAAGAGTGGTGGGGTCGTGGCTTGTGGGACCGGCCGGTTCCGCGAGTGGTGGACGATGCTGTATGAGACGAACCTTGGCTTCGTATTCTGAAAGATGAGCAGGACCAACCCCACCCAGGGCCATCACAGAAGGGTTCCTGCGCCAGAGCCCAAGTTACCCTAGCTGAGGGAACTGGGCGGCGTGGTGGGACGTCCATGACAGAGAGTGGTGCCAAATGGCTGGCCCATTCTGCTTCTGGAGTTTGGGTGGAAGGTACTGAGAAGCGAGGGGTCACAACGGCTTTGCCGGCGTCTGAAATGAAAGCAAGTGGGGCAGGACTGGCTGGCACGGTGAAACAATGTGCCACTCAGGGACACTGGAAGTCAAGTCTAGGCTCCTCTGGGGGTCGCTGATGTAGTCCGACCCAGAGAGGAGGCCCGGTCAAGAGGGGTTCGTGGAAAACTCAAAAGACAGGAGGACCAGGGGCGGCTGCAGGTGGTGGCTGTTCAGGAGGATGGCTACCTTCAGTTGTCTGACGGCTCATGGAGACATCTCAACGAGCTGCGGCGCACTAGTGATGAGAAGGAAATGTCTGGGCTTCGACGTGGGTCATGTCTGGGCACAAAGAAGAGAAGATGCTCAGGTCAGGACCCGCCTGACGGGTCTCCGAGGGGTGGTTTCTCTACTGTTACTGGCTGGTAGTTGGGGGGCAATGTGTTCAATACGTGTTGTTAGTATGCAAATTGCCCAGGTTATAGTAGTTATGCTGATGTGTTTGATGCATGATGCTGAAATGAGAATTATTCAAGTTGTTTATAGGATTTGTTAATGGAGGTATGACTTGTTTGTATATATGTTCTGTTATGGGGATTGTTTAATGTTACTTATTTTAGGAGCACGGCAATTTTATGTCTAAAGGACTATATTCTAGCAGGGACAGCAGAATAATCCGTCTAGCCATGTGGGGGGTGGAACAGTAGTCCACCTGTTTCCTCCTAGCTTTAGTTGTTGTGTGTCATAGGCCTTATAATATTGCTGTTTAGTTTTAGCGTGTGATTCAGGTTCCAAATTGGGGTGGGTCTCGATTGTATGTGTTTGGACCATTTCTGAAGGGGGGGGTGTTATGTTGTTATTATGACATATTATTGTGTGACACAGGTGACGGCTCCACCTTTCCAGTTCTGCCGCCACTCGGTGTATAAGAGGGCTGTGCGGAAGAGGGGTGGTCTCTTTGACCACCTCTCAGCCTAGCGGGAGCACCTCTGTATAATCTGTGAGTCTACAATGCAGTCCTGTCTAGTTCACCATTCGGTCTTGTCATTGGTCCACGTTTTACATACATAACTGCTGCTTCCTCTACTGGCCTGGCATAGTTATTACAATACCTTTTTTCCCAGCTGCCATGACAGTAAAGGTGAGTTAAATTTGTGTTTATTTTGAAAACAGTCCTATCTCGCAATTCTGACAAAAGTCAGAATTTAGTTCCACTTAATATTGACCAGGGGCAGCGCGGTGGCAAAGTGGTTAGCACTGCGGCAGCACAGCAACTCACCCTTGGCCAGAGGATCCTGGGTTCGATCCCAGCCTCTGACCAACAGTGATCTGTGCGGAGTTTGCATGTTAAGATAAGATAAGATAAGATAAGCCTTTATTAGTCCCACAACGGGGAAATTCCAGGATTGCAACAGCACAGGGATAGCAACACTCAGAGCAACAATCAGAAGGCAAGAAAAAAAACAAGCAAGCAAGAGCAGCTAATATACATATGTACATATTACTATAAAATATACGTATATATACACACACACACACAGACACACAGTGCAGAGCATTGTAGCTAGATGGAATAAATATATGAATATATGAACACAGTGCAGAGCATTGTAGCTAGATGGAATAAATATGTAAATATATAAACACCCACAGTACGGAGCATTGCAGCTAGGTGGAATAAATATGCAAGTATATAAACACACAGTGCGGAGCAATGTAGCTAGATGGAATAATATGTAGATATATAAAAACACAGTGCGGAGCATTGTAGCTAGATGGAATAAATATATAGATATATAAATATAAACACACCCAGTGCTGAGCATTGTAGCTAGATGGAATAAATATGTAAATATATAAACACACACAGTGCAGAGCATTGTTGCTAGATGGGATGAAACAGCATAACCGTCTACTTAGTTATCCTACATGGTATGATTATGTGCCCATACATATTCTCACCCTCCATAGCGACCGATATGTTCCTAGTTGTATGCCGGAGAGGACCATTGTGTAAGTCTATTGCATCTTTTGCATCCAAAAAACTATTAGTTTGTTACGTCTTTTTGCTATCTCTGCGAGCAGCCCTGCTTAGGTTGTACAGTCTGACAGCCGTTGGTAGGAAGGACCTACGAAACCTCTCGGTTGTGCACCTGGGATGATGTAGTCTGCTGCTAAATGAGCTCCTCAGTGCATCCAGTATGTCCTGCATAGGGTGGAACTCGGACTCCAGCAGAGATGACAGTTTAGCCACCGTCCTTCTCTCTCCTATCTCCTCCATCGGATCAAGGCGCTGCCCCAGGACAGAGCTAGCTTTCTTAATCAGTTTGTTCAGTCTCTTCCTATCGGCTGCAGTAATGCCACTGCCCCAGCAGACCACTCCAAAAGTGATGGCTGATGCCACCACCGTGTCATAGAATGACTTCAGCAGCGCCCCTTGTACACCAAAAGACCTGAGTCTCGTCAGCAGGAACAGCCTGCGCTGTCCCTTCTTGTAGAGTGCGTCAGTATTGTGTGACCAGTCTAGTTTATTGTTCAGATGAACACCCAGGTACTTATAGGATGTCACCATCTCGATGTCTGTTCCCTGTATATTTACTGGTGCTGTGAGGGGTTGCCCATGCCTGCGGCAGTCCACCACCAGCTCCTTAGTTTTCCTCGCGTTGATCTGAAGGCAGTTCCGATGGCACCAGTCCACGAAGTCCTGGATAAGCCCTCTGTACTCAGCTTCATCTCCGTTGGAGATGAGACCAACGATCGCAGAGTCATCAGAGAACTTCTGTAGATGGCAGTGTGTTGTGTTGTGTGAGAAGTCCGCAGTATAAAGAGTGAACAGGAAGGGAGCCAGCACCGTTCCCTGGGGGGCCCCCGTGCTACTGATGATCGTGTCGGAAACACAGTCCCGGGTTCTCACAAACTGAGGCCGGTTCGTGAGGTAGTCCAGGATCCATGATGACAGGTGCTGGTCCACCCCTGCGCGCAGCAGCTTGTCCTTCAGGATCATCGGTTGGATGGTGTTGAAAGCACTGGAGAAGTCAAAGAACATGATCCTCACCATATTCCCGGGCTTCTCCAGGTGGGACAGAGAACGGTGAAGGAGGAAGATCACCGCATCCTCCACCCCAATGCCATGCTGGTAGGCGAACTGGAGTGGATCCATCGCTGGTTCCACCAGGGGGCGGAGATGAGCAAGGAGCAGTCTCTCCCCGTGTCTGCGTGGGTTTACTCCAGGATTTCTCCGGTTTCCTCCCACATGCCAAAAACAGGCAGGTTAGGTTAATTGGCATCAATACTGGGGATTCTAAATTGTCCTTAGGTATGACTGTGAGAGTGAATGGTTGTCTGTCTCTCTGTATTGGCCCTGCGATGGACTGGCGATCTGTCCAGGGTGTACCCTGCCTCTCACCCTAAGATGCTGGGATAGGCTCCAGCCCCCCCGCGACCCGAAAAGGATTAAGCAGAAGAAAATGGATGGATTGATGAGTTAATATTGACCAGGTGAGCTGAAACAGAGAGGCGGACAGACAGACAGACAAACAGATGCACACAGCCACAAACAGACGCACTAACTGATTACTGTATGCTTCTCAGTTTCACCGAGGCATAATTAATGATTTCTTTCAAGATCACAATGGGCTAGTGTATGAACTGACTGATGCGTTTTGGATCAAAACAGCATATCTCGCAGATAGGTTTGCTCTCTACAGTGAGACGAACAAGCGGATGCAGGGGCCTGAATCAAATGTCATGCAGTGCAAAGATGCTCTGGACGCTTTTGTATGTAAACTGGAAATCAGAGTCTGTAAAATATCAAAAGGAGAGTTACAGCATATTCCAAGGCTGCTGAAACACTCTGGTGGCACTGTGTGTGTGTGTTTACGGGCAGAGTTTACCAGGCACATGAACTTCCATCAGGAGGAGATTAAGAGCTGCTTTGCTGACATTGATGAGTTCTTATCAAAGGAATCATGGGTGATTGACCCCTGCATTTCTACCCTCACGGATGTGGAATATCTGGGCTGTGAAGATGAGCTTTGTGACCTTTAAGCAGATTCTGTGTCAAAAATATTTCCAGGAGAAGGGATACAAAAAAGTTTTGGATTGTCAAAGGACACACTGTTGCTCCCAGACTGGCCAAACATGCAGTGAGAAAGGTTATTCTCCCATTTATTAGCACTACTTCCCTATCTGAGGCGGCCTTCAGTGCCCTCATAACAATAAAAACAAAAGCCAGAAACAGACTGGATGTTCACCAGGACTTTGAGCTGGCTGTCACAACAATCAGACCCGACATCGGATCCCTGGTTAGAAGTATGCAAGCCAAAGGTGGCCATTAGTTTATAAATGAAGTGACTAACAGAGTGTTTAATGAACGTGAGGAACATGAATGTCATGAGCTGAGCACAGCAGGTTTCCGCCTTCCTCAGTCTCATGGCTTTTTCTTTATATTTATATACAGTGGGGCAAAAAAGTATTTAGTCAGCCACCAGTTGTGCAAGTTCTCCCACTTAAAAGATGAGAGAGGTCTCCAATTTTCATCATTGGTATACCTCAACTATGAGAGACAAAATGAGAAAAAAAAAATCCAGAAAATCACATGGAAGGATTTTTAATGAATTAATTGGTAAATTCCTCAGTAAAATAAGTATTTGGTCACCTACAAACAAGCAAGATTTCTGGCTCTCACAGACCTGTAACTTCTTCTTTAAGAGGCTCCTCTGTCCTCCACTCGTTACCTGTATTAATGGCACCTATTTGAACTCATTATCAGTATAAAATACACCTGTCCACAACCTCAAACAGTCAGACTCCAAACTCCACTATGGCCAAGACTAAAGAGCTGCCAAAGGACACCAGAAACAAAATTGTAGACCTGCACCAGGCTGGGAAGACTGAATCTGCAATAGGTAAGCAGCTTGGTGTGAAGAAATCAACTGTGGGAGCAATTATTAGAAAATGGAAGACATACAAGACCACTGATAATCTCCCTCGATCTGGGGCTCCACGCAAGATCTCACCCCGTGGGGTCAGAATGATCACGAGAACGGTGAGCAAAAATCCCAGAACCACATGGGGGGGACCTAGTGAATGACCTGCAGAGAGCTGGGACCAAAGTAACAAAGGCTACATCAGTAACACAATACGCCGCCAGGGACTCAAATCCTGCAGTGCCAGACGTGTCCCCCTGCTTAAGCCAGTACATGTCCAGGCCCGTCTGAAGTTTGCTAGAGAGCATTTGGATGATCCAGAAGAGGACTGGGAGAATGTCATATAGTCAGATGAAACCAAAATAGAACTTTTTGGTAAAAACTCAACTTGTCGTGTTTGGAGGAGAAAGAACACCATACCTACTGTGAAGCATGGGAGTGGAAACATCATACTTTGGGGCTGTTTTTCTGCAAAGGGACCAGGACGACTGATCCGTGTAAAGGAAAGAATGAATGGGGCAATGTATCGTGAGATTTTGAGTGAAAACCTCCTTCCACCAGCAAGGGCATTGAAGATGAAACGTGGCTGGGTCTTTCAGCATGACAATGATCCCAAACACACCGCCCGGGCAATGAAGGAGTGGCTTCATAAAAAGCATTTCAAGGTCCTGGAGTGGCCTAGCCAGTCTCCAGATCTCAACCCCATAGAAAATCTTTGGAGGGAGTTGAAAGTCTGTGTTGCCCAGCGACAACCCCAAAACATCACTGCTCTAGAGGAGATCTGCATGGAGGAATGGGCCAAAATACCAGCAACAGTGTGTGAAAACCTTGTGAAGACTTACAGAAAACGTTTGACCTCTGTCATTGCCAACAAAGGGTATATAACAAAGTATTGAGATGAACTTTTGTTATTGACCAAATACTTATTTTACCGAGGAATTTACCAATTAATTCATTAAAAATCCTTCAATGTGATTTTCTGGATTTTTTTTTTCTTATTTTGTCTCTCATAGTTGAGGTATACCTATGATGAAAATTGGAGACCTCTCTCATCTTTTAAGTAGGAGAACTTGCACAATTGGTGGCTGACTAAATACTTTTTTACCCCACTGTATTTGTTGTATTTTGTGCTTTTTGGGTTTCTGTATTCTTGTACTGTTTGCTATTTTCCTGTTTTAGTTTTGTTACACTTTTATTTTATATTTACTTACATTTATATTTTAGTCTGTACTTGCTGATATTTTCTTTAAATTCCTTATTGTTGTGGTTGACAGCTGTCACTGGCAATTCCTGGGTTGTGCTCTGTGTGGGCGTAGCCCTTGTCAGCTGTCAGACACTCTCCTCTCATTGCCCCCAGCTGGTCCTATTATGAGTCATTGGTTCGTTCTGCCTGCTCATGTGACCCACACCTGTCGTTAGTTGTGTAAATTGTTTTTGACCCTATTTAAGGGCAGTTATTTTCTTTTCTTGTTGCCACAGTTTCTCCTCGTCTTCACCAGAGCCCTGCCTTGCTCTGGTGCACTTCCTCAGTAAGTTTATTCTTTGTTTATATTTTTGTATTAAGAGCACTGTGTTTGTTGCTTTTTCAATAAACCTCACAAGCTCACAGTTCAGCACGTGGGTCTCGCCTCTCTGCCCCAAAGGGCAATTCATGACAGAAGATTGCGGCCAGTAGAGACCCAGCTGCTGTGAGTTTGTGGATTTATTTATTTTATTTTTTTTTGGTTTCTCACTCATCTGTATTCTGTGGAGCTCATCATGTCCCCAGCACGCCAGTCTCCAACAGTCAAAGGGAGGTCAGCAACGGGATTCCCAAGTGTGGAGGAGGAATGGGCTGCTGAATTTATCCAGGGATTTGTGGATGAAGCCCTCGCCTCCCACAGCCCAAAGAAAATCTGGGAAAAGGTGGATGCGGTGACTGCAATTGTCGAGGCGCATCCAGGGTTGTAGAAGCATGCCCAGTTCACGGACTTGTTGGCTACGCTTTCAGTCCTCCAACAATCCTTCTCCAGGCTGAGATGAGGACCGCCACCAACGAGTCTGAGGACAATGCAGAAGCACGCTCCACGGCAGACGCTCTGCTCCACCTCCAATTCGCCCATTCCTGCTCCCACTCCACTGGCTCCACAACGTCGTCATCCCACTCCAGACCACCAGAGGAACACTCCTGCCTCTCAGGCAGCAACTTCCCCTTCGCCAAGACAGAAGCCTCCCTCAGCAGTGCACTTTCAGTGTCTTTCCTCTCCGGCTGTATCGTCAGACTCCTCCCTCTCTGCAGCTGCTGTTTCCTGCTTCTCCTCGACAGTCTCTCCCACTGCCGAGAGGTCGTCTGTTTTCCCTTCGGCTCCACCCATCTCCGTGTCCACAGGGGCGGCTCCTCCATGATGCTTTGAGGGGCCCAGGTCCACTGTAGCCACGGAGAGGGATGACCATACACCTGCTGTAACAGAAAATATCATGTCCAGGGAACAAAGGCAACTGTCTTTTCATTCTCCCACATTTTATGATGATATGCCTTGACTGATTCCCGGTAGTGAGGCTTAGAGTTTGCAGTCCCCTGAGCCCTCACCGCCTGCTGCAGCCATTAATTTCTCACCTGCCCTCTCCGTGTCTCCTCCTATTCTCCCCAAGAGTCCGCCGACTACAGGGTTGAGCCGCCAGGCGATAGAGGAGCCTGCGGTCCTGGATGACCTAGTTCCAGCCCTGCAGCCACAGTGTGGACAGAGGGAGAGTGCTGGTACCAAGCTGACATCTGCACTGTCGATGGAGCATCCCCGGGCTTCAGCTAAGCGGGATCCAGCGCCAGCAGGAAACCGACCTCCTGTCACCATGCAGAGCAAGCCATCTGCGTGGGTGACCTCGCTGGGGGGTACCAGGACGGTATTGACCACCATGCCTGCTGCAGGGGCCGCCGCAGCAAAGCCAGAGTTGGACCGCAGAGGACCAGGCCCAAAGAACTAGCGCTTGGATTGACAGAGTCCTGGATGGCGGTGGAGGTTGAGCTCAGGCAAGTGCTCTCCTTTGTTTTCATTGTTTCAATTTTGAAGATATCTTGTTGGGCTCTTGGTGGGGAGAGCCAAGTGCAGCCATCAGCTGCACCTGAGCTCATCTCGCCGAGTTCCACTGCTGCCAGTGACCCTGACCCTGTTTCTTTTCCTCTCTTGCCTTAGCTTTCCTCCAGGGTCACCAAGGATTGTCCAGCTCTACCAGAAGTCTCCATGGGTCCCGGCTCACCGCCTAAGATCCTCATGGGTCCAGCTCCTCCCGCTGAGGTCCTCGCGGGTAATCCGTCTCAGCCCGGGACCTCCATGGGTGCTGCTTCCCCTCTGGCTGAGGTCATTGTGGGTGCTCCGTCCCAGCCCGGGGCCTCCGTGGGTGCAGCTCCTTCTCAGTTCGGGTCTCCATGGGTGCTGTGTCCCAGTTGGGGACCGTCGTGGGTGCTGTGTCCCATCCTTAAACCAACTTGGGTGCTGCGCTTCAGTGTGGGTCTGCCGTGGGCGTTATGCTCCAGCCCAAGGGCCACCATGGGTGCAGCCCTGGCCCAGTCCGGGCCCACCGTGGGTGCAGTATTGGCCCAGTCCGGGCCCATCGAGGGTGCTGCAATGTCCCAGTCTGGGACCACCATGGGTGCAACTCCGCTCCAGCCTGGAGCCACTGCGGGTGCAGCTCCACTCCAGTCTGGGACCACAGAGGGTGCTACAGGCCAGTCCAAGGGCATTGTGGTTCCCCCTCCTCTGCCCGACGCTGTCGTGGTTCCCTCTCCTCACCCTGACATCGGCTCGGGTTCCCCAACTTCTCCATCTCACCCACTATTGGTTCTTCCCGTTGGGCAGCCGCCTCCTGGACCACCCTTTCTGTTAAAGTGGCTAAAAAACCCTGGCAGACCGCCCGACAGACTGTGCTGCAGGGTTGGGTGTCCCACGTTCTCTGGTAGGCCACCCGACTCTTTCCATCATGCCATCTACCGCGCCTGGGTCTTTAGCCACCCACCTGAACTGCCCAGCTCTTTGGTCCAGGGGGCCTAGGTGGTTGGGGTTTTCCCTGGTGTGGGTCCTGAGCGGGGTTTTGTTTCGTTCCCTCCTCACGTGTTCCCCCCACCACCCACCCGGGGTGGGTTATTGTTGTGCTTCTATTGGGGGGGCAGGGTATTTCTTTTTCTGTTGATGTTACCCTGGGGTGTCTGGTTTCCACCCCTTGAGAGGCGGGCTCTGTCATGAGCTGAGCGCAGTAGGTTTCCACCTTACTCTGTCTCAATGCTTTTTCTTTATATTTATATATTTGTTGTATTTTGTGCTTTTTAGGTTTCTGTATTCTTGTACCGTTTGCCATTTTCCTGTTTGATTTAGTTTTGTTACACTTTTATTTTGTATTTACACTTTTATTTTGTATTTACTTACATTGACAAAAGAAGAGGAAAACAGCAACCTTGTGTGTAGCAGAATGGAATGTATGCACAGAACAACATCACAGCACCCAGAAAGACAGACTGCGCTTGTGGCCCTGGAAATGAACAGGTACAATGTAGACATAGCTGCACTTACTGAAACAAGATTGCCTGGATATGACAGCTTGGAAGACCATGGGTACATCTTCTTTTAGAGTGGGAGATCAACTCAAGAAAGGAGAGAAGCAGGAGTGGGCTTTGCAGTTAGAAAGGAGATAGCAGCAATGCTTGATGAGGAACTGGTGCCAATCAACGACAGGATAATGACTATGAGACTCCCACTACAGCGAAAGATGTATGCCATACTCATCAGTGTATATGCCCCAACAATGACCAACACAGAGATGGTGAAGGAAGAGTTCTACAATGATTTACGTGAGACTATCAGGCGTGTACCGACTGATGACAGGCTGATACTTGTTGGAGATTTTAATGCCAGAGTTGGTTCGGACACCGAGAAATGGAAAGGAGTGCTAGGCAGTCATGGAGTAGGCAAGTGCAATGCTAATGGAGAACTTCTACTTGCACTATGTTTAGAGTACAACCTTGTGATAACCAACACTCTATTTAAGCACAAGGACACACACAAGTAGATATGGATGCACCCAAGATCCAAGCACTGGCACTTATTAGACTACATCATAGTCAGGCAGAGAGACAGAAGGGATGTATTGGACACCAGAGCAATGAGAGGCATGGACTGTGGCACTGATCATGTTATACTGAGATCTAGATTAAGGATTTGCAGATGAAAACAGCACTGCAGGACGGGTGCAAAGCCACCACGGAAGCTAAATACTAGTGCACTGAAAGGCCAAAAGAAGCAGGAAGAACTTATACAGGAAATGGATGAAAACTTGAAAGACTGGGACAGCAACAGCTCAGAGAATGACATAGAAGAGAAATGGGCAACACTGAAGGATACGGTGTATCAGACTGCGAGTGATGTATTAGGCTACCCTGAGAGGAAACATCAAGATTGGTTTGATGAGCATGATGAACACTTGAAGAAACTACTACAAGCAAGGAATACAGCTAGGCAGGAAAACCTACAGTGTAACACAAGGTTGAAGAAGAAATACTCAAAGGCTCAGAGTGAGCTACAGAAGTACACCGGAGAGATGAAGTCCAACTGGTGGGATGAAAAAGCAGAGAAACGTCAAACTGCAGCAGACAGGAAGGACATGAAAACATTCTTCACAGGTTTGAGAGAAATCTACGGCCCTAAACCAAGAGGACTGATCCAACTAAAGGCTATGGATGGTGAAATGGTTTTGCAGGAGAAAGACAAGATCCTGGACAGATTTGCAGACCACTTTGACCAACTACTAAACAATCCTGGAGATCTCACTGAAGAGGCTAAAGAAGCTCTAGTGCAGCGACCAGCTGTATGAAGTCTGGATGAACCACCAAATTTTGATGAACTAATGGCAGCTATCAGGACAACACAGGATGGTAAAGCTCCGGGAAGGGATGGAATTACAGCAGAAGTGTAGAAATTTGGTGGTGTTCAGCTGACCAACTGCCTGCACAAGCTCATCCAAGAGATATGGGATGCCCAGAAAGTACCTCAAGACTGGAAGGATGCAAGTATTGTGCCTTTGTTCAAGAAGGGTGACAGGAAGGATTGTGGAAATTACCGAGGTATATCACTACTAGCCACTGTTGGTAAGAATCTCTCACGTGTACTACTTAACAGACTCAGTGAACACATCTCGCAGAATGTACTACCGGAAACCCAGTGCGGCTTTAGAAGTGGAAGAAGCACAATGGACATGATTTTCTGCTTGAAACAGGTTCAAGAAAAGTGTATCGAACAGAACATGCTGCTTTATGTAGTCTTCATAGACTTCAGTAAAGCCTTCGATACCGTTTTGCGACAAGGACTTTGGCAGGTACTCAAGAAATATGGTTGTACAGAGAAGTTTGTCAGCCTGATCGAGGCACTCCATACAGGTATGCAAGCAAATGTGGCAATAAGTGGTTCAGTATCTAAAGACTTTTCAGTAAGCAACGGGGTGAAACAAGGGTGTGTGCTGGCACCTACACTCTTCTCGCCATATCTGGCAGCCATGCTTGAGGTGGCCTTCAAAGACACTTCAGAAAGAGTATACATTCAAACAAGGAAAGAAGCAGACTTGTTCAATGTAGCACAGTTTAAAGCCAAGAGTAAGACATCGATAAAGATAGTAAGAGAAATGCTCTTTGCCAACGACAGTGCTCTAGTTGCACACAGCGTGGAAGATATGCAATCTTTAGTGGAGAAATGTGCAAGAGCAGCTAGCCAATTCAGCCTCCAAATCAACATCAAGAAGACAGAGTGCCTTTATCAACCACCAAAGTTCCAATTATCAACATCACTACCAGAGGAGATCAGCATTGGTACAGAGTCACTAGTCAAGTGCAAGACTTTCAAGTACCTAGGGAGTACTGTTTCAGAGAATGCTAGGCTGGAGGATGAACCATCTCTCAGAATGGGAAGAGCGAGCGCTGTGTTTGGAAACTTGAGGGAGAGAGTGTGGAACAATTGACGTGTCAATCCGTGTGAAATGTAAAGTGTACAGAGCGACAGTACTGGCTACTCTATTGTACGGTGCTGAAACTTGGACTGTCTACAGAGTGCAGGTAAAGAAACTCCACGCGTACATGATGAGACACCTTTGAGCCATAATGAACATCTCATGGAAAGACTAGATAACCAATATAGAAGTGTTGAAACGAGCTGGTCTACCGTCAATGGAGGACATGCTAATACAGATGAACCTGAGATGGCTCGGACATGTTGAGAGGATGGACCACCAGCGTCTCCCTCGGCAGTTACTCTACTCACAGTTATGCGAGGGCAAACGCAATCAGGGTAGGCCAAGGCTCAGATTTAAAGACACTGTAAAAAGAAACTTGAAGAAGTTGGACACAGACAGGAGTTTCTGGCAGCAGAAGGCTAAGGACAGAGCTGTGTGGAGGAATCTGATCAGACCTAAATGAAACAGTCATTGTTGCCCACGACAGACTGCTATGATGATGATGACTTACATTTATATTTCAGTCTGTACTTGTTGATATTTTCTTGAAATTCTTTATTGTTGTGGTTGACAGCTGTCACTGGCAATTCCTGGGTTGTGCTCTGTGTGGGCGTAGCCCTTGTCAGCTGTCAGCCTTTCTCCTCTCATTGTCCCCAGCTGGTCCTATTATGAGTCATTGGTTCGTTCTGCCCGCCCATGTGACCCACATCTGTCGTTACTTGTGTAAATTGTTTCTGATCCTATTTAAGGGTAGTTATTTTCTTTTCTTGTTGCCGCAGTCTTATTGAGTTTCTCCTCGTCTCCTCCAGAGCCCTGCCTTGCTCTGGTGCACTTCCTCAGCAAGTTTATTCCTTGTTTATATTTTTGTGTTAAGAGCACTGTGTTGGACTTTGTTGCTTTTTCATTAAACCTCACAAGCTGACAGTTCAGCGCGTGGGTCTCGCCTTTCTGCCCCGAAGGGCAATTCATGACAGTGAAGTTGTCTGTGGTTGTTAAATGTTTTGCTTTCGTAGAAAAGGCATAGTGTATTGCCACTGCAACTGTAATTTTTTAAAAAATAATCCTTATCCAAGGATATTTATTTGAGTTACTGATGTCTATTTTTGTAAATAAAGATTTGTAATGTATCCATACTTTTTTGATGCATATGTGCCAGGAGGGGGTTGGGGGGCACCTGGCCTGTCATGATGAGGAGAAGGGGGGGGTGCTCCAAGGAAAAAAGTTTGGGAACCACTGCGTTATAACATTAACAAACTAGAAAAGCACTCGGAGAGCGCAGACCTCCACCAAGCGCCACAGTTCCCCCCATACAGTGTTTGTGTGTACGTTGTCAGATTCCTTGACCATGAAAACATCTGAGTAGCAATTGGATTCACAATGATAGGATTAGTGGTTCAGTAGTAAAAGCATTACCTCCTTGGCGGAGGTAATAAACTGATGTGTTGGTGTTGTGTCCATGTCCTGCATCTGCAAACTCCCAGGCTGGGGGTGTTGCAGTTGAATGAACGAATGAATTAATCTTTATTTCGAATAGATTAAGAGTACAGGTTAAAAGAAAGTGAATAATATAACAAAGGGGGTAATAAAATCCAACAAGGTCAAATTAGACAATAGCTCCTCTGATTATACAGTTCAACATAAGTTATCCGAAATGTGTGATGGCTGAATCCGCAGCTTATATTGCCCACCCATGTTCCATCCAAGAATTCAAAAGAAAAAACAAAAGAATTCATGACACAACTGCGTACAACCCACAGGCCAATGGGTTATGTGAGCGTTTTAGATCACTGAAAGCAGCACTGAGGGCTTCACTGACGGATGGCAATTAGGTAGACGGGTTGGCGTGGGTTTTATTCAAAAATCAAGCGTTTATTTCAAACTCAGGGTTCATATTAAATGCAGAACTAAAAGGAGTAGAAAATAAATAAATAAATAAAAGTATATACAGATCAGCAGACAGTCGGCGGTCTTGTAACAACAATAACATACAATACTGGACTCAGTATAAAATGGAACGCCACCACTTCCAAATGCTGAAGTGTGAGTGACGAGTTGACAATTGCTGATATAAGATGATTGTTACATGGCAGCAACCTTGTCATCAAACTGTAAACATCGTTACGTATCAACTCGCCAAAAGACGGAATGTTCACAGACACAAACATCTTGCTTGCAGTCGACCTTCGTGGTACATCTAATCTTTATCTTTATTGGGGTTGCGCTCCGCGGCCAAAGATGATTTGGAAAATTCCCCGGCAGAGAGCTTCTTTTTGCGGAGCTACTATGGCTGACCGGGGAATTTCTGGCAAATAATCTAGCGGCGGACAGCTGGCCGTCTGAGCTTTTGCAGCGTTGCGCAAACACAGGCACACAGCACGCTGCCGAGCAGCTCGTTTTTGCGCAGCGCCTATGGCTGACCGGGGAATTTCTGCCAAATAATCCAGCGGCGGACAGCTGCCCGTCTCAGCTTTTGCAGCGTCGCGCAAACACAGGCACGGTGTTTTCCGTGTGCTTTTGTGCCTAAAACGTTGAAGAAGGCAGAGTTTATGTTGGTCAGACACGATGACCAGCGCCCTCCATTGCGCCTGCGCACATGTTGAAAATAGCCGTATGTCACAGTGTTAAAGAATGCTTTAAAAAATTCCTGTATCCAGACGGTGATCCGGATCATCCCCAAAATGTAATCAGTTCTTCCTTGTACCATTTCCAACAACGCCTGAAAGTTTCATGGAAATCCATCCAAGACTTTTTGAGTTATCTTGCTAACCAACAGACAGACAGACAGACAAACAGACAAACCCCGGCAAAAACATAACCTCCTCCTGGCCTTTTCGGCCTGGCGGAGGTAATCAGATGAATACCCTTGGCTAACTTGGGGGAAGAAGGAGGAGCCAAGGAGCAGCAGGATTGAGGTAGAGGGGGTTGGGGTAGGTGCAAAGGGGGGTGCGAGTTGAATATTCAAATCAAGCTACTTTCAGCTCACTTCTTCGGCGGATGGGGTGCCGCACTGTGAGCTGAGAGCAGCCACATTCAAATCATGTCCTCTCCCCTCCCTACTCAGTCACCAGCGGATGGGGGACTGGTTGTTTGTAAAAAGTAAACACATATTTGGCAACTTATCTCTCACCTCGACCGTTTGCAAAAATTTAACGTCCGGAAGTGTCATGAACAGACTAGCTGCCCACCCACCAGGAGTGACAGCGACCAATCACGTGCAAGCCCTGCAGGTTGGGGAGCATGGTGACCAATCACGTGCAAGCCCTGGAGGCTGCCAATTAGAATATTCATAGATCTGTGCATACTTAAGTAGGGGAAACATTTAAAAGCTCTTTCCAAGCAATTCTAAGACATTGAAAGGTTTTTTTTGTGGGTAAAAAGCCACAGTATACTATTTTGGGCAATACACATTTGTTTTTTAGGTGGTTTTAGAGCCACCGGAGTGTGTCTTTAAGCTCCTTGCTCTTAAATGTATTTTCACTTTGTGAACAAGCCCACATTGTCCTCAGCGCAAAACAGATTTGTCCTGGTATTTAAACACTTGATCTTGCCCCTCTGTTTATTAAAGGGAATGAGAGCAAAGGTTTATTTCACATTGTACCCAGAATACACTTCTGAGTAATTAAGATTATTCATTATGCATTAAGACACCCTGGTGCACAATTAGTTTTTGTGCTGCTGTAATAGCAAAATTGACTTGGACACACCTGTAAATGTACTGTGCACCTCAGACAATTAGCCTGTCAACTGGATTGCTGAAATACGTAGGGCCCGTGGAGACTTAATAAATCATGTAGTTTTGGTTTTTTTTTACACTAACTCAGACTACTTAATCCACCATCTGTTTTGAGCTGCTTTGTTTAACTTCCCTGCATCCCTCCTGAGCTTGAAGTATTTGCAGTGATTTTAGAATTGCTCTCATACTTTGGTGAATGTGATGTTCTTTTGTAGTCTGGACACATTTCCTTTCTTTTATTTTACATTTTGCAGTGATTAAAGAAACTAACTTGAGTAGAGATGACAGCCTTTCAAGCAGAGCCCATATCCAGCCAAGACCAAACAAAGCTCTAATTTTTTAATGCATAAAGAGCCGGCGACGATCCCTGCAATTTTATCTTCACGAAGTTCCCTGACATTTCTGTTGAAGTGTCCCTGCAGTTATGCGTTCTAATTCCTTCGAAGTTTTTTCAAAAAGATAAAGTAATGTTCAGCAGTCTGTCAACAGAACAGTATTCATTTTCAGGGAACATTCTCAAGGTTTTACCCTTAGAGCCCCATTGATTTGGAACTTTCATTAATACTGTGAAGAAAAGAAAAACATATTTGAGATTTCTTTTTTGAAATGATCAACTTTTTTTTTCCACAATATCTTTATTGAACCTTTTTTTTTTTAACAAACATGACACAAACAATCAAACACTAACACTAAAGCACTACAAAAAAAAAATGCACTAAAAACACCAACAACCATCAACAAAATCAAGTCTTCAACAATGCTCCTCTGTTTAGTCTAGACAATCCATTACATAAGTATACATATTATGTTCACCAGTTTGGAATTTACAAGGTCCACACACATCATTCACCTTCTTCTTCAAGAGTTATGTTTAAATTTTTTACATAATCAATAAAAGGTCTCCATATATTCTCAAACACAATTTCCTTTGATTTCAGTATGTATGTTATTCTTTCTAATGGAAGGTTTGTTAACATCTGTCTTAACCACTGAGTCACATCTGGTCTATGAGTCTTTTTCCACAGTAGTGCAATACATTTTTTGGCATTAAGCAAACTGAGGTCTATGA
This sequence comes from Pholidichthys leucotaenia, assembly GCA_020510985.1. NCBI lineage: Eukaryota > Metazoa > Chordata > Actinopteri > Cichliformes > Pholidichthyidae > Pholidichthys > Pholidichthys leucotaenia. The sequence goes on along the minus strand of CM035836.1, from coordinate 406,447,776 downwards.
ATGTTCTTTCACTTTTATTAAAGTTATGTTTTTCTGGGTACAGACCCAACAAAAACAGTTTAGAATTCAATATGATTTGTTTTGAAATTATTTTTTCAATTGTTACCCTCACCTCTTCCCAAAACATTCTAATTATTCTACATTCCCATAAACAATGAAATAGGGTTCCTTTACTTTCCATGCATTTTGTGCACGTATCTGGTATGTTTTTGTTATATCTATTTAACTCCACCGGTGTAACATACATCCGCATTAACCATTTAAAATGTATCAATTTAAGACGTGCATTTATTGATTTGGTTTGAGCTTCTGTACAAGCCAATTCCCATTGTTCCTCTGAAATTTCAGTTTGCAGATCTTCTTTCCAGTAGTTTAATCTTTTCTGTGAGTTTTCACTTGAGGATAGTGTCAATGAGTTATAAAACTCTGAAATAATACCCTTTCTTTTACTATCTTTCAACATTTTTTCCAAGGATGAGTAAATAGGTCGAGTGAGAGCTTTATTTTGATTTGATCGAATAAAGTTCCTAAGTTGAAGATATTTAAAAAAATGTGTTCTATTAAGATTAAATTTGATCCTCAGCTCTTCAAAAGACATTATGTTATCTGCACATGACAGATATAAATCTTGAATCTTTTGAATCCCTTTTAAATTCCATACTTTAAATACAGCATCCGCTCTCCCTGGTTTAAAATATTGATTACCCCATATTGGGCTAAATTGTGACAGTAAGTGTGGTTCTTTTAAATAGTTTTTAGTTTCACACCATATTTTGATCATATGCTTTACAAATGGATTTTTAACTTGTTTTTGTAATTTTTTTGCCGAATCTGAGTATATGAATATGGGAAGAGGTAAAGGTAAATTGTATGATTCCATTTCAGTCCAGTGAGGGAGATCATTTGATGAAAAATAATATGTCATAGACCTCAGTTGTGCCGACCAATAATACAACATAAAATTTGGACATTTCAGACCTCCACGATCAAATGGTAAATATAATAAAGACAGATGTAATCTAGCCCTCCTGTTGTTCCATATAAATTCCACTAACTTTTTTTTAATTCTTGAGAATAAATCTAAAGGTGGTGGTAAGGGAATGTATTGAAATAAAGTATTTTAGGTAAGATATTACTTTTAAGTATATTGATTCTCCCGATCATCGACATTGGTAGTGACATCCATCTCTGAAGTAACTCATTAATATCTGTCATTAAGGCTTCATAATTGACACTGGCGACTGATTCTAGCTTAGGCACAATTTGGATTCCTAAATATTTAAACTGATTTACAACATTGAATTGATTTACCTCAGGGGCTGGGTAATTTCTCTGGGTCTCATTTAGCATTAATATTGAAGATTTAGTTTTATTTATTTTATATCCTGATATTTCCCCAAAATTCTTTATTAAATTCAACAAGGTCGGAATTGATTTTTTAAGATTCGACATAAACGAAATTATGTCATCGGCATACAGAGAGATTTTATGTTCTGTTGGTCCAACTTTAATTCCATATATTTGTGACTGTAAACGTATTGCCATCGCTAAAGGTTCAATTGCCATAGTAAACAGTAAAGGTGAAAGTGGACAGCCTTGTCGACATCCTCTATTGATTTTTATTGATTTTGAAATATTGTTATTTGTTAGGATTTCTGCTGTAGCATTATTGTATATTATCTGAATCCATTTTATGAAATTATTTCCAAGTCCAAACCTTTGTAAGACTTCAAAAAGAAAGGGCCATTCGATTCTATCAAAGGCCTTTTCGGCGTCCAGTGATAGGAGAGCTGTATCCGGTGCTTCTTTATTAGAATAAATAATATTAAATAGTCTTCTTACATTATGGAAGCCTTGTCTTCCCTTTATAAAGCCATTCTGATCTCGATTAATAATATTTGGTAAAATTTCTTGTATTCGTCTTGCTAAAATTTTACAGATTATCTTAAGGTCGGCATTTAATAGGCTTATTGGTCTCATATTTTCACATTTATTAGAGGGTTTACCTGGTTTTGGCAACAGTATAATTAAGGCATTATTCATGTATGATGGTAAATTACTATTTTGAAATGCTTCTAAAATCATTTCCAAAAAAGGTTTTATTAATTTATTCTTAAATTTTTTATAAAGGTCAACTGGAAGACCATCTGGTCCTGCACTTTTTCCTGATTTCATATTATCAATGGCTAGCCCAACTTCTTCTTGACTAATTTTAGACTCCAGTATCTCCCTGTTTTCATTTGGAATACACGGTATAGATAGTTCATTCAAAAACCCATTTAGTTTTGTTAAGTCAGATTCATTTTTGGTATCATATAATTTTTCATAGTAATCTCTAAAGGCTCTATTAATTTCTAAAGGATCTATAACTACCTGTCCGTTACTTATAATACTGGTAATTGGTGTTTTAAATTCTAATTGTTTAATCTGCCATGCCAATAACTTTCCTGATTTTTCACCTTGTTCATAAAAAGATTGTTTCAATCTTAGAAGACTCGAGGCAGCTCTATTCGCTGATTTTTTTGTCATATTCAGCTCTCAAAATCAGTAATTCGTTCTCCAACCTTGGATCACTTCCTGCGTACACTCTTTCTTGAAGAATTTTTATTTTATGTTCCAATTGGACTCTCTCCTCTCGAGTCTTCTTAGATTTTGAACCTGTATAACTAATAATATGTCCCCTAATAAAAGCTTTGAAAGCCTCCCACTTTACACATGCTGATGTTTGTGTAGTATTGATGTCAAAGAACTCATCTATCTGTTTTTCTATGTACTTAACAAATTCCTCATCCTGAAGCCATTTATGCTGAAATTGCCATCTACCTGGTTTCTTTGTCAATTTCTTATCTACATATATTAGACAGCAGGGTGCATGATCAGAGATCACGATGTTATCATAAAAACAGTTTTGAATCTTGGACCTTAATTCTGTGGAGATCAAAAAATAATCAATACGTGAGAATGTCTTGTAGGTATTGGAATAACAAGAGTAAGCTTTAACTTGTGGTTTCATTTCTCTCCATATATCTAGCAATCTCAATTCTTTCATAAAATGATTAATGGTCATCCTACAACCATTGTGCGTACAGTCTAGTCCTGTTGATCTATCTATACCGGGATTCAATGTACAATTAAAATCCCCTGCTATTATATGTTGCCCTGTTAGTGATGATAAGATAAGAAATAAATTAGCAAAGAACTTTTGATCATCTATATTGGGACCATATAGGTTCACCAAATTTATATTTTCTAATAGCAAAGAACCTTGAATGATTAAATATCTTCCAAATTTGTCTCCAATTACATTTTTCACTTGAAATGGGACTGATTTATGTATGAGAGTCATAACTCCCCTGGCTCGGGATGAAAATGATGAGGTGAAAACACTTCCTTGCCATCTACTCCTAATTCTTTTTACATCCTCCTCTATTAGATGAGTTTCTTGTAAAAACACAATTTTTGAACCCATATCTTTTATTTTATTCATAACTTGTTTAATTTTTTTTAATTTTTGTAGACATCTGCAATTCCATGAAGTTAAATTAAGATTAACGCTTTGGTTTATGATCAATAAGGAGTTTAGGATTACCTTGCAATGTAAACATGCTCATACAGAGAAGCAAAAACATGAGTGGTTGAACATTCATCCTACAAACTACACACAAACAAATTCCCCCTTCCCACATTTGTGGTAATCCCCCCAAAATCAAAAGAAAAATTCCGTCTCCCGATATAGCCATCAACCGCTCCACACCCACGAGGATCAGCCAAAGCCACTCCTTCTTCATCCTCCCAATCACCCTAACTCTACTGCTTTTAATGACATAACATTAACTCTCTTCTGTAGTTTTCCAACTTAACTCCAAAATTTTTAGCAACTTTGTACATCATAGTTTTTGTTTTTTTGTTTTTTTTAATATATAATACAGTCTATATTTTGTAAACTTGCTATTTGCTTCAAATCAGTCAGATGCCTGTGCAAATGCTTAAATATTCTACCTTATATTTTGTTCATGCTTAGCTCCCACCAGTCTCTTCTTGGATCTTCTTGATGAACTCCTGCGCCTCCTCTGGGGTCTTGAAGATGTGTGTTCTGCCCCCATACGTGGTCAACAGTCTCGCAGGATAAATTACACCATGACGAATCCCAAGGTTGCGCAGCTCTTTATGCACAGGATCAAACTGCTTCCTCAATTGTTGGATTCCTGTGGCCAAATCTGGGTAGAACCGCACCTGCTGGTCCTGCTGTTTAATCTGTCCTTTAGCTCGCGCAGCGTTGAAGATCTTCATCCTGTCTCTGTTGCTGAGGAACTTCATAATAAGCGTCCTCGGTGGTCCCTTATCTCTCCATGGGCCGATACGATATGCGCTTTCCAGAACGACTGCTGATTGCAGCTCCGCGCTGCCCAGCGCCTCCGGAATCCACTTTTCCAAAAAGGAACATGTGTCCCGACCTTCGGATTCCTCCGGTAGACCCACCAGCCTCAAGTTGTTCCGTCTCGACCGGGACTCCAAGTCCAAGACATTATCTTCCAGACATTTATTTTTTTTTTCCAAAGTGCGCACCTTTAATTGAAGGCTAGTGACGTCATCTTCAGCACTAGAGACACGAAGCTCCACCTGCGCCATTCGTTCTACACAGTCACCCAATTCTTTTCTCATTCCTTCCAACGCTGCCATAATCCCATCAAATTTAGAGGAAAAGTCTGCTCTCATTGAACTAATGGCAGCTAGCACTGCACCTGTGCCGTTTCCCGCAGTCACCGCACCGCTGCTAGCTTCCTCCGCCATATATGGAGCTTTATCTGCTGCGTCACAGACCTGAAAGTCCGTTAATTTGGACTGTTTCGGCGGCTCGCTTTTTCCTCTACCTGGTTTTCCAGCCTTAGGCTTCACCGACATATCCTCGCCCAAACGCTGGGATACATTCTGTCCCAAATGAGAGAGTTATTTGCCGATTTTTTTTTCTCCAGGAGCAGAGCAGAGTGATACGTGTCCCTCTCACATGGCCGCCAAAACCGGAAGTCCCGAAATGATCAACTTTCAATGTGTCACTCCAAATTTGTCCTCTGGTTTTTTGGAACATATTTTTGCTAGTAATTTGTTTGTTTACCAAATATTAGCCTTGCTGACAACAAGGTCGTACTTCAGTGACAGTAAATTGAGATATCACAAATAAGCTTTTAGATCATTATGAAGAAATTGCTTTTATTTTGGATTAATTCTGCCCTCCATCTCTGCTCCTGTTTGTGCTGAAGACCATTATTGCTCCATGCTCCCTCAAAAAGTCTCTGGTCTCTGCTTGTCTTTCTGTTTAATGTCTTGTACTGGTTTGATTCATTTTGATTTCGTTAGGCAGGAGTCTTAACAGAAACTGTATGTGCGGATGGTCTATCTTCGAACCGAATGTTTTTCTAGACTCGCACCACGCTCTCACTCACAGCGCACATAGATAGCTCATTTATAATTCCTTAGTGGAGCGTTAAGAAGTTGAGAGGAATTCTTATCAGTGTTGCATGCATCACTGGTTTCCTGTCTGTCCTTGATATGCCTCCCCACTCCCATTAACATGAGAGCAATTCATGTGCAAGATAGTAGGTACTATCTCTAAATGACAACAAGGGATTCCTAAGTGTGTGTGCATGTTTGTCTATGCATGTGTGTGAGATGACTAAAGCCTGAGCGATACGCTGAGAAACAGGTGCGGAAATGAACTTGGATATGAGATAATTGAAATAAATGCGACTCGTAATTTATAAAGACTGCCCTGGGTGATAATTAATTCTATTGATAAACTGCAAAGCATCTTTAACTATGGTAGAATGGTCTTCGCTTTGTGTCTGTGTGTGTGTGTGCGTGTGTACTACAGTATATGTTCTGTATTATTGCCATCTTGTAGCAACTAAATAATCCCTAAGAAACTATAAAACTGGAAAGTGCAAAAGTTTGCACATTTATAATTAAGGTCTATTATCAAACTGTTTAGTACTGATTCCCCCTTTTTTCCCTGTTTAATTACCTTTGGCTGCTCTCTTGACTGGCTTAGCTTTTAATGTCGGATTTCAATTACCTGTGGAAAAATGTTCCTAACTTTATTATTAGCAGTGCAATTCAGTGGAGCATGCTGTAGCTATAAAGTTACAAATCTCATTATTTAGCAATATGATATAGTTTAATTTCATTTGCAGGGCAGAAATATATATTTACTTAATCCTGTGAGGACCAAGTTATCATAATGATAAGTAGTACTCTGACCCTAAATACTAATGTGTTAGAGCAGGGTTGTCAGACTCATTTTCATCCCAGGCCACTTCAGCATTATGGTTGCTCTCAAAGGGCCGGTAAAACTGCAACTCTATATATGTACGTGTATAGGCATTTGGTGCGGCAGCACAGCAACTCACCCTTGGCCGGGGGATCCTGGGTTTGATCCCAGCCCCCGACCAACAGTGATCTGTGTGGAGTTTGCATGTTCTGCCCGTGTCTGCGTGGGTTTACTCCGGGATTTCTCCGGTTTCCTCCCACATGCCAAAAACATGCAAGTTAGGTTAATTGGCATCAAAACTGGGGATTCTAAATTGTCCTTAGGTATGACTGTGAGAGTGAATGGTTGTCTGTCTCTCTGTGTTGGCCCTGCGATGGACTGGCGATCTGTCCAGGGTGTACCCTGCCTCTCGCCCAAAGATGCTGGGATAGGCTCCAGCCTCCCCGTGACCCGAAAAGGATTAAGCAGAAGAAGATGAATGGATGGATGCCCCCCCCCACACACACACACACGGACTAAAAGTGCAATTTGTTATGTAATATCAATGTAATTCTATCTTTATTGTATTCTTGATACAGAAAGATGAAAATATAAAACTGGAAACACAAACAATTCATGTCTTCAGTTGCAGAAAATATATTAAAAAATAAAAGAAAAAGAAAAATACATACATTAAAAATTATTTTTAAATGGAAAATACAAAAATGTGGAAACACAAATAAGTCTTGAATTGTAAAAATATATATATATTTTTTTTCTCATTTTTTGTATGTTTGTCACACCAATATGTTTCAGATCATCAAATAAATTTAAATATTAGACAAAGATGACACAAAATGCAGTTTTTTTGTTTTTTTTTTATTTAAGTTTTTGTAAAGGGTATACAGGTCGTTACAGCAATGCAGTGTTTACATTTTCATCACATGTTCCCTTATTTTCTGATATCTGACAACATTGGAAGATTAATTCTTACAACACCCCTTATTTTTTTTTTTTTTTAAAGTGAAAGAAAAAGTGAAATTAAAGAGAAAAAAAAAAACAAAACAAAAAACAAAAAAAAACCAAACAAACCAGTAAAAAACAAACAAAAAGAAAAAGTAAGTAAATAAAGATAAAAGAGCATCTGAGTAGCATTGGAACAAAGAGCGGAACCATTATTGAAATGGTATTTGTCAAAGATTAGATCTAATGGAAGACACATATGCGGTCCAGGGTTGCCAAAAGTTCATGAACCCATCCATGTCCTGTCTCAGTGCGAATGTCAACTTTTCCATCGAGTAAATGTCTTGGATCACGTTAGTCCAATCTTCAGGTGTAGGACAGTCCTTCAACATCCATTTTTTAGTTAGAGCTTTTTTGCTTGCCAATATTAAAACATTGAATAAGTATTTTTCTCCTCGTCTTTCCAGTGAGTCCGGTAGTAAACCCAAATACAAAGTTACAAAAGAAAAGGGAACTGTAATTTTGAATATTTTCCCCAATATTGTCTGTACATTGGTCCAATATTGGTGGATAACTGGGCATGACCAAAACACATGAAAATGATTTGCAGTCTTTTCACCACACAAGCGCCAACAGTTCAATCCCTTATGGGTAAATTTGATTTGTGCAGGTGTTCTGAAAAATCTTGCCAAGTTTTTCCATCCAAATTCTCTCCACTGCAGGGATGAGGTACTTTTCCATTGCTGTTTATTTAGCTTTTCCCATATTTCCAGATGTAAAGTGAAATTCCCCTCTTTTTCCCATCTCTCTTTTATATAAGATGTGTTGTCTCCTTTTAAGTCTTGAAGACCTTGGTATATTTTAGAAATGTATCTGATCCCTGGGATCCCTTTATATGCCATTAAGAAGACCTTCAGAACACCTGACTGGGCCCTTTCCAAAACCTCCTTTTTAAGTATATTGTTTATGTGGTGTCTAAGCTGGAAGAACCTGTAAAGGTCTTGATTTATTAGGCCTTGTTTTTTCAAATCTTCAAAACTTCTTAAGATTTGCCCTTTAAAAAAATCGTAATATTTTATCAGCCCCTTCTCCTTCCACTTTTTAAATCTGGTGTCTGTTTTATTAGGAGTAAAGTCCTGATCATAGGCGATCCATTGCAGAAGTCGATAGGGCTCTTTAGTTTGATTCTCTCTGACTATCTTAAACCAAATTTTTAGCGGGGTCTCTATCCACGGGTTAGTGTTATTCAAAAGCTTAGGTAAGACATTGTTCCCTATTATCGCCTGTAGGGGGATGTCACTTGTTATTTGGCATTCGATCTCCTTCCATTGTGCAGAGTAGACTGGGTTACATATCTCTACTAAAGTTTTAATTTGTGCGGCTTTAAAGTAGTCCCTGATATTTGGCAGCGCGAGCCCACCTTTGTCTTTGTTTAGCTGTAGGGTTCTATATCTGATTCTAGGTCTCTTGCCCTGCCATATGAATCTTGAGATCCTTCTGTCCAGCTCCTGCCATGTTTTTTTGGGAGGTTCTACCGGTATTGTTTGGAAAAGGTATAGAAGACGTGGAAGTATATTCATTTTGACTGCTTCAATTCTTTGTGCAATACCCAAGAATGGTATCATATTCCATCTTGCTAGGTCAGATTTTATTTTTGTCACCAGTGGATCATAGTTTAGTGATATAATTTTGTTGAGTTGTTTCGGGATATTGACCCCCAGATATTTCATAGATTCCGACTCCCAGTTAGTTTTGAGTTTGCTTAGTGAATAATGATTTGGGTCATAGTTGAATGTTAAAACTTGGGTTTTATGCATATTTAATTTGTACCCCGATAAATCTCCATACTCTGAAAAAACTGAGGTTAGTTCTGGTAAAGAAGTGTCCGGCTGCCCTAGGTATATTAAAATGTCATCAGCAAAGAGTGCTATTTTATGTTCCTTCTGACCAAGTGTAATACCTTGAATTTTTTGGTTTTGTCTTATCCATTGGCTCAGAGGTTCTATGAAGATTGCAAAGAGCAGTGGAGACAGGGGGCAGCCCTGACGACATCCTCTTTCCAGTTCAAAAGATGATGATAAATTACCGTTAATCCTTATTTTAGCTGTTGGTTTTTTATATAATGCCTGTATAGTTCTAATGAAGTTGTTATGAAAATTGAAACTGGATAAGATTCTGTATAGAAAAGACCAGTCAACCGAATCGAATGCTTTTTCAGCATCTAATCCTAATATGACTGCATTTAAGTTATATTTTTTTATATGATGAATTATGTGTAAAGTGCGTCGAATGTTGTCTTGTGTCTGTCTTTGTCTTATAAAACCTGTTTGGTCTAAATGAATTAGGTCTGTCAGTATATTCTCTAACCTTTTGGCAAGGATAATGGTAAAAAGCTTATAGTCCTGATTTAGTACACTGATTGGTCTGTAGTTGGAGCACTCTAGTTTATCCTTTTCAGGTTTAGGTATAACTGCAATGACCCCTTCTCTCCAGGAGGGGGGGATTTCCCCTGTGTGGAGGACATAATTAAATGTTTTCAGGAGGAGAGGAGATAGTTGCTGTTTAAAGGTTTTGTACCACTCTGCTGTATAGCCATCAGCTCCTGGGGATTTGTTAGCTTTAAGTTTCATAATTGCTTTTTCCAATTCTTTAGAATGTATTTCTGACAGTAGTGTTTTATTTTGTGACTCCGTAAGTTGGGGAAGGTTTAATGTGTTTAGGAATGCCTCGGATGCGTTTTTATGTTTTTTTTGGGAGTATAAGTTCTTATAGTAATTCTCGAAGTTTTTAAGAATATCCTGAATTCTGAATTTTATTTCCTTTGATACTGGGTCTCTGATTTTGTAGATTGCTCTTTCTGTTTGATGTTTCCTCAATTTATAGGCTAGCAATTTTGCCGATTTACTGCCTGCTTCATAGTATTTTTGTTTCAGAAATGTAAGTTTCTTCTGGATTTCTATTGTGTAGATCTCATTTATTTGGTTTTTAATTTCCTTAATCTTGAGCGAGTCAGTAGAATGAGTGTTGCCTTTGTGTTCTTTTTCTAGGTTCCTAAGTTCTGACTCTAATGTGGATAGTTTTTCTTGTCTTAGTTTCTTTTGGGTTGCCAGTTTTGCAATAATCTTTCCTCTTATTACAGCTTTACATGCATCCCACAGTATTAAAGGGGATACTTCTCCATTATCGTTATCTTCCAAATATCTGAGAATATCTGACTCCAATTCATCTTTCAATGGTCCTTTCAGGACATTTGAATTTAACCTCCAAGAAAATGTATTATTTGTGTATTTTTGGATATTTAAGTCCATGTAGATCGGACTGTGGTCGGAGAGATCCATCAGTCCTATTTTACATGTTTTTACTCTACCAATGTCTCTATTAAACATAAAAAAATAGTCAATCCTTGAGTAAGATGAATGTGGAGTTGAGTAAAATGTATAGTCTTTTACACTGGGGTTGAGTTCCCTCCACACATCACAGATTCCCATTTCTTTTAGTAGCATCCGAGTCTTCCTGTTTTGGGTGTTATTTTGATGTGGGGAATTACCAGAAGCATCCCAGTATGGATTCAGTCTAAGATTAAAGTCCCCACCACATATCACTAAACCTTGAGCTTTAGTTATCATTAGGTCGAATACATTTTTATAAAATTTCCAGTTAGCCCCTGGGGGAGCATACACATTCAGCAGGGTGATATCTTCTCCCTCTAGCCGCCCAGTTACCAAACTGTATCTCCCTTCTTTATCTTTGTGTTCTGATTTTTTTTCAAATGTAATTTTGGTTGATATCAATGTCGCTACTCCCCTCCTCCTCCCTGATTTATATGAAGATGAAGAGATCATTTTAAACCCTTGTCTACTGAGTTTATTGTGTTCCACGTCTGTTAGGTGGGTTTCTTGTAAAAGTATTATTCCTGCTTTGTCTTTTTTCATTTTGCCTAGAATCTTGGATCTTTTAACTGGATTCAGGATCCCTTTTACATTATATGAAATTATTTTGGTTACACCCTGTTTCTCCATTGTGTTGTTTTGTTTAGTATAACTGTGTGGTGGCCCTCTTTTGTGCTACTCAGAAACTGAAAGAACATTAAAAACAAGAAAAACATTAAGAACATAGTGTAAAAAACTTTAAAACAAAAAACTGTCAAAAGAACTTCCTGAGCTGAGGTCTTTTTAAAGACCCTGTAAGAGCCTTGATGGAGTGAAGGCTCTGAGGGAAATTCCTCAAACTCTGTTACGTGTTGAGGGCCCTCTCGTACCACTGAAAGTAGTCCCATGCTTTTAACGTGAGTTTCAGAACCCAATCCAAACTTGTAATGATTTTTTTTTTTTTTTCCTTTTATGCCTAAACCCTGTGAAATTGTGTGCACCCTCCCACCCCCATCACATCAAACATTCACGCAAAAACAGTATTTGTTAGTATGAGCAGAACATGTGGATTATTGTCACATTTCTATTTTAACAAGTTTTTTTTTTTTTTTTTTTTTATTACAAAGACTTATTTGTTTCAAATAATATGATTGTTCCATGAAATGTTTTACCACATGCTGAATATGCATCTCTTTTAATGTTTGTTACCTTGTATGAGGGGGGTTGGATGTGCGGATTGATTCAAGAGAAAGGAAAAAAAAAAAAAAAAAAGGTCGCTATTCCAACCTGAAAACGGATAGTTTATCCGCGACGCTCTGGTGCTGGGTTTCCCGCTGCTGGTCCGTGGATTTTGAGGGTCTTTGTGTTGTCCATGTTTGCGCTTTGATCTTCTCACTCGGGTCTGCTGCGGGTTTAAACACCGTTACCGGGAGCCCTCTTCTCGCCATGTCAGCTGTTGCTTCTTCCGCCGAATTATAGAGACACGTTTCATCGCCGTAGAAGACCCTTAACTTCGCAGGAAATGGTGTCTGAAAGCGCAATTTCTTCTCTCTTAACACCTTTTTCGCGTCATTGTATTCCCTGCGCTTTTTAAGGACCTCCGGGGCGTAATCGTGTTCCACGTAGACTTTTCTCTCCTGGTGCATAAATCCTTTTTTCTGCCAGGCCAGTCTTACAACCTCTTGTTTTATTTTGAAATTGGAAAATCTTACCAACACCGAACGTGGGGGCGCTTCCGCCGCCGGCCTAGCGGCTAATGAACGATGTGCCTTTTCTATCTTCAAGTCGGTGGTTTGTGGAATATCCAATTTCTCTCTTAGTAAGGATTCCACGCATTCTGCCATTGAGTTAAAACCATTTTCGGTTCCTTCTATCAGACCATGAATTCTTATGTTGTCTCTTCTTTGTTTTCCTTCTTGGTCGGTTAGCTTAGCCTCTATAGCTGCTTGTCTTTTGCGTAGGTCCAGCACAGAATCTTCGAGCACTTTTATTCGATCCTCTGTTTCCAAGATTCGGTTCTCGGCCTGGTCCACTCTGCTGTTTGTCCTTTTCAATTCTTCTCTGAATTCCCGAAATTCGGCCGTAACATCTCGGCGAAATCGTCGTAGTTCCTCAAATAGTGATTTCAGGCTAACCCTTTTGTTAGCTATCACCAGCTCCTCGTCTTCTGAACGGGGATCTTCCAGTTCAGATTCTCCGGCCGATACGTGTCCTAGCCTGGAGAATTTCAGTTTCTTCTGTTTTCCTTTAGACATGATGATTTTGTCTTTTGATTTTCACTCCTCCAAAAATCCGTTAAGTTTGATTTTCAAGGTGTTATCCTGGATTGAGTCTGAGAGCTTCAGTGTTAAGCTGCAGTCGCCATGGCGTCCAGACCGGAAGTCCACAAAATGCAGTTTTAAAATGAAGGTGTTTATTAGGGTAAAAAAAAATCCAAACTTACATGACCCTGTGTAAAAAAGTGATTGCCCCCTAAACCTAATAACTGGTTGGGCCACCCTTAGCAGTAACAACTGCAATCAAGCATTTGCAATAACTGGCAATGAGTCTTTTACAGCACTGTGGAGGAATTTTGGCCCACTCATCTTTGCAGAATTGTTGTAATTCAGCCACATTGGAGGGTTTTCGAGCATGAACCACCTTTTTAATGTCATGCCACAGCATTTCAATTGGATTCAGGTCAGGACTTTGACTAGGCCACTCCAAAGTCTTCATTTTGTTTTTCTTAAGCCATTCAGAGGTGGACTTGCTGGTGTGTTTTGGATCATTGTCCTGCTGCAGAACCCAAGTGCGCTTCAGCCTGTGATCACGAACAGATGGCCGGACATTCTCCTTCAGAATTTTTTGGTAGACAGCATGATTCATGGTTCCATTTACCAAGGCAAGTCTTCCAGGTCCTGAAGTAGCAAAACAGCCCCAGACCATCACACTACCGCCACCATATAAGATAAGATAAGATAAGATAAGCCTTTATTAGTCCCACAACGGGGAAATTCCAGGATTGCAACAGCACAGGGATAGCAACACTCAGAGCAATGATTAGAAGGCAAGAAAAAAAAACAAGCAAGCAAGAGCAGCTAATATACATATGTACATATTACTATAAAATATATATATACACACACACAGAGAGACACACAGTGCAGAGCATTGTAGCTGGATGGAATAAATATATGAATATATGAACACACAGTGCAGAGCATTGTAGCTAAATGGAATAAATATGTAAATATATAAACACCCACAGTACGGAGCAATGTAGCTAGATGGAATAATATGTAGATATATAAAAACACAGTGCGGAGCATTGTAGCTAGATGGAATAAATATATAGATGCATAAATATAAACACACCCAGTGCTGAGCATTGTAGCTAGATGGAATAAATATGCAAGTATATAAACACACACAGTGCGGAGCAATGTAGCTAGATGGAATAATATGTAGATATATAAAAACACAGTGCGGAGCATTGTAGCTAGATGGAATAAATATATAGATACATAAATATAAACACACCCAGTGCTGAGCATTGTAGCTAGATGGAATAAATATGTAAATATATAAACACACAGTGCAGAGCATTGTTGCTAGGTGGGATGAAACAGCACAACCGTCTACTTAGTTATCCTACATGGTATGATTATGTGCCCATACATATTCTCACCCTCCATAGCGACTGGTATGTTCCTAGTTGTATGCCGGAGAGGACCATTGTGTAAGTCTATTGCATCTTTTGCATTCAAAAAAAAACTATTCGTTTGTTACGTCTTTTTGCTATCTCTGCGAGCAGCCCTGCTTAGGTTGTACAGTCTGACAGCCGTTGGTAGGAAGGACCTATGAAACCTCTCGGTTGTGCACCTGGGATGATGTAGTCTGCTGCTAAATGAGCTCCTCAGTGCATCCAGTATGTCCTGCATAGGGTGGAACTCGGACTCCAGCAGAGATGACAGTTTAGCCACCGTCCTTCTCTCTCCTATCTCCTCCATCGGATCAAGGCGCTGCCCCAGGACAGACCTAGCTTTCTTAATCAGTTTGTTCAGTCTCTTCCTATCGGCTGCAGTAATGCCACTGCCCCAGCAGACCACTCCAAAAGTGATGGCTGATGCCACCACCGTGTCATAGAATGACTTCAGCAGCGCCCCTTGTACACCAAAAGACCTGAGTCTCCTCAGCAGGAACAGCCTGCGCTGTCCCTTCTTGTAGAGTGCGTCAGTATTGTGTGACCAGTCTAGTTTATTGTTCAGATGAATACCCAGGTACTTATAGGATGTCACCATCTCGATGTCTGTTCCCTGTATATTTACTGGTGCTCTGAGGGGCTGCCCATGCCTGCGGCAGTCCACCACCAGCTCCTTAGTTTTCCTCGCGTTGATCTGGAGGCAGTTCCGATGGCACCAGTCCACAAAGTCCTGGATAAGCCCTCTGTACTCAGCTTCATCTCCGTTGGAGATGAGACCAACGATCGCAGAGTCATCAGAGAACTTCTGTAGATGGCAATGTGTTGTGTTGTGTGAGAAGTCCGCAGTATAAAGAGTGAACAGGAAGGGAGCCAGCACCGTTCCCTGGGGGGCCCCCGTGCTACTGATGATCGTGTCGGAAACACAGTCCCGGGTTCTCACAAACTGAGGCCAGTTCGTGAGGTAGTCCAGGATCCATGATGACAGGTGCTGGTCCACCCCTGTGCGCAGCAGCTTGTCCTTCAGGATCATCGGTTGGATGGTGTTGAAAGCACTGGAGAAGTCAAAGAACATGATCCTCACCATATTCCCGGGCTTCTCCAGGTGAGACAGAGAACGGTGAAGGAGGAAGATCACCGCATCCTCCACCCCAATGCCATGCTGGTAGGCGAACTGGAGTGGATCCATCGCTGGTTCCACCAGGGGGCGGAGATGAGCAAGGAGCAGTCTCTCCAGGGTCTTCATCAAGTGGGACGTCAAGGCCACCGGTCTGTAGCTGTTCAGGTCTTTGGGGTGGGAAGTTTTTGGTACAGGTACCACACAAGATGTTTTCCACAGCTGTGGTACCCTCCCCAGTTTCAGGCTCATGTTGAAGATATACGTCACAATCCCACACAGCTGGTCTGCACAGGACTTGAGGAGCTTTGCGCTGATGCCGTCCGGTCCCGACGCCTTCCTCGCCTTGATCTTCCTCAGCTCCGTCCTCACCTGGGTCTTGGTCAGGGTCAGGATGGGGGGCTGTGTGTTGGGAGTGGGGGGAGGGTGTCGGTGGAGTGGGGAGTGGGCAGCAGGACTTGATTTCTTAGAGGCAGCAGTGGTTGTTGTATATTTTACTGTTGGTATGATGTTCCTTTTCTGAAATGCTGTGTTACTTTTATGCCGGATGTAATGGGACACACACCTTCCAAAAAGTTCAACTTTTGTCTTGTCAGTCCACAGAATATTTTCCCAAAAGTCTTGGGGATCATCAAGATGTTTTCTGGCAAAACTGAGACGAGCCTTTTTTTTCATTTTGCTCAGCACTGGTTGTTGTCTTGAAACTCTGCCATGCAGGCCATTTTTGCCCAGTCTCTTTCTTATGGTGGAGTCATGAACACTGATTTAACTGAGGCAAGTGAGGCCTGTAGTTCTTTGGATGTTGTTGTGGGGTCTTTTGTGACCTCTTGGATGAGTTTTCGCTGCACTCTTGGGGTAATTTTGGTCAGCCGGCCACTCCTGGGAAGGTTCACCACTGTTCCATGTTTTCACCATTTGTGGATAATGACTCTCACTTTGGTTCGCTGGACTCCCAAAGCTTTAGAAATGGTTAGAAAATTGAACTCAAACACACACAAAAACCATACAAAAAATGAGAAATCAGGAAGGGGGCAAACACTTTTTCACACCACTGTATACATATATAAAAACAAAAAAAATTGATTCAGAAAATACATAGGCCTACAGTTAGGGATGGGAATCCCGACAGACCTCAATTGCGATCTTGCCATGATTCAACGATAATCATGATATCACAATATCAAGCATCGTGATCCCATATATTTGAATTTTTTTTCACCTTATTCAACCTCCAATCATGTCCCAGAGTAAAACCATTGACATCTCTTTCATATAATAATAATAATACTATAAATAATCCATCCATCCATCCATCTTCTTCCGCTTTATCCTTTTCGGGTCGCGGAGGGCTGGAGCCTATCCCAGCATCTTTGGGCAAGAGGCAGGGTACATCCTGGGCAGATCGCCAGTCCATCGCAGGGCCAACACAGAGAGACAGACAACCATTCACTCTTACAGTCATACCTAAGGACAATTTAGAATCCCCAGTTTTGATGCCAATTAATTCAACTTGCATGTTTTTGGCATGTGGGAGGAAACCGGAGAAATCCCGGAGTAAACCCATGCAGACATGGGGAGAACATGCAAACTCCACACAAATCACTGTTGATCGGGGGCTGGGATCGAACCCAGGATCCCCCGGCCAAGGATGATTGCTGTGCTGCCGCAGTGCTAACCACTCCGCAACCGTGCTGCCCTAATAAATAATAATGATTTTAAGTAAAGTAAGTAAGTAATCAAGCCTGCCAGCATTGACTTTCCTCCTTAAATGGGATTTTGAAATTGTACTCTTAAATTGTTATCTTTTTACCTTTAAACTTACTCCCTGCTTGTTTCAGGATCAACAGGTTCTGAAACCCAACGTGAATTTCTTTCTATAAGATAAGATAAGCCTTTATTAGTCCCACAATGGGGAAATTCCAGGATTGCAACAGCACAGGGATAGCAACACTCAGAGCAATAATCAGAAGGCAAGAAAAAAACAAGAACAGCTAGTATACATATGTACATATTACTATATATATATATATATATATATATATAGACACACAGTGCGGAGCATTGTGGTTGGTGAATGTGCAGCAGAAAGTCTAAGCTCTCTCTCCCTCCGCGGGTGCGGCGGGCCAGCTGGATGTCTTTGGGCATGATGGTGACCCTCTTGGCGTGGATGGCGCACAGGTTGGTGTCCACGAAGAGACCCACCAGGTGGGCCTCGCTGGCCTCCTGCAGAGCCATGACGTCGGAGCTCTGGAAGCGCAGGTTGGTCTTGAAGTCCTGAGCGATCTCCCTCACCAGGCGCTGGAAGGGCAGCTTATGGATGAGCAGCTCCGTGGATTTCTGGTAGCAACGGATCTCTCTGAGCCACAGTACTGGGCCTGTAACGGTGAGGCTTCTTCACTCCGCCGGTGGCCGGAGCGCTTTTTTCGAGCATCCTTGGTGGCTAGCTGCTTCCTGGGGGGCTTTTTTCCTCCAGTAGATATACGGGCGGTCTGCTTGGTTCTTGCCATCGCTCTTTATTATTCTGTCTTATATTTCTTGCACGCCGCCTAAACTTCAGCCCGGCACCCGCGTCGTTTTCGCCACAGTTCCTCGGCATGTCGAGCTTCTCCGTTAGCACCGGGTGGCGGTTGGAGCTAGCTAGCCAGCTAGCTAGCTCTTCCCTGCTGTATCGTCCCCCGCTGCAAACAGTGGCTCCGTCCGCCGACTCGGGAGACCCTTGGTGCGATCTGTGTGTCCGTGATATATATATAGAGTGAAAGGTGTAGAAAGAAGAAGGAAGATAAGAAAAAGGCAGTTGCAAAAGGCAGCCAACTCGTGTGGCGCTGCCGGTACGGCAGAACCGGAACCGGAAAGATATATGTGTTATATATGTCCTATATGTGCTCTTTTTCTTTTAATATCTTCCTGCCTGCCCCAAGGACTACAGATGGAAATTAGCAAGAGTGCTATAATCTGGTGCAGAGCACCTTTACCCTGTGTTTAATGTTTGTTTTTTTTTCTGTACATGGTCCCCGACAAATAAACCAACCAATAAACAATATAATAAAGTTTTCTCAAAGCTTCATTTTCTGCAGAGACGCACCTCTGCGCACAGGGAGGTTGATGGACAGTGATTGGAACAGATTCCCATGCCAGCTATGTTTATCTTAGTCTGTGGACTCTTTAAAGACGCACGCCAGTGGCTCTAAAACTACCAAAAATGCCATCAAAAACAAATGTGTATTGCCCAAAATAGTATATTGTGGCTTTTTATACGCTAAAAATGTCTGTTGCCTTAGAATTGCTTGGAAAGAGTTTTTTACATCGTCCACCTACTTAAGTATGCGTGGATCTATGAATATTCTAATTAGCTCCACTCATACCACACCCATTCCACCAATAGCTGGAAGAAGAGGACTTTGAGCCAGGGCTCCGAGAAAGTGTTTCAGCTTGAGGAAGGATCATTCTCGGTGTAGCTGAAAGTCGCTGCCCGGCCTTGCTTGGAGGCTGGAATGTGAACCGTCCAGTGGGCCACTTTTGGTTGCCGGTGGCTCGCCGCAGTTGCCAGCGGACGGGGCTGGTCTCGCACAGCCACATTCAAATCGCCCATTCCCCTCTCTCTGCCTGTCTCCGCTCTCGCTCGCTCTCTGCTGCTACCCCTGCACGTGATTGGCCACCTCCTCCTCCACTGCTTTGCTATGCAATACAGACACCTTCATCCCCCTCTGCCTCAATCCTGCTGCTCCCCGACTCCTTCCTTTTCCCCCGAGGTAGCCAAGAGTATCCGTGTGATTGGTTAATGTTATAACTAATCAGGCTAAGCAAGAATACTTACATAACTACAAACACTCTGTCCAAATCTGCCTTTTTTTTTGGAGAGGGGGAGCCTTAAGCAGACATTCACAGCAGAAAAACACATACTTGGGAGTTTGGAATGATTTTGCTCTTGATATGTCTTGTAAATCACAAGAAACATGTTACAGACATGTTAACAACAGAAAAAAATTGATTTTTGCCAGTGTCACTTTAAAAAGCAGCTGAAAACTTTTTTGTGTAACGAGGCTTTCTGTTGACTTTCAGTTCAGCTGTTTTTAATGGTAAGTCTTGTAGAAGAACTCGGAATGACGAGGCGATGTGACTTATAAACCAAAGTTTATTATCAGCTTTGCTCCTCTAACAAGTCTCATCTAGTGCAGCAGAAGAAGAAGTAAGAGAGCAAACACATTCGGCTCTGTGTACTTATACTCACACACAACAAAAGACATGCATACAAAGCTGACATCCCCCATTAACTTAATTATCCTCCTTTGTCTCCGTACCCCTCCACCTGGCCCTGGGAGGTCAGGGCGACCTATCTGGTCTCCACCACAGTGCCTCGGATGCTCTTTGATCTTCACTGGCGGTTGAGACCCTTTGTCCTGTTCTGAGGTGTGAAGTCACTTTACATATGTAATCACCAAACATTCTCACATGCTTATACATATGTAGGTTATGGGACATATGATTAATATAGACCACAGCCCCCCCCAAACGACTAAGAAAAGGACAATAGGAAAATTCCCAGTTTAAGATAATTATTATGACATACTAACTGCTGTTTACCTCTTGACAAAGAAGAAACTTTCCAGCAGCTATGCTCCTGTAGAGAATTCAGTGGTAATCATAACAGCATAGTAATATCACAAGTCAGTCCTAAACTGTTACAGCACAATTAGTGAACAACTTTTGAGTAGTTTGCATCAGTCCTTGTGCCGTCTGGGCTTTAATCTTCTTCCGAATCTGCTGTGGGTCCGTTCGGGCGTCCTGGTGGGACCTTCCTGTAAGGAATCTGCAGCTTGGGAAGGAGAGTGATTATTTGTTCCCTGCAGGGGGGCTGAGTCTTTTCTCTTGGGGGGTCTACCCCGCCGAGGTGCTCTCGCCAACCGTGCAGGCTCGTCTCTCAACAAGAAGGCAGGTTTAAGTCTGTCAGTGCTGACTGTTTCTTTTCTGTCCCCAAAATCAAGCACAAAATGCTTATCACCAGGTTCCAGCACTCTGAATGGGCCATCGTATGGTGGGCGGAAGGTTGGTTTTAAAGCTTCATGCCTAACAAAAACGAATTCAGCGTTTTTTAAAGCTTGGGGGACAAAAACCCGTGGAAAAGAGTGATGTGCCGGCCCGGGGAGAGAGTCCGGTCCGTTGCTGCCGTGGGGGAACGTTGTCCATCTGTTCCCCTGTCTGCATGGGCGCCGGCGTCTGCCTGGGTCGCCACAGACGAGTCGATCGCTGGGGAGCGCCTCTGGTCCATCCTCGTGTCAGGGTCACCAGTGTAGAAGAGCTCGGAATGATGAGGCAATGTGACTTATAAACCAAAGTTTATTATCAGCTTTGCTCCTCTAACAAGTCTCGGGGATCATGAGATCGTGGGTTCGATTCCAGCCCCCGACCAACAGTGAGCTGTGTGGAGTTTGCATGTTCTCCCCGTGTTGCGTGGGTTTACTCCGGGATTTCTCCGGTTTCCTCCCGCATACCAAAAACATGTAGGTTTAGGGCGCTCGCGCACGCAGCGACCAGCAGCCGGTGGCTTGTCACCAGACTGCAAACCAAGTCTACCTACGGGTACAAATAAGTAACAAAAAAAAAAAAAAAAAAAAAAGTCTCATCTAGTGCAGCAGCAGAAGAAGTAAGAGAGCGAACACATTCGGCTCTGTGTACTTATACTCACACACAACAAAAGACATGCATACAAAGCTGACATCCCCCATTAACTTAATTATCCTCCTTTGTCTCCGTACCCCTCCACCTGGCCCTGGGAGGTCAGGGCGACCTATCTGGTCTCCACCGCAGTGCCTCGATCTTCACTGGCGGTTGAGACCCTTTGTCCTGTTCTGAGGTGTGAAGTCGCTTTACATATGTAATCACCAAACATTCTCACATGCTTATACATGTGTAGGTTATGGGATATATGATTAATATAGACCACAAGTCTGATATTTTAAAATGATTTTATTCTTGTGTTTCAGCTTGTTTTTGTATTTTAAAAATTATTTTTATCTATCAAATTCCTTTTATTCTATTTTATTGCACAGCACTTTGTAACTATATGTCTCTGAAAAGCACTTCTTAAATAAACATTATTCACTTTTTCTCCAGCGCTGTGTGCAAGCTCCATACCAGTATATTTTTTAGCTTAGCCATTGCTAACACTGCTCCAAGACGTGTGTTGGCCCGCATGTTTTTTTTGTGCAGCACTTCTTGCAGGTTGTGTGTCATGTCAAGGTCTTTCCTTCCACCTTTGTTATAAAATCCAAAAAAGGCCCAACATTTGAGCTAACTTTGAGCTAACTGCTTCCTAACTTTCAAAACTGGCTGCAAATCACGTGAGACAAGATATGGCTTCACTTGACTGAGTGCTTGCTTTGAGCCATCTAGTGGACTGAAAACACAACTGGGTGAATACCCAAGAGAGTATGCAACATTTACATTAATACATAATTAATAAAAGATTGATCCATGCATTTAGGGATCAGTGCATTGTCATTAGTGTCAAGTATCGCGATCCATCACTGAAACGATCTTTTGTCCCACCCATACCTACAGTAAAAAAGAATAAAAGTCGTGTTTCTTGACAGACTGACGTTATTAAGTCTGTTTCTGATCAGCTTACATTGCTTTGAAAATGGGCCTTCTGAAAAACATTTGAAAGCTTGAGTAAAGCTGCCCTTACAGCAGCATCATTTTTTGCTGCAACTTTTGCAAACAAATTCTGCTGACTACAGCCTACTTTTTAATTTTGGAGCACTTTGCCGCTTTTCTTGGTTGCTAAAACAAGCAAACCTTTCTCTATGTTTGGTTTCAAACTGCCAACATAAATTGCATTCCTGGAGCACCGACACTGCCTTGTTACAAAGAAGACGTGCTGCTTTTCAGCACAGACATGTTCACTTTGTCATCCATCTTTAAATTACTTTTTCCTCTGCCTTAATTTTTATGTTCTTGCACATTTTTCTGATGCCAGTTCTACTGCAGGTTTCTTCCTGCTAAAAGGGAGTTTTTTCCTCTCCACCATCACCAAGTGCTTGCTCACAGGAGATTGCCTGATTGTTGGGGCTTTGAGTTTGGCACGAGTTAGAATATGATTTTTTTAAAATCAGTAGTGTTATTTTATAATACCTGGTGACAGTTTTGTTGTCAAAATTAAATTTTTCTTTAAAATTTTGTTTGGTTTAGAGTTACTAAATATTGCTAAAACAGTTTAGAATATATAATTTAAATGAGAGTCTTATATTTGAACATTTTTCATTAAGTCATTAGTTAATTAGTAAATTCCCCTAAATTGTTTAGGGGAGGCTAGATATTTTGTTTAGCCAGCCAGGCTCCGTACGGGAATGACAACCCTAGCTTGCATCTGTAAGGGCTGTGAAGGGGGAAACCCTGTTTCAGTTCCAGGAGCAGTGGCTTCAGCCCC
The DNA here is from genome assembly GCA_020510985.1 of Pholidichthys leucotaenia. Classification (NCBI taxonomy): domain Eukaryota; kingdom Metazoa; phylum Chordata; class Actinopteri; order Cichliformes; family Pholidichthyidae; genus Pholidichthys; species Pholidichthys leucotaenia. The sequence goes on along the minus strand of CM035836.1, from coordinate 406,424,979 downwards.
TGGTTATATTTGGTTTGGGCTGACTGCCCAAACCATCTTAAACTGTTGTCACATCACAAAAAAGTAAAGCCTCGAAATGGACTGATTATTTGATTATGATTTTGGAAAGGACTGACCAAGATTATGAAATTGTGATTCAACTCTCATTACCCCTGATGCTTTTGTTATTAATTTGTTGTGACCTCCAACCTAACCCGGGACCACTTCAGAACAAGTTTAATGCTTGCTTCACAAATATACAGTGCATCCGTAAAGTATTCACACCGCTTCAGTTTTTCCACATTTTGCTATGTTACAGCCTTATTCCAAAAGGGATTAAATTCATCTTTTCCCTCAAAATTATACACACAATGCCCCATAATGACAATGTGAAAAAAGTTGGGTTTTTTTACATTTTTGCAAATTTATTAAAAACTAAGAAACCCTATGTACATAAGTATTCACAGCCTTTGCCATGAAGCTCAAAATTGAGCTCAGGTGCATCCTGTTTCCACTGATCATCCTTGTGATGTTTCTACAGGTTAATTGGAGTCCACCTGTGGTAAATTCAGTTGACTGGACATGATTTGGAAAGGCACACACCTGTCTATATAAGGTCCCACAGTTGACAGTGCGTGTCAGAGCACAAAGCAAGCATGAAGTCAAAGGAATTGTCTGTAGACCTCCAAGACAGGATTGTCTCGAGGCACAAATGTGGGGAAGGGTACAGAAAAAATTTCTGCTACTTTGAAGGTCCCAATGAGCACAGTGGCCTCCATCATACCTAAATGGAAGAAGTTTGGAACCACCAGGACTCTTCGTCGAGCTGGCTGGCTGTCTAAACTGAGCGATCGGGGGAGAAGGGCCTTATTCAGGGAGGTGACCAAGAACCCGATGGTCACTCTGTCAGAGCTCCAGCGTTGCTCTGTGAAGAGAGGAGAAACTTCCAGAAGGACAACCATCTCTACACCAGTCCACCAATCAGGCCTGTATGTTAGAGTGGCCAGATGGCAGCCACTCCTTAGTAAAAGGCACATGGCAGCCCACCTAAAGTTTGCCAAAAGGCACCTGAAGGACTCTCAGACCATGACAAACAAAATTCTCTGGTCTGATGAGACAAACATTGAATTCTTTGGCGTGAATACCAGGCATCATGTTTGGAGGAAACCAGGCACCATTCATAACCACGCCAATGTTGGTAGCAGCATCATGCTGTGAGGATGTTTTTCAACGACAGGAACTGGGAGACTAGTCAGGATAAAGGGAAAGATGAATGCAACAATGTACAGAGACATCCTGGATGAACACCTGCTCCAGAGCGCTCTTGACCTCAGACTGGGGCGACAGTTCATCTTTCAGCAGGACAACGACCCTAAGCACACAGCCAAGATATCAAAGGAGTGGCTTCAGGACAATTCTGTGAATGTCCTTGAGTGGCCCAGCCAGAGTCCAGACTTGAATCCAATTGAACATGGCTTGAGAGATCTGAAAATGGCTGTGCACCGACGCTTTCCATCCAACCTGATGGAGCTTGAGAGGTGCTGCAAAGAGGAATGAGCGAAACTGCCCATAGATAGGTGTTCCAAGCTTGTGGCACCATTTTCAAAAAGACCTGAGGCTGTAATTGCTGCCAAAGGTGCATCAGCAAAGTATTGAGGAAAGGCTGTGAATACTTACAGTATGTACGTGTGATTCTTAGTTTTTTATTTTTAATAAATTTGCAAAAATTAAAAAAAAAAACTTTTTCATGTTGTCATTATGGGGTATTGTGTGTAGAATTTTGAGGAAAAAAATGAATTTAATCCCTTTTGGAATAAGGCTGTAACATAACAAAATGTGGAAAAAGTGAAGCACTGAATACTTTCCGGATGCACTGTAAGAGGTCTTTGTACCAACTGGGACTATCTTGAACATTACCTTGTTAAAACTCGTCCTCACATTTTTTGTTTATCAGAAACTTTCTTGAACAACAAGATAGATGATGAGATGTTTACAGTACCTGGATACTCCTTCTTCAGACGAGACCGTCTGGGTGACTCGGGCTGGGGCGGACTAGTGTACCTCTATAGTGACGCTGTAACTACCATCAGAGTGCCTGAATTTGAACACCCACAGCATGAAATGATTTGCCTGAAACTAGTGCTTCCAGGTCACCTGGTATTCATGTTTTGTGTCTACAGACCTCCATCAGCCGATGACTCTGTATGAGGTAATAACAGAAAATTGTTACCATCCAAGATTTACACCCAAGGTCTGAAATCATTGTTCTTGGGGATCTGAATGCCCACCATCAGGAATGGTTGGGTAGCCAAAAAACTGACAATCATGGAGAAGCTTCTCATGAGTTTGCTATTCTCAACAACCTCCAACAACTTGTTGACCACCCTACTAGGATTGGAAAAGATGGAGACTGCGCAAAGCTAGATCTCTTCCTTACATCTTCACCAGACAATCATGATGTCACAGTCCGGGCACCTCTTGGATCATCTGACCACTGTGTTGTGTTAACTGCTGCTAACTACAGACTTCCAACACAGAGTGAATCTGCCAAATGCAAGATCTGGATCTATGAAAAAGCCGATTGGGATGGCATGCATACGTACATATTTGGCTGGTGCAAAACGGGTATCTCTCTCAAAAAGGCCTGATGTTAATGCAGCATGGTCTTGCATAAGGGTCAACATTAGTGATGCCATGGACTACTTTATACCTTCAAAGTCAACCAAGCACTGATACTCCAATAAACCCTGGTTTAATGAAGAGTACCATGAAGCTATACAAGACAAACAGAAGGCCTACAAAAAGTGGCAGAAGGATCATACAAAGGACTCCTGGATTTTGTATCTGAATTCCAAATCTGAATGCCAGCGTACTATACGATGTGCTCGCAGGCAGTTTTCACACCAACTAGAGCAGAAAATGAAATGTGCAGACAATAAACAGTGGTGGAAATTTATTAAAGCTCTTACTGACAACAAGAAGACTTCTGCTTTTCCCCTGCTAATTAGTAATGGTCAAACCTTGAATAAAGCCAAAGACAACGCTGAGCTGCTAAATAACATATTTGCAGCTAATGCTCAACTTGATGGTGGTAGAAGTCCTCCAAAATTGCCACCAAAAACAAGCAAAGTCCTGTCCACTGTGAAATTCTGACCAAAAAAAATTCTTAGAAAACTTCGTAGTCTGGACACATCCAAGGTCAATGGCCCTGATGGGATTTCTGCATTTGTACTCAAAAAACTGTGCACCAGAGTTTGCACCAGTTCTGGCAAAGTTATTCCAGATTTCTCTTGAAACCAAGACAGTCCATTCAGGCTGGAAAACTGCCAATGTGATTGCTGTACCTAAGAAGGGTAATAAGCAAAACCCATCTAACTACAGACCTATATCCCTACTGCCCATATTTTCTAAGGTCATGGAAAGCATTATCTGTGACCACATACGCAAATATCTTGTCAAGCACCAGCTTCTCTGCGACACCTAATATGGATTTTGAGAGAAGAGATCTACAGTGGACATGCTCTCATACATTATTCGGTGGTGGAACAATGCTGTTGACTCCCAACAAGATTCTGAGTTATTGCCTCAGACATCAGAAAAGCTTTTGAGTGTTGATCACAAAGCTGACTGCATTTGGCATTCAAGGTAACTTACTTGACTGGATATCATCCTTCCTAGCTGATATACAACAGTCTGTGGTCTTGGATGGGTTCACCTCTTACCCACTACCCTTGACTGCTGGAGTGCCCCAAGGAAGTGTAATGGGCCCATTGCTCTTCCTCGTCTACATTGATAACTTGGCATCTCAACTGGAGAATGATCTTCATCTATTCGCAGACCACTCAACACTTCATATCGTTATAAAAAATCCAAGCCTTCGAAACATCTGTGCCAAGCATCTTCAGCGTGACTTTGACACAATTGAAAGGTGGGCCTTTGACTGGTGCATTACATTTAATGCAGTTAAGACTGAGGAAATGGTCATCAGCAGGATACAGGACCAAAATCATCATCCTCTTCACTTCATGAACAAGGAACTCACTCTGATACAGAGTTATTACTCTCCTTCATGTCATCATCACCAACACTCTGTCCTGGACTCTTTACATCACAGGACTAGCCAAGAAGTCTACTAACAGATTTTACATCCTGGGGCATACCAAGAACCTTCTTCCTCTCAACGCCCGTACTACCATATACAAGGCCTACATCCAACCTCTCATGGAGTATGCCTGTGTACTATGGAGTGGAGCAGGAACCACGGTACTAAGTCTTTTAGACAGGGTGCCTAAAAAGCCCTTCGTCTACTCAAAATAGATGATCCTTAAGAGGCAGGAATTTACCCATTAGAGAACAGGAGAAAGGTGGCATCTTTGTGTACATTCTACCGCCATTTCTTCCTTCAACCATCAATTGAGCTGATAAATATCTTGCCTACTGGAGCTTCTAGCATGTGGATAACAAGATCCTCTACAAGCTGTCACCCATATACTGTAACTTCCAAAGTCCAAAACCAATCTCCATCTGTCCTCCTATATCCCTCGGACAAGTTGGCTATGGAGCTTTCTTCCAGCATCTGTGTTTCCTGCTGCTCCAAACATAGACTCATTCAAGTCATCTGTAAATGAATTTTTGGTTGATGATGTTTATAAACTTTTGTTAGCTGTTCATTTTTAAGATTTTGATTTGTATGATGTGATCAGTGCTTTAATACTCTGCTTAATGGCCAATTTTTCATCTCTCAGATGGCAACACCAGGCCTTAAACCTTGATTACTAAAAAAAATTAACTAACTTTAAAAGAAAAAAGTTTTTCTGTTGTATCATTATAAATAACAACATAACCCAGATGTGACTCAAAGGCTTCTGGTAAGCCCAGACAGGCACTGACAATTTATGTTTCCCACAACAACCGCCAAATCTTTAAAGGTACTTGCCCCCTATGGGGAGCATTAGACGGGATGAAGCATCTATCAGTAGTAAATGTGCACCATAAATTGACACATGGCAACATAGATCGACTCCACTGCTGTAAGAAACAAACGAGGGATTCTACTGTTAGTCCCAGAAAACTTAACAAAACTCATCAAAATGTTTCTCTACTCCTGAAGTCAAAAAGAAAAAAAAAGTACTTACATTTACTCAAGTAATCTTTTCATAAGGCCATGCTTTTATTCCAACATACTTTTTCTCATGTGCATTTGGTCATATTTGCAAAGTCACTTTTATTTTCACTTATTTATACTGAGTATATACCATTTTTTTCTCTGATTAGTTTTTCTTCCCATCAGATTTGAAATCACTGTTTTATACAGTATTCTTACTCAGACAAGAAAATTTTTAAAAAAAAGTAGTCATTACTACCCATTTAACTTTTTAGTACTTTCTTACGCTTACTTAACTCAGAGTAAAAAGGGTCCAATTTTTTTGAGGATTGCTTTAGTAATTAATATCTTACAATACTGATACTTTCACTTGAGAATGATTCCTGGCTGCTCTACTCACTTCTGCAAAACCGCATAGAGTGCTTTAGGGTTGTTTACACAGCATGGAGATCGTTGGGTGACCATTGAGAGATCAGAATTGGTCTGATCTCCTAAAGCTTGGGAAAAGCTGTTTTTGTGTCAGTGTTTGGGAGGTCAAAAATTGTATTTTCTGTAGTTTTCATGGTGATCTGTAGAGATCTTTGAAATATCCTTAAGAGATCATTGAGAGACCAAGAGAGATCGCTGAGGGATCATTGAGAGTTTCTTGGGTGACCAAGGAGTTTGCTCTTTTACCCCCTTTACACAGGGGTGGAGATCTTGGAGAGATCGCTGAGCCATGAAAAATTGGCCAGGTCTCACTGATCTTACCAATTACCAAGATCTCTCAATGACTTCTAAATGATCATCCAGTGATCTCCATGGTCACCACGGTCTTCTCAAAGTTTTGACTCAGTCCAAAACAAAGCAATTTCTCAACAAACTCAATGAACTCTTAAGGAGCACTCAACAATCTCATTGATCTCCCAATGATCTTTCAGAGATCTTTCAGTGAACACCAAATTTGCCACTGCAAAGGTAGAGATGGCTAAGGGATCAGTGAGGGATCGCTGCATGTTCCATGAAAGGCCAATAGAGTTCACTGAACTGTGGCAGAGATTGCAGAGAGACCACTGGGAGAAGGAAGAGATTGTGGAGCACTCCTTGACAGTTCGTTGAGAGATTGCTTTCCTTTGGTGATAGTTCCCCCCCACCCCCGTCCTGTCAAGGAGCTAGGTAAGCAGAACAGAAATCTGCTTCCCTTATTGTGCCAAACAGATTTACTTTGCAAAAAGGAGCTTTATACATATATGCAGTGGTGTGAAAAACTATTTGCCCCCTTCCTGATTTCTCGTTTTTTTGTTTGTCACACAAAGTAATTGAGATCTATCAGTCTGGAAAAGGTTATGAAGCCATTTCTAAAGCTTTGGGACTACAGCAGACCACAGTGAGAGCCATTATCGACAAATGGCGAAAACATGGAACAGTGGTGAACCTTCCCAGGAGTGGCCGGCTGATCAAAATTACCTCAAGAGCGCAGCAACGACTCATCCATCCATGAAGGAGAATGTCCGGCCATCTGTATGTGACCTCAAGCTTAAGTACACTTGGGTTCTGCAGCAGGACTATGATCCAAAACACAAAAGCAAGTCCACCTCCGAATGGCTTAAGAAAAACAAAATGAAGACTTTGGAGTGGCCTAGTCAAAGTCCTGACCTGAATCCAATTGAGATGCTGTGGCATGACCTTAAAAAGGCGGTTCATGCTCGAAAACCCCCCAATGTGGCTGAATTACAACAATTCTGCAAAGATGATTGGGCCAAAATTCCTCCACAGTGCTGTAAAAGACTTATTGCCAGTTATTGCAAAGGCTTGATTGCAGTTGTTGCCGCTAAGGGTGGCCCAACCAGTTATTGGGTTTGGGGGCAATCACTTTTTCATACAGGGCCATGTAGGTTTGGATTTTTTTTTACCTGTATTTTGTATTTGCTTGTGTTATCTTTGTCTAATATTTAAATTTGTTTGATGATCTGAAATATTTAAGTGTGACAAACATACAAAAAAATGAGAAATCAGGAAGGGGGCAAACACTTTTTCACACCACTGTATGTACTGTATATTGTTTATAAACTCCTTCTGTAATAACTTTTAATACTTTATTTAAATTGTTTCACCCATGAAGGACCCGGGGGGGGGGATGGGGAAAGAAAAGGGAGAGGAACAGACAAAGAAGACAAACAGACTAACCAAACTGAAACAAACAGAAGACAGACGGTTTCTTCTACTGAAAAAGTGTCATGACGAGTCTGGTATCTGCACCTGTTAAGAGAGGTGTGTGTGTGTGAGCGCACACGCAAAATAAGTGTATGTGTGTGTGTGTGAGTGGCTTGCCGGACAACATACGAAGAGGGTGGCAGGTCACAGCAACACCACCACCCCCCTCCCGGAAACCCCAAGCAAGCAAGACAACGCCACCAACCCCCACAAAGCACAAATGTCCCAAGGCCAACAAGCCCTGGAACAGCCAGGCATCTGCCCCAGGAGGGACTGTCAAGGGCGTGCCCGTGGACTAGCCAGTCCCCCCCCCCCCCAGGGGCTGGCCCCAGGCGCCGGAAGGCCAGCCCCCCCCCACCCTTTGGGTCGAAGACTGGCCTTCACCCCCGGCACGAGCCCCCACAGTGGGCCCACCCCCCACCCCAGCACCGCCAACACACACTCCAGGAACCCCCACGCCCAAGGAAAGCAGCAGCAAGGCACAGGAGCCCCACGGGGGGCCAGCCTTCCCCCATCCAAGGGAGCCCACACAGCCAGGAACCCCCTCAATCCAGCACCCCCCGACCAGCACATACACCCATTCCCACGCACTCACATCTTCATGCTCTCCTATGCACCGACACACACTCACACACTCTCACTCGCCCTCCGACTCACTCACATCCACTTGTGCTCTCACCCACGCACTCACCCACACTCATTCACCCTTATTACTTGGGGCAGCCACGGTGCAGATGCAGTCTGCACGAATGCTCAACAGCACCTGGCAGCGTCCGGGGGGGACCTCTGGCACAGACCAGAAGCCACACCCCCGCCAACCCGCTCCAGGGTGGCCGTGGCCACAGGAGCAGACCACCCCCCCCCCCAACGCCCACCCGGAGCAACTGATCAATGGACCACCACAAGCACTCCGAGATGCCACCCAACATGCAAAGCGCCACACAGATCCGACCCACTATCACCATCTCCACTCATCACTCCCTCACTCTCGCTTACTCTCTTGTTCATTCACTCTCTCACTCCCTTGCTCACACCTGTTCATTCAGCAGCACCCAGGGATGTTGACAATATGACGGGCCCCAGGCCATCCACCGGGCCCCCAGACCCCCAGCAGAAGGAGGGCAGCAGGGGTGGGGGAAGATCCCCATCCCCCTTCCCCCATGCACAAAGCATGATGAGTGTGTGTTAGTTGTGTGGTGTGATTGTGTGCAGGTGTGTGAACTACCAAAATGCAGTTAAAATTGGGGGGATGGTATGTTGGAGCACCGCTAGCCACTGCTATAGGCAGTGGGACTCCCATCCCCCAAGCTCTCAGTGTCTACTAGGGATGGGCATAATTTACCGATTAACCGATAATTGATCATTAAGAATTTCACCGAGGAAGTTCATTTTCGTCGACAAACCGTTTTTTTTTTTTTAAAACAATCCGAGGTTATTAGGCCTAGTGCACGGCCGTCCTCAAACAATGCAATGGCAAAATTTGGGCACCAGGGGGCAACATTACACCATCGCCATACCCTGGCGTGCCTCAGTTGATACATGCGCGCTTCCGTAGGGCAATCGCCAAATCATGAAGCGGTTACGGCGAAGTGTTGCGTGGGACCATTTCAGTTTAAAAAATGACCAGGTGTACTGCAATCACTGCAATGCAGCATACAAATATACCTCATCGACAGGGTCCATGGAACACCCTTATTACGCGAAGAAACCGCCAACAGTGGTTGCGCACTGAGTAATGGCGGTCGTGAAGATTCTTTTTTTTTTTTCAGAAACTTTATTGAGAAGGTCATGAAGATTCGGTAGAAGACACACACACACGTGTGTGTGTGTAAGTACATACATACGTAGATGTAAATAAAGTGTACATAAATATGTTTTTAGAACTCTTATTCTTATAACAAGATACGTAACTCAAGATGAAAATGATTTACTGCACAGGTTAATGAGAGCTTTACTGCTCCTCAGGTGCTAGAGGCGCAGAATCGTCGAGAGAAGCAGCAGGAGGCGGCGTAGTGGCTTGACGGGAAGACTATTTCGCACAAAATGGCACAAGAGGACAGCAAAAAGTTCCGCGCGGCTAGACTAAGTAACACGAGCGATAGAGCAATGAATGCGGTCTTCGTTTGTTGGGTGGCGAGCGGCACAGAAGCTGGGTAAAACGTCTCGGCCAATCAGCTTGCGGGGTGAAACGTCTCGGCCAATCAGCTTGCGAGATTCCCGAGCGAGCCAACACGAGAACAGCGAACAGAGAGAGAGAGATTTGAGAGAGAGAGGTGGATTTGAGTTGTGCGGCTCTCCGTGCACCTGATGTTCTAATGTAGTCTACCTGCCTTGTTACGTACCTAAAAATGTTAATGATTAACCGATTATTAATCATTAATTCTCCCGACGATCGGTGAAGAAAATTTCACCGAATGCCCATCCCTAGTGTCTACGGTGCAATTAAAATTGAGGTGAGGGCGGCCCCACTGCACCATACTGTGTCTTCACCGACACAGTATGGCGCACCCTTTGGTGATAGTTGAGAGATTGTTTTGAACTGAGTCAACACTTTGGACTGTGGAGATCATTGAAGATCATTGAGAGATCATCTTGAGAGATCTTGGTGATCACTGAGAAATCATTGAGTGATCTAGCCATTTTTTATCCTCCGTCGGTCAAAGACGACGGGGTCGAAGAGCCCTTTGGGCAAAGACCAAAGGGGGATTATGTTATGGGTCCGTCCGTCCGTCTGTCCCACTTTTGTGAAATTAACTCCTCCTACAGTTTTGTTCTGATTGTTTTGAAACTTGGTACCCTGGTTTGAGATACTCTGATGATGTACATATTGTTATTTCACTTTCATCGGATAACCTTGAGGTCAAAGGTCAAATTTTCCCTGAATCTTGTAAACACAATAACAACTGAAAGAAATGATGTAAGCTTTTCAAATTGATACAGTAATTATATCTAATACACATCTTGGACGACTTACACCCTCATCTAACTATGGGTTTGGGGTCAAGGGGTCAGAGGTTTCAGAGTTAACATTGCAGTTGCACTATGGTTAATGCTACATTTACTATTTCTATAAAACAAGTAAAGCTAGGGCCACCAAACCTGGTACACAGGTTCACCCTGTGACCTTGAAGTGTGACTGTGGTTTTGGGATCGCAAGGTCAAAGGTCAACATCAAAATGCCTTATAAACTACAGTATATCTCAACAACAAAGAAAGTTAGAGTCACCAAACCTGGTACACAGGTTCACGCTGAGACCATGACCTCTGACTTTGGGTTTAGGATCAAAAGGTCAAAGGTCAAGGTTGACACTCCCTATGATCTCTTACTATAGAACATGTAAATCTCTAGGGTCACCAAACTTGCTACACAGGTTCACCTTAGGATCCTGCCCTACAACTATGGTTGTATACTTTGTTGTATATTCGTGGATGATGGGCTTATCATAATTCGATTCTGCCACAGTAATTATATTGACAAGTTGAAAACTGCCTTCTGTCAGTAAATATTGGGATTGTCAAAGAAAATGTAGGCGGGGGATATTGCAGTCGCCTCAGAGTGCTCTTGTTTTTATTCCTGTCAGTGATCCCCTTCCCCTGTGTAAAGGGGGGTAAGCTAAAACCCCAAGTTAAGAGAGAAGTTGCTTCAAATCAGTATCATTACTTTCCTACTGTCATCCATACTGTCTGGCTTCTGCTTTTATCTATTCAGTTTCTTTGACTGCTTTAGCAAAAGTCACAAAATGCCTGCAGGCAAAATGTAAACATGAAGCCTCAGAGTTAATCTGGATGTTCACCTCAAAATAAAGTTTCCAAAGGTTAGTGCAGTACAAACTAGGACTCTTTCACTACAGTGACCACTGGGGCTGAAGACGCAGCATGGTTCATTCACCAGTCAGGCTCCTCTTTGGCGAGACACTGAACCACAGTTTTGCACCAGAGTATTTTACACCATGAGCAGCTCTGTTTCTGTGCATTCTGTGTAATGTTGTCATTCATTTCACCTCCTCTGCTCTTCTTCTCTTCTTCTCACTGTTCCACCTGCACCTATGGCTGACAGACACAAGTGAGTAGATGGTTGGAACATTTCTCTGCTGTTAGTCTAGTAGCGCTTTAGTGGGTGGAGTTGCTTCCTGTACAGTCTGTAGATGGCAGAACAAATTTGTGTTCCTGAAGTTGAGGCAAATGAAGACTGATTTACGTAGAACTGGGGGAGACAAGAGTGGGCAGATTTTTACCAGTGATACCACTGGTTTCACTAATTAACAGACTTCCAGCTCCTAAACCTGAGCACTCTTGTATCAGTCCATTAACTGTCCCTATGCTGCAGTAGAGGTGGACATGTTTTTATCTGTCCTGCTGCAGCATCTTTGTGTTCTTCTTAAACAGCGTCTTCCTTTCCTTTGTGTTTTAAATTAATTTTGATGTGCTCCCTTTTCTGCTCCTCTCCTGTAAGAAAAAAAAAAAAAAAAAAAGAGAAATCCCAATAAAAACCTCCCAAGATCCCTCAGCTATTCTGTCTCTTTCCTCCCCTTATTCATCTCTTAATGTGAAGAGCCTTTTCATTACATTTATCCAGCCATTTTATCTACCTCCATACTACCTCTTGTTCCTCTTGTCGTCCCTCCCTTTTGTAGAACATTTCATTTTTTCATTCTCTGCTCTTTCATTTCAATTCAATCTCAATCTGTTCCTCCCATTTAATTTTGCTTTATTCAGTTCCATCTTTCTTACTCAATACCACCCCTGTCCCTCTTATTTTATCTCCAGTTCTTTTGTTGGTTCTTCCTTCATTCCATCTTCTGTCTCACTTCCCCCCCTCCCCTCCCATCCATACTTCAGCCTCTCCAACCACGGCCTCAGCGGTGGGAGCAGCGGCAGCCTGGATGAAAGCGACCGCCAGCGACTGATCTCCAATTTTGCCACCCGAGCGATTGCCGCCCATCGTCAGTGTGTTGCTAATGGCGGGGTCCTCAATAATCTCCCCAAATCCGAGTCCAACATCACCTTTCTCTCGGATGAAAACCCCCTGACAACCAAAAACCCCATCTACCACGAGGACGGCACGGCGAGTAGCCCAGACACCCTCGGGAGGAGCCAGAGGAGGAGAGACCTCTTTGGGGACTTCTCCTCGTCGAGGAAAGGCCTCAGAGAAGCTTGGCTGAGGCTCAACTCCGCCGGTTGCGACGTGAGCTTCAGTGGGCGCAGCGGCAGTGATAGTGGGTGGGGGTCGGGCTGCGGCCACAGCTGGACTCTCCCGTCAAGACTGCACCGGAGGGACCTGTGCAACGCACTGAGGCGCCAAGTGGTCATGGACCCTGTGCAGTGGGAGTTGGAGCTCCTGAAGGCTGAACTCAAGGAAAGCAAAGACGCAGGTCTCAATTCAGGGTTTGACCGTGGACTGGAGCTGGATGTGACGGGAAGCCCAAGTCTGGAGCCCAAACTGACAGTCAAGGAGCAAGCTAGACAGTTTGAGCTGCAGGCGCTGCAGGAAATGCGGCAGAGGCAGAACAGAGATTCCCGAGGGTCTCTGTCACCCGATTTCCTGCTGTCCGTCTTCCCAGAGTCCCCCCAGCATCACTGGATGCCCCCCGCTCACAGCGCTCCAAACACGCACATGAAAGATTGCCCCCCGAGCATCATCGTCACTCAGGGCGACGGGGCAACACCCCCGCCCAGTTACAAGCCCGCCCCACCTGTGCTGCGGCGCTTTGGGGTAAATTCAACAGGAAACCAGAGCTCAGAGGACGGACTTCAGCTGTGTTTGGCGGTCATTCCTGATCCGCCCTCCAACCCTCCACCACCACCGCCTGCACCTCGCACTCCTCCTCCTCCTCCTCCACCCTCATCCCCTCCGCCACATTGCCCTCCCTCTCCTCCAGGTTCTCCAGCAATAGCTCAGTCCAACCTCACAGAAAAACAGACCCCGCCTCCTCCCCCGCCTCCTCCTCCACCGCCTCCTCCACCTCCCATGACATCGCCCTCGCTTCTGCGCCCGTCCACCTTTGTCCTCCCATCCCTGTCGGAAGCGCCCGCTCTGCGCCCCGTGTCCCTACGGCCGCCGCCGCCGCCCCTCCCCACTGGTCCCGAACCCCCACGGAAAGAGCTGAAAGGAATCTTGAAGAACATTCAGAACATAGAAGACATCGAGAAGTCCGTGGCCAACATGTTCAGTCAGATCGACCAGAAACAGATCCCGCTGAAGAAGGTCATGAAGAGCCGGGCTTCAGTGGACTCCCTGGATTCTCTCGACTCCTTGGATGCATTGGCACCAGCTGGAGCAGGAGAGGGAGGTGGAGAGGGAGGAGCGGAGGATCTTCCACTGATCCAACCCAACCCAAACATGAACTCCATTGTGGAAGAGCTGGAGAAGAGATTCCCCTCTCAGTCCACGATGCTCTAGCCGTGATCTCCCCAATTCTGAATCGTCTCCTGCTGTTCCAGAGTGTGGAGAAAAAAGCTGAGTGGGAAACTGTGGAGAACGTAAGAACTTTAAAATGCTTCATCTGTGCTCTTCCAGTGGGATGTCCTTATCTCTATAAAAGAAAGGAAGAGAAACTCGGCCCAGCATACAGTGAACTCTGAGCTGAAGAAAATTGCCTTTCCTCTGGATGATGGTCCTTGCTGTGAAAGGGACAAGTTAACCAGCTGCAGATGGAGGTCATTAAGCAGATGATGTGGGGCCAGTCGGGCTGCTGTCATTTATACTTTGAATGTGATGCAAATAAACTGTTGATGTGTGGAGTTGGCGGCCGGCGGTGTCGTTTCTGATGAGGTCTGACACTGACGGACACGTGTGATGAGAGGACAATCACACGTTTGTCTGGGCCAGACGTCTCCATCTGAGCTGTGAAGCATGTCCGTCAGTGAAGAGGCCAATCAGATGAGAGAAAACATTTTTAAATCAGCTAGCAGGGACTCAGCTTTGTTGGACTTTTTATAAGTAGTTTTTTTTATTTATTTACAGTATTTCTGTCCACAGAGAAGTGGGGTGATTTCTGTCACTGACTTTTTACTCTCCTTTTCATCATTTGTTACCAAGTCTTCTAACATGTCGGTTGTGTTTTTCTTTCTGATCCTATTAGTAGGCTGGTTTTTACTGCAAACACCAGTCCATCTGTTGGTCTTCCTTTCAGATTTAGCTGCTGGTTTATAAACCAGCCTTTGCTTCTGTATTTCCCAATTTTCCCCCCAGCTCTCATTGTCATTCTCAGTCTATTCATATTGTATTAATTATAGTCATTCATTAAATTTGTAAAATTGTACTCATTCATTATTGGGTTTACATGTCTCTATGACTCCAAAGTGGTCTCACTGTATTTCCACAAGGTTGCAAAGCTTGTCTTTTACTAGGAAAAGCTGTCATGTTCATGCACCTTTGCGCAACGAACGAATGAACGAACACGAGCCCAAACGCAGGTGAAGTGTGTGAGTTTATTAAACAAAGAATCAAAGTGCAAAATGTTCCAAGAAAATGGTCCCAAAATGATTAATAATACGGATGAACAGGTTCAAAAACTCTGTTGGCAAGAGGAGGAAGTTTACGTCACTCCCCAGAGTAAGACTGGCAGCTGGGGTAAAACAAGAAGCGTAAACCAGGAAAAGGAAGACTTACATGTGAGTGTCGGCGCGCAGCTGGGTTCTGGAAAAAACAACACCAACGTAGTCCAAAAGAGGAGAAACCAACTTAGAGTAGTGCCTGGACATCACATGTTGAATGCTCAACCTGACCCACATAAATACAGTGTGCTAATGATGGCAAGTGGATGCAGGAGTGTGGCTGAGCAGGTGCGTGAGTGAATGTCTGAGCAAGTGAGTGAGAATGAATGTGTGTGTGTGTGTGTGTGTGTGCATGTATGAAAGAATGTGCATGAGTGTAAGAATGAAGGTGTGTGTGCATGCATGAGTGAACAGAGGAGTGGACAAATGATAATAACAATCAGCTGGTGGGTGCCGGCAGGGAGAGGGAGGCGTGGCTGTAGGTTGGCAGGGAGCCCAGGACCCAGAGGCTCCTAAAGAGCTGCCAGCTGAAAATCAAGGAAACAACATTCAGGGAAAATACAACCATAAATCATGGAACAGGGTTGGAGAAGTCCAACCCAGTCCATGACAAAAGCATGTTCATGTCCAGGTATTTGAACAGTCTAAAACAGATAGCACGTGTGGGTTTGAAATTGATAAGCAATACAAAAAAGGTTGTACAACACTTTTTCCATAAGCTATATGGCACTATACAAAGGAGTACCTTTGGGCCCCTTTACACAGCACACAGATCTTTGGGTAACCTTTAAGAGATCAAACACTGGCCCAGTCTCTCAACAGTCTCCTAAAACCTGGAAAAAGAAATTTCTATGTAAATATTTGAGATCGTTGTGCTATCGCAAATTAAATTTTTAGAAATTTTCATGGGGATCTATAGAGATCTTTGAAAGATCTTTGGGAGATCATTGGAGACCAGGAAAGATTGCTGAGGGATCATTTTGAGAGTTTCTTGGGTGACCAAGGAGGTATATTTGAGAGGTTTCAAGTGCTTTTCTACCCTATTTTACACAGTAGTCGAGATAATTGAGAGATTATTGAAAGATGAAAAGACAGTCGGATCTCTCAATGATCTTTCAGTGATTGCCAAGATCTCTCAGTGGTCTCTCAGTGATTTTTCAGTGATCTCCATGGTTGCCACAGTCGCCTCAAAGTTTTGACTCAGTCCAAAACAATCTCCCAACTCTCACCAAAGGGGAACAATTTCTCAAAGAGCACTCAATGTTCTCTCAGTGATCTCTCAGCAGTCTCCACTGTGGTCTTTCAATGAACTCTGTTGGTCTTTCATCGACTGCTCAGTGATTCCTCACTGATCTTTCAGCCATCTGTACCTTTGGGGTGGAAAAATTTGATTGCTGAGAGATCATTGGAAGATCAATGAGATTGTCGACAGTCTCAATGATCTCCTAGGGATTTCTCAGCAGTCTTACAATGAAAGTCAGATTTTTCCACCCCTGGAGGTAGAGATGACTGAGAGATCAGTGAGGAATCATTGTGTTCAATGAAAGACCAAGAGTTTATTGAAAGATTGCTCAGAGATTGTTGGGAGACTGATGAGGTCATTGAGCAGTCCTCAAGAGATCACTTCCCTCTGGTGATCGTTGAGACATTGTTTTGGACTGAGTCAAAACTTCAGTGGAAGATTATTGAGAGATCAATCAGTGATCTTGGCAGTCCCTGGGTGCTAATTGAAAGATCGTTGAGAGCTCTGACCATTTTTTCATTTCTCAACGATCTCTTCTGTTGTGTAAAGTGGGTGTTAGATGAAAATTACTTCAGTTTGTAATACTCATCCTCATCCTAAACGTTTCCAGTTCTTCTATCACTTGCACTAGTTTTATAGTTGGGAGTTAAAACCAGCAGGTTTCTCAAGAAAAATGCCTCAGGGAGGAAGAGGAACTGCCATCGGCTTGTGCAAAACGGAGCATATCCGTGGCAAAATGAAGAGATGCAGCTGTTTTCGCTTCATGGAAGAAAACTGCAGCGGTAGACAAGTTGGGGAGCAAGTATGAGATGCTGATTACATGAACTGGAAGCTGCCAGCATACTCCTAAAGGTCTTCCTCAATAGTAATAGTAACTGCACTACAGTTACTTACACTGCTGCGCTTATGCTAAAGCACTGTGCAAAAACAAAATCTGAATTTCAAAGCAATTTGCTGCACTAGATCTGAGTTCTGATTCCAACTCAAACCACCTCTATTTGGATCCACTAGTTATGTTCTGTTTAGATAAACTCAGGAATTTGACTTGGCAGAATTCAGAGGTCTTGTGTAGAAGAGGCAGCCTAGAATTTCCTTAACCTTAGTATAGTGGCTATAAATCGGTCAATAGTGGCGTCACAGTGTAAAGGTGCCGACAATGCTATTTTTCAAACAAATACAGTCTAATGTCTTATCTTAAAAAATGCTATTGACGCTCTGTGTGTGTGTGTGTGTGTGTGTGAGTGTGAGTGAGTGAGAGAGAGATTGTACTGTGATGCAGCATAAGGGGTGACAAATTTATCTGATCATTTTTTATCATTCATTTGGCAAAAAAGAGATGAAAAAATAAATAAGATTTATTTTGTAATATACCATGAAGTGACTTTTCACTGCATAGGTTTATCCTTAAGGGCCTCTGTAGACAGCATGGAGATCGTTGAGTGACCACTGAGAGCTCAAAAACTGGCCTGATCTCTTAGCAGTCTCCTAAATCCTGGAAAAAGCCGTGTCCAGGTTTCTTTGTGGGAGATCAAAAATTCAGTTTTCAGCAGCTTTCATGGTGATCTATAGAGGTATTTGAAAGATCCTTGAGAGATTGCTGAAAGACCAGGACAGATAGCTGAGAGATCAATGAGAGTCTCTTGGGTGACTAAGGAGGTTGCCAAGCGTTTGAGGGGTTTGTAGTGCTCTTCTTTACACAGGGGTGGAGATCAATGAGAGATCGTTTAGCAATGGAAAAAATGGCCGGCTCTCTTAACGATCTTTCAGTGACCTCTCAAGTGATCTCTTAGCGATCACCAAGATCTCTTAATCTCTCAATCATCCAGTGATCCACAGTCACCACGGCCTATGCAAAGTGATGACTCACTCCAAAGCGATCAAAACAATCACAAAAGGAAAGCAATCTCTTACAAACTCTCAAGGAGCACTCAATGATCTCATTGATCTCCCAATGCTCCCTTACCAATTTCCATCTTGGTCTTTCAATGAACTTTCTTGGTCTTTCATCAGATGTTCAACAATCCCTCACTGATCTGTCTACTGTCATTTGAAGTTCATTGATAGATCACTGAGAGATCATTGTGAGACTGATGGCATCTTTCACTACTCTGTGACCATTCAACAATCTCATCAATCTCCCAATGATCTCTCAGAGATTGTTGAATGAATTACAAATTTTTCCACCATGAAGGTAGAGATGGGTGAGAGATCAGTGAATGTTAAAAGGCCAATAGAGTTCACTGAAAGACCATGGTGGAGATCAGTGAGATCATTGAGTACGCCTTAAGCGTTTGTTGAGAGATTGCTTCCCTTTGGTGATCATTGAGAGATTGTTTTGGACTGAGTCAAAACTCTGAGGACCGTGGAGATCACAGAGAGATCATATAAAGATAGTTGAGAGATCTGGCCATTGTTTCATCATTCAACAATCTCCAGCCCAGAGTAAAGGGAATATAACATCAACCAGGACCTGTTACTCCTCTATTGAAATGTATCCCACTGCAATTTCACAACAGAATGAGCTGGCATTCATTTCTTTATATATTTTTTTCACCGGTCAATTTTTCTTCTATGCACAAGCCATGATTCAGCCACAACTGTCATCCTGTCAAGGTGTGACTTGATCAAATACTTAGTTCAACCAAAACAAAGAACCAATAATACATTCATGCAAAGAGCCTGTGCATAATCAGGAGCCTCGGTACACACACACACACACACACACACAGCAGCTGGTGTTGCAGCTGACTGGCTTGGAAATGTTTTATGTCGAGATTAGCTTTCCACCTCAGTGTGCTGCATGTCCTCACACACACACACACACACACACACACACACACACACACAGACAGCGTGTATCCTCATTGTCTTACAGACATTGTTCTTCACCCTCTCACTTTTTATTGCGTGCTCTTAGGCAGCAGACACCTTTGCCAGTATGTATTATTTTGACCGTTCTTTGAAAATCTAATTGAAAACCACAGGTGAGCGTACCAGACCGGGCATGAGAGAGAGAGAAAGAGAGAGAGAGACACTGCTGAAATGATAGTCACAGGTTTGTTCAAAACTGTGACAAGTCTGCTTCATTTGTTGCTCACAGCAAAGGAAATGATGCAGTGATATAAAAAGTAATCATTTTAAATCTGTGTGTGTGTTACATTTGAGCCAATATCCAGGCAGCAAGAGATAAAACAGTATCAACATGTTGCCAACATATTAATTAAAGCCAAAAAACACAAAGATTCTTAAATAGTTTATAGGAGGTTGCCTGTTACGGGTACCGGTGTAACCCAGTACTACCAGCCACATGGGTCTGGCCATTGGTAACTACAAACGACCACAAGACTGGACATCCTGGCAGAACAAAATAAAATATCCGTCTCAAAGTCTGGATTTGCCTCCTTCCAGACGTCTTTTTTTTTTTGCATATTTGTTGCACTTAAATGTTTTCAGACCAAAACAAACACAAAACCCCGTCTCATATTTGTCAGTAAAACATATTGATGATCCCCAAGACTTTGGGGAAAATACTCTGTGGATTGGCCAGACAAAAGCTGAACATTTTGGAAGGTGTACGTCCTGGTGTATAACTAACACAGCATTTCATAAAGAGGACATGATACCAACAGTCAAGCATGGCGATGGTAATGTGATGGTCTGGGGCTGCTTTGCTGCTTCTTTACCTGGACGACTTGCTGTAATTGATGGAACTATGTATGGTTATACATAGTTATACATAGTATGGTTGATGTCCAAGAGTGGCTCCTCAAGAACCATCTATTGCTGAACCTTCAGAAAACAGTCTCAATGTGCTTTTCAATCAAAAAATGTAACCTGCAACATTTTAAAGTTAATATACATGATCATGACATCAGTTTAGCTACAGAATTCAAATACCTTGGCATTGTACTAGATCCTCAACTCAAATTTAATCTTCATATAAAGAAAATTTCAAAAACAGTAAAAAAAAATCTGAACTGCTTTAAATTAATTAGATATTACATACCTTACGAAGCAGCTGCACTGTATATGCATTCTATGGTTTTTTCTCATATATCATACTGTTTGACAGTCTGGGCTCAAGCAGCCCCTTCCACAATAAGACATATAGGTTCATTATATAATCAAACCCTAAAAATCTTGGACAAAAAGCCCATTAGGTGGCATCACTGTAATGTTTTAAAAAAATACAACCTATTGAGTTTTGAGAGCTTCATTGACCTCTGTCTTCTGAAATTAACGTTCAAATGTTTCCATAAATCAGCACCCGAGCCACTTGCTGGTTTTGTCCAAAGACAGGACAGCAGCAGAGCCACCAGGAGTTCTGTTAACAATAACTGTAAAATATTCCACCGCAGAACCACATTTGGACAAACAGCTTTCTCTATAAAGGGCAGTCACATCTGGAACACAATGCCAAATGAAATTAAAATAATAACGGACTTTAAAACATTCACTAAAAATGTTAAAAACTGGCTGAAAAATAAACAAGAATGTACTCATGTATGAATTAATTGTCTGCAAAGTGAGAGTGAATGAAGGGAAGGAATAAATGTGTTTGTTTATAGTGAGTGACGGAGGGAGGAAGGCCTGAAATAGGCAAATGTGAGTTATGTTATATGTGTTAAATGTGAGTCAGGCTGTTATATTTGTGTATTTATAATATTTATAATATTTATGTTAAATGTGAGTCAGGCTGTTATATTTGTGTATTTATAATATTTATAATTGTGTATTTATAATTTTTCTGCATTGATGTATGTGGTTATTGTGTATATTTTTTATCTTGATTCTTTTTTCTAAAGCCCATCCAGGGACAAGAGTTGCAAATTAGCTAATAGCTATACACTCTATGTGCAACACATCAGATTGATTGTCTTTGATTAATTGTCTATGTTTATTGCACTGTCCCTGTCAAATAAACTAATCTACTACTACTAACTATGAATTCTTCTCCCTACCAGAAAATGCTGATGAGAATGTCCGACCATCAGTTTGTGACATCAAGCCCTCTGATGTGGCTGAATTAAAACAATTCCACAAAGAAGAGTGGACCAGAATTCCTCAGTAGCGACATAAAAGACTCATTGACGGTTATCGCAAAAGCTTGATTGCAGTTGTTGCCTCCAATAATGGCACAACCAGTTATTGGGTTTAGGGGGCAATTACTTTTTCCACACAGGACCAGATAGGTTTGGAGAGCTTTTTTCCCCTCAATAAATGAAATCATCATTTAAAGATGTTTGTTTAATATTAAAATTTGTTTGATCTGAAACATTTAAGCCCAACGAATACTCAAAAATGTAAGAAATCAGGAAGGGTGCTAATACTTTTTCACAGCACCGCATTGCCAGTCGGTGCACGGTGACAAGACCTCCTTCAGAGCGGTGAAAAATGTGCCTGCCTGTCGGTCAGCGGCCCCAGCAGTAATGGGCTCAGGTTTTTCTTGTCCTGCCCTTGCCTCTGGATGAGTCAATTACTGCCAGGAACGAGCCGTTACTCGCAGCAAAAGCTAGCATGACTGTGGATGTTTGCAAGCAGTTTCATGATGGTGGAAAGGAGCATAGGGAAATATGACAGAAAGCTTGAGACTTCATGAAACGGTCATCGGTGGCTCAGCAGACTGCGTACACACTATAACTGGGTTAAAAAGGCTTTATAAGTCAAGAATAAGCAATTATAAACGTAATAAGATGTCTCTTTCATTGATGCAAGCGTAAGAGGAGAGCTTCTGGATGTAAATGTTATACAATGCTTAAATCCTAGCAACTTACAAACAGATATGACAAGAAAACAGGGTAATCTAAGCAAACTGGCATCTGAAGTTTGAGAGAACACAAATGCAGGCTCACTACTTAACCTTTTTACCTCGTATGCTATGGCAGCTTATTAATTATTCCTGAAGTGTTTACAACCTGGTTTCATCTGTTTTAACACAGCCTGTCTGCAGATTCTTCACAACGCTGCTGCTCTAAAATTTGACAGTTTCTTTATGCTGGCTCCTCATCAGTTTCCTTTAAGGTTCATTTTAAATTTCTGGTGGTGACTTTTGGAGCCCCGCATGGATGTTTGCATTGCTGCATCACCAGCAGGACTCTGAGGTCATCTGATCAGGGTGTACTGGTCGTCCGTCATACAAAGCTGAGAGTGAAAGGTGACAGAACTTTTGCAACAGTAGCTATAGAGAGCCTCAGTCACACCCCCTCTACTTCCATGATCAAATTTTGCCACGAGCTACACATACGATGTTTGTCAATTTAAAAGATAATTTTCCATGTAATTAAAGATGTTGGCTGTCATATAATAGCAGAGTAATATTTAGTTTTTGTTTAAACGATTAACGGACAACAACTTCCATCATCCCACATCACTAAACACGATCATGGCGGGAGATTACTAAAACCTCACCTCCCGTTTCCTGACTGATAAAAGAAGGATCCAAAGAGGAGAATAACAACTCTGAGGTATTGTTTTGTATTGTGAGAACTGCAACTGATCCAGAGGACTGTTAGTTACATCACTCTGGGCATGGTTTGAACATGTGACATCAGGTACGTGCCTCTATGTTTGTTGTTTTTTAATTTACGTATTTTCATAACCTTTTACCTAAACAGTTAGACAACAACCTACACTGTTATTTACATGGGAAATTATCTTTTAAATTGACAAACATCACATGTGTAACTGGTGGCAAAATTCAATCAGGATCAAAAGATAATTTTGTTCTTGCCATTCACTTCAATGGAGAATTTTCCTAATTTTAGTAGTAGTAGATTAGTTTATTTGACAGGGACAGTGCAATAAACATAGACAATTAATCAAAGACAATCAATCTGATGTGTTGCACATAGAGTGTATAGCTATTAGCTAATTTGCAACTCTTGTCCCTGGATGGGCTTTAGAAAAAAGAATCAAGATAAAAAATATACACAATAACCACATACATCAATGCAGAAAAATTATAAATACACAATTATAAATATTATAAATACACAAATATAACAGCCTGACTCACCTTTAACATAAATATTATAAATACACAAATATAACAGCCTGACTCACATTTAACACATATAACATAACTCACATTTGCCTATTTCAGGCCTTCCTCCCTCCGTCACTCACTATAAACAAACACATTTATTCCTTCCCTTCATTCACTCTCACTTTGCAGACAAATAATTCATACATGAGTACATTCTTGTTTATTTTTCAGCCAGTTTTTAACATTTTTAGTGAATGTTTTAAAGTCCGTTATTATTTTAATTTCATTTGGCATTGTGTTCCAGATGTGACTGCCCTTTATAGAGAAAGCTGTTTGTCCAATTTAAGGTCCCATATGCGGAATTAGAGGGAATGTGACTTATGCTCTCTATAAAGGTGCGTTCATACGAAACGCGAATGCATACAAAGTCAATGGAAAGAGGCGAGCACAAGCAAATCTTGCGCATTCACATCCAAGGGATAGTGCTAGCTAATAACATTATAATTATCATATAATTGACATTGAGTTAAACTGTAATCACACTGCATGAAAAATTCACCCGTTCGCATTTGGTCTGAATGCACCTTGATGGAAAAACGCAAATAGACATGAATTCACCGTCTTGAATTGCAGACAGGCGAAGTTGCCTTTATAACGTCTGCAGCTGTGTTCAACCTGCTGTGGAAATTCCCAAAACACTGTCATGCTTAGGTTTACATTATCCAACGGAGTCTCACCTGAAAAAATTGCCCGTGCCTCCAAAATTTCACCTGGATGATGGTTGTTTACATTGCTAGCCTGCTAGCCTTGTTAGCACGTCCATGGTAGGAGTCCGTGGGTAAAAAATTCCGACACTTCAATTCAGCTGCAGAGCTCCTGGTCCTTCTGTCTCCAGGTGAGTGGCAGTCTCATTTTCAAACTAGTTTACTCTCCAGTGTTGATACTTTTACTCCAGTGACGGCAGAATCTCAATGCTAGTGCTGTCCCTCAGATGTCAACATGCAAATGCGTGAAAGTCGTGTGTGCTCGCCTCTTGCCAGTGACTTTGTATATATTCACACCACACGAAAAATTTGCTTTGCGTTTGTTCTCAACACACCTTTAGACTTTCCTCCTGAGCTCGAGATTTTGTTTACAAAGCAGCTAAAAAACTTGTGTTTTTGGACCTGCTTTTGGCTAACATTGTTTTTCTGTTTTAGTTGTTTTATGTCTGTATCACTTGTTTGTGAAGCACCTTATAATAGCTATTTTGAAAGGTCCTCTGTACATAATAATTTTACTTAACATATATGAATTATTTGTCCTTTATTAATGTAACTGTATTATAAAGGGGTGCCAAAAAGGAAAATTAAAGGGAAATGTTATTGGTGACCTTATTTTTATGTCTTTTTGAAAAAAATATATATATTCACAGTTGCTTCCCTGTGTCAGACACATCTAGGAGGGTAAAAGCCTCACAAATTGGCAAGAGGAAGTTACAATTTCACAAAAAAATAGTTACAAAAAAGTTGGACGTTTATTAGGGGGGAAAAATCATAAATTTAAAAGAAAAAATAGCAAATTTATGAATATAAAGAAGAAAATTTTAAAAGAAAGGAAAATTCACAAGAGAACTCACAAATTGACAAAAATTGATCATTTCTTTGGGAAAGAGGAACAAAACAGTAAATTTATTAGGAAAAAGGTAAAAATTATTAAAGAAAAAATGCTAATTTTAGAGAATGCTCACAAATTGATGAGTGAAGTTGTTTTTCAACTAACTTTATTGTAGCTAATTTCTTATTCTTACGCAAATTATTTTTAATCATACTTTTCTGAGTAATTAAAATGACAAGATAACTCAGCTGAGTACAACTTCTGGCACCTCTGCCAACCACCACACTGTACACGTACATACATATATGCCTGTATCAAAACTCTGGCTGTGTTGTCCCAGCATTCATGTTCATCACAAATGAAGTTTCACCCCAGGAATACCCCCCCCCCAAAAAAAAGCAAGGGAGGGCTGGCCGAAGAAGAGTCACCGTGCTACTCTATGATGATGATGATGTAATATTCTTGGAGAGCATAGATGAGCTAAGTCACATCCCACTAGACTCTGACTTCAGATGTCTTACTCCAAGACAGAGAATTTGGCTTTCATTGTTGATGAATCAGTCAAGGCTCAGGAATCCCTGGTCTCTGTAAATAATGTGAATATCAAGAATGTCCAATAGTTTCAGTACTTGGGTAACGAACACAAAAGTCACCAGCAGCTATTCACTCGAGAATTGCCTGTGATTTAAGTAAGTGGGATGAGCTAAAAGGCTTAACGGCATGTGTCAGATCCCAACTGCTCTAGAGAATACAGGCTTATGATCCCACGGCTGCCAAACTCCAAAAGGTTAAAAATGTATGTAATGGTTTTCTATGGAAGGTGGTTTCAAGAATTTATGCTTGGAAAAATGCTCCTCCACGTCGCCTTTGTAAATCGGACATTGATCCAGCCACCCAGGTCAAAGCGAAGTTAAGCTGAGCTTTTAAAATATCCGATGAAAGACTGCGAGAGATTATGAGATCAAACTCCATACATATATTTACATATATATTTTATATATATATTATATATATATATATATTATATATACGTATATATATATATATAATATATATTTTATATATATTATATATATTTATATTATTATTTATTTATATTATTATTTATATTATATTATTAATATTATATATATATATTTATATATATATATATATTTTATATATATATATATATAATATGTATATATTTACATATTTATTCCATCTAGCTACAATGCTCTGCACTGTGTGTTCATATATTCATATATTTATTCCATCCAGCTACAATGCTCTGCACTGTGTGTCTGTGTGTGTGTGTGTGTATATATATTTTATAGTAATATGTACATATGTATATTAGCTGCTCTTGCTTGCTTGTTTGTTTGTTTGTTTTTTTCTTGCCTTCTGATTGTTGCTCTGAGTGTTGCTATCCCTGTGCTGTTGCAATCCTGGAATTTCCCCGTTGTGGGACTAATAAAGGCTTATCTTATCTTATACATACGAGACCACTGTCATGTGCAGCATCTGAAATATATGGGACATGTGTCTCTGACAAGAGAACGTCACCCAGATTGTGGAAGAAGGTTGAGGAACTGCATTCAAGCCTAGAAGAGCCACAATGGACAAAGTAGAATTAAAGTGTCTGCTGTCACACCCACATCTTCAATATGATTAGCAATTCATGGGCTGTTGTTGCACCCAGTGGGGGACTTAGAGTCCACCAGTAGATTAGAGTTTTAAAAGGGGTGACAAGATATGTTGATCTTATACATGTGTGTCATTCTGGGTTTTTTGTTTAAGTTGCTGAATAAATCTAATGTAAAGTGGAAAGACAATGACCCTTAACGCTCAAATGTAAGTCCACAAAAGCACTTACGCACAAAACAGATGAGAGGGTGGGATGTGGCGATGGATGGAGAAGGTTAAAACAGGCCAAGGAGGGTGAGACAGGAACAAATAAGGGGAGCTACAGCAGCTCTACTACAGAGAGGTGAGAGATAAAATGTAGAAAGACAAAAGAACGGAGACAAAGAGATGGTTATTGGCTGTCATAGGGACAAGTTTGTTCTTTTAAGAGCTCATAATATTTCTCCCGTCCTGTTTCTCATACACGGCACGAGACGAGGCGGAGAGGACAAAGTGTGAGAGTCAATCATGTCAGATGTGTTGGTGTTTTGTGTGTGCGGCTGCGATCAGATAGGCATCTCAAGAGGACCTAATAATGTGTCTGTCAGAGCAACAAGGGCAGCAAGATAGACTTATCCCCACACACTGATACACACACGGATTGCTCTATACATAGTGCAGGTACTTTCTGTTGGCAGCTAATGTGAAGAATAGAGGATAAGACAATAAATACAAACTGTGACTGTCAATAAGTCATGTGTAAGCATCCTTTTCTTCTGTGTGTTCGTTCATTAAGGCTTCCACTCATCCATCCATTTAACCTCATCCATTCAAACCCCTCATGAGTCTTTCTGTGCTGATATATTCATTAATACTTACACAAAATCGTGTTATTTTGGAGCACAGCACTTCGTTTTGGTTTACTTTTAGTTTTGATTGTGGGGTGCATGGTTTCTCCATGGAGGTCGTATCTGTGTGTTTAACAGGCGAATGAATTAATGAAATGCTCAAGCGATTTACCAATTTGTTTGTGTTCCTGCCCATGTTTGCATGCAGATAGGACAGAGGGAGGGAGGTGGGGAAGCGGATGTGTCCTCTAAAAGTCTATATTTGTTGGTGTGCAATGGATCTTCATTTTTCCAGCTCATTACCTTGGTTTCACATGACAGTACATTCCATGGCAACATAGTTAAGACACATGGGCTGAGGGCTTATTGGCCGTTTCTCTTTCTTCCCCATGTGTCTTTCCCTGCCGTTTTTCCATCACATTTCCCCTCATTTTCGAGTTTCTCCAATTTTTAATCTCTCTCTCTTTCTCTCACACACACTCACACATTTTCTTTGTCTGTCTCAGTTTAAAATTTGTTTTTTTGCACAACAGTAACAGCAGTATTAATTTCACAGTACTATAAACATTTTTAAGCTGTTGCTCCAGCTGTCGTCAGCTTGGCTGCTGGGTAGTCCCAATCAGATATGTAGCAAGATCAATTTTGTTTGTTGACACCGCAAGAATTCATCACTTTCTATCTTATAAACTTTTATCATTGTCAGGGGGAGAACAGAAAAAAATAGCTATGTTGCTCTGAACGCTCTTATAGAATAAATGGATTAGCTTAGCATAGTGCAGGAAAAGAGCTAGCTTGTGATAGCTAGTTGCTAGCTATTACGAACCCTGCAAGACTAAAAGGATTATACAGTTGAAGTAAAATTTGCTAGCTAAGCTTTCTACAGGCACAGGATCACATTTAAGCTAAACTATTTGTTTTCCTCAGACTATTTAAATGTGGATCGTCGGCCTCCGTCGGTCTATGATGACCATGGAAGTGAATCCTAAACGTCTACTCTGCTGGAACAGCACCGCCTGTGGCTGAGCAGGCCGATGCGCAAATGGCAGTCCCTGTCACACAGGTCGCACTTGTGGGTGGTCTCCGTGCTGCTGGGTCTGTGGCGCTTCTTCCTGCGGGTCCTTTTTTCATCTGCTGCAGCAGTGGATGATGTGGCACCATTTACTTCCATCCATCCATCCATCCATCTTCTTCCGCTTAATCCTTTTTGGGTCACAGGGGGCTGGAGCCTATCCCAGCATCTTTGGGCGAGAGGCAGGGTACACCCTGAACAGATCGCCAATCCATTGCAGGGCCAACACAGACAGACAGACAACTATTCACTCTCACAGTCATACCTAAGGACAATGTAGAATCCCCAGTTTGATGCCAATTAACCTAACTTGCATGTTTTTGGCATGTGGGAGGAAACCGGAGAAATCTCGGAGTAAACCCACACAGACACGGGGAGAACATGCAAACTCCACACAGATCACTGTTGGTCGGGGGTTGGGATCAAACCCAAGATCCCTCAGCCAAGGGTGAGTTGCTGTGCTGCCGCAGTGCTAACCACTCCGCCACCGTGCTGCCCGTCACTTACTTCCACTGTAGAAAATTTAAGCTTACATAGAAAATTTAAGCTTTAAGCTTTACAGTCACTACTGCAGAGACGTTGGCTCCAAATCCATGAAGTAAAGTGGAGCCATGGTGTGGAGTTGCCATCCACACAGCCGTCCATATACAGTCTGTGCAGCAGCCTATAGGCAGCTCCCTCAGACACGACCAGTCACAACTACGCTCAGTCATGAAGCCTTCCATTTTTACAGCTTCAGATTTCACTTATTAAAACCCTACTGATAAACAGATAACTACCTATGAGAATTCAAACATATTTTGGAAAATTTTAATCAAGGCGTATTTTGAGTTATCAGTTTGGCAAAGTGCTGGACACAATAATGGGCATAGGCGGGGCTTATGGTCTTGTTGCAGCCAATCACCAGAGCTGACTCAAGAAGCTCAGGCTTGAGTTTTGGAGACTATGCTTATGTCTATAAGTGGTATCTCACTGGGCTGCAACAGCTCATGAGTAGTTGGAGAGTTTCATCTTCTTCCACTTAATCCTTTTCGGGTCTTTTTAAATTGCCAGAAATACAGTGGAGATCAAAATTAGAGAACAGTGTATTAATACTTGATTTATTCTGAAATATTGTTATTGTCATTGTTCAGAACTTGACAGAATATCAGCTGTGGCTATGCCACTGCTGCACTAGCATGTTTTTTTAAATAACCAAGGCACTACAACACAAACATTTATTTTGTAAAAAATTTAAAAAGCCTGAGCAAAATAAGAGAACAGCAACCACTGTGTCAGAAGAGAAGATTTAAGCAATGTTTTTTAGGGCTATAGCATTCAAAACTTAATAGGAAGTGTAGAGGCCCTTGCTTTGAATGACTTCAGCACATCTGCACCCACAGAATATCACTAGTTTCTCCTGTGACAACTCTGCAACTATTTGACAAGAAAATTTGTTGTATAATTTCTTTGAACATGTTGAAAATTCCTGCCACTCACGACAGGAAATTGCGAGCCCCCATAAATTAGGGATTTTAATGATTAATTGACTTTCAATTAATTGTCGATAAGAATTAAATTGACTAAATTAAATTAGTTGTCAATTAATTGATAACTCAGCAGTCCTTTTTGATGGGAGTTTATTCTATGAAATGTAGTGGTGTCGCTGTCCAGGTGGGGGCACACGCGGTCACCCACTGTCACATTTCACACGAAAAAGCAGAAGAAGACGCCAAGCCCCCCCCACCCTCCAGGAGTGCATGCGCTGTGCAGAGCAAGAAAAACTCGCCCTTCCGGGTTATGTCAGAGAGCCACAAGTTCCAATGGCACGCGAGCTTGAAGACCCACCTGCCTGCTTCAAATTAACAGGGCAGAGAAACTGACTAGACCACGGAAAAAGACTACATGAGTGCAAAAATCCGTCTCCACTGCTTTCAACCCGCCGCAAGGCGGGAAAGCAGACCGGACTTAAGTTCCCACTGAGGTAACAGACAACAGAGGCAGCCCACATCGTACTGGGTTTGTATGGATTACCGGGGTACTGTGATAATGTTTAACATACAACAGATGAAGCAGCTTACAATTTATTTTCCTGTTAAAACAGTCTACCAGTGCATATCAGTAAATTAGAACTGGAAAGTTTTTGTTTTTGTTTTTTGGTAATATAACTAAAACTAAACTATAAAACTATAGCCACCAGAGTGGTGGCTCAGTTGGTAGTGCATCTGCCCTACACCCGGGAGGCCGGGGTTCAAATCCTAGCCAGGTCATGCCGAAGACCATATAAAGGCGGAACTTCCTGCCATCCTGCTTGGTGCTCAGCAGTGATAGGCTGTATGGATTTGAATGGCAATAAAGATGGCTTACTTAAAAAAGATCAATTTTATGATATTGGTAATGGTTTTAAAATAAATTTAAAAATCATTTATAATTTACTGAGATATACCAGCACATAGTATACACTATACAGTACAAAATTTGTTAAACTACAAAAAATGCCATTGTCTATAGTTTAAAAAAATGCAAATGGTACAATAAATCATTACAGAATATGATGTTCATGTTTTTTTCAGTATATCAAAAACACTAATTAACTTTTTTTTATGTTAAAGATAGAAAGACCGTATTGTACCGAGGGAAATTCAGATTCTCAGAAAAATTGCTGCTTATCAATTAATCGTTAATTGATAAGGTGAACCAACTAATGATTAATGAATTAATTGATAACTTGCATCCGGACCGTGGATGTTTGGAGACATTTTGGGCACTCCCTCGTGAATGTGATTCTCCAACTAGTGGTGGCTGTCGCAGCCCAGTGAGATCCTACCTTATGGTTAACAGCACACATCGTTTAATTCCTACACTCATGACTAGAACATTTTGCCTACATTGATTTTAAATGGTATATTAAAGGTTCTCTGTGGAACCTTTTACAGCTTTGGTTTTAATGGCACCTGGTGGTCTCTGAGTGAACTGCAGTCACATTTACTCCTTTCATATTGGAACTTTGGGTATTTTGGTGAGAAACTAACTTGCAGATTTTTCAAAAATAATTATAGCTGCAGTTCACTTTATGACAACAAGGTGTCAACAAAACTCAAGTCTTCATAAGTATTATGCAATACATTTAATGGAAATGAGATTTTAATCATCTATAGATTGTACTAGCACACACCATTGCCCACTTTGTCCACACCAAAAATGTAAATTAGAATAGATGTGAAATTATACATTCATAAATGTATTTATTCAGAATATTTACCCAGATAGAATAAATCAAACAATGCATGTTAGCTGTTTTCCTTAGCATTCCTCAAAATCAACAATCCTTCTTCTCTCCAAACTTTTGGTTGAAAGTGACTAACTGTGAAGCACTTCCAGAGAACTACTTGAATTTGGGTTTCAAATGTCATATTTTAAAAATCACATAAGTGGCAAGTAAAGTCACACGTTTTGCATAGGAGCTGACCAATGCTGAATTACGGGGTTTCTTTAGTAAATTTCTAATCTTGCTTCCTCTCTGTCTTTTAGGCGTGGGTATGGGCAGCATGAGGTGAGCATCTTTCTTGCTATAATAAACAGTTTGTGTGAGTTTCGCCTGTTGTGCTCTTCTGTTTTTTCTTATCTGTCTATCCCATTTATGTTGCTCAGAAAAATCTACCTTTAATTTAGATTTTCAACACTCTTGGCACATGCAGAAAAATATCCCATATTTTATGATGCAGTACCTGATGTGTTATGTAGTTTAGTCACTGGGAGAAAAACTCAAATTGAGCTGAAATTGACTTCCAAAGCGATATCTATACTGGCTTAACACATCTGCCACCATAACTGATTGACAATAAAACATAAATATATTGCATTTTAGAGATATTGAATTTCCAAAATATACAGAATTTGTACTGCAGTATGCCATTCTGTGGGAGAGCAATTAACTTCTTCCATTTGTCTTTTCATTCCCCTCTTTTCTTCCCTTCTGGCAGACTCAGCAACTTCTTCGACCCTCTCTACTGAGGCCAGAGGTACACTGTCTCTTTCTTTTTCCTTTTGAATTTTTTTTCTTTTCCTGTCTGTTTTTTTCCTGTGGGAGTGGGTATTTTTTAGTTAAAATAATCAGTACATGCAATTCTATATGATAAAAGTATATAACAGTGAGCAATCTGTATTTGTGGACTATTTTTAAAAGTGATTTGTCAACCTAACAGGAGTTATCCATGGAATCTGGCATTGACCCGGGTCAAGACTACTACACGCAAGATTACTACAACTATGACCAAGGGTGAGCACTACTCTGCACATACTGTACGTGTACACAATATATACAGTGGATATAAAAAAAAGTTTACACACCCCTGTTCAAATGCCAGGTTTTTGTGATGTAAATAAATAAGACCAAGATAAATCATTTCAAAATTTTTTCCACCATAAATGTGACCTATAATCTGTACAACCCAGTTGAAAAACAAACTGAAATCTTTTAAGGGGGAAAATAAAAAATGAAAAACTTGCAATATCCTGGTTTGCATAAATATGCACACCCTGTTATAACTGGGGATGTGGCTGTGCTCAGAATTAACCAATCACATTCAAACGCATGTTAAATGGGAGTCAGCACACACCTGCCACCATTTAAAGTGCCTCTGATTAACCCCAAATAAAGTTCAGCTGTTCTAGTAGGCTTTTCCTGACATTTTTGTAGTCACATCTTACAGCACAAGCCATGGTCCGCAGAGAGCTTCCAAAGCATCAGAGGGATCTCATTGTTCAAAGGTATCAGTCAGGAGAAGGGTACAAAAGAATTTCCAAGGCATTAAATATACTACGGAACACAATGAAGACAGTCATCATCAAGCAGAGAAAATATGACACAACAGTGACATTACCAAGAACTGGACGCCCCTCCAAAATTGATGAAAAGAAAACTGGTCAGGAAGGCTGCCAAGAGGCCAACAGCAACATTGAAGGAGCTGCAGGAATTTCTGGAAAGTACTGGCTGTTTAGTGCATGTGACAACAATCTCCCATCTAGGGCGACAAGACGGAAGCCTTATCTTAAGAAGAAACACAGCCAAGCCCAGCTACATTTTGCAAAAACACATGTGAAATCTCCTAAACGCATGTGGGAAAATATGTTATGGTCTGATGAAACCAAGGCTGAACTTTTTGGCCATAATTCCAAAAGGTATATTTGGCACAAACAACACTGCTCATCACCAAAAGGGCACCATACTTACAGTGAAGCATGGTGGTGGCAGCATCATGCTTTGAGGCTGTTTTTCTTCACCTGGCCTTAGTCAAGGTGGAGGGAATTATGAATGGTTCCAAATACCCATCAGTGCTGGCACAAAACCTTCAGGCTTCTGCTAGAAAGCTGAAGATGAACTTCATCTTTCAGCATGACAGTGACCCAAAGCACACATCCAAATCAACAAAAGAATGGCTTCACCAGAAGAAGATTAAGGTTTTGGAATGGCCCAACCAGAGTCCAGACCTGAATCCGATCGAACATCTGCAGAGTGATCTAAAGAGGGCTGTGCACAGGAGATGCCCTCGCAATCTGATAGATTTGGAGCATTTTTGGCAAGAATAGTGGGCAAATATTGCCACATCAAGATGTGCCACACTGATAGACTCCTACCCAAAAAGACTGAGTGCTGTAATAAAAGCCAAAGGTGCTGCAACTAAGTATTAGTTTAAAGGGTGTGCATATTTATGCAATCAGGTTATTGTAAGTTTTTTTATTTTTCCCCTTAAAAGATTTCAGTTTGTTTTTCAATTGGGTTGTTCAGGTTATAGGTCACATTAATGGTGGAAAAAGTTTTGAAATTGTTTATCTTGGTCTCATTTTTTTTAACATCACAAAAACCTGGCATTTGAACAGGGGTGTGTAGACTTTTTATAGCCACTGTATGTCTGCTGTTTTAAAGGTTTGTCTGTCTCTTTGCTCTAAAATGTTTTTTTCCAAGGTTTTAGACTCACATAACTAAATAGTGACAAAAGACACTGAAGTAGCCTTCTCCTGTTCGTTGTATCACATGCATTTCCTCAGCAAAAGGGTGCTGAGCTATTTGTTCAAATTTGCACTTTTAATGAGCACTTTATGGCATTTAATACAGACCATTGCCCCAGAACATCATGACTACAAAATTAGGATGTAGTATGGTTGATTGTGGGCAGCGGACTTGAATATATCAGATGGGGAATAACCAATAATAGGCAGAAAAGGGGGAAATAAAGTATAAAAAGCAAACTTTTGCCGGTATCTCTTTGTCAGTAATGTTGAGTGATGACTAGAATGGATGAAACACAAAAGAGCAGCAAGATATTGAGTTTGTCCTCTGTTATAATGGAGGCAGAAGCCATCAGAGGCGATGCCACACAGTTTGGGTGTTTTATGGAGCTCATTTTGAAAGACAAGTAAGATTTTTCTTGCGTAACCCATTCAATGCCTGGTTGATTTTTTTTTCCTCTATACACCCCCTGAAGGGTTGGGAGAACCTTTATTAAATCAAATTATTTGTCTTTTCCATTTTTTTTCTTTTTACTGGGGGGGGGTGCCTCTCGGGGCATTCCTAGGTCCTACTGCTCTGATAAAATCATTCATGGACAATTCTTCAACTTGGCCGTGTATAAACACGAGTAAATTTAAAGAATGTAGCAAACTTGTGCATCCAAATGTGTTAGATTTGTAGATGTAGGTGTGAGTGAGAGTGAGGGAGTGCATGCGTATGAGAGCATGAGGGTGTAAAGGTGTGAGGATGGGTGTGTCTGCGAGTCGGGAGGTGCTGGAATGAGGGGGGTGGTGCCTCTTGGCTATGTGGGCTCCCCTGGGCGAGGGGGACTTCTTTGGGCATGGGGGTTCCTGGGGTGTGCGGTGGTGGCGCTGGGAGGGGGAGCTGCTGTGGGGGGGCCTGGGGGGCTTGCGCTGGGGGGGGTGCAGGCTGGTCTCCGGCCCGGGGAGTGGGGTCGCTGGCCTCCTGGCGCCTGGGGCCCGGGGACTGGCATTGGCCCTGCTGGGGGGGTGGGGGATTGGTGGGCCCGGGGGTGTGGGCCCACCGCGCTGGCCGCCTAGCAGCCTGGCCTCCCTCGATCGTCCCTCCGGGGGCAGATGCCTGGCTTTCCTGGGGCTTGCTGACCTCGGGCATTTGTGCCCTGTGGGGGTTGGCGGCGCTGCCTTGCCTGCTCGGGGTTCCCAGGGGGGAGAGTTGCTGCGACCGACCCCCCTCTTCGTATGTTTCCTGGCAAACCACTCACATGCACACATCTTATTTTGCGCTCTCATATATACACCCACAGACGCACACGCACAAATGTTCCTCCTTTAACAGGTGCAGATACCAGACTCGTGTTGAGTCAGCTTCAGTGGAAGAAGCAGTTTGTCTTCCGTTTGTTTTAGTTGTTGGTTTGTTTGTCTTTGTCTGTTTCCCTCCCTTTTCTTCCCCCTCCACACACTTCCTTTCCCCATTCCCCATCCTGTGGGATCCTCCATGTGTAAAATAATTTAAATAAAGTATTAAAAGTTATTACAGGAGGAGTTTACAACAATATGCAGTACATAGTTAGGTACTGTATAAAGCTCCTTTTGGCAAAGTAAATCTGTTTTGACACAATAAGGGTAACAGACCTCTGTTCTGCTTACCTAGCTGCCTGACAAGGCAAAGGGAAAAAAAAATTTGTAGATGTAGACATCAGCATTTTGGTGCTAACCCAATCCTAGTTAGCTATGATGTTTCTAACGACACACATTAATCATACAGCAAACTGAAAATACAGTTGCTAAAACTTTCATTTTGCCGGCAATCAACAATAGAACATGGCCCATTGCTCCAAATAAATAGTCCTGTTAAAAGTATTACACTGTATATCTATTTTATTTTTAACATTTTTTCAACCATATGGCAAGCTTTACTGATGAGATTCCTGGTAAATGGTGCACAGCCTCAGTTTAAGCAGTCAGCTCCAACTGCAGTGCTTCATAAACACACCATGCACCAAAACACACGTGTAAGTCATAATATACTGCACTTCATCTGCCTCTGGTGTGTCAGCAT
Organism: Pholidichthys leucotaenia; assembly: GCA_020510985.1. Taxonomy (NCBI): domain Eukaryota; kingdom Metazoa; phylum Chordata; class Actinopteri; order Cichliformes; family Pholidichthyidae; genus Pholidichthys; species Pholidichthys leucotaenia. The sequence continues at coordinate 406,388,831 of CM035836.1, read as the reverse complement.
CAACCCACCTACCAGCCCAGCATCCACGTGTGAGCCAAGGGGGGGGGGGGGGTGTTTACACACCACTCCTCAGTTTCTATATGCAGCATCTTTGTTCTGTCTGGGTCAATGAGCTCATGCATTTCCCTGGAGTCAGTGTTGTAGCTTTTTTTCAAAGAAGGTCCAGGATGATGTTTTGCATGCTGACCAAGCAGAAATTGGTTGACAAAATGGCTTTGTCAGCATCTAAAAAAAAGGTCTGGATTTGGTTGAAATGCCATCTTTAAACAGCATAATTTATTTTCTTAACCCTTTTTTGGGAGCTTATCCTGGCATCTTTGGGTGAGAAGCAGAGGAAGTCCTAGACCGATCACCAGTCCATCACAGGGCAAAGCTTCCAGCAACTGGTGTTCCCAAGAGGTCTGCCCATCTAAGTACTAACCAAGCCAGACCCTGCTTAGCAGCCAAGATCAGATGAGACCAGGGTGTCTAGGGACACCTGGAGCACAATGAAGAGAGAAAATACAAAATGTGCAGAACACACTCGTATTCAACCAGTGCTTATTAACTTCACAGTACAATAGCACTGGTACTGGTTTCAAAATGTTCCAGATATTATTTAACAGTCACTGTAGCAAATGTTGTCAAACTTTAAAAAACAAAACAAACAAACAGTTGTTAACCTCTTAATGTTCTGGTGTCTGGTGGGATGTTTTAAATTTGCTGGCATGCTAAAGGCTTAAAAATATGCATTTTATAAAGCACTGTAAACAAAAAGTCCCAGTAGTTGTAAAGATGTACTTGACTTTTGAGAGATCGAACCACCATCACCATCACCAAATGTCAAAAACTATTTTGAGGATAAATTTGGACCCATTCCTGTGGACTAAACAGCCCAGTTGTTTGACTATTATTTGTTTATTATGGTTAGACAGCCCAATTTTCAGCAACTATTTCTGGGCCAAATTAAGGCTTGGACGTACGGACCTGATTTAGCCCAAAACACAACATCTAAATTACGGCTAGTGCTGGGAGGGGGTTTGCACAACTTCCAATAGAGAAATCAAAATCTAATCCAGAAAACATCTGTATCAAATTGGCAACACGCAGGTGTTGGAAAAAGTCACAACATTTGAAATGTGCTGCAAATACAACACAGCAGAAGTGACTCCAGGGACAAAATAAAGCGGCCGACCACACAGCTGGTCTCCACTTCCAGTGTCCCAGTCAGCAAAAACTGTTGGAAACAAATGTTGAAAAAATGACTTCCAAACCATCTAAACAATGTCTGGATTTGGTTTAAAAGTGAAAAATGATGAAAAGTCGTCTTTTTCCGGTCATTGAAAATTCTTTTTTTTTTTTGATAAATAATTTATGTATTTAGATGGTGACCACATTTAGTACAAATAATGTCCAAATTGTAAAGAAAAAGTAAAATTACTGTGTAGGAGTGCTTCCTGGAGTCACAGAGTTAGATGGAGGTGCTCTTTGGATGGGAAAGACTTAAATATCAAAAGAACTTTCCAAGGCACTCTCTTTTAAAAAAAATTAAAATGCCTTTATTATCATGGCGTGGTCATAATTGACTTTAAAACTCCAACACGTTTTGGCACAAGCCTTCTTCAGGGAGTCAAATAGACCTCAGTGAGTCATAAGCTCTTTTATAGTGGTATCACACACATTTCTGTGTCTGTAAGCATTGTGACTTTCTGCAGCACGTGTGTTCTGACATTTTTATGAAGATGTTTTCTTTATTTGATTTTGTTTTGTCTTGCAGTTGTCTCGTTAAGTTGCAGCGCCTTTCGCTGTCTAGGCCACCGTAGTCTTGCAGTGCTTTGCTACAATCTCTTGTCACATTTGAGATAAGCTCAACAGCTAGATGTCAGACCAATCATATTCTGATGCTATCATAAATTCTTCCATTTGTGTGCTGCTGGATAAAAAGAGTGCGTGAGAATGGCTGTTTTACCAGTGTAACGTACAGTATCTCCCTCTTCTGCAGTGTATTAGTGATTGCACAGCTTGACAGTAAGTCTGACACAGTGACACACAATGAACAGTCGTGACTACATCCCAACCCCACCGTCTTTTATCTCTGGCCTTTGACCTCTGACAGTAACCTACAGAGTTCTTTCCTCCTACATGAGTCAAAGCCCCGGTGTGTGCGCTTTATCCAGCGACGCGCCACGCCAGCAAAGGTGGCCGCTGCTTTGACAGCAAACTGATTGCATCAGTCACACAGTGTGTTGGTTACTGTGAAATGTTGACACCTGTGACCTGCTGCATGGCAGCCTTCCTTCTCGTGTATGGTTTGGTTATTTTTGAGCAACAGGAAATCGGTCGACTCTGGGAAAGTAATTTTTGTTCAAGCCGCGTACGTGTGTGCTTGCTCAGTTTGTGTTGTTAAAGACAGCAGTACTAGGTAGGAAAGAGGACAATCTATTAAGCATATAATTAATGAAAGACTTCATCAATGAGCCCGGAGACGACTCCTGGCATCCGTCCGTTGTGCATTTGTGTGTGCAGCCTGCCACCATCTGCGATGCATTGTGTAATTCTTATAATTTTAGCAGCAGACTCCCAGGAACTTGATTTTATACACCCACCTACATTCACAAATAAATATGCACTCAAACACATGCGCGCACACATTCTGTCACGGCAAACACCTCATTTGCTCACACATACAATCACTCAATGCTCTCCCGCTCGTTCTTCTGCACACACACACACACACACAGAGCTAATTCTCTCTGCCTAGCTCTGCAACACTGTAGCAGCTAATCAGGCAGCCAGCCGTGGAAGCAGACAATGGGCCAGATGCTGGTGGCTTAGAGCAACATCCACAAATTCGTGTCTGACTCTGCACGCTCACAGGATCAGAGAATCAGACCTTGTGACCCTTTGGGACTTAGATCTAATCACTCTGCTTGTTTCAGCTGTAAATAAAAAGGCCAAAGTGTTGCACTCCTTGCAAATGCAAGACCGGTGCTCGGAGTAGGCCCTACACATTTCTGAGTGCTGCTTTTGAGAACTAGAAAAGTTTATTGTAATTGTATTTGCTTATTGAGCTACAATAAACCTGCTTTTCAACCTTTTGACCCTCCATTGATTCATAATTCAAAATATGAGCCAGAAATGGGGTTTTTCCTGCATGTGGGAATACAGCCATTTGCCACCGGCATAATTCTGATTGGATTTATACACGAGCTGAAAATAACTTGAACCATTTGTTGCACAGGTCTGATGTTTTATGCTATGTATAAAAACAAAGGAAAGACACAACAAAGCAGCAGAACGAGCCAAATTCATACTGCCCTCCAGTCAGAGAGTAAAACACTCAACCGATACAAGCCATGGAGCAATAAGGGATTAAATGTTGCTTTTCCAAAATCGTTACTGGCGTGGGTGCTGAGCGGTGTGACTGTGCTACAGCTGATAGGTGATGAGTTGGGGCAGCCACATAGAAAATACAAGCAGACTAAAATTCACCACAATATAGTCAATAAAGGCAGAACAAACAAAGTAGAATTGATGTCAAGCTTATAGAGGTTGATAGTGTACAGTATAAAGGCATGGGGGATGAAGGGGCGTGGAGTTAATTACTGTGTTTGAGCAGTGAAGGTTGATTATTTTCTTGCATTTAGAAGTTAAGGTTAATGATCCAGCAGCTGGACAAATCGGCTTAGCATAAAACGGGAAACCATCAAGCTTTTCTCTGTGTGTTGTAGCAATTCTGATGAAACTTCCTCTTCTTTCAGCTCTTCCCTTCATGGGTCACCACAGCCGATCATCTGCCTCCATCTCACCCTATCTTTGCATCTTCCTCCGTAACACCAAGCCTCTCCACGTCCTCCTTCACTACATCCATGAATCTTCTCTGTGGTCTTCCTCTTCTCCTCCTGCCTGGTAGCTCCATCGTCACCATTCTTTGTGCAGTATGTCCACTGTCCCTGATCTGCACGTGTCCAAACCATCGCAGCCTTGAGCTGTCCCTCTGATCCAGTGTTTTTCAGCCAGGGTTACCTGGAACGTTCAGTTTTCTGTGGGAAATTGTCAAAGTTCTCTTCTTAATTGGTCCAAAAAATTGAAAATAATTTGCTAATAACTGTGCCAAGTTTCATTGTTGTCAGTCCATGAGAAGTGAGTCGGGGGGAAAAGAACAGCCCTTGTACATTGCTGGTTGGAAAAAAAATACTGGTTTTTAGAGCCAACTTCAAACTGTGACCTAGGAAATGGCACTTTCTGGCACCTGCATGTTCTCTTTTATTGTTTGCAGTTGCACAGGTGTTCATATTTCATGTTCAAAATCGTCTTTTACTCCCTGGGCTTTTAAATCCATGTCCATTCTGCCATGCTCTGCTTGTTCTTTGTGAAATGTAAGCAAATATTGTTCCCCTATACCTGCCCCTTAAAACAGGTTTGAACGGCTAACAATAGTGTTTTAACATAGAGCTGATATTTCGAGAACATTCACAATGGCTCCTCAATTCTCATTTCCCGGCTCAATGGAATTTTTAATTTGAGCCGCCGGTCTGGAAAAAGGAAATTACTCTGTAGTTATTCCATAGACGTGGTGTAAATTTTGCATGATCACTTAACACATTAGCAGTTTTAAGAATAAAATCAAATACGGTTGCCTTCCCCCCCCCAATGTTTTCTCAGTGTAATTGTTTCACATCTGACAAGTCTGTCCAAAGACCTTCACTCCACAAATGTGTCTGCCACATGCCAACTACTAACTGTACACATGTGATCACACATCCTGATACTTCCCATTTACCATCTGGTGAGCCACCAACGGCCCAGACACCCAGTGGCTCATCCTGGTGCTGACACGCAAGAACCTCAGGCCGCACCGACCAATCCTCTGCCTCGGTTTAAGACTGCCCCCTGGTTGTGGATAGAGGAAAGGCTTTGAGTGAACAGGAGACGAGACTGAAGGGGAGAGAAATAAGATGGTGAGAGGTGGATTAGGAAGTGGAGTTTCTGAGCGTTGTGCTCGCTTCAGTGTTAGTCTTTAATTAAAATCTCAAGATAAAGTGTTAGCAGCTTGTTTTATGACTGAATACTTAAAAATAAAGAGAGAGAGAGAGAGAGAATAAAACAACTGTGGCATTGATGTTTTCTGTCGATTCTTCTCCTCCTGTCTTTTATTCCTTGCATGTCTTTCCTCTTAGCACACCTCCGCCTCCCTTTCCTCTCACTCACATCCATCTGTCATCCACTTTCCCCCTCCATTTGTTTATTACTTGGCTACTTAATGTAATGAGAGGGCATCCTTTCTTGCTGGTTGACTACTAGGAGAATGATTACATGGGGCAACTTTTTCTGCACAACTGTTAGTGAAGCCAAAGTACTTGGAGCAGATTTGTTACTTTAATCACACCGGGACATATTGGTTCCTGGACAGCATTTGAAAAGATGTGCTTTTCGACCCACAGCCACACCAAGTTGTTGGCTGCGGGGCATGCAGCCCAAGTGGCAATGCACAACTGGCTTTTTTGTTGTCGTTTTTGGCCAATGGAGTCAGGCAGTGCTCCCGGCAACAGGCAACAAAGACAGACAAAAGGGAGGGAAATTGATTCCTGTGTTTTCTGCTAACAAAATGTCTCCTGGCAACAAAATGCTCCTTTTGTGATTATGGCAGCTTTGCTTCGGCAAGTCATTAGACAATGCTTATCATTGGCATAAACCGCAGCATTGCTCTATGTGCTGTTGCTTTTAAGTGTGAGTTGATAAGCGTTAGCCGAGTTTGCCGGCTTTGTGTGTAAGCACCTTTTGCTTCTGTCTTCACTTCTGATTGGCTGAAGCCAAACAATGCAGCTCCCATTTATTCATTATTACAAGTAACAAAAGAACCAGGAGATACCTTAACAGCTGACAGACATGCAACTCTGTTCTGCTCAAGCTCTTAGCAATTATTGTTTATACCTGTAGTTTCCACATTTATTCCGCCCGTCTCTGTGTCCAGGTATGACCTTCCCCAGTACGGCAGCCGCAGGAAGCTGATCTCGCCCTCAGGCCTCTATGATGAATATGGAGAGGTCGTGGTTGATGATGACGGCAGTTACTACTACAGCCCACAAGAGTCTGATGCAGAGGTAAACTAAAGAGGGATTGTGGGTCTGCTAATAAAGCAGGCTGGTAATGGTGCCAGACTTTCACAGTACAGTTAGCTTTTATTCTGGATTTGATTGCATTTTACTATGGTTGTCGACATTGAAAACACTTTATTGTGCTGCCAGGTGAGACAGCCATTTCCACGTGTGCACAGGAAGTTTAAAACAGGGGAAACTTAAGTGGGAACGAAATTTTTTTAACATATGATGACTAATTCTTACAGTCTCAGTTCTGTATATTCAGCTAATGTGGAAACTACTGTAAATAAGAAAAAAATGTAAATAGTTGAACTTTTCAAATGGTTCTCATTTGATTTGGTTTTTGCAAACAAATCAGTCAATCGACTGATTTATTGGTAGATCAGATCTTCAGAGCACCTAATTAATGACATCGTTTTAAAATCCTTCATCAGTCAGGTTAGAAACCTGATCCCATAAAGACAAATTGGTGATTATTCCAAGCATCCTCAACTCTAACCATATGCAGTGAGAAAATGGGTTTTTCTTATATGTAGTGTACATGTATTTGGACTATGGAAGGAAACTGGTTTAAAAAAAAATTAAGTTCTGACTGTGAGGTTGATAGTACTTCATTATAAGCACAGCCTGCTCTTTTTTGATCACTCTCTGGAAATCCCAGTATAATTACTTCTGTGTTTTCACAGTACTCCATCACTTTGGGCACACAGTATATTTGATCAGATTATATAACATTGGTCAGATCAGCCATTTGTTCAGAGCCCTTATGACTAACCCAGGCTGTGGCATTAAGGCAGCAGGGTCACAAGTCCTCCAATCTAAGAGGTCATTTCTTCCAATATGACCCAGGAGGCCATTTTGAATATGATGATGTCACCACTTTCATGCAGTAGACCCTTGTTCAAATCCCACTGCCTCCACTCCAATACTTTCCATGCTAATGTTCACTTTCTGTGTTCATGTTTAACTTACTTTATCCTTTATGTACATGTTTTCAGGTAGTTAAGGTTGGGGTTACTCATTAAAACTACTTGGTTAAGGTAAAGTTAGGGTGGAGTGAGTGTCTACTTTAAACACATTACATCTCTAACTCTCCACCATGACAGTTTATGTAATTTTTACAACCAATAGAGGTCACTTTTTTCCACAATTTACTTTAAGTCTTAATACATATTTACTTGTAAGAAAGCTTTCAGTAGTCAATTTCTGTTGGAGGACAGTTTCATAAAGGGGTATGTTTAAAGCAACCCAACCCTCCTTTCCCAACCCTAACAAAGTAGTTTTAATGCTCAACCTGACACACCCCTCTGCAACTTCTGCTGCCCTGGCATGGGTTTAATTAGGAATTGGCGAAACCTATTAAGCTGTTGATAAAAGCATAACCAACTCATGCCTTAAGGCCTGTAGTTGGACACACTGCTCCTCTAACAAGTGTGTTTTTTTAGGGCTGGGAATTGATTTTTTTAATATTTAGTTAATTAATTGCACATTTTATATAATTAATTGTAATTGTGATTTTTTTTTTAAATTGGAGTGATTAAAATCCCCTGCTACAATAAAAACACCCTCTGGATGAGCGGTTTGCAAATCACTGATGGCACGGTAAGAGAACTTGCAAGATTCCCTTAATATTTGCACTGGGAGGAATGTACGCCACTGCTATGATAATAACAGTAAATTCCCTGGGCAGATAGAAGGACCTGCATTTAATAGTCAGAACCTCTGTCTGAAGAACAGTGGCTTGAGACCACTTCAGCATTATTTCACCAGCTGTTGTTAGTGTAATTGTATGCACTGCTTCCCGGGAATTTTCAAGAGAGGGTTCCGTTCCATTCCAATTGGTATGATGTTAGCTCTTCCGTGTGTCTGTCAAAATTATGGTGCAGCAGTGTCTCATCTCCTGTTTGTTGATAAATCCAGCTTTCAGATAGCTCATTTTATTCTCCAAGCTAACTGTTAGCCCACTCTGTCAGCCCCTCTTCTTCTTTCTGTCACACTGTCTCCGTCTCCTCCGGTTGCAGGCAGCACTGTTAGGAGACTCTACTGCTTCATGGGCTGCTCGGTGTAATCATCATAGCAGTCCGAGGCACTGTAGACTGACCAGAATTGTCATGTCCATAGTAAATAAACTGCTGAATTCATGTACTTCTAGTATGGACTGATACTTGTATATTAATTTAGCGTTGCTATGCTGCAACTTATCTGTCAAACTATGCAGTCTAAGCGGGTTGTTGGCATCAAATGTGTGGTACAATCAAGAGCCAGTGCAGCTAGCCAAGCAGAGCACCACCATCACAGGAAAATAACAGGAAATGTCGTGAGGGTGTTATTTTTTTTTAATTTGTTAATTGGACTACCGTAATTAATTACATTAACGTATTAATAGTCTCAGCCCTAGTTCGGTTGTTTATGCACTGCTCTAGTCTTAATTTTATGATAAGAGCTCAGTGTTGGGGGTTGACCCAGCCAATGATATGCCTAACCCTAACCAAGCAGCTTTGTCAAACATTACATGCCTAAATCTGTCTATCACAAGGGAATGATGGTGAAAGTTAAACAGAATTTGCAAGACAAAATAAAAGCCTTCCTGACTGGAAACTCATCTTCTGTATGAAAGGGTGGTGGTTTATCCTACTAGTTTGTTTAATGACTCTTTTAAAAGTGGGACTTACTCTTAGGTGTCACCCTACCGACGAGTTTGACTCCTTGTACCTTCAGCTTTGTCCCTGAAATTAAATACAAAGATGCAGCGTCATCCGCTGAAGCATGGGTGCCAGAATACAACTTCCAAGGAACAAATTAGAAATGGCAGCTAAGCTAGAAGGGGTTTATAACAGACATGGTCTTAAATTTTTATGGGTTGCACTGATGAAGTCTGATTGCAATTTGTAACACAAGCAGCCCGTAAAAGTGCTGCATAAAGAGTGCAGAAGTGATGGTAAAATATTAAAGTGCACTCTTAAAATAAGGCTGACAATAGTAAAAGCTTAAAGATATTAATTGCTTATTTTATTAGTTTTATAACTTGTCCAATTTGTTTCTGAACTAATATGCTCACAGCAGCAGGTGAGGAGAAAGATTAGAGGAGAAAGGTTGGACCTTCCGAGAAAGACCCTGCAAACTGAGGGTGACAAAAAACAAGAGGCTGGCCCGACTGCGAATGGTAGACCTCAGAGCTCCAGTGCAGCTTCCAGACTTAAGGCCTTAATGAGAGTGAGCACGCTGCTGTCTTCTGTGGGGAAAACCTCAGCACAGCCTCCTGCCATTCATCCACCGTGGAATAAAGCCAGAATTGGACCAGCAGAGGAAGGTGTCAAGGGAAGAGAAAGACTCCAAGGAAGAAGCACAGAGGGTATGGGAATAGGGTCTGAGAAAGGTGAGGCAGGGAAGAGAGAGGACAAAAGGGAAGGAAAAGATGAAAGAAAAGAAAGGAGAACTGAGAGGGGAGGAAGAGGAGAAATGGAAACGTGGGGGAGAAGCAACAGAGGTGGAGGGGCAAACAATGGGATGAGAAATGCTGTTGGAGGAGACATCAGGCCGGAGCACAGGGGAGAGCTCCCTGGCTTGTTGTCCTCTGGCCACTCTTTCAGCCTGGACGGCAGCATGGTCATAGATGGGAGTTATTTCCAGACGTCCACTGAAGCGAGCAGACCGCCACCAGTGAAACAAAAGCTGAGCGGGGCCCTCAGTCTTATCTCCTTGGCCAGGAGGCTCCAGGGACCCGCCAGGGTTGGAGATGAACAGTGGAGTGGTGGCACAAGCTGGGGTGGAGGGGACGAGAGCAGTGGGAAGATGTATGGGTCCATAGGAGATATGAGCATTTCTGCATCAGTGTCTCAGAGAGCCATAGGAGAGGAGGGGGGGAGGAGGAGGAGGGGGAGAATGGGGGAGTTTGAGGAGGAGAACGGCTCCTCTGAGGGACGGTGGGGAAAAGAACAAAGATTTCTTGACAGTGTTGAGCAGAGTTATTCAGACACAGGAAGTGGCAGCAAAGAGCCGCAGTCAGAATTTAGTCTCTCTGGCGCAAGCAGCCCATCGTCATCTGTTACAGCAGCGCAAGAAGAGAATGACACAGACACTGAAAAAACGGAGTCAGATTTGGTAACAGAAGATGAAGAGCAAAGGCAGGACGAGGAGGGGATGGGGTCCGAAACTGAGAGCGAAGATGAGGGAAAAGATTCCAGCAAGAAGAGCATTAATCATAGTTCTGTGAGCGGCAACAGGATAAGTAGAGAGAGTGGAAGCCATAATGGAAGCTTAAAAAGAGGAAGCAGCAGCAGTCATAAAAGAAGGAGCAGCACGGAGACTGGTCCTAAAAGTTTCCGATATTCCAGGTCTGTAGCTTCCAGCTCTAGGCCCAAAACTTCCAGACGGTCTTCGGGTGAAATGGCAGAGCAAGAGCGCAACGAAGAGAATGAGGAAGATGAGGAGTCAGAGGAGGAAGAGATGAAAGGGAAGCTATCAGTGAGCAGGCGAGTGTCCAGTCGCATCCAGTCAGACGTCAGTTCAGGCGTGATGGACATCTCGGATGACTTGTCACCAATCATTGAGGACAGCGAAGAGGAGGAGGAGGACAGCAGTAGCCACAGTGGAGAAGGAGATGAAGATCAAGAAGAGGAGAGGGATGTGGGACATGAGTCAACTGACTGAAGTGCAGATGAGACTTCACCCCGCCCCCTCCCAAAGATTAAATTCTTTGCCACTGAGTAAGGTTTTGGTGAAAACGTCTGGATTGGGTGTGCAGTCATTACCTGAGTGGAATTTAGTGCTTCAGTCTGTCTTATTTTTACCTTGTTTGGTGGGATTCATATTTACAGGAATTCAAATTCAGCATGTCCTCTGTTGTTATCGCTGTTTTTATTTCCTCACTCTGGCTTCCAACTTTAATCCTCTTTTTTCCAGTCAGCCATTTTTTCCTCCTCTTGAAGTATTGTCTGCTTTTTACATCCATATTTTTCCCCTGATCAGACTTGTTTCGGTTTCCTGTTGTCAAAGCTCCACATCAGCTGCAGCTCAAACATTGTTATTCACTGACCTCTCTTTGTTGCACTTGCCTTTGCTCTTGCCTTTTTTTTTTTTTCATTTGTCAATTCTCTTTCTGTACCCGTCATTCTCCTTGTGCCAATCAGCTTTCCCAGTACCTGTTATTATCGGGGGAGCGGTGTTTTCTTTGTGATGGAGAATGTATTCTTTCTTCCATACTGTCAAGGTTAAATGGAAAAAAGAAAAAAACCTGTGAGGGTTTCATTGTGTAACAGCAGATTAGAGTCTAATAGACACCCATTTTTGGTGCGTGCTGCAGTATGTGCTCCACTAAATTCTTCTAAAGCATTACATGTAATAAGAAGATCAACTTTCTTTTGATGAATTTTAAAACATTTGATGATCTGAAGCCTATTCTGAATTGTGGGTGAAGGATCTGGAGCAAACATTGCAGCACTGGCCTGGTTTTGTGTGTGCAGTGAGTGAAAGTTTTGTATAGACTTGGCATCTCTTTAGGTAGAAAAAAAAAAAAACAGTTGCACTCTTCTGAGTTAATATAGTATTCACATGAACTGCATGTCTCATTACCTCTAGTGTTTAAAAATCCAACTAGAAACCAGAAAAGCTTCCAGGTCTTTCAGGGGTCATATAGATTTAGCTACTACCATGTAGGTTTTGGAATGAGTCAAAATAACACATGACAGTAATCTAAGTAAGACCAAACACAGTCATTATGTCGATTCTTAGTTAGGCTGCCCCCTGTTGGCATCTATTAAAGGTATATTGATAGATTGCAGAGGCCTCATTAGACTTGAAGGCTACATTCAATATTTAGACACAATCTATTGTCACGGCTCTTGTAATGACTTGGTCAAAGACTCTGGTCTCTCAGAAGTCAGTAGGATCGCTTGTTTGTGCAAACTGTTCTTTGCTTACGTAGCTACATTTTGAAGTTAAGCAACATCCAGTGTTAATAATTGGATGAGGCAATATCATTACTTCCCGAAAGGAAGTAATCAGCCCTCCAGAAGTCTGAACAAACCAAACCAAATTAGACAAAAGTTTTGAAGAAAAACTTAACAGTGGCCTCAAAGAAAACTCCAACCCCTGATTGCAGTTGATTGATGGCTTGGTTTGTACTGCTTTCATTCTGCCTGCCTTCAAGTAGAACAGTTGTTTGGTCTTTTGAAGTGAAAAACTCCTTCAGCAGCAAGAAAAACTATGTGAACCTTTAGGAATTGCCTGGTTTTCTGTAAGAATGTGATCTGATCTACATCTGAGTCCCAAGTATAGACAAACACAATGTGCTTAACCTAATACCACACAGTTATAATATTCTCTATCTTTATTGGAGGAATTTGGGCCATTCTTCCATGCAGAACTGCTTCAGCTATTAGTTTCAGGTCTGGACTCTGACTGAGACTTTCCAAAAGGTGGATTTTCTTTTTTTGAAGCCCTTCTGTATTAGATTTACTTCGATGTTAAGGGTCATTGTCCTGCTGCATTACTCAACTTCTACTGAGATTAACCCTGACATTATTCTGTAGAATACCTTAATAAACTTGAGAATTAATTTTCCACTCAGTGGTGGTAAGCATTCCAGGCCCCAAGGCAGCAAAGCAACCTCAAATCATGTTTGGTTTTTTTTATTTAACCTTTATTTATATAGGGAAGTTCCACTGAGAGGCAACCTCTCTTTTTCAAGAACGCCCTTGAAAAAAAGACACACACATTCACACCAGGAAGCTGCCCAGTATAACCACAGACTGACCTGTGGCCACTGAGCAGCTCCACTGGAGTAGTTGGGGTTTAGGGCCTTACTCCAGGGCGCCTCAGTGGGGTTTGGAGGGGAGGGCAAACATTGCTACGTTATCCGTCCCACCCGGATCTGATCCTGCCGGGCCGGGAATTGAACCAGCGACCATCCACTCACCAGTCCACATCCCAAACCACTAGGCCACCACTGTGTGATGCTCCCTCCACTGTATTTCACCGTTGGGAAGATGTTTTCATGTTGGTATGCGGTGTCCTTTTTACACCATACATACTGTACAGTGTTGCATGTTCTTCCTGAACAATTCAACCTTGGCGTCATCAGTCAGAACCTTTTCCCAGTAGTGTTGTGGAGTGTCAAGGTGCTCTTTGGCAAACTTCATGTGTGCAGTGATGTTTTTTTTGGAAAGCAGCGGCTTCCTGCCATGGACACCATGACTGTTCAATGATTTGCGTATGGTAGACCCATGAGCAGGGATACTACCCAGTTCCAGTGATTCCTTCACGGTTTTAGCTGCTACTCCAGGGTTCTTTTTTACCTCACTGCACATTCTGCATTGTGCCTTTGGAGTTTTCTAGGGAGAGTTTTCACAGTACTAAATTGTCTCCATTTGTAGCTACAGTAATTTGTCTAACTGTGGACTGGTGAATACCTAAAATCTTGGAGAATACTTTATAATCCTTTCCAGTTACAGTATATGCAAATCAATAATTCTTGGTCGTAGGTCTTTGGAGATCTCTTTTTTGTGAGGCATGGTTTACATCAGCAGAGGCTTCTTATGAAAAGCAAACCCAGAAAGTTGGAGTGTTTTTTTATAAGACAAGTAGCTGTACACCTCGCTCCAGTCTTGTTTTCTTGGCTCCAGGTTTTAACTCCTGGCTTTTGTTGAAGTCGTTACCATAAGGGTTCACTTACTCTTCCCCAGCACTGTGAATGTTTAGTAGATGTGTCAAATAAAGACTTGAAATATTGTAATTGTTTGTGTGATATTAGGTTAAGCCCATCATGTTTGTCTATACTTGGGACATACTGTAGATGTAGATCAAATCACATTTTATGACCAATTAATGCAGAAAACCAGGTCATTCCAAAGGGTTCACACACTTTTTCTTGCCACTGTATATGGCATCGCGTGAGTATTGTGACACATTTTATACTGTATATTAACCAAAAGCTTTCAAAATTCCCAGTAGCCTAAGCTGTAATTATTCTCAGCTAAAATGGCAAACACAGCACCAGAGCATTAACTTTGAAGATGAGCCACAACACACCTTAGATTTTTATGGTTGAACAAAAAAAATACACTCCTGGAAATTTAAATTGCAGTATACATATGACAGACAGATCACATCACTTGCTTTCTTAGTGTTTTAACGCCAAGTCTGAGCAGGTAAAACTAATTTCAGGAACACTGCTGGAATTCTAGAGCTCAGTAGTTTAAGATTTTTTTTTTTTTATTCTTCAGCAGGGCGGTAGAAAACGGCGGATCAAGTTGGTGTTCGATCGGGAATACGAGACCAGCTCCACGGGTGAGGACAGCATGCCGGAATCCCAACGCAGCAGAGTATCTTCCAACCAGAGCAGCCATGTTAATGTGAATGGAAGCATCTACGTGGCCCAGAACGGCTCCATCATCCGCACCCGACGTTCAGTGAACACTACATGTCCCACACAAACCACAACCACCAACAACAGTCTCAAACTCACCTCACCAGTCTTCAGCTCAAGGCTGGCCAAGCACTTTAAGAAACTTGACAAAATGGCAGCCACACTGGAGGAAAGAGTTCCCCTTAACAGCCCTAGAGCAACAGTAGGTGGCAGGTGCAACACGCTCAGCACTTTCCAAAGGCCAGGAACAGCCACCTCAGCGACAGCCACTTCCTCTTTCATTAACACAGACAGCACTAAAACGGCAAATGTGTTCAACACTCGACAATCCAGCATTTCTTTAGGCTCAACCAGCAACAGCAACGTGGGCCCCGAGAGTGCAGCTGCTCAGTCAAACCCTCACAAAGCTTCTGAGGAGAGTACCACAGAGCAGCCTCAGAGCGCCGAGGAGAGAAACGAGCTGGGGGAAGGCGAGAGAGAGTCGAAGGTGGACAGCAGTAATGACGGCAGCGATGGATTTGTAGGGAAAGAGCCTTTACGGTGCCCGAGTGACAGAACACAGTCGGACGAGGAAGAACTGTGGATGGGCCCGTGGAACAGCCTTCACATACCCATGACTAAACTCTGACTGACGCCACTGTGCTCATTCTTTGATGCCAAGATCACTAAAACGTTTAGACACCATTTCTGTTCATTAGGTGTGGAACTAATGGGGATGCACCAGTTCAATTCATAGTAATCTAATTAACAGATTGGTAATTAACATATTCCAGGATGGGGATAACTCACATATGAGCAAAATTATTTTGTTTGTTTTTGTTTAAGTCGGTCAGAAAAAAAAGAACTTTTTTTCTTTTTTTTTTTTTTTACCAGTTTGGTGAAAATTTTGTAATTTCCCCCCCAAATGTTCAACTGATCTCAGCACGACAGTACCTTCACAAAACTGGACCTGGTATAAGAGGACTTGCTATATTTCTACTTTATATATATTGGAGGAAAATCTATGAACTTTTTAAGGGCCCTTTAAGCGACTAGTGTCTGTATGGAGTGAAGTTTGTTTCATTCAGTATTACAGCTACTGATGCAGCTGGTCTTGAATTTGCCTGATACATTTCATAAACACTCAAAGTCTTGTATTGTTCACACTTGCCTTTTTATCCCTGTCAAATTGCTAAGCAGACTTTATCTAAATAAAATTTGAGCCATTGAAATGTGGAGTTTGATTAACTTGGTGTTGTGATAGTATCAAAAAGGTGGACAGCTTACAATTAGCATATTTCAGCAAGAAAATACAGTTTACAAATAAACCTCGTCTTAGATTGAGAAATTGATCAGTAGGACTCTCCTGCTGTTGTGATGTTATCTTCCTAGTAAGCAGATGGCAATAAAGCCTTCATTATTTCAAACTCATAATAAAGTCATAATTTGAACAGGATTAATGCATGAAAAAATCTAACATCTTCAATATCTGAAACCTGAAGACAATACAAGACTGCATTCTTTATAATGGCCAGCAGAGGGCCTAATCCTCTTTGCAAAAACATCTCATTTTATCTGAGGGTGCTTTCACACTCGTTTGGTCCAGACTTTTGGACTTTTCAGCTTGGACCAAATTTTAGGTGTGAAACCTCCCCCAAACCATGGTCTGGACCAAAAAGCTGAAATTTTGTCCAGCAAAAAGATGCAGTCATCGGTCAGATCAAACTAAACTTTGGTCTGGTTTGTTTGGAGTGTGAAAGCAATTTTCAGAAAGATACAGACTTTCAAACCAAACAGAAAGTTAAGGCAGCTGATAAGAGAAAATAAGCCGTGGTGGCACTCAAAGAGGAAATATTGATGTTCACAGCATAAATAGTCGCTTGAAAAAAATCATAAAAATGCAGAAACTTACCAGATATTTTCAGAGGAAGCAACAGTTTTTGAAAAAAAAAAATGGATGAGCAATGCCAACTGAAAATCATCACAGATGATATGGACAAACGTCCTTTTTAATGAAGACCTGGTTAATATTCTAGCCTCCCTAAACTAGTTCGCTGACTAATATGCAGTCTTCCCCTGTTTCAACATAAAGTGCAGTTACCGATGGATCCAGAGCTGCAGAAAACACCTTAGTGCACAGGTGTCAAACTCACTCCATGGAGGGCCAAGACCCTGCAGGTTTTATCTCCACCCAGTGTCTTCAACAGGTGAGTTCACTGAATTTCTTCCCACTGATTGCTGATCAGTGAAAACACCTGCTGAAGACACTGGGTGGAAGTAAAACCTGCAGGGTCTTGGCCCTCCATGGAATGAGTTTGACACCCCTGCCTTAGTGGATGAGTAGCATGTTTGCTAACTACCAGTCTCCATTAACAACACAAATGTCATCATGACAACAGGGCATCGTCAGGACAACAAGACATATTTGCTTCACGTAAAGTTGTTTAGTTTGCTTGGAAAAGGAGCAGTGTGAAACCTAACTGAACCAAATGTAGACAATGGAACAAAAATATAAACCTTGGTGTGGACTTCCAGGTGTGAAAACGTCCTAATGGTGCTTTCAAACCAAACATGAAGCAAATTTTTCATGCTACACAATTACATGTTAATTGAATGTAATAACATGCAAATATAAGTGAGTTTGCGCATTCGTGTCTGAGGGAGTTGGTAGTGATAGCTAATCAACCTTGAGATTTCGCCGTCACCGTAGTAAAAGTCTCAACACTGGAACATAAACTAGTTTGTAAATGAGACTGCCGCTCACCTGCAGACAGATGGACCAGGAGCTCTGCCGCTGAAATGGAGTGTCTGCACTTTATATACCCATGTACTCTTGCTACAGATGTGGTAACGAGGGCTAGCAGTGTAAATAACCATCATCTAGATGCAGTTTTTGGAGGAGGCAATGACATTTTCCCAGTTGTGTGCCCTGCCGGATAATGTAAATCTAAATGTGACAGCATTTTTGGGATTTTGACAGCAGGTAGATAGCAGCTGCAGAAGTTATGAAGGCAACCCCGCCCCTCTACAACGTGTTTGGATGCAAATTAGTGTATATTCGCATTCATATTAACTTTATATGTAATCATGCAATATGAAAAATTTGTGCTTTCACGTTTAGTATTAATGCACTTCCAGTCAAAGGAATTGAATGAATGAGCACCTGATTTATGACATCAGTTAGCACTTGATAAGCTTATGAGTTCTAATCTGGTCCTTGCATTAATATACAATTTGATGTGTTTGTTTTCAATATTATAATCAATTTTAAGGAAAGTGGTGATTATGGGCAGATAAAAACACATGGGTTAATCCATACTGTCAGAGGTGGGTAGAAACTCATTACATTTATTCAAGTACATGTATTCAAGTAATTTTTTTGCAAAATTGTGAGTCATTTTTATTGCAGGGTACTTTTTTGCAGAAGAAGATGGATGGATGGATGGTACTTTTTCTCTTATTTGAGTAAATTTTTGATGAAAAACCTGTACTTTTACTTAAGTACATTTGATGGTACTCTAACAATCTCGCTCATTTGAAATCAGGTCAGAAATGTGTTTGTTTATAGTGCAATAACCAAAAAATAACAACATATTTAGGTATTTTAGTGAATTTATTTTTTTTTGTTCTAAGACTAAATTGTTTGCTGAAAAAAAATCCCTTATTAGGACAGTAAAACCAGAAATCCACAAGGAAAATGGTTTTAAAAAATGTCACTTTGAGCGTCACAATTGGAAGTTTATGAAAGTTACGAATGTACAAGAAAAGAAAAACTGCAAGAACAAAATGTAAATTTATGAGAAAAGTTTCAAATTTATATGAAAAAGTTGAAAATGTGTTTCTGAAAGTTTCAAATTTACAAGGAAATAATTTTTAGAGAAGACTGATAAATTTCAGAAAAAAGTAAAACTGGCATGAGTAAAGGTGTTATTTACTATGTAATGTGTTTAGTAGATATTTTCTTTTATTCAGGTAACTTTTGGTGGCTACTCTTGTATAGATATTGATGTTCATCCATCGCTTTGTGAAGATGACCATGATGTTCAGGGTTCAGTAGTTGGCCTTAGTTTGAGTGTCCAGAGATGACTTGTCAGGCCAATCCTGGCACGGAAGAACCTTCCACACATTGGACACATGTGGTCAGTGGCTGCTGTTGAGGTAGTCACCACTCTCACATTGCAGACCGTGCATCTCCTCCTACACTGCGCCAGTCATGCTGTCTCAGCATCTTCTGTGCCTTTGTATGTAGCTGTATGCTATGCTGCTTAATCCTGCATTAGACTTTCCAATGTGTATGTGTTTGTGGATAGTTTATTCAGCGATGCCTTGAGGCTGTCCTTGTAGTGCTTTCGCTGCCCTCTGTCGGATCTTTTACCAAATACCAGTTCACCATACAAAAGTTGTTTTGGGAGTCTTGTATCTGGCATGCAGCAAATGTGACCTGCCCAGCAAACCTGGGATTATTGCAAGATGGTGTAGATTGATGGGAGGTTAGCATGTGTTAGAACTTTGGTGTCTGGAACTTAATCTTGCCATCTAATGTTCATCAGTGGATGAAGGCATGTCATGTGGAAGTGGTTCAGTTGTTTAGCGTGTCTTGCATAGACAGTCCACATCTCGCAACCATACAGCAGGGTAGTGATGACAAATGCCTTGTAAACATGGATCTTAGTTTCAAGATGAATGCCTCTGTGCTCCCAGATGTTGGAGCAGAGTCTACCGAAAGCAGCGCTGGTTTTTCCTACTCTGCTGTTGACCTCATCATCTAGGTTTACTGTATTTGACAATGTGCTGCCCAGATATGTGAATTTGTCCATCACTTTCAGACTTGATCCAAGCACCATGATGGAGGGTTCAACATACTGCTTTCCTGGTGCTGGTTGGTACATTACTTCAGTCTTCTTTACGCTGATGGTAAACCCGAAGTTGTCACATGCACAAGAAAACTGGTCCATGATATGGTGCATGTCTATCTCTGAAGATGCATTCAGGGCACAGTTGTCATCAAAGAGCAGGTCTCAGATGATGGTAGTCTTGACTTTGGTAATGGCATTCAATCTTCTAAGGTTGAAGAGCTCCCCATCTGTGCGGTATCTAACACTGACTCCAGGATCTTCCTTTTTGAAGGCATCCATTAGCATGGCAGAAAACAACATGCTAAACAGTGTTGGAGCTAGAAAACAGCCTTGTTTTACACCATTTCTTACTGGGAAGTTGGAAGATGCCTCTCCCACTTCGAGGACATGAGCCAACATGCCATCATGGAACTGGCGGATGATGGTGATAAACTGGCCAGGACATCCAAACTTGGCCATGATCTTCCACAGTCCATCATGGATGACAGTGTTGAATGCCTTTGTTAGGTCAACAAATGTGGTGTACAGGTCCTGGTATTGTTCTTGGCATTTCTCCCGGAGTTGGCGAGCGGCTAAGATCATGTCAACTGTACCATGACCAGCACACAATCCGTATTGACTTTCTGGTAGAAGTCCATTTTCCAGGTGTAGTAGTAGTAGATTAGTTTATTTGACAGGGACAGTGCAATAAACATAGACAATTAATCAAAGACAATCAATCTGATGTGTTGCACATAGAGTGTATAGCTATTAGCTAATTTGCAACTCTTGTCCCTGGATGGGCTTTAGAAAAAAGAATCAAGATAAAAAATATACACAATAACCACATACATCAATGCAGAAAAATTATAAATACACAATTATAAATATTATAAATATTATAAATACACAAATATAACAGCCTGACTCACATTTAACATAAATATTATAAATATTATAAATACACAAATATAACAGCCTGACTCACATTTAACACATATAACATAACTCACATTTGCCTATTTCAGGCCTTCCTCCCTCCGTCACTCACTATAAACAAATACATTTATTCCTTCCCTTCATTCACTCTCACTTTGCAGACAAATAATTCATACATGAGTACATTCTTGTTTATTTTTCAGCCAGTTTTTAACATTTTTAGTGAATGTTTTAAAGTCCGTTATTATTTTAATTTCATTTGGCATTGTGTTCCAGATGTGACTGCCCTTTATAGAGAAAGCTGTTTGTCCAAATGTGGTTCTGCGGTGGAATATTTTACAGTTATTGTTAACAGAACTCCTGGTGGCTCTGCTGCTGTCCTGTCTTTGGACGAAACCAGCAAGTGGCTCGGGTGCTGATTTATGGAAACATTTGAACGTTAATTTCAGAAGACAGAGACAGTGTAGAGTGAAGCAATTTAGGAGCAGTCTAGCAAGGATTTTTCCGCCAATGCTAAGGAGAGAGAATCCTCTGTGGTTGTCACAACTCTGTCTGTTTCCTTTGCGCTTATATCGGGGGTGTCCAGTTATGTGCTATGGAGGGCCAAGACCCTGCAGGCTTTACCTCCAACCAGTGTCTTCAACTGCAGATTTCACTGAATTTCTTCCCACTGATTGCTGATAAGTGAAAACACCTGCTGAAGAGACTGGGTAGAAGAGAAAACCTGCAGGGTCTTGGCCTTCCATGGCACATGATTGGACATCCCTGGCTTATAAATGGACAATAGAAGAGTCTTTGAATCCTTGTGGCAGTGTACTTTTCACCCAGCAGGACAGAAACAGCTCATGAAGTTTTTGCATCACTGTGGGTTCACCGGCCTTGTATATTTCAGCAGGAATGGCATCTGTGTCTGGGGCTTTACCACATGAGAGCTGTTTGATGGCTTTCTCCACTTCTTGGATGGAGGGTGTGTTGTCGAGAGCACCATTTGTTTTTACTTGGGGCAGGCGAGCTATAGTATTGTCACTGATGGAGGAGGGATGATTCAGAATGGAGTTGAAGTACTCTGCCCACCGATCCAAGATCTTAGCATGCTCAGTGATCAACACTGATCCATCAGCACTCAGGAGAGGAGATGTGCCAGAAGACTGCGGACCATACACAGCCCTGAGAGTGTCATAGAATCTCTTAGAGTCGAGCATGTCTGCATATTTCTGGATCTTTGCTGATTTGTCTCTGAGCCAGGTATCTTGGATGTTGCACAGTGTGGTCTGGACCACCTGGCGAATGTTTGTGAATACTGCTTTCTTTGAGGTTGAATTGGGGTCCTGTTGGTGCACAAGGTGAAGCCTGTGTTTCTCTGACAGGAGCTCTTGTATCTGGTCATCGTTCTCATCAAACCAGTCCTGGTGCTTCTTGGTTGTTGGTCCAGGGACATCCAGCAAGGTGGAGTTGACTACATCCCTAAATGCAGTCCAGTCATCCTTGACATCTAACTGATCAAAGTGTATGTCAGCTAGCTTTTTGCTGAGGTTGGTACCAAGGAGGAAGACATTCTTGTCCACTTTCAACTTGGAGCCATTGATGTGCTTCAGTGGCTTCTTCCCCTGAGGCCGACGTTTAGCTTGGATGTTGAAGGACAGTTTTGAGATGACAAGTCTGTGATCCATCCAGCACTCAGCACTACATGATGATCTTTATGTCCAGTCCGTCTGCTTTTCTGGTGATAGTGTAGTCAATCAAATGTCATTGTTTGGATCTTGGATGCATCAGTGTGGCCTTACTGTGATTTGGTTGACAAAATAAAGTGTTAGTTATCAGGTCATGTGTAGTACAGGTCCTTAGGAGCAGAAGTCCATTGCTGTTGCACTTGCCGATGCCATTTCTACCAATGACTCCTTCCCAGGCCTTGTGGTCTGCTCCAACTCTGGCAATGAAGTTGCCAAGAATGACCAGTTTGTTTCCCTTCGGTATGGAAGCAATGAAAGAATCTAGCTATTAGTAGAATTTGTCCTTGATATCATCTGAAATTGTCATGGTATGGGCATGTGAGCTGATCAGTGTAGCCTGCTTGTTCTTCCCTATGGGTAGTTGTAACGTTATGAGGCGATCACTGATGCCTTTAGGTAGACCAGTTTTGTCTTGATGGCAAAACCGACTTCTGATTCTCGTCACTCATCAACATTGCGTCCACTCCAAAAGAATGTGTAGCCTTCTTTGTCCTTGGTGAGCTGTTCTTCCTCAGCAAAGCGGGTTTCTTGTAGGGCTGCAATTTTTTTTTTTTTTTGGACTTATTTTGTACCCGTAGGTAGATTTGTTCTGCAGTCTGGTGACAAGCCACCAGCTGCCGGTCGCTGCGTGCGCAAGCACCCCGTATGTCGATATTGTAGCGACCCAATTCTCGTGCTACAAGTGCAGTCCGTCTATCAGATCTGTCTGTGTTGGGGTTGTCTAGGAGGGTTTGTACATTCCACATTGCAAGGATGAGTGATGTTTCCTTTTTTTTTTTTTAAATTTACTTGTTTCCGACCACTGTATGGGATCCCCACCAGCCACAGTGTGCTGGCCAGGGTAAAGTGAAGCAGGCAATTTTTAAGGCACCTTTTCTAGCCCCTTCCTCATGCTATGGAGGTGAGCAGTGCATTCCTAAAGAGGGCTGCTCAGTCACTCAGGGAGCTGTCAGGTTCCATTGCTGCTTCACTCAGTGAAAGACGACCCTATGCCCTGAGTCTCCTGTGTGCAGGTTCGTGGCTGCAGCTTCCAGTGTATCCACACCTGCTATGTCGTCACTCCCCCATCGCCACAGGACTTCAGTTAACGTTCAACTACTGCTGTGCATCATGACTTGTGCGTGACTTAGTTTAAAGTGAGGAGAGTTTGCGCAGCACTCTCCACACTCTCTCATCCCAAAACATTTGAATCTAGGGGCAAGACATCATCAAGACGACTGGAGATGAAGTGGGCTGCAAGAATTGCTGGAACCATGCCAGAATTGAAACAAGGAACTGCCAACAGAGCTCCACTCCAATATTTCTGTCAGGATTGTTTCCCTTAGCCTTTTGCTTTCCCTAGCACTCATAAGGTAGTGAGACTATTTAACCCATAGCATAACAAACAGCAAATTGGCATGAGTAAAGGAGTTATTGACTACTGTATGTAATGCTTTTTAGTAGATATTTTCTTTTATTCAGGTAACTTTTGGTGGCTACTCTTGTATAAATAGTTTTAATATGACATCACATGCGTTAAGGAAGTTATATTGGCACTTTTGGAGGTGAAGCCGCATTCATCAGAAAATATTGTAAATATGGTGAACTGCTGTGTGTCTGATACCATCATCTACAGCACGGGGGTGCCCCAGGGAACAGTTCTGGCTCTCTTCCTGTTCACCCTGTACACTGCTGACTTTTCTGACAACACACCACACTACCATCTATAGAAGTTCTCTGGTGACTCTGCGATCATTGGCCTCATCTCTGATCGAGATGACACAGAGTACAGAGGACTTATCCGGGACTTCGTGGACTGGTGCCTACGGAACTGCCTCCAGATCAATGCAAGGAAAACTAAGGAACTAGTGGTGGATTGCTGCAAGTGAGGACAACCCCCCACAGCACTGGTAAACATCCTGGGAACAGACATTGAGATGGTGACATCTTACAAGTACCTGGGTGTTCACCTAAACAATAAACTGGACTGGTCACACAACACTAACTACAAGAAGGGGCAGTGCAGGCTGTTCCTCCTGAGGAGACTCAGGTCTTTTGGAGTGCAACAGGTACTCCTGAAGACCTTCTATGATTTGGTGGTGGCATCAGCCATCACATTTGGAGTGGTCTGCTGGGGCAGTGGCATCATGGCAGCCGACAGCAAGAGACTGAACAGGCTGATCAGAAAAAGCTAGCTCTGTTCTGGGGCAATGCCTCGACCCAGTGGAGGAGGTAGGAGAGAGGAGGATGGTGGCTAAGCTGTCATCTCTGCTGGAGTCTGAGTCCCACACCATGCTGGACACACTGAACACACTGAGGAGCTCATTTAGCGGTAGGCAGTGCCATCCTAGATGCACAACGGAGAGGTTCTGCAGGTCCTTCCTACCTATGACTGTCAGACTTTATAACCTAACCAGGGCTGCTCATAGAGGTCATATTAAATGTACTAAACATAACAACTTTGCATAATAGAGATTGTCCCCTCCAATACACAACTAGGACAATAACAATCATTACTGAGGGTGGCAACAACACTGTTGATTCAAATGTGAAATATACTGTCCTGGTACATATTCATATTCTGCAGGGTAATTTAACAAACCGTAATGCTGTTTATTCCATCTAGCTGCAATGCTCCTACACTGTGTATATATCTGTGTACATACAGTGATGTGAAAAAGTGTTTGCCCCCTTCCTGATTTCTCATTTTTTTGTATGTTTGTCACACTTAAATGTTTCAGATCCTCAAACAAATTTAAATATTAGACAAAGATAACACAAGTAAACACAAAATGCAGTTTTTAAATGAAGGTCTTTATTATTCAGGGAGGGAAAAATCTGAACCTACATGGCCCTGTGTGAAAAAGTGATTGCCCCCTAAACCTAAGAACTGGTTGGGCCACCCTTAATAGCAACAACTGCAATCAAGCATTTGCGGTAATTGGCAATGAGTCTTTTACAGTGCTGTGGATGAATTTTGGCCCACTCATCTTTGCAGAATTGTTGTAATTCAGCCACACTGGAGGGTTTTCGAGCATGAACTGCCTTTTAAAGGTCATGCCACAGCATCTCAATGGAATTCAGGTCAGGACTTTGACTAGGCCACTCCAAAGTCTTCATTTTGTTTTGTGTAATGGGACACACCCCTTCCAAAAAGTTCAACTTTTGTCTCGTCAGTCCACAGAGTATTTTCCCAAAAGTCTTAGGGATCATCAAGATGTTATCTGGCAAAACTGAGACGAGCCTTTATGTTCTTTTAGCTCATCAGTGGTTTTCGTCTTGGAACTCTGCCATGCAGGCCATTTTTGCCCAGTCTCTTTCTTACAGTGGAGTCATGAACACTGACCTTAACTAAGGCAAGTGAGGCCTGCAGTTCTTTGGATGTTGTTGTGGGGTCTTTTGTGACCTCTTGGATGAGTCATCGCTGTGCTCTTGGGGTAATTTTGGTCAACCGGCCACTCCTGGGAAGGTTCACCACTGTTCCATGTTTTCACCATTTGTGGATAATGGCTCTCACTGTGGTTCACTGGAGTCCCAAAGCTTTAGAAATGGCTTTATAACCTTTTGATAGATCTCAATTACTTTCTCATTTGTTCCTGAATTTCTTTGGATCGCTTTTGGATCCTGAATTTCTTTGGATGATGTCTAGATTTTGAGGATCCTTTGGTGTACTTCACTTTTGCTGAAAGATGAACCGTCGCTCCAGTCTGAGGTCAAGAGCGCTCCGGAGCAGGTTTTCATCCAGAAAGTCTCTGTACATTGCTGCATTCATCTTTCCCTCTATCCTGACTAGTATCCCAGTGCCTGCTGCTGAAAAACATCCCCACAACATGATGCTGCTACCAACATTGGCATGGTTATGAATGGTGCCTGGTTTCCGCCAAACATGACACCTGGCTTTCACGCCAAAAAATTCAATCTTTGTCTCATCAGACCAGAGAATTTTGTTTCTCATGGTCAGAGTCCTTCAGGTGCATTTTGGCAAACTCCAGGCAGGCTGCCATGTGTCTTTTACCAAGGAGTGGCTTCCGTCTGGCCACTCTAACATACAGGCCTGATTGGTGGATTGCTGCAGAGATGGTTGTCCTTGTGGAAGGTTCTCTTCTCTTCACAGAGCAACGCTGGAGCTCTGACAGAGTGACCATCGGGTTCTTGGTCACCTCCCTGAATAAGGCCCTTCTCCCCTGATCGCTCAGTTTAGACGGCCGGCCAGCTCGACAAAAAGTCCTGGTGGTTCCAAACCTCTTCCATTTAGGTATGATGGAGGCCACTGTGCTGATTGGGACCTTCAAAGCAGCAGAATTTTTTCTGTACCCTTCCCCACATTTGTGCCTCGAGACAACCCTGTCTCAGAGGTCTACAGACAATTCCTTTGACTCCATGCTTGGTTTGTGCTCTGACATGCACTGTCAACTGTGTGACCTTATATAGACAGGTGTGTGCCTTTCCAAATCATGTCCAATCAACTGAATTTACCACAGGTGGACTCCAATTAAGCTGTAGAAACATCTCAAGGAAGATCAGCGGAAACAGGATGCACCTGAGCTCAATTTTGAGCTTCATGGCAAAGGCTGTGAATACTTATGTACATGTGATTTCTTAATTTTTTATTTTTAATAAATTTGCAAAAATCTAAAAAAAAAAACAACCTTTTTTCATGTTGTCATTATGGGGTATTGTGAGAAGAATTTTGAGGGAAAAATTAATTTAATCCCTTTTGGAATAAGGCTGTAATATAACAAAATGTGGAAAAAGTGAAGCGCTGTGAATACTTTCCGGATGCACTGTATTCTATATGGCTTCTACCGACTGTCATTCCTGGTGTCCACTATATACCCACATTAATTAACTATAATAAACCACGGAAATGCACTTTAAGATGAAAGCACAAAGGTGCTGATACCTCAGTGCAAGAGTCTTGGCAGAGGTATGCATTCTCGGATCATCACCAAAATGTTATGGGTTCCCCTCTAGCCCAAGGACCACCTCTGGTAAAAAATTTCATCCAAATCCATCCAGTAGTTTTGGAGTACACACATGTGCAGTGAAAATAATCTGCAGTTCACATGCCTGTACTGTTGGCAGCAGCCAAGAGCCACCAAACTGATTTGAACAGCTGCAATCCAAACACAAAGACGAGCACGGTGGCAGACATTTTAAATGGCGGAAGCAATGGAGGTACATGAATACAGTGGCAATCAAGATGAACAGGAGCTTTTGCTGTTTAGTGGCAGAGGAAGAAAACAGACGGGCAAAAAGACGGACATTTGTTCACCCAGTATTGACGGATTGCTTAGTATTTCTCTGTGACGGGAGTTTCCGAGCGCATGCGCAGTTCACTGCGACTATTTGCGGGCGGGGAATGTTGGGAGTTGGAGTTTTTAGCGAGTTTTTAACGAGTATTAACTCGTCCTTCCTCTGCAAAACTAAACAGAAAAACCAGTGTGAAAACAATCAATGTGATGAATAAATGGTGTAGTTGCTGAACACAGGTTTTATTTCAGCAACTGTTATTTTATAAGTTCAGCTCCACATGCTGAAAAAAAATTGCTGTGTTTTGCTGTTAAAAGGTCGCACTGCCACCTCTAGTGGCCTGGCATAGTTTTTACAATACCTTTTCCCCCCGGCTTCATTGACATTAAAGATGAGTTAAATTTGTGTTTATTTGAAAACAAAGCCTTATCTCGGAATTCTGGCAAATTAAAAGTCAAGAAAATACGGTGATACAATGATACAAGCCTTTAGTTGCACTTAATTTTGACTGGGCAAGCTGAAAAGTTGGTAACAGACAGACAGACGGATGGACAGATATAACCACACAAACAGACGCATTAACGGATTACCATATGCCTCTCCTTTTCACTGAGGTACAAAAATAAGTCTAGCATTGCTTCTGTTTACAGGCTGATCTTTAAAGGTGGCCTAATGTGAAATTTAGAACCAAACAACTATGGTACTTTGCTTTTTGTTTTTGTTTTCAATTTTAACTTGTTTGGATTTAGGTATGGCATTTCCCCATAAAACCCAAAGAACAAAATATTGTTGTGAAAATCATGGATCACTGAAAATTGATCTTTTACACACACATGTTTCCAGATTTGTCATCAAGTCCAATTCCTTTTTCTACAAATAAATGCTCTAAATGACAATTTTTTTGACTGGAATTGGGTGTATTGTATTTCAGTAGGTGACAAAATTAAAAAAAAAATCCATTTTTTTCAAGCACAAGCCTATAAACAGTATAACCAGATGAGCTGATAATTGTTCTGTGGTTTCTTATTTTTTTTTCCCAGAGCTGTATAAGTTACAGTCTATGGATGCAGCATGCCAATTACTTAGTATTTACAGGGTTCATCTCCACATCTCATTACCAAAGGCCTGAGAGTGGTATTGATCTTCTCTTGAAGCACAGTAAATGAGAATGTTCCCAGAAAGTTGTCCACATATTTCTGCCTCTGCTTTGATAGGTATTTTCATTACAGATACTGCTCTGAGGGAAGAAATTCTTTTTAATTCCACGAGACTTATAAGAGATCTAACATGGACACCCCACCGCCACCCTCAACCCCTCGAACTCCATCAATAAAAGTAGTGGAACCTTTTAATTGTGAACCACATTACAGTGAATCGTTTCATTTGAAGTCTTCAAGGAGCGGGCTCATTAAGCTGCAGAATTACCAGGATTTTAAACTTTCACATTTAACTGGATGACCGCATAATTTACATTAAGGGACTCAGCAGAGGGTGCCGTATGGGTGGTGATATTTGAAACTGACTGCACCTTATTACCTGGAATTAGCAGACTGTGCCAAGGAGTCATATTTAAACACTTTCTAGAAGGAAGGACACATCTGAGTCGCTGTCATTGACTTAACTAAATGAGGAGATTATGTCACCATTTCTTGAGGCCGCAGCGCTTTGCTAGAGGAGAAGGCAGACTGAACTTGGCTCATTAAACTGTGGCACAGGCACAAAAGATTTGATTAGTAGCTAGAATAACATTAAACAGGACATTTCACCCAAAACTAAAGCTCATTTATTACTGCATGCGTGTTTCCTATTTAATAGGAACCCATGCAGCTTAGCACACAGGAGCTCCCCTGAATGTGTCATCAGTTAAGTCTTCAAAAAGATGGAGAAAGTGCTTTCTTCACTGTGCATTTCTACATCCTGATCATACAGGGCCCAGCAGATGCGATATCACACAAACCAAATGTGTTATGTGCTTGCAGCATTTGTGACATTAGAATTCATGCAAATTCATGCATTCTGGGTAGAATATGTTGGTAAAGAAGGCCCACTCAGCTGTCTAAGGAAGATCATTAGAGCCAGTGAAAAATTCAGACTTTTTTCCTCAAAATTCCAACTTTTTCTCAGAATTCCAACGTTAATCGCAGAATTCCGACTTTATCCAGACTTTAATGATAGAATTTTGAGAAAAGAAGTCTGCACAGCCAGGGAACGGACGGTGTCATGCTTTGTGACCACAGGATCTCATCTCTGTTGTTTGCAGATGATGTTGTCCTGCTGGCTTCATCCAGCAATGACCTACAGTTCTTACTGGGACAGTTTGCCATTGAGTGTGAAGCGGCTGGGATGAGAATCAGCATCTCCAAGTCCGAGCCCGTGGTCCTCAGCAGTAAAAAGGTGGATTGTCCTCTCCGGGTTGGGGACAGGCTCCTGCCCCAAGTGGAGGAGTTTAAGTGTCTTGGGGTCTTATTCACAAGTGAGGGGAGAATGGAGCGAGAGATTGACAGACGGATTGGGGCAGCATCTGCAGTGATGCAGACGTTGTACCGGTCTGTTGTGGCGAAGAGGGAGCTGAGCTCTAAGGCAAAGCTGTCAATTTACCAGTCAATCTATGTTCCTACCCTCACCTATGGTCACGAGCTTTGGGTAATGACTGAAAGAATGAGATTGCAGATACAAGAGACTGAAATGAGCTTTCTCCGTAGGATTGCTGGACTCACCCTTAGAGATAGGGTGAGGAACTTAGTCATCCGGGAGAGGCTCAGAGTAGAACCGCTGCTCCTCCACATTGAAAGGAGCCAGTTGAGGTGGTATGGGCATCTGATCAGGATGCCTCCTGGATGCCTCCCACTTGAGGTGTTTCGGGCACATCCCTCTGGGAGGAGACCCCGGGGCAGATCCAGGACTCAGTGGAGAGACCATGTCTCCCAGCTGGTCTGGGAACGCCTTGGTATCCTCTCTGGAGAGGTGGAGCAGGTGGCTGGGGAGAGGGAAGTCTGGGCTTCTCTGCTTGAACTGCTGCCTCCGCGACCCGGACGTCCGGAAAAGCGGTAGAAGATGGATGGATGCAAGTCTGGCTTTCTTCTCAGAATTCTGGGGGTTTTTTTCCCTTAAAGTCCAATTTTAATCTCAGAATTCTGACTTTTTTCTCAGGATTGTGAAAAAAGTTATGACCCCCCCCCCCCCAATAATTTTTTTGTGGCCCTAATTCTCTTCCATGGTTATCAGACGTGGTTATAAAAGATTACACTCTCCATGAGTACACTTAATAAAGCAGAATCCTTTTTTTTTTTTTAAATCAACCCTGGATAAGGAGACGGTGGTTTCACTTTATTAAGCTCAGGAGAGGTTCATGTGGATACTCCATTTTCAAGCTTTTGTTATTTTGTTTGTTTGTACAGTCTGGATTGCACTACGGAGAGCCTCATTTGAGGATTTGTACCCGTATCTGTTGAGCTATCTAAAGGCCCCAAGCTGGCATCTCACCTGCACACATGCCTTAATTAGGATTGCTACTTGGGGACATCAGTATCCCAGTCAGACACTCGGGGGAGGATGTGGGCTTCTGAAAGAAAACTTTAAATCACACCAGCAGCCTCCAAAAAAATCTGTGTAGTCTGCTCAGCTTTTATCTGAGAGTAGAGAGCAATGAGGTTGACCTTCATTGATGTCACGGTTGAGCCCTTGCCAGCTAAGTACCACTCATACATTATTTACAAGTACCTGTACACACGGATACAGCAGCAGTAGTATCAGGACCATCAACCATTATTACTGCAGAGTATAGCCAGCTGTATCACAGCCTCTTGTTTCCACGGTCAGCAAAACATCCACACCTTCCAGAAGCTCCATCCTCTCCCTCCAGGTCACAACTCCACCCTGGCTTCCAGAGCACCATATCACACGTCAAACCGTGTCTTCACTTTACTCACAGTTTTGTCTGGGAAAATAATCTTGTAACCTTGTGCAGTTCTGCAAAATTATTTAATAGTAATTCTGATGGTATGAACATAAAGTTGACTGTCCTGTGAAAGAAAAGTTAAAAAAGGATTGTTTCTGCTGTCAGATACAGTATACGTAGTTTGAAGGGGAAAAAAGGAAGAAATGAGATGGACCTAAATTAGAACTGATAGGTCAGACTTTGGGGTTTATGCCAGGATTTTCTCCAGTTTCCTCCCACGTGCCAAAAACATGCAAGTTAGGTTAATTGGCATCAACTGGGGATTCTAAATTGTCCTTAGGTATGATTGTGAGAGTGAATGGTTGTCTGTCTCTCTGTGTTGGCCCTGCGATGGACTGGCGATCTGTCCAGGGTGTATCCTGCCTCTCGCCCAAAGATGCTGGGATAGGCTCCAGCGCCCCCCCCCCCCCCCCCCCCCCCCGTGACCTGAAAAGGATTAAGTGGAAGAAGATGGATGGAAGGTCAGACTTTGTAAGAAATCTGAATTGGTCTATCACTACCAGTGTTGTTTTTTTAAATGTTTACACAGTAATTCACATCCACCTCTGTTCTCTTTCTTTTCTTCCGGTCCTGTCCTGTCTAGCAGCTTGCCAAACAGAAGATATATCTGCTTGCCTTACTGTGCCAAACAGATTTGCTTTGCCAAAATGAGCTTTGCTCATATTTGATATAATGCTGTATATAAATAATTTTTAGACTCCTCTTGCCACATAAAAACTTTAACATTTTATTTATATTGTCTTACATAGGCTGGAACTGACAGGGGGAATGTGGGAAGAAACTGAAGGGATATGAAGCAGTCAGAAGAGGTGGAGGGTCAAGGAGTGGGGGGGAGAGAAAGAAAGAAAAACAAATGAAGAGAAAACACAAGAAACAGTTGCTATAGATAGATAGATAGATAGATAGATAGATAGATCCCAAACTGGGAAATTACAGTGTAACAACAGTATGACAGTAGACGACCCAAAACAAACAGAAATACACACAGCATAATAGAAAAGGAGTTACCCAGGCAAGTCCTAATGCTTAGATACTACATAGGCTACTACTAAGTTAAATACAGTATCTCACAGAAGTGAGTACACCCCTCACATTTTTACCTCCGCCAAAGGGGGAGGTTATGTGATCATCGCCATTGGTTTGTCTGTCTGTTTGTCTGTTTGTTTGTTTGTTAGCAAGATAACTCAAAAAGTTATGGACGGATTTTCATGAAATTTTCACAGATGGTCAGAAATGGGGTATCCTACAGATGATTAGATTTTGGTGGTAATCCGGATCACCGTCCACAAGAAAACTGCAATTACGCAAAATGCTATTTTCGTGAGTAACTACTAAACCACTAATCCTATCATTGTCAATCCAATTGCTTGTCATATGTTTTCATGGTCAAGGAATCTGAAAACGTGCACACAAACACTGTATGGGGGGAACTGTGGCGCTAAACCACCATTACGGAAAATACCATTTTCGTGAATAACTACTAAACCACTAATCCTATCATTGTCAATCCAATTGCTTGTCATATGTTTTCATGGTCAAGGAATCTGAAAACGTACACACAAACACTGTATGGGGGGAACTGTGGCGCTAAACCGCCATTACACAAAATGCCATTTTTGTGAATAACTACTAAACCACTAATCCTATCATTGTCAATCCAATTGCTTGTCATATGTTTTCATGGTCAAGGAATCTGAAAACGTACACACAAACACTGTATGGGGGGAACTGTGGCACTAAACCGCCATTACGGAAAATGCCATTTTCGTCAATAACTACTGAACCACTAATCCTATCATTGTGAATCCAATTGCTAGTCATATGTTTTCATGGTCAAGGAATCTGAAAACGTACACACAAACACTGTATGGGGGGAACTGTGGCGCTTGGCGGAGGTCTGCGCTCTCTGAGTGCTTTTCTAGTTGTAAATATTTTATTATATCTTTTCATGGGACAACACTGAAGATATGACTGAAACAATGTAAAATAGTCAGTGTACAGCTTGTGTAACAGTGTAAATTTTCTGTCCCCTCAAAATAACTGAACACACAGCCATTAATGTCTAAACTGGTGGCAACAAAAGTGAGTACACCCCCAGTGAAAATGTACAAATTGTGCCCAATTAGCCATTTTCCCTCCCCGGTGTCATGTGACTCATTAGTGTTACAAGGTCTCAGGTGTGAATGAGGAGTAGGTGTGTTAAAGTTGGTGCTATCGCTCTCACACTGGTCACTGGAAGTTCATGGCACCTCATGGCAAAAAACTCACTGAGGATCTGAAAAAAAGAATTGTTTCTCTACATAAAGATGGCCTAGGCTATAAGAAGATTGCCAACACCTTGAAACTGAGCTGCAGCACGGTGGCCAAGACCATAGAGCGGGTTAACAGGACAGGTTCCACTCAGAACAGGCCTCACCATGGTCGACCAAAGTAGTTGAGTGCACGTGCTCAGCATCATATCCAGAGGTTGTCTTTTGAAAATAGATGTATGAGTGCTGCCAGCATTGCTGCAAGGTTGAAGGGGTGGGGGGTCAGCCTGTCAGTGCTCAGACCATATGTCGCACATTGCATCAAATTGGTCTGCATCGCTGTCATCTCAGAAGGAAGCCCACAAACAGTTTGCTGAAGACAAGCAGACTAAGGACATGGATTACTGGAGCCATGTCCTGTGGTCTGATGAGACCAAGATAAACTTATTAGGTTCAGATGGTGTCAAGCGTGTGTGGTGGCAACCAGGTGAGGAGTACAAAGACAAGTGTGTCTTGCCTACAGTCAAGCATGATGGTTGGAGTGTCATGGTTTGGGGCTGCATGAGTGCTGCCAGCACTGGGGAGCTACAGTTTATTGAGGGAACCATGAATGCCAACATGTACTGTGACATACTGAAGCAGAGCATGATCTCCTCCCTTCAGAAACTGGGTCGCAGGGCAGTATTCCAACATGATAACGACCCCAAGCACACCTCCAAGACGACCACTGCCTTAAAAAAAGAAACTGAGGGTAAAGGTGATGGGCTGGCCAAGCATGTTTCCACACCTAAGCCTTATTGAGTATCTGTGGGGCATCCTCAAACGGAAGGTGGAGGAGCACAAGGTCTCTAACCCCATGATGTCATCATGGAGGAGTGGAATAAGATTCCAGTGGCAACCTGTGAAGCTCTAGTGAACTCCATGCCCAACAGCGTTAAGGCAGTGCCGGAAAATAATGGTGGCCACACAAAATATTGACTCTTTGGGCACAATTTGGACATTTTCACTAGGAGTGTACTCACTTTTGTTGCCAGCGGTTTAGACATTAATGGCTGTGTGTTGAGTTATTTTGAGGGGACAGAAAATTTACACTGTTACACAAGCTGTACACTGACTACATTGTCTTAAAGTGTCATATCTTCAGGGTTGTCCCATGAAAAGATATAATTAAATATTTACAAAAATGTCAGGGGTGTACTCACTTTTGTGAGATACCGTAGATTATGATCCTTATGAATCTATGGCTAGTACTGGCTGGACAAAGAAGGATTATAAGATGCAGGGTGAAATGTGAGGTACTAGACTGTAGGTGCAGTATGGCAGCATTGTTATGACCAGAATTCAACATAAGAGTGAGTTATTTTACAGTGAAATGGCATGTGGCAGAAAAGATTTCCTGTACCTGGCCATTCGGCAGCGAAGCTGTAGCAGTCTGCTGGAAAAAGTGGTCCACTGTCTGTCCAGTGTGTGTGTGTGTGGAGGGGGGGTGGGATCGGGATTGTCTATGATGGATAGCAGTTTGTTCAGTGTCCTCCTCTCCACCACAGTCTCAAAGGTCTCCAGTCTGAGACCAATCACAGAGCCAGCCTCCTTGATAATCTTGTCAAGTCTGTTGGTGTCACTGCCTCTGATACTGCTACCCCAACAGACAGCAGCAAAGAAGATGGCGCTGGCAACAACGGTCTGGTAGAAAAGCTCCAGCATCTTGTTGCACACATTAAAGGATTTTAGCTTCCTCAAAAAGTAGATTCTGCTCATCCCCTTCTTGTAAACAGCATCAGTGTTAGATTTCCAGTCCAGTCCGTTGCTGATCACAATGAAATTTGACCACTATGAACTTTTCAGCTCCCCCTCCCTCATATGTGCCTGTGAGTAGGTGTGTGGAGGGTGCATATGCGGAGGAAGGGACTTCATGTGTGTGGGTCTGTATGTGTAGGTGTGCCATTGTGTCTGGAAGTATGCCAGAGGAATGGGGGCTGACGTGTGGTCTGGGGTGGGTCATCAAGCTTAGCCCCCAGGGGCTGGGGTGGAAGGATGTTAGCCTGTGGTGCAGGTGGTGCATCTGGGGTGTGATGATGGCGGGCCCTGGGTCTCATGGCCTGGTGCCCCTTGCCCTGGGTTGGGATCTGGGGAGTGGGGGTGGAGCCAATTTGGAAGCTGGCTTCTGGGAGGGGGCGGGCTCTCTCTGAGGGCCGCCTCCTTCCCCGTCTAACCTATCCCCCACCCTCCCTCTCCTTCCCCAAGTCTAGGTGGACCATGTATCTTATTTGATATACCTAGGGTTTTGGGGTGGGGGGGTGCCGCAGGGTGTCTGTGATGAGGTTCTCTGACTTGCTATGCTGCCATAGACACTGGATTTCCACTGACTCCAGATGGGGTCTTTTATGGCTGCGATCCGGTCTCCGCAACAAATAATTCCCATTCTAATTAATGTTCTACTCCCCACCCGGTCCAGATCACTGCAGAACAAATCCAGCTTGTCGGATTCGGATTGCTAAAAATACGCAAGGAGTCTATTTTGGACGGATGGCAGATCCAGTCCACAAGGAAAAGCCCCGGTATCTACTGTATTTAATAACTGTTTGTTCATTAAAAACTATTTAAGGATTGTCCATTATTTTCTGAGGTCTACTACTCCATCACTGTGTCAGAGAAGATAAAATCTTTGAGATAACATACAAACACTTCATAGAATTAAAGTTAATGGGCTACTTACATACTATTAGAGAACAAAAATCCAGGTGGAGAGCCGGTACATCACGCTTCCTTGTTGTTATCACGTGATCAGAATTGGTCCTTCTTGGTCCTTTCTTGAGATCTCACATTATTTTATATAATTCTCACACGATCTGGTGGTTCAAACCCTGTTCTTATCCATGCTGCTTCAAAACACAAATGGAGCTGGTAGGGATGGACACGAGGCTCCGTCTGCACTGCATCTGCAATGGACTGCCTCCAGAGTCTGTGGAAAGCCTGGGTAAGCTGCTCTAAGCTAATTTAACTACTGTATTATTTGCCCTACTTACCAATGTCTTTCTTTCTTTTCTTCCTTCATTTGTCACTGCCAGATGGATAACTTTGCTTGACTTTGATTCAGCTACACTCAGTTGTGTGTTTATATAAGACTGTGCACTCTTGCTAGAGTGAGAGGTGGGGGTGGGGCCCCGTTAGGGGGTTCTACGAAGGCCTGTCACAGTCATTGCAAACTCTCCAAATTGCCACTGCTGTAGTGATTCAAAGTTGGTGGCCCCAATGCTTGGAGGCCCCAAGCATTTGGCGGCTTTGCCTAGCCACATGAAGCGCCTCTCATCATCAATATGCATACTAATGAACTGCTTTTGCTAATCGGGAAAATTTTTTTATATGACTTTGTTAAAGCAGCACTATTATGGTTCTTGTTCCAATTAGGAACACTGAGAGGACTACAACTATGGCGGCTATGACCTCAGTCCTAACAGCCAATCACAGGGTGCTTAGTGGTTGGTGGCTAAAGTTGTGCCCTGTGATTGGCTGTTAAGACTTAGACTTTAGTGATAAGGTGAGGAGCTCAGCCATCTAGGAGAGGCTCAATGTAGAGCTGCTGCTCCTCTACACCAAAAGGTGCCAGTTGAGGTGGTTTGGACATCTGATCAGGATGCATCCTGGACGCCTCCCACTTGAGGTATTTTGGAAACGCCCCACTGGGAGGATACCCCAGGCCAGACCTCGGACACACTGGAAAGCTTATGTCCCCCAGCTGGCCTGGGAACACTTTTGTGTCCTCACTGAAGAGCTGGAGGAGGTGGCTGGGGAGAGACAAGGCTGGGTTTCTCTGCTTGAACTGCTGCCTCCGTGACCCAGACCCCCTGAAAAGCAGTAGCAGATTGATGGGTGGATGGGCATTTGTGTCTAGAGATTAAGCATAATTTGATTATGGCTGAACTGACATAACAGTATTAGGAAAAAACAAACTTCATGTTATTAAACACCCTCCCATAACCATAGAATATGATGACCATCCTATAAAGATCCTCTTATATTTACGAGTTGTCATTCAGACTGTTCAGATGAAGTGGTGGCCTAGTGTCATGGTTTCCAACCTCTTTTCCATGTAAGCTTCCCTCACTGGCCCCATAAAATCCTTCTCCTCATACATACAATAGAAACATTAAAGAAACTACAACTTTTACAAAACTATGTGGCACATATTGCATTGAGATGTAATTACAGAACTAATGTAAAAAATATGCATAGTGATTTAAATTGTTATTAGTTAAGGAAAGACTTCAGTTCTCAGTTCTTACGTTTATCAGGAACATTATTACAACAAAGAAACCTCTCATTCTTTATAAAAACCTACATTTCAGTTCGGACATGCACAGTTACATCACAAGGCACGCAGCCGCAGATAATTTTACTTTACCAAAAGTCAAAACTAATGCCATCAAAAGAACGGTACTGTACAGAGGAATGTATGAGGAGCATCATCTGCCGAGTTACATACTAAAAACTAACAGCGGAGTTCAGTTTAGGTCATTATTTAAGCAATATCTACTAAAATTATAATTGCTGTAGTCATTACAATCATATATATTACCATATGGTGTTGTTTAGCCATATAATAGTCATATACCACGAAAAGGGCCCAAAAGAGACTCCAAGGCACTCTCATTTTAAAAGCAAAAAAAAAAAAAAAGCCTTTATTAAAATGACTTTGGTCATATAAATCTATTAAAATCAATTAAAAGCTCCAGTGCGTTTCGGCCATATGTCTTCATCAGGGAGTCAAACAGATATCAAGAAGAGGGGAGGGTTCTTATAAAAAAGGTCCACCAATCAGAAACCTCCACCTGGCTGCTGTGGCGTCCTGGTTCAAAAATGCACAGTGTAGACACCCACCACATCCAGCAGATGTCATCCCTACCACCTTCCAACCAACAAAATTCAAAACATAAACAACATGCCCACACAACATATATAACCACTAAATCCTGCAGACAAAGCAAAGTAAAAGAAAAACAGCGTTCAAACTCAAACCAGGCAATCATATAAACACACTAAAATCCAGGTCCTCATTCATGCCTGGATATTTATTGCCTGTAATTTGTAAATCCAATATGTTTCTCGTTGATTTAATAGTCTTGTCTGTTGCCTTTTTGTACGGACAGCTGAATGTGATCAATCGCACAGACCTGTAAGGTAGATGGGTCACTGTTATGATGCTCCAAGTAGTGTCTTGCCATGGGATAGTTCATGTTGCCCGTACGGATTGCATATTTGGGTTCTGCCAGTCTGTCCTGTAGGCGTTGCTTGATTCTTCCTACTGTATATAGAAAACTTTACACATAGAACATTCCAGTCTATAGATAACACAGTTTTGCAATTTATGAAATGATTAATAGTCAATTGTTTTTAGGTTACAACATCATAAAAAGATTTGGTTTATGTTACATTTGTACAATGATTACAGTGTTGGCATTTGTAAGATCCTTTTGGCCTGGAGCCCAGCCATGTTTGATATCCATCTAGTTTCAGATAATTATGGACTAGTTTATCTTGTAGAGTTGGACATCTTCTAAAGCTAACCAGAGGTGGTTCAGAAAAAATCTGGTTAAGTAGATCATCACTTTCAATAATACCCCAGTTTTTTCTTATAATTTTCTTGATTTGTTCAGCCTCTGTACTGTATGTTGTAGCAAAAACTGGCCTATCATTTGTTTGTTTGGATGTATTTCTTTGGAGTAGTGATGATCTATCCACCTGTTTTGCTCTGGTGTAAGCTTTATGGAGGGTAGTACTTTTATAACCACATTCTCTAAATCGTAACATCATTTCTTGAGATTTTCTTTCAAAAACATTATCTTGGTCACAAATTCTCCTAACTCTCTGGAACTGCCCATATGGAACGTTCTCTTTTAGCCAATTTGAATGGAAACTACTGGCATGTAAAATGGTGTTCCTGTCAATTGGTTTTCTATATACAGAGGTATGGAGAAATCCTTGATTGTCTTTAGAACTAATCAGGTCAAGAAAATTAATGCACTCTTTACTATATTCCAAAGACAGTTTGATGTTTGGGTTGATGTTGGCAATGAACAATGTGGGCTACACAGACAATTGGAACTCATTTTGGGGAAAACCTGGTCTTATTAGATGAGACAGCATCCATCCCACTTTGGATGGTGCGTCTCTTTTATCTAACAATCTGGCATCATTTTTGTCCAAATTTCCATAACCTTGACAACTCAGAGTTGGGACCAGGAAGCAGAGTCGCAGTCTTACACGCCTCTCTGCAGCTCCTCTTCATCTGCCACCCCTCAACTTTTGTCTTTTGTCTGTTGCCTTTTCTTGGAGATAGTGGTATATGACCAATCCCACAGACCTGTAAGGTAGATGGTTCACTGTTATGATGCTCCAAGTAGTGTCTTGCCATGGGATAGTTCATGTTGCCCGTACGGATTTCATATTTGTGTTCAGGTAATACGAACTATCTCATGGCTAGACACTACTTGGAGCATCCCACCAGTGACCCATCTACCTCACAGGTCTGTGGGATTGATCATATTCCATTGTCCGTACGAAAAGGCAACAGACAATTAAATCAACAGTAAACATATTGGATTTACAAATACAGGCTAATAAATATCCAGGCCTGAATAAGGACCTGGATTTTAGTGTGTTTATATGATTGCCTGGTTTGGGTTTGAATGCTTTTTCTTTTACTTTGCCTTGTCTGCAGGATTTAGTGGTTATATATGTTGTGCGGGCATGTTGTTTATGTTTTGAATTTTGTTGGTTGGAAGGTGGTAGGGATGACATCTGCTGGATGTGGTGGGTGTCTACACCGTGCATTTTTGAACCAGGACACCACAGCAGCCAGGTGGAGGTTTCTGATTAGACCATTTTTACATTTATTTTTTTATTCAACCTTTATTTAACAAGGCAAGACAGATTAAGAACACACTTATTTACAACTGTGGCCTTGTAAGAACCTTCCCCTCTTCTTGATACCTGTTTCACTCCCTGATGAAGACATATGGCCGAAACGCGTTGGAGCTTTTGATTTCAATAGGTTTATATGACCAAAGCCATTTTAATAAAGGCTTTTTTACTTTTGAAATGAGAGTGCCTTGTGTAATGTTTGTTATTTACTTAAAACAAAGACACTTAGTCTTAATCACCATGCTAGCAAGACGTGCTTCTCCTTTTATTATAACTTTTGGTTCAGCATGTTTTACCACTTCCTGAATCTACCTGCTATCTTATGTGATCATACTGCCACCTAATTGTAACACCTATCAGTACATCCCCTTTCCTGAGCAGGTTAGTATAACTTGATAACTATAACACATATACAGCATTTCAAGACTGCAACTGTATAAACCTTATTAACAGTCAAGATGTCTTAATGCAGTACTGTGGAGAGTGTAAATAACGGAGGCAGATTTATGCAGCAGACGACTTTATTCACTCTCACATCAGTCATACACAGAAAAAGCATGTCTCAATACACCAGGGGTTCTCCTTTTATATCAACCGCCCATCTCACATCTGCATGATATCTCGCATCACAATCCCTTCTCTCCCAACTCCTTCTTCCTGCCACCTCACCCTAATCTCCATACCCATTGTCCTTCTCTGTTTACCCTCTGCATCCAGTCTGAGATGATTAACCCATCCTCTACCCCCCCCCCCCCCAGAATCTCAGACCAGCTTCAGTCCTCACGTCCTTTTGGCTTCAGTCTCCTCCCATATCTGCTGTAACGGGGGTTTACCGCCTCCGCGGCACTGCTGTGTTGGCAGGGGGCTCCTGGGGGTGTGTCTGTCTGCGGGTGGGCCATGACGAGGGGGGGGGAACCTTCGACTTGACCGTGTGGCTGCTCTGATGAATCGTTGACCTGGGGAGTTCTCAGTGGGGGTCTTCCACGCCGAGGGGCCCGAGCCAACAGCACTTGCTCGTCCACCACCACAAAAGCGGGCTTAAGTCTGTCTATGCATATTTTCTCCCGACGACCCCCAAGTCTAACAAAAAATGTTTGTCACCTGTTTCCAGCACTCTGAACGGGCCATTGTAGGGTGGGCGCAATGGAGGGCAGTGGGCATTGTGCCTGACAAACACGAATGCCGCGTTCTTCAAAGTTTTTGCCACAAAAGCGCGTGGAAAATAGTGGTGGGCCAGGCTGTGCAGCGTGCCTGTATCTGCACTATGCTGCAAATGCTGAAACGGGCAGTTGTCTGGCGCGGGATTATCTGGCAAAAATTCCCTGGGCAGCCGCAGTGGCTGAGAAAAAACAAGCTCCACCGGGGAAGCCTCCAAATACTCTTTTGGTGCAGAACACAACCCCAATAAAACCCACGGCAACCGGTCTACCCAATTTGT
This sequence comes from Pholidichthys leucotaenia, assembly GCA_020510985.1. NCBI lineage: Eukaryota > Metazoa > Chordata > Actinopteri > Cichliformes > Pholidichthyidae > Pholidichthys > Pholidichthys leucotaenia. The sequence continues at coordinate 406,347,105 of CM035836.1, read as the reverse complement.
ATCCGTCAGCGAAGCCCTGAGCGCTGCTTTCAGTGACCTAAGAAAACGCTCGCATAACCCATTGGCCTGTGGGTTGTACACAGTTGTGCGATGAATTGCAACACCCAGGCTACGGGCCATTGCGGACCAGAGGTCGGAAACAAACTGAGGGCTCCTATCGGACGTGATGTAGGACGGGATTCCAAAACGTGCCACCCATGTCGTCAAAAAAGCACGTGCCACGTCCGCCGACGTGGTTGCCGCCAGCGGGACTGCTTCTGGCCAGCGTGTGGTACGGTCCACCACTGTCAGAAGGTGCGTGCACCCCTGCGATGGCGGGAGGGGGCCCTCGAGATCCACGTGAACATGGTCGAACCTCTTCGCCGGTATACGAAACGGCTCCAAAAGAGCCTTCGTGTGTCTGTGTACTTTGGCTTGTTGGCACGCTACGCAGGCTGCAGCCCACTCTTTTGCTTGTTTGCGCAGGCCTGGCCACACGAACTTCGCTCCCACCATTTTGACTGACGAGCGCACTCCTGGGTGCGCCAGAGCGTGAACTGACTCAAACACGCGGCGGCGCCAAGCAACTGGGACCACCGGGCACGGGCGTCCCGTGGAGATGTCGCAGATTGGGGGGGGGGGGGGGCTGCCGTCTTGCAGTGCTCCGCTCTCCAGCCTTAACCCTGTTGGTCCAGACTGGAGCGTGCACACATCCGTATCGCCAATCTGCTCTGCAGCCATGGCTGTATAATCTATCCCCATGCAGACCGAGGCCACTACTGCACGTGAGAGGCAGTCCGCCACCACATTGGCCCTTTTCCACTAGCACGCTTTAGCGCGACACGGGACGGCTCAGCACGCTTTGTTACTTTGGTCCCAGCTCTCTGCAGGTCATTCACTAGGTCCCCCCGTGTAGTTCTGGGATTTTTGCTCACTGTTCTCGTGATCATTTTGACCCCACGGGGTGAGATCTTGTGTGGAGCCCCAGATCAAGGGAGATTATCAGTGGTCTTGTATGTCTTCCATTTTCTAATAATTGCTCCCACAGTTGATTTCTTCACACCAAGCTGCTTACCTATTGCAGATTCAGTCTTCCTAGCCTGGTGCAGGTCTACAGTTTTGTTTCTGGTGTCCTTTGACAGCTCTTTGGTCTTTGCCATAGTGGAGTTTGGAGTCTGACTGTTAGAGGTTGTGGACAGGTGTCTTTTATACTGATAATGAGTTCAAACAGGTGCCATTAATACAGGTAACGAGTGGAGGACAGAGGAGCCTCTTAAAGAAGAAGTTACAGGTCTGTGAGAGCCAGAAATCTTGCTTGTTTGTAGGTGACCAAATACTTATTTTACCAAGGAATTTACCAATTAATTAATTAAAAATCCTTCAATGTGATTTTCTGGATTTTTTTTTCTCATTTTGTCTTTCATAGTTGAGGTATACCTATGATGAAAATTGGAGACCTCTCTCATCTTTTAAGTGGGAGAACTTGCACAATTGGTGACTGACTAAATACTTTTTCCCCCCCACTGTACATAGTATATACTGTATATATATATATATATATATATATATATATATATACACACAGTATATACTATATATGTGTATATATACTATATAGTATATGTGTGTGTGTGTGTGTGTGTGTGTTATAAATATATATGTATAATAAATACATACTGTATATATACAGTGGGGCAAAAAAGTATTTACTCAGCCACCAATTGTGCAAGTTCTCCCACTTAAAAGATGAGAGAGGTCTCCAATTTTCATCATAGGTATACCTCAACTATGAAGAGACAAAATGAGAACAAAAAAATCCAGAAAATCACATTGAAGGATTTTTAATTAATTAATTGGTAAATTCCTTGGTAAAATAAGTATTTGGTCACCTACAAACAAGCAAGATTTCTGGCTCTCACAGACCTGTAACTTCTTCTTTAAGAGGCTCCTCTGTCCTCCACTCGTTACCTGTATTAATGGCACCTGTATGAACTCGTTATCAGTATAAAAGACACCTGTCTACAACCTCAAACAGTCAGACTCCAAACTCCACTGTGGCCAAGACCAAAGAGCTGTCAAAGGACACCAGAAACAAAATTGTAGACCTGCACCAGGCTGGGAAGACTGAATCTGCAATAGGTAAGCAGCTTGGTGTGAAGAAATCAACTGTGGGAGCAATTATTAGAAAATGGAAGACATACAAGACCACTGATAATCTCCCTCCATCTGGGGCTCCACACAAGATCTCACCCTGTAGGGTCAAAATGATCATGAGAACAGTGAGCAAAAATCCCAGAACCACACGGGGGGACCTAGTGAATGACCTGCAGAGAGCTGGGACCAAAGTAACAAAGGCTACCATCAGTAACACACTACGCCGCCAGGGACTCAAATCCTGCAGTGCCAGACGTGTCCCTCTGCTTAAGCCAGTACACGTCCAGGCCCGTCTGAAGTTTGCTAGAGAGCATTTGGATGATCCAGAAGAGGATTGGGAGAATGTCATATGGTCAGATGAAATCAAAATAGAACTTTTTGGTAAAAACTCAACTTGTCGTGCTTGGAGGAGAAAGAACACCATACCTACTGTGAAGCATGGGGGCGGAAACATCGTGCTTTGGGGCTGTTCTTCTGCAAAGGGACCAGGACGACTGATCCGTGTAAAGGAAAGAATGAATGGGGCCATGTATCGTGAGATTTTGAGTGAAAACCTTCCATCAGCAAGGGCACTGAAGATGAAACGTGCCTGGGTCTTTCAGCATGACAATGATCCCAAACACACCGCCCGGGCAATGAAGGGGTGGTTTCGTAAGAAGCATTTCAAGGTCCTGGAGTGGCCTAGCCAGTCTCCAGATCTCAGCTCCATAGAAAATCTTTGGAGGGAGTTGAAAGTCTGTGTTGCCCAGCGATAGCCCTAAAACATCACTGCTCTAGAGGAGACCTGCATGGAGGAATGGGCCAAAATACCAGCAACAGTGTGTGAAAACCTTGTGAAGACTTACAGAAAACGTTTGACCTGTCATTGCCAACAAAGGGTATATAACAAAGTATTGAGATGAACTTTTGTTATTGACCATGTACTTATTTTACCGAGGAATTTACCAATTAATTCATTAAAAATCCTTCATTGTGATTTTCTGGATTTTTTTTTTTTTTTTCATTTTGTCTCTCATAGTTGAGGTATACCTATGATGAAAATTGGAGACCTCTCTCATCTTTTAAGTGGGAGAACTTGCACAATCGGTGGCTGGCTAAATACTTTTTTGCTCCACTGTAAGTAGATATAGATATGAGCAATTATATGTAATGTGAATATGTGTACAGTATCTCACAAAAGTGAGTACACCCCTCACATTTTTGTAAATGTTTTATATCTTTTCATGGGACAATCCTGAAGATATGACACTTTGGTACAATGTAGTCAGTGTACAGCTAGTATAACAGTGTAAATTTGCTGTCCCCTCAAAATAACTCAACACACAGCCATTAATGTCTAAACCGCTGGCAACAAAAGTGAGTACATCCCTAAGTGAAAATGTCCAAATTGTGCCCAATTAACCAATTCCCCTCTCCGGTGTCATGTGACTTGTTAGTGTTACAAAGTCTCAGGTGTGAATGGGGAGCAGGCGTGTTAAATTTGTTGTTATCGCTCTCACACTCTCATACTTGTCACTGGAAGTTCAACATGGCACCTCATAGCAAAGAACTCTCTGAGGATCTGAAAAAAAGAATTGTTGCTCTACATAAAGATGGTCTAGGCTATAAGAAGACTGCGAACACCCTGAAACTGAGCTGCAGCACGGTGGCCAAGTCCATAGGGCGGTTTAATAGGACAGGTTCCACTCAGAACAGGCCTCGCCATGGTCGACCAAAGAAGTTGAGTGCACGTGCTCAGCGTCATATCCAGAGGTTGTCTTTTGAAAATAGATGTATGAGTGCTGCCAGCATTGCTGCAGAGGCTGCAGCGGTGGGGGGGGTTAGCCTGTCAGTGCTCAGACCATACGCCGCACACTGCATCAAATTGGTCTGCATGGCTGTCGTCCCAGAAGGAAGACCCTTTTAAAGATGATGCACAAGAAAGCCCGCAAACAGTTTGCTGAAGACAAGCAGACTAAGGACATGGATTACTGGAATCATGTCCTGTGGTCTCATGAGACCAAGATAAACTTATCTGGTTCAGATGGTGTCAAGCGTGTGTGGCAGCAACCAGGTGAGTACAAAGACAAGTGTGTCTTGCCTACAGTCAAGCATGGTGGTGGGAGTGTCATGGTTTGGGGCTGCATGAGTGTTGCTGGCACTGGGGAGCTGCAGTTCATTGAGGGAACCATGAATGTACTGTGACATACTGAAGCAGAGCATGATCCCCTCCCTTTGGAAACTGGGCTGCAGGGCAGTTTTCAAACATGATAACAACCCCAAACACACCTCCAAGACGACCACTGCCTTGCTAAAGAAACTGACGGTAAAGGTGATGGTCTGGCCAAGCATGTCTCCAGACATAAACCCTATTGAGCATCTGTGGGGCATCCTCAAACGGAAGGTGGAGGAGCGCAAGGTCTCTAACATCCACCAGCTCCATGATGTCGTCATGGAGGAGTGGAAAAGGATTACAGTGGCAACCTGTGAAGCTCTAGTGAACTCCATGCTCAAGAGAGTTAAGGCAGTGCTGGAAAATAATGGTGGCCACACAAAATATTGACACTTGGGCACAATTTGGACATTTTCACTTAGGGGTGTACTCACTTTTGTTGCCAGCAGTTTAGACATTAATGGCTGTGTGCTGAGTTATTTTGAAGGGACAGCAAATTTACACTGTTATACAAGCTGTACACTGACTACACTGCATTGTATCAAAGTGTCATATCTTCAGTGTCGTCCCATGAAAAGATATAATAAAATATTTACAAAAATGTGAGGGGCGTACTCATTTTTGTGAGATACTGTATATATATACTGTATATATATATATACAGTATATATATCAATGTATGGTGTAATATAATGGATGGTGTAATAACATGGAAGTAACCATATATATGTAGAACATAATATATGTGTATCATCCTTTTATTGATGACTGAAAATACAAATGTGAGATTTTTTGGTGCTGGACTCCAGGAAGAATAGCGACAGCCATAAGCTGCAGCTAATGGGGATCCTATTAAACAAAAATAAACAAACAGTTCTGAATGGCAAGGCTCTGTTATCTACTCTGTGTCACTTTAGGTTAAAACCTATGGACCATGTATTAATAATGCTTTATCTGTATTTTTATTTTTTTTACGTTTTGGAAAATGGATATGTTCCTACTGTTCAACTGTTCTACTCAGGCAACCGCAAACAAACAGTGTATTACAACATTAGGTGCTTTTTTATTGTGATCCATTTATATAACAAAACCACCAAATATCCAATTCAAGTAAACAATTATAACAAGGATGTCTCGTGACCATTTTATGAAAACGGTTCTAAATGAAACACAGTCACACACATCGTATTCACTGGATATAATGGCTATAGAGAAATGAAGGACAATGTTTCAAACTGCTAGACATATTTATGAACAATAAAATCATTAGAAGTCACTGCTGGGTACACGACTGATGTATAATCACTACACTGAATATTTTACAGCCTTTACATACAGTATCTAAATAAGTCTGAGTTAAGGCGGGGCAGCAGAGTTTGACCCTCTCACATGATGAAATAAATAAAAAAAAAAAAATACTTACAAGAACTTGCACATAAACATCATCACTGCCAACCAGGGCTTCACATTTAAATAAATAACCATGAACATACTTTTTTCCTCAGGTTGTTGACAAATTAAGAACGTTACATTCAGACACGAGGTCTACAGCTTAAAAAAAAAAAGGAGGAAATGATGCAGTGAAGAAGAAAGATATAAACAGTAAATGTCCCTTCCTGTGTAGTGTCTCTGTGGACCTATTATAGCTGAAACGACACAACCAGGCAATGTATCGAACACTTATTTTGCTTTTCATACTGGCATTTCTACATCAATTCAATGTATTACTGTGTAACGACAGAAGTAAGAGTTACAGCGTGCATCTGATTAGGCTGTATGAATCAAATCATCCGTCCCTTCACTTATTTTCTTGACGGCTAAAGTCTTCCCCAGCTGTTGTACAGCAAGAGGCATGATACACCCCCAACAACCCACCAGCCCATCACATAACAAGCCAATCGAGATGCATGTCACTGACTGTGGGAGGAAACCCACACAGGGCACATGGCAAAACGAGTAATTAAGACAGACAAGATATTATTCCCACTGAAATGACCAAATATGGTTCTTCCAGTGTCTGTGTGTATCTGCAGGTTCCAATATTATTCCTGTATGCCACATTTTGGAACTGGGTTAAAACAACTGGAAAAATTAATTTCTTTATGCTGATATTGCAGGAATGTGTTAAGGACAGTCTGTTACAGCTGCTCACTAAAATACCAAGAAGCCTTCTTCCCCCTACTTTGTTGTGAGTTCACTTTTTCTTTCCTTATGGCACTAACAAAGTTCACCAAGACGAAATTAGAGGCCTTGATTATGTCTGAGAGGGAGGAAACTTCTAAAATGCCCCCAACAAAATACGGCAAAACGGCCCAAATAAATCAAGTTTTATTACAATTAAAAGTAAGAAATAAAAGAAGTATCCTAACACATGTGGTCATTACTATTATTAAAAAATAGCTTCAGATTCATGGTTAGCACACCTACATTTACATGATAAAGTAGAAATCAATTCATGCTGTTAAGAATGGTGTAGATTTTAAATCTCTCCATGTTTTCCTCAAAACTAAATGTGCATTTGGGCTAAAACCTAAAAGTAATAAATACAATGAAATGAAAGCAAATTCTGACCATCTCATAACAATCGGCTCTCCGTCACTAACTGGACAGTAACACACACACAAAAACGCTGACGACAACAGCAAAACAAAAACAGTGCAAAAATGCAGGTTGAGGAGGACCGGGCATGTTTTTAAAAAAAAAAAGTGTCTTAAGGCTGAAATCAAACTAATGTCAGCTTTTTTTTCCTTTAAAACAAAGAAAGAATTTACATTTCTGGTAACTCTGTTCCAGATTTGTACTTGAGTCCAAAAAATTTTGCAGAAAAAAAGCCGCTCATCATCACAGATACAGCTACAAAATCACCAAAACATTACAGGCAGCGCGGCAACATAACACACCGCCACAAACAAACGGGACAAGAAGCCGCTCCCCAGCAGAAGTTAATATTGCACACCGACACTGCCTTGAAAAAGCTTCTTATTGTTTGTCACTTGAAGGGCGGAGAGCGTAGTGTCCTGAACTCTCGCTGCTTCTGCCACACAAGATCTCTTCTGATTGGGCTGCGTCTTTCTGCGAGTTTGCACTGGGCCAAAATGGACCCAAAAGAGTAGTGAGAAACGGGAAGAAAAGACCCAAACAAGCCAGCTTGTCAGCCTCCTTGATACCCTCAAACATCCCTCCTCACAGTCTCCATTTCATAACAAAGGGGGTGATTTATTGGTTTATTTTGAACCAGCTATAAGATTCAGCGGAACCCCGCTGGCCCACTGGGCAACCAGCCCCATTCAGGGACGTTTTTAGTCGTCACTGAAACTTAAAAGGAAAATTTAACGCTTTAAATCATTTGTGGTTTATTATTCTCAGGATCCAAAGGCCACTTTGCAGCACTTAAACTTTCCCCCCCAACTCATAAATCTTCATTTTTGGGGATTTTAACTCGGGGAATTTTTTTTCTCCTCCTCATCAAAAATGAGAGCGGCACTTTACAGCAATTATGGGTCCCTGATGACTCTAATAAACGCAGCTGCCCCAGGTATTCTAGACCTTCTGTTGAGCTGCAAAAAAATCAGCCACTCAACTAAGTAACAGAGTTTGTACTGAATCCCGTCTGCCGCTCGCTCAACTAACATGAAGCAAGACTGAACGCCTCCAACATGTCCAGAATTCACCACAAAGTGAGAGAAGGAAATCCTCCAAGTATAGAAGAAGCCAAAGAAAGTGTCCCTCTCTCTCTATGGATTTCATTTATGGATCTTCCAGTTCCTGAGGAGGTGAAGCTTCCAGGCTGATGGGTTCAGGAAGAAGACAGGAAGGTGGTAGGTCTGAAGCTCCCCACTAAAGGAGGAGGAGGAGGAGGAGGCGGCCTGAAGGAACCTTCCAGTCCCCACCCTGCCCTCCGTTACCCACACCTTCAGACTTGCAGCTGCAGACAGATACCCTACAAAGAAGACACGGTTCATTTTTTATAAACACTATTATCTTTACATGAATAACAAAGCATTAGTTAATACAGAATAAAAGCACAAAATGCACTCAAAACACACCCAATTACTTGTTGCTATGGAAACGCTGAACTATACACAAACACGCACACACACAGGGTTGTGTATTTTGTGGTGACGTTTGTTCGTAGTAATGCGTTCCCAAGTCTGTCAGCACTTATGCGTTTGAAGGTGTGTGGAAACACAGCTCAAACATGCTATATCATTCTTAATTTAATTGACATTACCTTAAATTATAAATTAGCTCTCCTCTATTTGCCTGGCAATGTCTTACCCACTCAAGAAGGTTTTGACCACCAGTGTACATGCACGGGTGAACATTTCATTTCACTGTGGGGGGTAACCTGAACAGCTTCACAAGAGTAACTATTGAGGGAGACACTGTAAGTACTTTTGTAGTCAGGGGCGTTTCTACCTTTTTTTTTTTAGAAGTCTGTGTAACACTGTTGCATTAAAAATGAAGCTGGGTTATGTCTAGGCTCTAAATGAACAGAAAACACCATTACGTAGTTTAATTAAAAATTTAACAAGTCTCTATACGAGCGCTGCAAATTTACAAGAAAAAAATGAAAATTTACAATTAAAAAAGTCACAAATTTACAAGAAAAAAGTCACAAAGATGAAAAAAGTTGCAAATTTATGAGAAAAACGCTGCAAATTTGCAAAAAAAAAAAAATAGGTGTAAAATTACATGAAAAAAGTCGCGTAATTTATCAGAAAAATGCCTTGCAGATTTACAAGAAAAACGTAGCAAATTTATGAGAAACTGCATATTAAAGATGAAAAAAGTAGTGAATTTACAAGAAACAAAGTCACAAATTTATGAGGAAAAAAACTGGCAAATTTACGATGAAAAGGTAGTGAATTTATAAGAAAAAAGTTGAAAATTTACAAGAAAAAAGTAGCAGATTTATGAGAAAAAAAAACGTAAATTTATGAGAAATAAACTGCAAATTTATATGAAAAAAGTCACTAATTTATGAGAAATGCCTTGCAGATTTATGAGGAAAAAAGTAGCAAATTTAGAAGAAAAAAGTAGCATATGTGAAAAAAACCTGCCAATGTCCCCCACAGCCCCCTAAACTTATGCCCATGTGCACGTTAAGCAACGTTTGCCACAGGTGTTCATGTTTTGCTCTTCATGTTCATTCTAATCATGGAGGGACCGAGTACTGAGCTAGCAGTCAGTAAAGGTCAGAAAACTGTTTATTTGAGATAATATTTCTTTTCTCTATGCTAGTTCTGAACGAGGATCACATTACAAAAACCTTTGAAAGAACAACATGCACTTATTACCTGCAATTACTTTTTACAGCAGTTTCACAGTTTTTAGGCTTTATGGCTCTCCAGTATAATCCACTCTGACATTTAACGTTTTCTGGTTTGAATCACTACATTTGAAGCTTTTGAAGTCAATTATAAAGGAGAAGGAAAACCCCACTCTGGGAAAATGTGAAGGTTTTTAGAGTTGTGTAATCTGCTCTCAAACCTGGTTTTCCCCCCTTTAATTTACTTGCATTTCTTGTATTATTTGAATGCAATCTTCACGCACTGGAAGTGTCTTTTTTTCTGTTGCTGTCGCGTCTGTCAGGTTGCTTTTGCCAGGCCGTCACTGTCAACAACAATTTGTTCTTAATGACCTGCCTGGGAAAATAAAGGTTGAACTTTGTAACTGACATGTTGTAAACTCAGTGAGACTATTATCCGGTAAAATAATGGAAATAATAATCCTGAAGCTCAAATATGTGTAAAGATGATGCATGTTTTATTTTTTTCTTATTTTTATTTGTTTTTCTTTTCTATTTTCATGCTGTTTTTCTGTCAGTCTTTTCTCATCTATTTTTTATTAGAACTGAGGCGTTTTTCCTCCGTGCAGCCCTCCGAGTTTCTCCTTTTGAACAAGGTTAGAGGTTAGAGACAACATACGCTACCTCTGCTGCTTTTCCATGCACATACGGCAGGCAGACCGTGAGGGTCACTCCTGGAGCTCTGTCAGAGCCACACAGCATGCAGCTCTATCATCCTTACTCTGGGCGGGGCCGTCCACGGCGCTGCCAGTCGTCATGCTGCGGCTGCGACTGGTCAGCTTCTTCAGCTCGCTGGCAAAGGACATGACTTTCTTCTTGTCCTCCCGCACCACCTGGAAGGAGAATTCCATTCTCGTTCATGTCATGCACAGAGCACACATTAAAGAATGCAGTGGGCTTTAGCTCACAAGCCGTTTTCCCCACAAATTTAAAAAGGAGATGAAACGGAGCTCACAAAACTAATCTTTATTTGGTGAGGCAGGGCATTCACACATGATACTTCAAAGGCGTCACAGAAAACTTTGAGTGTCAACGGATGATTAGCGGACATTGTGAAACAATCGGAACCAGGAAGCAGAAATGCTACACAGAAAAATCACAACTAAAATCAACTACAAGGCAAAAGATGTTAAAATACAAATGCAGCAGCAGGGACATGCTAAAACGACGCATGCATGCTCTTGCAAGCACTTGATTCCATATAACAAAGTACACAAATTATACTACACACACATGCAGAAGGAAGAGGAGCTGCACATTAAAATCAATTAATGTGCAGAAATAACATGCATAAATATAAGAAGATAAAAACGTTTAAAATAAAGACAAACGAGTCTTTAGTGCTCAGAACTGTTCATCAACAGAGCTACCTGCTCCTTGAGTTTAAGAATAAACTTTCCCGCGCCCCGCCATCTGTTCTGAGCTTGGTAGACGCACTCGTGATCCAGCAGCACTCGCTGAATGGGCTTAGTGGCCGAGGACTTCTTGGCGCTCGCGTCCTTGGTCACTTCCTCCATCAGGACGTAGTCACATGGGTTGGGATTGGACAGAATACTGAGGGAATACTTGGCCTTCGATAGTGTCTGAAGTGAAGAAATGAACAGTGAATGAGAGCTGAAGAGTGTTTGATTAATCTGGTTTTTTGTTTTATTTTTGTCCTGCTGTTTTGGACTCACCTGCTGTATGATGTCCTGAGCGGTGCTGTATCGAGGGGCCTTAATCACAGTGTGAGGCTGCTCTGGTGAAACTTCGTGGACCTGGACTAAGAACATGTCCTCCTCACCTCCACTTCCTCCGCCTCCTCCTGCTCCTTCTCTTCCTCCAACGGTCATCTCCTCCTCCCCCTCCAGCACAGTGTTTTTCTCGTTCAGATTCTGCACGTTAACAGGAGCACAAACATTACTAAGCCTGTGAGCAATCACAAGGGGGCGCCAGAGTCTACACTATAGTCCAGATGTTAAACTTTCTGATAAAAGTCAACGGTCCATCACCAGTGTGGAAGTGATTATTTATTCTACTAATCAGTTGAAATTGTACCTCCTCTCTGCTTTTGAGGCAGATCCTCCCGACACATCCGTCCTGGGTGCTCCAGCTGTTAACCACCCTGACCACCTCCTCCTCGGGAGCCAGAGGCCGATGTTGGGCACAGCGCTTCACCTCACTGCGCTCCTTCAGCAGTGGAACCTTTTCCTCACATAAGTAGTACTCTGATGGGCTTCCTGCCGATGCCACAACCTGTGAGGAGGAAGCAAGAGTGGGCATTTCAAAGATGAATGACATGTGATAGAGCGACACTTCCGAGTAGACAGAGAACCACGTAGGACTTTGTTTTGCTTAGGGTGCAAATACATTATTCATGCGTGTTTACTTGTAGGCACTAACCATGTCCAGCAGCTGTTTGGCAGTGGTCTGTTCCGTGACACAGTAAACTGTGAAGGGTTCAGGACCGGGAGCGCCGTGCACCGTCACCTTGTGTTGCTGGGACGCTTGTTTGTCCTCAGAACTGAACAGCTGTGAAAGGGTCAGGAAAAACAGCCGATTATTTAGACACACACACACACACACACACACACACACTACATGGGATTTCTCCTTTGTTAGGCAGTCCTTTTATTCTAGTGCCGTGTCAGTTAAGTTTCTGAACACTTTTGGGTTTCAGCCCCATGTTTGCATCAGAAGCTTTTGAAGTCTGAAGGGCTGCATGCTGTCCATTTTACTGACATTAATAAGTTTTGACATCCTGTAGTTTTGAAGACAAAAAAAAACAAAAAACAAAACAACAAAAAACACATTTCTGTGTCATTTCATAGCTCCTCAAAAAAGCTGTGGCAGCTGTGTCTAAAGCAATCGTTTTAAGGCTTTCTTAATGTTGATGAGCCTCTAATCTGCTCAGGTACGTTTTTTTTTTTTTTTAATAAAGTCGTTCACAAGTAAAAAGGCATCCATCCATCTTCTACCGCTTTTCCAGAGGTTCGGGTCACAGAGGCAGCAGTTCAAGCAGAGAAGCCCAGACTTCCCTCTCCCCAGCCACCTGCTCCAGCTCTTCAGAGAGGATACCAAGGCGTTCCCAGACCAGCTGGGAGACAGTCTCTCCAGCGAGTCCTGGGTCTGCCCCGGGGTCTCCTCCCAGTGGGATGTGCCCGAAACACCTCAAGTGGGAGGCATCCAGGAGGCATCCTAATCAGATGCCCATACCACCTCAACTGACTCCTTTCAATGTGGAGGAGCAGCGGTTCTACTCTGAGCCTCTCCCGGATGACTGAGCTCTTCACCCTATCTCTGAGGGTGAGTCCAGCAATCCTGCAAAGAAAGCTCATTTCAGCCGCTTATATTCGCGATCTTGTTCTTTCAGTCATTACCCAAAGCTCATGACCATAGGTGAGAGTAGGAACGTAGATTGACTGGTAAATCGACAGCTTTGCCTTAGAACTAAGCTCCCTCTTCACCACAACAGACCGGTACAACGTCCGCATCACTGCAGATGCTGCTCCGATCCGTCTGTCGATCTCTCGCTCCATTCTCCCCTCACTCGTGAATAAGACCCCAAGATACTTAAACTGCTCCACTTGGGGCAGGAGCCTGTCCCCAACCCAGAGAGAACAATCCACCTTTTTCCAGCTGAGGACCATGGACTCGGACTTGGAGGTGCTGATTCTCATCCCAGCCGCTTCACACTCAGCGGCAAACCGTCCCAGCAAGAGCTGTAGGTCATTGCTGGTTGAAGCCAACAGGACAACATCATCTGTAAACAACAGAGATGAGATCCTGTGGTCACCAAGCATGACACCCTCCATTCCCTGGCTGCGCCTAGAAATCCTGTCCATAAAAATTATGAACAGGATCGGTGACAAAGGGCAGCCCTGGTGGAGTCCAACTCTCACTGGGAATGAGTCCGACCGAGTGTTGGCAATACGAACCAAACTCTCCGTACCCGGACCCTGGTCCGGTAGGCCTTGCAGATTTATGAGAAAAAAGCAGCAAATTTAAGATGAGAAATGCTGAAAATTTACAAGGCCTACCGGACCCCCATGATCCCTCCTGCAGGTGGTGAGCCCACTGGAGGGCGGACACCATGTAACTCCTTTGGGCTGAGCCTGGCCGGGTCCCATGGGTGGAAACCCGGTCACCAGACGCTAGCCATCGAGCCCCTTCCCCAGGCCTGGCTCCAGGGTGGGGCCCCGGTAACCCCATACCGGGCGGGGTACACTGAATCCTTGATCTAGAATTTATCATGAGAGTCTGTTGGATCGTTCTTAGTCTGGCCCTTCACCCAGGACCAGTTTGTCTTGGGTGACCCTATCAGAGGCAAACAGGCCCGGACAACATAGCTCCTGGGATCACTGGGGCACACAACCCCCACCACCACGATAAGGTGACGATCTGTGAGGGGAGTAAAAAGGCAGCGACACATTTATTATGCTAACTTAGAGAACTGAAGGCAGGGCTTGTTGGTTTGTGACATCATAAAAGCTGGTCGGAATAAATGAATAAATAAAGGCAGTGTGTATTTCTCTGTGAAGTGAGGATTTCACATTTTATCGGTATACATTTTAGCCATGGATGTAGCTTGTAAGGGTAAAACCTACAAAAAACACAATTTTGCACAATACGGGACCTTTGAAGCTGCAATTAAATGATTCAATCCACTTTCCCCCCCGTTATTAAACCTCTGAACATCACAATAAAGAGTCACAAACATATACTAACACAAGCCTCAATCACCACACTGTCAGTACAGAAATGTTGCTAAATTATAAACTTGAGCTCAATGCTAAAGGATCCACAACATCCAGGACAGGCTTGGTTTTGTTTGTTCCGTGCAATGTTAACTTTAGCTGCACAGTTTCCTGAAAATAAAAGATCAGGGCCTGTATGCTCAAAGTGTCCTAGTGCTAAGAATTACTCCTAGTGATGCAATTCTTAAGAAAATTTCAGAATTATGTGTTGTAAGATTTTCCCCCTAAATTTAGGAGAAACTCCTAGTAAAAACAAAAGTTATTTAAAAAGTATCTTAGCCGTTAAAAGTGCTGCTAAGCCAAAGACATGTTAGGAGGAGTGAGGAGGGCTTTTAAGAGGTGAAGAAAATAGAGGAAAGATGGAAACAAAGGAGAAATGTTCTTGCAACAATGAATGACGATGAGCTCATTAACGTTATAGGTTTGGTCGTGTTGGGAACACTTTATGCCCCAGTTACAAGGTACTTTGTGTACTTTCCATATACTTTTAGTGAAAGTACCCTTCAATTATTTAAAAAAAAACACGGCTTGTTACCCAAATTTTTAATATTTCACCATTCTTAATGATTTACACCTGTAATTTCACTGAAAGTACACAAAAGTACTGCAACTTTAGGCTGTATTATAAAGTATGTTTTTAATTGATCTCATTAGAGATGCACGAACGTCTCCCACCCAATGCAACAACGCCCTGTCACCGGTGGGTGCTCCCCACATCTGCCACTGTCCACACAGTGCATCTACTTAACTATAGACTATTTTTTTTTCATATGATGGAAGTCTTACTGTCATTAGGAGGGAGACAGTCAGATCGGCTCCAGCCCCCGAGACCTGAATGAATGAATGATCAGATCGGCCATATTAAAATCGCACATGTGCGCGCACACCTCGCCCCTCATTTCATCTGTGGTAAATCAGTGACAAAGGTTTAGAACAATAACAACCACCATATAAGGTGTAAAGTGTTGCTGTGAATGGTAAATGGGTGCCCAGCAGGGCCATTTCGGCTTCTCATTTCCCAGCAGCCCTTGCAGCTGATCGGACATGTTAAATGTTGGAAAAAATAAGCATTATCTCCTTAGACTGGGCGTTTACTGTGTTACTGTTATACATACATCCAAGGTTTGGTTGCTGTGATATTTGAGTTTTAGATAAACTTTGTGCATCATTAAAAGCTTTGCATACCATAAGCTTTAACTGCTACCACCCCCCCCCCCCTTCAGTACGGACCAATCACAGTACTCAAAAGACAGCATCATACCTAGCAACGGGGTCAACCACACCCTCACACTAAGATAAAAATATCTGGATCTTCCCTGCTCAGAGTTGCTCTAGGAGGGCTCCTTGATCACTTTTAAGCTGGGATCCTTGATAGGAATTTTTAAGCTAAGACAGGAGCTCTCCCAGAGGATTTTTTAGAATCTCTGAGCATACGGACCCAAATCTATTCCGACCTCTCAGTGTAACATCTGGTGTCTCTTACCAGTGATAAGGAAGCAAGGCCCCCCGTGGCACCTTCTTCAGTTCTGTGGCTGAAGATAAATAAGCTGGACACTTCAAGCGGCTCATTATGCTGTGTCCTCAACTGCAAATGCCTGTAGCCTGAGGCAAACACAAAATATATATATATAAAATAACATCCAATACATCCAGTGTTTCTATCTTACAAATGTCCAAGGTCAAACTTTTTTGTGCCTTGAGACAGACTGAGTAAATCCTGTTTTCTTTGACAGCAGTGAAGAGTTTTACCGGGCTTAAGGGCTTTCAAGAGCAGCGTCCTCTGAGCAGTGGTCTGGGAGGTGTTGTTCTCCACGACAGCAAATCTCAGGAAACACAGGTCTTCGAAATGCACAGTGAACTGAAAGTGCTCGCTCCACATGGGGTTAAGTGTGTTGCGGTGGATGGGTTTAGTGCGGAAGTGGCAGTTGTCGATGGGCACGCCTTGAACTTCCACTTCAATGCACGGGCTGCCGGAGCCATTACTGGGACAGACATTCTGACCAGACACAATCTGAGAGAAAAAGAAGGAAGATGTGGAAAAAATATCTCGACTTCATTTAAGCAGGTGATATCTGAACTGAAAATTCCTGTAATTTCCCAGTTTGGGATCAATAAAGTACATCTATCTATCTAAATCAGTATGACCTTGCAACAGAAACTAATTCCTTGTCCCAGTCAGTCAGACATGGGGAGAACGTTGAAACTCCACATAGACAGGTCTCCAGCTTGCCAGCCCCTGGGTCTGAACCAGGACCTTCTTGCTGAAACAACAGCGCTAACCACTGCACCACCGAGCTGCCTGACTAGGCAAAAATCACTGAATCAGAATCAGAATCAGATTTATTGCCATTGTTCATGTAGTACACAAACTAGGAATTTGTCTCGGTGCAATGCTGCAACATTAAAACATGATAAGATAAAGAGAAACTAAAAAAAAAAAAAAAACTTAGACTAAGACCATGCAATAAGTGTAGAATAATAAGTAATAATAATAATAATAATAATAATAATGAGTAATACTAGTCACAGCAGTTTTAAATAAATTAGCAAGTAGCAGATGATGTGCAGTCGATAATGCAACAGAAAAAAACAGTGATGAACGACATGAGTCTGGTTGAGCTGCTGTACATGGTGCACGAGAGTCAATAAGTCACTTAATGTTCAGCAGTCTGATGGCAGAGGGGAAAAAGCTGTTCATGTGCCGGGAGGTTTTAGTCTGAATGGACCGAAGTCTTCTACCTGAGGGGAGGGTGGCAAACAGTACGTGACCAGGGTGTGAAGGATCGGCCATGATCCGGCCTGCACGCCTCCGGGTCCTGGAGATGTACAGATCCTGGAGAGATGGGAGCTTGCAGCCAATCACCTTCTCAGCAGTGCGCACGGCGTGCTGCAGCCTTAGTCTGTCCCTGGCAGTGGCTCCTGCGTACCACACGGTTATGGAGGTGGTGAGGATGGACTCGATGATGGCCGTGTAGAACTGCACTAACATCTTGGTGGGTAGCTTGAGCTTCCTCAGCTGCCACAGAAAGAACATCCTCTGCTGGGCCTTTTTGATGAGGGAGCTGATGGTTGGCTCCCATTTGAGGTCCCGGGTGATGGTGGTGCCCAAGAAGCGGAAGGAATCTGCAATGGTGATGGGAGAGCCTGTGATGGTGAGGGGGGGCAGGGGGGTTGTGACTTTCCTGAAGTCCACAATCATCTCCGCTGTCTTCAGAGCGTTCAGCTGCAGGTTGTTGTGGCTGCACCAGTTACTGGAGTAACTTATTCGCATCCCCACACCATTTTAAGAGGAGAAGAAAATTACACAGATTACAAAATTAAATTCATTTACTTTTTAAATAAATTTATTCTTGGTTTAACGTAAAGAACCAAACTGAGATTAAAGAGAGATTTACATTTATTTTCACTAGTTTGGTGTAACAGAATTTTAGCTTGAACCCTTTAATCTGGTTTAAGTTAAACCTTGAGGGAATCCAATGCAGTGTTTACAGTTTTAAAAACATGTAAAAAGAACACAAAAATGTGTCAAACACACAGTAACTGCATTTATGTCTATGAGAGTGCAACTCCTCCATTTCCTCTCTCTGGTGAGGTTTCTTTCTCTCGCTCACACTCACAGGATGAACGAACACACACACACGCACACTGGCCTATATCATTACAGTTGTTTAGATTGTTCTGACATATCACATTTACTAAATGACATCCATCCATCCATCCATCCATCTTCTACCGCTTTTCCGGAGGTCCGGGTCGCGGAGGCAGCAGTTCAAGCAGAGAAGCCCAGACTTCCCTCTCCCCAGCCACCTGGTCCAGCTCTTCAGAGAGGATACCAAGGTGTTCCCAGACCAGCTGGGAGACATAGTCTCTCCACCAAGTCCTGGGTCTGCCCGGGGGTCTCCTCCTAGTGGGACGTGCCCGAAACACCTCAAGTGGAAGGCGTCCAGCAGGCATCCTGATCAGATGCCCATACCACCTCAACTGCCAACTTTCAATGTGGAGGAGCAGCGGTTCTACTCTGAGCCTCTCCCGGATGACTGAGCTCCTCACCCTATCTCTGAGGGTGAGTCCAGCAATCCTATGGAGAAAGCTCATTTCAGCCGCTTGTATTGGATCTCGTCTTTCGGTCATTACCCAAAGCTCGTGACCATAGGTGAGAGTAGGAACGTAGATTGACTGGTAAATCGACAGCTTTGCCTTAGAGCTAAGCTCCCTCTTCACCACAACAGACCAGTACAACGTCCACATCACTGCAGATGCTGCTCCAATCCGTCTATCAACCTCTAGCTCCATTTTCCCCTCACTCGTGAATAAGACCCCAAGATACTTAAACTCCTCCATTTGGGGCAGGAGACTGTCCCCAACCCAGAGAGGACAATCCACCTTTTTTCGGCTGAGAACCATGGACTCAGACTTGGAGGTGCTGATTCTCATCCCAGCCGCTTCACACTCAGCGGCAAACCATCATTTCAATTAAAATCTTTACATACGAGGGGGGGCTGAAAAGTTCATAGTGGTCAAATTTGACCAAATGTGGTTTATTTTTCAACTGCAGGGATCCAAGCACTGCAACACTGATGGAAGAAGTGTGTGGACCGAAGGGGAGATTATGTTGAAAAATAAACCACATTTGGTCAAATTTGACCACTATGAACTTTTCAGCCTATGAAACCCCCCACCCCCACCCCCATACATACTGTATCTGAAGGTAGAATCTCACTGGGCTGAAACAGCTCGTGACTACTTGAGGATAAAACAAAAAAAAACCTGTGACAAATACACAAATTAGCCACAATCTTCACTTGGAATCACAGTGAATTGGCACATCTGCATATGTCACACAAATACTGCTCGAACGTCACATTATATTAACTCAGTAAATTTTGGACCGCAATTCATTATACATTTTTTTTTTGGTTTTTTTTGCATTTACGACTGTCCTATGATGGCCGTGCAAATCCTGTGCAACACTAGCATGACAGTTATCTATGACAATTGCAAAACCAGGACCATGTCTCCCCATTCCAGCAGTGATTTTTATCATCAGACATCAAGCAAGACTGATCACAGAGAAGAAGTGCAGAGACTGATGGATGAGAAGGATGCCTCCCGAGTCCTGCCTGAGACACAGCAGGCCCTGGGACAGGCTATGCTTTCTCTGTAGGGGCCTTTGGGGCAGGGACAGCAGCACCCCTATCCCTCTCGCCTTGCCTTTCTTGCCCCTGGGCGGCATGGTAATGCTGGCGGCTGCAGCTGTGTCAGCGTGTGCTAGAAAATGCGCCTGTCTTGCAAGGAATGTTTGCCCTCCAATCCGCCACAGTTTAGTTTCATAGGTCCCCAGCTCCTGGCAAAGTTGTCTAGCTTTTCCCACGGCGAGTCTGCAACTATTTTGAAAGAAAATTTGCTGCTCAATTTTTTTTAACACGTTCAAAATTCCTGCGACATGACAGCGAGGTCTGGCGACTCACAAGAGGAAATTGCAAACCCCGCAAACTTTGGAGAGATTTCCAAATGAAAATCAAGATTAATTTTTGCTGCGTTCTAATCAGATAGAATAAAGCAGATGTCCAGGAAAATATACAAAAAGCAGGAAGAAGTAAGTCATCTTAACTCACAGTGATGGAATAGACGGCAGGGCTCATTTTCTCCACATCTCTCTCCACAGGACAGAACTGCTGATAAAGTGGACAGCTGCGGTCCCATAACACCGGGGGCTTCAGTACATAACCGCAACCACCGTTGGCCTCAAACAGAGCTGTGTTCAACTGCATGGGCACGTCTGAGAAAGAGAAAAAAAAAGAATGAAGAAAATGATTAAAAGTGATACCAAATAATTTAAAAAATCACTTTCAAAACACAGATCCTCAACTCTCAATGATCTGCAGTGTGAGACAGTTTCCCACTTAACTGCAGAGATTCATTTACATTTTTTGGGTGATTACTGTTACAAAAAATCATCTGAGAGAAAAGAGGAGTCTTGCAAACAAAATGTGCATGTCTGAATTGATGTGTCTGTCTTCTTGCACATGAATGAGGTAACTTTAATTCAAAAAGGGACACAGATGATTTGGGGAGCAGAAATGACAAATGAGAGTTTCAAAGCAGGCAGTTTATTTAGAAAAAAAATTAAAACTGTTTCAATCTGTCAGAGAACAGATGGGCAATAGTGACAACAGAAAATTTTTGGAGAGATGCAGAGGCAAGTGAGAAAAGAAATGAAAATCAGAGCACAGAGAAACAATAAAAGGATTTTTTACACATAATAAAAGTGTAAGGCATAATTTTAAAAGTCTCTATTTTAAAACTATTTGCTTATTTGTGCTGTGAAAAGATTCTATAGAATATAATCTCACATGGAATTTCAAAGCTCTTTATCATCACATAGATTTTTTTTTCGGCACCAAGAGCGGAGGCGGCCATAACAGCAGCAGCTCTAGTGTTTGTGTCTTTATTAGCTTAGTCTTGTATATAGAAGAAGAAGAAGGCATCTCTGTTGTCATTCAGTCCATACAGCCAATCATGTATGGTAGAACGAAATTATGTTCTATCTAAAATTAATCTTAAAATTATCTTCTATCTACAATGTTAAACACCTGTAGAATCAGAGGGGTCGCTGCCATGCAAGGCGCCACCACAAACAACTTCTCCTTCCCCCATTCCATTACGCTGAGCACCAAGCTAGAAGGTGGGAAGTATAATTTTTATATGGTCTTTGGTATGACCCAGCCGGGATTTGAACCCACAACCTCCCG
Organism: Pholidichthys leucotaenia; assembly: GCA_020510985.1. NCBI lineage: Eukaryota > Metazoa > Chordata > Actinopteri > Cichliformes > Pholidichthyidae > Pholidichthys > Pholidichthys leucotaenia. Next base: position 406,326,021 of record CM035836.1, on the reverse strand, counting down.
GTTGTGAGGCGGATGCTCTATCAACTAGGCCACCACTCCGGTATACAGTGTGTTTCTTTTCATCAGGGCTCGATAGCAAGACTCAGATTAACGACTGGCCACGATTTCTATTTTACTCCTGGTCCTTCTTTTATTTTTCTTCCTTGGGGTAATGGAGAACAGTAGAGGTGGGGGCGAACGCATTATTTACACACGTGACTAGCCGACTGCGCTGAGGAGGCCAGCACTGCTGCCCGGAGGCAAGCCACCAATCCTGGATAAACTCAAGAGGAGATGCCGCGGGCAAAGGGCTGGAGCCAAGGTGAGGAGGAGGAGGAGGAAGCACAAGCCAGCTGCATCGATGTTTATCACCGGTAACGTGAGGTTGCTGGGAAAGAAGGCGGTGGAGCTCTCAGCGCTGGCCAGGACGCAAAGGGAACATCGTGAGTGTAGTATCATGTGTCTTACAGAAATGTGGTCACACTCACAGATCCTGGACAACAACGTAGCGATACCTGGCTTTAAGACTATCTGGTGGGATAGGGACGTTATAAGAAGTGGGAAAAAGAGAGGAGGAGGATTGGCACTTTTTGTGAATGAAAGGTGGTGTCATCCTGGACACATTTATGTGAAGGAAAAATGCTGCAGCCCGGACACTGAACTACTGCTGGCCGTGAGTATGCAACCTTATTATATGCCATGAGAGTTCACGTGTGCCATTGTGATTACCGTTTACGTCCCTCTGTCAGCTGATGCAGCGGTGGCCTGTGATGTCATCAGCTCCACTACTGCCACATTACTGGAGAAGCACCCTGATGCATTTATGGCCATCACGGGTGATTTTAACCATGTCTCACTGGGCAAAACACTACAAAACTTCCAGTTTGTTGACTGTCCCACCAGCAAAAATAAAACACTGGATCTACTGTATGCCAATGCAAGAGATGCATATAGCGCCACAGCCCTACCCCCCTTGGCAGATCTGATCACAACCTGGTCCTGTTATCACCCAAGTCCGTTCCCCTTGTGCAAAGGCAGCCTGCTTATACATGGACTGTGAGGAGGTGGACACAGGAGGCTGCTGATGCACTGCAGGACTGCTTTGAGATGACGGACCGGGGTGTACTCTGTGAACCACATGGGGTGGACATAGACAATATGACCGACTGCATCACAGAATACATCAGATCCTGTGAAAACACAACCGTGCCACCTCAGACCGTGCGCTGTTTCCCCAATAACAAATCATCGATCATCAGTGACCTGAAAACACTTCTTAACAAGCAGAAGAAAGCTTTTATGTCTGGAGACAGGGAGGAACTGAAGAGAGTTTCAGCACGAACTAAGAGAGATGCTGAGGAGGTGGAAAGACAATTACAGGAGGAAGTTGGAGGACAAACTCAGGCAAAACAATATGAAGGATATCTGGACAGGAATAAGACACATCACTGGGTGTAAGGAGAGACAGACAGACAACAGGGAGCCTTGAGAGAGCTGATGAGCTGAATCTGTTTTTTAATAGGTTCAACTCACCGTCTGTCACCCCCACGACACAGTCAGACCCTCCCTCCCCCCCACCCCCGGGGACATCAGCACCAGCCCCCCTCATATCACTGTGACTACAGACCAGGTTAAGAAACAGCTGGAGAGGAAGGCTGCAGGTCCTGATGGCATCTCTGCCAGGATCCTGAGGACCTGTGCCAACCAGCTATCTCCAGTGCTGAAGCACCTGTACAACCTCAGCCTGAGTCTGGAGAGGGTACCGGTGCTGTGGAAGACGTCCTGCCTGGGACCTGTCCCCAAGAAGTCACCTCCATCTGACCTGAATGGCTATCGACCAGTTGCCCTCACATCTCATGTCATGAAGGTCCCAGAGAGACTTGTCTTAGCCCATGTGAGGCTGCAGGTGAAGACGTGGCTGGACCCTCTGCAGTTTGTATATCAACCCCATTCAGGAGTTGAAGACGCTGTCATCTACCTGCTGCAACAAGCCCATTTGAACCTGGATGGTGGAGGAGACATTGTGAGAATCATGTTCTTTGATTTCTCCAGTGTGTTTAACACCATCCAACCAATGCTGTTGGGTGAGAAGCTGCAGGTGATGGGGGATGACAGCTTTGTGATCTCCTGGATTACTGACTACCTGACAGGCAGGCCACAGTTTGTCCGACTGGGCAATGTCTTGTCTGATGTGGTGGTTAGTGATACAGGAGCTCCACAGGGGACTGTGCTTTTTCCTTTTCTCTTCACCTTATACACCACCAACTTTCAGTACAACACTGAGTCATGCCACCTACAGAAATTCTCTGATGACTCAGCTGGTGTTGGGTGTATAAGAGGGGGAGAGTACAGGGCACTGGCAGATTTGTGGAGTGGACCGAGCAGAATCACCTGAAGCTGAACATCAGCAAGACCAGAGAGATGGTGATTGACTTCAGAAAGAAGAGGACACCTTCACAGCTATTGCAATTTAGGGGGGAGGATGTGGAGGTCGTGGAGGACTACAAATACCTGGGTGTTATGACCAGCAATGGACTGAACTGGAAATTTAACACTGATGCCGCATACAAGAAGAGGATGAGCAGACTCTACTTTCTGTCAGGTACAGGAACTCTTTCCTGCCACATGCCATTTCACTGTACAATAACTCACTCTGATGTTGAATTCTGGTCATAACTATGCTGCCATACTTCACCTTAAAGTCTAACTGGTACCTCACATTGCACCCTGCGCCTCAAAGTCCTGCATTGTACAGCGAGTACAACTCATGTATCTATATGGGTCATCATCTATTCATCTATGATGTATATAAGTTATTTAGGCAGTTTTACTTTCCATGGGTAATCCCTTTGTCTATTGTGCTGTGTGTGTTTCTGTTGTTTTGGTCGTCTACTGTCATGCTGCTGGCTGTTACACTGTAATTTCCCAGTTTGGGATCCATAAAGCACATCTATCTATCCATCTATCTACGGTATCCATCTATCTATCTAGCAAAGGCCTTGAAGCTGTTTCCTGTTACAATACAGTTAATAAACACAAAAATATGTTTCTCATTTCTCATTGATCTTTGGCACTCTGCTGTCTGAGGACAGTCATATTTTATTTTAAAAAAATGAGTAATCCCAAAATCTTAACATCCTGTTAAAGTTAAAAGTGACGTAAATTACTCTGCTGTCCTCACCATCAGTCTGATAGTTGAGAGCTACCAGCTGGATTCCATGCAGCCAGAAAAGCAGAGGGTTGGGGTTCGTGGAGTCGATCCTGGTAGCTGCTGGATATGTCCTGAGTAGCTGGCATGTCGTGTGCTGGATCAGCTTCTGAGAGTAGCGGCGGCACAGGCGTTTGGCTGCATTCTCATTGACCGAGGAGATGTGGTAACACTTCGGTGTGCGGATGATGGCACTGAGTGAGGTAGGGGGGTTGAGGATGGGAGACGTTTGCTGCTCCTCCCAGCTCAGCCGCTCAGAGCCACCTGGAACCACAACAGAGAGAGACACAGTTAACTTAATGGCTGATTAAGAAGTTCATCACTAGCAATTATTTGTCAAAATGATCCTCAAAAATGTGTGTCAAAACGATTATCTCATTGCCCTGCCCAATCTTGAATTGGAAATCAAATCGTGTTTGATAATTCTTGCCTCTGACTGAATACCTGCATAGCCTTTCCGTGCAAGCAGACCCCAAAGTATTTCCAACTACATGCTACAAAAAGTCAAACTTATACCATCTTCTCAGCCAGGATTTCATTCATATTTTTTGCCACAAAACAGAACAACAGCCAATTGACGACATTGATAGCCATCATATCTGTTGCTCTTCTGAGGTCATGTTTTATCACACAAGTTTCAAGGTGAGCGTGTGTTTGTGGAATCCATAAACTGTTTATCAAGATGAATGACATGCTGCCATGTAATTCTTTTGTAGAACAGTGAAGCTTTACTTCCTGGATTTAGGGTGCGCTATCTTGCACTTTTAGAGCCAGAGTCTGTGCAGCAGCAGTGAAGCAGAGCCGCAGTGCTGAGTCCCCGCCCATACAACCACAGATCACAGTCTATGCAGCAGCCCATAGGTAGCTCCTTCAATCTGACCAAGCAAGACCATGCTCAATTTCGACTACATGCCCATTATTTCTAGCAATAAATAATTAATTAAAAACTAACTGATCCAAAAAGTGCCTATTTGAACACACATCAACATGATAAGAACTACCTACGAGGACAGATACCATTGTTTGAAAATAAATATTCAAGGAGTATTTTTAATTTGGCGGCAAAATGTCACACACAATAATGGGAAACAGCAGGACTTAAAAGTCTTACTGCCACCTAATACCAGAGGGCAATGTGCAGGCTTTACTTTTGGAGTGCTCATAAAATCCATCTTTATATACGGTGTAAGGTGGAAACGAGATGTAAAACCACACCTGACAACAGCAGGTGTGTGGTCTCTAAAGGTGCCTTCAGAGCAAATATAAATCTTTAGGAGAGAATTAGGAGTTAAAAAGGTGGGAAAATCAAAACAAGAGCACTGCACATGGTACATTATACGCCTGTTCACAGCGATCATCAAGAGCTCATAGCTAGCACACGACAACCGGAAAATTGATTGCAGGTTTACGATTCAATATATTCTAAATCTGTAATAAATCTAATAACCATTTAATTGCAAAGAGTTTCAGTGTTTTGGGGACGTCCCACTGGGAGGAGACCCCGGGGCAAACCCAGGACACGCTGGAGAGACTATGTCTCCCAGCTGGCCTGTGAATGTCTTGGTATCCTCCCTGAACAGCTGGAGCAGGTGGCCGGGGAGAGGGGAGTCTGGGCTTCTCTGCTTGAGCTGCTGCCTCCGCGACCCGGACCTCCGGAAAAGCAGTAGAAAATGGGTGGATGGTGGATGGATGGATAGATGGACGGAGTTTCAGTAAAGCAAACAATCTTTAATTCAACGTGGAACAAATTTTGAGAAAATAGAAACTCATTTAACACTATGCACACCTTCAATACATATACGAACACTGTGTGAAATAAAGTCCTAGCTTGAAAACCATGGAAGAAGTTAGCCGGATAAACTCGTACAGATGGAAGCACTGATGGACAGACAGACGTCATCATACCATAATACAGCCAGTCCTTCGACAGGCTTGTAAAAATGATCAAAATGACTTTCTATAGTAGCCATCTGCTGGTCTGCTCTCTCCTGTTTGCTTTTCATATCCACCCACAGACATGCTTTCATGCTAACAAGTAGCATGTCGGTCTGGCCCACAGTACCTTTCCCAGGGGTGCGGTTTGGGGTCGTGACCTCCCCTGCTGCGCTGCTGCGAGAAGGTGCTGTGCCAAATATGGACTTCCTGCTCTTTCCTCGGTCCTTCCCGACCGGGGCCAGCGTAGACAGGCCTGGGTTCCCACACATAAGAAGCAGACAGAAGAGAACAGTCAATAAAAGAATGCACACAGACTGGAGACTGCAATGAGTTAATGAGTGCCTCCCTCATTTCTTAATCTCAATTTGTTTGTTAAGAGTCAGACATAATTTTTGCAGATGCAGTCACTTACTGAACTCACAATAAACCAAGTTTAGAAGAAATACAGTTATGCTAGATGTTACTTTTGCCACTTTTGTTGTATATGATACTCAATTTGCAGAACTGCAGTCTTTTTCAGGAGTATTTCTATCTGAAATAACTACACATGACAGCAAATGGTCTGCTGTCTGCCTGATCTAGGCCACTTGCCCCACTTCCTCTTTCTCAGATGTGAGGTCCCTGGAAACTAAACAAATAAAATACCAGTGGAAACACAGGCGAGTTTATAAGGGCAGATGTCATTTAAAGAAGAGAGGAGACAAACAGAGAAGAAGACACTGGAGGGAGGAAAGAGGTGATAAGGGGATGATATTTTAGGGGCAAAGGAAATATTTGAGATAAATGGCAACATGAGAAGAAGATAAGATAAGATAAGATAAGATAAGATAAGCCTTTATTAGTCCCACAACGGGGAAATTCCAGGATTGCAACAGCACAGGGATAGCAACACTCAGAGCAACAATCAGAAGGCAAGAAAAAAAAAAAAAAAAAAAAAAAAAAAAAAAACAAGCAAGCAAGAGCAGCTAATATACATATGTACGTATTACTATAAAATATATATATATACACACACACACAGACACACAGTGCAGAGCATTGTAGCTGGATGGAATAAATATATGAATATATGAACACACAGTGCAGAGCATTGTAGCTAGATGGAATAAATATGTAAATATATAAACACCCACAGTGCGGAGCAATGTAGCTAGATGGAATAATATGTAGATATATAAATATATAAACACACCCAGTGCTGAGCATTGTAGCTAGATGGAATAAATATGTAAGACGAATTCAAATAAAAAAAGAAAGAATAGACATTATATAAGCGTGGAGTCAAACCTTCAGGGCAATTCTAAAAGATTTTCAGGTTAAACCAAGAGTTTTAATTAGACCATTTTTAATAGCCAGTTTATGTTAAAAGAAGTAAAAGTGGAGGATACCCAGACATTCAGAAAACAACTACTGCTGTCATGTTGGTCAGGGAATAACAGTTAAATTCCCATAGGAAAAAGAGGATTCATCATCTTAGTGGGTGTCCTGTGTGGGACAGGAATGGAGTGTAACGCAGGGATATTAAATATCTTGCCGTCAAGAAGAAAAATTTAAAACACGGGGAAAGATTTGACCTCTGAAATATAACATGGAAGAGGATTAGTGACAAGAAAAAAAAAAGAAAGTGACAGAACCTAAAAATGTAAAAACAGAGGTTTGCAAGGAAGAATAAATAATTTATTAGTGGAAGAAGGAACAAAAAGCGGAGGGGTACACAGTAATAATCTAAGAAACACTGGTCTTAATTGGAAGTATAGGTAGAGAATTAACAGGACGACAAATTGGAAGAATAATCCCTACCAGGGAATTTCACAGCCTGGCAGTAGATGATAAGATCGGACAGCTCCTGGGCAATCTGTCGACTCTCCTTCTTGTTCTGAGGAAGATTAAACTCCTCTCCCACCTCATAGTCAAATACCTACAGGTGGAAGTGAAAAATGATTAACATTTTTCCTCAAAAGACAGTGATGTATTGATGAGAGATTAAATCTGAACCAAACTTGCACACAGAGGTATGACAGTCGTTGCCTACGCCACTACATTTCAAGGAATAAATCTGTGTTAATACAGTCGTACCTTTCCCTTGCTCTGCGCAGTGCTATCAGCCTTCTTCATCCTCTTTGGTACGTCATCAACAGGCTGCTCTTCTTTGTCCACCAAGCTCCTGCCTTCTGGTTTGTCATCCAGGATGTTATCTATGAATACATTGGACTGGGTTTAAAATTTTAAAACAAAAGATATTTTGTTTGCACCTTAACATGCAATTTTAAATTTCACAACCCATTCCAGAAAGAAAACATATCCCATTTAAGCCTCTTTTTGTGTGCAAGAAGACTATATGCACATTACATGCAATGATATCAAACTATATCAAATGCAATTCCACCACATCGTCTATGATTCATAAGTATAAAAGCTCAACATTCAGGACTAGATCCAGTATATCAAGCAGAAACTGACCTGTCAAAGATCCATAAATAAAACTTTGGCTTTAGAGTTACTCCTGATATAGTGCATGCTAAATCACCACGAAGACATACTGTAGATCGGGAGAAGCAAATTTAAACTCTGGGAATCTGCTTCTTGTGAAAACAAACTGAATTTGTATTTAAAGGGAGATTATTGTGGTATCAACTTAACTTTAGACCAGCAAGTGGGCACTATTATTAGTGACATCTCCTTGTTAGGTTCAATAAATATTTCATAGGGTACCCTATTTTTTATATTGTGCTTCAACAAATTCATTAATAATCACACGTGAGATGAAGTGGAAAAAAATGAACTTCCACCTGGAATAGTGTAGGTGAAAATTATTTAAGAACAGACAATTTTCATTCATTTCTCAGACCATTAAAACAATAAACATATTCAGGTCTGAAAGTGCCAATCATCTATTCATTTAATATTGCCCAGCTAGTGCAGTTGTAGTATGTGTTACTACTATGATCTGACCTTAACTTGAACTTCTGTTAATTGTTTGTGTATTGTGTCAAAGCTGGACATGTGTTCTTGTTTATAGCTGTATAATACTATGTCATGTAAGTGGAAGTACTGTCCTATACTGAAAACAGTTCTCTCATAAAACCCCAGCTACCTGCAGAGCATATGCATTAGTTCTGGAGCATAATCCCACAAAAACAGCTTTTAACTAATATTTTAAGCAAAGTCTCTCAACTGTAAACAGGACTAACAACACTACGGAGTTCATCCCTTTCCTCCAATTCCTCCTCTTTAATCGCAGCCAAAAGCACAAAAAGAAGCGTATCAGCTGGAGAATGCAGAAGCTTTTTGTCAGAGAAAACATGTCTGATTTTTGACATTTAAACGCTCCCTCTTAAAGCATGGCTTATCAGAGATGTTGATCTTGAATGTTTTGCTGAAGACAGCAACCAGAGATGTGAATTGGACTGTGGGGAGCTACCGGTTAAATACAGACACATTTTGTCATGTTTGAGCACTTAACTTGCACAGTCTTGGTGTGGTTTACTAATATGTTGCATGTCAGATTTTATTATTTAGTGGTTAGTAGGTCTTGCATAAGACATACTGTAAGTAGCAAATCTTAGTCAGCCTTAAATGAAAAAAAAAAAAATCTGAGATTTTCTTTTAAAGGTCAGTGACTGGTAAGTTATTTCAAAAAAGGACAAACAGCGCAGGAATTGGAGGAGTGCAAGACTGGGACTGGGACCGGGAGCCGGTAGTTTCCCCTGGTCTGTTGTTTAACGTGGGGGGCAGTGCAGGGCCTGAGAAACCAGATGGCTTTGTTTTGTTTCCCTGACGAGCCTGCCCAGCCACTGGCGAGGTCACAGACAAATACAGTATGGAGGAAAGGCCAAAGGGAGGCGATACATTTGTGGGAGAGAGAGAAGAACCACGCTGACGGTAAACAATATTTCCATTCCCAAAGACATCAAATCACAATGAAATCCAAGACCATGTGGGTTTTGCAGTTATTGTGCAGTATAAAAAAGGTATTCTGGGAGGCAGGTGCTCCATGTGTCCCAGCCTGGTGAGGTTCTTACAAAACGATGCCTACAAAATCTATCACACAGGTGGCCCAAATTCACAACAAGTAAATAATAATAATACTTTTGCATTAAGGATAAACAGAGTTAAGGCACAAGAAAAATGGCTGTGGCATGCTGTGAGGCTGGGATGCTTCATATTATAGCAGTTACATAATTGTGATTAAAAACAACTGCATGTAATACAGAAACACCCATGATGGCGATAACCATCCATTGCTAATAATCTAGAATTTAAAAAAATGTGTTTGGATAGGACACTGAATCCACTGTGAGTTGGAGAGCAATTATCTTTTATTATGAGTGTTGGCACATTAGCTATTCCTCATTTTGATTTTTACCATCAAAAAGACTGAGTTCCATATTTGTTGGCAATAGTAACATGAGGAACCTGACATAAAACTGTAACCTGATGTCCATGAAAATCCACAAAAACCTACAACCATTTTAAATACAAATGGCCTTAGGTAGCAGCTAGCAGCCAACAAAGCATGTAGTTGTAAGCCAAAAATATTATGCATGAAAACCCACAAATTTGACAAGGAAATATGCATATTGCACAAGCACATTTTTTCATATTAAAGTTCCTCTGCAGGCAAGCTGAGTAGGTACATCTGCACTGAAGAACATCGGCATCCCCTCAGGATTGACATCTGAATGTAACACTTATTTCTCTCTGCTGAAATGTTGCAACTTTCTCAAGGGCAAAATTAATCAGTGAAAGAATGCCAGCTAGCACTACACAGCAAAAAGCAGGATGAAATGGTGATGAGCACATCAGAGCTGTGCAATTTACCTTCAAGGCCATATGAGGCAGTAGAGGCAGCAAGGCCATCGGCTAAGTGGAAACAGGCAAGATACAACAGGAAAGCGAAGAGTGTCAATGAAGAGAGTGTCAATGTAAAAAAAAAGAAATGTAAGTGTTAAAAAGAGGGAGGCAGAATAAAAAAGTAAACAGAAACGAATTCAAAGTTTCTAAAATAAAAAGTACTGAAGTGCTCAGGCTCAGCTGGGTTTTGGGTTAGTTTTATATAACCTATTACACTTCTTACCATCTGAGAGAGACTCGTAGTCATAGTCATACTCATCTTCTTCTTCCTCCTCTTCCTCATTGGCGTGGTTTCCAGGTGAAGCGACACCCGGGGACCCGTTGCTTGCTTGGGCCTGCATGTGAGCAAGCTGGTGAGCCTATAAAAACGTTAAAGAGCTTTAGCCCATTTGCAGCTATTATTTATGTGCAACAGAACTCTAATGTGCTATTGTGCTAAATATTAAATGCAATAAAATTACTTTGAAGGTCATTAACAGGAGAGCTTGTATGAGACATAAATTATGCATGTGTTGCTAATACAGAGCATATGTGTGGGCAGGTCTTGCAGCTTTACTTTCTGTTTGAGAATGTCCACTGGTGCCTGATGGGCCTTGAGCTTCTTGTTCTTGAGGAGGATTCTCCCTCGTAACTGCAGCGGTGAGGGCAGGTGAGGGTCATCGCTGAAGTCACTCTCGAAAAGGAAACGTGTTACAAGGCGTTCCCCAAACACTGTCTGATGGAGAAAAAAAAAGTATATACACTACTCACAAAAAGTTAGGGATATTTGGCTTTCGGGTGAAATTTCAGGATGCACCCAAAATGCACTATAACCTTTACAAGTGAACTTAATTTGGTCTTCTCTAACCTTCTGAATGCACATGTCCAACTGTTCAGTATTTTGGTACTTTCTGGATAACTTGCTGTTCTCTAACAAGGTGCTTAATGGCAAAATTCACAACAGGTGTTTGATCCATGAATTGACCAAGAAATTTTTGGGTTGAATTAAAATTGGCATTTAAACAGTCCTCTTCATCATGCTGGTCACATTTTGACATCATGAGACCAAGACGACACCTAACAACTGATCAACAGTACCTCGCCATTGTAAGGCTTCACACAGGATGTTCTCAGAGGGAAGTGGCCACTGAGCTTAGAGCGTCAGCGTGTCATCAGCAGGTTGCAACAAAGATACAGAGAGACTGGAAGAGTCACAGAAAGGCATAGAAGTGGACGTCCTTTGGCCACATCCCATGCTGATGACCGCTTCATTGTGAACAGTGCCCTGTGGATGATGAATGCCACTCAACTCCAGGCACATCTAAGGGAGGTGAGAGGCACCCAAGTGTCATGACAGACCATTCAAAGCAGTTTACATCAGCGTGGTCTGCATGCTAAAGGACCTACAAGGGTACCTGACCACACCACCAGGCACAGGTGTCATCATCTTGCATGGGCCAGGGAGCATTTACACTGGACAAGGGACCAGTGGGCCTCAGTGCTGTTCTCTGATGAAAGTCGATTCATGTTGAGCAGAAATGATGGTCGCCAACGATGTTGGAGATGTCAAGGAGAGCGCTATGCATCAGCCACTGTTGTCACCTGACGAACCTTTGGCGGTGTTACAGACTGGGCAGGTGTGTCTAGCCAATACAGAACTGCCCTACACCTTGTGAATGGTACACTGACAAGCTAATACTACCTCAGTAACACCATTAATCCAGTCATTGTGCCCCTGCATGAACAACACAGGTCCAATTTCATCTTCATGGACAACAATGCTCCAGCTCATCGAGGTTGCATCATTAGGGAACGGCTGCTGAAGGCTGGAGTGCCTTAAATGGACTGGCCTGCACTTTCTCCAGACCTGAATACCATAGAAAACCTATGGGATCAACTGAGTCGCAGTGTAGAGGCTCGTAACCGTGCACCCCACAACCTCAATGACCTGAGGACCGCCCTTAAAAAAGGGTGGAATGCCATGCCTCAGCAGACAATAAGTCGACTTGGGAACAGCATGAGATGTCGTTGTCAAGCTGTAATTGATGCTCAAGGGTACATGACAAGTTATTGAGACATTGAGGGTGGGTATATGGACATATGATGGGTGCCATATTGAAACAAGATGGCGCCCACCATTGGCAAAGGTCTTGGGAGCATCTTGTTCTGCTCCCGAATGCTGACTTTTCTCCTCTTTTGCATAGTTGCTGTTCTTTCAACAGTGCATGGAGGTCATGCACTGCTAACATACAACTGACAGACACTACTGGATATCGCCAAGCCAAGCAACCACACAGAGTTTACTGGCTTTATACCGCCTGACCTGCAAAGCATCGTCTGCCCCCGCGGTGACCATCAGCACCCCCAGGAAGGCCTCGAAGCACCGAGCCTGCGTGAGCATGCTGATCCCAAGACAGCATGTTGGAAGCGGGGCCGAAGGCAAGGCAAGGGAGGAGGGCTACATGCTAGGCTAAAGGTGTGCCCTAGCCGGCCACCGCTACCCAGTCTCTTAATGGCAAACATTTGGTCTTTGGAAAATAAGCTAGATGAACTAAGAGCAAGGACTGAAGACCAGCGGGAGACAAGAGAGTGCTGTGCCCTAATTTTCTGCGAGACCTGGTTTTCAGACAGAGTCCTGGAGAGCGCTATTCAGCTACAGACACACTCAACACACCGGGCAGACAGAACAGGAGACTCTGGTAAGATGAGGGGTGTGTGTGTGTGTGTGTGTTTACACACCACTCGTGGTGCGGATATGTACAAACCGTCTTCAAGCACTGCTCGCCCGATGTGGAGTTTTTACTACTGAAAAGCCGTCCCATTATTCCCCACTCCAAAAGGAGCCTGCTGACCTGTCTGAATGATTACAGACCGGTAGCACTCACTCCAATCATCATGAAGTGCTTAAAGAGAGTTGTGCTGCCCCTCATTCAGGACAGCATACTGGGCACCCTGGACCCCCTTCAGTACGCCTACTGGCCCAACAGGTCCACCTCAGATGCCATCGCTGCAGCACTCCATTATTCTCTCTCCCACCTGGAAGATAAAGACTCCTACATTAGGATGCTCTTTGTCGACTACAGCTCCGCCTTCAACACGGCCATCCCCAACAAACTCACCAACAAAGTGTCTTCACTTAGCCTGCACCCCACCCTCTGCGACTGGCTACTGGACTTTCTAAATGGCAGGGCCCAATCTGTCAGGATGGGTAACAGGACCTCAGTCAGCATCATCACAAACACAGGTGTCCCACAGGGTTGTGTTCTCAGCTCCATCCTTTACAGCCTCTTCACCCATGACTGTGTTTTCTCCCACAAGGACAATATCATCCTAAAATTTCCGGGTAACACAGAAGTGATAGGACGTATCACTGGTGATGAAAAGCATCCTACAGGAGGGAGGTGGGCAACCTGGTGTCATGGTGTGAGGACAACAACCTTACCCTCAACACAGACAAGACAAAGGAGATGATAATAGACATGAGGAAAGGGAGGAGGAGACCCCATTGGCCGCTGTTCATCCGGAAGCTTGAGGTGGAGAGGGTGAGCAGCTTTAAATAACTGGGCATCCACATCAGCGAGGACCTTAAGTGGACACACAACACCACAGAGCTGGTTAAGACAGCTCAACAGCGACTGTACTTTCTGAGGAGGCTGAAGAAGTTTGACATGCCCTCTAGGATCTTCAACAATTTCTACAGCTGCATCATTGAGAGCATCCTGACCAACTGCATCACTGCCTGGTACGGCAGCAACACTGCCCTGGACCGCAAATGCCTGCAGAGAGTGGTGAAGACAGCGGAGAAGATCATCAGGACTCCACTCCCCTCTCTGCAGGGCATCTACCACCGCAGAGTCCAAAGGAGAGCTGACGCCATCCTCCACCCCACCCACCCCCAGCACAGACTGTTCACACTTCTACCCTCAGGCCGGAGGTACAGAAGTGTGAAATGTAGAACAGCCAGACTGAAGAACTCCTTCTTTCCCACTGCCATCAGACTCCTGAACAGATAACAACTCCCAAAATTCCGTTACACAGCTTTGCATATAGGAACTCACACACCGGCTGCTAAATTTGCACACTGCTCACCTGTACATTAGATATAGTCTCACCCATCTGATGTCCATATCATCTCTGCTGCTAATTATCATCTCTGCTGCTATTTATCATGCACAGTCTACTGGTACTTCTGGTACAGAAATAAGCACCAGATGCTAATTTGTAATTATACACTGCTCGTTGCACAATGCTCATTTGCACACTGTATGTAGGTCTATGCCATCTCAGGTTCACATCAGGTTGCACAATGCTCATTTGCACACTGTACATAGGTTCATGCCATCTCAGGTTCACATCATCTCTGATATCAATATACAACTATCACTTTAGTCATCCAGTGAATTTTCAGTTTCATTCCTCTTGTCTGACTGCTTTAACTGCTTTAATTGTCCAAACTGCCTAGTGTGTGTTATTAGTACTCATTAGTTTTAGTATTTAGTATCAAGGTGTGCTTAAGGAGTCCTAACTACTTAACTGTGTTGGTGTGTGTGTTATTAGCATCCATTAGTATTAGGATTGAGTTACTATGTTAGTGTGTGATGACCTTATTAGAATTGTTGTTTCTGTACCTATTACCTTGGCATTCGTTCGGAGAGCAAAGTAAGAATTTCACTGCTCAGGAAATGTAGCATTTCTTTACTGTGCACATAATAAAGCCTTTGAATCTTGAATTGACATTTTTTTTTTGTGGTATACCCATCACTGTTGTTGGCTTTTGTTTTAATAACTTGTTTGAGATGAGAAAATCACCATTGCATGCTTCTACTTAAATGCTCTGCTTTCATGATATAATATCACTGTAGCTTAAACGTTTTACATTTTCAATAAATTTCACCCGAAAGCCAAATATCCCTAACTTTTTGTGAGTAGTGTATTTCAAATTACACCAGGAGCATCCATTCAAATGATTTAAGAAGCTTTAAGTAGGAAAAAAAAAAAAAAAAAAAAAAAAAAAAGAGATGGAAGGGGAATCCATGTACCGTTCGTTCTTTCAATATTTTGTTTCTGAAACGAAAACAGAACAACCAGAAATCCCTTTCCAGACTGATAAGCTGCTACAATCTTCTTTCTGAAAGCCTCAGACAGCTCTTTCAATCTTACCATGGTGTTCACTTTCACTTCAACAGTCAGGAGCACGCCAAACTAAATGTCTGAGGTTCAGATAGGACAAGCCTCCTTCAAAATGCTGAGAAATGATGTTCTAATCATGTGCACCTGATGTGATACACTTATGTGTGATTTTAGCAATTTTAAGTGGGAATAAAAATCCCTCACCTCACTAATTTATTCCTCAACAGGAATTGCATGTTTTTAGAATTACATTTTACAGAAAAATTTAAAAAATCTTTTCTTCAGTTTTAATTGTTTAGTTATATTACTTGAATCTCCCAGTAAGGTTAAAATTGGTATTAAATATCCATATGTCCAAATATGTTAAAAAAAGACACAGGCTTTCATAGGGTGTCCTAATTTTTTCAAATGACTGTATGCACTCTCAGATCATCTCCAAAATCTCATGGGCTCATTTTTAGGCTAAGGACCACCTCTGGTGAAAATTTCATCAAAATCTGGTGAGCAGTTTTTGCATAATCCTGCTAACAGACAATCGCCCCGATCACATCTCCTTGGTGGAG
Organism: Pholidichthys leucotaenia; assembly: GCA_020510985.1. Lineage (NCBI taxonomy): Eukaryota > Metazoa > Chordata > Actinopteri > Cichliformes > Pholidichthyidae > Pholidichthys > Pholidichthys leucotaenia. The sequence goes on along the minus strand of CM035836.1, from coordinate 406,310,373 downwards.
GTAAAAAAAGGATAAGTAGGTCTAAATTTGGAAAACAAACAAACAAAAAAAAAACGTTAAGTGCACTGTGACCAAAACAATAAAATGAAAACAACAACAACAACAAACGGAATCAGATCTGTGATCCCATTTTGGCACAATTCCAATTTTATTTTGACAAGGCCAAAACCATATAACAGCTATTTCAAAAAAAAAAAGGAAAAAAAAAAAAAGGAACGAAAAATACGCAGATTCAGAGGAATCCACAACAAAAGAAAATTAAAGTGGTTTCATCGATGCAAAATAACATTATAAATAAACAACACCATGGTGATGTAAGCTGGCCAGAGGCACAGAGCTGTCTGAACATCAAAGACTTTTCTTTATCAAGCCTCTCAGAAGGCAGTCTCCAAGGAGAATGGAACGCTGGGAAGTTTTGTTAGATGAAAGCACAATGATATTCTGAGAAATAGTTGTCGTGCCAAGATATCTGTGGTCTTCTGTATGCTGCAAAACTTTAAAAAAAGAGGAAGAAGAAAGGGACAGTTGTGGCCTAAAGATCAAAAAAGTAAGCTTATGCCTGGAAGTTAGCCAGTTTAAATATTGTGTGCAGCTGAAATAATGTTGTAAAGAGAAATGAATGAGCAAAGTGATCAACAAATTGACAATGTATGTACTTTTCTTTGATATGAATCTTTAGTATGGCCACTAAATGTTTAATCATTGTTAATATGAGATGAGTAGATTTGAGAATGATGAATCTGAAATAAATTACAAAGTGCAGATGCAACAGCAAACCCACCTTGAAAATTTCAGCCATCTTGCGCTGCTGTGGGAGCGAGCAGTGGTTCTCAATGGACAGGATGACGGGCATATCAGAATTGACAAATGCGGACCGGTTAATCGCTTCCACCACATCCTGAGGGATCATCGGAAGGAAGAAATTCTTAAGGACAAGAACTCCAAGTCAAATTTGCAACAATAAAAGTAAACAACAGTAAGTCACCTCGTGTGTTTAGTATCTTAAACCAAACGAATATGACAACATGAAGACCATGTACAGCAGCACACTTTTATTGGAAGACGTTCAGGGACTTCTGCCAAGTCTCTGAAAATGCAGTGTGTGGGCAGAGGTCCAGGGACTGAGTGTTTTTCTGCAACAGCAGCTTTCTGCTTTTGTGAATTAAATTATTCATGGTCACTTCTAACCTTAAAGGGTATCTTAGAGGTAAGTGTGTGGCCGTGGTAAATAACCGGCATGCCATCATCCCCATCCCAACAGTCCAACTCAACACTCCTGCAGCCTTGCAACAGCACCTAAGCAACCAAGACAATCACAGATAATATTCATTTTCAATAAACTAAAGGAGTGCAACATATCTTGACAAATCAGGCAAATGTTTGACTTACCTGACTGTAAAGCTCAACAGACGACTCTCCTTTGAGCTGGTGCCCAGTCAAATAAGTGTTATGGGAGGATTCAATGTAGTAGTAGGACAGAGGGTACTGCAACTCCTCGAGTTTCATCTGAGATTCCTCATTACAAGAAGCAAAGTTATCCTTGTCCATCAGGAACCTGGCACAGAGAAAATATACATCCTTCTTTTGCTTCATAGTAGTAAGAAGATTAGAATTGAAATGTACAATATTAAAATGTCATAGACAAAATACACTTGTGATATTTAATCAATAATACACAAGTAGGAGTCCGGTTCCACAAACACACTTTATAAGCTGACAGTAATAAGCAGCAACAGATTATCATTATTTATTTAATGATATACTGTTCTGCGAAGGCAAGTGGTTCCCATCTGCCACACTTGAATATCGCTAACAAGCACAAACACTGGGCATGATCTAGAACAGTGTTTTTCATACAGGGTTCCCTGGAAATTTTCTAATTTGACTTCTGAATTGGTCCAGAAAATTGAAAATAATTTGCTGCTGTTGTGCATTGGTGAATGGGTGTCTACAGAACCCACGCAAAACAACACCAAAGGATTTGCAATTTTATGGCCAAATTAAGAAGTGAAATTAGAAGATTTCCCACAGAAACCTGAATGTTCCAGGGAACCCTGGTTGAAAAACAATGATTTAGACTATAAAAGCTTTACTGTCATTTTACACATATGTTCTACAAAATTTCCTATCGCCCTGCAGCCATGGTTTATACACATAATTATCAGAGACCACCAGTCCAGTCGCCTTGGACAAGCGTCCTGCTTGCTTGCTAGATAGAGCTTATTGGAGTCTTTAGCGAAAAAGTAAAGGGTCAGAGGCACACGTTACATTGTGAGGCTTTAGTACAAAGTATGGGGGGGGGGGGGGGCTGAAAAGTTGACAGTGGTCAAATTTGACCAAATGTGGTTTATTTTTCAACACAGTCTCCCCTTTGGTCCACACACTTCTTCCATCGGTGTTGCAGCGCTTGGATCCCTGCGGTTGAAAAATAAACCACATTTGGTCAAATTTGACCACTATGAACTTTTCAGTCCCTCCTCGTACATGTTGTGAGGTTTTAAACAAAACTTGAGGGTAACTAATTTCTAAACTAAAATAATGCAGCTAACAAGGCTGCTATTACCATGAACCATGACACAAACAATTACTGGGACGTGAAGGATGTCTTTTTTCAAACAGTGCCTCACTGTAGAAATGAAGGTACACAACACAACATTGCAATCATCACATATTATAAGACACCATCAATAGCTACTGTAGTTAACAATTGTTAGAACACTGCTGAAGCAAAGTAAAACGTATCTGGTGCAGAGTCCTATTGTTAATCAACTTGCTCGGTCAGATCTACAGTAACTGTTGTATAAAAACAATAAATGCATTTTTATAAAGGTCATGCATTTAGAATATTCCTTGTACCTTGCAAAACCTTCAAAGGACATCAAACCCATCTGCTTCATAGCTGACGATGGCTCAAATTTCTGCAAGCAAGAAATCATTAACAAGACTGGTCAACAGCCCCATTTTCTCCTTGTGCCTCAGGTTTAATTTGCATTCTTTCCATACTGAACTCAATTACACACCTCAGTGCCCTTTTTACATTCACCCTACTGTCCTTTTAGACTCTACCTGTATGATGCCGAGGATCTCGTCGTAGCTCAGGTGCTCTCTCTGACAGTTGACTAAGAAGTCATTGAGCTGTTGGATGGCCAATCCCAAGACACCAAGAGAAGCGTTCTCCACTCCTGTCCCATTAGTCACAATGCTGGCTGCAGCAATAGCATCTGAGATCTGCTTCTGGTTGTCAGACATTTGCTGCCTCATCCGGATGAACAGGCCAAGATCGGAACCATTGCGAGTAAGGAGGTCTGAAGCGGAAGAGAAGAAATTTAAAGAAAAAAAAAACAGACAAATGTTTTTGACTTCTGTAAGTATTTGTTCTTCTACCGAGGTCTGGCTGTAGCCCAGTGTCAGTGTCATCTATCCTGAGGTTGGTGTAAACAGGAGACGATTCTGGACTTGAGCGACTGCAGGGCACAGCAAAGGTGTCAAACAGCTCCTTCAGGTCCTTCCTGCTTCGGATACTATTGAGAAAATAATTCACAGAATTTATACCAGTTTTAGCAACCTTAAGTAGACAGCACATTTTAAGGTAATCTTTAAATTTCCAGTGTAATTTCAGTTTAGTTGCAGATACATTTACTTTGATACAGGAGTACTCAAAGTAGACAAGCTTTAATTAGTTGTATTATTCTTGATAATAAATTAATACAAGAAGTTGAGTAAAAAAAACCCATTTCATCTTCACTTGCTAATTTTCAGCAACCAAATTTAAAAGATCATTTTTTTCCCTCAGTATAAATATCCAGGAGCAGTTTAAAAAACAAAACTGCTGGGCAGCAGATGAGAGAACACTCCACAATCTAAGAAATGCAGGGGAGCTGGTATTTAAAAAATTGTTTACTTGTCGTCAAAGCAAAACTTTTATAGCATGTCTCTTTACTTCACAGTTTAAAAAAAAAATCCTGCAAGCTAAACATTATAAAGACAAGAATGCTTAAGGAATGTCATGGCATTAAAACAGCATTTCCTTTGTTTTTTAAACACAGTGCCTTTATTTGCTATTAATTAAACATGACAATTACATAACAAGAGGAAGTGAGGTGACATAATATGCACAATATTATGTGGATATATTGTACTGTATCATTGTTTCAGGTAACATATGCATATTGAAGGATTTTTTAAACATATCATATTCTTTTTTTTTTTTTACATGTAACTACATCACATATCTGATTAAATATAAGGAGAGAAAATAGAAACATTAGTCATATGTTGAAAAGCTGCACTGACATAACCAGCAGCAGTGATACCTTTACCTCTGCCTCACTATTCATCTTATACCTTTGGTGTATACACCTACACCAATGCAAACAAAAGGAAAACAATAGTTTTCACTATAATCTACCTGAATGACTTGAAAAGCTCCACAAATTCAATGAAGCTCATTGTGCTGTCAGAACTCATGAGATTCTGGAAGCCTCTGAAGCAGCCTTTACCCCGTCCGTGCCACGATCTGCTGCTCCATGATCTGAAATTCACAAAAGAAAAAACATTAACAAATGATGTCAGTGGGCAAAACTTTTTTTCTTCATCCTCACATACCCTGGCTGTGATTTGGCAGTTCCTGAAAGGACTGGAGAATGCTGTGGACGGGAATGGTTGGAACCCGTAATGCTACCAGTGGCTACCAATCCAGGGCCCTTATTAGAGAGGGACAAGTTGTCTTCTGAGGAAGCAAACAGGACTATGTGAATAAGTATCACATGGACAGAATTAAAAATGTAACAACGTTCAAACGAATTAAACTGTGCCATTTCCTGTAATTTAGCTGCATCCTCATTTGGCATATATACAGTAAATATTTAACTAACATTTAAATGAGTTACAAATGCTCTACTAAGCTTCACCTGGATCTTCTTGATCAATGCTGTCACACTCTGGTCCATTACGATACAACCCTTCTTTACAACTCCGGGTTTTTCGACAAGCCATTTCATCATCAGTTGCATCTCCACTGTCTCCCTGTGTCAGGTGCAGAAACAATGACATTATATGTGCATCCTTCCATGGGTCCGGGTGGCAAATCAGTGATCCAAGCAGAGAAGCCCAGATTATTTCCCTCTCCTCAGTTCTTCAGGGAGGACACCAAGACAATCCAAGACCAGCTGGGAGACATAGTGTCTTCAGCTTGTCCTGGGTCTGCCCTGTGGTCTCCTCCCCTCCACCTCATGTGGCATCCAGGTGGTACTCTGAATCATTATATAGCTCATCGGCACAAATGACGGTCAGCACTTGTTTCCCCACATTAAGGTGCAAGGAAAGAATCCTTTTGTCCACTGGGGAAAACGTCAGCATAGAAGGACCGAGATGGGGAGATACATTAATATCAAGGCCTGCTCACCAACTCCTGGCCCAGACAAGTCCAAAATAGGCCAAGCTCCAGCTCCTCTCCAGGAGACTGGCTCCAGAACCCAAGCTGTGCACTGAGGTGAACTACATCTAGCTGATATATCTCAACCTTGTGTGCAGGTTTAAGCTACTCCCCACCAGAGAGGGGACATTCCATATTCCAAAAGCCAGTTTAAGAGGCCTGGAAATGGACTGGGAAGGTCTCCACCTTCAACTGCCACCTGAGTCACGTAATACTGGACCTGCACAATACTGTGAAACCTTGTTTGAGTTTTCAATGGAAGTTTATTGGACCACTCTTAGTCTAGTCCTTCATCCAAACCCCCTACCATGAGAATATGGTAATCCATGGGTGGTGTAACTACACTATATAAAAGAATGGACTGAGACTGAAGAACACTTTTATTGAGAGGCTGATTTAATGTATACTGAATCCCTCTGTGGATCGCCACCATATCATGGTGGAGGGGTTTGCATGTTACAAAGATCCCAAGAGCTATGTTGTCAAGGGTAACTTGTCCCTGGTAGGGTCTCCCCAAGGAAAATTGGTCCCGGGTGAAGGACCAGACCAAGAGTGGTCCAGTAGATCCCCCATGAAAAAGTTTCTGTCCATAAGACCCGGGTGGACTCAGCCTAGGTGAGCCACATGGGTCCACCCACTTGTGGGCTCACCGCCTGCAGTAGGGATCATGAGATCGTGGTGCAGTGAGGATTGGGTGGCACTCTGGGCTCTTCTGCTTAGAGTGCTGCCTCTGCGACGCAGGCCCCCAGATAAGTGGTAGGGGATTGATGGATGTACGGTCATGGGAAAAAATTAGGACACCCTGTATAAGCCTGTGTGTGTTTGTTTGTTTTTTACATATTTGGACATATGGATATTTAATATCAATGTTAAAAATACTGGGAGATTCATGTAATACAACTAAACAATTAAAAATGAATTAAGGACTTTCTTCAAATTTTCCGTAAAATGTAATTCTAAACAAATAGTGAGGAAATTAGGACACCCCCATCTTTTTTTTAGGACACCCCACATTCATACCCACTGACAATGGCTAAAATAAATGTTAAAAATGCAAATAAAAACAAAAACAAGGTTAGACATAGGCTACAGTCACACTGCAGATCTTAATGCTCAATTCCGATTTTTTGCCGAGATCCGATTTTTTTGTGTGGGCGTTCACATTATTATTTAAATGCGACCCCTATCAGACTCCAGTATGAACGGTCTACAGCTACTGTATGAAGAGACCCGCATGCGCAGAAGAAAACGTTACGTCAGTCACAGCGTTGTGTTTACGGAAATAAATATGAGCCCCGAACGATTGCGGGGGACAGAACTTCTTCACCCTGATGTAGCGCAGCAAAATAAAATGTTAAAATCATAAATATGAGACCAGCTTCATTCCTCTACACACCAGATGACCGCTGTGATCAGCTCTGCTTTAATAGAACTGATCGATCAAACAGCTCTCTTTAAAATCAAACCCCATGTCTCAACGGGATTACCTGTATAAATAAGGTTAATAATAAATAATCCTAGCAATTACAATAGGGCTCTCATCCACTGACGCTGTCAGTGGCTCTTGCCCTAATAAACTGCACGGCTCATACCAGCGGTGTAACACTGGTCCTGCACAGAAAAGAGAAGCCGCCAGAGACTCCCCCCTCCTGTGTGCCCCCCTATCAGGCCATTTTGCTCCATAGTCATGTCCGTGTTAACTTTACATTTTAGATATTACAGCAGCCAGGACTCATGGTGTGCTGTTTACAGGGAAAAAAGAATTTGCAGTGTCCAGTAAATGTGCCGTTAGTGCGCCTGCTTGTCTGGCGGTTCAGATTGAGGTTGCTTTGGAAAATATCAGATACGTATCCGAATTAGTACCGCATGTGAAAGTGGCCTGAGTCTGGTGTGAAAAAAATCAGATACATGTTGTTCAGACAGTCATTTAAAAATCAGATATGGGTCACATTTGTGCAAAACAAAATCGGAATTGAGCATTAAAACCTGCAGTGTGATGTAGCCATAGATATGTGAACATTTTTTAATAAAGAACTGAATATTTAATGGGGTGTCCTAATTTTTTCATGACTGTATACTACTGTAACAAAGACACACTGAGAGGAAACAGCATTTATTCACTGACCCTTACAAAAGCCTTCTTCTTCTTCTTGGACTTATCGTTCATTCCCAGGGGACTGTTTTTCTGGGTGCCAATTCTTTCTCCATTACTTGTGCCCATGTTCCACCTCCGCCCACCAAAAAGCTCAATCGCCTGGGCTAGTGTGGGTCCTTCATAACGGCCATCCTCCTGAAAGCGAGAACCCACAGTAAAAGATTCAATAGGTAATTGGGACAGGTAAAAACAGACCATGTTTAATTTAAACCACTTATAGAATTGTGTATATGCATGTGCAACCACCTGAGCTATAGATGTTTTTTTCTTTATTGATTGTAAAACCAGACCGTCAGTGAAGGATAGCTCATTCCGGCCTGATGAACACATCTCACAGTCACCACAAACTTTCAGTTCTCTCTATACAGTCATGTGAAAAAAATTAGGACACCCCATTAAATATTCAGTTCTTTATTAAGAAATGTTCACATATCTATGTCTAACCCTGGTTTTGTTTTTATTTGCATTTTTCAACATTTATTTTCGCCATTTTAAGTGGGAATGAATGTGGGAGTGTCCTAATTTATTCCTCACTATTTGTTTAGAATTACATTTTACAGAAAATTTGAAAAAAGTCCTTCATTCATTTTTAATTGTCTAGTTGTATTAAACAAATCTCCCAGTATTTTTAGCATTGATATTAAACATCCATATGTCCAAATATGTTTTTTAAAAAAAACAACAACAACACACAGACGTATACAGGGTGTCCTAATTTTTTCACATGACTGTATATACATATACACAGGTATACAGCTTAGGATTACTGAAAGCCCTATTATAACCTTCCGGCGCCACACGAGTAGGCTGCCTTTTTGCAACAGCGGATCAGTTTCTTCCTATTTCTATTTACTATCTGGCTCTCTTGCTAATCTTTCTGATTCAGCGACACCTTATCCACCTTATCCATCACAGACACGTAGATCGCCCAAATGTCTCCTGAGCCAGCGTACGGAGCCACCGTTTATTGCAGGAGGTAGTACAATAGAGACCAGCTGTTAGCACTTAACCGGCCCACGATGCTAACGCAAAAACTCGACATACCGGGAGAAATAAGACAGAAACGACGTGGATGTCGAGCTGGAGTAAGACAGCAGGCGAGGAATATAAGGTACAGTCCCGTCCTTCCATCCGTTATTATGGGGAACTTTCGATCGCTACTCAATAAGACTGGCGAGCTAGCGGCTATCTATCTATCTATATCGCTACGAGAGCGTCTTCAGAGAGAGTAGCTTGATGTTGTTTACTGAGACGTGGCTAACAGAACTAGCAACAGATGCTAACGTCAAACTGGAGGGTTTCCACGCAATACGGGCAGACCGGACACCAGACAGTGGGAAGGCAAGGGGCGGAGGAGTGATAATGTATGTCAATAACAGCTGGTCCAGACTGGGACATACCACGGTTAAACAACATCACTGCAGCAAAGACACTGAGTTGCTAGCTGTTAGCATGCGGCCTACCTATCTCCCGAGGGAATACTCACACATGATATGCATTGTTATTTATGCAAATCCGACGGCAAATGCTGGGACGGCGAACGCTGGGACAGCGCGTGACATCATCCACTTAGTAACTGGCAGGCTGCTGACAGAACACCCAGATGCTCTTCTCCTCATCTCAGGTGATTTCAACCATATTTCACTGTCCCCCATTCTGCCCACGTTCACCCAGTATGTCACATGCCACACTAGAGACAATAAAACACTGGACTTATTCTATGCTAACACTAAGGAGGCGTACACCTCATCACCACTCCCCCCACTCGGGAGATTGGATCACAACTTGGTTCATCTCCTGCTGGTGTACAAACCCCTAGTACACAGACAACCTCCGGTCATGTGCACGGTGAAGTTTTGGTCTGAGGAGGCAATGGATGCTCTAAAGGACTGTTTTGAAACCACTGCCTGGGAGCAGCTCTGCGATCCACATGGTGAGGACATCGATGGCCTCACTCACACCATCACGGACTACATCAGCTTCTGTGTGGACAACACCGTACCCACCAAGACCATATGGTGTTGCTCGAACAACAAACCCTGGATCAACCCTGAGATAAAAACACTTCTGAGAGAGAAGAAGAGGATCTTCAGGTTGGGGAACAGGGAGATGCTGAAGTCCGTACAGAGGGAGCTGAGGAGGAAGATCAGAGAAGGCAAGGACAGCTTCAGGAAGAAGACAGAGGACAAGCTGCAACAGAGCGACATCGACGGGGTCTGGAGAAACCTTAAAACCATCTCTGGGCTCCAGAATATCGCCTCCCAGGCCATGGGGGGCAGGGAGTGGGCAAACAATCTGAACCTGTTTTTTAATAGGTTTGACCAACCACCCTGCCCCCAGACTGCACGCCAACCACTGCTGCCTCTAAAGTCATCGAGACCTGCTGTCCACACCCCACTCCACCAAAACCCCCCACTCCCAACACACAGCCCCCCAACCTGACCCTCACCAAGACCCAGGTGAGGACGGAGCTGAGAAAGATCAAGGCGAGGAAGGCCTCGGGACCGGACGGCATCAGCGCAAAGCTCCCCAAGTCCTGCGCAGACCAGCTGTTTGGGATTGTGGAGTACATCTTCAACCTGAGCCTGAAGCTGGGGAGGGTACCACAGTCGTGGAAAACATCTTGTGTGGTACCTGTACCAAAGACTTCCCACTCCAAAGACCTGAACAGCTACAGACCAGTGGCCCTGACGTCTCACATGATGAAGACCCTGGAGAGACTGCTCCTTGCCCACCTCCGCCCCCTGGCGGGACAAGCGATGGATCCACTCCAGTTCGCCTACCAGCATGGCATTGGGGTGGAGGATGCAGTGATCTTCCTCCTTCACCATTCCCTGTCCCACCTGGAGAAGCCCGGGAACGCGGTGAGGATCATGTTCTTTGACTTCTCCAGTGCTTTCAACACCATCCAACCGATGATCCTGAAGGACAAGCTGCTGTGCGCAGGGGTGGACCAGCACCTGTCATCATGGATCCTGGACTACCTCACTAACCGGCCACAGTTTGTGAGAACCTGGGATTGTATGTACGACACGATCATCGGTAGCACGGGGGCCCCTCAGGGAACGGTTTTGGCTCCCTTCCTGTTCACCCTTTATACTGCGGACGTCTCACACAACACAACACACTGCCATCTACAGAAGTTCTCTGATGACTCTGCGATCGTCGGCCTCATCTCCAACGGAAATGAAGCTGAGTACAGAGGACTTACCCAGGACTTCGTGGACTGGTGCCATCGGAACTGCCTCCAGATCAACGTGAGGAAAACTAAGGAGCTGGTGGTGGACTGCCGCAGGCAAGGACAACCCCTCACAGCACCAGTAAACATACAGGGAACAGACACTGAGATGGTGACATCCTACAAGTACCTGGGTGTTCATCTGAACAATAAACTAAACTGGTCAAACAATACCGACGCACTCTACAAGAAGGGACAGCGCAGGCTGTTCCTACTGAGGAGGCTCAGGTCTTTTGGTGTACAAGGGGCGCTGCTGAAGACATTCTACGACACGGTGGTGGCATCAGCCATCACTTCTGGAGTGGTCTGCTGGGGCAGTGGCATTACAGCAGCCGATAGGAAGAGACTGAACAAACTAATCAAGAAAGCTAGGTCTGTCCTGGGGCAGCGCCTTGACCCAGTGGAGGAGATAGGAGAGAGAAGGATGGTGGCTAAACTGTCATCTCTGCTGGAGTCCAAGTCCCAACCCTATGCAGGGCATACTGAACGCACTGAGGAGCTCATTTACCAGTAAACTACATCATCCTAGGTGCGCAACCGAGAGGTTTCGCAGGTCCTTCCTACCTACAGCTGTCAGACTGTATAACCTAAGCAGGGCTGCTCGCAGAGATAGCAAAAAAACGTGACGACCTAATAGTATTGAATGCAAAAGACGCAACAGACTTATACAAATGGTCCCCTCCAGTATACAACTAGGACAATATCAGTCGCTACGGAGGGTGACAATATGTATGGGTACATATTCATACTATGTAGGATAACTAAGTAGACGGTTATGCTGTTTAGTCCATCTAGCTACAATACTCCGCACTGTGTATATATATTTATGTGTACATATGTATATTCACTGCTCTTATTTTCTTATCTCCTTAATTATTGCTCTGAGTGTTGCTATCCCTGTGCTGTTGCAATCCTGGAATTTCCCCATTGTGGGACTAATAAAGGCTTATCTTATCTTAAAAGTTGAAAGGACATCACTCACATCTTGTGATCGTTGATCTTGGCCATAACCTGAACGCAGACCCATCTGGGGATCAATGTGCGAGTTCTACGACTATCCAGCCTGGGAGGAGTAGCGATTTTTGTGAAATTACATAAGTGCCCAGATCTTCTTACAATGAACCTGAGCTTGACCTTGAGCACAACCTGAATGCAGAATGTCATTTGTTTGTTTGGACTGTGTGTGAGTGTGGTGAGCCTCCAGGCAATTGTCTAGAAGGAGTAGCGATTCTTGCAACTTATGAATGGACTGGTAGACATGGTGTTATGGCATTAGCTCTTTTTCTCTTGGGATGAGTTGCACAGATGACAAAAAGCAAAATGTTTAGCTCTTGGAGAAGGAAATCAGAGTTTAAAGAACAAGAAAGCATAATACCTTCTTGTTAAAAAGAAAGGAATGACTTTGCTCTTCAATTCTCTTAAATTTCACTTCACAGAACAGCCTGTTTGGTTGTCGATGTAAATCTATACGTGTAAATTCAGATATTTATTGAAAAGAGGCATATATACAAATGAAGCACTTTAAAAGCAAACTCCATCCAGTTCACCTGATACAAACTGACATACTGCCTCCTCAGCCACTGCAGCCTCTGATCGGGAAACTTCCTCAATTTCCTGGTTGCATTCACCAACTCTGACAGGCCCTTGGAGAGCATTTGTGCCGTGTGGTTGGGGGCGACGAAGTGCAGGAGTCTAATGGAAGAATAAAACATTTAGCAAAAAGCAAGCTTGTGGATTTCAAGGCAGGGTGTTGGCAGAAACAAGGCCCGGACCTGTTGTCAGTGGTACTGAGACCATAGAGGAGACTAAGGGCGTTCTCTTCCACCGTCATCTGGCTCAGCTTGTTTTGCAAACATACAGCATGGACATCAACGCCCTGATGACCGAGGAACACCGCCTGCACAATCACATACAACACATGCTATGAGGGCATTTTAACTCTTGAACAAAACATCAAAGCTAAACCTAGAAATTCAAATCCATGAATTAAATCTGAGAAATTAAATAAGTCTTTACAGTACAGATATAGCAACACTGCAACTTTTAACAAACCTTCACTAGTCCTAGGTCCAGCAGGCCTTCTGCAAGTCCCGTTGCTACAGACTGTCCCAATCCCAGTGGTTGCTCTGTAAGAGAAGCTCCTCCACTTTGAGGTTTACCTGCCATAAGGCAACAAATTTATGATATGTTTGAGATGTAGTAAAAGCACAGGAAATTTACGAACTTGGTCACGAATGGATACATTTACAACCTGTTTAATTTGTCTGCATCATAAGAGAGATGGAGCTAAACACATGTAACTGTGTGTTTGAAATAAAAATGGCATACAAAGTATATTTTTATAATATTGGTGCCTGTTTTAAATTTGTTTGAGGACCAACAATAAAATAGGGAACAGGCTTGTCTGCTGAGACATCAACATAACTCATGTTTTATAAAGCAGAGACGACAGAAGCAATGTTTCTGGAGATTTCATCCAAATATACTCTGGTATTCACTACAGTACATGAACAATGTGTTTGCAAGTAAACTTACACAGTTTCTTATATAACATAATTTGGCCCATGGTAGGCATATCACTGAATAAAACATTCTACGGTCTATAATCTATATACAGAGTTGGTTAGGTTGCGTTTCGCCATGCTTTGGCTAGAATATCAGTGGTGTACAGAATTTTTGTTAGAATAACATAATTTCCTCATAGTTTAAATAAGTAAAAACATGAATAGCAAGAGCTTAAGGCTCTTTTACACTAAAATGCATAGAGAAACAAAGAGAGCTTTCTATCCACACTCTGTGTTCCTTTTGGTTGTATTTCTCCGTGTTCTCTGAAAGCTTACCGATATGAACCAAACACAGTAATGCCACCGGAAATGGTGGGGGTAATGTAGCCAACAATTAAAGCAAGACTAGCATAACACAAAAAAGAAAAGTACTTATTTTTTTTAAATGGCAAAACCTTCTGAGAAGCTGTGTCAGTTAGAAAGAAATTACAAAAATATTTATTATAATGTTACATCCAATTTAGCCAGTTTCTTAACAGATGGAATTAGAATTAAAATTAAAATTAGGGCTGTGCGATATGACGATATACATCGGTGACATGATAAAAAACGTCTACCGTTTCATATGAAACTTCATCGTTTTATATCAGGACACATACCCCGTTTCTACTTGTCACTGCCCCGCCTCTCACCCACAGTGCGTCAGGTGGGTTCCAGTGGTTAGCGCCACAGCAGCTAAAACAGCAAGCTAATGTTTTGCCGCTACTTCTGTGGAGCCGCTACTTCTGGGCCAGGGATGTGGGACTTTTTCCCACCGTGCTGCGTCAGAGAGGATAGTCCTCTAACCGTGTTTTAATTGGAGGTAAGTAACATTAACACCATCTCTCTCTAATTATAAAACTGTAAATGCTAAATGACGATGCTAACTTGTTGCTAATAGGAAACACGCATATCAGACCATCCTTCTGGTTTAATCACTGCCGAGTTTCTTAATTTTGCCTGAAAAAATATTACTAAAGCTCCAAAAGTGCGTGACAGTGGCCGCATACACACTAAATAAATAACCAATTAATTAAAACTTGTTAGAGGAACAAACTGGCTCTTAATGTAACTTGATTTCTAATAATTTTTAATTAGTCAAGTAGCGATAAGGAATAAAGTTGAAGTCATCTCAAATGCACATTTAAAAAACATTTTTATAACAACACTGCAAAATTAAGAGGGAAAAAGTGCATGAATTTGTACAGTTGATTTTTTTCAGTATGTAATTTAAAATGTAGAAAAAGAAATGGTCCTTTTATTGGTTATTGTACATAAACTGTAGAATTTACCAGAAATGTATATTGTGATATATATATCGTTATCGTCGAATAAGATAAGAAAATTTTGGTCATATCGCACGGCCCTAATTATAATTTGAATAAACTCCATAGTCCCCAAGGGGAAATTTATCTTGGGCTCAGTGCCACAACCCATTGCCAACATATAAAACATTCAGACATGATCCATTAAATGCATCAGCTAAAACATTTCATTGACACACAATCACATAACATTATAAAAGAATCTACTTCATAGTGGTACACAGATGGGTAAGCTAGAATAATAGATACATTGTGGAGAGTGTAAATAACGGAGGCAGATTTATGCAGCAGACGACTTTATTCACTCTCACATCAGTCATACACAGAAAAATTCTATGACACGGTGGTGGCATCAGCCATCACTTTTGGAGTGGTCTGCTGGGGCAGTGGCATTACAGCAGCCGATAGGAAGAGACTGAACAAACTGATCAAGAAAGCTAGCTCTGTCCTGGGGCAGCGCCTTGACCCAGTGGAGGAGATGGCAGAGAGAAGGATGGTGGCTAAACTGTCATCTCTGCTGGAGTCCGAGTTCCACCCTATGCAGGACACACTGAATGCACTGAGGAGCTCATTTAGCAGCAGACTACATCATCCTAGGTGCACAACAGAGAGGTTTCGCAGGTCCTTCCTACCCACGGCTGTCAGACTGTACAACCTAAGCAGGGCTGCTCGCAGAGATAGCAAAAAGACATGACGACCTAATAGTATTGAATGCAAAAGACGCAATTGACTTGCACAATGGTCCCCTCCGGTATACAACTAGGAAAATACCGGTCGCTATGGAGGGTGAGAATATGTATGGGTACATAATCATACCATGTAGAATAACTAAGTAGACGGTTGTGCTGTTTCATTCCATCTAGCGACAATGCTCCACGCTGTGTGTTTATACTGTATATTTACATATTTATTTCATCTAGCTACAATACTCCGCACTGTGTGTTTATATATATATTTATATATTTATTCCATCTAGCAACAATGCTCCACACTGTGTGTTTATATATTTACATATTTATTCCATCTAGCTACAATGCTCCGCACTGTTTATATATTCATATATTTATTCCATCTAGCTACAATGCTCCGCACTGTGTGTGTTTATACTGTATATCTACATATTATTCCATCTAGCTACAATGCTCCGCACTGTGTGTTTATATATTTACATATTTATTCCATCTAGCTACAATGTTCCGCACTGTGTTTATATATTCATATATTTATTCCATCTAGCTACAATGCTCCGCATTGTGTGTTTATATATATTTTATATATTTATTCCATCTAGCAACAATGCTCCACACTGTGTGTGTTTATATATTTACATATTTATTCCATCTAGCTACAATGCTCCGCACTGTGTGTTTATATATTCATATATTTATTCCATCTAGCTACAATGCTCCACACTGTGTGTTTATATATCTACATATTATTCCATGTAGCTACAATGCTCCGCACTGTGTGTTTATATATTTACATATTTATTCCATCTAGCTACAATGCTCCGCATTGTGTGTGTTTATATATTCACATATTCATTCCATCTAGCTACAATACTCCGCACTGTGTGTTTATATACTCATATATTTATTCCATCCAGCTACAATGCTCCGCACTGTGTTTATATATTTATATATCTATCCCATCTAGCTACAATGCTCCACACTGTATATATATATATATATATATGTACATATGTATACTCGCTGCTCTTTTTTTTTCTCTTGCCTTCTGATTGTTGCTCTGAGTGTTGCTATCCCTGTGCTGTTGCAATCCTGGAATTTCCCCATTGTGGGACTAATAAAGGCTTATCTTATCTTAAAAAGCATGTCTCAATACACCAGGGGTTCTCCTTTTATATCAACCGCCCATCTCACATCTGCATGACATCTCCCATCACAATACATTCATTCCTTCTCCCCCAACTCCTTCTTCCTGCTACCCCACCATAATCTCCATACCTATTGTCCTTCTCTGTTTACCCTCTGCATCCAGTCTGAGATGATTAACCCAGCCTCTACACTGCCCCCCCACCAGAATCTCAGACCGAGTTTCAGTCCTCATGTCCTTTTGGCTTCAGTCTCCTCCCATATCTGCTGTAACGGGGGTTTACCGCCTCCGCGGCGCTGCTGTGCCAGCGGGGGCCTCCTGGGGGGGTGTCAGTCTGCGGGTGGGCAATGGCGAGGGGGGGAAACCTTCGACTTGCCTGTGTGGCTGCTCTGATGAATCGTTTACCTGGGGAGTTCTCAGTGGGGGTCTTCCACGCCGAGGGGCCCGAGCCAACAGCACTTGCTCGTCCGCCACCACAAAGGCAGGCTTAAGTCTGTCTATGCATATTTTCTCCCAACGACCCCCAAGTCTAACAAAAAATGTTTTGTCTCCTGTTTCCAGCACTCTGAACGGGCCATCGTAGGGTGGGCGCAATGGAGGGCGGTGGGCATCGTGCCTGACAAACACGAACGCCGCATTCTTCAAAGTTTTTGGCACAAAAGCGCGTGGAAAACAGTGGTGGGCCGGGCCGGGCAGCGTGCCTGTGTCTGCGCTATGCTGCAAACGCCGAGACGGGCAGTTGTCCGGCGCGGGATTATCTGGCAAAAATTCCCCGGACAGCCGCAGTGGCTGAGAAAAAACGAGCTCCGCTGGGGAAGCCTCCAAATACTCTTTTGGTGCAGAACGCAACCCCAATAAAACCCACGGCAATCGGTTTACCCAATTGGCATCCGTAAGCGAAGCCCTGAGCACTGCTTTCAGTGACCTATGAAAACGCTCGCATAACCCATTGGCCTGTGGGTTGCACGCAGTTGTGTGAAGAATTCCAACACCCAGGCTACGGGCCATCGCGGACCAGAGGTCGGAAACAAACTGAGGGCCCCTATCGGACGTGATGCCCGACGGAATTCCAAAATGTGCCACCCTTGTCGTCAAAAAAGCGTGTGCCACGTCCGCGGACGTGGTTGCCACTAGCAGAACTGCTTCTGGCCAGCGTGTGGTACGGTCCACCACTGTCAGAAGGTGCGTGCGCCCCTGCGATGGCGGGAGGGGGCCCACGAGGTCCACGTGAAAATGGTCGAACCTCTTCGCCGGTATACGAAACAGCTCCAAAGAAGCCTTCGTGTGTCTATGTACTTTGGCTCGTTGGCACGCTACGCAGGCTGCGGCCCACTTTTTCACCTGTTTGCACAGGCCTGGCCACACGAACTTCACTCCCACCATTTTGACTGACGCGCACACTCCTGGGTGCGCCAGAGCGTGAACTGACTCAAACATGCGGCGGAGCCAAGCAACTGGGACCACCAGGCGCGGGCATCCGCGAACTGGAAGTGGCGTATGGCCAGGTGGAGAGCCAGCAACTCTTTGTCGAACGCACTGTATTTACGCTCACTGTCGCGCAAAGCCCTGCTGAAAAAAGCGAACGGCTGCCAAGAACCAGCGACACGTTGCTCCACGATGGCCCCTATGGCCACGTCCGAGGCATCGGTAGTGAGCGCTATCCGGGCCGCCGGGTCCAGGTGCGCCAACAGTGCGGCATTTGCCAGGGCTGTTTTAACCTCAGAGAATGCCTGCTCCCGCTCCGGAGTCCACTCGACTCTATCCGCGGGTTTCCGTTTCTTGAGCGCGGCGTACAATGACTGCATGAGTTGAGCTGCGCGGGGGAGGAACCGGTTATAAAAGTTAACCATCCCCAAAAATTCTTGCAGCACCCTGACCGTCTGAGGCAGGGGAAAATTCGCCATGGCGCGCACTTTGTCGGGCAAGGGTATCGCTCCCTTCGGTCAGACGCGGTGCCCCAAAAAATCAATCCCCGTCACGCCGAACTGGCATTTCACCGGGTTGATTATTAACCCGTGCTCCTCCAACCTCCGGAAAACCGTCCTGAGGTGGGTTACGTGTTCGTCCTCGGACGCGGTGGCCACCAGGATGTCATCCAGGTAGACAAACACAAACGGCAGATCGCGCAACACCGCATCCATCATGCGTTGGAATGTCTGTGCCACGCCTTTTAATCCGAAGGGCATGCGTAAAAACTCAAACAAGCCAAACGGAGTTATTACTGCTGTTTTGGGTATGTCCTCCGTGCGCACTGGGACCTGGTGGTAACCACGGACCAGGCCTATTTTAGAAAAAATGCGTGCCCCGGCGAGGTGAACGGAAAAATCCTGAATATGGGGAATCGGGTAGCGGTCGTGCGCTGTGGCGTTATTCAACCTGCGGAAATCTCCGCACGGTCACCACGATCCCTCGGCCTTAGGGACCATGTGTAGCAGGGATGCCCATGGGCTGTTTGATCGCCTGATGATGCCCAACCTTTCCAAGTTGGCAAACTCCTCGCGCGCTATGGCCAGTTTAGCTGCGTCCAAGCGTCGAGGTCGTGTGAAAACGGGTGGCCCAGTGGTGGTGATAAAGTGTTCCACCCCGTGTTTAGCGATGGCCGCCAAAAACGTTGGGACCGTGAGTGCTGGGAACTGAGTGAGCAGTGTGTGGAACTTACCGCCTGGAGCTGTGACGTTGGCTTGCATTATTGGCCCGGCCCCTCGAGCTGTACAGGAGAGAGAATCAAAAGACATTGCATTAACCAAGCCTCTGTTAGCAACATCGACTAGCAACCCGTGTGCACACAGAAAATCAGCTCCCAGGATTGGGAAACTCAATGCTGCTACGACAAAAGTCCACTCGTACATACGGCTGTGTAGGGATAAAGTCAGTGTTCTCTCACCAAAAGTCTTAATGTCCGAGCCGTTTACTGCTACCAGCCCGGGGCCGCTAGCTCCCGCTAGCCGGTCGGCATAGGACGGCAGGATGATGCTCTTCTGGGCGCCGGTGTCTACGAGGAACCGTCTCCCCGAGCGCGAGTCCGTCACATAGAGCAGCTTGCTCTCTTCATCGGCGGTCGCAGCTGCTACCGACTGCCGGCCTTGGCATTTCCCGAATGCTTGAATTGGCACGGTGGCACACATCTGCGTGCGTTCTCTCCAAAGTGGCGGTGGTAGAAGCAGAGCGTGTCTCTCTGGCGCTCCCTGGCCCCCACTGCCGCTACCGTTGGCGGCTCCTCGCCTCCGCTGGTCGTCTCGCTGGGTTCCGACGCTGCCGCGTTCACTGTGAGGGCTCTGGTGGTGAGGATGATCCGATCTGCCTCCTGGGCTACCGCACAGTAGTCACGCATGGCCAGCAACGGCGAATTGGCCAGGACCGCTCTGGCCACTGTTGGGAGGTTCCGGAGGAAAAGATGGACAAACAGAAAATGCCCGTCGTCCGTGCCCATCAACGCCAACATCTTCTCCATCAGTTCGACCGCCGACCCATCTCCTAACTCGGAGTGCCTCAGGAGCCTCTCTGCTCTCTCACAGTCCGAGAGCGTGTAGCGCCGGGTCAGCGCGGCCTTGAGAGCCCCGTATTTGTCGTGGGCTGGAGGCTGTTGGAGCAGGCTCGCTACTTGCTGAGACGTGCGAGCATCCAGCGCTGCGACCACATAGTAATATTTGGTGTCGTCTGCCGTTATTCCCCGGAGGGCGAACTGAGCCTCAGTGTGGTGGAACCAAGACCGTGGGTCATGCAGCCAAAAGTCCGGTAGTTTGACCGAAACAGCGCACGCATTGCTGTGGGTTCCTGTCCGGGCTGTCTCTGGGATGCCTGCCGCGTTGGTGGGGCTTCCCGTCCGGGCCGAGTCCAGGGTTCTTGCCTCGTGTTCCATAATTCGTCAAAGGGTCACCAGTGTGGACAGTGTAAATAATGGAGGCAGATTTATGCAGCAGATGACTTTATTCACTCTCACATCAGTCATGCACAGAAAAAGCATGTCTCAATACACCAGGGGCTCTCCTTTTATATCAACCGCCCATCTCACATCTGCATGACATCTCGCATCACAATACATTCATCCCTTCTCCCCCAACTACTTCTTCCTGCTACCTCACCATAATCTCCATACCCATTGTCCTCCTCTGTTTACCCTCTGCATCCAGTCTGAGATGATTAACCCAGAATCAGAATCAGAATCAGAATCAGATTTATTGCCATTGTTCATGTAGTACACAAACTAGGAATTTGTCTCGGTGCAATGCTGCAACATTAAACATGATAAAATAAAAGAAATAAACTATACATGCAATAAAGTGTAGAATAAGTGAGTAATACTAGTCAGCAGTTTAAATATATTAGCGAGCAGCAGATAATGTGGAGAACCATATAGTGCAGTCGGTAATGCAGGAAGAAAACAGTGATGATTGACATGAGTCTGGTTGAGCTGCTGTACATAGTGCACGAGAGTCAATAAGTCACTTAGTGTTCAGCAGTCTGATGGCAGAGGGGAAGAAGCTGTTCATGTGACGGGAGATTTTAGTCTGGATGGACCGAAGTCTTCTACCTGAGGGGAGAGGGGCAAACAGTACGTGACCAGGGTGTGAGGGATCGGCTATGATCCGGCCAGCACGCCTCCAGGTCCTGGAGATGTACAGATCCTGGAGAGATGGGAGCTTGCAGCCGATCACCTTCTCAGCAGTGCGCACGACGCGCTGCAGCCTTAGTCTGTCCCTGGCAGTGGCTCCTGCGTACCACACGGTTATGGAGGTGGTGAGGATGGCTGTGTAGAACTGCACTAACATCTTGGTGGGTAGCTTGAGCTTCCTCAGCTGCCGCAGGAAGAACATCCTCTGCTGGGCCTTTTTGATGAGGGAGCTGATGGTCGGCTCCCACTTGAGGTCCCTGGTGATGGTGGTGCCTAGGAAGCGGAAGGAATCAGCAGTGGTGATGGGAGAGCCTGTGAGGGTGAGGGGGGGCAGAGGGGTTGTGACTTTCCTGAAGTCCACAATCATCTCTGCTGTCTTCAGAGCGTTCAGTTGCAGGTTGTTGTTGTTGCACCAGGACGCCAGCTGGGCCCCCTCTCTCCTGTAGGCGGACTCGTCGCCGTTGGAGATGAGCCCGATGAGGGTGGTGTCGTCCGCAAACTTGATCAACATGACAGACTGGTGGCTGGAGGTGCAGGAGTTGGTATAAAGGGAGAAGAGTAGGGGGGAAAGTACACAGCCCTGGGGTGATCCAGTGCTGATGCTAGCAGAGTCTGAGATAGTCTTTCCCAGCCGCACATGCTGCCTCCGGTCCGTCAGGAAGTCGGTGATCCACCTGCAGAGGGAGTCAGGCACGTTGAGCAGGGACAGCTTGTCCCGGAGCAGAGCGGGGCGGATGGTGTTGAATGCGGAGCTGAAGTCCACAAACAGGATCCTGGCGTAGGTTCCCGGGGAGTCCAGGTGCTGCAGGATGGAGTGGAGGGCCAGGTTGACTGCGTCGTCTACAGACCTGTTGGCTCGGTAGGCAAACTGCAGCAGGTCCAGGAGGGGGGTGGTGATGGACTTGAGGTGGGGCAGGACCAGGCGCTCAAAGGACTTCATGACTACAGAGGTGAGCGCTACAGGTCTGTAGTCGTTAAGTCCAGTGATCCGTGGCTTCTTGGGGACAGGGATGATGGTGGAGGATTTGAGGCAGGACGGCACGTGGCATAGCTTAAGGGAGGTGTTAAAAATGTCTGTGAAGACAGGAGCCAGCTCTTTCGCACAGTGTCTCAGGGTGGAGGGAGACACGCCGTCCGGACCGGGGGCCTTGAGCGGGTTCAGTCTGGAGAACTGTTTGAGCACGTCCTGCTCACTGATGACAAGGGCAGGGGGGAAGGAGGGGGGGCGCCTTTGATGAAGTAGGGATCGTGGAGGCTGTGGAGCTGGAGGGAGGGGGGGAGTTGGACAGAGATGACGAGGTGTCAAAACGGGCATAGTGTTGGGACAGTCTTTGACAAAGGGCTTTGTCATCCTGACCTTTAGGAGCCTGAGGCCGATAATTGGTGATTTGCCTCAGTCCTCTCCACACAGAAGCCGAGTCATTAGCAGTGAACTGCTGCTGGAGTCTCTCAGAATACACAGATTTAGCTCTCCTCAGCTCTCTGTTAAACCGATATTTAACCTCCCTGTAGCAGCCCCTGTCTCCACTTTTCAGCGCTGCTTCCTTCTCCTTCCTGATCTGTCTGAGCTTAGCAGTGAACCAGGGCTTATCATTAGAGTATCTCACCCTGGTGCGCGATGGAAGAATGCTCTCCTCACAAAAGTGGATATATGAGTTCACAGTGTCCGTGTACTCATCCAAATCATGCGTGGCTCCTTTAAACATGCCCCAATCAGTTATTTCCATGCACGTTTCCAGCTTCTCCTCAGCTTCATTGGTCCATTTCTTCGTAGTGCTCACAACAGGTTTTGTGAGCTTCAATCTCTGTCTGTATGTGGGAATGAGGTGGACCATCACGTGATCAGATAGTCCGAGCGCAGCGCGGGGAACAGCGCGATATGCGTCTTTCACTGTGGTGTAACAGTGGTCCAGTGTGTTTATTCCTCTGGTGGGGCATTTAATTAACTGTTTGTAGCGGGGGAGATCGTGGCTCAGATTGCTCTGGTTAAAGTCGCCAACCACAATAACCAGAGAGTCTGGAAAAATCCGCTCTGTGTGTTGGATGTGATCCGCGAGCACGCGCTGAGCTTCGCGCGTGTCCGCGTCGGGAGGGACGTACACAGCGACGAGGATGAATGAGGCGAACTCCCGCGGGGAATAAAATGGCTTGCAGTTAATAAAAAGAAATTCCAGGGCGGGAGAACAGTGTTTGGAAATTACCGTTACATCAGAGCACCAGCTGCTGTTGATGTAGAAGCAGACTCCACCTCCTGAGGATTTACCGGAGAGCTCTGTGTCACGATCAGCACGAAACAGCTGAAATCCCTCGAGGCGCAGCGCGCTGTCCGGTGTATTTTCCCTGAGCCAGGTCTCGGTAAAACAGAGGGCAGCCAAGGAAGAGAGGTCCTTAAAACGCATCAGCAGTCTCAGTTCATCTACCTTGTTAGAGAGAGAATTGGCATTGGACAGAAATATGCCAGGCAAAGCCGTGCGCGTGCCTCTCCTGCGGAGCCGGACGAGAGCGCCCGCTCATCTTCCTCTCTTTCGCTGTCTCACTTTCCGAGCTAAGCAATGAACCAGGTCGGCGGCAGGAGCTAAAAAAACTGGGAGTAGGTCCGTGGGAGTGAAAGTCCTGATATTTAGAAGCTCTTCACGGGTATAAGAGCTGGCAGACACACAATTGACAAACAAAAACAAACAAAGGGCGCAGCGAAGCACCATGGCAACCACTGTGGGCGCCATCTTGCGCAGTCAAGATGCGCAACCCAGCCTCTACAACATAAACTATCACCATCTCCTCCACTGTTGATATGTTTGCCATTGACAGAAATGTTCAGGTGCCCCTCACTGCAGCCAGTGGAAATGGGGCGAGGTCAGATGTATGCGTGTAGATTGGGGTAGGATGTGTTGTTTACCACACCTACCAACACAAAGTTTGCACGGAAGTATGAAGGAAGTGATGGCTTTTGACGTTTAATATCACAGCATAAAAGAGCCCTTAATGGCAAACTAGGACACTGCAATTTACCCCAGGTGAGTGTTATGTTGTCAGGCTGTAGTCGCAGCAGACACCGGGCTGTGAGGTGGCTGTCCGGATCATAATGAATAACTGTAGCACCACGCAGCAGAAACTGGTGAAGGTCTGGCTGTAGTGATAAGACATACCTAGAAAACGAGAGTAAATGTTTGTGATGGGCCTGCTAAGCTGCAGCATCTGGCTACCACGGTATGTGGGAGTTTTTTTTTCTCACCATGGTATGAGTTCTGTGCCATGGCTAAAAGCTCTGTGAGTCTCTTCAGTCCCCTGAAACTCCACCTCTTTCAGCGACAGCTCAGACGACAAGTCACCTTCTGAATCTGATAAGTCCCCAACAATGAATCTGAGGATGAAGAGAAGTTGAGATTCAAGAGCAGAAAAAGCAAACAATTCTCAGCTTCTTCATTTATTTTTTTTCCTGAATGAATTGCGGTCCAGTCAGGTGTGAGGCATTGGAAAGCTCTGATGGAAAATGAAAAAAGAAGCAAAAATGTAGCTCTGATATGTTGTGCTTCTTTTCAGCAGGCACATGAGCCATGCGTTTCTAAGCTAACCGAGCTTCTACTGATTCTAAAACTTAGAACAGTGCTAGCAAGCATTTGTAAAACTCCAGTATTTGTTTCTGTGGGACCATGTACAAAATACTTTTTTTTCCTGGTGTTAGCTTAATTTATAGGAACTGGAAGGGAGAAAAAAAAAAAGAAAAAAGTAGAGGTGGTATGAGGGGAAAAATAGAACAAGATTTTGGCAGTGTTTTTAAGTGGGAAAAAAAAGCAAAAGAGGATGCTATTTGGAAAGATATTCAGAACACAGGAAAAGAAATCCTAAACTTCCCTGACTAAAGTAACATTTATTTGGATTCCAGTCCAGATAGATGAGCACCATGCTGCTGGCCAACATTCAGTTGCTATCCTACACAAC
The DNA here is from genome assembly GCA_020510985.1 of Pholidichthys leucotaenia. NCBI lineage: Eukaryota > Metazoa > Chordata > Actinopteri > Cichliformes > Pholidichthyidae > Pholidichthys > Pholidichthys leucotaenia. The sequence goes on along the minus strand of CM035836.1, from coordinate 406,285,291 downwards.
ATTTCTGACTGGAAAAATGACTAGAAATGCAGGAGATAAACCAGGCTTCCTTAACACAAATGTCACCAATCAACACTTAATGATTTAAGTCAGTATTCTACAGCATTTAAAATCCATTCATCCATCCATCCATCCATCCATCTTCTTCTGCTTAATCCTTTTCGGGTCATGGGGGGGCTGGAGCCTATCCCAGCATCTTTGGGCGAGAGGCAGGGTACACCCTCGATAGATCGCCAGTCCATCGCAGGGCCAACGCAGAGAGACACACAACCACTCACTCTCACAGTCATACCTAGGGACAATTTAGAATCCCCAGTTTGATGCCAATTGACCTAACTTGCATGTTTTTGGCATGTGGGAGGAAACCGGAGAAATCCCGAAGTAAACCCACACAGACACGGGGAGAACATGCAAACTCCACACAGATCACCGTTGGTCAGGGGCTGGGATCGAACCCTGGATCCCCCGGCCAAGGGTGAGCTGCTGTGTTGCCGCAGCGCTAACCACTCCGGCAGCACAGCAACTCTCCAGTTTGTGTTATTTGCTGTCACCAGAGTGCTGAGAACAAGCAGAGCTCTGCTCCTTCCTGTCCTGACAGGAAACTAACATGTTATCTTTTTTAACCTCCGTAAAGCAAGGTTTTATCTTCAATACACAAATGTGTTTCTTCACAAACCCATTATCTTATGCTAGTGTTTGACACAATAACCTAAAGTGAGAGATAATACTGAGCAAGCACAGGTGACAATATAAACTGCACCTGAATAACGAGCTTAAAATGAATGTGCAAGCTAATTTTGCTTTTGAGCATTAAACAATTAAAAACATACAGTATTTATAATTTTCATTTCATTTTCATGTATTGGTTTATTTACAGGGACATTGCTCATCAATTAAGAGAAAATCAATTCTGTAAATCAGCCAGAGTTAGAAAGACAGTTTTCATCAGTTTTCAATGGCACCCTAGAAACTAAGTCAACACATAATTAAAGTCTATTACTGTACATAATCCATTACAACCTTTTTCCAGTTCTTTGAACAATCTAAGATTTTGGATTTTTGTACTATAGTTTATGGTGGTTTCTCCATTTGTTTAACTGCTGAATTTACATCTACAAATATACATATGCATGAGCCTGGGTGTGTAAAGCAGAAACTGTGTTTTTACTCAGAAGCAAACGCCTGACCACACCAATCACTCCCAGCATGGCAGCATTCAAAGTGCTTATACTAAGCTATATACAGCATTATTTTACTGTGACCATGAGTCATTGTCTGCGAATGAGCAGGAAAATAAAGCACTGAATTTTCTAAAGAGACCTCTGGTAGCAAGGGTCATACTGGACGCTCAACACAACAATTGTGTTCAGCTTGCTGCAAAGGAAGCATTCTACTAAAATTCATAAATATGCTCACACAGTCCCAACTGGGCCTTCACTGAGGAGTGGCTCATTCTGCCTGATGAACACACCCCACCGTATACACAGAGAGGCGGACTGATGAGCTGAAGTGTGTGTGTGAACAGCTGCTGCTCGCACCGATCGAGTCCAGGGAGTATGGAGTCAATTCAGTGCCTAAAATACTTTTGGCCCATAAATTAATATTCAAGTCATTTCAGTGTTATAGCTGCAAGTCAATGTTTTTTAACCGTGTGAAATAAATCTGTGTGATGTGTATTAGCAATGAAAGTTTGTGCAGTGACTAAGCCATATAGAAGTGCTTTTTTTGAACATTAAAAAAAGACGAGGCAGAAAACTGCCTGTAAAAACTCTGTGACCTTCTCTTTTTTGAACACATCCAAACTTAACCAGATTCAGACTGTTTCATGTTTACCCATTCTTCCTTGTTGCTTTGATTTTAACTGGATGAGTATTGTATGAATTTTTCCAAAATATATTCTGGACGTTTTATTAACTGAAGGTTTACATGTTCTTTCTCTCTGAACTTTGAGTAGTTTGCGTGAGTTAGCTGACTGGCACTCCAGACTGCTAAACTAATACAGAGTGTTTTCTTGTGTGTAAGAGTATACATTTAGAAGGGGGAAACTCCTTTAAGGTATATTTAGAAGAAATTTTAAAAAGTGATTAATTTGTAATTAATCCATTAGTTAACTATGGGGAAAACCGGAGTGGTGACCTAGTGGTAGCGCATCCACCTCACAGCCGGGAGGCTTTCACTACTTACAGTAGCTGTGTGGCTTAGGGTCATAAAGACGGAGATAGGCGCCACTCCTATACACCACATGGTGCCCTACACGCTGTGGAAGGGAATTAACTAACTAACTTAACTACAGGGAAAAATGTGATTAATGATGAATAAATATTTAAATTGATTGAAAGCACTAAAAAACGCTGCAAGCGTCCTTAAAAATAAATAAATAAAAGTGCACTATTAAGTCGTACATGTGCCATTTGATACATCACTATATATTCTAAATGCCCCCAACACAATCCTTAATGTAAGTAAAGCTAAAAACGATTATAAAAAATGAGAGAAAACTAACTGATTGTGGCAGCGATCCCTTAATGAGTTGGTTCTGGATGACAGCAATGGGCCGGTGGAGGAAGGACTGGTGGATGTTTCATCGGGATCCTCTGCCTCCAAACTACGATTACAAGATCTGAGGAGCAGAAGGAGGAAAGGCAGACAGACAAAGTTAATTTAAAAAAAAAAAAACCTGAATACCGTGTCTAACATTGTCACTTCATAGTCTTTGAGGACTTTGTGTACCTGATAATTTGGAGGATGCCGCTCACAGTAGCTTCTTTTTCTGGAACATGTAGCCCATCCGAGCCAGAACGTGATATGAAATTGTGTTGGCCACTGTAGTCAGAAACAAACTGTGGGGAGAGAAGCAAAATGTAGAAAAAAATAAAGAAATAAATAAGGACCTGCATTTATATTGCACTTCTCAATTTCAGAAATATCATTTATGTTTCAAAGCCACTTTTCCCATTTCAGGTCACAGGGGGCTGTTGATCACATTAAATACGTGAATGTATGCACCCGTTTCTGGTGCTGACTATACCTCTATCGAGTCATCTGCGTTATCTGGAGATGGTTTGAGGCTAATGATGCTTGTGGTGCCATCCAAAGCATCACTTAACTCTTTAAGAAAAACCCCACAAAATGGCACCACCTACAGAGAGAAAGAAAAGCCCAAGTTATATGGTCATGTCACTGATATAAAGCTTTTGTCCAGATAATTCTTGTTTATGAGTAAGCAAAAAACCAACTTTGCATCCTGGAATATTGAGCGCTCTGGTTACAAGCTTCTTGTATTCAGAAGAAGACTCGTGCTGAGCCATAGCATCCTTTAAGCTTCTCATGGTCTCGATATCCGATTGGTCCATAAACTGCCACATCTTTAGAACCTTGCGGGACCTAATAGAAAAAAAAATACAAAAGTTGTTTTAAAAAAAGACTATATAGTGTGTAAAATTCTATAATCTGTATGTCAGCATGACTGAATTGTCTTTCTTCCAACCTGAGTCCAGCCAGAAACTCCATGACACCGTTGTAGTTTCCCATGTTCCAGCAGCATTTAGCAACATGGACGAGATATGAGAAAACTTCTCGTTTCTCCTCCATGGAGCTTGCGGTCAGGACAAGCCACGTCACCCAAGAGCTCACCTAAGTGACAGATATTTTACATATGACACTGCTGGTCACTATCACACTGAAACTGACACACAAATTATAATATTTTATTTGCCAAAAGAACAATGAGCATTTGTAGTGGTGCAATATGTTTTTACACCCCAGCTCACAGAAATCAAACAAAGGCATCAGAGTATGTAAATATAAATTGGGGGTTTATTTCTAGGCATAATCACGAGGACGTGAAAGTCATTAAAGCGCGATGAGGGGTGGTGGCCAGACTTTATTGACACTTAAGCAATTACACAACTCCCGAAGAGTGTGGCACTGTCGCTGCAAGGCCATGAAGATTACAGATAACATTTTTAATAACAAAATAACAACAAAGAATTTGAATATTATATGTTACAAAAAAGTTGATTTTTTTAAGTGTATGGGGGGGCTGAAAAGTTCATAGGCTGGAAAGTTCATAGTGGTCAAATTATTTTTCAACACGGTCTCCCCTTCGGTCCACACACTTCTTCCATCAGTGCTGCAGCACCTGAATCCCTGCAGTTGAAAAATAAACCACATTTGGTCAAATTTGACCACCATGAACTTTTCATCCCCCCTCGTATCAGTGTGTTATTGCATGGCTGTTACCAGGTGTGTTAAAAACCTATAATCTGAAAATGACACTCGCTGCTACATAATAGTCAGCTGACATTTTTAATCTGCATGGTCTCCGTTGTACTCAGGAATTCTAGTCTGCAAACCTGTGTCTCAAGTAGCAAAGCATGCATGCATGGGACTGTGCCAGCTAGACGCACGCTTACACTCTTACCACATACAAAACAGAAAGAGTGAGATCAGATATCTATCAGCTGCGCACTGTCTCTGCACTGACTGACCTCAAGCATGTGGAAAACTCAACCAGATTAGGGTCAACTTCCCTTCACCATCTCTGTAACAGACAGACACCAGCATGTCACAGACAAACGTCAGCATTCACTTTTGCTACCCAATGCTCTGCTACATCTTTTTTTTTTTTTTGGTATGTTTTAGAGCATCACAATGTAAACCACGCACATATAAGTGCACACAGTCACTGTCTCTAACCTACTTGAAGGTGGTAACAAAATCCCACTCACTCAGAGATCTATTACTGGGTTATGTAAGGACTTGCAAATCCCAATACAGTTAACTAAATAAAGCCACAAATGCCAACACTGACATAAACGTAGACATATACAGTATATATATATATATATATATATAGCATACTGTATATCAAAGGACGTAGATTCACATGAAGTTTTGCTTGATGAAAAGGTGGGAAATGAGACCCCCTAACCCCCTTGTGATAATTACACAAACTAGTGCAGAAATCATGTTTGTGGCCTTCAGTCAAACCAACCTTTTAACATAAACACTGGAGCATCTTGGAAAGATAATAGTTAAAACAGCACTGGATCTTGATTGAGAAGCTCCAGGAATTTTTTTAACTTTCCAATTCAGTAAAAGGAAAATATGTTAATATTATCATATCTATCTCAAATTACAATCTGTCAGTGGATTAATAGTGGTTTTTTCACACTCTTCATGGCTTGCTGATCCACAAGGCTGCTTTTGTTTCTAATGATCAAATGAGCATTCTCCTGAAATTTCATTAATGTTGGACAATGCCTAAAGGTCCCGACCAAAATGCTTTCATCAACATTCAGCATTCACCATATATTCAGCATTTCCAAATCCAACTTTGGTAGCTAACCCTCAATATTATTCAAATGACAGTTTGGTTTTTTTTCATACAATACAGGTACATCTCAAAAAACTAAAATATCATGAAAAAGTTCAATATTTTTTGTCACTCATTTCAGAAAGTGAAACCCATATATTATATAGATTTATTACACAGAGAGTGACATATTTCAAGTGTTTATTTATTTTAATTTTGATGATTATGGCTTACAGAACATGAAAACTCCAAATTCAGTTTCTCAAAAAATTAGAATATTACATAAAATTAATTTTAAAAAATAGTTTCTTGATAGAAATGTTAGCCGACTGAAAAGTATGTCCATGTACACACTCAGTACTTGGTCAGGGCTCCATTTGGATTAATTACAGTATCAATGTGGTGTGGCATGGAGGTGATCAGCCTGTGGCACTGCTGAGGTGTTATGAAGGTCCAGGTTGCTTTGATAGTGACCTTCAGCTCATCTGCATTGTTGGGTCTGGTGTCTCTCATCTTCCTCTTGACAATACTCCATAGATTCTCTGTGGGGTTTAGGTCAGGAGAGTATGCTGGCCAATCAAACAGTGATGCCGTGGTCATTAAACCAGGTTTTGATACTTTTGACGGTGTGGGGGGGGGTGCCAAGTCCTGCTGGAAAATGAAATCAGCTTCTCCATAAAGCTTGTCAGCACAGGGAAGCATGAAGTGCTCTAAAATTTCCTGGTAAACAGCTGCGCTGACTTTGGTCTTGATAAAACACAGTGGACAAACGCCAGCAGATGACATCTGTTCAGATGAAAGTAAATTTTGCATTTCATTTGGAAATCAAAGTCCCAGAGTCTGGAGAAAGAGTGGAGAGGCACAGAATCTAAGTTGCTTGAGGTTTAGTGTGAAGTTTCCACAGTCAGTGATGATTTGAGGAACCATGTCATCTGCTGGTGTTGGTCCACTGTGTTTTGTCAAGACCAAAGTCAGTCAGTCATGCTTTCCTGTGCTGACAAGTTTTATGGAGAAGATTTCATTTTCCAGCAGGACTTGGCACCCCCCCACACTGCCAATAGTATCAAAACCTGGTCCTATCAACCTGGACCTTCATGACACCTCAGCAGTGCCACAGGCTGATCACCTCCATGCCACGCCACATTGATACAGTAATTAATCCAAAAGGAGCCTCGACCAAGTATTGAGTGTGTACATGGACATACTTTTCAGTCGGCTAACATTTCTATCAAGAAACTATTTTTTAAAATTAATTTTATGTAATATTCTAATTTTTTGAGAAACTGAGTTTGGGGTTTTCATGTTCTGTAAGCCATAATCATCAAAATTAAAATAAATAAACACTTGAAATATATCACTCTCTGTGTAATGAATCTATATAATATATGGGTTTGACTGTCTGAAATGAGTGACAAAAAATATTGAACTTTTTCATGATATTCTAATTTTTTGAGACGTACCTGTAATTATTTGTTAGAAGGAAAGGGGGAAGCCTTTTGGAACAACAGCCATCCATCCATCTTCTACCGCTTAATCCTTTTTGGGTCGCGGGGGGGCTGGAGCCTATCCCAGCATCTTTGGGCGAGAGGCAGAGTACACCCTGGACAGATCGCCAGTCCACTGCAGGGCCAACACAGAGACACAGACAACCATTCACTCTAACAGTCAAACCTAAGGACAATTAAGAATCCCCAGTTGATGCCAATTAACCTAACTTGCATGTCTTTGGCCTATGGGAGGAAACTAGAGTACCTAGAGTAAACCCGTAAACCCACGCAGACACGGAGAGAACATGCAAACTCTACACAGAAGGATCACCGATGGTCTGGGGCTGGGATCAAACCCATGATGGTCAGGGGTGGAATCGATCCTGCAACCTTCTTGCTGTGCTGCCACAGTGCTAACCACTGCACCGTGCTGCCCTTTTGGAACATTTTTTTAAAAAAATTCTGTAGACTTTCGACTTCCCTAGACAGAATACATGTGTGTGTGAATGAGAAGGAGGCAGGTGTAATGGCAAAATTGCAATGAGTAGAAGTAGTGAAGGTAGTTGAGTTTAAGTACCTGGGGTCAACCATCCAAAGCAATGGACAGTGCACAAGAGAGATGAAGAAAAGAATGCAGGCAGAGTGGAGCGGGTGGAGACGAGTGTCGGGATGATTTGTGACAGAAGGGTAGCAGCTAGAGTGAAAAAGAAGATTTACAAGACGGTAGTGAGACCTGCTATGATGTATGGTTTGGAGACGGTGGCACTAACAAAAAGACAGGAGGTGGAGCTGGAGGTGGCAGAGTTGAAGATGCTAAGATTCTCATTAGGAGTGACTAGTAGAGACAGGATTTGTATCGGAGGGACAGCTCAGGTTGAGCGGTTTGGAGACAAAGAGAGGCAAGGCTGAGATGGTTTGGACATGTAAAGAGGAGGGATAGTGGATATTTTGGACAAATAATGTTGAAGATGGCGCTGCTAGGTAGGAGGAAAAGAAAAAGAGCACAGAGAAGACTCATGGGAGTAGTGAAAAAGGACATGGACAGTCATGGTGTTGGAGAGGAAGATGCAAGGGATAGGGTGATATGGAGGTAGATGATTCACGGTGGCAACCTCTACAGAGAACAGGCAGAAGACGAAGAAGAAGAAGAAGAAGAAGAAGAAGAAGAAGAAGAAGAAGAAGAAGAAGAAGAAGAAGAAGAAGAAGAAGAAGAAGAAGAAGAAGAAGAAGAAGAAGAAGAAGAAGAAGAAGAAGAAGAAGAAGAAGAAGAAGAAGAAGAAGAAGAAGAAGAAGAAGAAGAAGAAGAAGAAGAAGAAGAAGAAGAAGAAGAAGAAGAAGAAGAAGAAGAAGAAGAAGAAGAAGAAGACGAAGACGAAGACGAAGAAGAAGTATGGTAACTAATGAACAACAGCCGTGCACACACTAATGTCACACTCTGCTGCACTGTGCGTCCCATGCATGAAACCTGTCAATCAAGCACTTTTACCATCATCACATAATATCAACCTATGTCACCACTGGAGTTGAATTACAATCGCCATCTAAAACCTTCTGACCACATGCAAACAAGCTTTTTGCATCGCAACAGATCAAGGACACTGTGCTCAGTTGGCAACTCTTCAGATATTCCAGATAGCAAAAGTGTGTACTCAGTGTTGCGTATGACAGATAAAAGACAGGATATGAGGAGATATAAGATATATAGAGACAGAGCTTGTAACAACACAGAAGAGCAGCAAAGGGCAAACAACTCAGATTAGTGTTCAATTATATCAGACTTGAATTGTGTAAAAAGTGTCCTCAAACAATGGCCATACAGTAGGTGTTATCTATGGCAACATGGGGAAAAATCTAATACACATGCATGCACATACACACACACACGCACACACACACATACACACGCGCGCGCGTGCGCACACACACACACACGCATACAAACAGAGTTCAAGATCTGGGTACAACCTGATCCCCCTTTGATCTTTAAGTATGTGCCACCTGTCCATCCATCTGTCCTGTCTTTCTGTCCCCAGCATGGTGGTGCTGGTGGTGTGTGTGTGTTGTTAGTCAAACTATGAGGGTCAGTTTCTCCTTGATACAAGAATTACATAACAGTGGCAGACAGAGAACTATTACAAACTAAACGCATAAGCACATACTGGTCCTATCAAAGCTAAACACTCTGGACAGATACAAAGAGGCCCAAACTGCTGACTACTCCCCGGCTTGCAAATGTCCCTCCCCGGGATATCCTTCTTCACTCCCATACATGGCTTGAAAATTAACAAAATCAAAAGCATCAGATTTTAAACTTTCAGTGGGAAAGGAAACAAAAAATGCCATTAACGTATCTCAGTTTAGTGGATCTACTTTAGGACACATTAATCTCAGTGTACTCAGTTTAAAATTTCCTTCAATTATACTCTTCCCTCATAGAAAATACATTGTTTTGGATCAAAGTCTGTTTTTATACTTGGATATCCATTTTTGCCTTAAATACTATATGCCCAATCCCAAAATTAAAGATTATCTTGTGGAGAGTGCAAATAAGAAACCAGACTTGCACGGCAGACAAACTTTATTCACTCTCTCACTTCATTCATACACAGAAAAAGCATTCTCCCTATACACCAGGGTCTCTCCTTTTATATCACCCCACTCCTTACCCCTGCTCCCCGAGATCTTGCATCACAATACATTCAACACATCATCACCCCCACTGTCCCCCCAGCTACTCCTTCCTGCTGCATCACCATAACTTCTCCAATTACAATACGTATTGACCTCCTCTGTTTAATCCCCCACTCTCTACCGGCAGAGGGACTATTTGCCTCCCCTCTGCTTCCAGTCTGAGATGATTATCCCAGCGTGGGTTCCCTACACTGCTCCCCCCAGAGTCTCAGACTGAGTGTCAACCCTCACGTCCTTTTGGCTTCAGTCCCCTCCCATATCTGCTGTAACGAGGGTTCTTCAACTCCGCGGCGTTGCTGTGCCGGTGGGAGGCTCCTGGGGGTGTGTCTGTCTGTGGGTGGGCAATGGCGAGGGAGGTGAACATTTGACTTGCCCGTGTGGCTGCTCTGATGAATCGTTTACCTGGGGAGTTCTCAGTGGGGGTCTTCCATGTCGAGGAGCTCGAGCCAACATCACTTGCTCGTCCGCCACCACAAAGGCGGGCTTAAGTCTGTCTATACATATTTTCTCCCGACGACCCCCCAAGTCTAACAAAAAAATGTTTGTCCCCTGTTCCAGCACTCTGAACGGGCCATCGTAGGGTGGGCGCAATGGGGGGCGGTGGGCATCGGGCCTGACAAACATAAACGCCGCGTTCTTCAAAGTTTTTGGCACAAAAGCGCGTGGAAAACAGTGGTGGGCCGGGCCCGGTAGCGTGCCTGTGTCCGCGCTATGCTGTGAACGCTGAGACAGATGGTTGTTTGGCGCGGGATTATCTGGTAAAAATTCCCCGGGGAGCCGCAGTGGCTGAGAAAAAACAAGCTCCGCCGGGGAAGTCCCCAAATCCTCTTTTGGTGCAGAACGCAACCCTAACAGAACCCACGGCAACAGGTCTACCCAATTTGCATCCGTAAGCGAAGCCCTGAGCGCTGCTTTCAGTGACCTATGGAAACGCTCGCATAACCCATTGGCCTGTGGGTTGTACGCGGTTGTGCGATGAATTGCGACACCCAGGCTACGGGCCATCGAGGACCAGAGGTCGGAAACAAACTGAGGGCCCCTATTGGACGTGATGTCTGAAGGGATGCCAAAACGTGCCACCCATGATGTCAAAAAGGTGCACGCCACGTCTGCGGACGTGGTTGCCACTAGCGGGACTGCTTCTGGCCAGCGTGTGGTGCGGTCCACCACTGTCAGAAGGTGCGTGAACCCCTGCGATGGTGGGAGGGGGCCCACGAGGTCCACGTGAACATGGTCGAACCTCTTCGCTGGTATACGAAACGGCTCCAAAGGGGCCTTTGTGTGTCTGTGTACTTTGGCTCGTTGGCACGCTACGCAGGCTGCCGCCCACTCTTTCACCTGTTTGCGCAGGCCTGGCCATACGAACTTCGCTCCCACCATTTTGACTGACATGCGCACTCCTGGGTGCGCCAGAGCGTGAACTGACTCAAACACGCGGTGGCGCCAAGCAACTAGGACCACCGGGCACGGGCGTCCTGTGGAGACGTCACAGATTGGGGGCACTCCCGTCTTGCAGTACTCTGCTCTCCAGCCTTAACCCTGTTGGTCCAGACTGGAGCGCGCACACGTCCGCGTCGCCAATCTGCTCTGCGGCTATGGCTGTATAATCTATCCCTACGCAGACTGGGGCTACTACTGCACGCGAGAGGCAGTCCGCCACCACATTCAGTTTACCGGCCACATGCTGAATATTGGTCGTAAACTCTGAGATCGCAGCTAGCTGTCTCTGCTGCCAGCTCGACCATGGTTCCGAAACCTTGGCCATCGCGTACGTTAGCGGCTTGTGGTCCACGAACGCAGCAAAGCTGCGCCCTTCCAGCCAGAACTGGAAGTGGCGTATGGCCAGGTGGAGAGCCAGCAACTCTCTGTCGAACGCACTGTATTTACGTTCACTGTCGCGCAAAGCCCTGCTAAAAAAAGCGAACGGCTGCCAAGAACCAGCGGCATGTTGCTCCACAACGGCCCCTATGGCCACGTCTGAGGCGTCAGTAGTGAGCGCTATCCGAGCCGCCGGGTCCGGGTGCGCCAACAGTGCGGCATTTGCCAGGGCTGTTTTAACCTCAGAGAATGCCTGCTCCCGCTCCGGAGTCCAGTCAACTCTGTCCGCCGGTTTTCATTTCTTGAGCGCGGCGTACAATGACTGCATGAGCTGAGCTGCGAGGGGAGGAACCGGTTATAAAAGTTAATCATCCCCAAAAACTCTTGCAGCGCCCTGACCATCTGAGGCCGGGGAAAATTTGCCACGGCGCGCTCCTTGTCCAGCAAGGGTATCGCTCCCTCCGGTGAGATGCGATGCCCCAAAAAATCAATCCCCGTCACGCCAAACTGGCATTTCGCCGGGTTGATTATTAACCTGTGCTCCTCCAACCTCCGGAAAACCGTCCTGAGGTGGGTTACGTGTTCATCCTTGGACGGGGTGGCCACCAGGATGTCATCCAGGTAGACAAACACAAACGGCAGATCGCGCAACACCGCATCCATCATGCTTTGGAATGTCTGTGCCGCGCCTTTTAATCCGAAGGGCATGTGTAAAAACTCAAACAAGCCAAACGGAGTTATTACCGCCATTCTGGGTATGTCCTCTGCGCATACCGGGACCTGGTGGTAACCGCGGACCAGGTATATTTTAGAAAAAATACGTGCCCCGGCGAGATGAACAGAAAAATCCTGAATATGGGGAATCGGGTAGCAGTCATGCGCTGTGGCGTTGTTCAATCTGCGGAAATCTCCGCATGGTCGCCACAATCCTGGTCTTAGGGACCATGTGTAGTGGGGATGCCCATGGGCTGTTTGAACGCCTGATGATGCCCAACCTTTCTATGTTGGCAAACTCGTCGCGCGCTATGGCCAGTTTAGCTGTGTCCAGGCGCCAAGGTCGTGCAAAAATGGGCGGCCCAGTGGTGGTGTAAAGTGTTCCACCCCGTGTTTAGTGAAGGCCGCCGAAAACATCGGGACAGTGAGTGCTGGGAACTGAGTGAGCAGTGTGTGGAACTTACCGCCTGGAGCTGTGACGTTGGCTAGCATTGTTGGCCCGGCCCCTCGAGCTGTACAGGGGAGAGAATCAAAAGACACTGCACTGATCAGGCGTCTGTTAGCAACATCGACTAGCAGCCCGTGGGCACACAGAAAATCAGCACCCAAGATTGGGAAACTGCATGCCGCTATGAAGAATGTCCACTCGTACATACGGCCGTGTAGGGATAAAGTCAGTGTCCTCTCACCAAAAGTCCTAATGTCCAAGCTGTTTGCGGCCATCAGCTCGGGCCCCTAGCTCCCGCTAGCCGGTTGGCGTAGGACGGCAGGATGAGGCTCTTTTGGGAGCCGGTGTCTACGAGGAACAGTCTCCCCGAGCGCGGGTCCGTCACATAGAACAGCTTGTTCTCTTCACCGGCGGTCGCAGCTGCTACTGACTGCTGGCCTTGGCATTTCCCGAACACTTGAATTGGCACAGTGGCACACATCGGCGTGCGTTCTCTCCAAAGTGGCGGTGGTAGGAGCAGAGCGTGTCTCTCTGGCGCTTCCTGGCCCCCACTGCCGCTACCATCGCCGGCTCCTCGCTTCCGCTGGTCGTCTCGCTGGGTTCCGACGTCGCCGCATTCACTGTGAGGACTCTGGCGGTGGGAATGATCCGATCTGCCTCCTGGGCTAGCGCACGGTAGTCCCACGTGGTCAGAAACGGCGAGTTGGCCAGGACCGCTCTTGCCTCTGTTGGGAAGTTCTAGAGGAAAAGGTGGGCAAACAGAAAATGCCCGTCGTCCGTGCCCATCAATGCCAACATCTTCTCCATCAGTTCAACCGCCGACCCATCTCCTAACTCAGAGCGCCTCAGGAGCCTCTCCGCTCTCTCACAGTCCGAGAGTGTGTAGCGCCGGGTCAGCGTGGCTTTGAGAGTGCCGTATTTATCGTGGGCTGGAGGCTGTTGGAGCAGGCTCGCTACTTGCTGAGTCATGCGAGCGTCCAGCGCTGCGACCACATAGTAATATCTGGTGTCATCTGCCGTTATTCCCCGGAGGGCGAACTGAGCCTCAGTGTGGAGGAACCAAGACTGCGGGTCGTGCAGCCAAAAGTCCGGTAGTTTGACCGAAATGGCGCACGCGTTGCTGGGGCTGTCCGTCCAGGCCGTCTCTCGGATGCCTGCCGCGTTGCTGGGGCTTCCCGTCCGGGCCGACTCCGGGGGTTTTGCCTCGTGTTCCATAATTCGTCAAGGGTCACCAGTGTGGAGAGTGCAAATAAGAAACCAGACGTGCACAGCAGACAAACTTTATTCACTCTCTCACTTCATTCATACACAGAAAAAGCATTCTCCCTATACACCAGGGTCTCTCTTTTTATATCACCCCACTCCTTCCCCCTGCTGCCTGAGAGGTTGCATCACAATACATTCAACACATCATCACCCCCACTGTCCCCCCAGCTACTCCTTCCTGCTGCATCACCATAACTTCTCCCATCACAATACCTATTGTCCTCATCTGTTTAATCCCCCACTCTCTACCGGCAGAGGGACTATTTGCCTCCCCTCTGCTTCCAGTCTGAGATGATTATCCCAGCGTGGGTTCCCTACACCCTATTCATTATAGTTAAGCAATATTACGCAAGAGTGAGTTACGGTATCATGAATATACTAACTCCAGGTGTGATTTGGCTTGTGCCATGAGTATCACACCCAGAGTTAGTATATTCATGATACCATAATGAACTCGAGTTTTGTGTCGCTGAGAAAAAAATAGTCCCTTCTAAATGTCCACTAACTGCTGCTAAACATCTCAATCAGCATGAAGACGTCTATTGACATTTCACACACATGTAAACAAATTAAATATTGTCAAGTGCAAAAGTAATAAGAGTTTATAAAACATACCTGTTAAGTTGGTACTGCAGAAAATCCCACATAAAACCAATACTGGTCGCCAGAACTACCGGTAGATAGCCGGTAGCTAGTAGTTAGCATGCTAGCGATTTAGCACATTTTGCTCACTTTTTTGTATTTTCAGATGAAACATCATGAGTCCATCACCACAAAGGCATTGTGGTTTGTTAATCGAGACAATAAATCAAACTCTATAAACAGCGTCTCACTGTGGAAATTAAGGGATCCAAAACAGTACTGCAATTGTCAGAGAGCTGATAGAAGAAGAAGAAGCCATCTCTATTGTCATTCAGTCCATACAGCCAAACATGTACAGTACAACGAAATTACATTTTTCCTATCTACAATGCTAGTAGAATCAGAGGGGTCGCTGCCATGCAAGGCGCTGCCACAAACAACTTCTCCTTTCCCCATTCTATTACGCTGAGCATCAAGATAGAAGGCAGGAAGTACCATTTTTATATGGTCTTTGGTATGACCCGGCCGGGACTTGAATCCCCAACCTCCCAGTTGTGGGGCGGATGCTCTATCAACTAGGTCACCGGGGCCACCACTCCAGTGACCTAGAAAATTACTGTTAGTAACTAACGGTTATTAGAACACCTTTGAAACGGAGTGATCCATATCCAGTGAAATTGGAGTGCAATTATCGCGGATTGTAGTAACTCCTGGAATCCCTATTGTCCAATCAAATTACTCGATCAGAACTAACTGTTATATAAATAATAATAATAAACCAGACAGTCAATGACGGAGTAGCTCATTCCAGACTGACGAAATCATCCCAACAGTGCTCAGATCTCCTGACTGCTGACCTTGACTTCGAGCACAAGCACAGGTCTATGAGGGGGGAGCTGAAAAGCTCATAGGCTGAAAAGCTTATAGTGGTCAAATTTGACCAAATGTGGTTTATTTTTCAACATAGTCTCCTCTTCAGTCCACACACTTCTTCCATCGGTGTTGCAGTGCTTAGATCCCTGCAGTTGAAAAATAAACCACATTTGGTCAAATTTGACCACTATGAACTTTTCACCCCCCCCCCCGCCCCCCATAGATCCAGAGCCACTTGAGGATCATTGTGCATGAATTTGCCAAACATTGGGACAATTACCTAGGAGGAGTAATGATTTTTATGAAATCATAAATGACCAGCTCTCCTGACCTTTGACAATGACCTTGACCTCAATCTGAATGCAGACCCACCTGAGGATCATTGTTTGTGAGTTTGTTGAGAATTGCCTAGGAGTAGTAACAATTTTCATAAGATCATATAAACTCTTAAATCTCCGTACCTTGAGCAAAACCTTGTAGACCCCCAAGGATCATTGTGAGTGAGTTTGGTGACCATTGGGCCCACTGCCTAGGAGGAGTAGCGATTCCTGTAAAAAGTAGATGAACCAACGAACAGCAGACACTGTGCCATTGCGTTAGTTCCTTTCAGCTTTGCAGGAATGAGCCAAAAAGGAAACTGAAATGAGAAAGTCTGTTTGCAATTGCTAAAGTTTTTTTAATAGTATAATCAACTGTGTAGTGAATTTACATCATTAGACAGTTGGTTTATAAGTTATAAAATTAGATACAGAAACCATTCACTGTGTTAGTACCTGCTGAAGAATAAAGATGAAATGTCACAATCGCAAGATGTCTCTCATAAGATTAATTTGCGTCTTTTGGGAGGATCACCACTATCATTGGACTCTTGTTACACTGTGGCCATATATGGCTACACTGTACTTTTTGTGTCTCTTTGCTCCCTGGCTTAAATGAAAACCAGCTGATGTGAAAGGCATGTACTGTAACTTAAACATGATACCATCATTCCCAATCGATGTCTCTCACTCCAACGCTTTCACCTTCCCAGCAGTACATTGTCGTGTTTATTCTCAAAGTCACTCACCATGAAAGACGAAAAGCTTTGGATGTGCAACTTTAGCCAATTTATACCACTGTGAGTGTGCATGTGTAGACAGTTATGTGCTTCAGCCACAAGGTGATGAGTCTGTCTAAACAGCACAGCAAATAAAACCAGGCAAATCTGATGGAGAAAAACAATTGCAGCTCTGCTATTCCTTTCAACTTCTCACATTATGGTAAAAAGAAAAGGCATATTTTTTAGGTTTCAAACTGTTATTACTGGGAGGTAACTAAAGGGCAGCTAACACTTAAGTACTTAAAAAAAAAGGTTTCCAATAGTAGACAAATGGTATCTTTCAATATGATAATTATTATGAAATAATAATAACCTGGTGCTAATTATGAAATTAGCACCGGGTACTAATTTGTAATTACACACTGCTCGTTGCACAATGCTCATTTGCACACTGTGCATAGTGTTATTAGTACTCATTTTAGTATTTAGTATCAAGGTGTGTTTAAGGGGTCCTAACTGCCTGACTGTGTGTTGGTGTGTGCGTTAGCATCCATTAGTATTAGGATTGAGTTACTGTGTTAGTGTATCATGACCTTATTAGAATTGTTGTTTCTGTACCTATTGTCTTGGCATTCATTCGGAGAGCAAAGTAAGAATTTCATTGCTCAGGAAATGTAACATTTCTAAACTGTGCACATGACAATAAAGCCTTTGAATCCTTGAATTCCCATATATAGCTTTGTAAAAAAAAAAAAAATAAGAGACCACTGCAAAATCTTTCCTAAATTAGCATCTTTACATGTGTGACAGCCATTCAATTTGAGTATCTGATGAATTCCAAGACAAGGACACCTCAATCTACTTAAGGAGGTACTGATCATGTGACCACCTAACCATGGTTAAACCGTGAATAAAAATCAGAGTTATTACACAAATATATAGATACAGATTTCTGAGTTTTTTCCCCAAGTTAAAACTTAAGTATTGTAGTGTTTAAGAATGAATGTGAACTTGTTTTCTTTGCACTATTTGATCTAAAAGCGCACCAAAAGGCACACCTACAAGCAGCATGCTGTAAATGATGACATTTTGACTTGGAATTTGGGTGAGTGGTTTTTAGTGGGTTAGAGAATAAAACAAAATTGCTCATTTTAATCAAACACATAAGTACAATTAATTTTAGAAAAACAGATAAAGTGATAATTTTACAGAGGGGTCTTTGGTCTTTTTATGTTTTTCCTGGGCTGTATCTCCTTGGATGAGCTGGAATAAATGCTTCTAAATCTCCTCAGTTTCCCTCACATGGCAGTGCTTAAAAAGTTATCACATTCAGGAACCACATCATCAGGCTATCAACACACTGAAAACATCAATCTTTAGGGTCAAATCATCTTGCAAAATCAGAGCTATTAAGATACTGTACAGTTTGACTTTATCTAGGCTAGTAATATTATTGTGGCTTGCACATGTTATGAGGGGAGTGTGGCTTACTGGCAAACCGGTTGCAAAAATAAGTCACCGGCAAGAAGTAGGAAGTATGAGGACATTGTAGTCCAGTCTGAGCTGCATACAGACACCAGCTGAAGAGTAGCCATCATAGTAAACCCTTCATTTGTCCCGAGGGACACCACTGGTGTTTTGTCTTTTGACACAATTAAGAAAAACTTGAACTGACATGACTGGAGCACTTTCCTCATTTCATGTTCAGCCTGCCGAGGTTTCTGCAAAATCTTCTAAGAGGTATGCAACCACCACGCGTCAGACTTGGACTGTGAGCCAATTGCTGTACACAGAGCAGTTTGGGACAGGGACTGTAGCAGCGTGAAGCCCCATGGCGATTCAAACCGGAACAGCCTGAGTAATTGCAAAAAGTCACACCAAAAGCATTTAAAGAAACAAAAGACTTCTTAGAGCACTAGGCCCCAGTCACCTTGCCATGGACCAGTCCGTGGACCACTTGGTACCAGGCTGCACAGAAAAAACAAATTATTTATATTGCTCCATTTAATTATCTGAATCTGCCAGGTGCTTTATTTTGAAAAATTATCAGATATTCTCTCTCTTCCCCTACTCAACTTCCTGCTTTTTGAGTCCGTCTGCCCGTCTTGACATACACCTGTGTCAATAGCTAGCAATGATGCTCAAATATTGAACCCACAAGCTAGCTCACTAAAATGGAAAAGGCCCAATGATGACACAGAAAATTGGACCATCTCATTGCAGGGAAACAAGCCCAGGGCTCCCACTGTTCTGATTAAAGCGAGTTTTTTTTAATCTCACCCTTTGTTTTCATGCTGATATATTCTGCTAATTTTAACTGACTCAGTTCTGGGAAGCATGAGTTAGAAGCTAAAAAGCAGATGTTCAAGTTGCTCAATTTAAAAATAACTGTACAACTAAATGTAACTGAGTAATAGAAGTTTTTCTTTATAAATGTATTGAAGTAAGAGTAAAAATGTCCTGGAACAAAACAGCACACTAATGTACAATTTTGTTTAAAAAACTTACTTGAGTACAGTAACTTTTTTTTAAATGACGTATTTCTAAAGTCTGCTCCATTTATATTGCTCTGTTTATTTCAAATTCAAAACTTTAAGTCAGTACTGCCTGTAGTATTGCTAGTAGTCAGTACTACTATTAGTAGTATTAGTCAAAACTACTCTGAGCACTTTTAGTTCAAAAAAGAAGAGGAATCTTTAGCTGTAATTTTGAAATATTCTGTTAATTTTAAAAGATTTCACGTGCTGATCCACAATTTTTTATTTTATTTTTTTTTTTACTTGTAACTGGTCCCTGAGGCAAAAAAAGATTGGACACCATTGCCTCACTGTCTTAGAGGAGAAGTCGAAATAAAGGACTTTCTGCGTGAGAATACCAATTTGACACCTTACCTCGTTGAACCGTGCCACCAAGTCCTCCACAGCATTACTTCGGCGACCACTCTGCGTAGGCATAGCGGGTGCTGAAAGCGAGGCTTTGAGGTTTGGGTGGCATTTAGTTTGACACTCAGGACTGCCCAGATCTCGAGTGAGAAAACAGAGGTAGTCCAAAGGGAAGACCTGCAATACATACACACTCATCTTACACCTGGTCAATCAATTATAGCCTTAATATCAAGTTTATCAGTGAAACAGGTTTGAAAATGGAAAAGACTGTCTATTTTGTCACAGCAGGATCAAAAATATTTTTAAATGGTGTCTAATGTTTAAAATCCCCCTCACCTGTTGGTAAAGCTTCTGCTCTTGCTCAGTGAGGATACAGGCAATCTCCTCTGGAAACTGAACAAGGTGACGCAACTCAGCAAGCTCCTTACTGATCCCACTGACACTGGGAGGAAGAGAGGTGCTGCTGGTCATGCTGCTGGCCAGCTGGCGTTCTGCATGAAAAAAAAGAAAGACAGACCATTAGTTTTAAAATGACTGTTCAAGCAATAACAACATGTCAGCACTGTGATTAAGAGTGAGGGACAATGACAGACAGATGAAGGAAGGTATAAGAAAAGGAGACCAAAGAAGAAGAAGAAAAATAATGTAGTGTCAGAAGGAGAGAAAAGAAACATTAAGCCAGTTTCTATTCTCCAACCCACTCCAAAGCCCACTTCAGCCACTGGACGTAAATGGCACAGTACACCTGCCAGATCCTGTGTTTGGATTTCAGTCAGGTCCATTAGTCTGTCTGTTTACACATATACACGCATAGGAAAACCTGCCCTCGTCTCTGCCAACAAAGGACTAATGGTCTAATTCTGCAATCTTTTTGAAGCTGCCAGGTAGACATACTGTACATTGTCGGGATGAATGCCAGATGGGCAGAACTTTTCCACCACAGCAGCTTTTATGGGGCTTATTTAGGAGCTTTATCTGCATTCAAACTGAAAAGGCATGCAAGACAAAAGCATTTAAAAAGTCTGAAAACAGTTCATTTTTCTGTTAACAGATTTGAAGATGCAACAAAAACTGTAAGGAGACTGCCACGGACTAATAAGTTTAGCAATTTCATTTGTTGGTTTAATGAGTAATTCAATGTTGATAGCTGATAGTAAAATGCCATTAAATAAAGTGAACACGGGGGAGTTGGACAAACCCTCTCTGGTCACCATCAACTGTCATACACAGATGCAAAACTATGTATGTGCACAAATGTTCTCACATACTTAAAGGTTCCCTTGGTAACCCTGGAGATATACAACAGGTAGGCATGGCAACCACAGCGACGGGGGTGGGGGGGCTTATTTACATAGTTTGATTTGTGGATCCAGTCTTGCTGCTTCTATAATGAACTCTAACTGTGTGTGCGATAAGGACACAGTTACTATAACAGACAGAGAAAGCAAAGGAAAAGGCAAGAAAAAAAGAAAGTATCATAGTGTGAACTAAAGCTGAGGACTGTATTTACAGGGATGAGAATGGGGTTTGGGAAAAAAAGAGGAAACTAAGCCGGGGGTCTTGGGGGACGCAGGCGGAGCCTTGGTGGGGGGTCTAGGGGGGCAACGCCCCCCAGAAGCTAACGAAATCTGGTGTTTTAGAATGCTAAAATGTGGTCTTATATTTAAAGTTAGAAGTACAAATGCATTTATAGCTTATCTTTTTAATCTGCTGCTGCATCACATGTGTAATCATGTTCAATACTGTTTTGATTCAGTGTCACACTTGATTGAGAAATAGAAAATGTCACTTCCATATTTACATGCCTGTGCTACTACTCTATGAACTTATGTACAAGTCAATGTATTCTTCACATCTAATTGTGCAATTTCTTCTTCTTGGCTACCAAAGCCTGGAGCCGTTCTGTAGCCTTCCTCTTCTAAAGAAGTCTTCCCACTTATTGGTAGCTTTATTCTTCATATAATCAATTCTTCATTAATTTTAGGCCATGTACCGCAGGCTTTTAAAATGGCTGTAATTAAACCCTTACTCAAAAAGCCAACGCTAGATCCAGGAGCTTTAGCTAACTATAGACCAATCTCTAATCTCCCTTTCATTTCCAAAATCTTAGAAAGAGTTGTTGCTACGCAATTATTTGACCACCTGCAGGGAAATGGTTTACTTGAAGAGTTTCAATCTGGGTTTAGAATCCATCATAGTACTGAAACAGCCTTAGCGAAGGTCACTAACGACCTCCTCATCGCATCTGATAATGGACTGGTTTCTGTACTTGTCCTTTTAGACCTTAGTGCAGCTTTTGATACCATCGATCATAATATTCTACTTGATAGATTAGAACACTATGTTGGACTTAATGGAACTTCGTTGCAGTGGTTTAGATCTTATTTATCTGATAGGTTCCAGTTTGTTCATGTCAATAATGAGTTTTCTTTCAACTCAAAGCTTAGTCATGGAGTTCCACAGGGATCTGTGCTAGGCCCTACTCTTTTTAGTTTATATATGCTTCCGTTAGGCAACATTATTAGAAAGCACTGTATACATTTTCATTGTTATGCAGATGACACACAATTATACCTGTCAATGAAGCCAGATGATAGTAATCGATTAGCCAAGTTAGAAGCCTGTCTTAAGGAAATCAAAGCTTGGATGACTTGTAATTTCCTGCTATTAAATTCAGATAAGACTGAAGTCATTCTTGTTGGTCCAAAAAACCTTAGAAATTCCTTTCCAAGTCAAACTTTCGGTTTGGATGCGGTTGCTCTTTCTCTTGATAGCTCTGTGAGGAACCTTGGAATTATTTTTGATCAGGATCTGTCCTTCAATTCACATATTAAATTTGTTTCTAAGACTGCCTTCTATCATTTGCGTAATATTGCCAAGATTAGGAGCATCTTGTCTCAGAGTGATGCTGAGAAACTGATCCACGCTTTTGTTAGCTCGAGATTAGATTATTGTAATTCTTTTTTATCAGGCTGTCCTAAAACATCTTTAAAAAGTCTTCAGCTGATCCAAAATGCCGCAGCAAGAGTTTTAACAGGTACTAGAAAGCGAGATCATATCTCTCCGGTTCTGGCCTCCCTTCATTGGCTTCCCATAGAGTTTAGAATTAAGTTTAAAATCCTTCTTCTTACTTACAAAGCTCTAAACAATCAGGCTCCTTTTTATTTAAAAGATCTGATACTACCGTATTATCCTAACAGAGCACTACGCTCCCAAAATGCAGGATTACTTGTAATACCTAGAATCTCCAAAAGTACAATGGGAGGCAGAGCCTTCAGTTATCAAGCTCCTCTCCTGTGGAACCAGCTGCCAATCTGGATTCGGGAGTCAGACTCTATCTCTGTTTTTAAGAATAGGGCTAAAACCTACCTTTTTGATATAGCCTACAATTAGGGAGGGATCATGTGTTTCTGAACCCTCCCTAAGTTATGCTGCTAATAGGTTTAGTCAGCCGGGGGACCTCCAGTAATGCACTGGGCCTCACTCCTTTCCTCACTCTCAATGAAATATTTTTTTTTGCTGGTCATTAACATTTGTTTGTTCTCTCCCATAGATTGAGTCCCCATCGTGCTGTTTGCTCTCTACATGTCTGTTCTTTTCTTCTTCTCTATCCCCTCACCCCCCAGCCAGTCGCAGCAGATGACTGCCCCTCCCTGAGCCTGGTTCTGCTGGAGGTTTCTTCCTGTTAAAAGGGAGTTTTTCCTCTCCACCGTCGCCAAGTGCTTGCTCACAGGGGATCGCCTGATTGCTGGGGTCTTTCTGCAACTGTGGGGGTTCCCCCTACAGTTGATAGTGCTATGAGATGACTGTTGTTGTGAAATGGCGCTATATAAATAAAGTTGAATTGAATTGAATTGAATTCTCTGATTTTCTGTGGGCAAGCAGTACCTGCTTAGCTGCAGCTTCTCTGTTCTTTTTCATGGCTGCCTTGCTTGCCACAGAATCATGTTGAAGATTGAGTTCTTTCCGTTTCATTTCCTTCTCTTTCCTTTTTTCTTCCTTTTCATGCCTGTAGGCACTTGCTGGATATGACAAAGGAAATGTAACAAAATCGCCGATTGGTTGCTTCAATAAGTATCAGCCAATCAGTGGCCTTGTTACATTACATTACTGATCTCGCTGGGTAGCGCGTTATGCGTAGTGGATTTTAGCAGCCGATCGAAAATACGACTCGCCGGTCATAACATACCTCACCCTCCCCCCTAAAATTTTCTCCTCAAATTTAGACGATTCACGAGAATGACCCTAGACATGATCAAATCCGCGGAATTCTGCGGATCCGCAGAAAATTCTCATCCCTGTATTTAACAGCAAAAGATTTTATTTGCACAAGAGAGAAAAAGGACAAAACCTGTGATGAGAAGAATGGAAGAGATACTGTATACAGTACCTCTGTATATAGTTCCACCACCTATGAAATTGGAACTTTTTGAGATAATTTTTCATCTTGCAAAACAAGTATTTATCACCTATATTTATTTTATAAGCTACTATTATTCACACACAGACACATGCTACTTCATGAAGGATGTTTCATTATACAGTCCAGGGCAAAGCACAATTTTCACAGAAACTTTCACATTAAAAAATTCAAAGCAACTTCAGTGAGACTAATTTAATGAGATTACGCAGAATAATGAACAGATAAAATCTAAAGCTTAAATACTGCATCTGCTCTTTACACAAATGCAGAAACAGAAATAGCTGTGACTTGTTTAAAGAACAAAATAAAAGAAATGGTAATCTGAGGCCTCTCTTGACTCCTTGCATTTTTCACTACTACTGCATGCCCGTAGAAAGCAAGTATTCCTGTCTGAAACAGGTAGGCCAATCAGGCTTTACAGGCCCAAATGTAGGCTGTGTTTGTAAGCGGAATACAGAGGTGTACTGTAGCCTATATGGAGGCAATCACACATGTTCAACTTTGACAAATATGAAAGGGACTGAACTGAGATTTATTTGACTGAATATTCATTACAGAATAATTGAAAATGAATGGGACATCCAATATTAGCGACTGTAAGAACTGCTTGTTATTTGTTTGTCAGATCACTTATTCGTGTGATCTTTTATGACTTATATTCATAATAGTGTACCTTGCACTTTGGGGAATGGGAGTTGCTCAGTCACCTTTATAATTTAGTTTATGTATAGTTTATAGTCTTATCATCAATAAACTCATGCAGTACTATAACAGGACATGTTTACAAATATTTGAGACCCACTGAAGTGCATCCTTTTAGATTTTAGCAATATTATACATACAAAACACCCAACATTATTATACACAGCAGAATGACCCATTTGGGTGATCAGTGCTCAAACTCAAAAGAAGTACATTTGTCTTGATTTGATGAGATTTTAATTTTTCCTGTGGTAAACACCCAATTTTTTAAACACACACACACACACACACACACACACACACACACACACACACACACACCACAAAAAGTTAGGGATATTTGGCTGCCAGGTGAAATTTATGGAAAATGTAAAAAGTTCACACTACAGAGATATAATATGAAAGTAGGGCATTTAGGGCATGCAATGGTGATTTCCTCATCTCAAACAATTTATTGAAAAAAAAGCCAACAACAGTGGTGGGTATACCACAACAAAAAATGTCAGTGTCTCAATAACTTGTCATGTGCTCTTGAGCATCAATAACAGCTTGACAACAACATCTCATGCTGTTCAGAAGTTGACTTATTGTCTGCTGAAGCGTGGCATTCCACTCTTCTTGAAGGGTGCCCTCAGGTCATTGAGGTTGTGGGGTGCAGGGTTATGGAGCCTCTACACGGCAACTCAGTTGATCCCATGGGCTGCACGGTGGCGCAGTGGTTAGCACCGCGGCAGCACAGTTTACCCTTGGCCGGGGGATTGCGGGGATCATGAGATCGTGGGTTCGATCCATGCCCCCGGCCAACAGTGATCTGTGTGGAGTTTGCATGTTCTCCCAGTGTTGCGTAGGTTTACTCCGGGATTTCTCGGGTTTCCTCCCACATGCCAAAAACATGCAGGTTAGGGATATGGGGCGCTTGCGCACGCAGCGACCGGCAGCTGGTGGCTTGTCAACGGACTGCAGAACAAATCTACCTACGGGTACAAAATAAGTCAAAAAAAAAAAAAATCCCATAGGTTTTCTATGGTATTCAAGTCTGAAGAAAGTGCAGGCCACTCCATTTGAGGTACCCCAGCCTCCAGCAGCCGTTCCCTAATGACGCAACCTCGATGAGTTGGAGCATTGTCGTCCATGAAGATGAAATTAGGCCTGTGTTGTTCATGCAAGGGCACAATGACTGGATCAATGATGTAATTCAGGTAGTATCAGCTTGTCACTGTACCATTCGCAAGGTGTAGGGCAGTTCTGTATTGACTAGACACACCTGCCCAGACTGTAGCACCACCACCACCAAAGGCTTGTCTGGTGACAACAGTGGCTCTCCTTGGCATCTCCAACATTGTTGGTGGCCATCATTTCTGCTCAACGTGAATCGACTTTCATCAGAGAACAGCACTGAGGCCCACTGGTCCCTTGTCCAGCATAAATGTTCCCTGGCCCATGCAAGACGATGATGCCTGTGCCTGTTGATGTGGTCATGTACGCTTGCAGGCCGTCTAGCACATAGACCACGCTGATGTAAATGGTTTTGAATGGTCTGACGTGAGACTTGGGTTCCTCTCACCTCCCTAAAATGTGCCTGGAGTTGAGCAGCATTCAACATCCGATTCCGCAGGGCACTGTTCACAATGAAGAGGTCATCAGCGTGGGATGTGGCCAAAGGACGTCCACTCCTATGCCTTTCTGTGACTCTTCCAGTCTCTCTGTATCTCTGTTGCAACCTGCTGATGACACTCTGTAACACTCTAAGCTCAGTGGCCACTTCCCTCTGAGATCATCCTGTTTGAAGCCTCGCAATGGCAAGGTACTGCTGATCATTTGTTCGGTGTCGTCTTGGTCTCATCATGTCAAAATGTGAACAGCATGATGAAGAGGACTGTTTAAATACCAATTCCAATTCAACCCCAAAATTTCTTGGTAGATTCATGGATCAAACACCTGTTGTAGAGAACACAGGGATGAGAATGGGGTTTTGGAAAAAAAGAGGAAACTTAGCCGGGGGTCTTGGGGGATGCTAACAAAATCTGGTGTTTTAGAATGCTCAAATGTGGTCTTATATTTAAAGTTAGAAGTAAGTACAAATGCATTTATAGTTTATCTTTTTAATCTGCTGCTGCATCACATGTGTAATCATGTTCAATACTGTTTTGATTCAGTGTCACTTTCCCTGGTACTTTGCATTTCGCTATGAAGTCGGCCATTTTTTCAACCACAAAATAAAGTGAAACAGTACATATGTATTAAATTTATGATATCTGAATAGTATGTTGATGTAATAATACTAAATTATATTTTACTACTATCTAATATGTTTAGAACTGACACAGAATTACATTTACATAGTTCTAGAACAGACAAAATAATTTAACCATAAATTATAAATATTAACAAAATTCCATCACCAAGTCCATACTGACATTCTGCAAACATTTTGATTTATTAATGTGTGCATTTGTTAGTGTTACTAGGAATTTAAAAAAGTTGCATATTAGTATATTTTAACACCTTGAACTCTTGTGAATTCAGCGGGCGGTCACATCTCTGCATCTCAGTGCGCACTGGAAAAAAAAAAAAAGCTGTATTTCCGGTCTTCCAGTACAGACACAGCCTTGTTACAATCTCAGAAAAAAGCTGTGTAATATATATTCATTTTTTGTGGTATTTTTACAAAATTTTGACCTGAGCTTGAAAACACTTGGTTCTACATTTCTGTTGTGTTTTCCAGCCAGTATCTGACAGCTGTATGTTATTTGCAAGCATCTGTATCTAAAAAACACCCAGGCGAACTTTCCTGTTACTCAGTGGCAGGAGCACTTAAGAGAGATTATGACTGTTTTGCCAAAAAATTCAGAGTATTTTCTTTTAAATGAGACCAACCCCATGAAGATGCTGCAAAGGGTTGAAGAACAGCATTGTGTAATGCTGTGATGCAGTAAGTTGTGATGGCATGCCATCACAACTTACACATGCTATTTCATAACAAATTCATTACGTGAAAATTCTCAAATACATTACTTAAATGAGAAAAAAAAAATCTTACCTCGGAATGCGTCTTCCGATCACTAATTGCTGTAATCGGGGGCGACTGTAATGAACTTTGATCGACTGGCATCTGAGTTTGACCGTGTCCATCGATCGTTTTGAACGCAGCACCGAGTGAGTAGTTCGATCTCATTGTAGCCACAATTTTGAGATGTTTCTGTTTTGAACAGTGCTCAACTAAGGCAAAACAACCACGAGATCCATAACTCAAGAAATCGTTGCAATAAACACACTGGGCTTTCCCTGGTACTTCGCATTTCGCTGTGAAGTCGGCCATTTTTTCAACCACAACTTCGGTATTTTTACCGATCTTTACAGTCATTGACACAGTTTTTTCAAGCCATTCCCAACAAAACTTGTTCTTTATCCCTTTGTCGATTTCTAAAATTCTTACTTTGTTGTCTTTCGTGAGTTTTAGGTTCACCATTTTGACGAAATCGGGAAAACTCAGTTGACTGAACTGATTGAACCGTCCGCCACTTGCATTTCGCTCCGCGTGTTATCCGGATATGACATAGGAAATCTAACAACATCGCCGATTGGTTGCTTCAATAAGTATCAGCCTATCAGTGGCCTTGTTACATTACATTACTGATCTCGCTGGGTAGCGCGTTCTGCGCGGTGGATTTTCACAGCCAATCAAAAATACGACTCGCCGCCAGACACCCCCCCCCCCCTAAAATTTTCTCCTCGAATTTAGACGATTCACGAGAATGACCCTAGACATGATCAAATCCGAGGAATTCCTCGGATCCGAGGAGGATTCTCATCCCTAAGAACAGCAAGTTATGCAAAACGTACTGAAACAATGAACAGTTGGACATGTGCGTTCAAAAGGTTAGAGAAGGTCAAATTAAGTTCACCTGTAAAGGTTATAGTGCATTTTGGGTGCATCCTGAAATTTCACCCAAAAGCAGAATATCCCTAACTTTTAGTGACTAGTTATATATATGTATGTGCGTGTGTGTGTGTACACAGTATGTATATATATATATATATATATATATATATATATATATATATATATATATATATATATACTGTATATATATATATATATACACACATATACACACATATATACACTACCGTTCAAAAGTTTGGGGTCACTTAGAAATTTCCTTATTTTTGAAAGAAAAGCACTTTTTTTCAATGAAGATAACTTTAAACTAATAATCAGAAATACACTCTACATTGCTAATGTGGTAAATGAAAAATTCTAGCTGCAAATGTCTGGTTTTTGGTGCAATATCTACATAGGTGTATAGAGGCCCATTTCCAGCAACTGTCACTCCAGTGTTCTAATGGTACAATGTGTTTGCTCATTGCGTCAGAAGGCTAATGGATGATTAGAAAACCCTTGTGCAATCATGTTAGGTCTGCAATGCTGTAATTGCTGCAAATGGAGGATTCTTTGACGAAAGCAAAGTTTGAAGGAAAAAATTATTTCAAATACAAATCATTATTTCTAACCTTGTCAATGTCTTGACTATATTTTCTATTCATTTTACAACTCATGGTGGTAAATAAAAGTGTGACTTTTCATGGAAAACACAAAATTGTCTGAGGTGACCCCAAACTTTTGAACGGTAGTGTATATAACAAAAATATGTATTGCATTTTAAACAAAAACACCTGTGCAAAATAAGGGCTTTTTCTACTGACAAGGACCACTTAAAGCACTTCACTAGTAGCTACACTAACCCTCTATTCTAAGGGCCTATCAGAGACAGATAGGGACAATTTAGAGTCAGCAGTTAACCTAGCATTCGCGTCTTTGGATTGTAGGCAGAAACCAGAGCCCCCAGGGTAAACCCACACAGCACAGAGAGAACATGAAAACTCCAGACAGAAAGGTTCCTACCCCTGCCAGCCCGGGGATTCAAACCTGAAACCTTCTAGCTGTAAGGCAACAGTGCTAACCACTGTACCAAATATCTCTGTAAATATCGTAATTGCACAAGAATGAATTGTTGCACATATAAATACTTACATGTTTGAAAAAATATATATTTTTCCTCATTTTATTAAATAGGCTGGCTGTGGTGCACATCCCAGGCAGAGGTTGCCCTCGACTTATTTGTTATCTATCATTTTGACAAGCAGGGCTGTAAAAATTCTGTCATAGTATGTTATTATCTGTCATTGTATTAATTGATTTTAATTAGATCTCCGTCAGTATAACAGGTCAAAATGATAAACCGCTTTCAGATTTCTCTGTCACTGCTGAAAAAAATCTGTCAATGAAGGACAATTTTCAGTCAACAAAACCTCTCATCCATCCATCCATCTTCTTCCACTTAATCCTTTTTGGGTCGCGGGGGGGCTGGAACCTATCCCAGCATCTTTGGGTGAGAGGCAGGGTACACCCTGGAAAGATCACCAGTCCATCGCAGGGCCAACACAGAGAGACAGACAACCATTCACTCTCACAGTCATACCTAAGGAGGTACACAAGCAGCTGATCTTCTGACTGGTTAATACTATTAAAAAGAAGGTTTGAAAAGCCAGGCCTAAAACTCTCTAAACTGCTGTTAAATAATGTTAACACGCATTTTTTTCTTCTCTTTTTTCCATTTTTCTTTTTTCCTCTTTTCTTTTCTCCTTTTTTCTCTTTATTCCTTTTTTAACATACAGTTGAAGATAACTTGAAAATAAATGTTTCTATATTTAATTTAATTTTTAAAATATATTATTTTTTCATTATCCAAGGTGTTATCTCTCAGGCAAGTGGACGGTATTTCCACATCAGAACTGTTAATACAAACCAACCTTATGAAGTGGAAATGGAGATGCTCAAAATTAGTCATATGAATTTCATGGCCATGCTCTGTTCTCAGTTATTCATTTATTCACCCTTCAAACAAGGAAATACAGATGGATGCTCTCAACGGAGGTTGTGACAGAAACATCTTATGACATTCTGCAGAATTTATTAAATGCAAATATGCATTAACACTGAAAACAAAACTAATAACAGCCACTGTTTCTGTCAAACCTAATGTTTTACATTCATTTTGGTTTGGCAATATCATCTTCATATTGTGTTCCACTGATGAGTTATTGTGAACATGCAACATGGATCGACTGACAGACCACGGTGTTCCTGTGATTTATATGCACGGATTTCCTCATTTATAATGCATGATGAATACAAATAACCTCCATGCAGGGTTTTGTGATCCGAGTGGATTCTAAACAGAAAGAGAAGTAGAAGAAATTGGATGGACATCCTATTTAACTCCTTTTGTGTCATTTCACATTTTGCACAAACCATTTGGAGAGCCAAGAAAAGTCTCTATGGTTTATGTGGTCTTTAACTGAACCAGGAAAATGTATGAGGGGGAGCTGAAAAGTTCATAGTGGTCAAATTTGACAAAATGTGGCTTATTTTTCAACATGGTCTCCCCTTCGGTCCACACACTTCTTCCATCGGTGTTGCAGCACTTGGATCCCTGCGGTTGAAAAATAAACCACATTTGGTGAAATCTGACCACTATGAACTTTTCAGCCCCCCTTGCATGTATTGTAAATACATTTTGAGGGAATTAGGAGAAAGCCAACTGAAGTAAAAATGAGGACAGCTTAGTCAAGCTGAGTTAGTTAAAAAATAGCTGACCTATTAATAAGCATAAAGGGAATGAGACTATTTTGAATAAATGAATGAATTTTTGTCAACAAAGGGAGATGAAGCTTGAACATTACTTTCTGGCAGCCAGCCATACACATACTGAATACAGTGTTCCTTCAAATGCATTATGAGCTGATGACAACATCCCTGCTGGAGTATGATTTGCATGCACAAAAAAACAGGTGCAGTACAAATAGTCTGAGCCAAAGGTGTGTTCACAAATTGTCCTTTGGACCTAGGATTACATCATCATCAACATCAAAACTATAATTTCAAAATAGCTTTAGTATGGGGCAACCTGAAGTCAAGGACTTGTGAAACGGCAGAATTTTCTTGTTTTTCAAGACAAACAAAGCCCTGACTTAATGAGAATTCACACCTAGACAAAGATACAGAACAGTAAACAGACACAAACTAAACAATAATGCAGACATTGTAGCAGTACAATCAGTTAACACTGTCTATATGATACTGAAATATCAGAGTTTAGACTTGGGCTCAGATATGGACAGGGTTCATTAACATAATTCAAACATAAATTGCCAGCTATAATATTCATATTTCCCTAAATTTATACTTTCAATCAATGAACTCCCTCCTCAGTTCAACCTCCTCTAGTGCACATTTCCAAAAGCACAAAGACAGTAGATTTAACCAGAAACATGCAGTCAGGCATGTTCTATGGGCATTAGGAGTCATTAAAAAACTAATGGGGTAAGGTCAAACTGTTGCATCACGACTGCATGAACGAAAACTCCTGCAGCCACACTGAAACTCACATTTCTCCTACTCACTGATCTCCTTGAGGTCCATTCGCTGCTGAGAGGTCTTCATGGCTGCTCCTGTAGATACAGCTGACCACTCTGCCTCCACACTGACAGCTCAGTGCCAAAGAGACTGAGGTACACTTGTCCACATTTGAGTCTCCAGACCCGTCTCTCCTGCAGCTGCTCGCGCTCTCTCTCTCTTACTCCAGTTAAGTTGAACTCTCTCACACTTTTCTTCTACTCTTTTCCCCCCCACTCACCTCGCTCTACTCCTAAGTACAAAACTGTCTAAAGTCAGTCTCTCTCCTGACTACATTCACTGTCCCTCTCTCTCTCTCTGTGTCTCCCACCCACTCTTCACTGACACTATACATAGTTCACAGCCATGCGCTACAGTCAGACCCAACCACTGAAGACACACACTCACTCACACACACACAGGTCGTATATTCTACTGACCTGTGAAAACAAGTAATCAGTAATAAGTAAACATTCATAAACTCTCCCTTCTAACATTTTGTCCTGTTTTACAAATAAAGAACTGAACATAAAAAGCTAACATGCCCTACACTTTTGAAAAGCAGTGTTAACAAGGTTCTGTTTTTAACAACTTTTACATGACATGTCTCCCAAATACAAGGGCTGCTCATTAAAGGATTTCCCTGACCAGCTTGCAGTTATTGTAGGAGGCTGAAATTGCACATGTATAATAATACATATTTCTGTAGGTCACGTGGTAATTTGCAGCTCTGAACACCAACGAGTTTCTCTTTTACAGGTGCTAAGGTGGAGTAAGGTGTGATAACAGAGCCAGTTGAAAGCAGAGCGGTCATCAGATTCCTGTACTTGAGAGGCCGCACACCACAGGAGACTTTCAATGAGATGAAAGAGACTTATGGGGAGGATGCCACATTGTATGATATAGACTGTTCAACTGTGCTCAGGCATCGGTGGAAACGGCACCCATTCCCGGGTGACCACAGTGCGCCATTGATGAAGACACCATCCAGCAACTGGAGGCCTCCATTTTGGAAGATTGCCACATAACTGTTCAACAACTAGCACAAGATGTCAAGATCAGCAGGGGGTCTGTGGGTAAAAAATAAACCATGACAATTTGTACAGGCAGAAGTTGCTGATTCCCCCCGCTGCTCACACCGTGTGCCAAGAAAACCCCAGGAACTTCTTCAACAGACATCCACGCAGGATGAAACATGGGTCCGTCACCATAATCCAGGGACTAAAGGCCAATTGAAGCAATAGAAGCACTGGCTCACCACCTCCAAAGGAGGCACATGTCCAACCCTCAACAGGCAAGGTCACGCTCACGGTCCTTTGGGACCAGCATGAAGTATTAATGATGGCACGCCTGGCAAAGGGTACCACAATTACCAGGACTTACTACGTTTCATTGCTGCAGAAATTGTAAAAGGCCATCAAAACCAAGGGGCGTGGCATGCTGACCAAAGATGTATACCTCCTGCAGCTATAAAATTCTTCCTCACCCCCCATCCCTTCCCAACCTTGAACATCTGATTTCCATCTCCTTCCAACCATGAAGTTATTTCTGAAGGGCAAGCACTTCCAAGATGAAGAAGCGCTGATTTCCGTGGTAAAGTCATAGCTTCTGACACAACCTGCAGACTTCTACAGCTGAATAAAGAGAAGGGAGAAGTGTGCACCCTTTGGTGGTACCTATGTAGAGAAAGACTAATAACGGAGCCAAGTTTGGTTCCTCTCAGTCCATGGGAAATGAGTCAGGGGAAATCTTTAATGAGCAGCCCTCATACCTTTACACTCAATCTCTTTTTGTGTGTGTGAGTCAATTAAAGTCAATTACTTACCAATAAGTCAAATTAACTATTGGCTAAGCATTAATAATAGTTTTTCTTTTCAATGCATAAATACACATTTTTAAATAAAATATACCCTGTGTTTTGAGCAAGTAAAAACATCAACTCAGATGAGTATTTTTAGCAGTAATGGCTACATGAACAATAAATGTTCTTGAGAGCCTTGAGAGCTCCCAAAACATTGATTCCCCACCATATCTGCCATCAGTGGGTCTTAAATGTGCAACACAATGTACAATAAAGACTGGGAGGAAGAGAGAAAAAAAAGAACTAAACTCCAATATTCATCTGGAAGGATGGTAGGCTTCAAATGAGCAGCTTACTTCCTTCTCAGCAGTACACCACAGTAAATTGTGGCGGAAAGGAAATGACTTCATGAAAATCACTTCAAACTACCCCCACTTATGGCTGACATAAATACAGCTAAATCTCAGTGGTGTTAAACAGTCAAAACATTACTGTGTATGCAAGATCTGCACATCCCACTAGAGGGGTGTCTACTGCACAAATGGAGAGTGTTGATTTTACTCTGATGTTTTGCTTTGCCTTCAGCTTTACCATAACAGTTGATAGAAATCACTTCGTTTGCTGCTTAAATAAAAATTAATGGATATAAGCCTTTGGATTACTCTTCAAGGCAACTGTGTTTTGTTTTGCCCAGTCATGGCCCTAACTGACCAAGAAATTGGACATGCATGAGCACTTCTTTATTATATCGTCTATGACCCTTAAACAAAAGAATCAAAAGAAGGAAAATAGTTAAACTAAAAGAATAACAACTCCTACATCTGTTATCAGTCCAGTGGTGCCCAACCAGGGCTCTTACCAAGGCAGTACTTCAATCAAGGCTATGAGTATTTAATGGTTTTTACAAAACAGAAAAGAGAAACAAGGCACAAGAAAAACCTGAGGAGGAAGGGTTGTGCTAACTCCTAAGGAATCATCTAGAAGCTCGAGCTCATGATAAAAATGGCTCTTAAAGTAGAACTGAACTGAACGGCATTGAACGGCACTGGGTGATAGTACATACAATTATAAAGATAATTTATCATTGGCACCCCCTCCACAAATCCCGGAATCTTGGAGAAAATCGCGATTTTGAATTTCCCGCCCTGAAAAATCAGACAAATCCGCCGAAGTGCAGCCGGAGTTCCACGTGACGTCACGAGTGTGACACAGTCCTCCATGTTTACCATTGCGAGCACGTCGACACTGGTTGTTTTTGGTGCATTTTGTCGTGATAGTCGACTACAAAACACTTCCAACACCTGGGAAGATCTGTTCAGTGGCCAAGGAAAGCTGTCATGGTGACGAAAGAAAAGAAAGGGGGAGGAAAAGCGACCGGGAAGCGATGCGTTTCTAGATATACAGTTATCCCTCACTTATCGCGTTTAATGGGGACCAGAACCGACCGCGAAAAGTGAAAAACCGCGAAGTAGCGTCCCCCCCCCCCCCAAGGGCGTCACAAGCACTATTTTGCACAAAAAGGCACAAGAGAACAGCGAAAAGTGCCACTAAGCAACACGAGCGATAAAGAACAATGAATGCGGTCTTCCTTCGCTGGGTAAAACATCTCGGCCAATCAGCTTGCGAGGTAAAACGTCTCGGCCAATCAGCTTGCGAGATTCCCGAGCGGTGAAGAGGTGGGCGGCGAGGAGTGGAGCGGTGGTCAGAGAGGTAGATTTCCAGTCGTGCGGGCTCTCCGTGTTGATACCTGATGTTCTAATGTAGTCTCCCTGCCTTCTCCCTGCCTTCTACATTAGAACATCAGGTATCAACATGGAGAGCCCGCACAACTGAAAATCTACCTCTCTGACCACCGCTCCACTCCTCTCCGCCCACCTCTTCACCGCTCGGGAATCTCGCAAGCTGATTGGCCGAGACGTTTTACCTCGCAAGCTGATTGGCCGAGACGTTTTACCCAGCTTCGCTCCCTGCCGAGCGCCTATACCCAGTGAAGGAAGACCGCATTCATTGTTCTTTATGCTTGTGTTGCTTAGTGGCACTTTTCGCTGTTCTCTTGTGCCTTTTTGTGCAAAATAGTGCTGGTGACGCTACTTCGCAGTTTTTCACTTTTCGCGGTCGGTTCTGGTCCCCATTAAACGCGATAAGTGAGGGATCACTGTAATAAGTTGGAAAAATGCTGATGGTTTTTTTTCCCCTTTCTTTTTTATTGTTAATTTTCCTTATCCTGACACCCCAAACATGCCAAAGTAAAGACTCACCATTCTGTATTCAATAAGCGACTCTCCTCCCCATTACTGCTGCGGTCTGAGTCGGTGCCGGAATCCCCCGAAAATTCTGGCTCTAATCTGTAAGGTTCGATGCCTCCCTCGCTCTCTTCCTGTTCACTTGACACTCCTGCATCCTCCTCTGTCTTGTCACCGATCCTGAATGCCTCTTCACTCTGAAAACTCTGGTGTTCTTGACTGTTGGAACTGCTATCATCTGCCATTGTTGTTTTGTTTAGGGATCACACTCGTGACGTCACGCAGCGTCGTCTGCACTACTTCCGGTTTGTTTGGCACTGCCAGCCAGAGGCAAAAGTTTATCGGCTTATAGCTTGGCCATCGCACGGCCTAAAAATTTCTTTTATGTGTTGAAAAATACAATAGGTAATAAGGAGCATCAAACTCGACAATCAGAGGGAGGGCCGGCCCACTCCCACCATCGGTCGGACCAGCTTTTACCATTAACACAGCGGACACACGGAGGACCCTATCCAGAATCAACCCACGCAAAGCTGCAGGTCCAGACAACATTCCGGGACGTGTGCTCCGAGACTGCGCGAGCGAGTTGGCGGATGTCCTGACTGACATTTATAACATCTCCCTGAGTCAGGCCATCGTTCCCAGATGCTTCAAGACCTCTATCATTGTACCGGTGGCAAAGAAACCAGTGGTGTCATGTTTGAATGACTATCGTCCTGTTGCACTTACACCAATTGTGATGAAGTGTTTTGAACGGCTTGTCAAACCACACATCACAGCCTGCCTCCCTGCATCACACGACCCGCTCCAGTTTGCATATCATTCAAACGGCTCCACGGAGGATGCTATAGTCACCACCCTACACTCTGTCATCACCCACCTGGACCAGAAAGACACCTACGCCAGACTCCTGTACATTGATTTCAGTTCAGCATTCAACACCATTATTCCCCAGAGACTGATAGAGAAATTACTCCTTCTCGGTCTGAACACCGCCACATGTCTCTGGATCCTGGATTTCCTGACTGAGAGACCTCAGTCTGTCCGGGTTGGAAACAACATCTCCAACTCTGTCACGCTGAGTACCGGAACCCCTCAAGGCTGTGTACTCAGTCCACTGTTGTTTACACTTCTAACACATGACTGTGTATCCAAACACGAGGGGAACCAGATTATTAAGTTTGCAGATGACACCACGGTGGTGGGACTTATTCAGAGGGATGAGGAATCAATGTACAGGGAAGAAGTGAGAGACCTGGAGGGCTGGTGCAGGGAGAACAATCTGGTGCTCAACGTGGACAAAACAAAGGAGATGATTATCGACTTCCGGCGGTCACAGCCTGAGCACGTCCCCCTCAGCATCGGCGGCCGTTTAGTGGAGAGAGTAGAGAACATCAAGTTCCTCGGAGTGCAGATCTCGCAGGACCTGTCCTGGAGCAAGAATTCCTTGGAGATCAGGAAGCGAGCTCAGCAGAGACTACACTTCTTGAGGAAACTCAAACAGGCCTCTCTCCCCATCTGCATCCTCAGGACCTTCTACAGAGGTGTGGTGGAGAGTGTTCTGACGTACTGCATTGCTACATGGTACTCCAGCTGCAGTATGTCAGACAAAAAAGCCCTGCAGAGGATAGTCAAGGGGGCGGAGAGGGTAATTGGAGTCTCCCTCCCCTCTGTCCAAGAACTTTTTCAGAACCGTTGTAGGAGCAGGGCACTGAACATTGTCAAGGACCGTTCTCACCCTCTGCATAAACACTTTGAACTTCTTCCATCTGGTAAACGATTCCGGAGCATCAGAGGCAGAACCACCAGACTGATCAACAGCTTCCTCCCACAAGCTGTCAGGATGCTGAACAGCTGACCCGGAATCTCACATACACACTACTGCACCTATGGACATTTTGTATATTATAGTTAGTTATTCTTTTTCCCCAAGTATGTCTCAGGGATGTGTGAATGGATGGGGGGGTGGGAGCTATGTGGGAGTGTGTCTTAATCATGCTGCTTCTTATATGGATGCCGAGAGAAACGCAATTTCATCTTGCCTGCACTACAGTTGTATGTACAGCAATATGACAATAAAGTTTGATTTGATTTGATTTGAATTAATCTGCTATTCTACTTTTTTGGCAAAAAGGTGAGTTCAGTTCTACTTTAAAGTTGCTCGTGTGTCTATGTGAGTGGCTCTCAAATGTTTTTGACAGATGATGGCATACCATTTATGAAAACAACTAATTCCAAGGCGCACCTTTCTGAAAACGAGTAATTCTGAGGCACTGCTGGCAGCTCCAATGCACTTTTTAGCTCCTAAATGTGGAATAGAATAGCAGATGAATGATTTATTTTTTTTATAAAATGTGACCCGTGCTGGCAAAATGAGTCACTATGAGGAAATTATCAAAACTGAGGTAACGTTTCTTCCAAATTCTGTATTGAAAGACCTTCAAAATTATATTTAATTTGTAGGAAGTGCGCAAAAACGGACACTGGAAAAACTAACTAACTAACCTGCACTTATATAGCGCTTTTTCAAAGACGATTTGTTTACATTTTGGCTAGGTTTATAACTCGCGTAGGATCGGTCAGGAGTTAGGGCTTCTGCAAAAACATATCCATTTTGGGAAAGTACGTTTTCTAAGCTTTCCAATGATACCAGGCACTCATGGTTTTTTCCCGGGACTTGCCTCTAGCAAACAAAGAGTCATGATTTATGACTTCTCCTGCCTGTAACTCGTAATGACGTGGTGCGCATTCAGACTCATTTTGCCAGCACGGGTCACAAATGCCCTTCTAGAGGACATGCTCAACTCATTAGTTTCATTTGTGGATAAATTTCTAACAGCCCCTTTATTTACAGTGGATATAAAAAGTCTACACACCCCTATTCAAATGGCAGGTTTTTGTGATGTAAAAAAATGAGACCAAGATAAATCATTTCAAAACTTTTTTTTTCCCATTAATGTGACCTATAACCTGTACAACCCAACTGAAAAATAAACTCAAATCTTTTAAGGGGAAAAATAAAAAACTTACAATAACCTGTTTGCATAAATATGCATACCCTCTTATTTTTGAATCTTTTATTAGTCCCACAACGGGGAAATTACAGGGCATCCACACATGGATGGATGAGACAGCCATGGTGCGGCGCCAAGCCCTTCACCATTCACACACACACATTCTCACCTAGGGTCTACAATTAACCTAACTTGCATGTTTTTTGGCCTGTGGGAGGAAAATGGAGAAATCCCGGAGTAAACCCATGCAGACACAGGGAGAACATGCAAACTCCACACAGATCACTGTTGATCAGGGGCTGGGATCGAACCCAGGATCCCCCGGCCAAGGGTGAGTTGCTGTGCTGCCGCACTGCTAACCACTGGGCCACCGCAATGTCCTATATAACTGGGGATGTAGCTGTGTTCAGAATTAACCAATCACATTCAAACTCATGTTAAATGGGAGTCAGCACACACCTGCCACCATTTAAAGTGCCTCTGATTAACCCCAAATAAAGTTCAGCTGTTCTAGTAGGCTTTTTAGTAGTCATGTAGCGCCCATAATTGTAACCTTATGTAGCTCACATATTTGACTGCATAGGCTCAAACACAGAAAGACTTTAAGCTTGCAGTGGATACTGACATCACGCCTCAGATGGACAATGGGTCTGGACCACCTGCGGACTTGGAAGGAAGACAGAGGATCGGGGGCGAGATCCTGAAAGGGTTGTCTGACCCCCTGGGGTCAGACGGAAGAGCAAGAGGCCTCTGAAGTGATTAATTGTAAATAGAAGGATTTGACTTGAGTGTGTGATTCTGTCTTTGATGTGCTGGTATAAATGTGTGGGGGTTTACCGCAGCTCTCCCTCTTTTTTCCTGACTGAGAGAGAGAGCTGGGGACGTGAAATGCAATAAACCAATACCAAGAAATAATCCAGTCTCATCATTTCGTGATCCCCACATTGGAGACCAAGACGTAAGATGCCGGGGGAACGTTACCCTGACCCGGATTCACCGGAGACCGCCCGCACGAGTGCAGGCTCGATTAAGCTCCCCGAGTTCTGGCAAGACGACCCACACTCATGGTTCCAACACGCAGAATCGCGGTTCGTGCTTGGGGGAATATCAGCAGATGACACCAAGTTTCATAATGTCATTGCAAGACTCGACAGCCGCACAGCTCGATGTGTGCGGAGCCTGGTGCAGCAGCCGCCCACTGCTGGCAAGTACGACGCGCTGAAAGCTGCCCTTATCAAGAGTTTCGTGCCATCAGCATGAGGTGAGGGCCAGGCGGCTTCTGGACCTGCGCGACAGAGGAGAACGCAGGCCGACCGACCTCATGGAGGACATGCTGCAGCTGATCGGGACAGACAACGATGCGTTTCTGTTTAAACACATCTTCTTGAGGACCCTCCCAGCACACATGAGGGGTACCCTGTCCGGCATGAGGTGTGTGACCCAGCAGGACTTCCGCGCGCTGGCCAAGGAAGCGCAGCGGCTCCTCGACGCCTGCAACGAGCAGGAGCCTTCCGTAGCAGCAGCAGACCTCGGCGCGGCGGCCGGGGGCAGTGAGGAGCCGGAGGCAGCAGCAGCAACCCCAGTGACGACGGTAGCGGCGCGGTCCCGAAGCAGGGGAGGGGACGGCCTCTGTTTTTACCATCGACGCTTCGCTGAGAAGGCGTACAGATGCATCCCGCTGTGCAGTTTCAAGAAACAGGGAAATGCCCGGGCCGGGGGTCGTTAGCAGCTTCGACTCTCGGTGAACAGAACAAGGTGCTTCATCTGACAGATGCGGGCTCCGGGCGGCAATTCCTCGTGGACACCGGAGCCCAGAGGAGTTTCATCACTGCAACCTATGCGGACCGTGTGGCTGGGCCCCGCGGAGACGGGGCAACGGCGGCGAACGGCTCGTCTATCAAAACTTTCGGGGAAAGGACTCTGCACCTGTCCTTGCACGGCCGCACCTATGAATGGACTTTCATAGTAGCGACGGTGAGTTTCAACATGTTAGGCGCTGACTTTTTGTGCTCACATGGCTTGTTAGTGGATCTGGTTAATAGACGCCTAGTTAATGCACTCTCTTTTTGTTCTATCCCTTGTGCAGCTCGAGTGTCCCCGCCGCCAGTACAGACCAACGTCGCCACAGCAGGCGGTAAGTTTCACACTCTTCTAACCCAGTTCCCAGCACTCACAGTTCCCACGTATTTCAGCTAAGGTTGCGAAGCACGGGGTGGAACACTTTATCACCACAGTTGGCCCACCAGTTTTTGCGAAAGCTCGGCGCTTGGATGCAACTAAGCTCTCCATTGCGCGCGAGGAGTTCGCCAACCTGGAAAGGTTGGGCATAATTCGCCGCTCGAAGAGCCCTTGGGCCTCCCCGCTACATATGGTTCCTAAGGCTGACGGCTCGTGGAGACCTTGTGGTGATTACCGCAGGTTAAACAATGCCACAGCGCAAGACCGCTACCCAATTCCGCACATCCAGGATTTTTCAGTGCATTTGGCGAATGCGCGCATTTTTTCTAAAATAGACCTGGTCCGCGGTTATCATCAGGTCCCGGTCCGACCAGAGGACATTCCCAAAACAGTGGTAATAACCCCGTTCGGACTTTTTGAATTTTTACGCATGCCTTTTGGCCTTAAAGGTGCCGCGTAAACCTTCCAACGAATGATGGATACCGTGTTGCGCGACCTCCCTTTTGTTTTTATCTACTTGGATGACATTTTAGTCGCCAGTGCCTCTGAGGAGGAACACGAAAAACACCTCACGACAGTTTTTCAGAGGTTGGGAGCGCACGGGTTGATAATTAACCCGGCCAAGTGCCATTTTGGCGTAGCGCAAATCGATTTTTTAGGACACCGCGTCTCCCCAGAGGGAGCAGTCCCTCTACCGGCCAAAGTACGCGCAGTGGCAGAGTTTCCCCAGCCACAAACGGTCAAAGCGTTGCAAGAATTTTTAGGAATGGTAAATTTTTATAACCGTTTCATACCCCGCGCAGCGCAGCTTATGCAACCGTTATATGCCGCACTTAAAAAGCAGAAGCCCTCCAATGTGATCG
The DNA here is from genome assembly GCA_020510985.1 of Pholidichthys leucotaenia. Taxonomy (NCBI): domain Eukaryota; kingdom Metazoa; phylum Chordata; class Actinopteri; order Cichliformes; family Pholidichthyidae; genus Pholidichthys; species Pholidichthys leucotaenia. The sequence goes on along the minus strand of CM035836.1, from coordinate 406,243,488 downwards.
AGTGGTCCCCGGAGCAGGAGCGCGCATTCACGGAGGTTAAAAAAGCACTTGCAGACGCAGCACTGCTGGCTCACCCAGACCCATCAGCCCGAATAGCGCTAACCACCGACGCGTCGGATGTGGCCATAGGGGCCGTTGTAGAGCAGCAAGTCGCCGGGGTTTGGCAGCCGCTCGCTTTTTTCAGCAGATCCTTGCGCGATGCTGAGCGGAAATACAGCGCGTTTGACAGGGAGCTGCTAGCGCTCCACCTGGCCATTCGCCATTTCCAGTTCTGGCTGGAAGGGCGGCGTTTCACCGCGTTTGTCGACCACAGACCGCTCACTTTTGCAATGTCCAAAATCTCAGAGCCGTGGTCAGGACGACAGCAGAGACAGCTGGCCGCAATTTCGGAATTTACCACTGATATTCAGCACGTAGCCAGTAAGCTCAATGTAGTAGCGGACTGTCTCTCACGCGCGGTAACAGCACCTGTCCGCGCGGATGCGGATTGTACTATCGCAGCCGCGGGGCGGAGTAACAGCGTGGACACGCACGCGGCCCCTGTTCACGTGGGGATAGATTATGCAGCCATGGCGGCGGAGCAGAGCGGAGACGCAGACGTGCGCGCGCTCCTGTCTGGACCAACAGGGTTAAGGCTGGAGAGCAGGAGTTTACAAACCGGTTTGCCCCCCCTATTCTGCGACGTATCCACCAGGCGGCCACGCCCGGTGGTACTGGCCGCGTGGCGCCATCGCGTTTTTGACGCGGTGCACTCCCTGGCGCACCCGGGAGTACGCGCTTCGGTGAAAATGGTAGCGGAGAAGTTTGTTTGGCCAAGCCTGCGCAAGCACGTGAAAGAGTGGGTGAAAGCCTGCATGGCTTGCCAGCGGGCCAAAGTCCACAGGCACACAAAGGCCCCCTTGGAACCGTTCCACATTCCGGCTAAGAGGTTCGATCATGTGCACGTAGACCTAGTGGGCCCCCTACCGCCGTCACAAGGGTTCACACATCTCTTGACAATGGTGGACCGAACCACACGTTGGCCGGAAGTGATCCCGTTAACATCGACCACAGCGGCAGAGGTGGCTCACGCTTTTTTAACAGCCTGGGTAGTGCGGTTCGGGGTTCCGTCGGATATTACGTCCGATAGGGGACCTCAATTTGTGTCGGAACTGTGGTCAGCAATGGCCAGCAGCTTAGGAGCGGCAGTCCACCGCACTACCGCTTATCACCCACAGGCCAACGGTTTATGCGAACGTTTTCCCAGGTCTTTGAAGGCAGCCCTCAGAGCGTCACTCACGGATGCAGATTGGGTAAACAAACTACCATGGGTTTTATTGGGGTTGCGTTTGGCGCCCAAAGAGGACTTAGATGCCTCACCCGCGGAATTAGTTTTTGCACAACCTTTCAGGCTGCCCGGCGAGTTCCTACCAGCCCATGCGGCACCAGGGCAGCCCCCGGCGCGGGGACCTCTGATTGGCACGGGAGCAGAAATGCTCCCGGGCCCCGCTCATCACACTTTTCCGCGTGTTTTTGTTCCCAAAGCTTTACAAAACGCTGAATTTGTTTTTGTCAGGCACGACGCTCAGCGACACAGTCTCCGCCCGCCATATGATGGTCCATTTCGAGTGCTGGAAACCGGGGATAAATATTTTGTGCTAGATTTGGGGGGCAGGAAAGAAACAATCAGTATTGATAGATTAAAGCCTGCCTTTGTGTTGCATGACGAATCTGTACGACCGGCGAGGGCGCCTCGACGCGGCAGACCCCCCAGGGAATGGCCCCTGGAGCCCCCGCAGGGGACAAATAACCTTTCTCCCCCTCATTCCACAGATTCGCCGCAGGACGGCACAACACAGACTGTGAAACCTGCGTACAGCAGGTTCGGGAGGAGGTTGAAGCCCAGACTACGTGCAGAGTGATGTGTGTTTGGATCAAACTGTTTAGGTTGTGCTGTAGATTCTGCAGGTGGGGGGCGACATATGCTGTATTGCCATTAGGATACTGTTATTGTGTGTCCATTCTTTGGCGTTTGGGGGGGGGGGTGATGTAGCGCCCATAATTGTAACCTTATGTAGCTCACATATTTGACTGCATAGGCTCAAACACAGAAAGACTTTAAGCTTGCAGTGGGTACTGACGTCACGCCTCAGATGGACAACGGGTCTGGACCACCTGCGGACTTGGAAGGAAGACAGAGGATCGGGGGCGAGATCCTGAAAGGGTTGTCTGACCCCCTGGGGTCAGACGGAAGAGCAAGAGGACTCTGAAGTGATTAATTGTAAATAGAAGGATTTGACTTGAGTGTGTGATTCTGTCTTTGATGTGCTGGTATAAATGTGTGGGGGTTTACCAAAGCTCTCCCTCTTTTTTCCTGAGAGAGAGAGAGCTGGGGACGTGAAATGCAATAAACCAATACCGAGAAATAATCCAGTCTCATCATTTCGTGATCCCCACAGTCACATCTTACAGCATAAGCCAAGGTACAAAAGAATTTCCAAGGCATTAAATATACCATGGAACACAGTGAAGACAGTCATCATCAAGTGGTGAAAGCATGGCACAACAGTGACATTACCAGGAACTGGATATCCCTCCAAAATTGATGAAAAGGCGAGAAGAAAACTGGTCAGGGAGGCTGCCAAGAGGCTAACAGCAACACTGAAGGAGCTGCAGGAATTTCTGGCAAGTACTGGCTGTTTAGTACATGTGGCAACAATCTCCCATCTTCTTCATATGTCTGGGCTACGGGGTAGGGTGGTAAGATGGAAGCCTTATCTTACAAAGAAAAACATCCAAGCCTGGCTACATTTTGCAAAAACACATTTGAAATCTCAAACACAACACTGCTCATCACCAAAAAAACACCATACTTACAGTGAAGCATGGTGGTGGCAGCTTTTCTTCAGCTGGAACTGGGGCCTTAGTCAAGGTGGAAGGAATTATGAACAGTTCCAAATACCAGTCAGTGTTGGCACAAAACTTTCAGGCTTCTGCTAGAAAGCTGAAGAGGAAGAGGAACTTCATCTTTCAGCATAACAATGACCCAAAGCACACATCCAAATCAACAAAAGAATGGCTTCACCAGAAGAAGATTAAGGTTTTGGAATGGCCCAGCCAGAGTCCAGATCTGAATCCAATCGAACATCTGTGGAGTGATCTGAAGAGGGCTGTGCAAGGGAGATGCCCTTGTAATCTGACAGATCTAGAGCATTTTTGCAAAGAAGAGTGGACAAATATTGCCACATCAAGATGTGCCACACTGATAGACTCCTACCCAAAAAGACTGAGTGCTGTAATAAAAGCCAAAGGTGCTGCAACAAAGTATTAGTTTAAGGGTGTACATATTTATGCAACCAGGTTATTTTAAGTTTTGGGTGTGTTTTTTTTTTATTTTTTCCTATAAAAGATTTCAGTTTGCTTTTCAATTGGGTTGTACAGGTTATAGGTCACATTAATGGTGGAAAAAGTTTTGAAATGATTTACCTTGCTCTCATTTTATTACATCAGAAAAACCTGAAATTTGAACAGGGGTGTGTAGACTTTTTTATATCCACTGTAGTCAGAGATCGCTGGGTGATCACTGAGAGATCAAAAATTGGGCGAATCTCTCAATGATCTCCTAAAGCCTCAAAAAAGCAGTTTCTGTGCAAATGCTTGGGAGACTATTATGTGATCAAAAATAAAATTTTTAAAGCTCCTTGAAAGATCATTGACAGACCAGGAGAGATCATTGAGAGACCAGCAGAGATAGCTGAAAGACCAGGACAGATCACTGCGGGATCATTCAGAGTTTCTTGGGCTGACCAAGGAGGTTGCTGAGCATTTGAGAGGTTTCTACTGCTCTTCTACCCCATCTACACAGGGGTGGAGATCATTGAGCAATTGTTGAGAGATGAAAAAATGGCCAGATCTCTCAACAATCTTTTAACGATCTCTCACCAATTGCTAAAATCTCTCAATGATCTTCAGTGATCTCCACGGTCACCAAGATTATGACTTGGTCCAAAACAATCTCTCAACAATCAAAGAAAAGCAATCTCACAACGAACTCACAAGGAGCGCTCAACAATCTCACTGCTTTGCTAATGATCTCTCAGCGATCTTTTAATGAACTCTACTGGTCTTTTATCGAATGCTCAGCAGTCCCTCATTGATTTCTCAGCCATCTCTACCTTCAGAATGAAAAAATGTGGTATTCATTGACAGACTGCTGAGAGATCCTTGGAAGATCGATGAGATTGTTGAGTGGTCCAGGAGCAATCTTTCAGTGAAAGTCAAACTTTTCCACCCCAGCAGAGATCACAGAGAACGTTGAGGAGATCAATGAGATCCTTGAGTGCTCCTTCAGCACTCCTTGAGAGTTTGTTGAGAGATCACTTTGAACGGAGTCAAAAACCTTGGCGACTGTGGCGGTCATTGAAGATCATTGCGAGATTGTGGCAATTGCTGCGAGATTGTTGAGAGATTGCTGAAAGATCGTGGAGAGATCTGGCCATTTTTTTTTATAACTCAACCATCAATCAACAAGCCAATAACAGAAGGAGATGGAGATTTAGAATTAACACAAGTTACTACAGATTTTTTTAAAAAGCAGTGTTTTCAAATTCAGAGCATTGGCATCATGTTTGAAGTAGCAACAGCTGGACAGACATCAAGCTTCACACACTTCCCAGAGACACACTTCCCAAAGTGTAAACAACCGCCTCCAAATATAACCTTGTTTAACAACGATTTATGGCTGATGGCCCCTCTCCACTGCACGTTTCAGCTGTACATGGCAACTTGACCTCACCTTTCTGTATCTTAGCTGAGATTTTTTCCAACACCAGTATTTGTCTTACAGGTCAGGAGTTCACTATCACAAGAAAACAATGTCATGCCATTTGAGACATGTCTCAATTCAACTTCACCTGTCTTTTTGAAGACAATGCCTAAAAAAATGTATTCAACCCCTTAAATTCTCATTTGTTTTCTCATCTTATTGTTTTTATAAACTGATGCATGATCAATATAATTTTGGACTGCTGAAAAAAACCCAGACAATAACGATGCCTAAGATTGAGCCAATTAGTGCTATTAGTGACACAATTAGAGAAATGAAGACCAACTGAGTGAGTGAATATATCTCAAGTGATTGTAGCATAAAGACAAGAAGAAAAACAAACTTTTACAGCTGACCTTGGACTCTCCCAAATGCCTAGAGTAAACTCTAGTTGAGATTTTTCATCAATGGCTTTCTGTTTGCCACTCTACCATGAAGCTTTAACTGGTGAAGAACACAGTCAACCATTACTGTAGCAGTGCCTCTCCCACCAAAGCTGCTGAAGCTTTTAACTTCCTCAGAGTAGATATAAGCGTCCTAGGCAGATTTAGGCACATGCCATATTCCTTCCCTTTATGATGCATTTAACTTAACTTCACAGCATGTTTGGTGACTTGGTCTTTTTTTTGTATCATTCTGACTTATAAACTTTTCTTGGACTCTTTTGCGGTGTTATTTTTTTCTTCATGGTATAATTGTAGCCAGTGACTGAACAAGGTGTCTTTACATTACAATCACTTACAGCACATTCACTGCACTCAGGTAACCTCCATTTTATTACCACCTATTTAACTTTATATACATTTTTTTCAATTTAATGTAGTTCCATTTATAAAAACAGTAAAAATAGAAAATCAGCAATTTTTATAGGCACTGTACATCAGACAGTGCTGTCAGGTCAGGCATTGGTTTGCTTGGTACCAGATAACCATGGAAACCGGTACTACCTGTCTCATGGGTCAAGCTGTCGGTGACTCAACCGGTAACCCCGCCCTTCCGAGGGTGTGGAGGGTGAAACTGGGCATCCTGGCAGAACTAAAAAACAGTATCTGTCACAGGTCTGTGGTGGACCACTCCCAGTTACACGGGGTGAGACTGGACATCCTGGCAGATAAGCACATTTGTTGCAAGGTCTGTGGTGGACTTTTGCCAGTCGGTGCATCATGACATGCACTACACAAAGAGCAGAGATAAACAAACCTATCATCTGGTCAGTCACTGCAACAGATACTGGAGTCAGTTTGTCTTGGCCTATCCTTGCCACTGATAATACCTCTATCTGCCAAGAATGTGCCGCTAGTCCAGCAAAAGCTAGCGGTACTCAAATACTCTGCAAGCAGTTTCATGAAATGGTCAGTCAGAAAGCAACTCATACCGGCTCGGATGTCGCCCGGGTTAACAAGGTCAGGAGCTCCTGGCAGCGGAGGGCGAAGGACAGAGCTGCGTGGAGGAAGCTGATCAGACCTAAATGAAACAGTCATTGTCGCCTCCGACAGACTGCTATGATGATGATGATGATGATGTACATCAGACAAGCAGCAAAATGCTTTCAGTTCATTATACTGATGGAGGCATTAAAAAAAATTCCACCTCTCACCACTCACAGTAGGGCTGTGTGATATGACGCTATATATCAGACGACGAAATGAAAATGCACATCGTTTCATCTAAAACTCTGTTGACTATATTGGGATTTAAAATACATATTATCCCCATTTCTTCAGCAAAGTTTCTCACACACTGCTTGTCAGCGCCCTGCCTCTCCCCTCCAGTACGCGCAGCAGAACAGCTGTGTGGGGTGGGTAGCCAGGCTACATTCCATTGATTAGCACAGCAGCTAACTCCAATTTAATGGTTTGGTCAAATAGGTGCTACTTCTGTTTGCCAGGAATGTAGGACTTTTTCCTCATTGTGTCGCATCAGGGAGGATAGTCCTCCAACCTCGTTTTTATTGGAGTTAAGTAACATTAACACCACCTCACTCTTAAAACAGTAAATGCTAAATGTCGATGCTAAATTGTTGCAGTTTATCAGACCATTGTTTTTTGATTTAAATTACTGCTGAGTTTTTTAGTTTTGTCTGAATAAAAGTGGGTGATGAAGGCACATTCACAAAATAAATAATAAATAAATTAAAACGTGTTGGAAGAGCAAGTTGGCTCTTAATGTAATCTATTTGAGTTCTATGGATGGATATTTGTTTTTTTTTCTAGTAACACAATTAAAAAATATAAAGAAAAAAATTTGTCAATGGAATCCGTCATAAGGCAATGCTACAAGGAAGAGATTAAGGACTACATCACCCCTATAATGTAATGATCCAATGGTTAAAAAAGAAAAAAAGAACCGGAACAGAACTCAGTAAATTTGGGGTTGGGAAAAAAAAACCCAGATGAATAAGTTAGAGCTCAGAGAAGAAAACACCTTCCCCTGAGTAAAAAGGGCAAAACAAAGAAAAACACATTTTTGGTCTTTTCTTCTTTTCAAGACAAGTGCAAAACAATGACAGAAAAGTAAGAAAAAAATCAACTCCCAGACAACATAAAAGGTGAGAGACACATCAGAGAAGGACAGAAACACTTGTTGGTTTCCAGAAGAGGGAAGATATGACAGAACACTAAGCTCAACTGAGTGCACTAAGATCAATATGCACAATACAGTATGAATCTTTATTTATCAGGCAAAACATATAATGCCTATAATAACTGTAGACCAAGTACTACTGTATATATATTGTTTTTTTCCAAGAGTGATGGAGTTTTTACAGCAATATCTAGAAGATGCCTTTACTTTATTACTAAAGATCACAAGCAGGTTGTTAAGCTGAAATACTACAGAGGAACAATACCAAAAATGGTCAGAAAGCAATAACTACACCAGCACTGTCCAAGTTTGAAAATTAAGTCAAATCTTGCCCAGGCTTCAGGAGAAAGAACTGTCTTTAATGACATTAAAAGAAAACTTTAGCCTTTCAGACAATGTCTGTAACTATTCAATCTAGAGTGCTCTCTCACTTACTCAAAGCCACTTGACACTTAACTCAGCACCTCCTTTTAAACTAGTAAAAAATAAACTTGTAAAGCTGCAAAACTACATTTGTCTGTCATATTTTACGTGTTGTTGTTTTTTTTTTGCTGTAACACTTAGATCATTTGCATTGTACAGCCACAGAGCTGATTTTCCCATCTGTAAAACAGGGAAATGTAAAACTTCAGCATAATAGACAACAAAAGTTTGACAGAAAGCCCTTCATGCTCTGTGTGAGACGTTAAATCGGTCCTGCCAAGACTTCTAAGCTGCTATGTGAGCGCGTGTCTGGCTCAATTCTGTTTCCTGTAACACCCATTAGAACAGAGCACAGCGTCATGTTAAAGATATGCACTGTGTGTGTGTGTGTGTGTGTGCGCGCGCGCGCGCTGTGCACGTTGTGCGTCTATTGCCTCAAAAAGCCTGCCAGATAAATTTAAAGCATTATCATTTACATGATTGGGAACATAGCAAGTTACAGAGAAACAGATACCAAAAATTTGGTTGAGTCAGTGTCTCAATGATCTTGCCAGAGACAGCCAGTCTCCTGGCTCACAGCCAATAGAAATTAATGTCAGGATTGGCTTACGTTAAAGTCATATGCAACAACACTGTACTGTAGAGAAGATGGACAGACAGTTACCAACTGAGAAATGGACCACCAGACAGAAGATGACATCATGTGGGACAGAAACTGAGTGGGAGAAAATACAGTGAAATATTACATCCATGTGATGCATTGTATGACATAATTCCTATGCATATGAATGGCACTATACACCCTCACTGATTAAATGTATATCTGCTGTAATTCCACAGTGGTTCTAGTGAGTAGTGTGGGTGTCTCTGAAGTGCATATAACCTCTTTTCAGATAACCTTGCTTGTGTGCAAGGGTGCTATGTCAGCCCCGTGATGTTAGGAGGCTTTTTCTTCCATTTCGCACCACTTGAGCACCAATGTTAATTTGCATTTAAATTAAAGAAAGGAATGGAGTGCAAAAGAAAGATATGAGGAGGGGGTTAGAGCAGGAAGGGATTTTAATAAGAGAACCAGAAAAAGGGGAAAGAACAACTGATGTGATCAACTACAGACCCCAATCTACCCAGATCCCTCTGTGGATAAGGAAATGTGTGTGGGAAAAGAGCAAAGCAAAGGGGAAGCAACAGAGAAGCAAGTCACATTGAAGGATATGCACAAACCCAGAAGTCTTGACAGTAGTAATGAGTGGGTAAAAAAACAAGGAGCACATGCATAGAGGGTATGCGTATGATGTCACCGAACAGGACTCATGGCGGTTAAAAAACAATGAGTGGCAAAAATGAGTGGCAGCATTAGGGTGTATGCAATAAAACACAAAACATACACACGATATTCAATCACAGCAGTACATGGAGTATCTGCTTGCATTGTGGAGCGCTAATCTTATCATTCCATCTTGTGTTAATTGGCAAAAAAATAATTAAATAAATAAATAAAGGCTCTTTTAATTCTCCACTTGCCATGTGCTCCTTGGTCTTTACCCACACATCACTACAGTCAATATAATAGTGTATTATTAACATCTAAAGTAAAAAATAAAAAGGTACTCTGTCTGTGCACTGCTATGACTAAATATTTTGTGATTTTTATGTTACAGTATACTGCATACAAAATAAAGCTGTCACATGCGATTGCCACTCAGTGCTGTGTTGTTATAGTAACTGTCCTGTAACTGCCAAGAATTCTGTTCCAATGTATCCCCTCTATAAGTGAAGAACTGTTCTGAGCCTTTTATTATTCCATCCATTCATCCATCGTCCACCGCTTTTCCAGGGGTCCAGGTTGCGGAGGCAGCAGTCCAAGTTGAGAAACCCAGACTTCCCTCTCCTCAGCCACCCCCTCCAGCTCTTCAGAGAGGACACTAAGGTGTTATCAGGCCAGCTGAGAGACATGGTCTCTCCAGCGTGTCCTGGGTCTGTTGCGGGGTCTCCTCCCAGTGAGATGTGCCAGAAACACCTCAAGGCATCCAGAAGGCATCCTGATCAGATGCCCAAACTACCTCAACTGGCTCCTTTCGATGTGGAGGAGGAGCAGCTCCACTCTGAGCCTCTCCCGGATGACTGAACTCCTCACCTCCGCTGTTCGCATCCGCTTGACTGCGAGGCTTGTATGACAAAAATTACATCATCATCTCCAGTCTGCAGTCCGTGTGCAGCCCAACTTTTCTGACCGCGTTGACTACGCATGCACAAGATTGAACTCCCCATTCACGAGGTGGCGCTACCAACACAGCATACAAAGTCAAAGAAGACGAGAATAAACAAACATGAACTGTTTTGCAGCAGCAGCAGCTTGAGCGGAGAAGAGGACTGAAAAACGGTAATTCCTCCTTTTCCCTGAAACAATGCCATTGCTGTTGCTACAAAAAATGTGCATTTATCTTACGTTTCTTCACTTTTATATAGCCGGTGAACAAACTGGTGTGTTAGCACATTTGCCCTACCCATAGGGCTGGGGAAAAACTACAAATAACAGTTGTGCTCATGTGTCAACCGCTTGGCCTGGTAAGACGAAAAAAGTGAAGCATATACACAACCACGTGCACGCCGGCCTTGTCTAAAGCGGACACGCACCTCAGCGGACCAGAGTGGAAAAGTACCATGAATCCAGCTTACGGGTGAGCCCACCAAGCCTACAGAGAAAGCTCATTTCAGCCACATGTATCCATGATTTCATTCTTTCAGTCATTACCCTTTTATTATATATTCATTGATATTTTTCTTTTGTTCATCAATACAAGACGGAATGAAAAGAGGATCTCTCAGCAATGCCAACAGGCACTCTATGTACTGGTATGATTGAATGATGTGTGTGCTTTTTCTGTTTTGTTGCATACAAAGGCTGCCACTCATTGCTTTCTAACTGCCATGAGTTTTGTTCTGTGACGTTATGTGCATACCCTGCACAGAACAGAACATTTGTGGTCCAACACCACAGGTAAAAAAAAAAAAATTGTTTAGCCACCGCTATATATAGATTCTAATATCAAACATGGTCAAATAATGTGAAGAAAAATGTCAGGATTCAGACTAGGGATGAGCCGATACCACTTTTTCAAGACCGATACGATACTGTGACTTTGAGTATCGGCCGATACCGATTCGATACCGATCCAAACCCGATACCGTCTCATTCATTCATTCATTCATTCATCTTCTACCACTTAATCCTCTTCGGGTCGCGGGGGGGCTGGAGCCCATCCCAGCATCTTTGGGCGAGAGGCAGGGTACACCCTGGACAGATCGCCAGTCCATCGCAGGGCCAACACAGAGAGACAACCATTCACTCTCACAGTCATACCTAAGGACAATTTAGAATCCCCAGTTTGATGCCAATTAACCTAACTTGCATGTTTTTGGCATGTGGGAGGAAACCGGAGAAATCCCGGAGTAAACCCACGCAGACACGGGGAGAACATGCAAACTCCACACAGATCACTGTTGGTCGGGGGCTGAGATCGAACCCAGGATCCCCCGGCCAAGGGTGAGTTGCTGTGCTGCCGCAGTGCTAACCACTCTGCCACCGTGCTGCCCTATTTAAGTAAACATTCAGATGAAATTCAAAGTGCCACTTTATGCATGAAGTAAAAATGCTGTAGATCTGAAAATAAAGGAACTAACCCTTAAAGTTGTATTTTTGTCATCCATTATCGTAAGTATTCTCCTGGTCCTTAGTTTATTTAGTAGTGTTTATGGTATTATTCTCTGTTCATATTTAGATTTTAGGTTTGCTCTTATTTTGAAGTCATTCCTGTTCCATTTTGTGTTCATGTAGACTTGCACCCTCTGGGATTAATAAAGTATACAAAATACAAAAAAAAAAAAATTTAAAAAAAAAATTGCTATTTATGTTTCTGTCACCTACCTGTCCTCAACTGTATTCCCCGATAGTACGCTCCAGTCTGGTTTTTACTTTGTTTCACTTTCTTTTTAGGTTTCACTTTTAGCGCCCAGCCTCCTGAGCTGGAAAAGCAGTGGCTGCTGCTGCAGAACTCGCGTCTTTCTGCTTCTGTTCTTGACGGAGTTCAGCATAATAAAGTTAGTGGTGTAAAATTGTAAATGCTGCTACCACACAGCAACATACTGAGGCAAGTCTCACAGACAGACTCCAGTGATGTCACGCTCATTGCCTCTGATTACAGAAGCCCTGCACAGCACAGCTGAGAACAGGATTGCACCTTCATTTTAATATTGGATCGGTAAATTATTTTTATTCCTTACCGATACCGATCCAGCCATTTTGCCTGGATTGGACCCGATACCGATACCGCGTATCAGATCGGCTCATCCCTAATTCAGACTACCCTAAATACTTCATTTTTGTTGAATATATTTTTATGTTATCCTATCATTAACTCACATTTACAGTGGGGTAAAAAAGTATTTAGTCAGCCACCAATTGTGCAAGTTCTCCCACTTAAAAGATGAGAGAGGTCTCCAATTTTCATCATAGGTATACCTCAACTATGAGAGACAAAATAAGAAAAAAAAAATCCAGAAAATCACATTGAAGGATTTTTAATGAATTAATTGGTAAATTCCTCAGTAAAATAAGTATTTGGTCAATAACAAAAGTTCATCTCAATACTTTGTTATATACCCTTTTTTGGCAATGACAGAGGTCAAACATTTTCTCTAAGTTTTCACAAGGTTTTCACACACTGTTGCTGGTATTTTGGCCCATTCCTCCATGCAGAGCTCCTCTAGAGCGGTGATGTTTTGGGGCTGTCGCTGGGCAACACGGACTTTCAACTCCCTCCAAAGATTTTCTATGGGGTTGAGACTGGCTAGGCCACTCCAGGACCTTGAAATGCTTCTTACGAAGCCACTCCTTCGTTCCCCGGGCGGTGTGTTTGGGATCATTGTCATGCTGAAAGACCCAGCCACGTTTCATCTTCAATGCCCTTGCTGGTGGAAGGAGGTTTTCACTCAAAATCTCACGATACATGGCACTATTCATTCTTTCCTTTACACGGATCAGTCGTCCTGGTCCCTTTGCAGAAAAACAGCCCCAAAGTATGATGTTTCCACTCCCATGCCTCACAGAAGGTATGGTGTTCTTTCTCCTCCAAACACGACAAGTTGCGTTTTTACCAAAAAGTTCTATTTTGGTTTCATCTGACCATATGACATTCTCCCAGTCCTCTTCTGGATCATCCAAATGCTGTCTAGCAAACTTCAGACGGGCCTGGACATGTACTGGCTTAAGCAGGGGGACACGTCTGGCACTGCAGGATTTGAGTCCCTGGCGGCGTAGTGTGTTTCTGATGTAGCCTTTGTTACTTTGGTCCCAGCTCTCTGCAGGTCATTCACTAGGTCCCCCCATGTGGTTCTGCAATTTTTGCTCACCGTTCTCGTGATCATTTTGACCCCACGGGGTGAGATCTTGCGTGGAGCCCCAGATCGAGGGAGATTATCAGTGGTCTTGTATGTCTTCCATTTTCTAATAATTGCTCCCACAGTTGATTTCTTCATACCAAGCTGCTTACCTATTGCAGATTCAGTCTTCCCAGCCTGGTGCAGGTCTACAATTTTGTTTCTGGTGTCCTTTGACAGCTCTTTGGTCTTGGCCATAGTGGAGTTTGGAGTCTGACTGTTTGAGGTTGTGGACAGGTGTCTTTTATACTGATAACGAGTTCAAACAGGTGCCATTAATACAGGTAACGAGTGGAGGACAGAGGAGCCTCTTAAAGAAGAAGTTACAGGTCTGTGAGAGCCAGAAATCTTGCTTTTTTGTAGGTGACCAAATACTTATTTTACCGAGGAATTTACCAATTAATTCATTAAAAATCCTTCAATGTGATTTTCTGGATTTTTTTTTTTTTCTCATTTTGTCTCTCATAGTTGAGGTATACCTATGACGAAAATTGGAGACCTCTCTCATCTTTTAAGTGGGAGAACTTGCACAATTGGTGGCTGACTAAATACTTTTTTGCCCCACTGTATGTTTCATTATTTTTTTCCAATGGTTGTCACATGCTAGGTGAAATACTGATACGATAGGGGAAATGCTGCTTGTGTGGCCAACGACTGCCTGTGGGCACTGACAAACGAGCATAGTAGAGAAAAGCACATATACACAGAAGCTGGGGAGCCAAGTCCTGTTCTGAGGGAAATTGTGTTTTTGTTTAATTTGTTTGTATTCATTGTCATGTCCAAATAAAATCTAAGCTGCTCAGCTGAGCGAAAATGCTGCTAGACTTGGTCGACCTGCCAGTTTAACCTCTTGCACTCCGGTGTACCGCGGGCGGGCACGTCTCTGCATCCTAGAGCGCACGAGGGCGCACAAGGGCGCTGCGTCCTAGGAGGCACTGAAAAAAAAAGCTGCATTTCCGTTCTTCCACTACAGACACAGCCGCGAACAGATTAGATATGATTGACCATTCATTCGACTAATAAGAGTCTTGAATTTGGTTTCTGAAACCTTGAAGAACCAATGACTGAAAACCTAGCAAGAAGGACCCACCTACCAACGGCTGCGAATGCAGCGAGCCAATTGAAGCACAGAAGTTCAAAAGCTGTTTTGTGAAAGGCTGGGTGAAGAGAGACTGACTGCTGCAGCAGATGAAAAAAGGACCCGCAGGAAAAACCGCCACAGACCCAGCAGCACGGAGACCACCCACAAGTGCAACCTGTGTGACAGGGACTGCCATTCGCGCATCGGCCTGTTCAGCCACAGGCGGTGCTGTCCCAGCAGAGCAGACGTTTAGGATTCTCTTCCATGGTCATCATAGACCGTCCACATGCTGTTGTGAACAGGTAAAGTGTTATAAGCTAAATTATTCTTTATCCCTGAAAATTGTAATCAAAAATGACTTTTGACCGATCGGTAAATTACAACTGTGCGGCGCACGAAGTCCGAAGTCCGTGCGCCGCGGTACATGGTTCGTGCGCCGCGTCCGGACCGTGAATGCCCCCCCCCCACTACTCTTCTGTAGCGGGGGGGGGGGGGGTGTGGGGACCGCGGGGACTGTGCGCCGCAGTCGCCACATGACTATTCAGTCATGTAGCGATGGCCGATGGCCGTCCTCTGTAGCGGGGGCGTGGGAGTTGTTATCTTCTACATTACAAATATTTTAGAATAATTTTTAGTGCTCCCTTTTTTTTCTTGTAAAAAAAAAGCCACACATTTTTTGCGTGGCATGCTTCTTTGTGTGTGGGGGCTTGTTTGTTCATTCATTCATGAATGAATGAATAAACACCCCCCCCACACACACACACACAGCCTGAGTGTCACCTTTCATTAGAGCCCAAGATGAAGCTTCTATATTGAATCATTCAAAAGTTAGACGTTTTTCCAAACTGTGCCATTTGGCACAATTTGGCACAGTTCCAAAATGCCTGGGAACTACCTGAGAGCAAAGCTGTGTAATATATTCATTTTTTGTGGTATTGTTACAAAATTTTGACCTCAGCTGGATAACACTTGTTTCTACATTTCTGTTGCATTTTCCAGCCCGGATCTGAAGCTGTGTGTTATTTGCAAGCATTTGTATCCAAAAAAACACCCAGGCGAAATTTATTTTCTTCAAGTTCGCTATGTTTAGATGACTGTTACTCAGTGGCCGGAGCACTTAGAGAGATTATGACTGTTTTGCCAAAAAATTCAAAGTGTTTTCTTTTAAATGAGACCAACCCCATGAAGATGCTGCAAAGGGTTGAAGAACAGCTTTTGATTTACTTTGGGCACATTATTTTTTTGGCGTTTTTAGGGAAATTGACCAGAGTGCAAGGGGTTAAGGACCCAAGTTAACCATAGGTGGAAACCCGCAGAAAATCGTGACTAAACTAAACCACGGGCGCTCTGAAGGAGGGACATTTCACCGCGGAGAGTACATTGTCATCTTACTTCATGCTCAGCAGCAGAGTTTTGTCCTGTAAATTCTTTAACCCTCTAACTGTCCACATTAAATGGACGGGTCGCACGCCCCCAGTGGCACAGCGCAGCAACTGCACCAGTCAACTTATTGACATCCCCTGGCTATACTGATTATTTGTACTAATCTGTACTGATCTGACAGTTTAGAAGGTGGCAGACACACGCCAAAGGAATCATGGCTGACATGGAATACAGCAAAGAAGAAGAAATCCTCATTATTATTCTTCCTTTTTCTGCTTTGAGCTCACAGCACCAATGTGGATGCCTCCACGATCGGTCATTGCAGCAGCAATGATGACTGAAACTGCATGAAATGGAGAAAATAGCCGTGTAATACAAACGAAATTCATGTGGGATAATCATAAGACTTTGTAGATGTGGAAGCGGGTGTAAATTACTACGTAAATGCAATACATTGACTACGATGGACGAAAAACTGAGCTCCCATTACCAAGATGGCAGCACCCACGAGTGGCTGGATTCCCACAGGAAAAATGCACCAAATAGAAAAAAACAGCCACATAATAAGATAAGATAAGATAAGATAAGATAAGATAAGATAAGCCTTTATTAGTCCCACAACGGGGAAATTCCAGGATTGCAACAGCACAGGGATAGCAACACTCAGAGCAACAATCAGAAGGCAAGAAAAAACAAGCAAGCAAGAGCAGCTAATATACATATGTACATATTACTATAAAATATATATATATACACACACACACACACACACACACAGTGCAGAGCATTGTAGCTGGATGGAATAAATATATGAATATATGAACACAGTGCAGAGCATTGTAGCTAGATGGAATAAATATGTAAATATATAAACACCCACAGTATGGAGCATTGCAGCTAGGTGGAATAAATATGCAAGTATATAAACACACACAGTGCGGAGCAATGTAGCTAGATGGAATAATATGTAGATATATAAAAACACAGTGCGGAGCATTGTAGCTAGATGGAATAAATATATAGACATATAAATATAAACACACCCAGTGCAGAGCATTGTAGCTAGATGGAATAAATATGTAAATATATAAACACACACAGTGCAGAGCATTGTTGCTAGGTGGGATGAAACAGCATAACCGTCTATTTAGTTATCCTACATGGTATGATTATGTGCCCATACATATTCTCACCCTCCATAGCGACCGGTATGTTCCTAGTTGTATGCCGGAGAGGACCATTGTGTAAGTCTATTGCATCTTTTGCATTCAAAAAAAAAAAAAAAAAAAAAAAAAAAAAGAAACTATTAGTTTGTTACGTCTTTTTGCTATCTCTGCGAGCAGCCCTGCTTAGGTTGTACAGTCTGACAGCCGTTGGTAGGAAGGACCTACGAAACCTCTCGGTTGTGCACCTGGGATGATGTAGTCTGCTGCTAAATGAGCTCCTCAGTGCATCCAGTATGTCCTGCATAGGGTGGAACTCGGACTCCAGCAGAGATGACAGTTTAGCCACCGTCCTTCTCTCTCCTATCTCCTCCATCGGATCAAGGCGTTGCCCCAGGACAGAGCTAGCTTTCTTAATCAGTTTGTTCAGTCTCTTCCTATCGGCTGCAGTAATGCCACTGCCCCAGCAGACCACTCCAAAAGTGATGGCTGATGCCACCACCGTGTCATAGAATGACTTCAGCAGCGCCCCTTGTACACCAAAAGACCTGAGTCTCCTCAGCAGGAACAGCCTGCGCTGTCCCTTCTTGTAGAGTGCGTCAGTATTGTGTGACCAGTCTAGTTTATTGTTCAGATGAATACCCAGGTACTTGTAGGATGTCACCATCTCGATGTCTGTTCCCTGTATATTTACTGGTGCTGTGAGGGGCTGCCCATGCCTGCGGCAGTCCACCACCAGCTCCTTAGTTTTCCTCGCGTTGATCTGGAGGCAGTTCCGATGGCACCAGTCCACAAAGTCCTGGATAAGCCCTCTGTACTCAGCTTCATCTCCGCTGGAGATGAGACCAACGATCGCAGAGTCATCAGAGAACTTCTGTAGATGGCAATGTGTTGTGTTGTGTGAGAAGTCCGCAGTATAAAGAGTGAACAAGAAGGGAGCCAGCACCGTTCCCTGGGGGGCCCCCGTGCTACTGATGATCGTGTCGGAAACACAGTCCCGGGTTCTCACAAACTGAGGCCGGTTTGTGAGGTAGTCCAGGATCCATGATGACAGGTGCTGGTCCACCCCTGCGCGCAGCAGCTTGTCCTTCAGGATCATCGGTTGGATGGTGTTGAAAGCACTGGAGAAGTCAAAGAACATGATCCTCACCATATTCCCGGGCTTCTCCAGGTGAGACAGAGAACGGTGAAGGAGGAAGATCACCGCATCCTCCACCCCAATGCCATGCTGGTAGGCGAACTGGAGTGGATCCATCGCTGGTTCCACCAGGGGGCGGAGATGAGCAAGGAGCAGTCTCTCCAGGGTCTTCATCAAGTGGGACGTCAAGGCCACCGGTCTGAAGCTGTTCAGGTCTTTGGGGTGGGAAGTTTTTGGTACAGGTACCACACAAGATGTTTTCCACAGCTGTGGTACCCTCCCCAGTTTCAGGCTCATGTTGAAGATATACATCACAATCCCACACAGCTGGTCTGCACAGGACTTGAGGAGCTTTGCGCTGATGCCGTCCGGTCCCGACGCCTTCCTCGCCTTGATCTTCCTCAGCTCCGTCCTCACCTGGGTCTTGGTCAGGGTCAGGATGGGGGGCTGTGTGTTGGGAGTGGGGGGGGGTGTCGGTGGAGTGGGGAGTGGGTAGCAGGACTTGATTTCTTAGAGGCAGCAGTGGTTGTTGTGCAGACAGGGGGGAGGGCGGTTGGTCAAATCTATTGAAAAACAGATTCAGGTTGTTCGCCCACTCCCTGCCCCCCGTGGCCTGGGGGGAGGTATTCTGGAGCCCCGAGATGGTTTTGAGGTTTCTCCAGACCCCGCTGATGTCGCTCTGTTGCAGCTTGTCCTCCATCTTCTTCCTGAAGCTGTCCTTGCCTTCTCTGATCTTTCTCCTCAGCTCCCTCTGTACGGACTTCAGCATCTCCCTGTTCCCCGACCTGAAGATCCTCTTCTTCTCTCTCAGAAGTGTTTTTATCTCAGGGTTGATCCAGGGTTTGTTGTTTGAGTGACGCCGTATGGTCTTGGTGGGAACGGATTTGTCCACACAGAAGCTGAGGTAGCCCGTGAAGGTGTGAATGAGGCCATCGATGTCCTCACCATGTGGATCGCAGAGCTGCTTCCAGGCAGTGGCTTCAAAACAGTCCTTTAGAGTGTCCATTGTCTCCTCAGACCATAACTCCACAGTGTGCATGGCCGGAGGTTGTCTGTGCACTAGGGGTTTGTACACCGGTCGGAGATGAACCAAGTTGTGATCCGATCTCCCAAGTGGGGGGAGTTGTGATGAGGTGTACGCCTCCTTAGTGTTTGCGTAGAACAAATCCAGTGTTTTATTGTCTCTAGTGTGGCATGTGACATACTGGGTGAAAGTGGGCAGAATGGGAGACAGTGAAACGTGGTTGAAATCGCCTGAGATGAGGAGAAGAGCATCTGGGTGTTCTGTCTGCAGCCTGCTGGTTACTGAATGGATGACGTCACGCGCTGTCCCAGCGTTCGCCGTCGGATTTGCATAAACAACAATGCAGATCACGTGTGAGTGTTCTCTCGGGAGATATGTAGGCCTCATGCTAACAGCTAGCAACTCAATGTCTTTGCTGCAGTGTCGTTGTTTAACAGTGATATGTCCCGGTCTGCACCAGTTGTTGTTAACATACATGATCACTCCACCGCCCCTAGTTTTGCCACTCTCTGGTGTTCGGTCAGCTCGTATCGTGTGAAAACCCTCCAGCTCAATGTTAGCATCTGCTGCTAGTTCAGTTAGCCACGTCTCAGTAAACAAAAGGAGAGAGCACTCCCGGTAAGTGCTATCATAACGGGAGATAGCCGCTAGCTCATCTAACTTTCCCAGTATCGACCGTACATTTCCCATGACAACAGATGGAAGGGAGGGTCTGTACCTTATATTTTTTGTCCTCCGCCTTACTCCAGCCCGGCAGCCGCGGCGTTTTCGCCTCAGTTCTCTCGGTATGTCGAGTTTTTCCAGTGGGACCGGGTGGCGGTTAAATGCTAGCAGCTCTTCCCTGTTATATCGTATCCTGCTATAAACAGTGGCTCCGTCCACCGGCTCAGGAGACATTTGGGATGATCTGTGTGTCCGTGATATAAGTGGGGTGAAAAAAAAAAAGTGATCAAAAGAGAGAGGAAGGGAAAAAAAAAAAAAAAAAAAAAAAAAAAAAAAAAACGAAATTCACGTGGAATAATCATAAGGGTTTGTAGATTTGTAAGTGGGTGTAAATTACTAAGCAAACACCAAACATCAACCGCGATGGACGAAAACAGACCAGTCACGTGGGTGAGCAAGCCCCCCCACCCGGCAACAGAGAAGAGAAATATATGTTTTTTTGACATTTTATTGATTTTCTGGTTCATATACTTTGAAGATTAGATAAAAACATACCCCTGTAGACAAATCGGTGTCAAAAAAAAAACGGACCATTCTTTGTGTAAATGTGCCCAAAGCCCACTTTTGACTGAGTTATGTAATTTATATACTGTAGCTGCCATGACATTATGCAAATTAGATGCATAAATTTATTCCTATCTGAAACTTTGGATCATATTCTACATCTTTCTAATTGACAGTGAGCCATTATCTCTTGCAACTTTCAAGTTATAGCCTTGGAAATCTGAACTATTTTATTGACAAATTTTTTTTTACCACTCTTGACCACTAGGGGGGCCTTGACCACCCTTTAAGCGTTCCTGTCGCCATACGGTGCCTGGGGCAGTTAAAAGATTAAAATGAATACGGCCCCCACACCCCCACCCTAGACTGTGAGCTATTAGGTGTACAGTAGCGCTTGAAAAAACTCATGTCATTGAGAGTGGATATATACAAAACATTTTCCTTTCAAGTTTAACAAAAAAAAACAGATTGTCAATGATGAAGTAGCTCATTCTGAGCTGATGAACTCATCCTGAGAGTGCTCAGATCTTCTTACCACTGACCTTGACCTTGAGCACAGCCAAGATGCAGACCAACTTGAGGATCCTTGTGAGTTTGGTAAGCACAGAGGCTAATGTCTAGGAGGAGGAGTAATTCCTGTAAAATGTGGACGGCCAGATGGATGGAAGGAAGGACTGATGGACACTGCGCCATCTTTCCTTCACCGGAAGTAGCTAATGAATAAATTTTAAAAAATGAATGGCCCTGAATAGTTTATTTCAGACTGTGACTGAACTGAGGAGCTAGAGAAATGCCACATATGTATTGCATAAGTAAATGCTTACTTTAAACTGTGAATCATACAAATCACCACTGGAAACTACAAAACAAAAATTACAAGTGTTTTGCTGGTGCAAAATAATTTTCCATTTCTTCCCATTCACTTGAATGCTCCAGCATAAAACCCACCTTTCAGCACACCGTGGCTATTGGGGCTCTGAGGGGAAGGCAAGGGTAGTGTGCACCTCAGACCAAGGGTGGCCGTGGCCTCCTGAAGTGGTCCAGTGACCAGGGAACACACTGATGTTCTCTGGCTACAAGCACGATAAACCCTGGAAAGAAACATTTGCCTGTGATTTTTATGCAAATATCTAATGTCATTTCCAGTGTTTCTATACTGTTGAGAATGATTGTTCTTAGGTCTACACATACCTCACAGACAGTTCATTTATGTACTATACTTTTATTCTAAGATTTACAAATGTTTAACTATTATTATAACAAACTGCAGCATCATATGCTCAGTTGGTTGATGTAGTTTTTGACATGACTGCATCTATATCTTAAAAATTTTTGCCTAACCTGTGGCAATGGGAGCAATAACAGCCGCCAGGATCGAGGTTGTGGCTCAGATCAAGACCGGCTGGACTGGTGCTGACAGCTTGCAATGGCCAGAGAGATTCCCTAGCATAGACTCTCCCAGGGTAGGACAACAGGAGCTTTCTGGCAGGGTGAGTCAGGTTCAATTCTTCTTTGTCCTTCACATACTCGTGTACCTGTTGAGTAAATCATTGACATGTAATTTACCTACTTATAATGCAAGTAGGAATTGCAAATAAACTTTAAAATACCCATGTTTCATTTTTAACATTTACAAAAATGTACAGTAAAAATCAAATTAACATGGAACAGAAATCACACGGAGGCAAAAAAAGGGAAGAAAGAAAGGAAAAACATCCAAGTAGAAGGAGGCAGAAAGATAAGTAGGTATATAAGATAGAGCAACACAAAGATGAACAAAAGGAGGTGTTAGACAGGATACAGTAGTAAATGAGAGAATGATCAAGGAGGATCTTTAGCTGAGTAAACAATTTGACCTTTAGAAAAAAGCTTTTCAAGTTCACTCTCCTCAGATCAAAACTTATCCATCTTGGGGAGGAAATGCTTATTCAAAAGCCATCGACTTTACTCTCTGTCCTTGAGTGAACTTGGAGCTTCTGGCATAAATTTCAGAGAAAAGCCATTAAGGAAACATTTCGTGGAAGTGGAAGTGGGCACTTATGCCTTCAGTGAGGGTGGACATTACAAAATGGGACAGAATCAATACTGGTGGCAGAGTGAGGAATGAATACAATGTAAGTTTAACAAGCAAACACTGCTTCAGTGTAATCATCACTTCTGGTGTCCATAAGCATGTGAAAGCTATATCTCCAATATATAAAGCCTTCATCCTGTGTTTGTGTAAATCTTTTTACATTAAAGACTGTGTGGCTATAAAGCAGTATAATATACAGACATGTAAACATAAGTAGTACATATAAGTGGGATGGGTTTCCTTCATGGGTGTAGGCTGTGATGTTGTCAGATCTGGGCCATCCCAAGGGAAAGGCGACAGACCAGCCTACACGTTCAGTGAGGGGGGAGAGCCAGAGCGAAAAACACAAAGACGAACATACATACAAACGCGCACACACCATTCTTTCTCAGATATATATTAGACTATAGTAGGCTGCAATTCTTTACAGCAGCAAGCTTATTTAAAACAATATAGTAACATGTTAAAGACAAACTACCATAATAGTTTTCCCCTTTTTTCTTATCTAACATTTCCTGCAAAAGATCTAATCTGTCAGGCATCTCGAAATCTAACTCCACCACCAAAGGCTGCAGTACAACGAGCCATTTTTACTCATTACACAATAGAACTAAACTGGAATGAACAAATTTTCCCTGGAAATGAATTGAAACCCTTTTCAAAAACTGAAAGTTAATTTGTAGTTAAGATATAAACAACAAAAAACAAAAGAAACTAAATTATTAAACCCTACTGTGGTGTGGGGATTTAAAAATATGATTCTTAATTTTACTCTGAAATATATTCTCCTTTTCATATTCCCTTAAGATTTGTGAAGACTGGGTTTCCACTCCAAGATCCATCCTGCAATGAAACGTTCTGAAGGGAAGAGGTTGTCAGTGGAGGAGTCATCCCTGCTTCTTGTGAATTTCAGCACAGAAGAAAACCTCAAATTTTTCAGGGGTCTTAGTTTTCAAATTCAAGATTCAAGAAGGTGCTGCCATAATTTGCGCCATACTCTAGCATGTATTCAATGCAATTTATAATGGCTGTAATGGCTAATTCTTTTATTTCTTTTTTTATCGTTGTAATCTGCTGATTTTTTGTTGTTGTTCATTTATACCAGTGGCTCTTAAAGTGATGGTGACATGTTTTTGACTTCATCTAATTTTTCAACACATAATACAATATGATGAAATAGGTTGGTCTGTGCAGTTCTAAGTCAAACAGGCTTTTTTTCACGCAAATATCCGACGTTTTCGTGAGCGCCACGTTGCGTCAGTGGCTGGAAAACCCCCCAGCCATGTTGTAACGTCATCGACACAACACAGCGCTTGGCTGCCCATTGTACACACAGGATGGAAGTGGTAGAAAACATCAACGATGGTTCCAGCACATGTAGTCTGGAATTGGTTTGTGTTGTCCAATCTTCAGACGATTATAGTTCCGAAGAATGGGATGACAATGAAGAATCTGGGGGCATCAGACTGTATAGGTTTGAGCTGTGCCAAGTGGGCATCGTGCCGAGCAAGTCACACTCAGAGAGTGACAGTCAGCTGTTCATGTTTTGTGTGCATCATCTGCCGTGTTGTCAGCCAGCCAATATTGCCAACACTATCACAACGTGTTAGCCACTCCACACAGCCGTGGTTCTGTTGCGCCCCTTGAAGCGATGTCGGCTCTGGGGCGCAACCGTGGTTAACACGTCTCCTCTCCATGTTCGCTGGGCGATGTCAGCCCCGAACGCCAACTGTTTGTGTTTCTGTGTATTTTTGTAAGTCTTCACCTTTTGGGATCAGTCTTTATGTTCAATACATGTGCTGTGGTGAATCATGCGCGTAAATCCATTCTTCCTTCCCCTCCTCGTGCGCTCGTCATGACCCTCCGTGCGCTCTTACGCAGGGCACAGAGAGGTAGGATGAAATAACGAGGATTTACGTGCAGGGTTCACCACAGCACATTTAATACAGAAAGACAGACAATTCCCAAAAAGGTGAAGACGTACAAAAAATACAAACACACTTACTGATGGCGTCCGGGGGCCGGCATCGCCCAGAGAGCGAATGAGAGGAGACATGTTAGCCACAGGTGCGCCCCAGAGCCGACATCGCTTCAAGGACGCACGAGAACCACGGTGAACATGGAGTGACTAACATGTCGTGAGAGTGTTGAAAATACTGGCAGACTAACAGCACAGATGACAATACTATTGACCAGCAGTGCATGACTGGCAAACGGCCACTAATATGTACACGCACTGCTGGTGATGGTGTGATGAGAAGCACCTGGGCGAGGACCGGGAAACAGGATCAGCGGGAGTTTGAATCAGCTGGTGATAATGAGAGAGTGGACGTGGCTGGACCAGTGAGACGTCAGCATGCGCTCACAGAAAGTAGGTCAAAGCTGCGCGTAAATCCATTAATCCTTCCCCTCCTTGTGCGCGCCTCCTGCGTAAAAGCGCACGAGAAGTGCACAAGGAGGCTTATGACAGTTGGAGCTGAAGCATGTGATGTGGTCTTTCATGGCCTGCTGTTTATCTAAGTCTGCGACACAACGCGAAGGCATAGCCATAAAATTAAAACAAGAAACCAGAGAAACTGTGAGCTACAAAGCTGTTGTCATTCCAGTCAACAACACCGGAGTCTGTTCTATCCATTATGTCATTGGGGTGCTGCCCTTAATTCGGTGGGCGGCACCACAGTCCAGTCAGCGGCTGTGGTTTTTGGATGATAACTATTTTATGCAGGCGTGGTTGTAAATATTATATTGAGCATAGACAATGACTTTTGGGTTTACACAACATGCTAAAAAAATGTCAAAAACGTGTCATAAGCTATTTAAACTTTTTTAAATTCCCCATTTTGGAGAGCCAGACATTACCAAGCCCATACAGCTATTTCTCTGCCCCTCCACAGCCACAATGAATCCAAGAGCAAGCCAAGCCTCATCATATTTCCTTTTCTTCTTGGCTTCTTTTGTTAATTATCATCCAGAATTCCTCTTTGCTCATCATTTTGATGGAGAGAATTTTAAAAATTAGGTCATGAAATATGTACAGTATGTGTCCACATGCCGCAAAGCATCCTCCTAACTATGATTACACAGTGTTGATTATTTAAAAGCCAGTTGTTAAGATGAGTTTTGAAAGAGTTTAATGTAGAAAGTTCTCTGATTGCAGGTGGTATGTTGTTCCATATCTTGGTACCCTTCACTGATGGTACAAATTGAGCAAAAGTAGTGCATCTGTGGGGGACTTCACAGTCTCCTCTGGTGGTGGCTCTGGTGGTTGTACTGGTAACAGTTCTCAGTTTGATATATTCTCTCAGGGGTGGTGGCACATAACCATTTAATATTTTATATATTGAACAAGCAAATTTGAATGTTTTATGGTTTTCAAAAGACAAAAAGTTATATTTCTTGAAAATGTGACAACAGTGATACGAAAAGTCTTTCTTAGCCAAAATTTTTATGACATTTTTGTAGAGCGATTCTATGGGTTGGATTGTGGTTATGCCAGTAAGTGACTAGTTGGTAAAACAATAGTTGATGTAGGAAAAGATCATTGCATGCAGGAACATTTTTGCCGCCTTGACTGTCAGCGATGGTCTGATTTGTTTAAAATTTCTTAAATTAAATTTGATTATGTTTGAGATTTTTTTTAATGTGATTTTTAAAAGTTAGAGTGGAATCAAAAGTCAACCCGAGATACTTAAATTCCTTGACTAGTTCCAACCCCTCCTGTTTTAAAAAAAATATTTGAGTTTGTAATGTCTAGCAAACATCATACCAACAGTTTTTTTTGTGTGTGTGTGTTTAACAATAAGCATGAATTACTGAGCCAATTATGAATTTGGGTCATTGCTGATGTAAGAATATAAGTGGCTTCTTGTGTATTTTTTTGCAGGAGTGAAAATAACTATCATCTGCTTACATTTGTATGTGAATGTTTCTGCATGCATTTGATAGATCATTTATGTATATGGAAAATAAAATCGGTCCAAGTATAGAGCCTTGTGGAACTCCCACCTGACACCTCAAATAAGGCAATTTGACACCAGTGACCACTACACACTGTTGTCTGTCTGTTACTAAATATGATTTAATAGCATGTTCCGAGAAATTAAACAGAGTAAGTTTGGTTAATAAAATATTGTGGTCAACAGTGTCAAATGCCTTCTTTAAATCTACAAATACACCATCTAGACAGCTATGTTTATCTAAAAAGGATTTTGTTTTTTCTAAAAACAGGCTTATTGCCAATTCTGTTGAACGATGGGCACGGAAACCAAACTGTGCGTGATGTAGGTGGGTGTCCCCATTGTTCAGATGTTCATATAACAGTTTAACCACCCATTTTTCAGTTATTTTGGAGACTATGGGTAATATGTTGATTGGTCTGTAATTGCTTATATCAGTTTTATTCCCAGTTTTGAAAATTGGTCTGACCACTCCCATCTTCCAAGCAGTTGGGACAACAGCATGTTTGATTGACAAATTGATTAAATGTGTAATTGGACAAATGAGAGATTCTTTATGTTCTTTTAAAAAGTTGGTGTTAAAACCACATTCATCCATTGCTTTTGGGCTGTTTCGAGCATATGGGGGACTTCTGCTTTAATTTCTCTTTTTTAAAATGTAGCACAGACCTGTTGAAAGCAGGTGAGTGATTAAACAACAAAACAGTGCGTGCAAGTGTATGAATGTGCTAAATTGAGCTCGACTCCAAGGGACACTGTGGAGAATGTGGATGTCATCTTGATTGGCACAGAGCAGCTGCGCACACGCACACACACTCATTCTGATGCTCTGGGCAATTATGCCCACACTAGTCCTAGATGTGCACTACTGTCCTAGTTACTGTAAATGCCTCATTGAAATAAAGGCACAAAGGAATGAGGGAATGAGTGGGGGAAATAGTGAAGGTGTTATAAATTAATTTCAACATCCATTAGAGGGAAATAATTTAAATCACTTGAATTGTTTTTGGTGTCAAAATAAAAATAATCAAAATTTCAGAATGTAGGTCAACTGTTTTGTGCATCTTCTGTTTTAACAAGCAAAAGAACTGTGTTTCAGCTCAATTACACAAGCACAGGGCACCCAATATAAATGCATCTGGCATGTTCTTCCTGACAGTACATAAATCACAATATTACTCATCTCGCTACCAGTTAGCACAAGTGTAGCTATACAAAGTATGTCCATGTACACACTCAATACTTGGTCAGGGCTCCTTTTGCATGAATTACTGCATTAATGTGGCGTGGCATGGATGTGATCAGCCTGTGATACTGCTGAGGTGTTATAGAGGTCCAGGTTGCTTTGCTAGCGGCCTTCAGTTCGTCTGCATTGCTGGGTCTGGTGTCTCTCATCTTCTTCTTGACAATACTCCATAGATTCTCTATGGGGTTTAGGTCAGGAAAGTTTGCTGGCCAATAAAGCACAGTGATACCATGGTCATGAAAGCAGGTATTAGTACATTTGGCAGTGTGGGTAGGAACCATGTCCTGCTGGAAAATGAAATCAGCTTCTCCATAAAGCTCGTCAGCAGAGGGACGCATGGAGTGCTCTAAAACTTCCTGGTAGATGGCTGCACTGACTTTGGACTTGACAAAACACAGTGGACAAACACCAGCAGATGACATGACTCCCCAAATCATCACTGACTCTAGAAACTTCACACTGGACCTCAAGCAACTTTGATTCTGTGCCTCTCCACTCTTCCTCCAGGCTCTGGGACCTTGATTTCAAAATGAGAGGACTTGACAGCTGATTTGGGTAACCATGTCATTTGTTGATGTCTGTCCACTGTGTTATCAAGTCCAAAGTCAGTGCAGCCATCTTCCAGTTTTATCGAGATGCTGATTTCATTTTCCAGCAGGACTTGGCACCTACCACACCAAAAGTACCAATACCTGGTTTCATGACCATGGTATCACTGTGCATGATTGGCCAGCAAACTCTCCTGACCTAAACCCCATAAAGAATCAAAGGAACCCAAGGCTTCATAACACCTCAGCAGTGCCACAGGCTGATCGCCTCCATGACATGCCGCATGGATGCAATAATTCATGCAAAAGGAGCCCCGACCAAATATTGAGTGCGTACATGGATATACTTTTCAGTCGGCCAACATTTCTATTAAAAATCTATTTTTTAAATTCATTTTATATAATACTCACATTTTTTGAGAAACTGAATTTGGGGTTTTCATGAGGTGCAAGCCATAATCATCAAAATTAAAAGAAATCAACACTTGAAATATATCACATGTGTAATGAATCTATTTAATATATGAATTTCATTTTTTTTTTGAGAAACTGAATTTGGGGTTTTCATGAGGTGCAAGCCATAATCATCAAAATTAAAAGAAATCAACACTTGAAATATATCACATGTGTAATGAATCTATTTAATATATGAATTTCATTTTTTGAATTGAATTACTGAAATATATCAACTTATCAATGACCTTCTAATTTACTGAGATGCACCTGTACTGTACATGTTAGCTTAGTGGTACCAATGTGAGTATATTAAGCACTAGTGGCTCAGCATAAAAAAAATGGATAGAGGCAGTTGCACCAGCTAGAATAAATGCATAGTTATTTTTTTAATTTCCTAAACTGAACAAAGATTAAAAAATAAATAAATGCACAAATCTTCAAAAGTCTTCCTCCTCTAAACAATTAAACATCCTATTTTTTTTTTAAATTATCAAAACATGCAATTCGTTAAGGGGTGGTAAATTTTTGCATAACGCTGTAGTTTCTTGCTCACCTTAACCCCTTGCACTCCGGTCAATTTTCCTAAAAACGCCAAAAAATAATGTGCCCAAAGTAAATCGAAAGCTGTTCTTCAACCCTTTGCAGCATCTTCATGGGGTTGGTCTCATTTAAAAGAAAACATTTTGAATTTTTTGGCAAAACAGTCATAATCTCTCTAAGTGCTCCGGCCACTGAGTTACAGTCATCTAAACATAGTGAACTTGAAGAAAATAAATTTGGCTTGGGTGTTTTTTTGGATACAAATGCTTGCAGATAACACACAGCTTCAGATCCGGGCTGGAAAATGCAACAGAAATGTAGAACCAAGTGTTATCCAGCTGAGGTCCAAATTTTGTAACAATACCACAAAAAATGAATATATTACACAGCTTTTTACTCAGGTAGTTCCCAGGCGTTTTGGAACTGTGCCAAATTGTGCCAAATGGCACAGTTTGGAAAAACGTCTGTAACTTTTGAATGCTTCAATGTAGAAGCTTCATTTTGGGCTCTAATGAATGGTCACACTCAGGGCTGTGTCTGTGTGTGTGTGGGGGGGGGGGGTTGTCCACCCCCCCCCTCGCTACAGAGGATGGACATCTGCCATCGCTACACAATGGATTAGCCTCATGTGGCGATGTGGGACAGCAGCGCAGTCACCGCGCCCCCCCCCCCCCCCGCTACAGAAGAATAGCGGGGGGGGGGACAGGCGTTCACGGTCTGGACGCGGCGAACAACCCCTTGTACCGCGCCGCACAGTTGTAATTTACCGATCAGTCAAAAGTCATTTTGGATTACAATTTTCAGGGATAAATAATAATTTAGCTTATAACACCTTACCTCTTCACAGCGGAGTCCTGGCGAACTTCTCTTCCTCACTGTCAGACGAACACGACGCTGGTCTGCTCGTGGTTCTGGTCTCGCGACCCGATCAAAACATAATTCCATTATTACGGTTTTGTGCTTCCATGATTGCGGTTTTTGGCGAACGATTTTTCAAAACAAATAACAGTAGTAATTTAAAAAAGATTGGCGAACGCGTGTGTGTCACTCAGCCTTCGTCGTCAGCCTCCGTTGGTCTATGATGACCATGGAAGAAATCATAACGTCTACTCTGCTGGAACAAAAACAAAATACGCACCGCCTGTGGCCGAACATGCCGATGCGTGAATGGCACTCCCTGTCACACAGGTTGCATTTGTGGGTGGTCTCCGTGCTGCTGGGTCTGTGGGGTTCTTCCTGCGGGTCCTTTTTTGATCCGCTGCAGCAGTCAGTCTTCACCCAGCCTTAAAAAAAAAACAGCTCGCGAACTTCTCTGCTTCAATTGGCTCACTGCATTCACAGATTTGGTAGGCGGGTCCTTCTTCCTAGGTTTTCAGTCATTGGTTCTTCAAGGTTTCAGAAACCCAATTCAAGGCTCTTATTAGTCGAATGAGAGGTCAATCAGATGAACTAATCTGTTCGTGGCTGTGTCTGCAGCTTTTATTTTCAGTGCGCGCTTGGACGCCATCACCACCTACATCAACATCTCCATCATGCGTCCTAGAGCGCACGAGGGCGCTCTCGTCCGCCCTCTTGCGCTCTAGGACGCAGAGACTTGCCCGTCCGCGGTACAACGGAGTGCAAGAGGTTAAGCTGCCTGCATTCAGACCTAATGTGAAGCAAATTTTTCATGCATCGCAATTACATATAAAGTCAGTGTAAAGGTACAAATATGAATTCACAGCCAAGCAAGTTGTAAAGTCTTGTGAAGGGGCTGGGCTGCCTTCACAACTTTTGTAGCTGCTTCCTAACTGCTGTAGAAATCCCCAAAACACTACTATGTTTAGGTTTACAACATTATCCGGCAGGGCACATAACTAGGAAAATGTGATTGCCTCTTCCAGAAACTGCATCCAGATGACGATTGTTTTAACCACTAAACTGGAACTGGTCGATGTCCAGTTTCAGGAGCTCCTAGCCTTCCTTAGTAGATTGGTAGCAGGAGTTCATGGGTGGATACAAACTACAGGCACTCTGTCTCAGCTGCAGTGAGTGGTGGTTTCATTTTCAAACTAGTTTACTCTCCATCGTTGATACTTTTACTCTGGTGATGGTGGAATCTCAAGGTTGAATGTGTATCGCAACTAACTCACTTGGACACAAATTTGTGTGCATTTGGATTGTTACACTGACTTTATACAGTATGTCATCATACCACGTGAAAAATTTGCTTTGCGTTTGGTCTGAACACACCTTTAGATTTCAACAAATGCAAAATAACATGACCAATACTATCATCCAGGATAGTCTAAAAATCCTATGACTGTTTGAGGACTACTGATACCTTTACATTTTACAGAGTTTGACTTTAACAAAGAGAAGTGTATGGCTTCTATAGCATGTGAATGTTTCTTTGAGATTTATGTTAGCCATAAGAATAAATTTATTTCAAACACGCATCACATACAGTATGATCTATGACCTAAATAATACTGTAACCAGTCCATATAACCAACAGTTATGAATGAGCTTCCCATTAAGCCCCATTAGCAGCCCACTGGATAATTTCTTTGCCTGGCAACAGCCATTCTGGGAAAGGATTAGCAAGGAGCACAGCAGGGCAACACGCAGACCACTGAACTTTGAGCTGGAATGCACACACTCATAGACACGCGTATCCATACACATGCTAAAATCTAGACATGCAAAGACATTCTGACTCATGCCCATGCCGTTATGTATATCATACCAGAAGCATAGA
Organism: Pholidichthys leucotaenia; assembly: GCA_020510985.1. NCBI lineage: Eukaryota > Metazoa > Chordata > Actinopteri > Cichliformes > Pholidichthyidae > Pholidichthys > Pholidichthys leucotaenia. The sequence goes on along the minus strand of CM035836.1, from coordinate 406,211,666 downwards.
GTCATGTATGAACATGCAGGACATTAGAAAGGCCATCGCCGTCTCCCACCACACACTGAACTCTTTTATGTCTCTGACCAACCAAACACAAATGCATATCTTCAAAATGAACCCCCGACATTCCACTTATAGCCAGTTTCTCTTAATTACGTACACATCTACACTGCGTAAGATGTTTTTTTCATTTAAAAATTACGCAGTTTGGCCAAATTTTTGCATACAAGCCCAATAGCTCAATTCTTAGAGAAATGCCACAATTGTCATTGTGTGCATGCCTGTGTGTGTGTATGCAGTAAACACTCCCTTCCACTATTCCCACATATGCTCACAAATAAACATACACGGCTACCAAGATTAATCTGGTAATGACATCATTCAATTACAAACACACAAGTGCTCACATGGGATTGGCCAAATCATTTTAACAGTATTCGGAACCCCCAGTGGTACTCTCCCACAAAGCTGACACTGACATTCAAGGAATACAAATGCATCATTTCAGTGTAAATCTACATTTAGCAGCATCCTGGAGGGTTGAGGTTAGTTGGGGTTAGCAGGGTTTTATCTGTCATGCTGGCATGAAATCGCTGGAGATGTGAGTCTCAACCCTTCATTTTGCGAACAGATGTCTAATTTCATGATATAGGTGAATTTTAAAAATAAGTGATAGCTTAGTTTGCAATTACAGTTCTTTGCTCGATAGAGGCTTTTACTGGCATGATAAATGTTTAAAGATGTTAAGGGAAGTTAAAGAAAAGAAGGCAGAGTAATAGCATAAACGATAATTAAATGGTAACCCCTTGGCCTAGGGCTGAGTGTTATGACCTTGAATCAACAGCTGGTCTGGTCGCAGAAACAGAACAGGGAGTGGGGGAGGGATGCAGAGGCACGACCAGCAAACAACCCTGGCCACCGACTGCACGTAACCCACAATGCTGAAGCCAGCAACTGCATCAACAACACTGGGATGAATGCATAAGCTGATCTCTGGCCTCTGTACCTAAATGAGCTGCAAAAGCTTCAGGATACATAAAGACAAACAAAAAGATCAATATTTTCTAACTATTAACTACATCATTCCATCAAATGTTCATTACATGTACTTTATTGTTTATACACTAAAAACAAAAAAAACCTTAAAAAAATAATTATACATAACAGAAATGACTTTTTAGAGCAATGTCACATTGGTGTCAAAGTAGTAACAATACCATACCTATGACAAGAGCACTGTACAAGGTACATTATATGCCCATCCATAACCATTATCAATAGTGCATAGTTAGCACACCAACAACTGGAAAATCGATTACAAATTCATGATTCAATACAGTGTAGCTCTGTAATAAAACTAATAACCATGTAATTACAAGGGCTTTTAGCAAAACAATCTACAATTCAAAGTGAAGCAAATTTAGAGAAAATATAAGAAAATTATTAAACCCCTTTCAATAGAGAATGGCACTCTGACGTCACTTCCTGTTGTGGCTGCCATGTTGGGTGAGTAGCACTGTAGTATGTTTATGTTTCTGGTGCAGTAAACATGCCAGAAGGTAAGTGTTATGAATTATTTGTCTTTGTGTTTGTTCCCATAGCAGATGTTAGCAAATCTAGCTGTAGTAATAGCACTACATTTTTAAAAAAAAAAAAAAATCATCCTTAATTTTGGCTAAGCCCATTTTTTTTTTTTTTAGATGAAAATTTTCTGAGATTGGCAATCTAAATGGGACACCCAAGGGATACGAGGTAATATTGGTGATCTATCACTCTTTTTTAAACTGGGTATAGTTATTATACTAGCCTGGCTATAACTGTTATTTGTATCTCTTTACATTTATCTGGATATACAGCTTTATGCAAAAAATGGTCAGTGCTTGTTGAATAGCATATCTGAAAAAATATTTTGATAAGTTGATATTTTGAAACTGATAATGTGTAAACACAATCTCAGTAGGATAAGGAAACAATTACAGTATTACCAGAAATTATATTTATTTTTATTTCATGAATTAAAAACCTGATAAATTAATAAATACACAATTAAAGCATTGGAAAAAATCTGGCACCCAACATACATAATAAATGAAACACATTAAAAAAAAGCACTATAATATGCTGTGGTCTTATTCAAAAATGTTGCCACTCATTGAAAAATAGCATATTTTGGTTGTTTAGTTGGTGTGTGTAACTAATTATGGATGTGGGGTGCCTGGACCGTTGCACTTTCATAATGGTGTATTTATTGATGTAATTAATTTTAATTCTGTTCATTTTGCTATATACAGTATGTATACCTTCATGTGTTAAAGAGAATTTGTAAACATTTTTTCACCTTAACTATATATACTGTCCAGACATTAGCAAAAAATTGTGTAGGGCTGGCCATTGTTTAAATCATCCTCCTCCTCCTCCTCCTCCTCCTCCTCCAACCATCTGTCTCCATCTCACCCTTTCCCTTGCATCTTCCTCTGTAACACCAGCCTTCTTCATGTCCTCCTTCACTACATCCATGAATCTTCTCTGTGGTCTTCCTCTTTTCTTCCTGCCTGTCAGCTCCATCTTCAACATCCTTTGTCCAATATATCCACTATCCCTCCTCTGCACATGTCCAAACCATCTCAGCCTTGCCTCTCTTACTTTGTCTCCAAACCACTCAACCTGAGCTGTCCCTCTGAGATACTCATTTCTAACTCTGTCCCTCTTGGTAACTCCCAATGAAAATCTTAGCATCTTCAACTTTGCCACCTCCAACACCATCTCTGTCCTTTAGTCAGCGCCACCGTCTCCAAACTATACATCATAGCAGGTCTCACTACCGTCTTGTAAATCTTTCCTTTCCCGCTACCCTTCTGTCACAAATCACCGCTGAGACTCATCTCCACCCACTCCACCCTGCCTGCATTCCCTTCTTTACCTCCCTTGTGCATTTTCCACTGCTTTGGATGGTTGACTCCAGGTATTTAAACTCATCTACTTTCACTACCTCTACTCCTTCCATCTTCACCGTTACACCTGCCTCCCTCTCATTCACACTCATGTATTCTGTCTTGCTTCTACTGACTTTCATTCCTCTTCTCTCCAGAGCATACCCCCACCTCTCCAGGTTCTCTTCCAGCTGCTCCCTACTCTCCCTACAGATCACAATGTCATCTGCAAACATCATGGTCCACGGAGACTCCTGCCTCACCTCAACTGTCAGCCTGTCCATCACCATGGCAAGCAAGAAAGGGCTCAGAGCAGATCCCTGATGTAATCCCACCACCACCTTGAACCCATCTGTCACTCCTACAGCACACCTCACCACCGTCTCGCTGTCCTCATACATGTCCTGCACCACCCTCACATACTTCTCTGCCACTCCTGACTTTCTCATACAGTACCACACTTCCTCTCTTGGCACCCTACCATATGCTTTCTCTAGATCCACATTTCTATCCTTAATCAGCCTAACCTGCTGCGCATCCTTTCCAGCTCAATCTCTCTGTCTAGCCAATTGATACAAGTCCTTTTCTCCTTCCTTAGTGTTTAGCCTCTCATACAACTCACTACACCACGTTCCAAATTATTATGCAAATGATATTTGTTTCTGATTTTCCTAAACAGTCGATGCAAATGACAGTATAATTTTCAAGTCGTCAACTGCGCATAATTCCAAATTTTATTGAACAAACCTCCCAATGATAATCATTTTTTTGCAAAAATAAAAAACTCAAAATGCACTGTTCCAAATTATTATGCACAGTAGAGTTTCAAAACATTTTATTGGTTGTAAAGAACTGAAAATGGTCATTTGTTGAATTTGTAGCATTAGAATGTCATATTTACTCAAATCAAAAGCTATTTCAATCAAAAGCATCTTAACTGGCCAAGTTACATGTTAACATAGGACCCATTCTTTGATATAACCTTCACAATTCTTACATCGATTGAAATTGGGAGTTTTTGGAGAGTTTCTGCTTGAATTTCTTTGCAAGATGTCAGAATAGCCTTCCACAGCTGCTGTTTTGATGTGAACTGCCTCCCACCCTTGTAGATCTTCTGCTAGACGATGCTCCAAAGGTTCTCAATAGGGGTGAGGTCAGAGGAATATGGGGGCCACACCATGAGTTTCTCTCCTTTTATGCCCACAGCAGCCAATGACAGAGAGGTATTCTTTGCAGCATGAGATGGTGTATTGTCATGCATGAAGATAATTTTGCTACGGAAGGCACGGTTCTTCTTTTTGTACCATGAAAGAAGGTGGTCAGTCAGAAACTCTGCATACTTTGCCAAGGTCATTTTCACAAGTTCAGGGACCCTAAAGGGGCCTACCAGCTCTCTCCCCATGATTCCGGCCCAAAACATGACTCCACCACCTCCTTGCTGACCTTGCAGTCTTGTTGGGATATGGTGGCCATCCACCAACCATCCACTACTCCATCCATCTGGACCATCCAGGGTTGCATGGCAGTCATCAGTAAACAAGACTGTTTGAAAATTAGTCTTCATATATTCCTGGGCCCACTGCAACCATTTCTGCTTGTAAGCATTGGTTAGGGGTGGCCGAAGAGTAGGTTTATGCACAACTGCAAGCCTCTGAAGGATCCTACACCTTGAGGTCCATGAGACTCCAGAGGCACCAGCAGATTCAAATACCTGTTTGCTGCAGTGTAATGGCATTTTAGTAGCTGCTCTCAATCTGATGAATTTGGCAGAAACCTTCTTCACTATGCCTTTATCTGCATGAACTCATCTGTGTTCTGAATCAGCCACAAATTTCTTCATAGTACGATGATCACGTTTAAGTTTTTGTAAAATATCTGATGTTTTCATATCTTGTCCAAGGCATTGGACCATTTGATGCTTTTCAGCAGCAGAGAGATCCTTTTTTCTTTCCCATATTACTTGAAACCTGTGGCATGCCAAAAAATGTGGAACATCCTTCTTAACCCTTTGAGTGTGAGAATTTGTGTGCCCCTAGTGGCAGAGCGCGGCACTGCACCTGCCTTCTCACTCTGACTTTGTCAAAGGTAAGTGAGAAATTTCTGGGGGCTTTTTTAAATGTACTGATTTCTTGTTCATATACTTTGAAGATAAGATGATGAGGTACCTCTGTACAAAAAACAGTGTCAAAAGACTGAACCATTTGTTGTGTAAATACGTCCAAAGTCCAGTTTTGACTGAGTTATGGAATTTAAAGGGGTGCCGTGACATTATGCAAATTAGATGTACAAATTTATTCCTATCTGAAACTTTGGATCATATTTTACATCTGTCTAACTGACAGTAAGCCATTATCTCTTACCACTTTCAAGTTATAGCCTTGGAAATCTGAACTATTTTATTGACAAAAAATAATTACCACTCTTGATCACTAGGGGGTATGTCGCAGTTCTGCACCATACACACTCAAAGGGTTAAGTAGTTTTCCTTTAATTGGGCTCACCTGGCAAACTAATTATGGCAGGTGTCTGAGATTGATATCAGTGATGCAAAGAATCCTGAGACACAATACCATCCATGAGTTAAATTGAAAAACAAAAACTGAATGTTTATGTAGCATCAGCTTCTCCTCAGGCTAGTTCAGGAAATCAATCTTCTTCATCTTAAAGAAACTCTCACTCAACTCTGGTCAAGAATTGCTGTGTGTCTTCACCATTCAGGACCCCAGTGTAAACAATTTCCCTTTTGTAGAGAAACCTGATAAGGACTTGCTTTTAAAGGCTTAAGTGGACTACAAACTTCTGGAGTAAAACCCCAACTAGACAGTTCATGTTGATAGCATCCATTCGTACCAGGAACTGATACTCTTAAAAAGTCATAAACATCCAAACTTTCACTCCTTAACCTGTCAGGTTATGCTGATAAACTCTTGAAGCCTTTCCAGAAGCCTCATAAAACTCTCTAGGCTGCCCTCCCTGCTTACATTCCAAGACCTAAAAATTATCTACAGCTCAACAGTACCTTCTAGTGGACATCTACGGAATATGTTTCATTGTGCAATCTGGAACTGTTAATTCTGATTGAACATTAAACTCTTCTTCCAGCTCTCATTTCTCAGGATTCTAAGGACACTGAAGATAATTGCCAACAATGGTTTGCAATAATTCATAAATCCTTGATTTAAATGTGAGTGCATGTCTTAGGAATGTTTTTTTGCATGAATGTTATTCAAATGAATGTTAAAATTATTAGTAATAGTATAAATGCATGGTCACTGAATATTAGCCTTGAGTCACTTAATTTAGTTAAGATTTTATATTGAGTATATTGTGGCGGCATGATATAATATGCAGCGAACTGAGAGTTTTTGAGGGTAGTTTATTAATCATACCGCCATCACAACACCCACTCCAGCGCCGTGCAGGTGCGCCGGAGCGGGCCCGGAGGCTCTCATCAGGAGACACGGAATGCGTGTGTCAGAAGCAGTAGTCTGAGAGAGAGAACATGAGAATTTCAGTCAGCTTATATACCCAGTTACAGACAATACATGAAAGGCACATTTGCATCACAGTAACTGGCAGGAAGGCAATGGGACATTTGCATCACAGTCAGAGCAGGAAGCATGAACCTTTGCATTTGAGTCATACATAACAGCAGGATACTGGCGCCTGAACTAGACAAAGAGAGGCTGCCTATTGATGTCAGCCATTGTTCTGCTAATTGCTCCAGCTGAGCGCTCTGCTTGTCCCAGTCTGTTGTGGGGGTCACCCACAGTACTCCCCCCAGAGGGCTCAGCGGGAAGCTGAGGCCTCGATAGTCCGGCTTTGGGAGCGAGCTGCGTGGAAGGCTCGCTGCAGGCAGCGGTGGAGGGAGGGGGGTGGGGGTAGCAAGTGCCAGCCCGGGACGGCGAAGTTGTCTGGGCCGCGCAAAAATTGCCTGTGGATCTGCGATGTTGAGGGGCTGTCCCGTTGAACGTGCGGAGGTCCACAGCAGCTGTAAGAAGAAAATTAGTCTCTGACTCCTCTCGCGGTCATGAAGAAAAACAGGAGCTGCAAGGTTGCGTAGCGGCTGTGAGAGAAAAGGAGCTGCAGCTGTGTGAGGGACTTGGCGTGTTGGCTTTAGGTGCGCGCGCGCAACCCTAAAGCCCTCGGGGACAGCTGACGGCTGAATTCCCTTTGTGCGCCGTGGTTGAGACCCGTACAAAATCCTGTGAGCGAGCTGCGTGCGTGCTTCAGGTGTGTGAGCAGCCCTGAAGGTTCTGTGTGCAGCGGCGAAGGATGATGGCGGTCTGTGGAGCCGTTATTGTCCCGCGCGTGGTGCGCCGTCCTCGTAACCCCCCGGTGTGTGTGCGGGGGTTCGGTGCGTGGGTGGTCCACTGTTAAGAGGCGAGTCAGGGTCAGGGAGCTTGCTGGAGATCAGTGTCGTCGACGCTGATGGTCATCCCTGTTCAGGTTGTTGCCGTAGTTCGGTCATGGTGCGTTCAGGTCCACGCGCTGCGTTCTCCATCGGCCCTGGAGGTCGCCGTCGTGGAGAGAGGACGAGATGCGTGCGCTCTCGTGTGGAGTTGCTGTGAGAGCGGCCAGTCCCAGTGTGGATGTGCAGATCTCAGGCGTGCAGATCTCACCATGAAGCTTTCTGCCGCTTTCCCGGTCGTGGGTGATCTCTGGAGAGTTCGCCTGGTGGTCGCTCTGCGTCGAGGTCTCCCTGTAGCAGAAGGGAGGGCAGATCATTTGCGTCAGGCTGCTGCGTTTGCTTGTCGTCGGAGAGTTACCGCCGGGGGCTGCCAGCGTGTTCTTTTCTTGGCCAGGTCACCAGGGTGGCTGTCCAGACCAGAAGGTTGCGTTGCACAAAGCGTGTGCTTTCTCGGGGTCACCAGTGTGGCGGCATGAAATAATAGGCAGCGAACTGAGAGTTTTTGAGGGAGTTTATTAATCATACAGCCATCACAACACCCACTCCAGCGCCGTGCAGGCGCGCCGGAGCGGGCCCGGAGGCTCTCATCAGGAGACACAGAATGCGTGTGTCAGAAGCAGTAGTCAGAGAGAGAGAACATGAGAATTTCAGTCAGCTTATATACCTAGTTACAGACAATACATCAAAGGCACATTTGCATCACAGTAACTGGCAGGAAGGCAATGGGACATTTGCATCACAGTCAGAGCAGGAAGCATGAACCTTTGCATTTGAGTCATAAATAACAGCAGGATACTGACGCCTGAACTAGACAAAGAGAGGCTGCCTATTGATGTCAGCCATTGTTCTGCTAATTGCTCCAGCTGAGCGCTCTGCTTGTCCCAGTCTGTTGTGGGGATCACCCACAATATAATGCATTTCATAGGAATTGAATGAACATTTTCTGAAACTTGTGAGTCAGCCATTTCTGACCAATCCCCCAGGCTGCTTCTCTGTTGGATAACGCCCTTGCATTTGATTGGCTGTTAACAGACAAAGAACTTTTCCCTCATTGGACAAAAGCCCATTCAAACTCCTCTTTATGGAAGATAATTGATCCGTCTTGCTGCCAGTCAGACTTTTATGATATCAGAAGCGCGACCCTTTAAAAACAGAGAGGGAGTCGCCCTAGGCAGTCTTTGAGTTGTCTTTAGGTTGTTTTCAGTTGTCTTTGTCTAAGTTGTTCTGTGAGTTTTAAGTCTTTTGTGTATGTGTCTGAACTTTGTCAAGTCCTGCGCTAGCTTTCTTAAATCACCTTTTGATAAGCTTATGCCCGTTTTCTGGTTAACTAAGGGGAAACTATTCTTTTCCTTTGAGCTCACCTTTAAAGAGAGTTAAACTCTCAACTCCTTTTTTTTTCTTCACCTCAGAAGCTGTTCTTATCCTATATGAACATTTTTTTTCTTGGACTTTTTGACTTTTCCTGCAGTTAAAGTGGACTTTTTAATTTCCCTGCTTTTAAAGTGAACTGATAGAGATTTTTGGACTTTCTTTCCCTGCCTCACCCACGTCTGACCACGTTAAGAAACCAGGAGTTGGTGGATGAAACTGACTAAAACACTTTTCCTTAAGGACTTCCAGTTATGGCGGCCACGTAGGAAGCCGTGTTTCACCCTGCTCTGCTCCTAAAAATAAAAAGTAGGCTAAAACTCTCTCAATTGGAACAAAAACCTATCCCAGCGTTTAGGCGCGGATATGGTAAAGACTAAGGCTGGGAAATTAGGCGGAGGAAAAAGTGATTCGTCAAAACAATCCAAACTAACAGACTTCCACGCTCGTGACGAAGCAGAAAAATCTCCAAAGACAATGGCGGAGGAGGGAGCTAGTGGTGGAGCGGTGACTGCTGAGGAGGGAACGAGTGCGGTGCTTGCTGCCATCAGCTCCATGAGAGCAGACTTTTCGTCTAAATTTGATGGGATTATAGCAGCGATAGAAGGAATGAGAAAAGAAATAAGCGACTGTATGGAGCGAGTATTGCAGGCGGAGCTCCGAATTTCAAGCGCTGAAGATGACGTCACCAGCCTACAATCAAAGGTGCAAACACTGGAATTAAAAAATAAACGTCTGGAAGATAATGTCCTGGACGTAGAATCCCGTTCACGACGGAATAATTTGAGGCTGGTGGGCCTCCCAGAGGCAGCGGAGGGACGGTACACATGTTCCTTTTTGGAAAAGTGGATTCCAGAAGCGCTGAACAATGCGGATCTGCAGTCATCGGTCGTCATAGAGAGCGCTCACCGAATCGGCCCACCGAGAGATAATAAGACACCACCGAGGACGCTGATTATGAAGTTCCTCAGCTACAGAGACAAGATGACGATCACCAACGCGGCGCGAGCTAAAGGAGAAATTAAATACCAGGATCAACAGGTGCGGTTCTACCCAGACTTCGCCACAGGAATTCAACAATTAAGGAAACAGTTCAACCCCGCCCGTAAAGAGCTGCGCAACCTCGGGATTAGTCACGGAGTGATTCATCCGGCAAGACTGCTGGTCACATATAAAGGGAGAACCCATATCTTCAAGACCCCTCAAGAGGCGCAGGAGCTCGTTAAGCAGATCCAAGAGGAGACTGGTGGGAGCTAAGCATGAACATGATATAAAGGTAGAACATTTAAGCATTTGTATAGGCATCTGATTGATCTGAAACATATATCTACAAAATACAGATTGTATTATTAAAAAAAAAAAAGCTATGATGTACAAAGTTGCTATAAAACTTTGAAGTTATGTTGGAAAAACTACAGAAGAGAGTTAATGTCATTAAAAAGTAGTAGAGTCAGGGTGATTGAGAGGAGAACGAGAGAGTGGTTTGACTGATCCTTGCAGGTGTGGAACAGTCACTAGCTATAACGGGAGACAGAATTTTATTTTTTTTTTATTTTGGGGGGATTACCACAAATGTGGGGAAAGGGAATTTGTTTTTGTGTAGTTTGTAGGATGAATGTTCAACCATCCATGTTTTTGCTTCTCTGTATGAGCATGTTCATATTGCAAGGTAATCTCAAACTCCTTATTGATCATAGATCAAAGCGTTAATCTTAATTTAACTTCGTGGAATTGCAGAGGTCTACAAAATCTAAAAAAACTTAAACAAATTATGAATAAAATAAAAGACATAGATTCAAAAATTGTGTTTTTACAAGAAACTCATCTAATAGAGGAGGATGTAAAAAGAATTAGGAGAAGATGGCAGGGAAATGTGTTCACCTCATCATTTTCATCCCGAGCTAGGGGAGTTATGACTCTCAAACATAAAACAGTCCCATTTCAAGTGAAAAATGTAATTGGAGACAAATTAGGAAGATATCTAATCATCCAAGGATCTTTGTTATTAGAAAATATAAATCTGGTGAACTTATACGGTCCCAATATAGATGATCAAAACTTCTTCGTTAATTTATTTCTTACTTTATCACTTACAGGGCAACATATAATAGCAGGGGATTTTAATTGTACATTGAATCACAGTATAGATAGATCAACAGGACTGGACTGTACGCACAATGGATGCAGGATGATCATTAATCATTTTATGAAAGAATTGAGATTGCTAGATATATGGAGAGAAATGAAACCACAAGTCAAAGCCTATTCTTGTTATTCTAATACCTATAAGACATTCTCACGTATTGACATATTTAGATCTCCACAGAATTAAGGTCCAAGATTCAAAACTGTTTCTATGATAACATCGTGATCTCTGATCATGCACCCTGCTGTCTAATATATGTAGATAAGAAATTGACAAAGGATCCAGGTAGGTGGCATTTTCAGCATAAATGGCTTCAGGATGAGGAATTTGTTAAGTACATAGAAAAACAGATAGATGAGTTCTTTGATATTAATACTACACAAACATCAGCATGTATAAAGTGGGAGGCTTTCAAAGCTTTTATAAGGGGGCATATTATTAGTTATACAGGTTCAAAATCTAAGAAGACTCAAGAGGAGAGAGTCCAATTGGAACGTAAAATAAAAATTCTTCAAGAAAAAGTGTATGCAGGAAGTAACCTAAAGTTAGAGAACGAATTACTGATTCTGAGACCTGAATATGAAAAAAAATCAGCGAATAGAGCTGCCTCGAGTCTTCTAAGATTGAAGCAAACTTTTTATGAACAAGGTGAAAAATCAGGAAAATTATTGGCATGGCAGATTAAACAATTAGAATTTAAAACACCAATTACCAGTATTATAAGTAACGGACAGGCAGTTGTAGATCCTTTAGAAATTAATAGTGCCTTTAGACATTATTATGAAAATCTATACGATACAAAAATGAAACTGACATAACAAAACTAAATGGGTTTTTGGATGGATTATCTATACCGTGTATTCCAAATGAAAACAGGGAGATACTGGAGTCTAAAATTAGTCAAGAAGAAGTTGGGCATGCCATTGATAATATGAAATCAGGAAAAAGAGCAGGACCAGATGGTCTTCCAGTTGACCTCTATAAAAAATTTAAGAATAAATTAATAAAACCACTTTTGGAAATGGTTTTAGAAGCATTTCAAAATAGTAATTTACCACCATACATGAATAATGCCTTAATTATACTGTTGCCAAAACCAGGAAAACCCTCTAATAAATGTGAAAACATGAGACCAATAAGCCTATTAAATGCTGACCTTAAGATAATCTGTAAAATTTTAGCAAGATGACTACAAGAAATACTACCAAATATTATTAACCGAGATCATAATGGCTTTATAATGGGAAGACAAGGCTTCCATAATGTAAGAAGACTATTAATATAATTTATTCCAATAAAGAAGCACTGGATACAGGCTCTCCTATCATTGGACGCCGAAAAGGCCTTTGATAGGGTCGAATGGCCCTATCTTTTTGAAGTCCTACAAAGGTTTGGACTTGGAAATAATTTCATAAAATGGGTTCAGATAATATACAATAATGCTACAGCAGAAATCCTAACAAACAGCAATATCTCAAAATCAATCAAAATCAATAGAGGACGTCGACAAGGCTGTCCACTTTCACCCTTATTGTTTACTATGGCAATTGAACCTTTAGCAATGGTAGTACATTTACATCCACAAATATATGGAATTAAAGTAGGACCAACAGAACATAAAATCTCCCTGTATGCCGATGACATAATTTTGTTTATGTCGAATTTTAAAAAATCAATTCCGACCTTGTTAAATTTAATAAAGAACTTTGGGGAAATATCAGGATATAAAATAAATAAAACTAAATCTTCAATATTAATGCTAAATGAGACCCAGAGAAATCACACAGCACCTGAGGTAAATCAATTCAATGTTGTAAATCAGTTTAAATATTTAGGAATTCAAATTGTGCCTAAGCTAGAATCAGTCGCCAGTGCCAACTATGAAGCCTTAATGACAGACATTAATGAGTTACTTCAGAGATGGATGTCACTACCTCTGTCGATGATCGGGAGAATTAATATACTTAAAAGTAATATCTTACCCAAAATACTTTATTTATTTCAATACATTCCTTTACCACCACCTTCAGATCTATTCTCAAGAATTAAAAAAATGTTAGTGGGATTTATATGGAACAATAGGAAGGCTAGATTACGTCTGTCTTTACTATATTTACCATTTGATCGTGGAGGTCTGAAATGTCCAAACTTTATGTTGTATTACTGGTCAGCACAACTGAGGTCTATGACATATTATTTTTCATCAAATGATCTCCCTCACTGGACTGAAATGGAATCATACAATTTACCTTTACCTCTTCCCTTATTCATATACTCAGACTCGGCTAAAAATTTACAGAAACAAGTTAAAAATCCAATTGTAAAGCATATGATCAAAACATGGTGTGAAACCAAAAAATATTTAAAAGAACCACACTTATTGTCACAATTTAGCCCAATATGGGGTAATCAATATTTTACACCAGGGAGAACGGATGCTGTATTTAAAGTATGGAATTTAAAAGGGATTCAAAAGATTCAAGACTTATATTTGTCACGTTACATAATGTCTTTTGAAGAACTGAGGATCAAATTTAATCTTAATAGAACACATTTTTTTAAATATCTTCAGCTTAGGAATTTTATTCGATCAAATCAAAATAATGCTCTCACCCGACCTACTTATTCATCCTTGGAAAAAATTTTGACGAAAGATAGTAAGAGAAAGGGTATTATTTCAGAGTTTTATAACTCATTGACACAATCCTCAAGTGAAAACTCACAGAAAAGACTGAATTATTGGAAAGAAGACCTGCAAATTGAAATTTCAGAGGAACAATGGGAACTGGCTTGTACAGAAGCTCAAACCAAATCAATAAATGTACGTCTTAAATTGATACATTTTAAATGGTTAATGTGGATGTATGTTACACCAGTGGAGTTAAATAGATATAACAAAAACATACCAGATACATGCACAAAATGTATGGAAAGTAAAGGAACCCTATTTCACTGTTTATAGGAATGTAGAAAAATTAGAATGTTTTGGGAAGAGGTGAGGGTAACAATTGAAAAAATAATTTCAAAACAATTCACATTGAACCCTAAACTGTTTTTGTTGGGTCTGTATCCAGAAAAGCATAACTTTAATAAGAGTGAAAGAGCATTCATAGACCTCAGTTTGCTTAATGCCAAAAAATGTATTGCACTACTGTGGAAAAAGACTCATAGACCAGATGTGACTCAGTGGTTAAGACAGATGTTAACAAACCTTCCACTAGAAAGAATAACACACATACTGAAATCAAAGGAAAATGTGTTTGAGAATATATGGAGACCTTTCATTGATTATGTAAAGAAATTAAACATAACTTCTGAAGAAGAAGGTGAATGATGTGTGTGGACCTTGCAAATTCCAAATTGGTGAATGTATAATATGTATACTTATGTAATAGATTACCTAGACTAAACAGAGGAGCATTGTTGTTGACTTACTTTTGTTAATGGTTGTTGTTGTTTTTAGTACATTTTTTTGTTGTTGTTGTTAGTGTTTTTTTTTTTAAATTACTTTAGTGTTAGTGTCTGATTGTTTGTGCTATGTTTGTAAAAAAATGTTCAATAAAAAATATTGTGGAAATAAAAAAACACTTTTCCTTCAGCCTTTGGGTTTGTCCTGCGGGCCGGGGACATACAAAATTTTGGACTGGTTGACAAAGGATGTCCCGCCTGGCCTGAGACTTAGCCACTAACTCCACCAGCTACACTCTCGCAAGCCCCCCCCCCCCCCCCCCCCCGGTTGAGTCCTGTGTTCCGAACACTGTCTGGAAGAGACTGAATACCTGGACCTACAGCTGTTCGTAAGCGAGACTCCCATTTTCCTATCTGCTGAGTTTAAACGAGATGTCCTAAATATCAATTATAATTGAACATAACCAATATTTCATGGTACAATTAGTCCCTCAGCCGTAGGACAAAGCTATAAACTGAAGGAAAATTCTTATTAATTTTTTTTAATAACCTCTGGTAATTTTTGTAGAGTAATTCATAAGTTCCTTTTCCAGATAATCAGCTTATGTAATTTTTCACCATAAAGTTGTGTTCTGATTTTGTTAGATTCAATTCAATTCAACTTTATTTATATAGCACCATATCACAACAAAAGTCATTTCATAGCACCAATGTAGGGAAAACCCCACAACTGCAGAAAGACCCAGCAATCAGACGATCCCCTGTGAGCTAGCACTTAGCGACGGTGGAGAGGAAAACCTCCCCTTTAACAGGAAGAAACCTTTAGCAGAACCGGGCTCAGGGAGGGGCAGTCATCTGCTGCAACTGGCTGGGGGTGAGGGGATAGAGAAGATAAAAAGAACAGACATAAAGAGAGCAAACATTAACGGTGAGAAGCAAAGTACATTATTGGAGGTCACCCGGCAGTCAGAATCTTAACAGCAAAACAAAAGGAGGGTTAAAAGATACAAGATCCCTCCCTAATCATAGGTTACATTGAAGAGGAAGGTTTTTACCCTGTTCTTAAAAACAGAGATCGAGTCTGACTCCCGAACCCAGATTGGTAACTGGTTCCACAGGAAAGGAGCTTGATAGCAGAAGGCTCTGCCTCCCATTGTACTTTTGGAGATTCTAGGTATCACAAGTAATCCAGCATTTTGGGAGCATAGTGCTCTGTTAGGATGATAGGGTAATACCAGATCTTTTATATGTATATAAGGGGGCCTGATTATTAAGAGCTTTGTAAGTGAGAAGAAGGATTTTAAAATTAATTCTAAACTCTATGGGAAGCCAGTGAAGGGAGGCCAGAACTGGAGAGATATGATCTCTCTTTCTAGAACCAGTTAAAACTCTTGCTGCAGCATTTTGGATCAACTGAAGACTTTTTAAAGATATTTTAGGACAACCTGATAATAACGAGTTACAATAATCTAATCTAGAGCTAACAAAAGCGTGGATCAGTTTCTCAGCATCATTCAGAGACAAGATGCTCCTAATCTTGGCAATATTGCACAGATGATAGAAGGCAGTCTTAGAAACAAATTTAATATGAGAATTAAAGAACGGCTCTTGATCAAAAATAACTCCAAGGTTCCTCACTGAACTATTCAGATTAAGAGTAGCGGCATCCAAATTAAGAGTTTGATTTGGAAAGGTACTTCTAAGGTTTTTTGGACCAACAAGAATGACTTCAGTCTTATCTGGGTTTAATAGCAGAAACTTACAAGTCATCCAAGCTTTGATTTCCTTAAGACAGGCATCTAACTTGGCTAATTGATTACAATCATCGGGCTTCATTGACAGGTATAATTGTGTGTCATCTGCGTAACAATGAAAATGTATACAGTGCTTTCCAATGATATTGCCTAATGGAAGCATACATAAACTAAAAAGAGTAGGGCCTAACACAGATCCCTGTAGAACTCCGTGACTGAGCTTAGAGTTGGAAGAAAACTCATCATTGATGTGAACAAACTGAAGTCTATCGGACAAATAAGATCTTAACCACTGCAGCGAAGTTCCATTTAGTCCAACATAGTGTTCTAATCTATCAAGTAGAATATCATGATCGACAGTATCAAAGACTGCACTAAGATCTAAAAGGACAAGTACAGAAATGAGTCCATTATCAGATGCGATAAGGAGGTCATTAGTGACCTTCACTAAGGCTGTTTCAGTGCTGTGATGAACTCTGAACCCAGATTGAAACTCTTCAAATAAACCATTTCCCTGCAAGTGGTGAAACAACTGCACAGCAACAACTCTTTCTCAGATTTTTGAAATGAAAGGCAGATTAGAGATTGGTCGATAGCCAAAACTCCTGGATCAAGCGATGGCTTTTTGAGTAAGGGTTTGATTACAGCAATTTTAAAAGCCTGAGGTACATAACCTAAAGTTAAAGAAGAATTAATTATATGAAGAACACAGCTACCAATAATTGGGAAGACTTTTTTAAATAACCTGGTAGGAATAGGGTCTAAAAGACAAGATGAAGGCATGGATGAGGAGATTATTTTATCTAACTCTAAAAGGTCAATTGGAGTAAACTTATCTAAACAGATATCAATTGAAGGAGTTGTAGCAGTTGCTGTACTTAAGTTTACGGTGGGAAGAATCTGACTGATTTTATCTCTAATAGATAAAATTTTATGATTGAAAAAGTTCAAAAAGTCCTGACTAGAAAGCTCTAAGGGATACCTCAGCCTTCCATTGCATTACAGTTGAAACATAAAATCTGGTTTCCTCTTGGTTCCACAAAGGTTTAACTATATATTTTATGCTCAGGAATCCATTAACAGTTGATGTGATATCTAACACCTGTTTATCATTTGAATCTGTTTAGCCATCATTTGAATGCCATGTCATGTAACCTGAATGAGTTTCATTTAATAAATTTGTAAATGAGAGAAGTTGAAGCGTTTTCCTTTGCATATATGCTTTCCTGGGTCACGGCAGTAAAAGAACTCTCTAAATTTTGAGACTGAATTCATTAAGTAATTGAATGTAAGGAAATTAATTAATTGAAATCAATTAATTAACAATTTGTTCTTTTAGAACTGGTGTCCCCTTTTTTACGAGTGTTTTTCTATTTTATTTAGTGAGTGTTGGGGTGACTGTTTAACTCTGTCCCCTCGCACACCCACTGTACTGTTGCACCCAATGTGACTTGTGTCGTATATTGAGATTCACAGCCAGCTAAACTCTCTCTTGCATCACTTGCTCCAAGGAACAGGCAGGTGTCGTTTTGGACTAGGATTTAATGCAAAAGAGTGTGAAACTGAAAGATACAGACACAAAGAAATATTTAGAGATTAGAAAATAAAGACAATATCTACAAACGGTACATTAAAAAGTCAACACTAGCTAAACAGCGTCATCACACGGACTCGGATACGGCTTCGCTATGACAAACACATCGCTGATTAGCGTCTATAAAACTCATCAAACTTATTCTAATAATCAATCATACTTTATCTACTCATCACAATAAACTACTAAACTAACTCATATTGCCACTCAAAGGGCTGGAAGTGAGCGGATGGCTTTAGAAGGAACAGCGACGCAGACTCGTGTTCCTGTTGACATTCAGTATGCTAGGTCTCTTCTTCTCGTCACCTACTGACAAGCTTAAAGCTACTACCGAGCTTAGCGCCCTCTAGAGGACTGGACGAACAAATATATTTAAACTGTAACAACACACTCCCCCGCCTGGCATTATTTTAAGAATGCCACTAAACTTATAAACTAATTTGTTCGAGATAAAAGGAGTATACAGTCTAAGATGGGTCTGGAGAAAGTCTTTGTAGCTTTGTTCTGTGTCACCTTGACCTCCACCTTCCTTACGACTCCATCCTTCCTTGCGAGAGTCTTCACGATGATGCCCATAGGCCATTCGTTCCTTTTTAGGTTCTTGTCCTTGAGAAGAATGACGTCCCCTTCTTCCAGGTTTGGTTTGTTGCGCTGCCACTTCTGACGACTCTGGAGCATGTTCAGGTACTCTTTTTGCCAGCGGGCCCAGAAGGTGTCGGCAAGGACTTGAACTCTCTTCCACTGGTGTCTGTACATGTCGGCCTTGGTGAAATCTCCAGGTGGAGTTAGGATTGCATTAGTCTTCTGTGTGAGAAGAGTCATGGGCGTCAGGATCAAAGGAGCTTCCAGATCTGAGGAGACCGGCACCAGAGGTCTCGCGTTGATAATAGCTGTGACGTCAGCCAGCAATGTTGTTAGAACCTCATGGGTTAGCTTGGGGTTTCCTGATTGTAAGAGCATTGAGTCCAGGATGCGTTGTGCTATGCCAATCATACGCTCCCATGTGCCTCCCATGTGTGATGAGTGAGGAGGGTTAAACACCCAGGAGCACCTTTGTCCGCATAGGTAGTCTTCTACACTTGTCTCATCAGGCTTTGGAGGATCCAACTTCAATTCCTTGGATGCTCCGACAAAGTTGGTCCCACAGTCAGATCTTAGCTGTT
Organism: Pholidichthys leucotaenia; assembly: GCA_020510985.1. NCBI lineage: Eukaryota > Metazoa > Chordata > Actinopteri > Cichliformes > Pholidichthyidae > Pholidichthys > Pholidichthys leucotaenia. The sequence goes on along the minus strand of CM035836.1, from coordinate 406,192,898 downwards.
TAGCAGGGCCTCTGATGGCGAAGAATCTTCGAAGAGCATTGATAAAACTTGAAGAGCTGAGTGTTTCGACTACTTCGATGTGAATGGCTCTTGTAGACATGCACGTGAACAGAACCGCCCATCTTTTGCTGTTGACTTGACCACCTCTAATGCGTCGCATTGTAACCTCCCACGGTCCAAATACATCTAGGCCAACATAAGAAAATGGGGGATCGGTTTGCAAACGTTCAGCGGGTAGATCTGCCATGATTTGCTGCTCTGTCTTGCCTCGAAGCTTTCTACAGGTCACACATTTGTGGATGACACTGCTGATGGATCTCTTGGCACCCACTAACCACACGCCGCTTGCTCTCACTGCACCCTCAGTGAAATGTCTTCCTTGATGCTCAACAGCCTCATGGTGATGTCGGATGAGCAATGTAGCGATGTGATGCTTTGCTGGGAATAAAAGAGGATTGACTTCATGACTGGGCAGCTTTGACTCTGACAGACGTCCTCCCACTCAGAGTAAACCATTGTCGTTGATGATCGGATTGAGCTTGTAAAGGGAACTGTTCCGCGCCATTTCTTGTTTTGTCTTGATGCACTTGATTTCCTCTGCATACACTTCATGTTGAACACATCTGATGATTGTGTACTCTGCTTGTGTTAAGGCTTCTTCTGTGAGACTTGTTTTACAGAGATGCCAGCTTCTACATCTGTTACCTCCTTTGGACTTGAAACCATGAGCAATGTGACGTAGGTAAGCTACTGCTTTGACAAGGGAGGTCCACTTTGAGAAACGTTCAAAACGTGATGAACCCAAGGCTTTGAGGTTAGCTCTTGTCACAAGCATTGTCACGTTCTGTCGAACTTCAACATCCGACTCTGGATCGATGAGCTCAAATGGGCCTTTTTCAGGAGCGACAGTCTGTTTGTCGAGCAGGAAGGTTGGACCATACCACCATGGAGTACTGGGGATTTTCCCTGCTGGCAGACAGCGAGATCCATGATCAGCAGGATTGTGCTCTGTTGGGACATACTTCCACTGGCCAGGCAGAGACGATTGCTTGATTCTTTGGACACGATTGTTCACATATACATGAAATCTTCTGTGTTGATTGTGGATGTATCCCAACACCACTTTGCTGTCAGTGTAAAATGTGGTCTTGTCAATTTTCATCTTTAGTTCTTCTCTGAGAAGCGCAGACATTTCCACAGCGAGCACTGCAGCACACAGTTCTAGCCTCGGAATGGTGAGCTCTGGCACAGGAGCTAGTTTGGCCTTACCCATGACAAACCCGACCTCGTTGTGGTCGTCTTCATGTGTGACTCTCAAGTAGGCAACTGCAGCTATAGCTTTAACTGAAGCATCTGAGAACACACAGAGTTCAGTGACCTTGGCTTGTGAGATGGAGAATGAAACATAGGTACGGGGAATGTTCAGTGTCTTGAGATGCTGCAGAGAGTCATGCCATTTTCTCCAACCGTCATACATGTCTTGAGGCAAGGGGCTGTCCCACTCAAGATTGCTGCTGGAGAGCTCTCTGAGAAGAAGTCTACCTTTGATGGTTACAGGTGCTAGCAGCCCGAGAGGGTCGAACAGACTGTTAACAGTTGACAGCACACCCCGTCGAGTAAAGGGCTTTTGCTCTTGTGGAACATCGAATGTGAACGTGTCTGATGTGGTGTCCCAAATCACACCCAAACTGTGTTGGGCTGGGAGCTCGTCTGTAGACAGATCAAGGTCTTTGAGTTCTTTGGCCCTGTCTTCAGGTGGGAAAGCGTTCACTACTTCTACTTTGTTGGAGGCAATCTTGTGGAGACGTAGATTAGAAAGTGCGAGCATTTTCTGGGCTCTTTCTAGAACGTCGATAGCCTCAGCTTCTGTCGAGAAAGACTTTAATGCATCGTCCACATAGAAATCCTGTTCTATGAAGTTTCGAGCGTCAGTTCCATATTCACCTTCTGCTTCCTTTGCTGCCATCCTCAACCCGTAGATCGCCACCGCAGGGGAGGGACTATTACTGAAAACATGCACCCTCATGCGATAGTCTACCACTTCTTTGATCAGGTCGTTGTTTTCGTACCACAAGAAGCGAAGGTAATCTCTGTGATCTTCTTGGACAACAAAGCAGTAAAACATCTGCTCGATGTCGGCTGTGACAGCGACAGGTTCTTTTCTGAAGCGGAGGAGCACACCTACGAGTGTGTTGTTTAGGTCAGGCCCTGACAGCAGTACATCACTGAGTGAAACTCCATCAAACTGCGCACTGGAATCGAACACCACACGGATCTTCCCAGGCTTCTGTGGGTGGTATACGCCGAAAATTGGGAGATACCAGGCCTCTTTGTCTCTATCACAAGGTGGCGCTGGCTCCGCGTGTTTGTTGTCGAGCATCTTCTGCATGAACTCAACAAAGTGTGCTTTCATGTCTGGCTTCTTGTCAAGCATACATCGCAGTGACATGAGCCGCTTGTAGGCGTAGCACCTGTTGTCAGGGAGTAGGTGTCTGGGGTTACGAAACGGAAGTGGTGCCACCCAACTGTTTGTGTCATCTTTGAAGGACCTTTCCATCTTCTTCAGAAAGATTGTGTCTTCAACAGAGTGTGCGAGGTGATTGTCTTCATTAGTGCGACAGAAGACTGCTTCACCTAGATTCTCAACCGTGGGCTTTGCATGTGGGTTTGAAAGTGGCAGTAGGTTGGAGACAGCTTTCGGTTGGCTCACTGTGAAGCTCTCTTTTACATTGAAGCGACTGTCACAGGGAGTGAGATAGCTTGGGCATCCGTTGTCCAACACATGTGTTTTGAGAGCGTTTACCTCACTTGGCTTGTGGGCGGTGCCCAGACATACATCACCAATGATAACCCAGCCCAGGTCAAGCTTCTGTGCAAATGGATCGTTGTGCCTGCCACTGATTTGCTTTCTCACCTTGTGTACTCTGAGAAGGTTGCATCCTATCAGCAGCAGTATGTCAGCTTCTGGTTCGAGGGGTGGTATTTCAGCAGCTATTGCTTTCAGATGGGGGTGATGCGAGGCAGCTTCTGCAGTGGGTATTTCTTCCCTATTGTTGGGGATAGCATTGCACTCTATGAGCGTGGGGAGAGGAAAACTCATTTTTTCATCCAATGATTGAACTATGTAGTTGCAGGCTCTTCTACCATTTACTTGTGTTGTGCCAGCACACGTCTTCAGTGTGTAAGGTGTGGCTGTGCCTTGAATATTGAATGTTTCAAAAAACTCTGTTTTTGCGAGTGATTGATTACTTTGATCATCTATTATTGCATACATCTTTTTCATGTTGTGTGGCTCACCTTTCGGGTAGACCTGCACCAAACAGATCTTGGAGCAGGATTTTCCTGTGATTTGATTTCCACATACCTCGGTACATGTGGCTGTAACATCTAAGTTCTGTGTGAGCTCTTGCTCCCCGCCGTTCTCTTTAGGGGATGAGGGAGGCTTAGTTGCTGTTGGAGCCGGGCCTGGGTGGAGAGCTGCCAGGTGTTTGTCGCTGTTGCATTCTCCACACTTGATTGTTATTTGACAGTCCCTGGATTGATGGGTGGTGGAAGCAAGGCAGCGATAGCAGATGTTGTTGTCTCTGAGTACCTTTTTTCTGTCCTCGAGCAACATAGCTCTGAAACCCCTGCATCCTTTCATGGGTGTGGTTTGTGATGTATGGGACATTGTCTTTTAATGTCTTCGCCTCCTTCCTTTGTCTCCACTCCGACTGACACGTCTGTTTTGTGTACCGTAACTGATTGTTTCTGCATGTAGTGACTTTGTGATTTTCCTTTTTTGTAACTAATTGTAGAATTGGCAGGTGAGCTATAAGTCGTGTTGAAGCTTGGGTCATTCCTTGCTTTGGCTTGACCTTTTACAAATTCATCAAAGAATGAGAAAGGTGGGAAACTTACATGATGGTCTTCTTTATACTTTGACCCTACCATTGTCCACTTCTCCTGAAGGTGAAAGGGCAACTTTTCCACGATTGGACTTACACCCCTTGCTGTGTCTAAGTAGCTCAAGCCTGGCAGATATCCATCCAGCTTTGCTGCTTCCAGTTCACACAGTAGATCTGATAGATCGCGAAGTTTGTGTGGCTCTTTGCTCATGAGCTTTGGGAAATTTTGGATTCTTGCAAACATGGACCTTTCTATTGCCTCTGGTGAGCCGTAGCATTCTTCCAGTCTCGCCCAGACCATGTTCAGACCAGCAGGTGGATGCCTGATATTGACTGCTTTTAATCTCTTAGCATGTTCAGAAGACTCAGGGCCGAGCCACTTAATGAGGAGGTTTAGTTCTTCACAGGCTGTAAGACAGAGGTCTCTGATGGTACTCTGGAATGTGGCTTTCCAGCTAAGATAACTCTCTGGCTTGTCATCATATTTTGTCAGCCCTCCTGTTAATAGTTGGCTTCTGGCTAAGAACCTGGCAAGGTCACTGGTAGTGTTGTTTGCATCATTTGGACTTGATATCTGTTGTGATTGCAACACACTTTGAGAATTTTGGTGAATTCCATCTCTTTGTGGTGGTCGCTTGGCGCCCTCTTGTGGCTGAATTGGGCAATGAGCTGTTTCTTGTTTGACATGGAGATGTGAATAAATCAGTGTGGAATATTGTTCCTGATGTGTACTGTCCTGTTGAAAAGTTTCTTTCTTTTGAGATGAATCAGTACAGCTATGCCTGTTTATGCATTCACTCACTTTTTGTTCTGCAGTTTGTTCTAGAGGCAAGAAGCTCAATTCTTCGCCGTGTTCTAGGTTAATGAGCCGAGCTACAGCAGACTCCATCACTTCTGCTTTAACCCTGGCTACATCTGCTTCCTTTTGTAGGTTAAGTAGATCTAGAGTTGCCTCTAACCGTGCCTTTTCCATTTTAATGCTCATCTCTCTCTCAGCATATGCTAGTCTGGCTTTTGCTGCTTGAGCTTCTGCTTGGGCATGTGCTGCTGCCATACTGGCTTGACTTGAAGCTGATGACCTCCTAGATCCTACAGCTGATCGGGGAGTCAGTTTCCCGGAATGTACAGAAGACCTGGATGAGTGGGAGGAGCGTGACCTTGAGGAGCGTGACCTTTTTTCGCTCCGTGTTTCTTCACCGTTATGGCTTTCAGCCCGTGTTTGCTCCATCTTGACGACTGGATAGGACCGCTGATGTTAAATGTACATTAAATTCCACCCACCTTCACTGTGGTCCCTCACCGAGTGCTATGATTTCACTGTACTGTTGCACCCAATGTGACTCGTGTCGTATATTGAGATTCACAGCCAGTTAAACTCTCTCTTGCATCACTTCCTCCAAGGAACAGGCAGGTGTCATTTTGGACTAGGATTTAATGCAAAAGAGTGTGAAACTGAAAGATACAGACACAAAGAAATATTTAGAGATTAGAAAATAAAGACAATATCTACAAACGGTACATTAAAAAGTCAACACTAGCTAAACAGCGTCATCACACGGACTCGGATACGGCTTCACTATGACAAACACATCGCCGATTAGCGTCTATAAAACTCATCAAACTTATTCTAATAATCAATCATACTTTATCTACTCATCACAATAAACTACTAAACTTACTCATATTGCCACTCAAAGGGCTGGAAGTAAGCAGATGGCTTTAGAAGGAACAGCGACGCAGACTCGTGTTCCTGTTGACATTCAGTATGCTAGGTCTCTTCTTCTCGTCACCTACTGACAAGCTTAAAGCTGCTACCGAGCCTAGCGCCCTCTAGAGGACTGGACGAACAAATATATTTAAAGCGTAACAACACACCCACTATTAAATAAATCATTCCTGTACCTTATTACACTATATTTTATTAAATATCGCTACATTTATGAAACTAAAATCCTATTTGCATAATAATTTGGAATGCGGTGTATATGCCTTTTCCTTTGCCATGTGCCTAGATTCCAAACACTTCTGTCTACTTTCTTCATCTCTCTGACTATCCCACTTTTTCTTTGCTAACCTCTTCCTTTGAATACCTTCCTGTACGTCCTCATTCCACCACCAAGTCTCCTTGTCTTCCTTCCTGTGTCCACTGGATACACCACATACCTTTCTACCCGTTTCCCTCAAAACTTTTGTTGTACTTTTCCAGTCAACTGGTAATTCTTCCCTACCACCCAGAGCCTGTATTAACTCCTTCCTGAACTCTATGCAACCTTCTTCCTTCTGTAACTTCCCCCACTTAATCTTTGGCTCTGCCTTCACTTTCTTCCCCTTCTTGCTTGCCAAAATCATCCTACAGACTACCATCCGATGCCGTCTAACTACATTCTTCCCTGTCACCACCTTGCAGTCTCCCGTCTCTTTCAGATTCCTCCTTCTGCGTAAGATGTAGTCCACCTGTGTGCACCTTCCTCCACTCTTGTAAGTCACCCTATGTTCCTCTCTCTTCTTGATGTGCTCACCACAGCCATTTCCATCCTTTTAGCAAAATCCACAACCATCTGTCCTTCCACATTTCTCTCCTTAAGACCATACCTAGGCAGGACCTCTTCATCACCTCTGTTCCCCTCACCTACATGCCCATTAAAGTTTGCACAATTGTTGTAATTCGGCCACATTGGAGGGTTTTCAAGCATGAACCACCTTTTTAAGGTCATGTCACAGCATCTCAATCGGACTCAGGTCAGGACTTTGACTAGGCCACTCCAAAGTCTTCATTTTGTTTTTCTTAAGCCATTCAGAGGTGAACTTGCTGGTGTGTTTTGGATCGCTGTCCTGCTGCAGTACCCAAGTGCGCTTCAGCTCGAGGTCACCAACAAATGGCCGGACATTCTCCTTCAGGATTTTTTGGTAGACAGCAGAATTTATGGTTCCACTTACCACAGCAAGTCTTCCAGGTCCTGAAGCAGCAAAACAGCCCCAGACTATCACACTACCACCACCATATTTTACTGTTAGTATGATGTTCCTTTTCTGAAATGTTGTGTTACTTTTACACCTGATGTAATGGGACACATACCTTCCAAAAAGTTCAACTTTTGTCTCATCAGTCCACAGAGTATTTTCCCAAAAGTCTTGGGGATCATCAAGATGTTTTCTGGCGAAACTGAGATGAGTGTTTATGTTCTTTTTGCTCAACAGTGGTTTCTGTCTTGAAACTCTGCCATATAGGCCATTTTTGCCCAGTCTCTTTCTTATGATGGAATCATGAACACTGACCTTAACTGAGGCAAGTGAGGCCTGCAGTTCTTTGGATGTTGTTGTGGGGTTTTTTGTGACCTCTTGGATGAGTCATCGCTGCGCTCTTGGGGTAATTTTGGTTGGCCGGCCACTCCTGGGAAGGTTCACCACTGTTCCATGTTTTTGCCATTTGTGGATAATGGCTCTCACTGTGATTCACTGGAGTCCAAAAGCTTTAGAAATGGCTTTATAAACTTTTTCTGATGGATAGATCTCAATTACTTTGTTTCTCATTTGTTCCGGAATTTCTTTGGATCGCAGCATGATGTCTAGCTTTTGAGGATCTTTTGGTCTACTTTACTTTGTCAGGCAGGTCCAATTTAAGTGATTTCTTGATTGAGAACAGGTGTGGCAGTAATCAGGCCTGGGGGTGCTAGAGAAATTGAACTCAGCTTTCCAAAGATGTGATAAACCACAATTAATTAATTTTTTAACGGGGGGGGGGGGCACTCTTTCACACATGGTCATGTAGGTTTGGATTTTTTTAGCCTTAATAATAAACACCTTCATTTAAAAACTGCATTTTGTGTTTACTAGTGTTATTTTTGTCTAATATTTAAATTTGTTTGATGATCTGAAACATTTAAGTGTGGCAAACATACAAAAAAAAAAAAAAGAGAGAGAGAGAAATCAGGAAGGGGCAAACACTTTTTCACACCACGGTATGTCTCCCAGCTGGCCTCGGAACACCCTGGTATCCTCTCTGAAGAGCTGTAGCAGGTGGTCGGGGAAAAGGACGTTTGAGCTTCTCTTCTTGAGCTGCTGCCTCTGTAACGTGGACCTCCAAAAAAGTGGTAGAAAATAAATGGATAGATGGATGGAAGGATGGATGGTACGGCACATGTCAGCATCCTGGAATGAAGGTGTGGTGTCTCTGTGATGGCCCCACTGACAGTCAGTCTGGATGAGTGGTCTGCATTTCATATGTTGGTTTGCCTCCAAACACAAAAAGATAACAGAAAGTTTTAAGATTTAATGCTTTTAACATGTAATCGCTTTCATGTTACATTTAAAATATAGTAGATACATGAAGACAATACTGTGATAACTTAAACATAATGTAATAATTTCTATCAAACAATATTTAATTCTGTATATGAAAACATCATGTTAAATAATACATTTATTGCCATGAAGTGGAGAGAAAATGGAGACTCCATTTTTGCTAAGTGATCCCCGTGATAAAGTGCAGTGGAGTCTGTAGCCCTGCTGGTGTAGAACATAAAGCACCAGCTAAGGTAGCTGTGAGCAGATCAACTGTTAAAGTCTTAACACAAAGGGTCTAATGCACAGGGAGCACTGATGTAATAATCACACATGTACATGCAACACAGTTACAATCAGCTAGTTAGCTCGTTGGCTATCCACAGCATGTGTATTTATATTATAACATGATTTGAAATGAGTACATACCTGAGTGAAAACGCAGAGAACACACTCTTATTGACTCCGAGATGTTGTCAAGATGATTTTTTTTTTTTTTGCATTTTACTTCAGACACCCAGGCCATCCCGATGTCTCCTTGTTCGCTCACTTATCTGTTCTCCCTCTCTTTGCTTCCAAGCACAGAAACAGTAGAATGACATTCTGTTGGGTAATTTCTTTTTTGTGCGCCGGTCATGGGAGCTGCTATACAACAATACTGAATCCTTTCTGATTTTAGGAAGAAAACAGCCTAAAAAAACAAAACAAAACACTTCAATAGCTACTCCTCCATTTGTTCTTCTATATGCTGCAGGTGCTGCGCCTATTCTCCCAACGGCTGTCAGACTGTACAACCTAAGCAGGGCTGCTCGCAGAGATAGCAAAAAGACGTAACAAACTAATAGTTTTTTGAATGCAAAAGATGCAATAGACTTACACAATGGTCCCCTCCGGCATACAACTAGGAACATACCGGTCGCTATGGAGGGTGAGAATATGTATGGGCACATAATCATACCATGTAGGATAACTAAGTAGACGGTTATGCTGTTTCATCCCATCTAGCTACAATGCTCCGCACTGTGTTTTTATATATCTACATATTATTCCATCTAGCTACATTGTTCCGCACTGTGTGTGTTTATATACTTGCATATTTATTCCACCTAGCTGCAATGCTCCGTACTGTGGGTGTTTATATATTTACATATTTATTCCATCTAGCTACAATGCTCTGCACTGTGTGTTCATATACTCATATATTTATTCCATCCAGCTACAATGCTCTGCACTGTGTGTCTGTGTGTGTGTGTATATATTTATTTTATAGTAATATGTACATATGTATATTAGCTGCTCTTGCTTGCTTGTTTTTTTCTTGCCTTCTGATTGTTGCTCTGAGTGTTGCTATCCCTGTGCTGTTGCAATCCTGGAATTTCCCCGTTGTGGGGCTAATAAAGGCTTATCTTATCTTATCTTATCTTAACATGGAGGACCTATCCCACAATTCATTGCGGCGGTGATATCCATGCCCATTCTCTATATGCACCTATTCAATACATGTACAATGTGTGAAATGAAAATGTCCTAGCTTGAAAAGTGTAGGAGAAGTTAGCCAGACAAAATATGTAACCTCTACTGAAATTTCATTCCAAAAATAAAGTTGTAAAACCTGTAATTTTCATTAAAAATTATCCAAAATCAAAATCCTAGTAATGTGCACATCGTCAATACACGTAAAAACATTGTGTGAAACGGAAAAAGTCGTAGCTTGAAAAATGGGAGGAGTTCACCAGACAGACCATTGTACGCTCTATTGAAATTGTCTTCCAAAAATGACAATGTTCTAAACCCTGTAATTCTGACAAAAATTATCCAAAATCAAAGTTCTTGTAATATGCACATCTTCAATACATATACAAACATAGTGTGAAATAAAGTCACAGCTTGAAAACTGCGGTAGGAGTTTGCTGGACAAGTTGTACAGATTTTTTTTTTTTTTTTTGGACTTATTTTGTACCCGTAGGTAGATTTGTTCTGCAGTCCGGTGACAAGCCACCAGCTGCCGGTCGCTGCGTGCGCAAGCGCCCCTTAACTCCCTAACCTGCATGTTTTGGCATGTGGGAGGAAACCGGAGAAATCCCGGAGTAAACCCACGCAAACACGGGGAGAACATGCAAACTCCACACAGATGACTGTTGGCCGGGGGCAGGGATCGAACCCATGATCTCATGATCCCCGCGATCCCCCGGCCGAGGGTAAAACTGTGCTGCCGCGGTGCTAACCACTGCGCCACCGTGCAGCCGTGCAGATGGACAGACAGACGGACATGATCATGCCATAATACATCCCATCTTCCCAATCCCTAAAATCTAATCAATCTGTCACTGATCCATTTCCATCATCTCCTGAAATTTCAAACTTTGTCCAGAATTTTTTGAGTTATACTGTTAACACACAGAAACATAGGCAAAAGCACATACCTTACTGAAGGATGTTAGAGTTGAGGAAGAACAGAAAAGAACATTTATAGCAGTTCTACACACAGGTTTTACTGATCACATTAATTACAACTGAAAAAGTCATAATTATATGAATAGCAATGGATGTGTGTACCTCGGTGTCACAATGACTGCCGTGAGATATATTTCTAAAGTAACTGTACATTCAAATATTTTAATTTAGAATGTGGGGTTGCAATTCTCATCAGGTGAGTGATCACAGAATCACCTCTCAAGCATTTCTGTCTCGCCAAAATAGATTTTGGCAACACAAACTGAACTCAACAGAAAACCAGCTCAATCTCTTCACCACTTCATTCTTAAAACACTACAAATCAATAGAAGATTTAACTCTAATCTGACCCTCACACTGCTAAAATCCTTTACCTCACTTGGACTGCGTGTTTAGTCTAACACAGTGAAAACGGTGCAAAGCAGTCAGGAGGGAAATGGAGAAAATTTGCAGCCTGCCCACCCAAAGCTACAAGCACATTTAAATCAGCAGGACCTAGTCTGTCTGAAAACAAGGTGAAAAGCGAGGTATGCACAGCAGTTTTGGCATCTCAGCACACAGACTTTCCAACTCCATCATCATGAAAAGAGTAAACCAAATCAAAAGACTTAAACAAAGCTCACCCAAACATGCCATGCAGAAATCCCACCACTCAGGCTGAACATTTGCAAAAGTGCTTCCAAAGTGTTTCTTACTCTGAAATCACCAATGCTGATTCATCACATGACTCTCTTCATCCCAGCACCGTCTAGTGCTGGTTTGCATCACCTGAAAAGTGACCATTTCTACTGCACTGTCCTGTTCTGTTCTAATATCTTCCATCATTGCTGTCTCCACAAGGTAATGTTTGCCTCCTGCACTCTGGTCTGGACAGGCTCACTCCTAGCTGAGTGTGTAGATAATTTGTGCAAGCTCAAAGTTGAAAAAAGTATTTACAAGTACAATTATGACTTGTATGTAAATGAAAAACAATGAAGCTCATAAAAGAAAAAAGAAGCTGACAGACAAAAAAAGATCCTTCTCACCAATGTCAATGCTTGAATAATCTTTATTTAAGAGAGTGAAAAAGGGAACTTGTGGAATGTGCAAGTGATAGGGGTTATTAATCCAGTATTTACACTCATTCAAGGTTGTTTCTTGATTAGTTTTAGGCAGTCTTATGTCAAAAGCATGTTTAGATATTTGATAGACAAGTTTTTAGACCTGTTAATGTCACTGCAAAAAGCCTTGAGACATTTGTTCATGGATTTCAAAAGACGTGTTTGGTCAGTGATGTATAGAAGAAAGTCTTTTTTGAATTTCTGCTTCCACGGTTGCCAACTTTTCAGAAATGCTGGGAGTGAGAGTTATAGAGAATTGTGCACAGGGAAAACTGGGAGGTAGGAGTGGAGTGAGCATACATATGCATAATATCCGGAAACAGTATTTTTTTTAACACATACACTTCTTTACCTCAGAATAAGTTTTAGAACATGTTCAGCCTACTTTATGCTGCCTTGAGAGCTCTGATTGTGTAAAAAGCTGAAGAAAGTCAACATGATGTCAACAGTATTTTCGTCATTTTGGAGTGAGACATAAGGTTTGAGGTGTGAGAGAAAGAGGGCAAAAGAGTGAGAGTTGCCAGTACTGTGCATCTCCTGACTAAGGCTGTGTGTTAAGTGAGTGCGTAAAAATGCTCTAGACCTGTTGGTTCAGTGTGTTTCACAGGCGCTCTTAAAAAAAGGTCTCCACCTTGTATCCCAGCAACCACTCGACATGTCACTCAAAGCTGGCCACTGGGGTTTCACACATTTTACAATGAAACTGTCTACTAACTGAAGAGAAAGAAGAAATAAAAAAGAAATAATAAAAGAAATAATACAACCCTCCAAGCTACTGCTGTTAAATATTGATCGTGGTATACTTGATACTATGATCTGATCAGCTGATTAGAGGTGTGGCATTCCAAAAGATTAATTTTTTCCAACTTTAAGCACTCCAACCATAGCAACAAATAATGTTCACCGCTGAGAGAGTTTTTGCACCAAGGATATCAAGTGCATTAAACACTGGACTACATATAGAAAATAATCCAAAAATAGACAATGAGAGTGGAAAAAACTTGCTCGGTAGACATGCAGCCTAAATGTACAGTATGAATTTTACATTGAGAATTTGCTAATATTTAAAATTTTAGAAAATCTATTCTTTCCCATATTTGTAAAATATTGCTTGACTCACATAATCCTACACCAAAATATTTCCAGCTCAAATATATTTTAAACCTGGCTTTTATTTCTCCAAATATTTGGGTTTATAGGAGCGTTCTCACTTTTTTTTTTAAACAACTGTGTCATGTGCCCAGGGATATACCCACAAATGCTGATGAATCAGTTTTCAGAGAAGCGTACGTGAGAGTGTTCATTCAAATGAGCAGTCTTTTAAAAAGATCAAATTAAATTTGAGCACAGGGTCCCCATTAGTTACTAAAGTGCACACTCACTAATAATCTGATTCTATTCAAAATGGGGGAAAATGCTTTAAAAATAATGGTTAATTTCTAAGTAATGACAAACTTTTGGGTAGTGAATGCCATGCAGTAATCCATGGTTTTCATACATATATTCATACACGCTGTGTACACATGTAATACATGCTATTGGTAATTACAAGTATTATCTGAAAGTCCACTGCATGTGTGTAAGAGGTATCTGTCCACACCTACACACACATGCAATGTCTAGTCTACAAGTCAGTCTTTTGAAGAATATGTGTTTAGATTAGGGAAGCCTGATGTCCGAGTCTGAGAGGCTGTTTTGAATAAGACAGAACACTTCATACTACAAGTTCTATAAACACAGAAACACTTGAGAGAGTCATCCTCATTAAAACATATTAGGAAGAAATAAGAAATCAAACGTAAGAAGACTGGCCAGGTTTGGCGAGAATATACAATGAGGCACACAAAATACATTAGGGGATGTAGAAAACGTCAGCACAGTCAAAGTTGGAAATTAATAAACAAATCTGAAAGTAGTCTAATACGCTCATTCATGGTGAATTCATGGTGAGTTTAAACGAGACTGACTGACAACAATTAAAAGCTAGAAAGACCATGTTGTGTAATCTCAGGCTGAAGACAGAACTGAAACTCTGAAATTCAGGGAGCAACTACAGAGAAAAGATGAAAAGTGGAGACAAAAGATGTTTGCAGGGGGGGCGCTTGTGCGCAGTAATGGAGTAGACGTGTTTCCACGAGGCTCCGTCGCAGACTTCTAAATTTTGTTTATCTTTGCTACGCCTACTTATCGTCAGAGCTGTTTCTAACTAACCTCCAATCATGCCACCCAAGAGAGACGAGGTAAAACCATCAAATTCAGCCTCGGCTAGCGCTAGCAACGAAGCTATATTAGCTGCAGTTAACAAATATGGCGCTGAGCTAGCTAAAGTTTCAGCGCAGATGGAAGAGTTGAAAAAGTCCGTGGAGGGTCGCTTAAGCACAGTGGAGACGCATTTGGGCACATTACAGAATGAACATAATCAGACTGAACAACGCTTGGATAGTATGGATGTGGCACTCTCTGACGCAGATGTTCGCATCACAGCACTGGAAGCTAGCTACCGTGAGTTGCAGGTGGAAAATGGTCGGCTCAAGGCTAAGCTAAATGACTTGGAGGGGCGCTCGCGGAGGTTAAACATCAGGATCGTGGGGATCAAAGAAGGAGAAGAGAAGGGCAATCCCACGGAGTTTGTGACACGACTGCTACCGGAGCTGCTTGGCCCGAATAACCTGACCAAGCCCGTTAAAATTGATCGTGCCCACCGCAGCCTCAAACCTAAGCCTCCGGACAACGAGCGCCCACGGATGATCATCGCCAAAGTCCACAATGACCGCAACTTGGCCAATATTTTTAAACTCAGCAGACAACAGGGTCCACTCCGTTATCAAGGCAACAAAGTGTACATCTTCCCAGACTACACGGCGGAGGTTGCATCGCTGCGTCAAGCCTTTAACAACGTCAAGAAAAAGCTGACTGATGCCGGCGCCAAGTGTTCTCTACGGTTTCCAGCCAAACTTCAGGTCGTCCACAACAGAGAAGTTAAAATGTTTAACACTCCGGCGGATGCAGAGAGGTTTGCCAACTCCCTGACTGACAGTGTATAAGTGGCGAAGTGCACATTGTTTAAATTATAAAGCTGTTGATGCCACTCTAATACTGCACTTTATTCTGCCTCGTCCTTTTTTGATGGCATATTCCAAGTTAATTATATTGTCTTTGTGTGTAGCTTTTTTTTTTTTTCAGTTAATTGATTTACATTAGAAGACTGCGCGGCTCCATTGGTGGTTTGCTGAAACGCAAAACTGTGTCCGTTACCCAGCAGTCTCCCAAGTATTAGTGGGTTTTGCCGCTTTGTTCCTGTTTTTTGCGGCATTAAGGGAATGGGTTTTTATAATATGTTTTTCTTTTTTAATTTGTTCTTTGTTTGGTTTGTTTTGCCTGCCAGTGTAGCCATTTACTGCCTAAGCCCATATATTTTTTAAATTTAATTTTTGAATGCAAGCTGGTTCTTCTGGATCAGGTGTGAGTCATCTCACGTTCACATCATGGAACTGTAGGGGTTTGGGGAAAGCTCTCAAAAGAGTAAAAGTATTTTCACATCTGAAATCATTGTCCTCTGATATAATCTTCTTACAGGAAACCCATATTCCCCCCACAGAACAGAGACGGTTGAGAGCCTTATGGATATCCCAGGTCTATCAATCTACCTTTTCCTCAAAGGCCAGAGGAGTGGCCATCTTAGTGCGCAGAACTATACCTTTTGTATTCAAGTCTATGGTGACCGATCCAGGTGGGAGATTTGTGCTTGTAACAGGTACCATAAACTCTATGCCATTGGCCCTTTTAAATGTATATGCTCCAAATTATGACAGTCCAGATTTCTTCTGTAAAATCTTTCGTCTTGTTGCGGAACAGAATAACTGTAACATCATTATAGGAGGTGATTTTAATTGTTTCCTAGACCCTCATCTTGATAGATCTTCCACTACAACTGCTCCCATGTTAAAGTCTGTGCCAGTCCTAAATAATCTTATTAAATCGCTAAATTTAGTGGATATTTGGAGGCATCAACATCCCTTGGACAGACAGTACTCCTTTTTCTCCCAGGTACATGGCAGTTTTACTAGGATTGATTATTTTCTCGTTGATTCCAATTTAATTACCAACGTTGTCAGTTCAGATTATAACAATATTTTAATTTCTGATCATGCCCCTGTGTCTGTTAAAATAAACTTCAACATGCTTGTGCACTCATATAATTGGAAATACAATCCGGCATTAAATTCAGATAAAGCTTTTAGTGAAAGCATCTCAAATAAAATTACAGATTTCTTACAATTTAATGATAATGGTGAGGTATCTGATTCCACACTGTGGGAAACATTTAAATCCGTTATTAGGGGTGATATTATCTCGTACCAGTCTTATAATAAAAAGGTTAAACAGAAGCGTATGTCTGAAATACAGGCCCAACTCCCTTTGTTGGAGGAATCATTTCGTATCTCAAAATCAGATGAAATACTAAAGAATATTGTATCTGCAAGACTTGAATACAACCACATTCTTGGTGAGCATGTTTGTAATTATATACGAAAGCTTAAACAAAAGCAATCTGAGCTTGGTGATAAAGCACACAGCGTACTCGCTAGGCAGTTGAGAGGTGTTCAAGCTGAACGGGCAATTTATAAAATTGTATCTAATGGAGAACTAATAACTGACCCTTTACAGATAAATAACACTTTTTATGAATATTATAAAAACTTATATACCTCTAAATCATCGTCATCAAAGGAAGACATATGGGGGTTCTTAAATAGATTGGATATGCCCACATTGAGTGAAAATGCCAAACAACAGTTGGATGCTGACTTCACACTAGAGGAGATCAAAGCTGCCATCCGTTCATTTCCAAATGGCAAGGCTTGTGGCCCTGACGGATTTGGCATTGAATTTTATAAAATTCACATGGATAAACTTGCTCCATTGTTGCTTCGTATGATAAACTTCCGTGAAGGAAGGATCATTCCCAGAGACATTATACAATGCGAACATTTGTCTACTGTTGAAGAAGGGTAAAGATGAAACAAATCTAGCTTCTTATCGCCCTCTCAGCCTTTTAAATAGTGACCAGAAAACTGTTGCAAAAGTTTTGGCAAACCGCTTGAACGAACACATTGGTTCCTTAATTCATAGTGACCAAACCGGGTTTATCCCCGAAAGGTTTGCATTTTCGAATACTCGTAGACTTCTGAACGTCATGTATTCTAACAACCCACCATATTCTGCTGTTGTCTCCTTGGATGCACAGCAGGCCTTCGATCAAATTGAGTGGGAGTATATGTTTATTACTCTTAAAAGATTTGGCTTTGGTGACAGATTTATAGCTATCGCAAAAATGCTTTATGCACGTCCTAGATCATATGTACTTACTAACAACAATAAATCTGCCCCATTTTTATTACATCGCGGGACCAGGCAGGGCTGTTGCCTATCGCCAATGTTTTTTGCTCTGGCGCTTGAACCACGTGCTGTTGCCATCAGGATGGAGCCTGAAATAGTTGGGTTTAGATATAGCGCATCTGAATGCACTATTGGCTTGTACGCTGATGATGTCATTTTGACACTGTCTGACATTAGACAGTCTCTTCCACCTCTTCTCGAGATCATTAGGGAATTTGGTCAGTTCTCTGGTTTTACCATTAACTGGGAGAAAAGTGTTCTCATGCCTCTTTCAGATGGTCTAGATAAAACATTTCTCAACACATTACCTTTTAAAATATCAAACGAGCACTTTGAATATTTAGGAATCACCATCCCTAGGAATCCCAAACTTATTTTCAAATTGAATTTTACAGAACTATTAAATAAGATTAGGGGCATGATTGAGAAATGGAAATTACTACCAATTTCTCTAATTGGACGAGTAAATATTGTCAAAATGATTGTACTTCCTAAATTTATATATTTATTTCAGAATCTGCCAATTTTTCTTACAGCATCTTTTTTTAAATTAGTTGATTCCATTATCATCTCCTTTATTTGGGCTGGCAAAAACCCCCGTGTCTCTAAATTACATCTCCAAAAACCCTCGGTCGAGGGTGGTCTTGGGTTGCCTATTATGAGACATTATTATTGGGCCTGCAACGCTAGGGCCTTGGTCTTCTGGTCCCAAGATAATCATAATGTGGATCAAATACCGTGTTGGCCTGCACTTGAATCTCATAACTGTCAATCCCTCATTGGTACATTTTTATCTGCTTTATTATTTAGCAAGGTCGACGTCCCTCTGAATGTGTTCAGACATGACTTTGTGCTGCACAATTCCTTCAGAATTCTGAAACAAATTAAGAAGATATTGCATCTTCCTGACCTTTCTATATATGCACCTATACGCCAAAACCCTGCCTTCAAACCAGCTTTATCAGATCCTGTGTTCAGGCAATGGTCAAATAAAGGTATTCTTTTAATAAAGGACCTGTATATCAACAAAGGCTTTGCATCTTTTACACAATTACAAATGAAGTTCAATCTCCCACCTGATCATTTTTTCAGGTACCTGCAGATTAGACATTTTGTACAACAGTCTTTAACCCATTTTGTCAAACTTCCTGTACAACATGATTTCTATGAGGTTTTGAGAAAACACCCAACCTCCAAGCATTTAGTTTCAGAATTCGTTAATCTTTTCTCTAGGCCAACGTCTTCGACCCATGTCAAGGAGGCATGGACGAGGGATGCAGGTATAGAGATCTCAAATAATCTATGGGAAAGAGCCTTAGTTGGTATTCATTCATGTTCAGTAAATGCCAGACTTCAGCTAATACAATTTAAAGTAATACATCGATTACATTACTCTAAGACTCGCCTTAATAGACTTTTTCCGACCATTTCACCACTATGTGACAAGTGTAAGATAAGTGATGGTACTTTATGTCATTTATTTTTCTCCTGCCCCTCGCTTAAAAATTTTTGGTCTCAGATTTTTAATTTGTACAGTGTTATATATAAAAAAAGTCATAATACCTGATGTCTTAACAGTAATACTTGGTTGTTCAGATCAAACTTTGCTCTGCTCACAGTCACTTCAGCATGCTATCAGGTTTGGCATGATTGTTGCGAAGAGGGTCATTCTGAAAGAATGGAAGGCCAATACGCCGCCCAGTTATATTAACTGGCTTAACGATTTGGCATCCTGCTTGTACCTTGAAGAGATTCGATATCATTTGTCTAATACTCAAGATATGTTTACTAAAATTTGGGGACCACTTATGGATCACATTAAGAAAAAGAAGACTCAGCCTGTAACGTGAAAGGATTGTATTATGAAACTTGCTTAGCATGGACTGCTTACACTTCTGCAGTTATATGGGCTTTGTGTAACAATCACTTATTTCTTTGTGTATTTTCTTCAGCACTGGCAGTGTTTATTGTTTATTGTTCTGTCTTATTTTCAAAAAACTGAATAAAATATATATTAAAAAAAAAAAGATGTTTGCAGGACAAGAAAATAGAGCAATGGCTATGTTGGCATTCAGAGGCATTTACTTCGCGGTCAAAGACCAAGAGGAATGACCACACCATAGGTGCTGATGCCTCGATGCTTGTGGCATGGTAGCATGGGATAGCTAAGTATTGTGTCAGTCCATGCATGCAAGCTTTTGAAATGCTTGCTATTTGTTTACAAGGTGAAGGCCACTGTTTTTCCTCCTCCATATGCGTGGGAAAAACAACCAGCAGCACATAGTACATACAGTTAGCATTGAAATTATTCAATCCCAATTGCACTTTAGGTTTAATGGCAAAATGTAACATTTCTTAAGTGTTTGTAAATTACTCAAGAACAGTTTAAATGCTTAAATAAAACTAATAATGCAAGGATTTTATCCAAATTCAACACTAAATCCTACTTTCAATGACTATTACAGTATCAAAATTACTAACCCCCTCAATAGAATTCCTCATTTCTAAATCAGGTGTGGTCTCAAGCACACTTGATGCAACCAATCAAGTGCTTCATTAACTGTGTCAGGTGTACCTGAGCTAGAACACCTCAAATACTTGGACTGTTGATGGTGTTGCTTGACTGCATGTTAGAAATATAATAATAATAATAATGGATTAGATTTATATAGTGCTTTACATGTCAAGTGACATCTCAAAGCACTTACAGTGAGTCAATTTTTCATTCACTCCAGACAGACATTGATAGTGGTAGGCTACTACTGTAGCCACAGCTGCCCTGGGGCAGACTGACGGAAACGAGAATATGGCTCAGTCAAGAGAATTGTCCAAAAAGTTCAGAGAAGGGATCATCGCCTCGCACAAACATGAAAAAGGATACAAAGAGATAGCAAAGGCACTGAATGTTCCTAGATATACAGTTGGAAGCATAGTTTGCAAGTTTAAAGTTAAAAGAGCAGTGCTACACTACCTGGAAATGGCAGAAAAAGGAAGCTATCAATGGCTGCCACCAGAGTCCTGAGGAGACATATGGTTAAAAACCCTCGACTGACTGCAAAAGACCTGCAGCAAGACTTGGTGGCAGCAGGCACTGAGATTTCAGTTTCCACAGTAAGGTGCATACTAAATGCTGAAGGGGTCCATGCCTGAACTCCAAGACATACACCACTATTGACCCAAAGGCACAAGAAAAGTCAGCTCCAATTCACTCAAAACTATTTAAATAATCCAAAGAGGTTTTGGGATTCTGTTCTGTGGAGTGATGAAACAAACCTGGACCTTTTCAGGCCTATGGATCAGCAGTATGTCTGGAGGAGGAAGAATGAAGCATATGCTGAAAAGAACTCCCTGCCTACAATGAAGCATGCCAGTGGCTCAGTGATGCTGCTTCGCTTCCCCTGGCACTGGAAACCTGCAGCATATCAGAATCAGAATCAGAATCAGGTTTATTGCCATTGTTCATGTAGTACACAAACTAGGAATTTGTCTCGGTACAATGCTGCAACATTAAACATGATAAGATAAGAGAAATAAACTATACATGTAATAAAGTGTAGGATAAGATTAAGTGATACTGGTCAACAGTTAAAATATATATTAGCCAGCAGCAGATACTGTGGAGAACTATATAGTGCAGTCGGTAATGCAGGAAGAAAACAGTGATGATTGACATGAGTCTGGTTGAGCTGCTGTACATGGTGCACGAGAGTCACTTAGTGTTCAGCAGTCTAATGGCAGAGGGGAAGAAGCTGTTCATGTGACGGGAGGTTTTAGTCTGGATGGACCGAAGTCTTCTACCAGAGGGGAGGGGGGCAAACAGTACGTGACCAGGGTGTGAGGGATCGGCTATGATCCGGCCAGCACGCCTCCGGGTCCTGGAGATGTACAGATCCTGGAGAGATGGGAGCTTGCAGCCGATCACCTTCTCAGCAGTGCGCACGACGCGCTGCAGCCTTAGTCTGTCCCTGGCAGTGGCTCCTGCGTACCACACGGTTATGGAGGTGGTGAGGATGGACTCGATGATGGCTGTGTAGAACTGCACTAACATCTTGGTGGGTAGCTTGAGCTTCCTCAGCTGCCGCAGGAAGAACATCCTCTGCTGGGCTTTTTTGATGAGTGAGCTGATGGTCAGCTCCCATTTGAGGTCCCTGGTGATGGTAGTGCCTAGGAAGCGGAAGGAATCAGCAGTGGTGATGGGAGAGCCTGAGAGGGTGAGGGGGGGCAGAGGAGTAGTGACTTTCCTGAAGTCTACAATCATCTCCACTGTCTTCAGAGCGTTCAGCTGCAGGTTGTTATTGCTGCACCAGGACGCCAGCTGGGCCACCTCTCTCCTGTAGGCGGACTCGTCGCCGTTGGAGATGAGCCCGATGAGGGTGGTGTCGTCCGCAAACTTGATCAACTTGACAGACTGGTGGCTGGAGGTGCAGGAGTTGGTGTAAAGGGAGAAGAGTAGGGGGGAAAGTACACAGCCCTGGGGTGATCCGGTGCTGATGCTAGTATAGTCTGAGACAGTCTTTCCCAGCCGCACATGCTGCCTCCGGTCCGTCAGGAAGTCGATGATCCACCTGCAGAGAGAGTCAGGCACGTTGAGCAGGGACAGCTTGTCCCGGAGCAGAGCGGGGCGGATGGTGTTGAATGCGGAGCTGAAGTCCACAAACAGGATCCTGGCGTAGGTTCCCGGGGAGTCCAGGTGCTGCAGGATGGAGTGGAGGGCCAGGTTGACTGCATCGTCTACAGACCTGTTGGCTCGGTAGGCAAACTGCAGCGGGTCCAGGAGAGGGGTGGTGATGGACTTGAGGTGGGACAGGACCAGGCGCTCAAAGGACTTCATGACTACAGAGGTGAGCGCTACAGGTCTGTAGTCATTAAGTCCAGTGATCCGTGGCTTCTTGGGGACAGGGATGATGGTGGAGGATTTGAGCCAGGATGGCACGTGGCATAACTTAAGGGAGGTGTTAAAAATGTCTGTGAATACAGGAGCCAGCTGTTTCGCACAGAGTCTCAGGGTGGAGGGAGACACGCCGTCTGGGCCGGGGGCCTTGCGCGGGTTCAGTCTGGAGAACTGTTTGAGCACATCCTGCTCACTGATGATAAGGGGAGGGGGGGAGGAGGAAGGGGTGCCTTAAATGAAGTAGGGAATGTGGAGGCTGTGCAGCTGGAGGGAGGGGGGGAGTTGGACACAGATGACGAGGTGTCAAAACGGGCATAGTGTTGGGACAGTCTTTGACAAAGGGCTTTGTCATCCTGACCTTTAGGAGCCTGAGGCCGATAGTTGGTGATTTGCCTCAGTCCTCTCCACACGGAAGCCGAATCATTAGCAGTGAACTGCTGCTGGAGTCTCTCTGAGTACACAGATTTAGCCCTCTTCAGCTCTCTGTTAAACCGGTATTTAACCTCCCTGTAGCAGTCCCTGTCTCCACTTTTCAGCGCTGCTTCCTTCTCCTTCCTGAGCTGTCTGAGCTTAGCTGTGAACCAGGGTTTGTCATTAGAGTAACTCACCCTGGTGCGTGATGGAAGAATGTTCTCTTCACAAAAGTGGATATATGAGTTCACAGTGTCCGTGTACTCATCCAGATCATGCGTGGCTCCTTTAAGCATATGGAGGGCAAGATGGATTCAATCAAGTATTAGGAAATCCTGGGAGAATATGTCATGACATCCGTGATGAAGCTGAAGCTTGAGTGTTACTGGACCTTCCAACAGGACAATGATCCCAAGCAGACCTCAAAGTCCACCAAAGTCTGGTTTCAGAAGAAGCCCTGGAAGATACTAGAGTGGCCATCATAGTCACCTGATGTGAGCCCCATTGAAAATCTCTGGTGGGATTTGAAAAAGACGGTTGCAGCATGCAAATCCAAGAATATTAGTGAGAATATTTCATGGGGAATGGGCTAAGATTCCTCAGGAACACTGCCAGAAGCTGGTGTCTGGCTATGCATCACGTTTGCAGCAGTTCATTACAGCAAAAGAGTGCTCTACTAAGTACTAAAGATGCTTGCCATGAAGAGGTTGAATGATTTTGAGACTGCAGTAGTTATTAAAAGCAACATTCTGTGTTGAATTTGGATAAACCACTTGTTTCTCCAAATTTTTATTTTTTTCCTTTTGTTTGTTTTTTTAATCTTATTTTGTAGAATTGTTTTACATGTTTGAAATAAAGATCTCAAATCAAATCAAAAATTACTAATATTAGTTGCGTTGAACTATTTAACTTGTTCTTGTTTGATTTGTTTATTGCAAACAGCTGCTAGTTTGTACATTCTGCCAATAAACCTAATTTACAGCGGGGGTTGAATAATTTTGATTGCAACTGTATGTCGATCACATCCCATTCAAGTGACGCTGATATCACCATTACAACACACACGAGCTGCATGTCATTGGTTGACTCGTCTCCTGGAAGACAGTCTGCTCAAGTCTGTTCATCCCCATTTAAAACAATATCCATCCAAGGGCGGCAGGACATTAAATTTTCTCATCTATCTATAAATGCAACAAATCTCTCTCTGTGTGTGTGTGTGTGTGTGTGTGTTTTCCTCAGACAACTCCCAAACTGTTTGTCAGACTGGCCTCAGATTTTATAAGTACTTTGCTGAGATTACGAAGGTGTGCATCTCTGAGTATGGAGTTTCTCAGTCAAAAATATGTAATTTTTATCAATAAAAGTTTAGCCACCACTCTGTTTCCTCATGTTCTGGTTTCTAGAAGTGTGGGCGGGGTTTTGGATTGACTCCACACTGATTGGATAATACACAGCATCACGACCAGTCACCAGAGCGCTGCATAAACAAAACAAGGAAGTGAAAACTGAAAAATCTGACCAGAAAAACAGAATACTCAAGATTTAATGCTTAAAAATTATACTATAATGTTACCATGACTGCGTAGCTCTAAAGGATAATTCGTCATATGTGGAGAACACAAGGTCTGCGGGTGCACTGGGGGGGATGGGGAAGCAGCAGCCAGACCGCCTTACCGCAGTCCTTCGCAGGGAGCCAAGCCCAGCCTGCATGGTTAACGGGAGTCTCGGCTGCTGCTTTACCCGTGCTTCACCTGTGTGCCGCCGCTGTCCTCTGTGGCATCGTGGGCTCAACATGGCGCTCCTCCCAGTGCTGCTATGCTCGTACAGCTATCTAAAATTTAAAAGTTAATAACAATACCACCATGATTGTGGAGTGGAATAGCTAGATCAGTTACATATCATATGCAGACACATATGCATGCTTTGACTAAATGACAAAAAATGCCCAAATAAAGAAATAATTAATTTTTATTTACTGACAAACGGGCAACAATGATGCAACAGTTGCAGCCAAACGGGTCATTCTGCTGTGTATAATAATGTTTGGTGTTTTGTACTTATAATATTGATAAATATAAAAGGATGCAGTACAATGGGTCTCAAATATCACGGTGGCGCAGTGGTTAGCACAGTGGCAGCACAGCAAGAAGGTCATGGGATCGATTCCACCCTTGACCATCGTGGGTTCGATCCCACCTCCAGACCATCGGTGACCCTTCTGTGTGGAGTTTGCATGTTCTCCCCGTGTCTGCGTGGGTTTACTCCGGGCACTCCGGTTTCCTCCCACATGCCAAAAACATGCAAGTTAGGTTAATTGGCATCAAAAAACTGGGGATTCTAAATTGTCCTTAGGTATGGATGTGAGAGTGAATGGTTGTCTGTCTCTCTGTGTTGGCCCTGTGATGGACTGGCGATCTGTCCAGGGTGTACCCTGCCTCTCGCCCAAAGATGCTGGGATAGGCTCCAGCCCCCCCGCGACCCGAAAGGATTAAGCGGTAGAAGATGGATGGATGGATGGATGGATGTCCTGTTATAGTACCACATGAGTATATTGACGATAAACTATAAACTACACATATAAACTAAAAGAAATTATAATGACTGAACAACTCTCATTCCCCAAAGTGCAAGACACAACACATGAATTTAACTCATAAAAGATCACACAAATAAGTCTGACAAACAAATACAGTAAACAAGGGTCCTTAAACAGTCGCTAATATTGGATGTCCCATTCATTTTCAATAATTCTGTAATGAAAGCACCAAGGTGCCGATGCCTCAGTGCCAGAGCTTTGGTGGAGGTACACGTTCCCGGATCATCACCAAAATGTTATGGGTTCCTCTCTAGCTCAAGGACCACCTCTGGTGAAAATTTAATCCAAATCCATCTTGTAGTTTTGGAGTATTCTTGCTAACACACTGTGAGAACATAAGAGCCTTGGTGGAGGTATGCATTCTGGGATCATCACCAAAATGTTATGGATTCCTCTCTAGCCCAAGGACCACCTCTGGTAAAAATTTCATTTAAATCCATCCAGTTTTTTGGAGTACATGCAT
Source organism: Pholidichthys leucotaenia (assembly GCA_020510985.1). Classification (NCBI taxonomy): domain Eukaryota; kingdom Metazoa; phylum Chordata; class Actinopteri; order Cichliformes; family Pholidichthyidae; genus Pholidichthys; species Pholidichthys leucotaenia. The sequence continues at coordinate 406,167,415 of CM035836.1, read as the reverse complement.
GCGCAGTGAAAATAATCTGCAGTTCACATGCTCGTACTGACGGCGGCAGCCAAGAGCCACCAAACTGATTTGAACAGCTGCAATCCAAACAGAAGAAAAGCACGGTGGCAGACGTTTTAAGCAGCAGACACAATGGAGGTACGTGAATACAATGACAATCAAGACAAATGGGAGCTTTTGCAGTTTAGAGGCAAAGGAAGAAAACAGACGAGCAAAAAGATGGACATCTGTTCACCCAGTATTGGCAGATTGCCGAGTACTTCTCTCTGGTGGGAGTTTCCTAGCACATGCGCAGTACCATTCCATTGACGGTAAAGGTGAGCTATTTTTTGTGTTTATTTCAAAAACAAAATGTTATTTCGAAAAGCTGGCAAATTAAAAGTCGAGAAAATATGGCGATACAACAATACAAGCCTTTAGTTCCACTTAATTTTGACCTGGCGAGCTGAAACAGATAGACAGACGGACAGATACAGACATACACACATCCACAAACAGATGCACTGACTGATTACCATATGCTTCTCAGTTTCACCGAGGCATAATTAATATTTACACAATCAAATAAATTTTAGTGCTGTTCAGTCCCTTTTATATTTGTTAATGTATAAAATGTGTGATTGCCTACATATAGGCTACACCTGTTTGTATTCTACTTTTAAACACAGCCTACATTTGGGCCTGTAAAGCCTAATTGGGCTGCCTGTTTTCAGACAAGAATACTTGCTTTCTATGGGCATGCACTAGTATCTTGAAAACTAAACAGCAAAACATGTTTCTGAAAACAATCGAGGCAAAATATAAGTGGTGTAGTTGCTGAATATGTTCACTTTTCACCAACAACCACTATTTTAAAAGTTCATCAGGCAATCGATGGAAGTCATACGTGCTGCTGTAAAAAAAGTTAAAATGCCCCCTATTGGCCCAGCATAGTTACAACAGCAGTTTTTCACACCTTGGGTGAGTCAGCATGTCATTTTCTGTAAGGTTGATGTGTGCATGCAGATTTTTTTTCCAATGTTAATGAAAATATTTTCATGTGCACAATCTCTAAAGAAATCTATTGTAAGCTCGGTTACCTTTGTGAAAGTTTTCATCTCTCAAAAGAATCTTTAAGGTGAGTGAATCATGGATTATTTTGACAACAAAGCCTCATCTCCTACGTGCGAATGCTGTTCTTGGACTTCAGTTCAGCGTTCAACACAATCATCTCCCAGCACCTAATAGAAAAACTCAGACACTTGAGACTCAAAACCTCTCTCTATAACTGGGTGCTGGACTTTCTCACAGGGAGGCCACAGAATGTGCGGGTTGGCAGCAACACCTCCAAGACCATCACGCTGAGTGCAGGGGCCCCACAAGGGTGCATGCTCAGCCCGCTGCTCTTCACCCTGCCGACGCCTGACTGCGTACCAGCCTATAGCACAAACCACATCATCAAATTTGCGGATGACATGATGGTGGTGGGCCTCATCACAAACAATGAAGAGGCCAACTACAGAAATGAGATGAGCCAACTGGTCTAGTGGTGTAAAGACAATAATCTCTTCCTGAACATGGAAAAAACCAAGGAGATTGTGGTTGACTTCAGGAGGGGACACACACAGCATCCCCCTCTGATCATCAATGGAGCAGCTGTGGAGAGGGTGAGCAGCACCAAGTTCCTGGGGATGCACATCTCAGAGGACCTCTCATGGTCTAACAACACCACATCTGTGGCCAAGAAGGCTCAAACTGGCCTCTACTTCCTCCACAAACTGAGGAGAGCACGAGTCCCACCCCCCATCATGTGCTCATTCTACTGGGGCACCATTGAGAGCATCCTCACCAGCTGCATCCCTGTGTGGTACGGAAGCTGCACGGCCTCCTGCCGGAAGACTGCAACACACAGTGAAAGCCAGCAAGATCATCGGTGCCCCTCTACCCTCCCTCTCGGACATCTACCACACCCACCTCACCCGTAGAGCCATTAACATCGCAGGCAACACCTGCGATAAATGTGGTTTATTTTTCAATTGCAAGGATCCAAGCGTTGCAACACCAATGGAAATGTGTGGACCGAAGGGGAAACTATGTTGAAAAATAAACCACATTTGGTCAAATTTGACCACTATGAACTTTTCAGCCCCCCTTCGTACATGTAAATATGCAAGATTATAGTCAGAGCTAATTTCCATCTCCAGTCTCTTGGCAGACCAATGCCAGCCACATAAAAACAACCCAATACAATAATTTTGATCGGGTGAGCTGAAAACCTGCAACAGACAGACACATTGACACACTACTCTATGCTTTTGTTGGATATGTACAGCGAGGCATAGAAAATGAAAAAAAAAAAAATCAAAGGAAAGTGACACAAAACTGAAACACTTAAGAGAACTTGGGTTAGGTCATCACAGAAGAGTAAAGTGAAAGTCAGTGTCTGAGTCATATCTCACTTCAACTCAGTGGTTCAATAAGATAAGATAAGATGAGCCTTTATTAGTCCCACAGTGGGGAAATTCCAGGATTGCAAGAGCACAGGGATAGCAACACTCAGAGAAACAATCAGAAGGCAAGAAAAAACAAGAGCAGCGAGTATACATATGTACATATAAATATAAATATAAATATACAGACACAGTGCGGAGCATTGTAGCTACATGGAATAAATATATAAATATATAAACACACAGTGTGGAGCATTGTAGCTAGATGGAATAAATATATGAATATATAAACACACACAGTGCGGAGCATTGTAGCTAGATGGAATAGCAATAGATTGCAATAGCAAGATCCTTAAAGTATTCTATCATTTCTTTGTAATTCTGCAATAATGTTGTGCAAATACCTATATAATTTAGATGCTGTAAATGTGTGGGCACTAAAGAAGCCCTGTAAAGCAATATGGTTGCAAAGGAATTCAACAGAACCTTTAGGTTACACCGAGTTGTCTTTGTTTAAATAATACTGATTAGAAATTCTATAAGATAATCCCATAAAAGTAGAACTTAGACCAAAATTTTTAAAAAGATGAAAATTAAGCCTTATTATTGGAACGAAGACAGTCAATTTTAGTGTACATAACTACAGTGCATCCGGAAAGCATTCATAGCGCTTCACTTTTTCCACATTTTGTTATGCTACAGCCTTATTCCAAAATGGATTAAATTCTTTTTTTTTTCCCTCAAAATTCTACACACAATACCCCATAATGACAATGTGAAAAGTTTTTTGAGATTTTTGCGAATTTATTAAAAATAAAAAACTAAGAAATCACATGTACATAAGTATTCACAGCCTTTCCTCAATACTTTGTTGATGTACCTTTGGCAGCAATTACTGCCTCAAGTCTTTTTGAATATGATGCCACAAGCTTGGCACACCTATCTTTGAGCAGTTTCACCCATTCCTCTTTGCAGCACCTCTCAAGCTCCATCAGGTTGGATGGGAAGTGTCGGTGCACAGCCATTTTCAGATCTCTCCAGAGATGTTCAATTGGATTCCAGTCTGGGCTCTGGCTGGGCCACTCAAGGGCATTTACAGAGTTGTCTTGTGCCACTCCTTTAATATCTTGGCTGTGTGCTTAGGGTCGTTGTCTTGCTAAAAGATGACCCGTCACCGCAGTCTGAGGTCAAGAGCGCTCTGGAGCAGGTTTTCATCCAGGATGTCTCTGTACATTGCTGCATTCATCTTTCCCTCTATCCTGACTAGTCTCCCAGTTCCTGCCACTGAAAAACATCTCCACAGCATGATGCTGCCACCACTATGCTTCACTGTAGGGATGGTATTGGCCTGGTGATGAGCAGTGCCTGGTTTCCTCCAAACATGTCGCCTGGCATTCCCGCCAAAGAGTTCAATCTTTGGAGAATTTTGTTTCTCATGGTCTGAGAGTCCTTCAGGTACCTTTTGGCAAACTCCAGGTGGGCTGCCATGTGCCTTTTTCTAAGGCTGCATTCAGACTAGGATAGTCCAGGGGTCTCGGTTCGACTGGGTGGGGAATGCTGAGAATTTTCACACCTTCATTTGGTTTGGTTTGCATTCACACTGCAGCGGACCAAACTGCCTGGACAACGCCACACAGTTACAACAACTGCTCATTTGGGGTTCTGTAGCCAAAACCACCACTAACCAGGAAGAAAAAAATTTCGGTGACGAAAAAAAATCAGGCTCATCGATTGGCCAGGACTGAAAACGGAAAGCCGTTCCCTTCAGCCGGGTTGTTTGTCCACCACAAACGAGACATTTTTTAACTTTTCTCCTCGGCTTTCACTGATAAAAGGATTTCTCGGAGTCGCACAATTGCCTTTATTGTTTTTTTCTACCCAAAATGTACTACAGTAAACACTACTTCCTCTTCTCAGACCATGTGTTGCTATGGTTGCACAAACACCGAGGCGCACTTCTGCCCTTTGGTCCGCTGAATACTCCGTTTGGATTCACACTGCAAGCGAAGCGCACCAGACTTCATTTGCAAGAGAAACAAGACCCCCATTTTCAGAGGGACCAGACTTCACTTGTTTGGTGCGCACCAGAGTTCCAATGTGCGTTCAGACAGCACCAAACAAACCGAACTATCCGCGGAAGCCACTGTTTGGTCCTTTAGTCTGGACCAAACAGTGGCCGTCTGAATGCACCCTAAGGAGTGGCTTCCATCTGGCCACTCTACCATACAGGCCTGATTGGTGGATTGCTGCAAAGATGGCTGTCCTTCTGGAAGGTTCTCTTCTCTCCACAGAGGAACACTGGAGCTCTGACAGAGTGACCATCAGGTTCTTGATCACCTCTCTGACTAAGGTCCTTCTCCCCTGATCGCTCAGTTTAGACGGCCGGCCAGCTCTAGGAAAAGTCCTGGTGGTTCAGAGCTTCTTCCATTTATGGATGATGGAGGCCACTGCGCTCACTGGGGCCTTCAAAGCATTACAAATTTTTCTGTATCCTTCCCCAGATTTGTGCCTTGAGACAATCCTGTCTCGGAGGTCTACAGACAATTCCTTTGACTTCATGCTTGGTTTGTGTACTGACATGCATTGTCAACTGTGGGACCTTATATAGACAGGTGTGTGCCTTTCCAAATCATGTCCAATCAACTGAATTTACCACAGGTGGACTCCAATTAAGCTGTAGAAACATCTCCAGGATGATCAGTGGAAACAGGATGCACCTGAGCTCAATTTTGATCTTCATGGCAAAGGCTGTGAATACTTGTGTACATGTGATTTCTTCGTATTTTATTTTTAATAAATTTGCAAAAATCTAAAAAAAAAAAAAAAAATCACATCGTCATTATAGAGTGTTGTGTGTAGAATTTTGAGGGAAAAATTAATTTATCCATTCTGGAATAAGGCTGTAACATAAAATGTGAAAAAAAGTTAAGCGTTGTAAATACTTTCCAGATGCAAATCACCTTGAATTGTTAAAAACACATCCTCAGTCTCTGTTTTACATCTTCACCTTTATACCAGTGCACTAATCATTTAAAACATTTAATATGACATATAACCTGCTGCTACTGGAGCCCTCGTTATGTAACAAGGTTTAAACATTTTGTACAACACCCGATTCTGCAGCAAATACATGCACAGACAGAAGACAAAGGGTCAGAGTGATCACAGGGAAACAATTATAAAACAGATCGATAATCCTGGAGGAAGGTTTGTCAAAACAGGAAGAGAGGTTCAACAGAATGCAGGAGTGGGATGAAGAAGTCATCCAAAGATGAAGTGGAAGAGGAGGTGAAAATGAAAGACATGGAAGAAAGGGGGGAAAACACTTTGAAAAAGGACAGTGCAGCAGGAAGACAAAAGAGGAGGTGAAAAGAGGAAAAACACAGGGGAGCAGAACAAAGGAAATTGAGAGAGAAGCCAGGGGCGACTTAAATCATAATCCCTTGTTGAATTTCACAAGGAGTCGTTTCACCAAAGATTCAAAAGCTGGGCCCACCTCCCAAGCACTGCCTCACACCTTTAACAAGCTCAGATTATAATTCTGAGCACTCGGTGTGCACTGCATGTGTGTCACAGCAGAAAACAGTGGGAAACAACTGGTCAACTTGAACATACAGCGTAAAACCAGCATGCAGCAGCAAAGCAAAGTGTAACATTTCACATAAAATAACAAACATGGGGAAAAACATCTTAGACTATCAGTTTATGGTTGTGATTGTTGATCAACCACTTTAAACCACTTTAACAAGAAAAACTGAATAAAAAATAATGGCGAAAAGTGGAAAAAAATTAAATGTTTGCACTGACTGTGCTGACATTAAGCTCAACAACGAGGGATAGAATTATATATTATGTGTGGCCATACTTTTAATAGGACAGGTCACAAAGTTAGTGGAAGAAGTTACAATGACCATTATGCAACAGTATTGAGAAAATTTGATTTAAACACTGCACAGATACCAAGCATCAATAATGTTGTTTATTAACCATCCATCCATTTTCTACCGCTCTTCCGGAGATCCAGGTCGCAGAGGCAGCAGCTCAAGCAGAGAAGCCCAAACTTCCCTCTCCCCAGCCACCTGCTCTAGCTCTTCAGAGAGGATATCAAGACGTTTCCAGGCCAGCTGGGAGACGTAGTCTCTCAAGCGTGTCTCGGGTCTGCCCCAGGTTCTCCTCCCAATTGGACATGCCCAAAACACCTCAAGTTGGAGGCGTCAAGGAAGCATCCTGATCACATGCTCAAACCATCTCAACTGGCTCCTTTCGATATAGAGGAGCAGCGGTTCTACTCTGAGCCTCTCCCGGATGACTGAGCTCCTCACCCCATCTCTAAGGGTGAGTCCAGAAATCTTACAGAGAAAGCTCATTTCAGCCGCTTGTATCAGCAATCTCATTCTCGGTCATTACCCAAAGCTCATGACCATAGGTGAGGGGAGGAACGTAGATTGACTGGTAAATTGACAGCTTTGCTTTAGAGCTCAGCTCACTCTTCCCAACAACAGACCGGTACAATGTCCGCATCACTGCAGAGGATGCTCCGATCCATCTGTCAATCTCTTGCTCCATCCTCCCCTCACTCGGGAATGAGATCCCGAGATACTTGAACTCCTCAACTTGTGGCAGGAGCTTATCTCCAACCTGGAGAGGACAATCCACCAATTTCCGGCTGAGGACCATGGACTCGGACTTGGAGGTGCTGATTCTCATCCCAGTCACTTCACACTCAGTAGCAAACCATCCCAGCAAGGCCTGTAGGTCATTGCTTGATGAAGCCAACAGGACAACATCATCCGCAAACAGCAGAGATGAAATCTTGTGGTCACCGACCATGACACCCTCCAATCCTTGGCTACGACTAGACACCCTGTCAATAAAAATTATGAACAGGATCGGTGACAAAAGGCAGCCCTGGTGGAATCCAACTCTCACTGGAAACGGGTTTGACTGGATGTTGGCAATAGGAACCGAACTCTTGCAACAGTTGTATAGGGACCGGATTGCTTGCAACAACGAGCCCGATACCCCATACTCCCGCAGCACCCCCCACAAGAGACCACAAGGAGTCTCAAGAGGGTACAGAGCTGGTCCGATGTGCCATGGCCAGGACGAAAACCACATTGCTCCTCCTGAATCCGAGGTTCGACCAGCAGTCGGACTCTCCTCTCCAGTACCGTGGCATAAACCTTCCCATGGAGGCTGAGAAGTGTGATCCCCCTAAAGTTGGAACACACCCTCCAGTCCTCCTTTTTAAAAAAGAGGAACCACCACCCCGGTTTGCCATGCCAAAGGCATTGTCCCCAACTTCCACGCAACATTGCAGAGGCATGTTAACCATGACAGCCCTACAACATCCAGGGCCTTGAGGTACTCAGGGTGTATCAAGTCCACCCCCGGGATCCAGCCACCAAAGAGTTTTTTAACCGCTTCGGCTAACTCAATTCCTGTGATGGGCGAGTTGTCCTCCTCGTTCTCAAGCCCTGCTTCCTCTATGGAAGGCATGTCAGTGGGATTAAGAAGAGCCTTAAAGTATTCCTTCCACCACTTGACAATGTCCCCAGTCAAAGTCAGCAGCACCCTATCCACACCATACACAGTGTGGACAGGGAGCTGCTTCCCACTCCTGAGTCTCAGGACGGCATGCCAGAATCTCTTCGAGGCCAACCAAAAGTCTTGTTCCATGGCCTCCCCAAACTCCTCCCACACCCGAGTTTTTGCTTCAGCAACCACCTGAGCTGCACTCCACTTGGCCTGCCAGTAGACCTCAGCTGCTTCAGCAGTCCCACAAGCCAACTAAGCTCGATAGAACTCCTTCAGCTTGACGCCCCCCCCCCACCACTGGTGTCCACCACTTGGTTCGGGGGTACCACCACGAGATGCACCAACAACCTTGCAGCCACAGCTCTGGGCTGCAGCTTCAACAATAGAGGTGGAGAGCATGGCTCATTCAGATTCCATGTCTCCAGACTCCTTGGGATGTGGTTGAAGTTCTTCTCGAGGTGGGAGTTGAAGACCTCCCGGACAGGGGCCTCAGCCAGATGTTCACAGCACACCCTCATTTTACATTTAGGTCTACTAGGTCTGAGTGGCATCTGCCCCTGCCATCGGAGCCAACTCACCACCAGGTGGTGATCAGTTGACAGCTCTGCACCTCTTCTTTACATGAGTGTCCAAGACTTGTGGTTGCAGGTCTGATGACACGATAACAAAATCGATTATCGACCTGCAACCTAGGGTGTCCTGGTGCCAGGTGCACATATGGACACCCTTCTGCTTAAACATGGTGTTCGTTATGGACAAACTGTGGTTGGCACAGAAGTCCAATATCTGAACACCACTCTCCCAATCACGCCCTTTCAGGTTTCACTGTCATTGACCACGTGTGCATTGAAGTCTCCCAGTAGGAAAATGGAGTCTCCAAAAGGAGGACTCTCCAGCACCCCAGTCAGAGACTCCAACAAGGGTGGGTACGCTGAACCATCATTTGGTGCATAGGCACAAATGATGGTCAGGACCCATTTCTCAACCCAAAGGCGCAGGAAAACAATCCTTTTGTCCACCGGGGAGAACCCCAATGTCGAGGCAGCAAGGCGGGGGGATATAAGAATACCCACCCCTGCCTGTCGCCTCTCACCCGGGGCAACTCCAGAGTAGGCCAAGCTCCAGCCCCTCTCCAGGAAACTGGTTCCAGAACTGGAGCTGTGCCTTGAGGTGAGCCCAACTATATCTAGCTGGTATCTCTCAATCTTGTGCACCAGCTCCAGCTCCTTCCTCACCAGAGAGATGATGTTCCACGTCCCAAAAGCCAGTTTCGAAAGCCAGGGATCAGACTGCAAAGGTCTCTGCCTTTGCCTGCCACCTGATCCGCATAGCACCGGACCCCCATGGTCCCTCCTCCAGATGTTAAGCCCACTGGAGGGCAGACCCATGTAACTCCTTCGGGCTGAGCCCAACCGGTTCCCACTGGGCAGAAACCCAGCCACCAGGCACTAGCCGTCGAACCCCTCCCTCAGGTCTGGCTCCAGGGTGGGACCCCGGTAACTCCATACTGGGCGAAGTACACTGAATCCTTGATTTTTTGTTCATCATGGGAGTCTGTTGGATCACTCTTAGTCTGGCCCTTCACCCAGGACCAGTTTGTCTTGGGAGACCCTACCAGAGGCAAACTCCCCCAGACAACATAGCTCCTGGGATCACTAGGGCACGCAAACCCCCCACCACGATAAGGTGGTGATCCATGGGGGTCAACCCTCTTGTTGACACAGGTAGAGTGCTGGACTCTGGAGCAAGAGGTTGTGGGTTCAAACCCCCGGTCAGACACCACTAGCTGGGCTTAACCCCCTGTCCCCTTGGCTACAATTGCCATTGTTGGCCAGACTTACTGTTTATTATGATAAAGTTATTGCCATTAAAAGAACTAATGCAATCTAACACTAAAAAATAAAACCATGAAAGTGAGGGTAAAGAAATCTTTTTGTTTCTTTAAGTCTGCTTTCTAATAGTTTTTTGTTTGTTTTTTTAAATAACCACTTACAATTAAATACAGCTCAACAGCTGCACCACAGTAATTAAGGAGCTGGGGACAAGAACAGAACACCACTGGGAAAGTTGTGGTGCAATCATGCACATCCTAGAACTACTTTAAATTAATGAAGTTTATCTGCCCACAATAATTGCGTTTCCCAATTTTATTTACAGCCTTGTGGGAAACAAATCAACACATGCTAGAACAGAAAGGCAACAGGTACAGTATCTCAAAAAGATGTGCATTCATGCAAAGATTACTGTATTATTATTGTATAGTTGGTATGCAGGCCACAACTACTGTACAGTGTCACAATAAAATATTAAAGTAAATAAGTGGTTTTGGCTGCATTCCAAGTGAAGCGCTTAAGACCTTGTGGTGGTTGACATAACAGATGCTTCTGTAATTTCACCACTGAAGTCAGTCAAGTTGATTCCATACTAATAGATGATTACATTAGTATGCTGTGTTACAGGGGGAAAAAGTATAGAAAAGGGATAGCAGTGATAGCAGTGAAAGTACACTGGAACAGGGGAAATTTGGGGATTGGGGGAATGAGTTAAAAGAGGAAAAAACGGGGTCATCTCAAGGGCCAAAACAACTTAGAATCCATTACCCAGAGAACCCAGTGGGACCCCTATGCACCACCACACTCCCCACTTACAATTCTCATGATGTCATACTACAGCGAGCCACTACGCTGTCTTAAATAACAGTGCACTGCCCTGATCAGACAGCTAGAGATAAGGCTGATGAATGCTTTTCACTTTTGAAAGTTCAGGACATAAATATCACTCCTACTACTACATTCAGAGAAATACAGTTTGCATGGAATGAAAGCAGCAGTCACTATAAGCATGATACCACAGTTAGCACAACTTTATACAGTATTATGTCATTAAAGTTGTTGATGCTACATTATTTAATGTAGGCCTTTCGGGACATTTTGTCTCTTTCTCTTATTAAGCTCAATGTATTTCAACTGTGCTACATTAAGACTTTCCTTATATCTTGCTTAACAAAATAAATCAAGTTGCTGTGGCAATAATCAGACAGGCAATGCGAATCTCACAGCCGCAATGAATGAAAAGATGCTTGAAGCTGAAAGTCTTTCCTCCACAAAGTTGTAGTAAACAGTTTTACTTACTGTTGCACAGAAAAGGTGGATATATTGAAGAGGAAAAAAGGAAAACCACAGAGCTCCAGTCCCTCTAAGTCTGTGCCCACTTACAGAAGTGATAAAGCAGCAAAACGAAGCATGAGAAAAAGAGAGCGCAACAGAGAGAGAGAGAATGAGGGAGAGTCGAAGGAAAAGAGGGGAGTGGAAGTTGTCTAAACTAGCAGAAAAAAACAGTGCAAAAGAAAGGTGGACTAAAGAAAGAGAGTAGGGAGGAAGACTCAGATCTCTCCTGAACACAGAGGGTACCCCCATATTGGGTTATGGGACAATTGGCTCATCACAGCAACAAGGGAGATTTTATCTGACCACACTTTAAACACAAGAAGATGAAGGCAATGCTGGTATACAGTTTCAGTCGATCCCTCTCCAAGAGCCTGTGCAATGTGTAAACAGCATCTGACAAAACTCAAATGGAGGCTCTGTGCTTTCATTAAGAAGTAGCTACAAAGTCCCCTTTAACTGAACCATTTACCCCAATCCTCATTTCCATCATAAATAATCAGTCTTGGCTATGTTAGTACAATCAAAAGTAATAAAAATAGTTTCAGTAGAGACAGTGTAATGTTGCGATAAAAATACTACAAATACAAATACCATACACTAAACATATCTTCTTTAACAACGATATTGCCTTTTCAAGCAAAATTCTCAATCTACACACATACACCTTTATGAGATCATGGTGACAAAACAATATACCCGTTCCAGCTTGACAGGTGTCACTATGGGGCCATTAAACCAAGAGAGACTGAGGTACGACAATTTGGGCCTTGCTATTAACTTGTCTCCACTGACTGTTTCTTTGGCAACCTCTAATTAAAGATGAACGCTGTAGCATTTCTGCTGAAGCCAGTTTGTTCAGTTTGTTCATGTTCATGTTCACACCACACTGCATATACAGTGGTGTGAAAAAGTGTTTGCCCCCTTCCTGATTTCTCATTTTTTGTATGTTTGTCACACTTAAAGGTTTCAGATCATCAAACAAATTTAAATATTAGACAAAGGTAACAAGTAAACAAAAAATGCACTTTTTAAATGAAGGTGTTTATTATTAAGGCTAAAAAAAATCCAAACCTACATTGCCCTGTGTGAAAAAGTGATTCCCCCCATTAAAACATAAACTGAGGTTTATCACATCTTTGGAAAGCTGAGTTCAATTTCTCTAGCCACACCCAGGCCTGATTACTGCCACACCTGTTCTCAATCAAGAAATCACTTAAATAGGATCCGCCTGACCAAAGTGAAGTACAGAAGAACAAAAGATCCTCAAAAGCTAGACATCATGCTGTGATCTAAAGAAATTCCGGAACAAATGAGAAACAAAATAATTGAGATCTATCAGTCAGGAAAAGGTTATAAAGCCATTTCTAAAGCTTTGGGACTCCAGCGAACCACAGTGCGAGCCACTATCCACAAATGGTGAAAACATGGAACAGTGGTGAACCTTCCCAGGAGTGGCCGGCCGATCAAAATTACTCCAAGAGCGCAGTGACGACTCATCCAAGAGGTCACAAAAAACCCCACAAAAACATCCAAAGAACTGCAGGCCTCACTTGCTTCAGTAAAGGTCAGTGTTCATGACTCCACCATAAGAAAGAGACTGGGCAAAAATGGCCTGCATGGCAGAGTTCCAAGACGAAAGCCACTGCTGAGCAAAAAGAACAAACGCTCGTCTCAGTTTTGCCAGAAAACATCTTGATAATCCCCAAGATTTTGGGAAAATACTCTGTGGACTGATGAGAAAAAAGCTGAACTTTTTGGAAGGTGTGTGTCCATTACATCTGGCTTAAAAGTAACAGCATTTAAGAAAAGGAACATCATACCAACAATAAAATATGGTGGTGGTAGTGTGATGGTCTGGAGCCGTTCTGCTGCTTCAGGACCTGGAAGATTTGCTGTGGTAAATGGAACTATGAATTCTGCTGTCTACCAAAAAATCCTGAAGGAGAATGTCTGGCCATCTGTTTGTGACCTGAAACTGAAGCGCACTTGGATTCTGCAGCAGGACAATGATCCAAAACACACCAGCAAGTCCACCTCTGAATGGCTTAAGAAAAACAAAATGAAGACCTCTATTGCCCCTGATGGCAATAGAGGGATATCAGATGTTTCATATTAACAGATCTCAAAAAAAGGGTGGTGGTGTTGCACTGTATATTGATGAACTGTATAGGTGTAAACTTGTAAATGGAATGTCCTTTGCACTACCAGGGATTTTGGAATGTGTTACTGTTGAGATTGACCAAGATAAAACAAAAAATCTAATTATAAGTTGTATATATAGAACCCTGGGAACTTGCATTGAGACATTCAGAGATAAATTAGTCGAGCTGTACAATAATATTACTAGTAAGAAAATGGTAGTAATTTGTGGAGATTTCAATATTGATCTACTAAATCCATATCAACAAAATGTAATTACAGAGTTCATGAACTCTATGTACAGCATGAGTCTATATCCCACAATAACACATCCCAGTAGAATCACAGTTCACACTGCTACACTTATTGACAACCTGTTTGTTAATATTATTGATAAGAAAATAGAAAGTGGATTATTGATAAATGATATAAGTGACCACTTGCCAACCTTTGCACTTATCCATGGCCACACGGGGGCCAATACAGAAAATTTTTTAAAATCGTTCAGATACAAATCACAAAAATGCAATCAGTTCTTTTAAAGAAGACTTGCTGAAGCAAGACTGGACAGAAGTCTATGTATCAGATGTAAATGAAGCCTATGACACATTTATAAACATTGTAACCACTCTTTATGAAAAAAATTGTCCATTAGTAAAGAAAAAGCTTAAACATAAATTTGCTGACAAGCCATGGTTAACCAAAGGATTACAAAAGGCGTGTAAAAAGAAAAATTTATTATATAAAGCTTTCCTAAAGAAAAGGACAAAAGAAGCAGAGCAGCGGTACAAAACATGCAAAAATAAGTTAACATATATAATAAGATGTAGTAAGAGAGACTATTACAGTAAAGAACTGGAGAAAAACAGAGACAATATTAAAAATACATGGACAATACTTAACAGTATTCTTGGAAATAAAAACAGAAATACAAGCTACCCAACCGATTTTTCAAAAAAATAATAAAACGACTCAGAGTGTGAATGCAGCTTCACCTGCAGATGAATTTAATAACTTTTTTGTTAACATTGGTCCTAATTTGGCTTGAGAAATACCCATTACGGCGCCTACAGGTGATACAATAAGCAAAAACACTGCTATAAAAGGCTCCATTTTCATAAAGAACACAGATGAGAGAGAGGTCATTGAAATTGTTAAATCGTTTAAAAGTAAAACATCTACGGACTGTGATGGTATTGACATGCTCTTAGTCAAAACTATTAAGTGAATGCTTAGTGAAACCACTGACATATATCTGTAACCTGTCTCTCCAAACAGGTATATTTCCCAATGCAATGAAAATAGCTAAAGTAATTCCGATATACAAGACGGGTGACAGAGGGGAATTCTCAAACTATAGACCAATTTCACTATTGCCGCAATTTTCCAAGATACTTGAAAAAATATTCTATGAGAGAATTGACAACTTCATACTGAAGAATAATTTATTGTGTGAACAGCAATATGAGTTCAGACACAAGAGGACAACTGCATTTGCTCTAATGGAATTTATAGAAAAAATATCAACTGCCATTGAAAATAAAGAGTATAAAGAGAATAAAGCGTATTCAGATTTCTTGCAGAAAATGGAGAGTATTCTCACACATGGACAGGTGTAATTGCAACACTCACAGGTCTAAAAGAATATAGCACGTTCTACTGCATCTGCTTAATTAAGTGGAAAAATTAATCTGCTTCATGCTCAGCTAACATCAAAGTGGTTTTCAGAACAAAGCAAACAGCTGGCCTCCCCTCGGTCTTTGCTTTGATCAATACTCAACTAATGAGACCACTATCCAGAGCCTCTAATAAGGGCTCAGATTCATGTATTGCACAACATTTATTACAATAATTGTCTGAAAGAAATTTTCAGATCAATGAAAATTAAGTAACCCGATGATAGGTCGCAGTTTGACATACTGTTATCTACTTTTTTCACCACTGAACAAAGACAAGGACAGCGTGTCTTTTCATCCTTTAACTGCTTGAAGTAGTTATTCAAAGTCAATTTTGTACAGCAACAGGAGAATGATTGTTGCCATTTTAAAAAGCTTGCTGCCCCCTGGTGGACTGAGCAGAAGATAAACGAAAAATAAAATGGGCAGCTTTCAAGAAAAGGCAAAGAATTGTCTACTAGATTTTCCATTGAATTAAACAGCTACTCTTTCTTAAATATTAGAAAGAGTTGCACGGCTGCACGGTGGCGCAGTGGTTTAGCACTGTGACAGCACAGTTTACACTCGGCCGGGGGATCGTGGGGATCATGAGATCGTGGGTTCGATCCCAGCCCCCGACCAACAGTGAGCTGTGTGGAGTTTGCATGTTCTCCCCGTGTTGCGTGGGTTTACTCCAGGATTTCTCCGGTTTCCTCCCGCATACCAAAAACATGTAGGTTTAGGGCGCTCGCGCACGCAGCGACCGGCAGCCGGTGGCTTGTCACCAGACTGCAAACAAAATCTACCTACGGGTACAAATAAGTAACAAAAAAAAAAAAAAAAAATTACTGAAAAACAAGCAATTTAAAGCTAAAACTGTTAATTTTGATATCACACAGACTTTTACATACACAACTGATTTAATGAAGGATTAAAAAGTTGCAGAACTGCAGTAATATGTTCAATCATCAGTAATTAAATTGATTCACTAACCTATAAAGAGACAAAAAGAGACATTTAGACATGGAATGATCATTTACAAAATATAAAATTAAGAAAACAAGCTGACTTCCGGTTATGGCTGCCACGTAGGACGGACGTGTCTCGCTCTGCTCTGCTCCTGGAGAAAAAAAATCGGCAAATAACTCTCTCATTTGGGACAGAACGTATCCCAGCGTTTGGGCGAGGATATGTCGGCGAAGCCTAAGGCTGGAAAACCAGGAAAAGGAAAAAGCGAGCCGCCGAAACAGTCCAAATTAACGGACTTTCAGGTCTGTGACGCAGCAAACAGGGCTCCATATATGGCGGAGGAGGCTGGCAACGCTGCGATTTCTGCGGGGAATGGCGCAGATGCGCTGATGGCTGCCATGAGTTCAATGAGAGCGGACTTTTCCTCTAGATTTGATGGGATTATGACAGCGTTGGAAGGAATAAGAAAGGAATTGGGTGACTGTGTAGAACGAACGGCGCAGATGGAGCTCCGTCTCGCTAGTGCTGAAGATGACGTCACCCGTCTTCAATTAAAGGTGCGCACTTTGGAAAAAAAAAATAAATCTCTGGAAGATAATATTTTGGATTTGGAATCTCGGTCGAGACAGAATAATTTGAGGCTGGTGGGTCTTCCAGAGGAATCAGAAGGTCGGGACGTATGTTCCTTTCTGGAAAAGTGGATTCCGGAGGTGCTGGGCAGCGAGGAGTTGCAATCAGCAGTGGTTCTGGAAAAAGCACATCGCATTGGCCCACGGAGAGATAAGGGACCGCCGAGGACCTTAATTATGAAGTTTCTTAACAACAGAGACAGGATGAAGATCTTCAACGCTGCACGAGCTAAAAAAGGAGAGATTAAACACCAGGACCAGCAGGTGCGGTTCTACCCAGATTTGGCCACAGGAATCCAGCAATTGAGGAAGCAGTTTGATCCCGTACGTAAGGAGCTGCGCAACCTTGGGATTCGTCATGGTGTAATCTATCCTGCGAGACTGCTGACCACGTATGAGGGCAGAACCCACATCTTCAAGACCCCAGAGGAGGCGCAGGAGTTCATCAAGAAGATCAAAGAAGAAGAAGAGACTGGTGGGAGCTAAGCATGAACAAAATATAAGGTAGAATAATTAAGCATTTGCACAGGCATCTGACTGACTTGAAGTAAATAGTAAGTTTACAAAATATAGATTGTATTATATATTAAAAAAAAAAACAAAACAAAAACAAAACAAACAAAAAAAAACAAACTATGATGTACAAAGTTGTTAAAAATTTTGGAGTTAAGTTGGAAAACTACAGAGGAGAGTTAATGTTACGTCATTAAAAGCAGTAGAGTTAGGGTGATTGGGAGGATGAAGAAGGAGTGGCTTAGGCTGTTCCCCGTGGGTGTGGAACGGTCGATGGCTATATCGGGAGACAGAATTTTTCTTTTGATTTTGGGGGGTTTGCCACAAGTGTGGGAAGGGGAAATTTGTTTGTGTGTAGTTTGTAGGATGAATGTTCAACCACTCATGTTTTTGCTTCTCTGTATGAGCATGTTTACACTGCAAGGTAATCCCAAACTCTCTATTGATCATGGACCAAAGTGTTAATCTTAATTTAACTTCATGGAATTGCAGAGGTCTACAAAATTTAAAAAAACTTAAACAAGTTATGAATAAAATAAAGGACATGGGTTCAAGAATTGTGTTTTTACAAGAAACTCATCTGATAGAGGAGGATGTTAAAAGAATTAGGAGTAGATGGCAGGGAAGTGTATTCACCTCTTCATTTTCATCCCGAGCCAGGGGAGTTATGACTCTCATACATAAATCAGTTCCTTTTCAAGTGAAAAATGTAATTGGAGACAAATTTGGAAGATATGTAATCATTCAAGGTTCTTTGCTATTAGAAAATATAAATCTTGTGAACTTATATGGTCCCAATATAGATGATCAGAAGTTCTTTGCTAATTTATTTCTCATCTTATCATCACTTACAGGGCAACATATAATAGCAGGGGATTTTAATTGTACATTGAATCCAGGTGTGGATAGATCAACAGGACTGGATTGTACGCACATTGGATGTAGGATGACTATTAATCATTTTATGAAAGAATTGAGATTGTTAGATATATGGAGAGAAATGAAACCACAAGTTAAAGCCTATTCTTGTTATTCCAGTACCTACAAGACATTCTCACGTATTGATTATTTTTTGATTTCCACAGAATTAAGGTCCAAGATTCAAAACTGCTTTTATGATAACATCGTGATCTCTGATCATGCACCCTGTTGTCTAATATATGTAGATAAAAAATTGACAAAGGAATCAGGTAGATGGCAATTTCAGCATAAATGGCTTCAGGATGAGGAATTTGTCAAGTATATAGAAAAACAGATAGACGAGTTCTTTGACATCAATACTACACAAACATCAGCATGTGTAAAGTGGGAGGCTTTCAAAGCTTTTATTAGGGGGCATATTATTAGTTATACAGGATCAAAATCTAAGAAGACTCGAGAGGAGAGAGCTAAATTGGAACATAAAATAAAAAATCTTCAGGAAAAAGTGTATGCAGGAAGTGACCCAAGGTTGGAGAATGAATTACTGATTTTGAGAGCTGAATACGACAAAAAATCAGCGAATAGAGCTGCCTCGAGTCTTCTAAGATTGAAACAATCTTTTTATGAACAAGGTGAAAAATCAGGAAAATTATTAGCATGGCAGATTAAACAATTGGAAATTAAAACACCAATTACCAGTATTATAAGTAACGGACAGGTAGTTATAGATCCTTTAGAAATTAATAGAGCCTTTAGAGATTACTATGAAAAATTATATGATACCAAAAATGAACCTGATTTAACAAAACTAAATGGGTTTTTGAACGAACTATCTATACCGTGTATTCCAAATGAAAACAGGGAGATATTGGAGTCTAAAATTAGTCAAGAAGAAGTTGGGCTAGCCATTGATAATATGAAATCAGGAAAAAGTGCAGGACCAGATGGTCTTCCAGTTGACCTTTATAAAAAATTTAAGAATAAATTAATAAAACCTTTTTTGGAAATGGTTTTAGAAGCATTTCAAAATAATAATTTACCATCATACATAAATAATGCCTTAATTATACTGCTGCCAAAACCAGGTAAGCCCTCTAATAAATGTGAAAATATGAGACCAATAAGCCTATTAAACGCCGACCTTAAGATAATCTGTAAAATTTTAGCAAGACGAATACAAGAAATTTTACCAAATATTATTAATCGAGATCAGAATGGCTTTATAAAGGGTAGACAAGGCTTCCATAATGTAAGAAGACTATTTAATATTATCTATTTTAATAAAGAAGCACCGGATACAGCTCTCCTATCATTGGACGCCGAAAAGGCCTTTGATAGAGTTGAATGGCCCTTTCTTTTTGAAGTCCTACAAAGGTTTGGACTTGGAAATAATTTCATAAAATGGGTTCAAATAATATACAATAATGCTACAGCAGAAATCCTAACAAATAACAATATTTCAAAACCAATAAAAATCAATAGAGGATGTCGACAAGGCTGTCCACTCTCACCTTTACTGTTTACTATGGCAATTGAACCTTTAGCGATAGCGATACGTTTACATTCACAAATATATGGAATTAAAGTTGGATCAACAGAACATAAAATCTCCCTGTACGCCGATGATATAATTTTGTTTATGTCGAATCTAAAAAAATCAATTCCAACCTTGTTGAATTTAATAAAGAATTTTGGGGAAATATCAGGATATAAAATAAATAAAACTAAATCTTCAATATTAATGCTAAATGAGACCCAGAGAAATTACCCAGCCCCTGAGGTAAATCAATTCAATGTTGTAAATCAGTTTAAATATTTAGGAATCCAAATTATGCCTAAGCTAGAATCAGTCGCCAGTGTCAACTATGAAGCCTTAATGTCAGATATCAGTGAGTTAACTCAGAGATGGATGTCACTACCAATGTCGATGATCGGGAGAATCAATATACTTAAAAGTAATATTTTACCTAAAATACTTTATTTATTTCAATACATTCCCTTATCACCACCTTTAGATCTATTCTCAAGAATAAAAAAAAAGTTAGTGGAATTTATATGGAACAACAGGAGGGCTAGATTACGTCTGTCTTTATTATATTTACCATTTGATCGTGGAGGTCTGAAATGTCCAAATTTTATGTTGTATTATTGGTCGGCACAACTGAGGTCTATGACATATTATTTTTCATCAAATGATCTCCCTCACTGGACTGAAATGGAATCATACAATTTACCTTTACCTCTTCCCATATTCATATACTCAGATTCGGCAAAAAAATTACAAAAACAAGTTAAAAATCCATTTGTAAAGCATATGATCAAAATATGGTGTGAAGCTAAAAACTATTTAAAAGAACCACAGTTATTGTCACAATTTAGTCCAATATGGGGTAATCAATATTTTAAACCAGGGAGAGCGGACGCTGTATTTAAAGTATGGAATTTAAAAGGGATACAAAAGATTCAGGATTTATATTTGCCATGTGCAGACAACATAATGTCTTTTGAAGAGCTGAGGATCAAATTTAATCTCAATAGAACACATTTTTTTAAATATCTTCAACTTAGAAACTTTATTCGATCAAATCAAAATAAAGCTCTCACTCGACCTATTTATTCATCCTTGGAAAAAATGATGATGAAAGATAGTAAAAGAAAGGGTATTATTTCAGAGTTTTATAACTCATTGACACTATCTTCAAGTGAAAATTCACTGAAAAGATTAAACTACTGGAAAGAAGATCTGCAAATTGAAATTTCAGAGGAACAATGGGAATTGGCTTGTACAGAAGCTCAAACCAAATCAATAAATGCACGCCTTAAATTGATACATTTCAAATGGTTAATGCGGATGTATGTTACACCGGAGGAGTTAAATAGATATAACAAAAATATACCAGATACATGCACAAAATGCATGGAAAGTAAAGGAACCCTATTTCATTGTTTATGGGAATGTAGATTAATAAGAATGTTTTGGGAAGAGGTGAGGGTAACAATTGAAAAAATAATCTCAAAACAAATCATATTGAATCCTAAACTGGTTTTGTTGGGTCTGTACCCAGAAAAGCATAATTTCAATAAAAGTGAAAGAACATTCATAGACCTCAGTTTGCTTAATGCCAAAAAATGTATTGCACTATTATGGAAAAAGACTCATAGACCAGATGTGACTCAGTGGTTAAGACAGATGTTAACAAACCTTCCATTAGAAAGAATAACATATATACTGAAATCAAAGGAAATTGTGTTTGAGAATATATGGAGACCTTTTATTGATTATGTAAAAAATTTAAACTCTTGAAGAAGAAGGTGAATGATGTGTGTGGACCTTGAAAATTCCAAACTGGTGAACATAATATGTATACTTATGTATTGGATTGTCTAGACTAAACAGAGGAGCATTGTTGAAGACTTGATTTTGTTGGTGGTTGTTGGTGTTTTTAGTGCATTTTTTTTTTGTAGTACTTTAGTGTTAGTGTTTGATTGTTTGTATCATGTTTGTTAAAAAAAAAAAAAAAGGTTCAATAAAGATATTGTGGAAAAAAAAAAAAGAAAACAAGCTGGTCCGGTTATGGCTGCCACGTAGGACGGACGTGTCTCGCTCTGCTCTGCTCCTGGAGAAAAAAATCGGCAAATAACTCTCTCATTTGGGACAGAACGTATCCCAGCATTTGGGCGAGGATATGTCGGCGAAGCCTAAGGCTGGAAAACCAGGAAAAGGAAAAAGCGAGCCGCCGAAACAGTCCAAATTAACGGACTTTCAGGTCTGTGACGCAGCAAACAAAACTCCATATATGGCGGAGGAGGCTGGCAACGGTGCGATTTCTGCGGGGAATGGCGCAGATGCGCTGATGGCTGCCATGAGTTCAATGAGAGCGGACTTTTCCTCTAGATTTAATGGGATTATGACAGCGTTGGAAGGAATAAGAAAGGAATTGGGTGACTGTGTAGAACGAACGGCGCAGATGGAGCTCCGTCTCGCTAGTGCTGAAGATGACGTCACCCGTCTTCAATTAAAGGTGCGCACTTTGGAAAAAAAAAATAAATCTCTGGAAGATAATATTTTGGATTTGGAATCTCGGTCGAGACAGAATAATTTGAGGCTGGTGGGTCTTCCAGAGGAATCAGAAGGTCGGGACGTATGTTCCTTTCTGGAAAAGTGGATTCCGGAGGTGCTGGGCAGCGAGGAGTTGCAATCAGCAGTGGTTCTGGAAAAAGCACATCGTATTGGCCCACGGAGAGATAAGGGACCGCCGAGGACCTTAATTATGAAGTTTCTTAGCAACAGAGACAGGATGAAGATCTTCAACGATGCACGTGCTAAAGGAGAGATTAAACACCAGGACCAGCAGGTGCGGTTCTACCCAGATTTGGCCACAGGAATCCAGCAATTGAGGAAGCAGTTTGATCCCGTACGCAAGGAGCTGCGCAACCTTGGGATTCGTCATGGTGTAATCTATCCTGCGAGACTGCTGACCACGTATGAGGGCAGAACCCACATCTTCAAGACCCCAGAGGAGGCGCAGGAGTTCATCAAGAAGATCAAAGAAGAAGAAGAGACTGGTGGGAGCTAAGCATGAACAAAATATAAGGTAGAATAATTAAGCATTTGCACAGACATCTGACTGACTTGAAGTAAATAGTAAGTTTACAAAATATAGATTGTATTATATATTAAAAAAACAAAACAAAAAAAAAAAAAAAAAAAAAAACTACGATGTACAAAGTTGTTAAAAATTTTGGAGTTAAGTTGGAAAACTACAGAGGAGAGTTAATGTTACGTCATTAAAAGCAGTAGAGTTAGGGTGATTGGGAGGATGAAGAAGGAGTGGCTTAGGCTGTTCCCCGTGGGTGTGGAACGGTCGATGGCTATATCGGGAGACAGAATTTTTCTTTTGATTTTGGGGGGTTTGCCACAAGTGTGGGAAGGGGAAATTTGTTTGTGTGTAGTTTGTAGGATGAATGTTCAACCACTCATGTTTTTGCTTCTCTGTATGAGCATGTTTACACTGCAAGGTAATCCCAAACTCTCTATTGATCATGGACCAAAGTGTTAATCTTAATTTAACTTCATGGAATTGCAGAGGTCTACAAAATTTAAAAAAACTTAAACAAGTTATGAATAAAATAAAGGACATGGGTTCAAGAATTGTGTTTTTACAAGAAACTCATCTGATAGAGGAGGATGTTAAAAGAATTAGGAGTAGATGGCAGGGAAGTGTATTCACCTCTTCATTTTCATCCCGAGCCAGGGGAGTTATGACTCTCATACATAAATCAGTTCCTTTTCAAGTGAAAAATGTAATTGGAGACAAATTTGGAAGATATGTAATCATTCAAGGTTCTTTGCTATTAGAAAATATAAATCTTGTGAACTTATATGGTCCCAATATAGATGATCAGAAGTTCTTTGCTAATTTATTTCTCATCTTATCATCACTTACAGGGCAACATATAATAGCAGGGGATTTTAATTGTACATTGAATCCAGGTGTGGATAGATCAACAGGACTGGATTGTACGCACATTGGATGTAGGATGACTATTAATCATTTTATGAAAGAATTGAGATTGTTAGATATATGGAGAGAAATGAAACCACAAGTTAAAGCCTATTCTTGTTATTCCAGTACCTACAAGACATTCTCACGTATTGATTATTTTTTGATTTCCACAGAATTAAGGTCCAAGATTCAAAACTGCTTTTATGATAACATTGTGATCTCTGATCATGCACCCTGTTGTCTAATATATGTAGATAAAAAATTGACAAAGGAATCAGGTAGATGGCAATTTCAGCATAAATGGCTTCAGGATGAGGAATTTGTCAAGTATATAGAAAAACAGATAGACGAGTTCTTTGACATCAATACTACACAAACATCAGCATGTGTAAAGTGGGAGGCTTTCAAAGCTTTTATTAGGGGACATATTATTAGTTATACAGGATCAAAATCTAAGAAGACTCAAGAGGAGAGAGCTAAATTGGAACATAAAATAAAAAATCTTCAGGAAAAAGTGTATGCAGGAAGTGACCCAAGGTTGGAGAATGAATTACTGATTTTGAGAGCTGAATACGACAAAAAATCAGCGAATAGAGCTGCCTCGAGTCTTCTAAGATTGAAACAATCTTTTTATGAACAAGGTGAAAAATCAGGAAAATTATTAGCATGGCAGATTAAACAATTGGAAATTAAAACACCAATTACCAGTATTATAAGTAATGGACAGGTAGTTATAGATCCTTTAGAAATTAATAGAGCCTTTAGAGATTACTATGAAAAATTATATGATACTAAAAATGAACCTGATTTAACAAAACTAAATGGGTTTTTGAACGAACTATCTATACCGTGTATTCCAAATGAAAACAGGGAGATATTGGAGTCTAAAATTAGTCAAGAAGAAGTTGGGCTAGCCATTGATAATATGAAATCAGGAAAAAGTGCAGGACCAGATGGTCTTCCAGTTGACCTCTATAAAAAATTTAAGAATAAATTAATAAAACCTTTTTTGGAAATGGTTTTAGAAGCATTTCAAAATAATAATTTACCATCATACATAAATAATGCCTTAATTATACTGCTGCCAAAACCAGGTAAGCCCTCTAATAAATGTGAAAATATGAGACCAATAAGCCTATTAAACGCCGACCTTAAGATAATCTGTAAAATTTTAGCAAGACGAATACAAGAAATTTTACCAAATATTACTAATCGAGATCAGAATGGCTTTATAAAGGGTAGACAAGGCTTCCATAATGTAAGAAGACTATTTAATATTATTTATTTTAATAAAGAAGCACCGGATACAGCTCTCCTATCATTGGACGCCGAAAAGGCCTTTGATAGAGTTGAATGGCCCTTTCTTTTTGAAGTCCTACAAAGGTTTGGACTTGGAAATAATTTCATAAAATGGGTTCAAATAATATACAATAATGCTACAGCAGAAATCCTAACAAATAACAATATTTCAAAACCAATAAAAATCAATAGAGGATGTCGACAAGGCTGTCCACTTTCACCTTTACTGTTTACTATGGCAATTGAACCTTTAGCGATAGCGATACGTTTACATTCACAAATATATGGAATTAAAGTTGGACCAACAGAACATAAAATCTCCCTGTACGCCGATGATATAATTTTGTTTATGTCGAATCTAAAAAAATCAATTCCAACCTTGTTGAATTTAATAAAGAATTTTGGGGAAATATCAGGATATAAAATAAATAAAACTAAATCTTCAATATTAATGCTAAATGAGACCCAGAGAAATTACCCAGCCCCTGAGGTAAATCAATTCAATGTTGTAAATCAGTTTAAATATTTAGGAATCCAAATTATGCCTAAGCTAGAATCAGTCGCCAGTGTCAACTATGAAGCCTTAATGTCAGATATCAGTGAGTTAACTCAGAGATGGATGTCACTACCAATGTCGATGATCGGGAGAATCAATATACTTAAAAGTAATATTTTACCTAAAATACTTTATTTATTTCAATACATTCCCTTATCACCACCTTTAGATCTATTCTCAAGAATAAAAAAAAAGTTAGTGGAATTTATATGGAACAACAGGAGGGCTAGATTACGTTTGTCTTTATTATATTTACCATTTGATCGTGGAGGTCTGAAATGTCCAAATTTTATGTTGTATTATTGGTCGGCACAACTGAGGTCTATGACATATTATTTTTCATCAAATGATCTCCCTCACTGGACTGAAATGGAATCATACAATTTACCTTTACCTCTTCCCATATTCATATACTCAGATTCGGCAAAAAAATTATAAAAACAAGTTAAAAATCCATTTGTAAAGCATATGATCAAAATATGGTGTGAAGCTAAAAACTATTTAAAAGAACCACAGTTATTGTCACAATTTAGTCCAATATGGGGTAATCAATATTTTAAACCAGGGAGAGCGGACGCTGTATTTAAAGTATGGAATTTAAAAGGGATACAAAAGATTCAGGATTTATATTTGCCATGTGCAGACAACATAATGTCTTTTGAAGAGCTGAGGATCAAATTTAATCTCAATAGAACACATTTTTTTAAATATCTTCAACTTAGAAACTTTATTCGATCAAATCAAAATAAAGCTCTCACTCGACCTATTTATTCATCCTTGGAAAAAATGATGATGAAAGATAGTAAAAGAAAGGGTATTATTTCAGAGTTTTATAACTCATTGACACTATCTTCAAGTGAAAATTCACTGAAAAGATTAAACTACTGGAAAGAAGATCTGCAAATTGAAATTTCAGAGGAACAATGGGAATTGGCTTGTACAGAAGCTCAAACCAAATCAATAAATGCACGCCTTAAATTGATACATTTCAAATGGTTAATGCGGATGTATGTTACACCGGAGGAGTTAAATAGATATAACAAAAATATACCAGATACATGCACAAAATGCATGGAAAGTAAAGGAACCCTATTTCATTGTTTATGGGAATGTAGATTAATAAGAATGTTTTGGGAAGAGGTGAGGGTAACAATTGAAAAAATAATCTCAAAACAAATCATATTGAATCCTAAACTGTTTTTGTTGGGTCTGTACCCAGAAAAGCATAATTTTAATAAAAGTGAAAGAACATTCATAGACCTCAGTTTGCTTAATGCCAAAAAATGTATTGCACTATTATGGAAAAAGACTCATAGACCAGATGTGACTCAGTGGTTAAGACAGATGTTAACAAACCTTCCATTAGAAAGAATAACATATATACTAAAATCAAAGGAAATTGTGTTTGAGAATATATGGAGACCTTTTATTGATTATGTAAAAAATTTAAACATAACTCTTGAAGAAGAAGGTGAATGATGTGTGTGGACCTTGTAAATTCCAAACTGGTGAACATAATATGTATACTTATGTATTGGATTGTCTAGACTAAACAGAGGAGCATTGTTGAAGACTTGATTTTGTTGGTGGTTGTTGGTGTTTTTAGTGCATTTTTTTTTTTTTGTAGTACTTTAGTGTTAGTGTTTGATTGTTTGTATCATGTTTGTTAAAAAAAAAAAAAAGGTTCAATAAAGATATTGTGGAAAAAAAAAAGAAAACAAGCTGATCCTTCTCTTAAAAAGATACACAGCAGCTGCAGCACGCACCACATATGTAGATCAAAGAGAACAGTTTTTATGCCAAGAAATCTTATCATCTATTATTCTGGACTAGTGCTTCAAAATTACATAATGAATATGTATGGATGGATGGATATGTGCTCGCGATCTGTCCAGGGTGTACCCTGCCTCTCGCCCAAAGATGCTGGGATAGGCTCCAGACCCCCCACGACCAGAAAAGGATTCAGTGGAAGAAGATGGATGGATATGTATATTTGCATTTTAAATTCCACTAGATGGCACCAAAGGCTAAATTATATCTTAAAGCAAGGACCCATTCATATTACCCTCATGCAATGGTTAATATGAAAGTCAGTGTGTATTATGTCAAATACAGTACTAGTGTGTGTGGTCACTGGAAAAGTACAGAAACAAGATGATACATGTAGCAGCCATGTAGTGTGCGTTTGCCGGGAAGCTTCATCACATGAAGATGATGAAAATGGGAGAGGTCAAAAGAGCAGAAAGTTTAAAGGTTAGTCACTGTAACAGGAAGTTCAAATATGTCTGCTTGTTGACATTAAAGTCCTCACATCTGATTTTAAAGTGACATTAAAAATTCATGTTATGTACTGGATAAAAAAAACCTCCCCTCAATAAAGCGTTTATAACATTATCATGCAACATGTGACACAGAGAATATGTCCCTGTTCTGTTTGACAATTGCTGCTTCTGAAATTTTTCATGAAGTCACAGAAATTTAAGAGGTCCGAGTTTCCAGTTAACTCACACGTGCACAAAAACACTTTGGCACAGTAAAGCAAAATAAAAATGTGGAATTTGGACACCCTTATGCCACTGTCAATTTAGTTGATGGCTAAAAAAAATAAACACACAACCAACAGTGCATCAAAGCAAATTCAACTTAACAGAAGCTGAGAATGCATTCTCACCATATCTGAAAGTCTGAAAGGTCGCATTGTTCAAGAAACTGTCACTGTTAAACAGTGCTCCTTACAAAGGCATGCCAGATATCTACTGTCCTGCCCCTTTTTTCTGTGTGAGCAAACATCTGACTTAACAAGAGTGTGTCTAAGCATATAAACACACACACATACACACTCGCTCAGTCTCCTACTTGTTCGCTCCCTCTAATTCTCTACTAAGCCATAACACCCAGCTGGGCCAGAAAGTGACCTGCTCGGCACATTCTTTTGTAGTGGCCAAACACACAGAGAGAGAACATAAGAGTGACAGGCATGAGGTTAAATGTGTGTGGCATGCATGCAGGGTAAGTGTGGGTGAGATTTGGGTTAGGGCTGATTGCATTATTCACATCCTTGCTTGATTTTTTTAAGTTTTATCAGCATAATGATTTTATTATGCTAGAAAGATATATTTTCTATTTATCCCGAAGCGCACTGGCTGCATGAAATCTTGCAAACTGCAACCTGATATGAGGGCTGTTCATTAAAGAATTCCCCTAATTCATTTCCCCATGGACCGAGAGGAACAAAACTTTTCACAGTTATTAGTCTTTCTCTACATAGGTACCACCAAGGGTCACACACTCCCACCACTTTATGCAACTGTGGAGATCTCACCTGCAGAAGTCTTCAGGTTGCATCATAAGCCATGACGTGACCTTGGAAATCAGCATTTCATTGTCTCAGAAATGCTTGCCTTTCTAAAATGACTTCATGGTTGTGAAGAGGTGGAAGTCAGATGGTGCGAGGTTCGAACAGTAAGGGAAGTGAGGAAAGATGACAGCCACAAGACTGTGCTGTTGTCTCGGCAACATGCAAGTTGTGAACTGGGGCACTGTCTTGCAGGAGGTGGACACCTTTGGTCAGCATGCTACGCCTCTTGGTTTTGATGGCCTTCTGCAATTTCTGCAGCAGTGAAGTGCAGTAAGTCTTGGTAATTGTGGCACCCTTCTCCAGGAAATTCATCATCAATATTTCATGCAGGTCCCAAAAGACCATAAGCATGACACTGTCCACAGAATGTTGGGCACGTGCCTTCTTCAGAGGCAGTGAGTCATAACACTCTCTTTGCTTCAATTGAGCTTTAGCGTCTGGATCATAGTGATGGGCCCTGCATTTGCTGTAATGGAATTTATAGCAAAAATATCAACTGCTGTTGAAAATAAAGAGTATTCAGTTGGGGTATTCCTGGATCTTAAAAAAAGCATTTGATACAGTGGATCATAATTTATTATTAAAGAAACTGCAAAATGATGGCACTGTCCTGGTTATGTAGTTACTTAAAGAACAGATATCAGTATGTACAGTATGTGTTGGTAGCAAAAACTCACAGTTACTAAATGCTACTTGTGGAGTCCCACAGGGTTCAGTTTTGGGGCCATTGTTATTCAATATGTATATAAATGATATATGTAAAGTTTCGGAAAAAATGGATTTAATATTGTTTGCAGATGGCACTAATTTATTATGCAGTGGAAGCAATTTGGAACAACTTTTGGATACACTCAGAAAGGAATTAGGAAAGCTTAAACTGTGGTTTGATTCAAACAAATTAACGCTCAATTTAAGTAAGACAAAATTTATAATTTTTAACAACCATCACAACAACTTAGTATCTAAACTCAGTGTAAATGGTGTAGAGATTGAAAGGGTATCCGAAATTAAATTTCTTGGAGTAATAATTGATAATAAACTGTGTTGGAAGTCGCATATTAATTATATTAGGTAAAATATCCAAATCAATCGCAATACTACACAGAGTGAAATATTTGCTGAATCAACCCACACTATATACTTTGTATCATTCATTAATACTCCCATCCATGACATATTGTACTGAAGTATGGGGAAATACATAAAAAACAAACATATGTCCAGTCTTTATGCTTCAGAAGAGAGCTATTAGAATAATAATTAAAGCTGCTTACAGGGAACCAACAAACCCACTTTTTCTTAACTACCACCAAACAACACTGTGTCTCAGTGCAAGGAGTCAGATTGTGGGATGCTTTTGGACCCAAATTAAAAATCATGTACAACGCTTGAACAATTTAAACAAAAACTAACGGAAGAAATACTCCAAACATATATACAAGATGACATGTAAAATCACATAAGAATCATCATATTCGGTCTGTGTTGTTGCTTAGTTTTTTTTTTGTTATGTTTTGTCTTTGGCTTTGTTCTTTTTTTTTTTGTTTCCCTTGTCCTGTCAGGCAGCTAGGCAAACAGAACAGGGATCTGTCACCCTTATTGTGCCAAAACAGATTTACTTTGCCAAGAGGAGTTTATACAGTACCTAACTGTGTACCGTGTATTGTTGTAAACTCCTCCTGTAATAACTTTTAATACTTTATTTTAGTTATTTTACCCATGGAAGACCCAACATGATGGGGAAGAGGGAAAGGAAGTGTGTGGAGGGGGGAAAGAAAAGGGAAGGAAACAGACAAAAAGACAAACCAACAACTAAAACAAAAAAAAGACAAACTGCTTCTTCCACCGAAGATGCCTCAACACGAGTCTGGTTTCTGCACCTGTTAAAGGAGAGACACTTGTGCGTGTATGTCTGCGTGCATATACACTACCGTTCAAAAGTTTGGGGTCACTTAGAAATTTCCTTATTTTTGAAAGAAAAGCACTTTTTTTCAATGAAGATAACTTTAAACTAATCAGAAATACACTCTATACATTGCTAATGTGGTAAATGACTATTCTAGCTGCAAATGTCTGGTTTTTGGTGCAATATCTACATAGGTGTATAGAGGCCCATTTCCAGCAACTATCTCTCCAGTGTTCTAATGGTACAATGTGTTTGCTCATTGCATCAGGAGGCTAATGGATGATTAGAAAACCCTTGTGCAATCATGTTAGGTCTGCAATGCTGTAATTGCTGCAAATGGAGGATTCTTTGACGAAAGCAAAGTTTGAAGGAAAAAATTATTATTTCAAATACAAATCATTATTTCTAACCTTGTCAATGTCTTGACTATATTTTCTATTCATTTTACAACTCATGGTGGTAAATAAGTGTGACTTTTCATGGAAAAGACAAAATAATTGTCTGGGTGACCCCAAACTTTTGAACGGTAGTGTATATATGAAAACCCGTGCAAAATAAGTGTGTGCATGTGAGTGGGTTGTCAGGAAACATAAGAAGCAGAGGGCTGGTCGCAGCAGCTCTCCCCCCGGGAACCCCGAGCAGGCAAGGCAGCACCACCAAACCCCACAAGGCACAAATGTGTAAGGTCAGCAAGCCCCAGGAAGGCCAGGCATCGGCCCCCGGAGGGACGATCAAGTGAGGCCAGGCTGCTCGGTGGCCAGTGCAGTGAGCCCCCCCCCCCACCCACCCCCCCCCCGGACCCGCCCGACCCCCACCCCCCCAGCAAGGCCAACGTCCGCCCCCAGGCCCCAGGCATCAGGAGGCCAGCAACCCCACCCCTGGGGTGGAGACTGGCCCACGCCCCCCGGTACGAGCCCCCACAGGCACCCCCACAGTGGGCCCGCCCCAGCACCACTGTCGCAGACCCCGGGAACCCCCATGCCCAAAGAAGTCCCCCCGCCCAGGGGGGCCCACATTGCCAAGAGGCACTACCCCCCTTAATCCAGCACCTTCCGATTCACAGACACACCCCTCCCCACACCTTCACACCCACATGCTCCCACGCGCACCCACATGCACCAACTCTTAGCTTTGTTCTGAATTGTAATCGCTGTTGTTTTGTTTTTCTTTTGAATTCTTGGATGGAACATGGGTGGGCAATATAAGTTGCGGCTTCAGCCATCACCCATTTCGGATAACTTATGTTGAACTGTATAATCAGAGGAGTTAATGTTTAATTTGACCTTGTAAGATTTTTTTCCCCCCTTTGTTATATTATTCTGTTCCTTTCTTTTAATCTTTACTTTTAATCTATCCGAAAATAAAGATTCATTCATGGGCCCATGTTTCATCCTGCATAATTAGTCTGTTGAAGAAGTCTTTGGGGTTTTCTTGGTTACTGGAAAAGTAAACCTGGGAGCACATGACTCATTCCTGCTTCTGGAAAGGTGTGAACAGCCGAGGACCTTTAAAATGATGGCCTCCACTTGCCGGATGAGGTCTTGTGCACTTGCGCTCTCTGGCCACCTGGGAATGGGTGCCATTTCCACCAATGTTTAACCACACTTGAACTGTCAATACCAGTGCTTGACTAGGTCATACGATGGGGCATCCTCCCCATAAGTCTCTTTCATCCCATCACACATCTCCCGCGGTGTGCGGCCTCTCAAGTACCGCAACCTGACAACCGCTCTGCATTTGTTCAGAGCTGCAAGTTACCACATGACCTATAGAGATAAGCATTATTATACAGCGGCTTGCAGAAGTATTCATCCCCCTCAACATTTTTCTTATTTTGTTACACTGCAGCCCGATGGTGCAACTGTGTGAATTAATTTTTTTTTATCATTAATCTGGACTTTATGAATGAGTGTAGATTAATGAGAAAAAAAATAATTTAAATGATTGTAGCATCAGGCTGCAACATAACAAAATATAAAAAATGCCGAGGGCAATGAATACTTTTGCAAATCACTGTACATGTGTAATTTCAGCCTCCTACACTAACCAGAAGTGAGTCTGGGGAAATCTTTTATGAGAAGCCCTTGTTTAAAAAAATAAAAAAAATGCAGGTATGATTAGAAGATCCTGAGCTGAGCTGCAAGCCCCAGACTCAACAAAAAGCAGACTGAATTTTATAAATACTCGGTTGTTATCTGTCAAACTAATGACATACACATGAAAAAATTTAAGAAACCAGTATCTCTTGTCGAATTACACAAACTACACTAACAAACACTGGAAAAAAGCAAACGCTACAAGCATACCTCAGGGCAACATCTGGCATTTAATGACCACTTTAAAAAAATGGGTATTTGATTGACAACCAAGGCATAAAGATGTTTACAGACGTTATTGTCTGAGCTCTTATATAACCCATCATGAATCTAGATAGTTAACTAGTAATTTGCTAGAGGGAACAATCTACATGTACCATTAAGTTTAACAAGAATTTCCACATGCTAAAAGCTGTAATTGAATTTTACTGCATGGGAAGCCTAGTAAATATTTGTACAGTAAAAATTATCTCATGTAACCCTTAAACTAGACACTGCAAGGAAGACTGATATTGGTCAGAGCCTTATGAACGACTGTCAAATTTAGTTCTATAAAATGCATGCTTTTGAATCAATTTTGAATCAGTCCATTAATATACTGTATGGAGTGTTCAGACTTTTTTGATAAAATAAATATAATAAATCCATTCCAGTAGCATGCAGTATTGTCTAATACAAAAACTACAACAGGAAACTAAATTAACTAAAGAATGCCTTCAGCATATTTCTTTATTAATGGCGTCTTCAATAGTGATCCGGAAGCAGCAACTGTTGAACAAAACAGCAGCATAACCTCTATGGGTCCCTCTATTGTTATATTGCTTTATTGTGTGACTTAAGTTTTACATGCTTTCATACCTAAAAGGAAATACTGAAAGATTTTTTTGGATCACATTATGCCACATAAGTACATTTATAACTGTTTTGTTGGTTTTTTGTTTTTTGCTATCCAGTTGCGCTGTTTCCTGCTGTCTCCTGTGTGTGTATCTGGGCAGGTGGATGGAGAATAATGTACTGAATTG
The DNA here is from genome assembly GCA_020510985.1 of Pholidichthys leucotaenia. Taxonomy (NCBI): domain Eukaryota; kingdom Metazoa; phylum Chordata; class Actinopteri; order Cichliformes; family Pholidichthyidae; genus Pholidichthys; species Pholidichthys leucotaenia. Next base: position 406,133,711 of record CM035836.1, on the reverse strand, counting down.
AGTCAGACAAAATCAAATGTATTTCTTTAAGGTAAACTATGTGGGCCTCAGGTCAGAGTCGTGGCATGTTGATGTGTGGTTCGACAGATGCGTTTCCAGTGTATTTACATTTGTTCTTAGCACTACCTGATCACAAAAAGACACATTAAAGCTAGATGTGAATGGGGCCCCCGTGGCTTTTACTATCCCCAGCAGTAACCCACTGGGGAAATGAGCATTAAAGTTAAATGCGCATGTGTGAGTCAGAGAACACTGTTACAGGAGATCACAAGCTCCCCCCTTCTCCATCAACTGGTCCAGACAGAAAATGTGTGCACAGGCCTGTACTGTTTTTGTGAATCAAGTGTGACAACACTCTTTGTTATTCACACCAAAACTGAAAATTCTAACTGTGACCTGAAACTAAGAAAAGCCCAGTCAGTATGATTAAATGTGCATGATCAATTAGCATTAGTTAATAGTATGGTAGTATTTTACTGTATATACATGCACTACTACTAATGTATTACAGTACAAGTATCATCTGTTGCTACTAGCTGATTAGGACTCAGCATTTTTCCCACCACAGATATTCCCAGAACTGGCAACACACTGGGTGTAAATCTACTTATGAGCAGACACAGTGAGGAAAAACAGGAAAAAAAAAAAACAGGCATCCCCAGAGGGAAGAGAATGGGTCCCTGTCCCTAAAAACTATCTCGAGTCCACAGTTATGGGAAGCAGATATATTTACAAGCATCCATCACTCAGCCCCACTCCCACTTCACTCAAACTGCACTTGTACTTAAATGGCCAATAACCACTTTGCCTGACGTCACTCCACTATATGTTAAATGACTGGACTCAGTAGGACTCGAACTGATACACAAAGGCAAATGCAAAAAGCTGCTGTTTCAGAGGCTGTTTGATCCTTGTGCCAAAATGCAGGCATATTCCAGTGTTTAAAACACAATGTAATGAAACACTTCACTATTTTTGTGTCAAATATCCCTGGCACTATGGTAGGATGTTGAACAGGAAGATGTGCAATATACTCTAGATTCCTACAGCAAATTGTAGAAAAATGCTACGGAAATTTTTTTAAGTTACCACATAACCCCGCCCCCACAAAAAAGAAACCATGCGATGGTGGGAGAACTGAGCCGTTTTAAATCTTCAAATCCTACAATATATACAAATGTATCATATATAGACAATAGTGGAAATAGGTATCAAATGGATCAACATTTTTAGTACACATATTTCCAACGAGGCTAGTAATATGAAGTTTTCACCAGACTTTGATATTAACTCTAAAAATTTGGATCTTTGAATCTTTAATCTAAAAATCCACACATGAAGCAATCAAAACATTTAAGTCCATAAATGAAATTATTTGTACTAAAGTAGAATGAGACAGGAAAAAGTATTGAGCATGGTAACTGAAATTTATTTAATACTTCGGGAAGAAACCTTTGTTTGCAATGACGGCTTCAAGACGCTTCCTGTATGAAGACACTAACCTCCTGCAGTGCTCATGTAGGAGTTTGGCCCATTATTCTAAATGGACTGCCTTTAAATCCTGAAGATTCCATGGGCACTATTGCGAATCCTGAGCTTTTATTCTTTCCACAAATTTTTAATTGGCTCTAAGTCAACTTGATTTTCTTTGTTGGAAAGTAAATGAGAGTTTCTGTCACTGTGTGTTGACTTGATCTTAGTGTTTCTCAATAAGCCTATTCTGTCTCAAATAATCCTTTTCAAACCTCCAGCTACATGTTTCTTTTTACATGCCTGTCGAAAGATGGGACATATTATGGAACGATGATGTCTGTCTGTCCGTTCGGCCGTCCGAGTTTGTCTGGTTAGCTCCTCCTACAGTTTTCAAGCTAGGACTTTCTCATTTCACACAGTGTTTGTGCATATGTGCATATTACTAGGATTTTGATTTTGGGTTATTTTTGTGAAAATTACAGGTTTTAGAGCTTTATTGTTTTTGGAATGCAGTTTCAATAGAGGGTACATGGTTTTGTCCAGACAACTTTTCCCACAGTTTTCAAGCTAGGATGCTTTCATTTCACACAATGTTTGTACATGTATTGAAGATGTTCATGTTTTATGGTGTTAAATCATTTTTCTGAAATTTTCTCTAAATGTGTTCCATTTTGAATTGTAGATTGTTTGCTTTGCTTAGACTCCTTACAGCTACATGTTTTTTTTTTCCACAATATCTTTATTGAACCTTTTTTTTTTTAACATGATACAAACAATCAAACACTAACACTAAAGTACTACAAAAAAAAAAAAAAAAAAAAAAAAAGATGCACTAAAAACACCAACAACCACCAGCAAAATCAAATCTTCAACAATGCTCCTCTGTTTAGTCTAGACAATCCAATACATAAGTATACATATTATGTTCACCAGTTTGGAATTTACAAGGTCCACACACATCATTCACCTTCTTCTTCAAAAGTTATGTTTAAATTTTTTACATAATCAATAACAGGTCTCCATATATTCTCAAACACAATTTCCTTTGATTTCAGTATATATGTTATTCTTTCTAATGGAAGGTTTGTTAACATCTGTCTTAACCACTGAGTCACATCTGGTCTATGAGTCTTTTTCCATAATAGTGCAATACATTTTTTGGCATTAAGCAAACTGAGGTCTATGAATGTTCTTTCACTTTTATTAAAATTATGCTTTTCTGGGTACAGACCCAACAAAAACAATTTAGGATTCAATATGATTTGTTTTGAGATTATTTTTTCAATTGTTACCCTCACCTCTTCCCAAAACATTCTTATTAATCTACATTCCCATACACAATGAAATAGAGTTCCTTTACTTTCCATGCATTTTGTGCATGTATCTGGTATATTTTTGTTATATTTATTTAACTCCTCCGGTGTAACATACATCCACATTAACCATTTGAAATGTATCAATTTAAGGCGTACATTTATTGATTTGGTTTGAGCTTCTGTACAAGCCAATTCCCATTGTTCCTCTGAAATTTCAGTTTGCAGATCTTCTTTCCAGTAGTTTAATCTTTTCAGTGAATTTTCACTTGAAGATAGTGTCAATGAGTTATAAAACTCTGAAATAATACCCTTTCTTTTACTATCTTTCATCATCATTTTTTCCAAGGATGAATAAATAGGTCGAGTGAGAGCTTTATTTTGATTTGATCGAATAAAGTTTCTAAGTTGAAGATATTTAAAAAAAAATGTGTTCTATTGAGATTAAATTTGATCCTCAGCTCTTCAAAAGACATTATGTTATCTGCACATGGCAAATATAAGTCCTGAATCTTTTGTATCCCTTTTAAATTCCATACTTTAAATACAGCGTCCGCTCTCCTTGGTTTAAAATATTGATTACCCCATATTGGACTAAATTGTGACAATAACTGTGGTTCTTTTAAATAGTTTTTAGCTTCACACCATATTTTGATCATATGCTTTACAAATGGATTTTTAACTTGTTTTTGTAATTTTTTTGCCGAATCTGAGTATATGAATATGGGAAGAGGTAAAGGTAAATTGTATGATTCCATTTCAGTCCAGTGAGGGAGATCATTTGATGAAAAATAATATGTCATAGACCTCAGTTGTGCCGACCAATAATACAACATAAAATTTGGACATTTCAGACCTCCACGATCAAATGGTAAATATAATAAAGACAGACGTAATCTAGCCCTCCTGTTGTTCCATATAAATTCCACTAACTTTTTTTTTATTCTTGAGAATAAATCTAAAGGTGGTGATAAGGGAATGTATTGAAATAAATAAAGTATTTTAGGTAAAATATTACTTTTAAGTATATTGATTCTCCCGATCATCGACATTGGTAGTGACATCCATCTCTGAGTTAACTCATTGATATCTGACATTAAGGCTTCATAGTTGACACTGGCGACTGATTCTAGCTTAGGCACAATTTGGATTCCTAAATATTTAAACTGATTTACAACATTGAATTGATTTACCTCAGGGGCTGGGTAATTTCTCTGGGTCTCATTTAGCATTAATATTGAAGATTTAGTTTTATTTATTTTATATCCTGATATTTCCCCAAAATTCTTTATTAAATTCAACAAGGTTGGAATTGATTTTTTTAGATTCGACATAAACAAAATTATGTCATCGGCGTACAGGGAGATTTTATGTTCTGTTGGTCCAGCTTTAATTCCATATATTTGTGAATGTAAACGTATCGCTATCGCTAAAGGTTCAATTGCCATAGTAAACAGTAAAGGTGAAAGTGGACAGCCTTGTTGACATCCTCTATTGATTTTTATTGGTTTTGAAATATTGTTATTTGTTAGGATTTCTGCTGTAGCATTATTGTATATTATTTGAACCCATTTTATGAAATTATTTCCAAGTCCAAACCTTTGTAGGACTTCAAAAAGAAAGGGCCATTCAACTCTATCAAAGGCCTTTTCGGCGTCCAGTGATAGGAGAGCTGTATCCGGTGCTTCTTTATTAAAATAAATAATATTAAATAGTCTTCTTACATTATGGAAGCCTTGTCTTCCCTTTATAAAGCCATTCTGATCTCAATTAATAATATTTGGTAAAATTTCTTGTATTCGTCTTGCTAAAATTTTACAGATTATCTTAAGGTCGGCGTTTAATAGGCTTATTGGTCTCATATTTTCACATTTATTAGAGGGCTTACCTGGTTTTGGCAGCAGTATAATTAAGGCATTATTTATGTATGATGGTAAATTATTATTTTGAAATGCTTCTAAAACCATTTCCAAAAAAGGTTTTATTAATTTATTCTTAAATTTTTTATAAAGGTCAACTGGAAGACCATCTGGTCCTGCACTTTTTCCTGATTTCATATTATCAATGGCTAGCCCAACTTCTTCTTGACTAATTTTAGACTCCAATATCTCCCTGTTTTCATTTGGAATACACGGTATAGATAGTTCCTTCAAAAACCCATTTAGTTTTGTAAAATCAAATTCATTTTTAGTATCATATAATTTTTCATAGTAATCTCTAAAGGCTCTGTTAATTTCTAAAGGATCTATAACTACCTGTCCATTACTTATAATGCTAGTAATTGGTGTTTTAATTTCTAATTGTTTAATCTGCCATGCCAATAATTTTCCTGATTTTTCACCTTGTTCATAAAAAGATTGTTTCAATCTTAGAAGACTCGAGGCAGCTCTATTCGCTGATTTTTTGTCGTATTCAGCTCTCAAAATCAGTAATTCATTCTCCAACCTTGGATCACTTCCTGCATACACTTTTTCCTGAAGACTTTTCATTTTATGTTCCAATTTAGCTCTCTCCTCTCGAGTCTTCTTAGATTTTGATCCTGTATAACTAATAATATGTCCCCTAATAAAAGCTTTGAAAGCCTCCCACTTTACACATGCTGATGTTTGTGTAGTATTGATGTCAAAGTACTCGTCTATCTGTTTTTCTATATACTTGACAAATTCCTCATCCTGAAGCCATTTATGCTGAAATTGCCATCTACCTGATTCCTTTGTCAATTTTTTATCTACATATATTAGACAACAGGGTGCATGATCAGAGATCACGATGTTATCATAAAAGCAGTTTTGAATCTTGGATCTTAATTCTGTGGAAATCAAAAAATAATCAATACGTGAGAATGTCTTGTAGGTACTGGAATAACAAGAATAGGCTTTAACTTGTGGTTTCATTTCTCTCCATATATCTAACAATCTCAATTCTTTCATAAAATGATTAATAGTCATCCTACATCCATTGTGCGTACAATCCAGTCCTGTTGATCTATCTATACCTGGATTCAATGTACAATTAAAATCCCCTGCTATTATATGTTGCCCTGTAAGTGATGATAAAATAAGAAATAAATTAGCAAAGAACTTTTGGTCATCTATATTGGGACCATATAAGTTCACAAGATTTATATTTTCTAATAGCAAAGAACCTTGAATGATTACATATCTTCCAAGTTTGTCTCCAATTACATTTTTCACTTGAAAAGGGACTGATTTATGTTGCTACATGGTTTTATTACAGTTACATATTATTACATAGTTTTATTACAGATCGCTACTTCTGTTCCTCAGGGATGTGGGACTTTTTCCCACCGTGCTGCATCAGAGAGGATAGTAATCTGACCTCGTTTTAATTGGAGGTAATGTTTACACCATCTCTAATTATACAACAGCAAATGCAAAATGACGATGCTAACTTGTCGCTAAGAGGAAACATTATAGTGTATCAGACCATCGTTTCTCTGGTTTAAATTACTGTAGTCTTTTTTTAATTTTGTCTGAAAAAATATTACTAAAGCTGCAAAAGTGCGTGACAGTGACTGCATACACACCAAATAAATAATTAATTAATTAAAACATGTCAAAGGAACAAACTGGCTCTTAATGTAACTTAGTTGAGTTTTAATAATTATTAGTCAAGTGCACGGTCAGTCAAGGGGCTGCACGGTGGCGCAGTGGTTTAGCACTGTGGCAGCACAGTTTTACCCTCGGCCGGGGGACCGCGGGGATCATGAGATCGTGGGTTCGATCCCAGCCCCCGACCAACAGTGAGCTGTGTGGAGTTTGCATGTTCTCCCCGTGTTGCGCGGGTTTACTCCGGGATTTCTCCGGTTTCCTCCCGCATACCAAAAACATGTAGGTTTAGGGCGCTCGCGCACGCAGCGACCAGCAGCCGGTGGCTTGTCACCAAACTGCAAACCAAGTCTACCTACGGGTACAAATAAGTAACAAAAAAAAAAAAAAATAAATAAATTAATTAATTAATTAATTAAAACATGTCAAAGGAACAAACTGGCTCTTAATGTAACTTAGTTGAGTTTTAATAATTATTAGTCAAGTAGCAATAAAGAATAAAGTTGAAGTCATCTCAAATACACATTAAAAAACAATTTTATAACAACACTGCAAAATTAAGAGGGACAAAAGGTGCATGAAATTAATGACAGATGAATTTGCACAATTGATTTTTTCAGTATGTAATTCAAAATGTAAAAAAGACGTGATATTTTTTATTGGTTATTATATATAAACTAGAGAATTTACAGGAAATGTATATCATGATATATATCGTGATCATCAAATAAGATTACTTATATTGTGATATGAAATTCTGGTCATATTGCACAGCCCTATAGTACATACTGTATATTATATATACAGCAGAGAAAATAAGTATTGAACACGTCAACATTTTCTTGGCTTTCTATGCCTTTTTGCACCTCTTTTTCATGTGTTCAGTACTTACTCTCTGTGTCATTCCTCTTTATTAAATATAACTTGTTTTGTGAACACAGTTGCCTTGATTTCTTTGTATGTACAGTGGATATAAAAAGTCTACACACCCCTGTTCAAATGCCAGGTTTTTGTGATGTAAAAAAATGAGACCAAGGTAAATCATTTCAAAACTTTTTCCACCATTAATGTGACCTATAATCTGTACAACCCAAGTAAAAAACAAACTGAAATGTTTTAAGGGGAAAAATAAAAAATAAAAAATTTACAATAACCTGTCTGCATAAATATACACACCCTCTTATAACTGGGGATGTAGCTGTGTTCAGAATTAACCAATCACATTCAAACTCATGTTAAATGGGAGTCAGCACATACTTGCCGCCATTTAAAGTGCCTCTGATTAACCCCAAATAAAGTTCAGCTGTTCTAGTAGGCTTTTCCTGACATTTTTGTAGTCACATCTTACAACACAAGCCATGGTCCGCAGAGAGCTTCCAAAGCATCAGAAGGATCTCACTGTTCAAAGGTATCAGTCAGGAGAAAGGAACCAAAGAATTTCAAAGGCGTTAAATATACCATGGAACTCAATGAAGACAGTCGTCATCAAGTGGAGAAAATATGGCACAAGTGACATTACCAAGAACGGGACGTCCCTTCAAAACTGATGCAAAGACAAGAAGAAAACATACATTTACACACGTAAACGCGGTTTTATGAATGAAAATGAACCTGTAACCACATGACACCGATCCTCGGGGTAGGAGCATTATACCAAATCAACCACACCTGTGGATGCACATCCTATATATACCCCCTGCATCCACTCCCTCTTCCTCTTTCTGACAAGTGGGAGGAGCCTGCCTCCACCAACAAAGGACAATGAATGGTTACAAGTTCACTTTCATTCATAAAACTGCGTTTACATGCGTAAATGTAAGTTTTATTTAATTTCAGTGAACACTGTAACCACGTGACAACAGTATACCAAATGAGCCCTGAGGAAGACTGGAGAGGGCGACACCCACAGGTCAAAGGAGCACAATGCATAACACAGTCAGATGCATTTGGCTCCTTTATTGTACTCACCTGAGTACGTACACGTCAAGCCGGTTCCTATCGGTAACCGGACCTGAAACAAACCTCTTCTAGCACACGGCACACATGCTGGCTCATATGAGGGAGACTAAGACGCAACTTAAGAACTTGTTGCGATCCCCAGAACAGATGAGTTGATTCCTTTATCGTACTCAACTGGATACCTAGATGTTAATCCGGTTCCTACAGGTAACCGGAGCTCAAACAACCCTCTTTGAGCACAAGGCACACATGCCGGCTCACATGAGGGACATTAAGATACAACTTAAGAATCTGCTGGGACCCCCAGACAGATGAGTTCGACTTCTTACTGCACTCAACTGGATACTTACAAGTCAAGCCAGTTCCTCCAGGCAACCGGAGCTGAACACAAAACCATTCCGAGCATAAGGCACACCTGCCGGCTCAGCGAGGGAAAAACTAAGATACAACTAAGAATCTGTTGTGACCCCTAGAACAGATGAGGGGATGACTGATGAGGCCAAATTGAGCCTACAGAAGCGGGTGAATGTTGAGGAAGAGGCCAGCCAGTGGCTGTGAATACATTCTCTGGGGGTGTACTGCTGAACAACAGCCACGTAGTGGCCATTCCTCGAGTCGAGTGAGCCATCAGCCTATCTGGTGGTCCCGCTCCAACCTGTACATATGCGAAGCAACCAGGTCAATTATCCAATGGGACAGGCGCTGCTTAGGAATAGGCTTGGCCAACGTGGAGTTCCCATAGAACACAAAAAGCCCGTCTGAAATACGGACAGACCTCATCCGGTCAACACAAAGCTTAAGGGCTCCCCCGGGCACAACTATGAAGCCTAATCACCATCAAACCTAAGGCATGCCACGTCCATGGAAAGCGCATTCAGTTCACCAACCCTCTTGGCTGAGACAATTGCCAAGAGAAAGCCGTCTTCCAGGAGAGCAGATGAAGGTCAGCACTGGGGAGTGGCTCAAAAAAGAGGGTAAGCATAGAGCCCTAATGACTGTCTGGAGATCCCAAGTGGGCAGCAACGGACGCCGAGATGGATGGCTCCGTTCCACACCTCTCAAAACTGCTTAACCAAGGGATGCACTCAATGAGATAAGCCATCACATTTCTCATGGACAGCTGACCAGGTAGTCCCTGGTAGCTGACTCCACCCAACCTAGGGCGAAGAGGTACTGGAGGTAAGACAAGATGAAAGAGATGTGACATGACAAGGGATCCTTCCCCTTGGTTCGCCACCAGTTCAAAACACTCTCCACTACCCACTGCATTGCAGCTGAGTAGATGGGGCCCATGAAGCCTGCGTGGTGTCTATAACCTCCTTCTCCAAGCCCAAGTTCCACAACTGCTCCTGTCCAAGGGCCATACATGAGACCTCAGGAGCTGGAAATCCAGGTGCCAACTCTCACTCTGTGCCTGCGAGAGTATATCCCGTCCAGTTGGGAGAGGCCAAGGACGCCCCCCCGCAACACCTCGTGGATCTCTGCTATCCATGGTCTTGTGGCGAATTCAGGCCATGAAAATTACTTGAACAGACAGCAGTCTCGCCTCCACGAAGAAAGCTGGCAGAAGAGGCAGTAGTGGAAATGCAAACAGTTCACTAGAGGACAGGCACGCTCAGAGCATCTGTAGCTAGTGGACCTGGCAGGCTCGAGGCCACACAAGCAGATGACACACCCTCGCATGGAGAAGGAAACCCCAGTTCGTCCTGCTGGCTGATGTACAACACCACAGCCGTGCTGTCCATCCACACCAGAATTTTTCTGCTCTGAATGACTGGAAGAAAAAGTCCCAGAACCAAACGCACTGCTTCCATCTTGGGATGGTTCATATGCCAAGACTGTGCCGGAGCCTAGTGTCCCCGGACAACCTGCCCTGCCAGACTGCACCCCAGCCTGCTTGGGAGGCATCGGTTATAATGGTCACCCTGCAGCCCTCTTGGCCCAGCAGAACACCATCCCGGACTGCTGACGAGTGTTTCCATCACCTGAGAACCATGAGGCTCTTTGGAACAACTAGCCTCCTCCTTCGTCTCTGGGCAAAACCACCTTCTGAAGTGCGAACCACCACTGAAGGGGATGAGTATGCAAAAGACCCAGCAGCACCACCTGGGCAGCTGCAGCAGAGGCCCAGAAACTTCTGGCACTGCTGCACTGACACAGTAATCTGTGAGATGCAGCTCTTGATGCATTTCCTGACAGCATGCCTCCTCTTCGGAGTCAGGGATGCCCTCATGGCAACTGAATCCAGAGTGTGCCCCAAGCACCAACAGGTGATCCAGTATGGTTTCCATATGGCTCCTTGCTATAGGTTCCGATGGCGCACAAACCAGCCAATCGTCCAGATAATTGAACTCGACCACCCCTCTGCCACAGTGAGCGAGTGCAGCATCCCTGCACTTGGCGAACATCCAAGTCCAAGACAAAAGCCACTGCTGAGCAAAAAGAACATAAAGGCCTGTCTCACTTTTGCCAGAAAGCATCTTGATGATCCCCAAGACTTTTGAGAAAATACTCTGTGGACTGACAAGACAAAAGTTGAACTTTTTGGAAGGTGTGAGTCCCATTACATCCGACGTAAAAGTAACACAGCATTTCAGAAAAGGAACATCATACCAACAGTAAAATATGGTGGTGGTAGTGTGATAGTCTGGGGCTGTTTTGCTGCTTCAGGACCTGGAAGACTTGCTGTGGTAAACTGAACTATGAATTCTGCTGTCTACCAAAAAATCCTGAAGGAGAATGTCCGGCCATCTGTTCGTGACCTCAAACTGAAGTGCACTTGAGTTCTGCAGCAATGATCCAAAACACACCAGCAAGTCCACCTCTGAATGGCTTAAGAAAAACAAAATGAAGACTTTGGAGTGGCTTAGTCAAAAGTCCTGATCTGAATTCGATTGAGATACTGTGGCATGACCTTAAAAAGGCGGTTCATGCTAGAAAACCCTCCGATGTGGCTGAATTACAACAATTCTGCAAAGATGAGTGGGCCAAAATTCCTCTACAGCGCTGTAAAAGACTCATTGCCAGTTATCGCAAACACTTGATTGCAGTTGTTGCTGTTAAGGGTGGCCCAACCAGTTATTAGGTTTAGGGGCAATCACTTTTTCACAAAGGGCCATGTAGGTTTGGATTTTCTTTTTCCTTAATAATAAACACCTTCATTTAAAAACTGAATTTTGTGTTAACTTGTGTTATCTTTGTCTAATATTTAAATTTGTTTGATGATCTTAAACATTTAAGTGCGACAAACATACAAAATAATGAGAAATCGGGAAGGGGGCAAACACTTTTTCACACCACTGTATTTGGCACAAACACAACACTGCTTATCACCAAAAGAACACCATACCAACAGTGAAGCATGGTGGTGGCAGCATCATGCTTTGGGGCTGTTTTTCTTCAGCTGGAACTGGGGCCTTAGTCAAGGTGGAGGGAATTATGAACAGTTCCAAATACCAGTCAGTGTTGGCACAAAACTTTCAGGCGTCTGCTAGAAAGCTGAAGATGAACTTCATCTTTCAGCACAACAATGATCCAAAGCACACATCCACATCAACAAAAGAATGGCTTCACCAGAAGACAAAGTTTTGGAATGGCCCAGCCAGAGTTCAGACCTGAATCCGATCGAACATCTGTGGGGTGATCTGAAGAGGGCTGTGCACAGGATATGCCCTCACAACCTGACAGATTTAGAGTGTTTTTGCAAAGAAGAGTAGGCAAATATTGCCACATCAAGATTTGATAGACTCCTACCCCAAAAGACTGAGTGCTCTAATAAAAGCCAAAGGTGCTGCAACAAAGTATTAGTTTAAGGGTGTGAATATTTATGCGAATGGGTTATTGTAAGTTTTTAATTTTTCATTTTTCCCCTTAAAAGATTTCAGTTTGTTTTTCCAATTGGGTTGTACAGGTTATAGGTCACATTAATGGTGGAAAAAGTTTTGAAATGATTTATCTTGGTTTGGAACCGTTTTTCTTCAGCTGGAACTGGGGCCTTAGTCAAGGTGGAGGGAATTATGAACAGTTCCAAATACTAGTCAATACTGGCATAAAACCTTCAGGCTTCTGCTAGAAAGCTGGAATGTCCCACAGCATACATCCAAATCAACAAAAGAATGGCTTCACCAAAAGAAGATTAAGGTTTTGGAATGGCCCAGCCAGAGTCCAGACCTGAATCCGATTGAAAATCTGCGGGGTGATCTGAAGAGGGCTGTGCACAGGAGATGCCCTCACAATCTGAAAGATTTAGAGCGTTTTTGCAAAGAAGAGTGGGCAAATATTGACACATCAAGATGTGTCATGCTGACAGACTCCTACCTAAAAAGACTGAGTGCTGTAATAAAAGCCAAAGTTGCTACAACAAAGTATTAGTTTATGGGTGTGCATATTTATGCAACCAGGTTATTGTAAGTTTTAATTTTTTATGTTCCCCCTTAAAAGATTTCAGTTTGTTTTTCAGTTGGGTTGTACAGGTTATAGGTCACATTAATGGTGGAAAAAGTTTTGAAAGGATTTATCTTGGTCTCATTTTTTACATCACAAAAACCTGGAATTTGAACAGGGGTGTGTAGACTTTTTATATCCACTGTATAATGTACTGTGTGCAGTGATCTCGATTTTTTTTCTTTTCCACTGTAAAACTCTAGTTTTCTCCTCCATTCCCTGAAAGCATGCTGCCTCCTCCACATCTTACTTTCTCTGTCACTGTTGCCCTTCTCCAAGCCCTCCCTCATCTAATCCTGTGTTCTTTGGCTGGCTTCATTAGCTGAAGAAATAAACACACAAGGCCAGGGGGATACATTCAAAAACTCTACATTATTACTGCAGAGTCAGGGCTAACTGCCACACAGAGGAGGGTCTGTGTACCATGAACTGTGAAACATTTGCTTGTGCCATAAAATATTTGCACATCTATAAATTTCCACGTCAATTGTGGAGAATTGTGCAAACATGTTTTGTCTGTGAATTCATGATATCATGGCAATCTACAGACAGAGTAATGTCAGTAGACTGAAATGATTGCTCAGCATGAAAGAAACTTCAATTTCTATGTGATTTTGTCCAAGATCTATACTCTCCATGGCTCCTCTCATTTCATGTGTTTTATATGAGCACATAAAAGAAGAATGAACCAGAAAATGAACAGTTATATTTCTTTGCAACTGCATGTCTTGACTTCTATTTGTTTACAATAAGACAGGCATCTCCTCTTTTTCTTTTACGATCCTGATGACACTACTTACTCACTGCTGCTCAGTGCTGTCAAGTTTCTCCAGTGACCCCATACTGGAGAAGCTTAAATGGTGTTTTGACAAGGGAACTGCTGGCAGCTCCCCCACTTTTCAATAGGCTCATTATTAAAGCAGTTCTCCCTGGGCTCACTAGCCCATAATTCTGCAACCACAAAGGATTCATAAAAACACTTTGGCACAGTTAGGAATGACTGTGCAGCACGCATGTGTGTAGAACTGTGTGTTTTTTATGTGAGCGTACAAGCGCCCCCTTCACACATGAAAAACATTATACAATACTTTGTACTGTTGCGGTATGCATGAATCCATAAAAAAGACAAGTGCATTTCCATCCATAATATGCAAATGTTCATGCTAGACTGCCATCATAAAAAAGGAAAATATTTAAAAAAAAAAAAAAAAAGTCACATGCAGACTCATGTGCCTGCACAGCCAGCCAATCACTTGGGATGTTATTTGAATTAAACCACACATCAAAAATTAATCCAACATTATTTTTCTGAGCGATTTTTTCATTCATTTGCTAAATTAAAACTGGACTCGCACAAAAGCTGGACTTTTTCCAGCTTTACTAACAAGGAAAACATTCAAAGTTTTACTAGTCTTCAGTAATTTAGGGCTTCCTTGTTTTGTATCTTTAGGGTGCTGCTTTTGAGTCTCTCTTTGCTTTGGGTTTTTTAACAGGAAAAGGGAAGGGATAAGATAACCAAAAAACAGAACAGTCTGTGTGATGCTGCTGGTTCACAGTCCATGCAAAAACCTATGCTCTTCTACTGCATTTACATTTTTAAAGTCATGAAAGGTCTTGGCTCATATGGAGCAGCTCCAGTGAGCGCTGACCATGTTTGTAAAGCATGGAAACTTCATCGTAACACACATGGTGGTCCTGGGTGCTTTTCTGCCTCTTTACTCCATCTTCCCTCTCTAGATAACTTTCTCACTCTCTCTGGCTCTAGTTTCCATGGCTCTAACTTTAATGCAGATGCCAACTCTGCGCAGTCCATTTACGCACGCACGCACGCGCGCGCGCACACACACACAGAAGGTCCGATCATTCTGTCAGTAATAAGGGGAGCAAAACTAGTGGAGAATAAATCATTTTTCCACAGCAGAGGCCTACTGTGAACAAAGAGCTCGTGTGCGTATGTGCTTGCACGACTGCTTGCATTGCTTTATTAATATCTTCCTTGACCATGTTATTCATCTTCTGTGCATTAGAAGTTATGCATTTCATTGCAAAGAAAGACAAGCAAAAGCCAAGGACAATTTCTCTCCAGTGAACCAACAATCAATCAAGTCATGCTCATGTACAACAGTAGCCATTCATAATTGTATTTTATTTTGCATATATCTTAAAAAACAAACCACTAATAAACTGTATGCAAAAAGGATCAGGTAAAAAATAGTATGGAAAGAGGAGACCATTTCTATCTACCACAGCAATCAAGAAACATAAAACAGTTTTGCTATGTATCATCTAGTGTAGATAGGATAGACAAAGTAAAGAGAAGCAAAAAAACCCTCCAAAATCAACACAAGGATTTGGGTACTAGTTCACAAGATTACACTGTATTTCTTCAATGGAGCAAAACCTGTCCCAGTACAACTCAAGCAGCACATGTGAGACCATAACTGTCCAAAATACTTCCAGATTCTGTGTGTATTCTTACCTGGAATAACTTTACTCCAACAAAGCGTAATATCCCTCTGCAATCTCTTAATTCTTCACAGCGCTTCAAGTTTGGCCAGAAATCCTTCTTGCTAGGTTTCCATGACATGTAGTAAACAACAACTGCCAAGACATCCACTGATATGCATCCTGATGGCAGAGTCCTGATGAGTGCTCTGGTTCCAGTACAAACTGATTTAGTCATCTTGTGGGGGGAAAAGAAAGTGTTTTACTACTTGTCAATACACATTTTCAATTAGTTGATAGAAGAAAGTCAATGTAAGCATGTTAAAAATGTAAAACAAATAAGTGAAGGATATAAAATCCATCACTAAAGCTGTCAAACATTCAGTTCCAAATACCTTCTGGTTATTCTTGTAGAACCTCCTCACCAGAACGGTGGAACGCTCTTTATCTCTCCTTATAAATCCGGCATCATTATCAGAGAGAACACCTCCATCCTCCTCATCACTGCTGCTGCCACTACTACTGCTGCTGCTCCTCCTGTTGCAGGTTCTGCCTCCTGTTGTTGACCTGCCCCGAGTTTGCATATTTTCAAAAGACGCACGCCAAAGCAACAACTTCTCTAAGGAACATCTGTCAACCCGGGGCTTTCTGTTGAGTCTCTCTAAACTTGAAAACCTATCTTTGAGGTACTTCCTGTTGATTCGTCCATTTTTTGGACTCTGGTAGTGGTTGGGGGATGGGGAACTGCAGGGTGATGACGCCAAAGAGCTTGGTTCACTTGATGGGCTGCCTTGAGGTGAGCAGTACTGTGATATCTAAATGTGGAAAGCATAAATGAAAAAGAAAATACTTTGTTGTAGCACTGTTATTAGGGTAGATCCTTACATTTACAATGTAAACATCATCTGGGGTTTTTTTTGTTTCTTATTTTCAGATGAAACACATGGAACACTTTCATTTATTACCTTGTGAAAAGCCAACATAGAAACAGGAAGACTGCCACGGCGAATGTGTTTTTTGTTGGGACAGGAGGGTCTGGAGTTGGATTGAGGACTATAAGGTGGGCTGGAGTCGGGGCTTGGATTGTATTTAGAGCTGTGACAGCAATGTGCAGAGCTGGGATTCGTGCAAAACCTAGATAGTGGACAGGAGCACTGGATTCTGCCAGTTCCACTTCTGCCTGTATCCACACGGTCTCCAGGGGTGTCGAGTTGGCACAGAGACTCATCTGAACTTTTCAGTAGCACAGAAACTTCTTTATCATTTTCACCAGTTTGTGAATCGATTTTTTTGTTGCTACTTAAAATGGCTGAGCTGTAGTCAAGGCACTCATGTCTTTTGTCCAAAACTGTCCCTTTCCCACAGTCACATGGTAACTTTTTATAGGAAAGTAGGGACGGGCTACTGTGCTGTTTTGCATGCCACAGTTGGTCAGACGTTCTCCATACTTCATGGCTGTTATTTCCATATTTAATTTCTCTGCTCGGTATGGTCCCACAGGAAGGAGGTAAAGCATTCTGAGGTGGAACTGCAGGCCCAGTCTGTGTCTGAGTCTCTTCAGTGGCCATCACGTTTTTGGGTGGTGCTCTCGGCCGTTTTCTGTCTCCCTGCTGCCTTAAAAAAAGAAGCACTTAATGTTGATGGCAGCAATTCTACAAAGCATATATTGGCTGAAGTTTCATCAAATGTATGCAAATAAGTGATCAGTGTATTTGGCAGAAAATAATTCAATTGGATAGAAGAATGACTGAAAGATTTCATGTAATACCTCTGGATTTTATGTAGTTGAAAAAAGAGATGACTTAACGTGACACTCCGGAAAAAATCAATTTTTTTCTGTTGTTAACATGTCTGTAACATGTTTCTTGTGATTTACAAGACATATCAAGAGCAAAATCATTCCAAACTCCCAAGTATGTGTTTTCTGCTGTTATTGTCTGCTTAAGTTCCACCCCCCAAAAAAGGCAGATTTGGAATGCCCCGCCCCACCCCCCACTGCTCAGTCGTAGGCGGACGGGAGACTGGTTGTTAGTAAAAAGTAAACACATACAGTATTTGGCAACTACACATTTATCTCTCGCTTCGACCGTTTTCAGAAAAATGTTTCGCTTTTTACTTTTGAAGATATAGGCAAAACTTTAACATCCGGAAGCGTCTTGAACAAACTAGCAGCCCACCTACCAGGAGTCGCGGCGACCAATCATGTGCAAGCCCTGCAGGTCGGAAGCAAGGCGACCAATCACGTGCAAGCCTGCAGGTCGGGAGCGCAGCAACCAATCACGTGCAAGCCTGCAGGTCATGAGTGCAGCAACCAATCATGTGCAAGCCCTGCAGGACGCTAATTAGAATATTCATAGATCCGCGCATACTTAAGTAGGTGAAAAATTTAAAAGCTCTTTCCAAGCAATTCTTAGGCAACAAAAATTTTTTGGTGTCTAAAAAGCCACAATATACTATTTTGGGCAATACACATTTGTTTCTGAGGTGATTTTAGAACCGCCAAAGTGCACATTTAATCATAAAATTATACAACCAGTAAGTCACAGATTTTCTTTCATCTTATGTATATGTGTGACTAATCAAGAATATCAGAGTTATTTCTTTGATCAAAATTACTGGGACAAAGGCTAGGCCCCTAACAGAACATGTTTTGACCACATCTATCCATCCATCCATCCATCTTCTACCGCTTTTCCGGAGGTCCGGGTCGCGGAGGCAGCAGTTCAAGCAGAGAAGCCCAGACTTCCCTCTCCCCAGCCACCTGCTCCAGCTCTTCAGAGGGGATACCAAGGCGTTCCCAGACTAGCTGGGAGACATAGTCTCTCCACCGAGTCCTGGGTCTGCCCCGGGGTCTCCTCCCAGTGGGACGTGCCTGAAACACCTCAAGTGGGAGGCGTCCAGGAGGCATCCTAATCAGATGCCCATACCACCTCAACTGACTCCTTTCAATGTGGAGGAGCAGCGGTTCTACTCTGAGCCTCTCCCGGATGACTGAGCTCCTCACCCTATCTCTGAGGGTGAGTCCAGCAATCCTACGGAGAAAGCTCATTTCAGCCGCTTGTATCCGCGATCTCGTTCTTTCGGTCATTACCCAAAGCTCGTGACCATAGGTGAGAGTAGGAACGTAGATTGACTGGTAAATCGACAGCTTTGCCTTAGAACTAAGCTCCCTCTTCACCACAACAGACCGGTACAACGTCCGCATCACTGCAGATGCTGCTCCAATCCGTCTGTCGATCTCTCGCTCCATTTTCCCCTCACTCGTGAACAAGACCCCAAGATACTTAAACTCCTCCACTTGGGGCAGGAGCCTGTCCCCAACCCGGAGAGGACAATCCACCTTTTTCCGGCTGAGGACCATGGACTCGGACTTGGAGGTGCTGATTCTCATCCCAGCCGCTTCACACTCAGCGGCAAACCGTCCCAGCAAGAGCTGTAGGTCATTGCTGGATGAAGCCAACAGGACAACATCATCTGCAAACAACAGAGATGAGATCCTGTGGTCACCAAGCATGACACCCTCCATTCCCTGGCTGCGCCTAGAAATCCTGTCCATAAAAATTATGAACAGGACCGGTGACAAAGGGCAGCCCTGGCGGAGTCCAACTCTCACTGGGAATGACTCCGACCGAGTGTTGGCGGAGTGTTTGACCACATCTTAATCTATTAATTTACGTGATACATGTCCATCATGAATTCCCTGGATTTTTTTTTTTTAAATAAAAGTATATTATTTGAGATTCCAGTAACCTTGAGAGTGACTAAGAATACATGTCCATACAGTGTCGTCTGTCTTTGTGTTGTGGAAACAGAAGCTTACGCAGCTGTAAAAATCAGCAGATAAAGAACCTACCGAGGTCAGCCTGGAGAACTGAGGAATTTCCTTGATAGTATGGTGGGTGTCACAGCTTATAAGCCTGTGCGTGTCCCTGTAGGAGCTCCCTTAGTCTCAGTCTGGACATGATTTTGTCTCACGGTTATCCACGTTTAAGCCTAAGGGAGAAAAAAAAGGGACAAAACAAAAATCACTTTCAAAGTTAAAATCATTAAAAATGTTGAAAAAGAGGTATAAAGTTTAAAATAAAACAAACAACAGACATGCCAATGAAGAAAACAGAAAAGCTCAGTCACGTCAGTTTTTTTACCTGTTCAACTAAAGCTCTGAAGCATGTATTAGTCTGACCAAAATCCCCCTTGACACCAACACTAGCACAAGTATGGTGACAAAGGCAACAACAAATATTAAAAAAAATTATAACATATTAATGTCATAGCATCATCAAGGCAGTTTTATACCTAAATAAATGAAAAAGTTCGGACATCTGGACAAAGAGAGATAAAACCTTCCCATCCTTTTTCTCACTGTCAAATACACTGCAGATTCTACATATAAAAGCACTTTTTAATGAAATCGTCCATTGGTGATAGTGTCCATTAGTCTTTAAATAAAAGGCACATACTGTTTAAAAGAAGACATTATGTAAAAATAAGAATACAGCCAAAATGATCAAAAAGTGAGCAACAGTCAAAAACTGAAACTTAACAGTCCATTTAATGTTGGCATTAAATCACTCTACACATTAGGGTTATGAAATACATCCTTAAAAGACGAAGCTAGCCCACAACATGTATGCATGCTAATTGTGTGGTTCTGGTACCGTCATGGTGGCCAAGAACTGACAAACCTGAATAACTAGTGCCCAAAACCTTATAATTAGTTTGACCACAGCCCTTTTATTCTTTGCCAAAATGTGTGGGCCACAGTTGAAAAATGGGACCAACCCAGAGAGTAGGCAACAGCTAAACTTTAAGTTAGTGAGTGGTCTTAGTAGAGAGACAGGAATACACACACACACACACACACACACACACACACACACACACACACACACACACACAAACACTCTCTCTCTCTCTCTCTAAAGTGTCTGGTGTACGTCTGCAGACTCTTTTCAAGGCTCTGTATTATATTCACAAAGACAAGTAGGAAAGAACACAAATGCACCATTCATAATTATGGTAGACGGGTACGCCTTTTTACAACTTCAACTTCTGCGATTAGACAACTTTGCTGAAGCATTTCGACTGGATAAAACAACTTAATGGAATTTTATTTTAAAAAGAAATTAATAGTGGACAGAGGTGTACACACCCTGTTAAAATGCCAGGTTTATGTGATGTAAAAAAAAGAAATTAGACTATGATAAATCATTTCCAAACTTTCCTCACCTATCACCTATAAACAAATATGTATGGGGGAAAA
Source organism: Pholidichthys leucotaenia (assembly GCA_020510985.1). Lineage (NCBI taxonomy): Eukaryota > Metazoa > Chordata > Actinopteri > Cichliformes > Pholidichthyidae > Pholidichthys > Pholidichthys leucotaenia. The sequence continues at coordinate 406,113,246 of CM035836.1, read as the reverse complement.
AGTAAAAACAGTATAACAAGCTGTATGTATGAGTTCACACAGGGATAAACTAATACTTAGTTGAAGCACCTTTTGATAAAATTGCAGCATTCCGTCTTTTTAGGTAAAAGTTTATCAGCATGTCACATCTTGACTTGGCAATATATGCCCACTCCTCCAAGCAAGAGCACCCCAAATCGGTCAGACTGGCCTTTTTAGATCATCCCACAGATTTTCAATAGGATTTAGGTCAAGATTCCAGCTGGGCCATTCCAAAACATTAATTATTTTTAATTAAACAACAGTTAGTTCCGGCCAAGCAATTTGATTGCACAATAGGAATTCCAGTAATTAGTATATTCAACGATAATTGCACTTTAACGTTTCACTGGATATGCATCACTCCGCTTCAAAGGTGTTCTAGTAACCATTAATTACTAACAGTATTTTACTGTCAAGTCTTCAGACTTGAGAATTGCAACACTGTGTTGAATAACTTAATTTCCACAGTGAGGTACTGTTTGAAAAGAAATTATACCTCCGTGATCTGAAAGTCCCACACTTTTAAAAAAAACTTTTGTTATGTTCCGATCCACAGTGTACTTCAACTGTATTCCCTACTGCCTTCTCAGGGAATATCAGTTAACTGCCCTTCACAAAATTTTTCCAATTGAAACACCCTGTAACCGTTGGCCCCCTCCTCCGTGCGTTACCACAGTAACCATGGACATATACTGACACTATGGTGGATAATTTATAGTTTTTAAATACAATATTAATTCAAATATATTTTTATTACTATCAGTTGATATAAACAATAACCAACATCAGTTTAGCTTTTTAATAATGTTAGCAATAATAGTTTGTTTTACTCGTATTTGAGGTGCAATGGCTTATGGGTAATCTTGTCAACTTCTGGTGAAGTGATAAATGATTGTTCACTTCTTCCCTGCTCAGTTCTCAGTTCCCTTTGAACTGAAGACCATTCGCTCCCTTCAGTTTGGAATCTCAATATGGCAGAATACCCTGCACTGTCCACTTCGGAGTACACTACTGGGTGGTCGGAGTGCACCTTTCAAATTTACAAAGTCTGCCTTTCAGTCTAAGTAAGTTCACTTTCAAATATCCAGGTGTCAGATAAACTTTCAAAAAGGAGGTTTATTTAAAAACACTGGACTAAAAACTAATTAAAATTCAAGACGCTTCAGTGTTTATCCGAACACCATCATCAGTTGTAAGACGGCAGCAGGAAGTGTCTCTGGCCAATAAGTAACCTACAAGGAAGTCACATGACAAAAGGACAAAATGTCACATGACTTGTGGGAAAGTAGTCCAAGGTGTGCAACCAAAAAGGAGAAGAAAAAAAAATTAAAATGTAGTCCAATGTGTGTGACCAAAGAGAAGAATATATATATATATATATATATATATATATATATATATATATATATATACTGTATATATATAGTCCAATGTGTGTGGCCAAAGAGGAGAATATATACAGTATATATACAGTACACTACCGTTCAAAAGTTTGGGGTCACTTAGAAATTTCCTTATTTTTGAAAGAAAAGCACTTGTTTTCAATGAAGATAACTTTAAACTAATCAGAAATACACTCTATACATTGCTAATGTGGTAAATGACTATTCTAGCTGCAAATGTCTGGTTTTTGGTGCAATATCTACATAGGTGTATAGAGGCCCATTTCCAGCAACTATCACTCCAGTGTTCTAATGGTACAATGTGTTTGCTCATTGTGTCAGAAGGCTAATGGATGATTAGAAAACCCTTGTGCAATCATTTTAGGTCTGCAATGCTGTAATTGCTGCAAATGGAGGATTCTTTGACGAAAGCAAAGTTTGAAGGAAAAAATTATTATTTCAAATACAAATCATTATTTCTAACCTTGTCAACGTCTTGGCTATATTTTCTATTCATTTTACAACTCATGGTGGTAAATAAGTGTGACTTTTCATGGAAAACACAAAATAATTGTCTGGGTGACCCCAAACTTTTGAACGGTAGTGTGTATACAGTATATATATATATATACAGTATATATATAGTCCATGGTGTGTGACCAAAGAGGAGAAAAGGGGAGAGAGAGAAAAAACCTGCTGCTCCTCCCTAAAACTTGGGAATTGGAGCAAGTTCACTGTCCATAAAGTGCCAAGGAATAGTTTTCAACACAGCATTGTGGGATGACGACAGATGATGTCTCAGCCCCCCTCCTCTGTTAAGAGGAGGCCGTTCCACCTTGACATAGATGGCTTCCGTAACACCTCTTTCAAACCACCCCTCTTCTCTGTCCAAGATGTGCACATCTTGATCTCGAAAGGCGTGTTGTTTTTGTTGCAAGTGAGTATAGATGGCTGCTAGACAGAAGTCTGCCCTTGTATAAACATCGCTAAGCTATTTCACATCTGTTTAAAAAAACAGGTAATGCTAGAGTTGGATTTATTGTCTCGATTAACAAACCACAATACCTTTGTGGTGATGGATTCTATTTCATCTGAAAATGCTAAAAAAAAGTGAGTGAAGTGTACCGAAGCGAAATCGCTAGCATGCTAACTAGCCACCATCATTGGCTAGGTTTTGATTTCGATCCTTTCACGGTACTGACTCAACAGGTGGCTGGTATGTATTAATAAACAATGACTTTGTATTTGACAAGATTTGCACGGTGGCGCAGTGGTTAGCACTGCGGCAGCACAGTTTACCCTTGGCCGGGGGATCGTGGGGATTGTGGGTTGGATCCCAGCCCACGACCAACAGTGATCTGTGTGGAGTTTGCATGTTCTTCCCGTGTATGCGTGGGTTTACCCCGGGATTTCTCCGGTTTCCTCCCACATGCCAAAAACATGCAGGTTAGGTTAGGTTAATTGGAGACTCTAAAGTGGCCCTAGGTGTGAATGTGTGTGTGAATGGTTAAGGGATAGCGCCGTATCGTGGCTGCTTCATCCATCCAGGTGGTGGATGACCCTCAATTTCCCCTCTGGGGATCAATAAAGTATACTAAATCTAATCTAAAAAAAAAAAATTAATTTGTTTACATGTGTGTGAAATGACAAACATCTTTGACTGAGATGTTTAGCAACAGTTACTGGCTACATTTAGAAGGGACTATTTTTTTTCTCAGCTGCGCAAAATAACTGGTAAAACAAACAAATCATAACATTTTGTCCAGTATTGCTGTCATTTAACAAACTGTGCTTGTGGAACTGTTGTATAAAAGCAATATTACATTTGAGGTCATACGGAATCAATGAATATACAGTGGGGCAAAAAGTATTTAGTCATCCACCAATTGTGCAAGTTCTCCCACTTAAAAGATGAGAGAGGTCTCCAATTTTCATCACAGGTATACCTCAACTATGAGACAAAATGAGAAAAAAAAAATCCAGAAAATCACATTGAAGGATTTTTAATGAATTAATTGGTAAATTCCTCGGTAAAATAAGTATTTGGTCAGTAACAAAAGTTCATCTCAATACTTTGTTATATACCCTTTGTTGGCAATGACAGAGGTCAAATGTTTTCTGTAAGTCTTCACAAGGTTTTCACACACTGTTGCTGGTATTTTGGCCCATTCTTCCATGCAGATGTCCTCTAGAGCAGTGATGTTTTGGGGCTGTTGCTGGGCAACACGGACTTTCAACTCCCTCCAAAGATTTTCTATGGGGTTGAGATCTGGAGACTGGCTAGGCCACTCCAGGACCTTGAAATGCTTCTTACGAAGCCACTCCTTCGTTGCCCGGGCGGTGTGTTTGGGATCATTGTCATGCTGAAAGACCCAGCCACATTTCATCTTCAATGCCCTTTCTGATGGAAGGAGGTTTTCACTCAAAATCTCACGATACATGGCCCCATTCATTCTTTCCTTTACACGGATCAGTCGTCCTGGTCCCTTTGCAGAAAAACAGCCCCAAAGCATGATGTTTCTACCCCCATGCTTCACAGTAGGTATGGTGTTCTTTCTCCTCCAAACACGACAAGTTGAGTTTTTACAATAAAGTTCTATTTTGGTTTCATCTGACCATATGACATTCTCCCAATCCTCTTCTGGATCATCCAAATGCTCTCTAGCAAACTTCAGACGGGCCTGGACATGTACTGGCTTAAGCAGGGGGACATGTCTGGCACTGCAGGATTTGAGTCCCTGGCGGCGTAGTGTGTTACTGATGGTAGCCTTTGTTACTTTGGTCCCAGCTCTCTGCAGGTCATTCACTAATAATAATAATAATACATCAGTCTTATATAGCGCTTTTCTAAATACTCAAAGTACCCCGTGTGGTTCTGGGATTTTTGCTCACCGTTCTTGTGATCATTTTGACCCCACGGGGTGAGATCTTGCGTGGAGCCCCAGATTGAGGGAGATTATCAATGGTCTTGTATGTCTTCCATTTTCTAATAATTGCTCCAACAGTTGATTTCTTCACACCAAGCTGCTTACCTATTGCAGATTCAGTCTTCCCAGCCTGGTGCAGGTCTACAATTTTGTTTCTGGTGTCCTTTGACAGCTCTTTGGTCTTGGCCATAGTGGAGTTTGGAGTCTGACTGTTTGAGGTTGTGGACAGGTGTCTTTTATACTGATAAAGAGTTCAAACAGGTGCCATTAATACAGGTAACGAGTGGAGGACAGAGGAGCCTCTCAAAGAAGAAGTTACAGGTCTGTGAGAGCCAGAAATCTTGCTTGTTTGTAGGTGACCAAATACTTATTTTACCAATTAATTCATTAAAAATCCTTCAATGTGATTTTCTGGATTTTTTTTCTCATTTTGTCTCTCATAGTTGAGGTATACCTATGATGAAAATTGGAGACCTCTCTCATCTTTTAAGTGGGAGAACTTGCACACTTGGTGGCTGACTAAATACTTTTTTCCCCAATGTAGTAACTGTGGGTGTGATATGTCTAATGCCCGATTTGTGTAATATTGCTTAACTATTTAATGCACTCCCAAGATCATCATGTTCACTTGGTTCTTTATTCCAAAACAACACTAATCTCACCTGCGTGTGTCACAGTCAACTAACAGGTCAAACCAGAAACATCAGCAATGAACAGGTGCAACCTCAGTCACTGCACTGAACAGTATTTCTTTATTACTGACACATACCTGCCAACTTTTCAAACCTGAAAAGCCTAGTAGCTAGCCGGGGTCCAGGGGCCGCAGTGTCAAACAAATATTAGCATTAAATCAAGTTAAAATGTGGCTAACAACCTCATATTTCTTCAACAATCATGTTTCTATTTTCCTTAAATTGTCGATGCAGATATGCTGATGGAAAAGATCAAGGACAAACTCTATGGTAACTCTCAAGCATTGTTGTTTTCCATGGTGCACCCCTTAGCTTTCTTCAGTTGGTCTTTTGAATGGAACACACTGTGGCACTTGTTACCCGAAGCTGTCATCATCATTTTCCTGGTCATGAGGTTGCCCAGAACTTTAGTTGACAGACTGGACCTGAACTCAGTTTTGTTCTTGTTCACATGGCTGAATATGCGCTCACAGTCCGCAGTAATAATTCCTGGAAATGCTTTGGAGTATTCCTCACGAAAAGACTTGCCATGTGTGTGGATATGGATTATCATAGTCTAGGGATGTGATTTGGGGTTGGGGAAATTATCTGAAAATTCAGCAGGGGGTCTGGGGGACACAGTCCCCCAGCGGGGTCCGGGGCAGAACCCCGGTGGAGGGGCAAGGGGGGCAAAGCCCCCTGAAGCTCCTGGGTTTTTATGATTTTTAAGTACCAGAACTGTGCTTAAATGACATAAAACAAACAGCTGAATGCCACTTATTAGTGTATAATATTGACTTATGTTCCAAGAAGATAAAATCTCTGAACTTAGTTCAGAGATTTTTTGAGCTCTTCCATTTCCTCCTTCTTTGGTGGCATTTTTACTGACCTGTTGATAGTAAAACAATCTCTGCTGGTGTCGCCGGTATCCGATCCGACCGACCTCGAATCCAGCTGGGCCTCAGCTAGCCCCCTCCGCTGCTAGTCCTGCTGCTTACTGCCGCTGCAATTGAGCTCCTGTCCAGCCGGGGTACTGGCAGCTCCTCCACCGAGTCCCGCCGCCCACCGCCGCTGTAGTTGAGCTCCGATCCGGCTCCCGTCCAACTGTTGCCTCGGTTGGTTCCTCCGGCGAGCCTCAATCACCGGGGACGGAGTCACTTCTTTGTATCGGTGTTAGGTGCTACGACTAGCTATGGCGTTAGCTATAGTGATAGCGTTAGCTTAGCAAACGCTTCAGGTAAATTTAGATACGATTCCTAGCGATCTCGTGTTTGGAATTGCTTTCATGTTTTTTTTACGATTTAAAATTTTTGACTGAATTTTTAGTGAAAAACCGTAATTTTGATTAATAAAGCCGTAACCCGGAATGGGGTCTTGAAAACCGCAACCATTACGGCAAAACCGGAGTAGTTGGCAGGTATGCTGACATTCCTGCAACTTTACAGGATCCAAATATAAATGAATACACTTATTTATACATAGACCATCACCATTCTCAATGTGTAACTGTCATGAGCCGAGCCAGTGTTTCCTGTAGGCTCGGTTCTGACCGTTCTCTGTGGCTTGGGTGTCGGGTGATTTATGTATTGTGTTATCTTTTGAGTTCCTGTGGTGTTTATGTCTTGGTTCTTTTTCTTTTCCATGCCCGTAGCCACCGCTCTGGCCGGAAGCTGTTAGGCAGCCTCTTTGACCTACTTTTGTGTGGCCGTTGTCTATCCCTCGCCGGTCCAACCACGCCCCTCTCTCTTGACAGCCAGCTGATTCCTCCCTGGTAATTGTCTTTCCTGCGCCTCGCCCAGGTGTGCCCATTTTGTGGTGCCAGCAGTGTTTGTACTTAGGCAGCCTTTGCCAGTCAAGCACTGCTGGACCATTGTGCAGAGTCGTACGGACGTAAAACACCATATGTGCATTGTCATGTATTGTCTCTACGTGTTAGCCACGCCACATCTAGCCGTGGTTCTCTTGCGTCCACTCAGTGATACCGGCTCTGGGAAGCCAACGTGGTTAACTCGCACCTCCTCCTGTGTTCACTGGACGGTGTCGGTGCAGGAATGCCAACTGTAAGTCTGCTTATTTTGCAACTGTGTGACTCTTTTTGTTAAAAAATGTGTTGTGGTGTTAATCCTGCACGTAAATCCACTCTTCATTCCCCTCCTCTGTGCGCTGCGTAAAAGCGCACGAGGAGGCTTATGACAGAATGGTCCAGCCAGTAAAAAAGGATTTAGCGGGGTACACCCTCACATCACTTTTTTCTTTTGTAATTTTGCCACACCCACCTGTTTTTGCCTCACCATGACTTCGGCACGCTGCTCCCATGCCAGCCGGAGGAGATTAGTGGCAAGGCAACCCACGGTGGTGGAGGAATGGGCGTCAGCTGATATTCAAGCCTTCATAGATGAGGCCCACGAAGCCCGTGGTCCTAAGGCGAAGTGGAGCAGCCTAGATGCAGCTGAGGGAATTCTAGAAGCACATCCGGGACTCTGGAATTACCCTCAGTATGCAGACTTGATCGCTTTGGTCTACGCACTCCAGTGCATGTTTCCAGGTGTGGGGAGAGCGGTGTTTCTCGCAGAGCCCAAGAAGGGACGCGCTCCACAGCCTGCTCCCGTTCCCTCACTCACTTCACCATCCGCCTCGGCTGCCCAGAGCCAGCACCATCCCACAAGGAGACACTGGGAGAGGCCCTCCTCGTCCTCGACAGCCACCATCTCTCCTCCAGCTGTTGTGAGGCCTGCTAGGGCCGCCCCGGGAACGCCCACCTCCGTAGCCATAGAGACGGCTCCTCCACAATCCATGGTACGAAGCCAGATCACCGCAGAAACGGAGGGAGATGACTGTTCTCCTGCTGTGGCTGCCAACATCAAAGAAGGGGATGGCAGGCAGGTGTTTATTTCCGCCCCCCCCCCCATTCTATTCGATCTAATAACACTAAACCTTGTCTGTCTCCCGAGGGAGAGGCCCAGTCCTTGCAGTCCACTGGGTCCTCTCCTCCAGCTGCCGATACTGACTTTGTTTCTATTCCCTCCATGTCTCCTTCAACTTTTCCTGAGTGACCATTGGCCCTAGGTCAGAGCCATCAGATGGTGGAGGACCCAGTGGCTTCAGAGGATTCTTCCCTGAAGCCAGTACGGAGATGTCCCCCTGCTGCCACGCTGGAAGAATCCCCAGCAGTGGAGCTGTGGCAGGAGGATTACAGGACTGTTCCTACCATCTTGCCAGCAGCGGAAATGGTCGCTGCAGAATGGGAGCCGGAGTTGGACATCTTGGAGGCCGGACCTGAGTCTTCATCGTCTGGATCGATGGAATCCTGGACGGCGGTGGAACTTGAGCTCAGGAAAGTTTTCTCTCTTGTTTTTCTGATATTGTGTGAATATTGTGATATTGTGACGAGCTGTGAGGTTGCAGAGTTTTATTTTCCTCCAACATCATGAGACACACTGTAGCGCTGTGTTGTGCTGCGCTGTGCTGTGTGTGCTGTTTAGCCATGTGTAATATAAATGTGTTTTTAATGTGTGCCCTGATTTGTTTCTCAGTTGTTTTTAATATGTTTTAACAATCCAGTTCTCTTTATCTTAAGGCACACCATGACCTGGACAGTATGACCTGTTCTTAGACACAGCAAGTTTCTCACTGTTTATGAAACAAGGCTTAACCTTTATTTCTCACATATGTGTGTGTGTGCAATGAGATAGAACAGATGTTATATGTTTTGAGAGTCTGGCTGCAATCGCCTGGGAGCGGGGACTAGCCCCCCCGCTCTCTACGCGATTCCATGGGGGGGGGAAGTTGCCTGGCAACGAAGAGTGGCTCCTTCGTTGTGTACGTAACTCTACCCTTTAAAAAGCAGAGGTGTTTTGCCAAACAGTAGAGTCTGCTGTGGATTTCGCGCGAATTGCCAAGCTGATTGATGCACGCGCCTGCCAAAAGACTGCCAAAGGCTCTCCGGTCTTCTGTATTATTGGTAAGGGCTGATGAAATGACATGAAGTGCATTGATCTTTTGTATATGAAGATATGGTCTGTGGGGAATAAGGGAATACAGCTTATTCTAGCAGTCTGTCTAATGTGAATGCATTGATCTTTTGTGTATGAAGATATGTTCTGTGAGGAATAAAAGACACATTTTATTATAGCAGTTTTTGTCTCAATGTGAATTCTTTCCTGTGCGCCGACTCCTCACGAACCTGTCTAAATATTTTTCATAAAACACCATGTATATGCAAATTGTCCTCTGCTTCCTGCTGCCTCGCTGAGTGTGAAGATTGAATGTCCATGTAGATTGTGGTGGGTCACCACAGGGCTCCCCCCAGAACACTCAGCAGGAGTTGTGACCCCCCTCCCCCCGTCGTTTGGCTCCAGCTCCGGTAGAACTGTTGAAGAGCATGTCAGTCCGTGAGGGGGATGGGGGAGGGGTGGGAAAAAAGTGTGCTCCGCTCCGGGTTCCAGCACGTTGAACGGCCGTGGATCATGGGCGCACGGGCCGGTGTGTTTCGTGCATAATGGAACCAGACGGCGATCGGCCGGCTTTAGGGAGTGAGGTGCAGGAAAAGTGCTGTGCAGGAGGAGGGGATGGGGGGTGGGAGTAAGTGAGTGCCGGCCCGGGACGTCAAAGGTGTCTAGGCCGCACAAAAATTGCGTGTGGATCCACGATGGTGAGGGACTTTCCCAGTAAACCTGGCAGAGATCCACAGCAGCTGTGAAAAAAAACATTTTATCTGACTCCTCTCGCGGCTCGATCCAGCGAGGACGCGGGGATGCGTAGTGGCTGCGAAACAACTGCAGCTGTGTGAGGGTGTGAGGCAGTTTGGCTTTTAGGTGTGGAAGCAGCCCTAAAGCCCTCGGGGACAGCAATCAGCTAAATTTCCCTTGTGCGCTGTGGCTGAGAAACCCATACAAAGTCCTGTGTGCGGGTTGCACGTCTGCTTCAGGTGCTTGAACAGCCCTGAAGGTTCTGAGGGTGGCGATCGGCCATTTTTCTCGGGCATGTGCAGCGGCGGAGGACGCTGTATCGGTCTGTGGAGCCGGTTTGTCTCTGTGCGTGGTGCGCGCTTGGTGCAGTGACCATATAACTGGCAGTTGCACTGTCCGGAGTTTAGTCAGAGTCAAAGAGCTCGGTGGAAATCAACGCAGTCGGTGTCGATGACTGTATCCGTTCAGGCTGCTTCCTTCGTTTGCTCGTGTCGTTCATGGTGTGTTTTGGTCCCAGCGCTGCGCTCCGGTGAGGATGAAGAGGTTGCAGGCGTTCTCTGGTCCTCTGTGTCCACAGCGTGGTGAGAGGGAGTAGACGGTCATTCTCTCTCGTCATGTCACCAGTGTGGAGGGAAGAGATCAGGCGAGGGGCGCACCATGTCGCGTGCTGGGGCTTTCCCGGTCGGGGTCATCTCCGGGGTGTTCGCCTCGTGTTCCATTCTTCGTCAAGGGTCACCAGTGTGGAGGAAAAAATAAGTTCAGGCAAGGTACGATGAGCTGTGAAGTTGCAGAGTTTTATTTTCCTCCAACATCATGAGACATACTGTAGCGCTGTGCTGTGCTGTGTGTGCTGTGCTGTTGAGGCATGTATAGCAAGCACTTTTATACATGTTATACAAAGAGAGAATGCATGGCATATTTGCATATTGATATACTTATCAGTCAATACATATCAATCGCGTGACCAACTGGCGCCCGGACTTCCTCTCCTTAATCCAGGGATGTATAACAATAGTCCATTGTTCCGATTGTCTCCTAGGGGCTCTCTGTCCTTATGCAAATTGTCCTCTGCTTCCTGCCGGCTAGCTGAGTGTGAAGATTGAATGTCCATGTAGATTGTGGTGGGTCACCACAATATCAGTATTAGAGAGCTCTTGTCTGGCTCTAGGTGAGGAGAGTTGGGTGCAGCGCGCAGCTGCATCTGAACTCACCTCGCCGGGCTCAGCCGCTGCCGGCGACCCTAATGACCTGGTTTCTTTTCCCACTCCTGAGTTTTCTTCTAGGTTCCCCAGAGAGGAGCCAACGTCACCAGGGGTCTCCTTGGAACTGGGCTCACCGTCTGACGACGTCATGGGTCAAGCTCCTCTGCTGCCTGAGGCAGTCATGTGGACACCTCCGCAGGCTGAGTCTCTGTGGGTACGGTGTGCTGGCCTAGGACCCTCGAGGGGGTTGCGCCCCAGAATTAGTCCACCATGGGTGCTGCAGAGCTCCAGCTGGAGTCCACCGCGGGTGCTACAGAGCTCCAGCCAGAAGCCACCGTGGGTGCTGCAGAGCTCCAGCCGGGAGTAACCACGGGTGCTGCAGAGCTCCAGCTGGGGGCCACCACGGGTGCAGCGTTGGCCCGATCGGGGTCCACCGAGGATGCAGCGTTGGCCTGGTTTGGAGTACCGAGGGTGCAGCTGTGTCCCAAGCCGGGACCACCGAGGACGCTGCGGATCAGCCTGAGGACGCCGTAGCCTCCTTCTTCTCTCTGTTCTACGCTGTGGCGGTTTCCTTCCTACAGTCCAGTCACCCACCAGTGAGCCTCCCGGTGGGCAGGCCACCTCCTGCTTCATCCCGCTGGCACTGGTGGCTTAACAGCGCTGGCTGACCGCCGGAGGGACTGAGTCTCTGGGCCAGATGGTCTGTGTTTTCCGGCAGGCCACTAGACTCTGTTCATCGGACTTCCTGCTGGGCCTGGGACTCTGGCCGGCCTCCCAAGCCTCCACACGCCTTTGGACTTGGGGGGGGGGGGGGATTGTGGGCCCTGCGCGGGGTATTGTGTTCCCTCCTTTCCTGTTCCCCCTACCTCCCATCCGGGTTCGTGTTGTTGTTCCTGATGGTGGTGGGGTTCCTTTCCTTATGATGTTGCCGTGGGTGTCTGAAATCCACCCCTAGAAGGGGGGGCGCTGTCATGAACCGAGTCGGTGTTTCCTGTAGGCTCGGTTCTGACCGTTCTCTGTGGCTTGGGTGTCGGGTGATTTATGTATTGTGTTATCTTTTGAGTTCTTGTGGTGTTTATGTCTTGGTTCTTTTTCTTTTCCGTGCCTGTAGCCACCGCTCTGGCCGGAAGCTGTTAGGCAGCCTCTTTGACCTACTTTCGTGTGGGCGTTGTCTAGCATTCATCAGTCCGACCATGCCCCTCTCTCCACAGCCAACTGATTCCTTCCTGGTAATTGTCTTCCCCACACCTCACCCAGGTGTGCCCAATTTGTGGTGCCAGCAGTGTTTGTACTTAGGCAGCCTTTGCCAGTCAAGCACTGCTGGACCATTGTGCAGAGTCGTACAGACGTAAATTGCCGAATGTGCATTGTCATGTATTGTTGTTACATGTTAGCCACTCCACATCTAGCTGTGGTTCTCTTGCGTCCACTCAGTGATACCAGCTCTGGGACGCCAGCATGGTTAACTTGTTCCTCCTCCTGCGTTCACTGGACAATGTCGGTCCAGGAACGTCAACTGTAAGTCTGCTTATTTTGTAACTGTGTGACTCTTTTTGTTAATAAATGTGTTGTGGTGTTAACCCTGTGCGTAAATCCACTCTTCATTCCCCTCCTCCATGCACCATGCCAAGAAAAATTTAGGCCTGTAATTTTTAAAAAAGACCTGCACAGGAACCAATTTTTTAAAAAAAGAGAAAAGAGCCGTAAGAGACGTCGAAGAGCAGGACACGGCTTGAGAGCAGCAGGCTTGCTACCTGACACATGTATATATTTTTTTTGCTAAGAAAATAAATGAAGGGATGTCACTCCGCAAGTGAACAATGCAAGTCAAAACAGTCAAACCTAAAAAGCAGACAAAAATGTCTGCATTTTTTCTAAACATTCCTGGATGGTGCAGATGGCAGCTGTAGCTCTCCTGCTCTGGGTATGAGTAAGCACTAAATACCTGAACACTGTGATTGCTTTGATACTCGCATCTCTGGCATTTTTACAAGTAGCCTATTTAATTTTGTCGCCCCATGTCAAACTCATTGCAGATCAGTAGCTGATTGGAATACACCGATCTATAGTTCAGTGGTTGCTGCTCTTGTCCTCCGTTTTCATGAACTAGGTTGCAAAATGTACCCGACATAATTACTCTACCGTTTTTTTTCATGTCAGCACTCGTTTTATTTTTAAAAGAAGAGTACGGTGTGTGTGTGTTAAGCTTTTTTTTTTTTCCAGAGGGAGCTATCACAGACAAAAAGAGTAGCAGAGGTGCTCGTTATTGTGAGGTGAACCGGGATGTAGAAACAAGCACAAAGCAGAGCTGAACAAGGACCCCATCGAGCTATTGTCTCTAGCAGCCGAGATGGTTGGAGCGCTGCAGACTCAGGAGTGAGTAAAAAAGTGCTCTCTTTCTTCTCGCTGTGCTGTGACGTGACTGTAGTCTCTTCACCAACCACTACAATGTAAGTAATTTATGTTCATTATTATGTGTCTAGCAAGTTATAATGACCAAAATCCACCAAGTCAGTCACTTAAATCCATTAACAACCTCCAAACAAACTAAACCTGCCAACATTTAGATTTCAAAATATGGGAGGTTTTTCCTGCTGTCTGGTTGGCAAGGAGAGTTCTAAAAAATATAAATATATAGAAATATAATGGGTCATTAGTTAATTTTATTTCATTAACTATAATTTTATTTATACTTTTAAATTTCATTGAAATCAGAGTTGAAATTGCTCCATTCTGCCTCTGCAAAATTATGATCACAAGTTTCAATTACGAAGAAAAAAATTAAAATTTTTATCACAAACTAAAATTTATTAGAAAAACAGTAATTTCATTACAAAATAGACAAAAATTAGCCATAAAATAATCCACAAATTAAAGATAATGAAATCTCAGAAGTCGAGGAAAATAGTTGCAAATTTAGGTAAAAACAAATTTACAGAGAAAAAAGTAGAAAACTACAAGAAAATGGTTATGAATTTCAGAGAAACACCTCAGACGCTCAAGACTAAGTCATTACTCAAGTATTTTTTTTTTTAAGTGGGTGTTTTAGTACTCTTACTCAGCTTAACTGGTCTTTTTTGGAGTTTCTATCCATAATTATTAATTTCACGAGACAACACTGCTTTTACATGAGTACAGTTTGTGGCTACTATACCCAGCTCTGATCATATGCGAGAGCTAATTACTACGGTATTATGAATGTTTTTTTCCTTTGAGTGGCATGTGTTTTGTCATGTTTGCACAAGCTTCACATACAGCAACCCCCCCCCCCCCGCAAAAAAAAAATATATACACTACCATTCAAAAGTTTGGGGTCACTTAGAAATTTCCTTATTTTTGAAAGAAAAGCACTGTTTTTTTCAATGAAGATAACTTTAAACTAATCAGAAATACACTCTAATATCTAATATACATTGCTAATGTGGTAAATGACTATTCTAGCTGCAAATGTCTGGTTTTTGGTGCAATATCTACATAGGTGTATAGAGGCCCATTTCCAGCAACTATCACTCCAGTGTTCTAATGGTACAATGTGTTTGCTCATTGCGTCAGAAGGCTAATGGATGATTAGGAAACCCTTGTGCAATCAAGTTAGCACAGCTGAAAACAGTTTAGCTGGTTAGAGAAGCTATAAAACTGACCTTCCTTTGAGCAGGTTGAGTATCTGGAAAAATTATTATTTCAAATACAAATCATTATTTCTAACCTTGTCAATGTCTTGACTATATTTTCTATTCATTTTACAACTCATGGTGGTAAATAAGTGTGACTTTTCATGGAAAACACAAAATAATTGTCTGGGTGACCCCAAACTTTTGAACGGTAGTGTACATTGCCACCACACTAAAGTCTTTAACCCAGAGGAAACACTGGATCTACCGGCCACTTTATTAGGTACACCTGTCCAACTGCTCGTTAACACTTAATTTCTAATCAGCCAATCACATGGCGGCAACTCAGTGCATTTAGGCATGTAGACATGGTCAAGACAATCTCCTGCAGTTCAAACCGAGCATCAGTATGGGGAAGAAAGGTGATTTGAGTGACTTTGAACGTGGCATGGTTGTTGGTGCCAGAAGGGCTGGTCTGAGTATTTCAGAAACTGCTGATCTACTGGGATTTTCACGCACAACCATCTCTAGGGTTTACAGAGAATGGTCCGAAAAAGAAAAAATATCCAGTGAGCGGCAGTTCTGTGGGCGGAAATGCCTTGTTGATGCCAGAGGTCAGAGGAGAATGGCCAGACTGGTTCGAGCTGATAGAAAGGCAACAGTGACTCAAATAACCACCCGTTACAACCAAGGTAGGCAGAAGAGCATCTCTGAACGCACAGTACGTCGAACTTTGAGGCAGATGGGCTACAGCAGCAGAAGACCACGCCGGGTGCCACTCCTTTCAGCTAAGAACAGGAAACTGAGGCTACAATTTGCACAAGCTCATCGAAATTGGACAATAGAAGATTGGAAAAGCGTTGCCTGGTCTGATGAGTCTCGATTTCTGCTGCGACATTCGGATGGTAGGGTCAGAATTTGGCGTCAACAACATGAAAGCATGGATCCATCCTGCCTTGTATCAATGGTTCAGGCTGGTGGTGGTGGTGTAATGGTGTGGGGAATATTTTCTTGGCACTCTTTGGGCCCCTTGGTACCAATTGAGCATCGTTGCAACGCTACAGCCTACCTGAGTATTGTTGCTGACCATGTCCATCCCTTTATGACCACAATGTACCCAACTTCTGATGGCTACTTTCAGCAGGATAATGCGCCATGTCATAAAGCTGGAATCATCTCAGACTGGTTTCTTGAACATGACAATGAGTTCACTGTACTCAAATGGCCTCCACAGTCACCAGATCTCAATCCAATAGAGCATCTTTGGGATGTGGTGGAACGGGAGATTCGCATCATGGATGTGCAGCCGACAAATCTGCGCCTACTGTGTGATGCCATCATGTCAATATGGACCAAACTCTCTGAGGAATGCTTCCAGCACCTTGTTGAATCTATGCCACGAAGAATTGAGGCAGTTCTGAAGGCAAAAGGGGGTCCAACCCGTTACTAGCATGGTGTACCTAATAAAGTGGCCGGTGAGTGTATATGTACACTTTGACATCAAGTGACCTCTAGTGGCATGGCGGAGGGTTACAGATGCAATGTGTGTAAACTAGGCCCTCATCTTTTCCCAACCATAAAGATTTTGCTAACCTTAACCTAATAGCAACTAACCAAATCACGTAAAATTGTACATTTATTACCTAAAGGAAGTCAAATGTGAGATCAACAGTGAGTTACAAATGAGATGGCAACTAACAAGCAAGCTGGGGATGGTAACAGGAGAGAAAGTGCAATTTGTACGTCGTCTATGGTACTTCCACATTTGTACTGTGACTTAAAGAACCCCTACTATGCTTTTTTGGGTTTCCCCTTTATTTTTCTGCATTATTTGAGTTTTGTGACATTATATTGTTATCAAACCGGTTTCCTCCCGCATACCAAAAACATGTAGGTTTAGGGCGCTCGCGCACGCAGCGACCAGCAGCCGGTGGCTTGTCACCAGACTGCAAACCAAATCTACCTACGGGTACAAATAAGTAACAAAAAAAAAAAAAAAAAAAAATCCAAACAGCCCAAAGTTTCTCTGCACAAAAACTAGCTAAACTCCTTAGCAAGCTGCCCAACAGCAGTTTTTAAGAGCTTTTCTTTGTGAATTCTAGTCTCTCCTCCAGTCAGTCCTTGTGGTAACAGCTCATTTATTAATCCACAGTCATTCTACCCTATTTTTCCCTCCAGCATGACATGATAACATGGACCATTAGCATGACCAGCTTAGCATTGTGAATCAGTAGGAATGGTGTGCCTCTTTTTTCAAATTGTTTTCATTGTACTGGACTAGCTCCTTTATTAATACACTGTGGCACCATTCTGGCTTTTTTGTTATATTTTGGCCACAATAGCTGGGTAGAGATGTGGCTGCTAAAGTTAGCTGGTCTGAGCAGCCACAGCTGGGATGACTGACTGATTTTGTCTTTGACTCGTTATGTACAAACTGAGAAGGGAGGCTACTAGCCTTCAGCTTGGCTATGACTCAACATCTGTTTGTCTACACTACCGTTCAAAAGTTTGGGGTCACCCAGACAATTATTTTGTGTTTTCCATGAAAAGTCATACTTATTTACCACTATGAGTTGTAAAATGAATAGAAAATATAGTCAAGACATTGACAAGGTTAGAAATAATGATCTGTATTTGAAATAATATTTTTTTCCAGATACTAACCTGCTCAAAGGAAGGTCAGTTTTATAGCTTCTCTAACCAGCTAAACTGTTTTCAGCTGTGCTAACATGATTGCACAAGGGTTTTCTAATCATCCATTAGCCTTCTGACGCAATGAGCAAACACATTGTACCATTAGAACACTGGAGTGATAGTTGCTGGAAATGGGCCTCTATACACCTATGTAGATATTGCACCAAAAACTAGACATTTGCAGCTAGAATAGTCATTTACCACATTAGCAATGTATATTAGATATTAGAGTGTATTTCTGATTAGTTTAAAGTTATCTTCATTGAAAAAAACACTGCTTTTCTTTCAAAAATAAGGACATTTCTAAGTGACCCCAAACTTTTGAACGGTAGTGTATGTTCTATACATTCTATCCCTGCTAGACCCCTGTTTTCTAAACCAGATTATCTACCAACATTTGACCTCATAATTCCTTCATATATATTATTCTAGCTTATTTGAGTATAGCTTATCAATCAAAACTTTATTTATATAGCACTTTTCATACAAAGTTGTACCACAAAGTGCTTGACAAATTAATAATATGACAATTACACCCCCTCCCACCCAACCCCGCACAGATACACACACACACACACACACACACACACATCAGTGTGAGACATGGCCGAGCGCCAAGGATCCAGGTGTAGAAGCACCATCCTAGGGAGCCATCAACACGAGGGAAGCACCAAGTTCGTAGCTACAGGGACGCCATCTCTGCGACCACCCAAGACCAGTCACTGGGTGGGCAAGGGCAGTCACAGGTCACCGCCCTGCAGCTAGAACCAGGCAACCCCCTGTGGGAGGGCCCCCTATGAGGAAACACTGGAGTTAGGAAAGGATAACAAGATGAATAAAACTATCAATTATAAATAATAATAAGATACATAATTTGTTAATAAAAAGATAATTATGCACCCCCCATTTAAACTCAAAACGGTTTAAAATGTAACAGTATTTAATAACAACATGAATAATTACACCAAGAACAACATGAAATGAGTTTAAAATCAGAAATTAAGAAAATTAAAATAGGAAACTAATCAAAAGCAAGGTTAAAATAGTAGATCTTGAGCCTGCTTTTAAAAACATGAACATTGTCAGCAGCCCTGGGGGGGGGGGGGGGGGGCGGTATTCCACAAATCAGGTTTAGTGGCTTACCTTGGTACTCAGAGTTTGTGGTAACGGAATTTTCCATTCCAAAAAGTCAGAGTATGTACTGTATGTAACAAAGGCTGTGAACATAATCTGCTCCTGATGACGTTATGTTCATGTTATGTTTGGGGTATCTTTAAAATATTTAAACTTAAGAGGAACCACATCCACAAACAGAAGTGTGAATGCTGAGAATCAGATAACTTGTCACTCAAAATCGCCTTTAATAAAACAAACCATCAGTAATTTGTTTTTAACGCTCCTTTTTTATTTCCTGAACATCATTTTCCTGCTATCTTTACATGCAGATATTTAGATAGATTTATTATCTAATTTAGATAATACATTTATCTTTAATTTATAATAGATTTATTTATTTAGATAATAGATTTAGATAATAGATAATAAATAGATTTATCTAATTTATTAAGATTTTAGAAGTTGGCCAGAGAGTGAAACCTCTGCACTGAAAGATTGTTTTCTGCACACAGGCTGGGAGGTCTTCAAAATAGCAGCCTCCCAGGAAGACAAGACAGATGTGGAGGAGTATGCTGATACGGTCACCAGCTACATCGTGAAGTGCACAGAGGATGTCACTACAGTGAAGACCATCACTATGCGGGGTAACCATAAGCCCTGGATGACTGCAGAGGTGCGCTCGCTGCTTACAGCCAGAGATGCAGCCTTCAGAGTGAAGGACAGGATCGTCCTCCGCTCAGCCAGGTCTGCGCTCTCAAAGGGAATTAAGGCGGCAAAGCGCGCCTATGCGGAGAAAATCCAGGGTCACCTCTGTGACACTAGGAACACCAAGCAGAGGTGGCAGGGAGTTCGGACACTGACGGGCTATAAGTCTAGGCAGGGGGTCGATGATGACGACGATTCGCTTCCAGACAGGCTTAACGACTTCTTTGCACGTTTTGAAGCATCAAACTCGACAATCAGAGGGAGGGCCGGCCCACCCCCACCATCGGTCGGACCAGCTTTTACCATCAACACAGCGGACACACGGAGGACCCTAACCAGAGTCAACCCACGCAAAGCTGCAGGTCCGGACAACATTCCGGGACATGTGCTCCGAGACTGCGCGAGCGAGTTGGCGGATGTCCTGACTGACATTTATAACATCTCCCTGAGTCAGGCCATCGTTCCCAGATGCTTCAAGACCTCTATCATTGTACCGGTGGCAAAGAAACCAGTGGTGTCATGTTTGAATGACTATCGTCCTGTTGCACTGACACCAATTGTGATGAAGTGTTTTGAACGGCTTGTCAAACCACACATTACAGCCTGCCTCCCTGCATCACACGACCCACTCCAATTTGCATATCATTCAAACCGCTCCACGGAGGATGCTATAATCACCACCCTACACTCCGTCATCACTCACCTGGATCAGAAAGACACCTACGCCAGACTCCTGTACATTGATTTCAGTTCAGCATTCAACACCATTATTCCCCAGAGACTGATGGAGAAATTACTACTTCTCGGTCTGAACACCGCCACATGTCTCTGGATCCTGGATTTCCTGACTGAGAGACCTCAGTCTGTCCGGGTTGGAAACAACATCTCCAACTCTGTCACGCTGAGCACTGGATCCGCTCAAGGCTGTGTACTCAGTCCACTGGTGTTTACACTTCTAACACATGACTGTGTATCCAGACACGAGGGGAACCAGATTATTAAGTTTGCAGACGACACCATGGTGGTGGGACTTATTCAGAGGGATGAGGAATCAATATACAGGGAAGAAGTGAGAGACCTGGAGGGCTGGTGCAGGGAGAACAATCTGGTGCTCAACGTGGACAAAACGAAGGAGATGATAATCAACTTCCGGCGGTCACAGCCTGAGCACGTCCCCCTCAGCATCGGCGGCCGTTTAGTGGACAGTGGAGAACATCAAGTTCCTCGGAGTGCAGATCTTGCAGGACCTGACCTGGAGCAAGAATTCCTTGGGGATCAGGAGGCGGGCTCAGCAGAGACTGCACTTCTTGAGGAAACTCAAACAGGCCTCTCTCCCCATCTGCATCCTCAGGACCTTCTACAGAGGTGTGGTGGAGAGTGTTCTGACGTACTGCATTGCTACATGGTACTCCAGCTGCAGTATGTCAGACAAAAAAGCCCTGCAGAGGATAGTCAAGGGGGCTGAGAGGGTAATTGGAGTCTCCCTCCCCTCTGTCCAAGAACTTTTTCAGAACCGTTGTAGAAGCAGGGCACTGAACATTGTCAAGGACCGTTCTCACCCTCTGCATAAACACTTTGAACTTCTTCCATCTGGTAAACGATTCCGGAGCATCAGAGGCAGAACCACCAGACTGATCAACAGCTTCCTTCCACAAGCTGTCAGGATGCTGAACAGTTGACCCGGAATCTCTCATACACACTACTGCACCTACGGACATTTTGTATATTATTTGTACAGTATATTATAGTTAGTTAGGGTTTGTTTTTGTTTTTTTCCCCCAAGTATGTCTCAGGGATGTGTGAATGGATGGGGGTGGGGGGGTGAAGCTATGTGTGAGTGTGTCTTAAATCATGCTGCTTCTATTTATATGGATGCCGAGAGAAACGCAATTTCATCTTGCCTGCACTACAGTTGTATGTACAACAATATAACAATAAAGTTTGATTTGATTTGATTTGATTTAATCTTCAAATCTATTTTCTGATATTTTTTCTATTGAGATAGATTTTGTACAGATCCTTTGCTGGTAACTGCAATGAAATTCTTACATTTAGTGATCTTAAAGGTAAAATATTCATTTCTGTTTAGCAGTAATATGTCTCACATTAAGATCAATAAAATCAGTTTCTTATATTGTCAAATTGCTGCACAGATTTAAGATAAGATAAGATGAGCCTTTATTAGTCCCACAACGGGGAAATTCCAGGATTGCAACAGCACAGGGATAGCAACACTCAGAGCAACAATCAGAAGGCAAGAAAAAAAAAACAAAAACAAGCAAGCAAGAGCAGCTAATATACATATGTACATATTACTATAAAATATATATATACACACACACACAGACACACAGTGCAGAGCATCGTAGCTGGATGGAATAAATATATGAATATATAAACACACAGTGCGGAGCATTGTAGCTAGATGGAATAAATATGTAAATATATAAACACCCACAGTACGGAGCATTGCAGCTAGGTGGAATAAATATGTAAATATATAAACACACACAGTGCGGCGCAATGTAGCTAGATGGAATAATATGTAGATATATAAACACACAGCGCGGAGCATTGTAGCTAGATGGAATAAATATATAGATATATAAATATAAACACACCCAGTGCGGAGCATTGTAGCTAGATGGAATAAATATGTAAATATATAAACACACACAGTGCAGAGCATTGTTGCTGGATGGGATGAAACAGCACAACCGTCTACTTAGTTATCCTACATGGTATGATTATGTGCCCATACATATTCTCACTCTCCATAGCGACCGGTATTTTCCTAGTTGTATGCCAGAGGGGACCATTGTGTACGTCTATTGCATCTTTTGCATTCAAAAAACTATTAGTTTGTTATGTCTTTTTGCTATCTCTGCGAGCAGCCCTGCTTAGGTTGTACAGTCTGACAGCCGTTGGTAGGAAGGACCTGCGAAACCTCTCGGTTGTGCACCTGGGATGATGTAGTCTGCTGCTAAATGAGCTCCTCAGTGCATTCAGTATGTCCTGCATAGGGTGGAACTCGGACTCCAGCAGAGATGACAGTTTAGCCACCGTCCTTCTCTCTCCTATCTCCTCCACCGGATCAAGGCGCTGCCCCAGGACAGACCTAGCTTTCTTGATCAGTTTGTTCAGTCTCTTCCTATCGGCTGCAGTAATGCCACTGCCCCAGCAGACCACTCCAAAAGTGATGGCTGATGCCACCACCGTGTCATAGAATGTCTTCAGTAGCGCCCCTTGTACACCAAAAGACCTGAGTCTCCTCAGCAGGAACAGCCTGCGCTGTCCCTTCTTGTAGAGTGCGTCAGTATTGTGTGACCAGTCTAGTTTATTGTTCAGATGAACACCCAGGTACTTATAGGATGTCACCATCTCGATGTCTGTTCCCTGTATATTTACTGGTGCTGTGAGGGGTTGTCCTTGCCTGCGGCAGTCCACCACCAGCTCCTTAATTTTCCTCGCGTTGATCTGGAGGCAGTTCCGATGGCACCAGTCCACGAAGTCCTGGATAAGCCCTCTGTACTCAGCTTCATCTCCATTGGAGATGAGGCCAACGATCGCAGAGTCATCAGAGAACTTCTGTAGATGGCAGTGTGTTGTGTTGTGTGAGAAGTCCGCAGTATAAAGAGTGAACAGGAAGGGAGCCAGCACCGTTCCCTGGGGGGCCCCTGTGCTACTGATGATCGTGTCGGACACACAGTCCCGTGTTCTCACAAACTGAGGCCGGTTCGTGAGGTAGTCCAGGATCCATGATGACAGGTGCTGGTCCACCCCTGCGCGCAGCAGCTTGTGCTTCAGGATCATCGGCTGGATGGTGTTGAAAGCACTGGAGAAGTCAAAGAACATGATCCTCACCATATTCCCGGGCTTCTCCAGGTGGGACAGAGAACGGTGAAGGAGGAAGATCACCGCATCCTCCACCCCAATGCCATGCTGGTAGGCGAATTTTTGGAGGAGGATCCACTACACTGCTCTGTTCAGTCTCTTATGGAACAGAAATAAGTTCTGCTGCAAATCCTCTGTCTTCAAACAACACAGCCACATACTGGATGCTTGGCATATATTGTCCATATAGTTTAGTGGACCCTCTGGACCCTCTATGTGTACTTCCATCAAAGCTGATGCAGTCTCCTCTTCAGCCTTTTAATTGCATTGACAGTCTTATGGACTTTTGCCTAATGAAGGATAATTTGTCAAAAAGGGAAAAAAAAAAAAAAACATATTTAGATTACAAGATGAGGACATCATCTTGGACTGTGACTGATAAAATTATAAAAAAGTTAAAATAAAAATCCCACATTCATTCAATGAAAAAAGTGAGCTTGTGAGGGAAATTGGCTGAATGGAAAAAACCCTTAAAAAGGCTTGTATAAATTAACACAACAGCAAGGCTTGCACAGTGATGCCTAATTGTAATTGCAATATGGGGAAAAAAAAATAAAATCCATACTGTATAATCTGATTATCTAGGTACTGGGGGGGGGGGGTTAAAATCCTTAACAGAGGGTCATAAAATAAACAATGAAGGATGGAATCATCAGACTTTCTTACATTTTGCCAGGGCAGAACCCAAATATTCTCTTATCTGGATATCTGTTCATGACAGTGGGATTCATTTTTTTAATTTGGTATTTGGATATTTGCTCCTTCACCCAAACTGCTCAATTTTAACCATGTTTTTTTTCCACAATATTTTTTATTGAACCTTTTGTTTGTTTGTTTTTTTACAAACATAGCACACACAGTCAGACACTAACACAAAAGTAATTTAAAAATTAAAAAGAACAATAACAAAATAACAAAAAAAATGTAATAAAAACAACAGCCATTAACAAAAACAAGTCAACAACAATGCTTCTCTGTTTAGTCTAGGTAATCTATTACATAAAAATATATAATATACATTCACCAGCTTGGAATTTGCAAGGTCCACACATATCATTCACCTTCTTCTTCATAAGTTATGTTTAATTTCTTTACATAATCAATGAAAGGTCTCCATATATTCTCGAACACATTTTCCTTTGATTTCAGTATATATGTTATTCTTTCTAGTGGAAGGTTTGTTAACATCTGTCTTAACCACTGAGTCACATCTGGTCTATGAGTCTTTTTCCACAGTAATGCAATACATTTTTTGGCATTAAGCAAACTGAGGTCTATGAATGCTCTTTCACTCTTATTAAAGTTATGTTTTTCTGGGTACAGACCCAACAAAAACAATTTAGGATTCAATGTGATTTGTTTTGAAATTATTTTTTCAATTGTTACCCTCACCTCTTCCCAAAACATTCTGATTTTTCTACATTCCCATAAACAGTGAAATAGGGTTCCTTTACTTTCCATACATTTTGTGCATGTATCTGGTATGTTTTTGTTATATCTATTTAATTCCACTGGTGTAACATACATCCGCATTAACCATTTGAAATGTATCAGTTTAAGACGTACATTTATTGATTTGGTTTGAGCTCCTGCACAAGCCATTTCCCATTGTTCCTCTGAAATTTCAATTTGCAGGTCTTCTTTCGAGTAATTCAGTCTTTTCTGTGAGTTTTCACATGAGTATAGTGTCAATGAGTTATAAAACTCTGAAATAATACCCTTTCTCTTACTATCTTTCATCAAAATTTTTCCCAAAGTTGAATAAGTAGGTCGGGTGAGAGCATTATTTTGATTCGAACGAATAAAATTTCTAAGCTGAAGATATTTAAAAAAGTGTGTTCTATTAAGATTGAATTTAATCCTCAGTTCTTCAAAAGACATTATGTTATCTGAGCGTGACAAATATAAGTCTTGAATCTTTTGAATCCCTTTTAAATTCAATACTTTAAATACAATATCAGCTCTCCCTGATGTAAAATATTGATTACCCCATATTGGGCTAAATTGTGACAGTGAGTGTGGTTCTTTTAAATATTTTTTGGTTTCACACCATATTTTGATCATGTGCTTTACAATTGGATTTTTAACTTGTTTCTGTAATTTTTTAGCCGAGTCTGAATATATGAATAAGGAAAGAGGTAAAGGTAAATTGTATGATTCCATTTCAGTCCAGTGAGGAGGATCCTTTGATGAAAAATAATATGTCATAGACCTCAGTTGTGCTGACCAGTAATACAACATAAAGTTTGGACATTTCAGACCTCCACGATCAAATGGTAAATATAGTAAGGACAAACATAATCTAGCCTTCCTATTGTTCCATATAAATTCCACTAACTTTTTTTTAATTCTTCAGAATAGATCTGAAGGTGGTGGTAAAGGAATGTTTTGAAATAAATAAAGTATTTTTGGTAAGATATTACTTTTAAGTATATTAATTCTCCCGATCATCGACAATGGTAGTGACATCCATCTCTGAAGCAACTCATTAATATTTGTCATTAAGGCTTCATAGTTGGCATTGGTGACTGATTCTAGCTTAGGCAAAATTTGGATTCCTAAATATTTAAACTGATTTATAACATTGAATTGGTTTACCTCAGGAGCTGGATGATTTCTCTGGGTCTCATTTAACATTAATATTGAAGATTTTGTTTTGTTTATTTTATATCCTGATATATCCCCGAAGTTCTTTATTAAATTTAACAAGGTCGGAATTGATTTTTTTAAAAATTCGACATAAATAAAATTATGTCATCGACATACAGGGAAATTTTATGTTCTGTTGGTCCTACTTTAATTCCATATATTTGTGGATGTAAACGTACTGCCATCGCTAAAGGTTCAATTGCCATAGTAAACAATAAGGGTGAAAGTGGACAGCCTTGTCAACATCCTCTATTGATTTTTATTGATTTTGAGATATTGCTGTTTGTTAAGATTTCTGCTGTAGCATTATTGTATATTATCTGGACCCATTTTATGAAATTATTTCCAAGTCCAAACCTTTGTAGGACTTCAAAAAGATAGGGCCATTCGACCCTATCAAAGGCTTTTTCGGCGTCCAATGATGGGAGAGCTGTGTCCGGTGCTTCTTTATTGGAATAAATAATATTAAATAGTCTTCTTACATTATGGAAGCCTTGTCTTCCCATTATAAAGCCATTCTGATCTCGGTTAATAATATTTGGTGGCATTTCTTGTAGTCGTCTTGCTAAAATTTTACAGATTATCTTAAGGTCAGCATTTAATAGGCTTATTGGTCTCATGTTTTCACATTTATTAGGGGGTTTACCTGGTTTTGGCAACAGTATAATTAAGGCATTATTCATGTATGGTGGTAAATTACTATTTTGAAATGCTTCCAAAACCATTTCCAAAAGTGGTTTTATTAATTTATTCTTAAATTTTTTATAGAGGTCAACTGGAAGACCATCTGGTCCTGCTCTTTTTCCTGATTTCATATTATCAATGGCTAGCCCAACTTCTTCTTGACTAATTTTAGACTCCAGTATCTCCCTGTTTTCATTTGGAATACACGGTATAGATAATCCACCCAAAAACCCATTTAGTTTTGTTAAGTCAGTTTCATTTTTTGTATTATATGATTTTTCATAATAATCTCTAAAGGCACTATTAATTTCTAAAGTATCTATAACTGCCTGTCCATTACTTATAATACTGGTAATTGGTGTTTTAGATTCTAATTGTTTAATCTGCCATGCCAATAATTTTCCTGATTTTTCACCTTGTTCATAAAAAGTTTGCTTCAATCTTAGAAGACTCGAGGCAGCTCTATTCGCTGATTTTTTTTATCATATTCAGCTCTCAAAATCGGATTACTCACCAAGAAGTACTTCTACTAAGAGCGCAATACAATGAAATATCTTCAATAAAAGCTTTATCAGGTTTACTACGACTTAAACAGACATTCTATGACCAAGGTGAAAAACCCGGCAGAGTGCTGGCATGGCACATCAAACAAATGCAGAATGAAAGACTTAAAACTTCATTACAAAATGGTAATAATGAGACTATTGTGGACCCAACTGGAATAAATGAAACCTTCAAGAATTTTTTTGAAAAGCTTTATAGTTCAGAAATAGGCCTAGATACATCTGAATTAAATAATTTCTTGGACCACATTCAGATTCCCAGGATATCAGAAGAAATTAAAGAAGAACAAGAGAAAGACATAACTTTAATGGCATTATCTGCTGCCATTGACAGTATTAAAGGAGGGAAAACCCCGGGGCCAGATGGGATACCCATTGAAGTTTATAAAATGTTCAAACATAGAGTTATGCCACCACTATTAGAAATGTTTATGGAATCTTTTCTTAATGGAATCCTTCCAACATCCTTAAGAGGAGCTCTAATCAATTTGTTGCCAAAACCTGGCAAACCAAATAACAAATGTGAAAATTTTAGGCCAATAAGTCTTAAATGTGGATTTAAAAATTTTGAGTAAGATTATAGCCAGGCGACTTGAGAAAATTATTCCAAATATTATTGACAAAGATCAAAATGGCTTTATACAAGGTAGGCAAGGCTTCCATAATGTTAGGAGAATCCTAAATATATTGATTGAGGAAAAAAGGGGCAGCAGATACAGCATTACTGTCATTAGATGCCGAAAAAGCATTTGACAGAGTGGAATGGCTATATTTATGAGATCCTTACACGTTTTGGTTTTGGAGAAAACTTTAATAAGTGGATAAAACTATATACAGAGCCATATGCTGAAATCATGACTAATCGTAATATATCTAAATCTTTTAAAATACAAAGAGGATGTAGACAAGGAGATCCCTTATCCCCTTTACTGTTTATTATGGCTATAGAACCTCTGGCAATAGCTGTAAGAATGCACCAAAACATAACAGGCATATTAGTTGGGCAACAGAATCACCGTCTAGCCCTATTTGCGGATGACATAATAATCTTTCTGAATAAGATGGAAATATCCATTCCTGAATTATTAGACCTCATCAATATATTTGGAAAAATCTCAGGATATAAATTAAACAAATCAAAATCATCAATTATGTTCCTAAATCAATTAGAAAGTAAAAACCCTCCTAAAATAGCCACTCAATTTAAAATTGTGGATTGCTTCACATACCTGGGTATCCAAATTGTCCCACAACTTAAACATATTATAGCATGTAATTATGAACCACTAATGGAAAAAATCTCAAAATCACTAGATAGGCGGACACATATACCAATATCACTAATAGGTAAAATAAATGTCCTTAAAATGAATATACTGCCTAAACTATTGTATCTATTTCAAAATCTTCCACTTCCTCCTCCAAGTAACCTGTTCACTCAGCTAAAAAGATTGTTCATCAGATTTTTGTGGAATAATAAACGTCCCCAGACACGACTGTCATTACTATACTAACCCTTTGATAGAGGGGGACTTAAATGTCCCAACCCACTCTGGTACTATTGGGCAGCACAATTGAGAACAATGCTGTTCTACTTCACAGAAAGAGATGCTCCTCTCTGGAAAGAAATGGAGGATCTCCAGCTAAGTCTACCCCTCCCTACATACAGTGGGGCAAAAAAGTATTTAGTCAGCTACCAATTGTGCAAGTTCTCCCACTTAAAAGATGAGAGAGGTCTCCGATTTTCATCATAGGTATACCTCAACTATGAGAGACAAAATGAGAAAAAAAAAATCCAGAAAATCACACTGAAGGATTTTTAATGAATTAATTGGTAAATTCCTCAGTAAAATAAGTATTTGGTCACCTACAAACAAGCAAGATTTCTGGCTCTCACAGACCTGTAACTTCTTCTTTAAGAGGCTCCTCTGTCCTCTACTCCTTGCCTGTATTAATGGCACCTGTTTGAACTTGTTATCAGTATAAATGACACCTGTCCACAACCTCAAACAATCAGACTCCAAACTCCACTATGACCAAGACCAAAGAGCTGTCAAAGGACACCAGAAACAAAATTGTAGACCTGCACCAGGCTGGGAAGACTGAATCTGCAATAGGTAAGCAGCTTGGTGTGAAGAAATCAACTGTGGGAGCAATTATTAGAAAATGGAAGACATACAAGACCACTGATAATCTCCCTCGATCTGGGGCTCCACGCAAAATCTTACCCCGTGGGGTCAAAATTATCACGAGAACGGTGAGCAAAAATCCCAGAACCACATGGGGGGACCTAGTGAATGACCTGCAGAGAGCTGGGACCAAAGTAACAAAGGCTACATCAGCTGGGTAGACGGTTATGCTGTTTCATTCCATCTAGCGGCAATGCTCTGCACTGTGTGTGTTTATATATTTGCATATTTGTTCCGTCTAGCTGCAATGCTCCGTACTGTGGGTGTTTATATATTTATATATCTACATGTTATTCCATCTAGCTACATTGCTCCGCACTGTGTGTGTTTATATACTTGCATATTTATTCCACCTAGCTGCAATGCTCCGTACTGTGGGTGTTTATATATTTACATATTTATTCCATCTAGCTACAATGCTCTGCACTGTGTGTTCATATATTCATATATTTATTCCATCCAGCTACAATGCTCTGCACTGTGTGTCTGTGTGTGTGTGTATATATATATATTTTATAGTAATACGTACATATGTTTATTAGCTGCTCTTGCTTGCTTGTTTTTTTTTTCTTGCCTTCTGATTGTTGCTCTGAGTGTTGCTATCCCTGTGCTGTTGCAATCCTGGAATTTCCCCGTTGTGGGACTAATAAAGGCTTATCTTATCTTATCTTATCTTATCAGAAACACACTACACCGCCAGGGACTCAAATCCTGCAGTGCCAGACGTGCCCCCCTGCTTAAGCCAGTACATGTCCAGGCCCGTCTGAAATTTGCTAGAGAGCATTTGGATGATCCAGAAGAGGACTGGGACAATGTCATATGGTCAGATGAAGCCAAAATAGAACTTTTTGGTAAAAACTCAACTTGTCGTGTTTGGAGGAGAAAGAACACCATACCTACTGTGAAGCATGGGGGTGGAAACATCATACTTTGGGGCTGTTCTTCTGCAAAGGGACCAGGACGACTGATCCGTGTAAAGGAAAGAATGAATGGGGCCATGTATCGTGAGATTTTGAGTGAAAACCTCCTTCCACCAGCAAGGGCATTGAAGATGAAACGTGGCTGGGTCTTTCAGCATGACAATTATCCCAAACACACCACCCGGGCAACGAAGGAGTGGCTTCGTAAGAAGCATTTCAAGGTCCTGGAGTGGCCTAGCCAGTCTCCAGATCTCAACCCCATAGAAAATCTTTGGAGGGAGTTGAAAGTCTGTGTTGCCCAGCGACAGCCCCAAAACATCACTGCTCTAGAGGAGATCTGCATGGAGGAATGGGCCAAAATACCAGCAACAGTGTGTGAAAACCTTGTGAAAACTTACAGAAAATGTTTGACCTCTGTCATTGCCAACAAAGGGTATAAAACAAAGTACTGAGATGAACTTTTGTTATTGACCAAATACTTATTTTACCGAGGAATTTACCAATTAATTCATTAAAAATCCTTCAATGTGATTTTCTGGATTTTTTTTTTTCTTATTTTGTCTCCCATAGTTGAGGTATACCTACGATGAAAATTGGAGACCTCTCTCATCTTTTAAGCGGGAGAACTTGCACAATTGGTGGCTGACTAAATACTTTTTTGCCCCACTGTACCTGTATTCGGCAAGCACTAAAATCCTTAAAAAGAATACAAAAAATCCTATTGTGAAAAACATGACTGTAGTGTGGCATCAACTTAAAAAATATATTAGAGAAATGTCCTCTCTCTCTGTCTTCAGCCCAATATGGAGGAATGACTCCTTCCCACCGGGAAAAGCAGATGGGGGATTTAAATCTTGGGTTATGAAGGGGCTGGGGAAAATAGGAGATCTGTACAATGTGCAAAAGGTGTTGATGACATTTGAAGAAATAGTTGAAAAATTTAATATACCCCGTAATCATTTCTTTAATTATCTGCAGTTGAGAAATTTCATTAGATTACGACAAAATCAAACATTAGACATCCCTGAAATGTCTGTTATAGAGAAACTAATGAACACGAATTGTCTAGGGAGGGGTTTAATTT
Organism: Pholidichthys leucotaenia; assembly: GCA_020510985.1. NCBI lineage: Eukaryota > Metazoa > Chordata > Actinopteri > Cichliformes > Pholidichthyidae > Pholidichthys > Pholidichthys leucotaenia. Next base: position 406,082,246 of record CM035836.1, on the reverse strand, counting down.
CCAAAATGTATAAATGCCTGGTGGATGGATGTACAGAAACATCTATGGAACGGCTGGGGGCATGGAGAGAGGATCTACAGGAGGACATCTCAATGGTAGAGTGGGAAGAAGCATGCACTAAAGCACAATCAAGAACCACTAACACCCGCCTGAAATTACTGCAATATAATTGGTTGATGCGATCGTATGTAACTCCAGAAAAGCTAAACAAATATAATAGTGTTATTCCTGATATTTGTATCAAATGTGAGAGAGAAAAGGGTACATTTTTCCATTGTACTTGGCAATGTACAGAAATACAAAAATTCTGGCAAGAAGTGAAACAATACATTCAGAATATTTTACAGATTCAAGTACCCTTAATCCCACAGCTGTTTATATTAGGTTTGTACCCAGAGAATTTGAAAATTAAAAAAAATCAACAATTATTTATAGATTTAAGTATACTAATTGCAAAGAGAGTAATAGCCATATCCTGGAAAAACACCAGAAGACCAGGAATCAACAAGTGGTTGTCTGAGCTCTCTACCACTCTCCCTTTGGAGAAAATCCCCTACACACTAAAACATCAAGAACATAATTTTCATCACATCTGGGACCCCTTCATTTCCTATATATCAGGAACGGACTTGTCACATGTGATGGAAGAGTGTGGAGACGCGTGAACAGTGGCCCTCTGTAATACTCAACTTTGCAGGAATGTTTTGTTTTTTATCCTTCTCTACTATTTAATGGACTATAATTATTTGGACCCCCATCCAAAAATTGGAACAATTGGGAAGGTGGGGTGGGGTTGATATGTTTGATATGTTTGTTCAATATGTGTAACTGTATTTCTTTATGTTGTGAAAACAATAAAAAGAATGTTCACAAAGAAAAAAAATCTCCAACTGCATCTGTTTTTCTTAGAATGTCAGTTTCTGTGCAAATGTTTTCACACTTCCTTTATTGCTTGTTTCCTTTATTGCTTTTCACACTCTTTTTACTGTCTGTTCTGCATGCTACAGCTTACAGCTTTGAGGTCACACATTCACGCACACACTTCATGACATTTGCTGAAATCAAATAGAATGGGTCAGCTCGCAGCTGTTCCCAACACATGGATGAAAGAATACAGATTCAATGAGGGACAAACCCCTCCTCTTTGTGTGAGAGAGTGGGTGAGCATTAGTGTGTGGTCAGGTTTTATAAAAACTGTAAGTTCCAGAATTCGGGAGCACTCTCTCGGGGCATGTACCTAAGAGGTGTTCTAGCGCTGCCTGTACCATACCTCAATTTCAGTAAAATAAGTGAAAGTATATTTCATCTCTCAGTCTGGTTATTTGGCCTTCGTATAAAAGAACTGGGGGTGAAAGCATTTTAGACTCAACACAGGTTTATTTATGGTCTACAATCATGCATGTTACTTTTAAAGGCCAACCGCAATGGCTTAAACTCCCTCTGAAATGCGATACTTATGCCTCAAAATTTTGCCCGTCAATGCTTCAGCAAAAAAAAACAAAAAAAAAAACAAAAAACGACTTAGATCAGCCTAAAACGTCTAATTTAGAAACACCATTCCTGGTGCTCATTAGCTATGTGCCTCTAGCTAGAGGGCGGCCCCCCCCTCCCACGTGGCAGCTCCCTCCTCATGTGTACCGGAGGCTCAGAAGCCACTCCCACAGCCTCCTGATAGGAAGTTGAGACTAGAGCTGATTGGTTTGGCTCTGCGACGTAGAAGAGTCAGGCCAGATCTGAATGGTGCAACTTAGGGTACTTTCACACCTGCAGGCTTTAGTTCGTTTCAATCAAACTCAAGTTCGCTTTCTCCGTTAGTGTGGTTCACTTTGTCTGGTGAGAACACGGTAATCGCACTCAAGTGCGCACCAAAGGAACCAAACAGAGACCTCCTGATAGAGGTGGTCTCAATTCGAATCAAATGGTGAACTCTGGTGCAGTCCTGCAGGGGAGAAAGGGCCCGTGCTAAAACAGAACCAGCGGCAAACAGTAAAACATTTTATGCCACTGTACATACCTGACGGATCTTTGAAAATATCGTAGCCAAGTATGTCACGGTTCTGGAGGATTAATGAATGTTAACATGTTATTTTCCATCCGGAGCTGTGCTTCATTTTCAAACTGTATGATTTGCCGAAAGTGGTATATGCACATATGTAATAAACAATAACCAGGGTGATGAAAACCTCCCGTAGATTACACTACGACTTATATTATTTTCTCCCCATAAATGCATAAATACACAGTAATCATTCTACTTCCTGTATTTACCATTCCTGTTCTCGCAGCAAAAAAATCTGATCAATAAGAACATAGAACGTTTTGATGCAAGTCTCGTGGGATTTAACGTGATGCAGTTTGGTCTGCCTGAATTTTTACCAGTGTAAAAGGGGACCGAACCAAGGAGAAAATGATACAAAGTAACAAACTTGTCAACTGATTCAGACAAAATTAAATGAATTTAGGTGTGAAAGAATCCTTAGGCTTGAACCGGAAGTAGTCAGAATCACACTCAAAATACGCAGTCTGAGGCTGTGTTCGGAATGTTCACTCACTCACTCACTCCCTACTCGCTATATAGTTAATTTAGATATAGTGGACTATACAGTAAACTCAATATAACAATAAAATTAACAGCTATCAGATACTACTGGGCTTGTTTTTGCAGCGCGGTTAATGACGTCATCATGGTGAGACAGTAAAACGTAACAGACTAACAGTGGCAGAAAATGAATACCTGCAAGTAATTTGTAGTAAATATGTATTAAATCAAATCGTTTTTGAATGAATGAATCTTTATTTCACATAGATTAAAAGTAAAGATTAAAAGAAAGGAACAGAATAATATAACAAAGGGGGGGAATCTAACAAGGTCAAATTAAACAATAACTCCTCTGATTATACAGTTCAACATAAGTTATCCGAAATGGGTGATGGCTGAAGCCGCTGCTTATATTGCCCACCCATATTCCCGTTTTTGCTGACTTAATAAATATAAATACCTTAAGGAAGTTTACGTTGTGATGTGAAGCTCTCCTTTCACTGCTCCATGGGCTGCGCATTGCATTATGGGATATATTGGCTAATGTAGTAACCATCTGTTGTACACTACTTTTCAAAATGCATTGTGGAATATTTTGAATGTACTATACAGTGAATGAAATTTTCAGTTAAGATTTCAAACAGCGACTTCCGGTCTGGACACCATGGTGATAGCAGCTTAACGCTGAAGCTCCCAGACCCGATCCGTGAAAATATTTTGAAAATCAGATTTAACGGATTTTTGGAAGAGTGAAAATCAAAAGACAAAGTCATTATGCCTACAGGAAAACAGAAGAGATCGACATTTACCAGGCCAAGACACGCATCGGCCGAAGAATCTGACCCGGAGGACATCCCCTCTGAAACGGAGGAGCTGAATGAAGCTAGCAACAAGGTTAGCTTAAAAATGGTACTTCAAGAACTAAGACAATTTTGCAGAGAGTGTTGGGCCGAATTTCGTGAAATTAAAGACGAAATAAAAAAGACAAACAGCAGAGTGGACCAGGCTGAGGACCAAATCATGGAAGCAGAGGAAAGAATAAAAAGGCTGGAAGACACCGTGCTGGATTTACTTAAACGACAGTCAAGACTGGAGGCTAAGTTACCCGACCAAGAAGGAAGACTAAGAAGAGACAACATAAGAATTCATGGTCTGAAAGAAGGAGTCGAGGACGGTTTCACCACAATGGCTGCATGCATGGAATCCATACTGAGAGAGAAGCTGGAAATTCCCCAATCCACCGACTTGAAGATAGAAAGGGCGCACCGTACTAGCCCCTAGGCCGGCGGCGGAAGCGCCACCAAGATCGGTGGTGGTGAAGTTCTCCAACTCCAGAATAAAAGAAGAGGTTGTGAGACTGGCTTGGCAGAAAAAAGGATTTATGCACCAAGAGAGAAAAGTTTTTGTGGCACACGACTACGCCCCGGAGGTCCTTAAAAAGCGTCGGGAATACAACGATGCTAAAAAGGTACTACGAGACAAGAAACTGCGCTTTCAGACTCCATTTCCGGCAAAGCTGTGGGTGTTTTACGGAGATGAGATGTGTCTCTACAACTCGGCGGAAGAAGCAACCACGGATATGGCGAGAAGAGGGCTCCCGGTAACGGTGTATAAACCCACAGCAGACCCGATCAAAAGAATCAAGGCTCAAACGTGGTCCACACAGAGAGCCTCAAAATCCATGAGCCAGCAGCGGGAAACCCAGCGCCAGAGCTATAAGGAAAAACTGAGCGTTTTCAGGAGGGAATAACGATATTTTTAGTCAATCTGCGCATCCAACCCTCCTACAAGGTAACAAACATTAAAGGAGATGCAGAATCAGCAAGTATCAAGTGGTAAAACATTTCGTGGAACAGACATAATATTAGAAACAAATAAGTATTAAAAAAAAAAAAAACTTCTTAAAATAGAAATGTGACAATGAACCACATGAGCTCTCCACACTAACAAATACTGTATTAACGTGACTGTTTGCTATGATGGTGGTGGGAGGTTGCACACAATTTCATAGGGTATAGGCATAAAAAAAAAAGAAAAGAAAAGAAAATCATTACAAGTATGGACTGGGATCTGAAATTCACGTTAAAAACATGGGACAACTTACAGGAGTAAGAGAAGGCCCTCAGCACGTAACAGAGTTTGAGGAATTTCCCTCAGAGCCAACACACCATCAAGGCTCTTCTAAGGTCACTAAAAAGACCTCAGCTCAGGACGATCTTTTCTCAGTTTTTTGTTTTAAAGTTTTATATACTATGTTCTTAATGATTTTTATGTTCTTAATGTTCTTTCAGTTTCTGAGTAGCATAAAAGAGGGCCACCACACTGTTATACTAAATAAGACAACACAATGGAGAAACAGGGTGTAACCAAAATAATCTCATATAATGTAAAAGGGATCCTGAATCCAGTTAAAAGATCCAAGAATCTACGCAAAATGAAAAAAGACAAAGCAGGAATAATATTTTTACAGGAAACCCACCTAACAGACTTGGAGCACACTAAACTTAATAGACAAGGGTTTAAAATGATCTCTTCATCTTCGTATAAGTCAGGGAGGAGGAGAGGAGTTGCGACATTGATCTCAGCCAAAATTATATTTGAAAAAAAATCAGAACACAAAGATAAAGAAGGGAGATTCAGCATGGTACTTGGTCGGCTGGAGGGAGAAGATATCACCCTGCTGAATGTATATGCACCTCCAGGGGCCAACTGGAAATTTTATAAAAATGTATTTGACCTAATGATAACTAAAGCCCAAGGTTTGGTGATATGTGGTGGAGACTTCAATCTAAGACTGAATCCATACTGGGATACATCAGGTAATTCTCCACATCAAAATAACACTCAAAGTAGAAAAACTCGGATGCTACTAAAAGAAATGGGAATCTGTGACGCGTGAAGGGAATTCAACCCCAGTGTAAAAGATTATACATTTTACTCAGCACCACATTCGTCATACTCAAGGATTGACTATTTTTTTATGTTTAATAGAGACATTGGAAGAGTAAAAACATGTAAAATAGGACTGATGGATCTCTCTGACCACAGTCCGATCTATATGAGATTGAGATTGAGATTCAACTTTATTGTCATTACACATGTATGAATACAAGGTAACGAAACGTGACTTGGCATTTGGGCACGCTCTGCAGAGCGCATCCAAGGCCGGGGCAGCCGCTAGGCGCCAGTCAATGGCGGTCAATATGGACTTAAGTATCCAAAAATACACAAATAATACATTTTCTTGGAGGCTAAATTCAAATGTGCTGAAAGGTCCACTGAAAGATGAATTGGAATCAGATATTCTCAGATATTTGGAAGAAAATGATAACGGAGAAGTATCCCCTTTAATACTGTGGGACGCATGCAAAGCTGTAATAAGGGGAAAGATTATCGCAAAACTGGCAATCCAAAAGAAACTGAGACAAGAAAAACTAATCACATTAGAGTCAGAACTTAAGAAACTAGAAAAAGAGCACAAAGTCAACACTCACTCTAATGACTCGCTCAAAATTAATGAAATTAAAAAACAAATAAATGAGATCTACACAATAGAAATCCAGAAGAAACTTACATTTCTGAAACAAAAATACTATGAAACAGGTAGCAAATCGGCAAAATTACTAGCCTATAAATTGAGGAAACAACAAACGGAGAGAGCAATCTACAAAATCAGAGACCCAGTATCAAAGGAAATAAAATTTAGAATTCAGGAAATTCTTAAAAGCTTTGAGAACTACTACAAGAACTTGTACTCCCTCAAAAAACATAAAAACGTATCCGAAGCCTTCCTAAATACATTAAACCTTCCCCAACTTACTGAGTCACAAACTAAAACACTATTGTCAGAAATACAACCTAAAGAATTAGAAAAAGCAATTATGAAACTTAAAGCTAACAAATCCCCAGGAGCAGATGGCTATACAGCAGAGTGAAACAAAACCTTTTAACAGCAACTATCTCCTCTCCTCCTGAAAACATTTAACTATGTCCTCCACACAGGGGAAATCCCCCCCTCCTGGAGAGAAGGGGTCATTGCAGTCATACCTAAACCTGAAAAGGATAAACTAGACTGCTCCAACTACAGACCAATCAGTGTGTTAAATCAGGACTATAAGCTTTTTACCGCTATCCTTGCCAAAAGGTTAGAAAACATATTGACAGACTTAATTCATTTAGACCAAACAGGTTTTATAAGACAAAGACAGACACAAGACAACATTAGACGCACTTTACACATAATTCATCATATAAAAAAATATAATTTAAATGCAGTCATATTGGGATTAGATGCTGAAAAAGCATTTGATTCGGTTGACTGGTCTTTCCTATATAGAATCTTATCCAGTTTCAATTTTCATAACAACTTCATTAGAACTATCCAGGCATTATATAAAAAACCAGCAGCTAAAATAAGGATTAACGGTAAATTATCATCATCTTTTGAACTGGAAAGAGGATGTCGTCAGGGCTGCCCCTTGTCTCCACTGCTCTTTGCAATCTTCAAAGAAACTCTGAGCCAATGGATAAGACAGAATCAAAAAATTCAAGGTATTACACTTGGTCAGAAGGAACATAAAATAGCACTCTTTGCTGATGACATTTTAATATACCTGGGGCAGCCGGACACCTCTTTTCCAGAACTAATCTCAGTTTTTTCAGAGTATGGAGAGTTATCGGGGTACGAATTAAACATGCATAAAACCCAAATTTTAACATTCAACTATGACCCAAATCAATATTTACTAAGCAAACTCAAAACCAACTGGGAGATGGGATCTATGAAATATCTGGGGGTCAATATCCCGAAACAACTCAACAAAATTATAACACTAAACTACGATCCACTAATGGCAAAAACAAAATCTGATCTAGCAAGATGGAATATGATACCATTCTTGGGTACTGCACAAAGAATTGAAGCAGTCAAAATGAATATACTTCCACGTCTTCTATACCTTTTCCAAACAATACCGGTAGAACCTCCCAAAAAAACATGGCAAGAACTGGACAGAAGGATATCAAGATTCATATGGCAGGGCAAGAGACCTAGAATCAGATATAGAACCCTACAGCTAAACAAAGACAAAGGTGGGCTCGCGCTGCCAAATATCAGGGACTATTTTAAAGCCGCACAAATTAAAACTTTAGTAGAGATATGTAACCCAGTCTACACTGCACAATGGAAGGAGATGGAATGCCAAATAACAAGTGACATTCCCCTACAGACGATAATAGGGAACAATGCCTTACCTAAACTTTTGAATAACACTAACCCGTGGATAGAGACCCCGCTAAAAATTTGGTTTAAGATAGTCAGAGAGAATCAAACTAAAGAACCCTATCAATTACTGCAATGGATTGCCTATGATCAAGACTTTACTCCTAATAAAACAGACACTAGATTTAAAAAGTGGAAAGAGAACGGACTGATAAAATATTATGATTTTTTTTTTAAAGAGCAAACTTTAAGAAGTTTTGAAGATTTGAAAAAACAAGGTCTAATAAATCAAGACCTTTACAGGTTCTTTCAGCTTAGACACCACATAAACAAAATACTTAAAAAGGAGGATTTGGAAAGGGCCCAGTCAGGTGTTCTGAAGGTCTTCTTAATGGCATATAAAGGGATCCCAGGGATCAGATACATTTCTAAAATATACCAAGGTCTTCAAGACTTAAAAGGAGACAACACATCATATATAAAAGAGAGATGGGAAAAAGAGGGGAATTTCACTTTACAACTGGAAATATGGGAAAAGCTAAATAAACAACAATGGAAAAGTACTTCATCCCTGCAGTGGAGAGAATTTGGATGGAAAAATTTGGTAAGATTTTTCAGAACACCTGCACAAAACAAATTTACTCGTAAGGGGTTGAATTGTTGGCGCTTGTGTGGTGAAGAGACTGCAAATCATTTTCATGTGTTTTGGTCATGCCCAGTTATCCACCAATACTGGACCAATGTACAGACAATACTGGGGAAAATATTCAAAATAACAGTTTCCTTTTCTTTTGTAACTTTGTATTTGGGTTTACTACCGGAATCACTGGAAAGACGAGGAGAAAAATACTTATTCACTGTTTTAATATTGGCAAGTAAAAAAGCTCTAACAAAAAAATGGATGTTGAAGGATTGTCCTACACCTGAAGATTGGATTAACGTGATTCAAGACATTTATTCGATGGAAAAGTTGACATTCGCACTGAGACAGGACATGGATGGGTTCTTGAACTTCTGGCAACCCTGGAACGCATATGTGTCTTCCATTAGAGCTAATCTTTGACAAATACCATTTCAATAATGGCGCCTCTCTTTGTTCCAAAGCTACTCAGATACTCTTATTTATTTTTTTTTTCCTGCTCTTTTGTTTTTGTTTTGTTTTCCTGTTTTGTTTGGTTTTTTTTTGTTCTTTCTTTAATTTCTCTTTTTCTTTCACTTAAAAAAAGGGTGTTGTAATAATTATTTTTCCAATGTTGTCAAAAAACAAAAAAAAGGGAACATGTGATGAAAATGTAAACAATGCAATGCTGTAATGACATGTATACCCTTTACAAAAACTTAAATTAAAAAAAAAAAGATTTCAAACAGCACTACAAAATGGCTGATTCACTATATAGTACACTATACAGTGGTGTGAAAAAGCGTTTGCCCCCTTCCTGATTTCTCATTTTTTTGTATGTCACACTTAAATGTTTCAGATCATCAAACAAATTTAAATATTAGACAAAGATAACACAAGTAAGCACAAAATTCAGTTTTTAAATGAAGATGTTTATTATTAAGGGTAAAAAAAAATCCAAACCTACATGGCCCTGTGTGAAAAAGTGATCCCCCCCATTAAAACATAAATTAACTGATTTATCACATCACTGGAAAGCTGAGTTCAATTTCTCTAGCCACACTCAGGCCTGATTACTGCCACATCCGTTCTCAATCAAGAAATTACTTAAATAGGACCTGCCTGACAAAGTGAAGTAGACCAAAAGATCCTCAAAAGCTAGACATCATGCTGCAATCCAAAGAAATTCAGGAACAAATGAGAAAAAGTAATTGAGATCTATCAGTCTGGAAAAGGTTATAAAGCCATTTATTTCTAAAGCTTTGGGACTCCAGCGAACCACAGTGAGAGCCATTATCCACAAATGGCGAAAATATGGAACAGTGGTGAACGTTCCCAGGAGTGGCCGGCTGACCAAAATTACCCCAAGAGCACAGCGACGACTCATCCAAGCGGTCACAAAAGATCCCACAACAACATCCAAAGAACTGCAGGCCTCACTTGCCTCAGTTAAGGTCAGTGTTCATGACTCCATCATACCTGCCAACTTTTCAAACCTGAAAAGCCTAGTAGCTCGCCGGGGTCCAGGGGCCGATGCTAATGCTAATAATGCTAATGCCAATGCTAATAATAATAATGCTAATATTTGCCAAACAAATATTAGCATTAAATCAAGTTAGAATGTAGCTAACAACCTCATATTTCTTCAGCTTTCAAACCTGAAAAGCCTAGTAACTAGCCGGGGTCCAGGGGCCGCAGTGTCAAACAAATATTAGCATTTGACATAGAAGTCACATATTAATTATATTAAAGGTAAAATATCTAAATCAATTGCAATACTACACAGAGCGAAATATTTGCTTAATCAACCCACATTATATACTTTGTATCATTCATTAATACTCCCATACATGACGTATTGTACTGAAGTATGGGGAAATACATATAAAACAAACGTATATCCAGTCTTTATGCTTCAGAAGAGAGCTATTAGAAAAATAAACAAAGCTGCTTACAGGGAACCAACAAACCCACTTTTTCTTAAATTAAAAGCTCTCAAGTTGAAAGATCTGGTTGACTTTAAAACTGCAGTAATAATGTTTAAAGCTAAGAATCTATCACTGCCCGCAAATATCCAAAAGCTGTTCCAAATAAGGGAGAAACAATATCATTTCAGAGGAACATGTATATTTCAAAAACCTTCAGTGAGAACTACCACCAAGCAACACTGTGTTTCAGTGCAAGGAGTCAGATTATGGAACGATTTTGGACCTGAATTAAAATCATGTACCACGCTTGGACAATTTAAACAAAAACTAAAGGAAGAAATACTCCAAACATATATACAAGATGACATGTAAAATCACATAAGGAGACTTCCGGTTATGGCGGCCACGTAGAAGGACACGTATCACTCTGCTCTGCTCCTAGAGAAAAAAAATCGGCAAATAACTCTCATTTGGAACAGAACCTATCCCAGCGTGTGGGCGAGGATATGCCAGTGAAGCCTAAGGCTGGGAAATCAGGTGGAGGAAAAATTGAACCGCCGAAACAGTCCAAATTAACGGACTTTCACGTCCGTGACGCAGCAGATAAAGCTCCAGATATGGCGGAAGAAGCTAGCAGCGGTGCGGTGACTGCGGGCGACGGCACAGGTGCAGTGCTCGCTGCCATTAGTTCAATGAGAGCAGACTTTTCCGCTAAATTTGATGGGATTATGGCAGCGTTGGAAGGAATGAGAAAGGAATTGGGTGACTGTGTGGAACGAGTGGAGCTTCGAGTTTCCAGTGCTGAAGATGACGTCACCGGCCTTCAATTAAAGGTGCGCACTTTGGAAAAAAAAATAAATGTCTGGAAGATAATGTCCTGGACTTGGAGTCCCGGTCGAGACGGAACAACCTGAGGCTGGTGGGTCTACCGGAGGGAACCGAGGGTCGGGACCCGTGTTCCTTTTTGGAAAAGTGGATTCCAGAAGCGCTGAATAACGCGGAGCTGCAATCATCAGTTGTTTTAGAAAGCGCCCACCGAATTGGACCACAGAGAGATAATAAGGCAGCACCGAGGACGCTAATTATGAAGTTCCTCAGCTACAGAGACAGGATGACGATCTCCGACGCGGCATGAGCCAAAGGAGAAATTAAATACCAGGATCAACAGGTGTGGTTCTATCCAGATTTGGCCACAGGAATTTAACGGTTGAGGAAGCAGTTTGACCCCGTCCATAAAGAGCTGCGCAACCTTGGGATTCGTCATGGAGTAATTCACCCTGCAAGACTGCTGGTCACGTATAAGGGCAGAACACACATCTTCAAGACCCCTGAGGAGGCGCAGGAGTTCATCAAGAAGATTCAAGAAGAGACTGGTGGGAGCTAAACATGAATAAACACCGTGCCGCCGTAACGGGCGGCACGGTGGTGCAGTGGTTAGCACTGTTGCTTTACAGCTAGAAGGTTCCTGGCTCGAATCCCCAGGCTGGCAGGGGAAGGAACCTTTCTGTGTGGAGTTTGCATGTTCTCCCTGTGCTGCGTGGGTTTACTCCGGGGGCTCCGGTTTCCTCCCACAATCCAAAGACATGCATGTTAGGTTAATTGGTTCTTCTAAATTGTCCCTAGATATCTGTATCCTATAGGCCCTTAGAGTAGAGGGTTAGTGCTAGTGAAGCGCTTTGAGTGGTCTTTGAGATTAGAAAAGCGCTATATAAGTACAGGTCCTTATCCCTTATCCCTTATTTAAGCATTTGCACAGGCATCTAACTGATCTGAAGCATATAGCAAGTTTACAAAATATAGATTGTATTACAAAAAAAAAAAAAAAACTATGATGTACAAAGTTGCTATAAAATTTTGGAGTTAAGTTGGAAAACTACAGAAGAGAGTTAATGTTACGTCATTAAAAGCAGTAGAGTTAGGGTGATTGGGAGGATGAAGAAGGAGTGGCTTTGGCTGGTCCTCGTGGGTGTGGAGCGGTCGATGGCTATATCGGGAGACAGAATTTTTTTTTTTTGATTTTGGGGGGATTACCACGAATGTGGGAAGGGGGAATTTGTTTGTGTGTAGTTTGTAGGATGAATGTTCAACCACTCACATTTTTGCTTCTCTGTATGAGCATGTTTATATTGCGAGGTAATCCCAAACTCCCTATTGATCATAGACCAAAGCGTTAATCTTAATTTAACTTCATGGAATTGCAGAGGTCTACAAAATTTAAAAAAACTTAAACAAGTTATGAATAAAATAAAAGACATAGGTTCAAAAATTGTGTTTTTACAAGAAACTCATCTAATAGAGGAGGATGTAAAAAGAATTAGGAGTGGATGGCAAGGAAGTGTATTCACCTCATCATTTTCATCCCGAGCCAGGGGAGTTATGACTCTCATACATAAATCAGTCCCATTTCAAGTGAAAAATGTAACTGGAGACAAATTTGGAAGATATCTAGTTATTCAAGGATCTTTGCTATTAGAAAATATAAATCTGGTGAACTTATACGGTCCCAATATAGATGATCAAAAGTTCTTTGCTAATTTATTTCTTATCTTATCATCACTTACAGGGCAACATATAATAGCAGGGGATTTTAATTGTACATTGAACCCCGGTATAGATAGATCAACAGGACTGGACTGTACGCACAATGGATGCAGGATGATCATTAAGCATTTTATGAAAGAACTGAGATTGCTAGATATATGGAGAGAAATGAAACCACAAGTTAAAGCCTACTCTTGTTATTCTAATACCTACAAGACATTCTCACGTATTTACTATTTTTTTGATCTCCACAGAATTAAGGTCCAAGATTCAAAACTGCTTTTATGATAATATTGTGATCTCTGATCATGCACCCTGTTGTCTCATATATGTAGATAAGAAATTGACAAAGGAACCAGGTAGGTGGCAATTTCAGCATAAATGGCTTCAGGATGAGGAATTTGTTAAGTACATAGAAAAACAGATAGATGAGTTCTTTGATATCAATACTACACAAACATCAGCATGTATAAAGTGGGAGGCTTTCAAAGCTTTTATTAGGTGACATATTATTAGTTATACAGGTTCAAAATCTAAGAAGACTTGAGAGGAGAGAGTCCAATTGGAACATAAAATAAAAATTCTTCAAGAAAAAGTGTATGCAGGAAATGACCCAAAGTTAGAGAACGAATTACTGATTCTGAGAGCTGAATATGACAAAAAATCAGCGAATAGAGCTGCCTCGAGTCTTCTAAGATTGAAGCAATCTTTTTATGAACAAGGTGAAAAATCAGGAAAATTATTGGCATGGCAGATTAAACAATTAGAATTTAAAACACCAATTACCAGTATTATAAGTAAGGGACAGGTAGTTGTAGATCCTTTAGAAATTAATAGAGCCTTTAGAGATTACTATGAAAAATTATATGATACAAAAAATGAAACTGACTTAAAACTAAATGGGTTCTTGGATGGACTATCTATACCGTGTATTCCAAATGAAAACAGGAAGATACTGGAGTCTAAAATTAGTCAAGATGAAGTTGGGCTAGCCATTGATAATATGAAATCAGGAAAAAGTGCAGGACCAGATGGCCTTCCAGTTGACCTTTATAAAAAATTTAAGAATAAATTAATAAAACCTTTTTTGGAAATGGTTTTAGAAGCATTTCAAAATAGTAATTTACCACCATACATGAATAATGCCTTAATTATACTGTTGCCAAAACCAGGTAAACCCTCTAATAAATGTGAAAATATGAGACCAATAAGTCTATTAAATGCTGACCTTAAGATAATCTGTAAAATTTTAGCAAGACGAATACAAGAAATATTACCAAATATTATTAACTGAGATCAGAATGGCTTTATAAAGGGAAGACAAGGCCTCCATAATGTAAGAAGACTATTTAATATTATTTATTCTAATAAAGAAGCACCGGATACAGCTCTCCTATCATTGGACACCGAAAAGGCCTCTGATAGGGTCGAATGGCCCTTTCTTTTTGAAGTCTTACAAAGGTTTGGACTTGGAAATAATTTCATAAAATGGGTTCAGATAATATATAATAATGCTACAGCAGAAATCCTAACAAACAGCAATATCTCAAAATCAATAAAGATCAATAGAGGATGTCGACAAGGCTGTCCACTTTCACCTTTATTGTTTACTATGGCAATTGAACCTTTAGCGATGGCAGTACGTTTACATCCACAAATATATGGAATTAAAGTTGGACCAACAGAACATAAAATCTCCCTGTATGCCGATGACATAATTTTGTTTATGTCGAATCTTAAAAAATCAATTCCGACCTTGTTGAATTTAATAAAGAATTTTGGGGAAATAGGATATAAAATAAATAAAACTAAATCTTCAATATTAATGCTAAATGAGACCCAGAGAAATCACCCAGCTCCTGAGGTAAATCAATTCAATGTTGTAAATCAGTTTAAATATTTAGGAATTCAAATTGTGCCTAAGCTAGAATTAGTCGCCAGTGCCAACTATGAAGCCTTAATGACAGACATTAATGAGTTAATTCAGAGATGGATGTCACTACCAATGTCGATGATAGGGAGAATCAATATACTTAAAAGTAATATCTTACCTAAAATACTTTTTTTATTTCAATACATTCCTTTACCACCACCTTCAGATCTATTCTCAAGAATTAAAAAAAAGTTAGTGGAATTTATATGGAACAACAGGAAGGCTAGATTACGTCTGTCCTTACTATATTTACCATTCAATCGTGGAGGTCTGAAATGTCCAAACTTTATGTTGTATTACTGGTCAGCACAACTGAGGTCTATGACATATTATTTTTCATCAAATGATCTCCCTCACTGGACTGAAATGGAATCATACAATTTACCTTTACCTCTTCCCATATTCATATACTCAGACTCGGCAAAAAAATTACAGAAACAAGTTAAAAATCCGTTTGTAAAGCATATGATCAAAATATGGTGTGAAACTAAAAAATATTTAAAAGAACCACATTTACTGTCACAATTTAGCCCAATATGGGGTAATCAATATTTTAAACCAGGGAGAGCGGATGCTGTATTTAAAGTATGGAATTTAAAAGGGATTCAAAAGATTCAAGATTTATATCTGTCATGTTCAGATAACATAATGTCTTTTGAAGAGCTGAGGATCAAATTTAATCTTAATAGAACACATTTTTTTTAAATATCTTCAGCTTAGGAACTTTATTCGATCAAATCAAAACAATGCTCTCACTCGACCTATTTATTCTTCCTTGGAAAAAATTTTGACGAAAGATAGTAAGAGAAAGGGTATTATTTCAGAGTTTTATAATTCATTGACACTATCTTCAAGTGAAAACTCACAGAAAAGATTGAATTATTGGAAAGAAGACCTGCAAATTGAAATTTCAGAGGAACAATGGGAATTGGCTTGTACAGAAGCTCAAACCTAATCAATAAATGTACGTCTTAAATTGATACATTTTAAATGGTTAATGTGGATGTATGTTACACCGGTGGAATTAAATAGATATAACAAAAACATACCAGATACGTGCACAAAATGTATGGAAAGTAAAGGAACCTTATTTCATTGTGTATGGGAATGTAGGAAAATTAGAATGTTTTGGGAAGAGGTGAGGGTAACAATTGAAAAAATAATTTCAAAACAAATCATATTGAATCCTAAATTGTTTTTGTTGGGTCTGTATCCAGAAAAGCATAATTTTAATAAAAGTGAAAGAGCATTCATAGACCTCAGTTTGCTTAATGCCAAAAAATGTATTGCACTATTGTGGAAAAAGACTCATTGACCAGTTGTGACTCAGTGGTTAAAACAGATGTCAACAAACCTTCCACTAGAAAGAATAACATATATACTGAAATCAAAGGAAATTGTGTTTGAGAATATATGGAGACCTTTCATTGATTATGTAAAGAATTTAAACATAACTTTTGAAGAAGAAGGTGAATGATGTGTGTGGACCTTGTAAATTCCAAACTGGTGAATGTATAATATGTATACTTATGTAATGGATTGCCTAGACTAAACAGAGGAGCATTGTTGAAGACCTGTCTTTGTTAGTGGTTGTTGGTGGGTTTTTTTTTTTTTTTTATTACTTTAGTGTTAGTGTCTGATTGTTTGTGTTATGTTTGTAAAAAAAAAGGTTCAATAAAAATATTGTGGAAAAAAAATCACATAAGGATTGTCATATCCAGTCTGTGTTGTGTTGTAACTTAGTTTTTTTTTTTTGTCACATTTTGTCTTAGCTTTGTTGTGAATTGTAATCGCTCTTGTTTTTTCTTTTGAATTCTTGGATGGAATATGGGTGGGCAATATAAGCTGCAGCTTCAGCCATCACCCATTTCAGATAACTTATGTTGAACTGTATAATCAGAGGAGTTATTGTTTAATTTGACCTTGTTGGATTTTTTTGCCTTTGTTATATTATTCTGTTTCTTTTTAATCTTTACTTTTAATCTATCCGAAATAAAGATTCATTCATTCATTAAATTTGCATTCAAAAGACTATCTTAACACTGCATAGAACTTCGAATAGGCCAGATGTGATGTATTATGAATACTAGAAAAGCACTCGGAAAGCGCAGACCTCCGCCAAGCGCCACAGTTCCCCCCATACAGTGTTTAACATCATAAATAAAATATTAAAAAATGGCCCTATCTCGCAATGTTAAATAAAAAAAAAAGAAAAAAAGAATCCTTTAAAAAATTCCTGGATCCAGATGGTGATCCGGATCACCACCAAAATCTAATCATCTGTAGGATACCCCATTTCTTACAATCTGTGAAAATTTCATGAAAATCCATCCATAACTTTTTGAGTTATCTTGCTAACAAACAAACAGACAGACAAACCAACGCTGATGATCACATAACCTCCTTGGCGGAGGTAACTAGAAGACTAGAAATATCAGCAGGGTATACTAGCACTGTATAACAGACACGTGCGTAAAAGACGGCAAAATCGCTCTGATATTTTATGTGTTTACATGATACATCAAGCATGACAAGGCTTGCAATTACACAGCACATGTTCTTCAGAATCTTAGGCATATAAAATGTATTCTCCCTTTAGATGTCAAATCCATGGTCCATTTGCCAGGGCTGAAGTGCAGTCGTGCGAACATCTGCAGCAGTTTACATCGTGTTTACATCTCGCCATGTACGCACGCCTCTCCAGGATTTCGCGCGAGAATAGAAACCTCAATACCCTAATAGCGATAGCGTTAGCTTAGCAAACGCTTCAGGTAAAGCGTAGCAGCGAACCACGAAAAGAAACGCTACTCAGTTTACTCACAGAGCCCGGTGAAAGGTGAATAAAGGGGTATTTCTACTTCAAAAGCTGGTTCAACCAAGGTGGAAATTCAGCCTGTGCGTGTGCGTTACAAATGTTGATCCGATATTCGCTGTTGATTATTTATTTTAGTGGCAAAATCAGCAACTTTGTCTCAGGACTGAAAAAGTGTGACCATCCCGGCCGCCATCACGTGTTACTATGTTCTAAATTTAGATACGATTCCTAGCGATCTTGTGTTTGGAATTGCTTTCGTGGGTTTTTTTTATGATTTAAAATTTGTGACTGAATTTTTAGTGAAAAACCGTAATTTTGATTAATAAAGCCGTAACCCGGAATGGGGTCTTGAAAACCGTAACCATTATGGCAAAACCGGAGTAGTTGGCAGGTATGCTCCATTCATGCTGTACCTCCGCTGTCCGCATACGTGCAATCGGAAACCTTGTGTAACGAAATTTACGTCATCGTCTCCACTCCACTAGTGTACGCAGGGCTCTACTGCGGCCTGCCCACGATCTGAACGCATTGACAGAGCATGCACAAGACTGAACCTCCCATTCAGGAGATGGTGTTACCAACACAGCATACAAAGACAAAAGTAGATGAGGAAGACAATGAGGAGGCAGAAGACAAGAATAAACATACATGAATCGTTTTGCAGCAGCAGCAGCTTGAGCAGAGGAGAGCACTCTAAAACGGTAATTCCTCCTTTTCCTTGAAACAATGCCATTGTTGTTGCTACAAAAAAAATGTGTGTCACTCTTGTGTTTTATAGCCGGTGAACAAACTGATATGTTAGCATATTTGCACTACCCATAGGGCTGGAGAGAAACTACAAATAACAGCTGTGCGCATGCATCAACTGCTTGGCCTGGTAGATGAAAAAAGTGAGCATGTATAACGCCGCGTGTGCATTGGGATCATCAAAAGCGCACGCAGACCTAAGCGGACCAGAGGGAAAATGCAGCATGAATAAGGCGTTAAGGTCAGTGTTCAAGACTCTACCGTAAGAAACTCTGCATGGCAGAGTTTCAGAGTTTAAAGACGAAAACCACTGCTGAGCAAAAAGAACATAAAGGCTTATTTTAGTTTTGCCAGAAAACATCTTGATGATCCCCAAGACTTTTGGGAAAATACCCTGTAGACTGACAAGACAAAAGTTGGAACTTTTTGGAAGGTGTGTGTCCCATTGCATCTGGTGTAAAAGTAACACAGCATTTCAGAAAAGGGACATCATACCAACAGTAAAATATGGTCGTGGTAGTGTGATGGTCTGGGGCTGTTTTGCTGCTTCGGGACCTGGAAGACTTGCTGTGGTAAATGGAACCATGAATTCTGCTGTCTACCAAAAAATCCTGAAGAAGAATGTCCGGCCATCTGTTTGTGACCTCGAGCTGAAGTGCATTTGGGTTCTGCAGCAGAACAATGACCCAAAACACACCAGCAAGTCCACCTCTGAATGGCTTAAGAAAACAAAATGAAGACTTTGGAGTGGCCTAGTCAAAAGTCCTGATCTGAATCTGATAGAGATGCTATAGTATAACCTTAAAAGGCGGTTCATGCTCAAAAACCCTCCAATGTAAATGGTAAATGGCACTCACTTATATAGCGCTTTTATTCTCATCTCTTGATGACCAAAGCGCTTTACAGATCCTGCTATCCACCCATTCACACACACATTCACACACTGATGGTGGCACGCTGCCTAACATGGCGCTTCCAGACCCACCAGGAGCAATTGGGGTGAAGTGTCTTGCCCAGGGACACAACGGCATGATATCCGGGGAGAGCGGGATTCAAACCGCCAACCATGTGGTTATTGGACGACCTGCTCTACCTCCTGAGCCACTGCCGTGTGGCTGAATTACAATAATTCTGCAAAGATGAGTGGGCCAAAATGCCTCCACAGCACTGTAAAAGACTCATTGCCAGTTATCACAAACACTTGACTGCAGCTGTTGGCTGCTAAGGGTGGCCCAACCAGTTTTTAGGTTTAGGGGGCAATCACTTTTCACACAGGGGCATGTAGGGTTGGATTTTTTTTCCCTTAATAATAAACACCTTCATTTAAAAACTGCATTTTGTGTCTTCTTGTGTTATCTTTGTCTAATATTTAAATTTGTTTGATGATCTGAAAGATTTAAGTGTGACAAACACAAAAAAAATGAGCAATCAGGAAGGGGGCAAACACTTTTTCACACCACTGTATGAGGAACGAGTAAACATTTTGAACACAGTCTTGGGCTCTAAAGCTGATTTTGTTATTGATATGTGTTGGAAGTGATGATAAACACTTTTTAAACATGTTAAAAGTTAAAAAATAGTCGATTTTGACTGCAGTGGGTCTTTAATGTACAAAAAGAGCAAATAAAAAGGTGGCTTAAAAAAAAGACTACATTAATCTTGAAAGGTGAATTTTACACACTTGAATGACATAATGTTTCATTCCGACAAAACAAACTGCAACAACAAAAACAGCCATATGCACACTTAACACTGTTCAAAGCAGCTCTTGTTATCAGCCGAACTGTGACCCTGGCTGGTAAAGCAAACTGCTCTTCCAGGTTAAATCTCAGCCTTGGGCTACAAATGCAGACAGACACATGAGCACACACACATTCACACACTGGAAACCAGGTCACACAGAGCGGCAAGTGCACTGAACAAGAAAACACTCAATCATTTCTACTCCATTTGTTTTAATATTTAAAATACTGTCCAGCAGACACCAAGCTCAAATTTTCATATAACTCGAAATGAAACTGAATATAATTTTATGTTACTTACAATGACTGCAGGCTATAGTGACTCAAAAAGATTTTCTAATGAGCCAGGTTTCTCAGGTGTTTCGCAAGTCCTGCAAACTCTCTTGCTAGCCAAGAGAGAGCCAGAAGAAGCATAAGACAGAATGCAAAAGACAGTCAAATGACATGAGGGATGGGCCCTACACTCCAAGTTAAGCAGCCAATCAAAATTTTGTTTACACAAATGTGCAATTCATTCAAAGCATGCGCCCTTGCAGCCATCCCTCTTAAGTTTACCAAGAAAAAGAAAGCAATAAATTCTTTCTATAGTAGCTAAAATATTTATGAACGGTCTGTTTATATGAGTTATGCTTGCGCATTCATAATTTCAGGAATATTCAAAATTCTTTTTTTGTCAAATGATTTAAAAAGTTTTCATAGAAACCAAACACCCATGATTACATAGCCTGAATAAATTAAACCAGTCAGTTTTCAACACATCTTCTGCCTTTTGTAGAAGTACAGCCTGTCGAATAAAGTCTGATATTTCTCATGCTACAGTAATGTTTAACCCATGTACAACTTCTGACACTCCCTAAAAAACAGGATATAATAAAATAGCAAACAATGATCCAAGAGCTGAGCTGTTGATATCATTTTAATGTGGTATCTGTCCTTTTACATCAGACCAAAAAAGATGCTATACAATGAACCATTAATATTAATCATCTACACAGCACTAATTCCCAGATTTACACTTGCTGGCAATTTACAAAATCTTTGCAGTTAAATTGTTCCAAGCATCATGGAGATTTTATGCCATCTCTGTCTCCAGTTCTTTCTGTAATCCTATGAGTAACCAGAATATTTTGTTAATCAGGCATTTATGGAGCCAAAACATTAGTCACGGGACTCCTTAGTCCTCTTGAAAATGAAGATGGTTCTCAGTGTAGAATAAATGCCCCCTGCTATATGTAAAACAAAAACTACAAATGAAGATGTACTGAAACTTTGCAAAGTGTGCATGAAAAATGTGACTATTTTCAATTGAATCATTCTGCTGTTCTGTATTTTCTTAGACACTACTCACGAAAAGTTAGGGATATTTATCTTTCGGGTGAAATTTCAGGATGCACCTAAAATGCACTATAACCTTTACAGGTGAACTTAATTTGACCTTCTCTAACCTTTTGAATGCGCATGTCCAACTGTTCAATGTTCAGAACTTTTTGCATAACTTGCTGTTCTCTAACAAGGTGCTTAACAGCAAAATTCACAACAACTGTTTGATCCATGAATCGACCAATAAATTTTCTGGTTCATTTAGAATTAGTATTTAAACAGTCCTCTTCATCATGCTGTTCCCATTTTGACATCATGAGAACAAGAAGACAACTCACAATTGATCAACAGAAGCTTCACCATTGCAAAGCTTCAAACAGGATGTTCTCAGAGGGCAGTGGCCACTGAGCTTAAAGTGTCACAAAGTGTCATCAGCAGGTTGCGACAGATACAGAGAGACTGGAAGAATCACAGAAAAGCATAGAAGTGGACGTCCTTAGGCCACATCCCACGCTGATGATTGTGAATAGTGCCCTGTGGAACTGGATGATGAATGCCACTCAACTCCAGGCACATTTAAGGGAGGTGAGAGGCACCAAAGTGTCACGTCAGACCATTTGCAACCGTTTACATCAGCATGGTCTGCGTGCTAGACGACCTAAAAGCATACCTGACCACACCACCAGGCACAGTCGTCATTGTCTTGCATGGGCCAGGGAACATTTATGCTGGACAAGGGACCAGTGGGCCTCAGTGCTGTTCTCTGATGAAAGTCGATTCAAGTTGAGCAGAAATTACGGCCGCCAATGATGTTGGAGACGTCAAGGAGAGCGCTATGCATCAGCCACTGTTGTCACCAGATGAGCCTTTGGTGATGGTGGTGTTACAGTCTGGGCAAGTGTGTCTTGTCAATACAGAACTGCCCTGCACCTTGTGAATGTACAGTTACAAGCTGATACTACGTGAATAACATCATTAATCCAGTCACTGTGCCCCTGCATAAACAACACAGGCCTAATTTCATCTTCATGGATGACAATGCTCCAGCTCATCCAAGTCGCATCATTAGGGAACAGCTGCTGGAGGTTGGGGTATCTCAAATGGAGTGGCCTGCACTTTCTCCAAACCTGAATCCTATAGAGAACCTATGGGATCAGCTGAGTCACTGTGTAGAGGCTCATAACCCTGCACCCCACAACCTCAATGACCTGAGGGCCACCCTTCAAGAAGAGTGGAATGTCATGCCTCAGCAGCAGTGTTGGGAGGGACGCATACACCACTACCTTTGCAGTAACGTGCTGTGTAACGAAATTACTGTTTAGAAATTCAGTAATACGTTACAGTTACTGAAATTTGATCAGATACATTACTCGCGTTATTCATTTTACTAATATGGATAGATATTTTTAGTGCAAATAAATACAAACTGACCCTACTTAGCTAACGAGCCATGAGTCAAAGAGCCTCTTCACTGCTGCAGCCACAAATGGAGCTTGCTTCTGCTGGGAAAAGATGAAGCTATTTTGTTTTTGTAGAAATAGACAGATTATTTTTTCTTTGTCGCGGTTAAGGACAAAAGCACATTGGTGGGTTGCAAGCTAAATGTGCTTGAGACCAGCTGCAATCTCCACAGCCACCTAAGAACAGCAACGAGGTCCTGCAAAGCTAGTGCTATGCTAAGCCAACACCGTGTTAGTGGATTTACGCTATCTGAACAGCGGCTGGATTTCGAACACAGGTATGGATCTGGATTGTTTATGACCCAGCAAGAATTAACCCTCATCCTACCAACATATTTTACATACAAATAGTACCAACTGGGGTCCGTTTGGACCCCACACAAAATTTAACTGTTAATTGGATTATTAAGCAATACCAAAGTATTTTTTTCACTTAAAATGTTTTATTTGGTTAAAACAAAGAGTTGTGCTTGAAACATGATCCAAAAATCCCGGAATGGGGCTAGTTTGTCGGTTGCCTGCCTTTCAGCACAAGCAGCCCGGTTGTAATGTGTTTTTCAACCAGTGCGCCCTGGTGCGTTCAGGTTTTTGTGGGAAATTATCTAATTTCACTTCTTAATTGGTACAAGAAATGCAAATACTTTGCCATTGTTGTGCATGTGTTCTGTAGGGCCTACAGAATACAATGCTGCATGCTACATGCTAGCATGTACTACATGTATGTAGCATGTAGTACATACTAGCATGTAGCATGCTACATGCTAGTATACAATGCTACTTTGCTACAATGGCAAAGTATTTGCATATTTGCATGGCAAAGTCTACCTCGTTGAGCCATCATTCACTGAAATATAACACAAAATTCATACATTTAATATCATTAACATCATATTTTTCCCTGGGGTCCGATCGGACCCCAATGAAAAATCTGAACTGACAGTACAGAAGAAAACTGTATTTTAAATCAGATTTATTTTTTGTGATTCACAGATGATGACAAACAAAGTCAGAAAGCATGATAGCTGTGATCGATAATACAGTGATCCCTCACTTATCGCGGTTAATGGGTTCCAGAACCGACCGCGAAAAGTGAAAAACCGCGAAGTAGCGTCACCCCTAATGACGTCACCCATAAATAATACGTACGTTCATTCTCTCACTCTCTCTCTCATATGATACGTGTGTGTGTGTGTAAGTGTACATACATACGTAGATGTAAATAAAGTGTACATAAATATGTTTTTAGAACTCTTTTATTCTTATAACAAGATACATAACTCAAGATGAAGATGATTTACTGCACAGGTTAATGAGAGCTTTACAGCTCCTCAGGTGACGCCTCATCGTCAGGTGCTAGAGGCGCAGGATCGTCGAGGGCAGCTTCCGATAGAGCTGGAGAAGCTGCAGGAGGCGGCGTAGTGGCTCGACGGGAAGACTATTTCGCACAAAATGGCACAAGAGAACAGCAAAAAGTTCCACGCGGCGAGACTAAGCAACACGAGCGATAAAGAGCAATGAATGCGGTCTTCCTTCGCTGGGTGGGCGCTCGGCAGGGAGAGAAGCTGGGTGAAACGTCTCGGCCAATCAGCTTGCGGGGTGAAACGTCTCGGCCAATCAGCTTGCGAGATTCCCGAGCCGAGCCAACACGAGAACAGCGAACAGAGAGGTGGATTTTGAGTTGTGCGGGCTCTCCGTGTTGATACCTGATGTTCTAATGTAGTCTCCCTGCCTTCTGCTAGCGCCCGCCCATTATTTCTCAATTTTGAATTTTTGATGAATATTTTTGAAAAATCCGCGATGCACTGAGGGCGCGAAAGGTGAAGCGCAAAGTAGCGAGGGATCACTGTATGTCCGTGTTGTGCATAAGAACATATGTGTGGGGTCAATTGGGACCCCACTTGGTAGGATCAGGGTTAAACTAACTGACTGCCAGATATGTCGTTACAGAATGAAGATCTGATAACAGTTATTTTCCATCAGACAGCTGAGACTGTTATCCACTGAAATTATCACACATTTACTTGCTACTTGGATAAAGATTATCCAAAAATGGATTTGATCTCCAAAAGGACTGGATCATGTCTGTCACAGCAGACATTTGGACTGTGGATAATGGACATTTTCTTTGGATCACTGCACATTGGATTAAATCCATAATGTTAAAAGAAAGAAACTGACAGCTTTATGCAGTGTTGCCAACTCACTCTTTTTCCCTCTCTCTCACTCCACAAATCCTATTTCTTACTCCAAAATGAGGAAATTACTGGCAGTTTTGTGTTGATTTTCTTCAGATTTTTCCCACATTAAGAGCTCTCAAGGCAGGATAAAGCGGACTGAACATGTTCTAAAAGCTCTGTCTGAAACAGT
This sequence comes from Pholidichthys leucotaenia, assembly GCA_020510985.1. Classification (NCBI taxonomy): domain Eukaryota; kingdom Metazoa; phylum Chordata; class Actinopteri; order Cichliformes; family Pholidichthyidae; genus Pholidichthys; species Pholidichthys leucotaenia. The sequence continues at coordinate 406,057,014 of CM035836.1, read as the reverse complement.
GTTTTCAGCCTGACATTAATAAGCTCCTAATGTAATTCATTAATTAAATTATCTTGCTATGTGCGCAAGATGATTTAAGTGTGCATTTAAAAGTAACGTGAAAGTTACTAAAGTTATTAGTTACAACTAGTTACTTTAATCATGCAGTAACTGGTAACTCAGTTACTTTTGAAAAGAAGTAACTAGTAACTGTAACTAGTTCCAATTTTTTTAGTAACTTGTCCAGCATTGCTCAGCAGACAATAAGTTGACTTGTGAACAGCATGAGATGTCGTTGACAAGCAATAATTGATGCTCAAGGGCACATGACAAGTTATTGAGACACTGACATTTTTTGTTGTGGTATACCCACCGCTGTTGTTGGCTTCTGTTTCAATAAATTGTTTGAGATGAGGAAATCTCCATTGCATGCTTCTACTTAAATGCCCTACTTTCATGATGTAATATCACTGTAGCGTGAAATTTTTACATTTTCCATAAATTTCACCCAAAAGCCAAATATCCCTAACTTTTTGAGTAGCTCTCTCTCTCTCTCTCTCTCTCTCTCTCTCTCTCTCACACACACACATCAGATAGATAGATAGGGTTAGAGGTTAGGCCCCATATATGGCCCCATTCATTCTTTAGGGATGGATGGATGGATGGAGTGCATGCATACAGTATCTTACAAAAGTGAGACCAACTTTTCCTGGCACTTGGTAGCAGAGGACACAGTCTGGACTTGGTCATCTCCAAAGGTCTGAACATCTCTATGGTTATGGTGATGGACGTTCCTCTGTCCGACCATTCTTGTGTTTTCTTTGAGAGTGCTATTAATGTCAACAGAAATATCCAGACAGAGGTCATCAAAAAACAGTACATCGGTGATAATACCAGTCAAACATTCATCCAAGCTTTCTTTTCCCCCGCCTTCACCTTCAGTAAATGAGATTGTGGAAAATTTCAATGGTAAAATTGCAAATATTATCAATGCCATTGCTCCCATCAAGGTGAAGGTGGTCACTATGAAAAAGAAACCTCCATGGAGAAATGCCACACTAGTAAGAGCTGAAAAAAATAGTGTTGAAAAGCTGAACGCAAGTGGCAAAAAACTAAATTACAGGTTCATTATGAAATCTATAATGAGAGATTGAGCATTTTTAATTTGGAGCTGAGAAATGCAAGGCAAGCATATTTTTCTGACATCATTGCTAAAAACAACAATAATGCACGCACCTTTCACTACTGTTGACAGGCTAACAAATCCCCCTATGTCAGCAGCTCCTGAACTTCTATCCAACTATGCCTGCAATGACTTTGCCTTTTTCTTTACTGACAAAATCCAGAAAATTAGACAGTCAGTCAGTGCTCCTATGCCAGGTGTTGGACATGTGCTTCCTCAGCGTCCACGTAGAGAAGATGTAAACACCATGACAAATTTTTTTCCAATCAATCATAAAATCTTGAATGACATCATACACCACCTGAAATCCAGTACCTGCTGCCTTGATACCCTCCCAACAGGGTTTTTGTTTTTTAAATGTTTCATGTTGTATGGCCTCAGATCTACTACAGATCATAAATATGTCTCTATATTCAGGTGTCTTCCCTCAGTGCTTAAAAACAGCTGTTATCAAGCCACTTCTAAAAAAGAGAAACCAAGACACCTCACTCATGAACAGCTATAGGCCCATATCAAACCTCCCCTTTTTTAGTAAAATAATAGAAAAAGCTGTTTTTCAACAACTGTACAACTTCCTGACATTAAATAACTGTTTGGATGTCTTCCAGTCAGGTTTTCGGCCACACCACAGCACTGAGACAGCTCTCGTTGAGGTCCTTAATGACATCCACTCCAATACAGATAATGGCAACATTTCAGTCTTGGTTCTACTGGACCTCAGAGCTGTATTTGACACGGTTGACTATAACATCTTACTAGACCGGCTAAAAAACTGGGTGGGACTTACTGGTACAGCACTTAGTTGGTATGAGTCCCATTTAAAAGGCAGGGACTATTTTGTGTCAATAGGTAACTACAAATCCGAGGAAACAAAAATAACCTGTGGAGTTCCCCAAGGTTCCATTTTGGGACCTTTGCTTTTCAACATCTACTATATGCTCCCACTAGCTCAAATAATAAAAAAAAACAAAACAACAGCTTGGTTGGCTTGTGGGACTCCCGAAGCAGCTGAGGTGTACCGGCAGGCCAAGCGGAGTGCAGCTCGGGTGGTTGCTGAAGCAAAAACCCGGGTATGGGAGGAGTTCAGTGAGGCCATGGAACAAGACTTTCGGTCGGCTTCAAAGAGATTCTGGCAAACTGTTCGGTGGCTCAGGAGGGGAAAGCAGCTCCCCGTCCACACTGTGTATGGTGCGGACGGGACACTGTTGACTTCAACTGGGGATATCGTCGGGCAGTGGAAGGAATACTTTGAGGATCTCCTCAATCCCACTGATACGCCTTCCACAGAGGAAGCAGGGTTTGGGGACGAGGGGGATGACTCGCCTATCACAGGGGTTGAGGTCGCCAAGGTGGTTAAAAATCTCCTTGGTGGCCGGGCCCCGGGGATGGACGAGATTCGCCCTGAGTACCTCAAGGCCCTGGATGTTGTTGGGTTGTCATGGTTGACACGCCTCTGCAACATTGCGTGGAGGTCGGGGGCAGTGCCTTTGGCATGGCAAACCGGGATGGTGGTTCCTCTCTTCAAAAAAGGGGACCGAAAATGTATATATCATAAAGTTCACAGTTAAAATTAACACCAAAGACTTCCGGGAAGATGGCGGAGAGACATAACACTTAAACAAAGAGCTCTCCCTAGCCGGATTAAAAATCATCGGTAAATGGCCAACTCGACATAAACGAATCAATAAACTAAGGGATGAAAACACGAAGGAACCGGGCACAAGGACAAAAACAGGGTAAAATTGAAGAATTCCTCTCCAACAACGCAGGAAAAACCGCTGTACGCAAAGCCCAAAAAAACGAGATGTCCACAGCAGTGAAAATGGAGGACGCCAGACTCGACAACATGAACGCTGGCATCGCCAGTTTGGGTGAAGAGTTGAGAGAATTCAAGCGACAGCTACAACAGGATTTAGCGGCTCTTAAGGAGGAACTGAAAAAAGAAATTAAGGAGGAAATCATGGACCTCCGAAGAGAAATGGAGCGTAAATTAACGGAAAACATGGAGGAGCTGCGCTCCCAGCGGGCGTGTATGACAGAAGCGCAGACCCGAATTTCGGAACTAGAAGATTGGAAAAGCGAGGCAAACGAACAACTACAGACCCTGACGACGCAAACGCAGAGGATGCAGGAGAAAATAAACGACTTGGAGAGCAGATCCCGACGAAGCAATATGCGCATCTTTGGAATTCCGGAGGGCATTGAAGGCAACTCGATGACAAAATTCATGGATCAGTTCTTAAAAAAAGAACTGGAAATACCCGGAGAAACGGATCTGCAGATTCAACGGGCGCACAGAACACCGGCACAGAACCCGAAAACAAACTCTCCACCCAGGTCAGTTGTGGTAAACTTTGTGAAATATGACATAAAGGAAAGAATCCTGACGCAAGCATGGAAAAAAAAGATACGAATCGGCGACAAACAGGTATTTTTTGACCATGACTACCCGACAGAAATCGTGCAGCAGCGGAAGAAATATGCCAATATTAAAAAAACGCTGAAAGAGAAAAAAATTAGATTCCAAACGCCGCTAACGAAAATGAGGATTCATTGGGAGGAAGGCACAAGAACCTACAACACGGCCGAAGAGGCAGCGCGGGATATGATGGAGCGGGGCCTTGAGGTGAGCGTGCCGAAGGAGACGGCTGGAGCAGCGGCGGCCCTGAACGCACCACGACAGACGGAGTGGAGACGAGTGAACGGCGGAAGAAGGGGGAGAGACGTGGCGCAGCGGGCCCAGGACAAGCTACAAGGCTTTCAACTGAAAGCCTAGATCATAACAAAGATTAAGAAAGGCACAGAAGAAATGAAGGCCAAGAAGACAAGGTAAAAGAGAAACAGACGGCTAGGAGAGGTTTAAGTGATATTTGTTGGACATTTCTAGACTTATGACTATTACTTTGATAGTAATTAGAAGTCTAGGGAGGGCCCTTCACTCTGTGAAGACAAACCCCCCACCCACCAACAGGGACCAGTGGGCAGAAGAAAGGCCCAAAGTACGGAGGTCGAGTTTTTTTAATGTGTTTTTATATAAATATGTGTTATTTTTGTTGTTAAAGGGGCTAGGAGCACAAGTTAAAAAAATGGAAAAACATGAATATGGGTAAAAATCTTAAGATAATGACACTAAACGTGAATGGTCTGAACTCACCTGTTAAAAGGGAAAGAATAATAAGAAAATTCAAAAAGGAAAAAGCTGAAATTATATTTATGCAAGAGACACATTTGAGCAAGGCAGAACATGTGAAACTAAAGAGATTTGGCTATAAGAACTCCTACTACAGTTCATTTAAGGGAGGAGCAAAAAGGGGGGTTATGATACTAATCTCAAACAAAATACAATTTGAAAGTGAACAGGAAATCCAGGATAAAGAAGGCAGGTATGTAATAATAAAGGGAAGAATAGATGGTATGCAGATCACATTAGTGAACATCTATGCCCCACCAGAAAGTGACAAGGGTTTTTTTCAACATCTGTTTGATCTCATAGCAACACACAGTGAAGGAGTCCTAATTTGTGGAGGAGACTTAAATGCTGTCATGGATCATGAAGTTGACACAACAAGTGTTAAGAAGACAAAAAAACATGTAACAAAGTTCATAAGAACCTCACTGGCAGAAATGGGTATGGTAGACATATGGAGGGACCTACACCCACTCGAAAAAGACTATACACATTATTCAGCAGTCCATAAAGTACACTCTAGAATAGATTACTTCCTTATGAATGAAGGTGACAGACACAGGGTGAGAAATTGTTGGATTGGAGGGGCAGAAATATCAGATCATAATCCTATATACATGGAAATATATTTAAACAATAGAAAACGACAAACAACATGGAAACTTAACATAGGACTGTTAAATGATGAGAAAATGAAAGAAAGAATAAAAATAAGCATAAACGAATATATCCAAGAGAATGACAATGAAGAAGTGGACCCAACAATACTATGGGACGCACTAAAAGCCGTGTTAAGGGGTAAATTAATTGTTGAAACAGGAAAAGCAAATAAGACTAAGCTGGAAGCGTATGAACAAAGATGTGGGAGACTAAGGGAATTAGAACGTAAACATCAAAGCACAAATGATCCAAAAATATATCAAGAAATTAAAGAAGAAAAAACAAAGATAAAAGAAACACAAATGGATGAAATTGAAAGGAAAAATAGATATCTAAAGCAAAAATATTATGAAACGGGGCCAAAAGCCACAAAACTGCTGGCAAAACGGTTAAGAAAACAACAAACAATGAATAATGTATACAAGATTAAAGACCCCACCACAAATAAAACCACAGTTAACCCAGAAAACATCGAAGAAATTTTCCATAATTTCTACCAAGAACTATACTCGCAACCTGAAGAAACAAATACTAAAGATATCAAAAAATTTCTAGACACATTGGACTTGCCATCAATAGGAAATCAACAAAATGAAAAACTAACAGCAGAAATAACAACACAAGAGATCAGAGATGTGATTAAGTCACTTAAAAACGGTAAATCAACAGGTAGTGATGGATACCCATCTGAGTTTTATAAACTGTTTATAGAAGAACTCATGCCACAACTCCTAAAGTCATTTAATTGGACGCTGAACAACAACAAAATACCTCCAACATGGAACGAAGCAATCATTTCAGTTATTTTAAAACCAGGGAAAGATAAAGAACAATGCGGAAACTATAGACCAATCTCTTTATTAAATGTAGATTATAAAATATACACAACAATTATATGTAAACGAATAAAGACATTCTTGACGGAATTGATAGAAGATGATCAAACTGGATTCATAGAGGGACGCCAAACACATGACAATATCAGGAGAACAATACATATAATTAACCAAATACATAAAGAAAAGAAAAGCGCAGTAATAATGAGTTTAGACGCAGAAAAAGCATTTGACAGGGTTAACTGGAAATTCCTATATAGTGTACTGGAGCGCTTTGGATTTAACGAAAAATCAGTACAATGCATAAGGACGCTATATCAAGAACCTGTGGCAAGAATCAAGATAAACGGTAGCTTAACAGACAAAGTAAATATACAAAGATCAACTAGACAGGGATGCTGCTTATCGCCCACCTTGTTTGCTCTGTTCATAGAACCATTGGCTCAAGCTATAAGACAAAATAAGAAATTAAAAGGTGTAACAATAAAGGGGGCGGAACACAAGATTGGGCTATTTGCAGACGATATTATAGTTTACCTTGAACAACCAGATAAATCAATAATGGAAATGATGAACTTGATAGAAAATTTTGGAAAATTATCAGGATACAAGATAAACATAACAAAAACACAAGTACTGACATTCCACTATAACCCTCTAAACCAGATAACTGATAAGATCAAACTAAACTGGAAGCAAAAAGAAATAAAATACCTTGGAGTGAACATACCTAAAGACCTAAGCAAAATATATAAAGCAAACTATGATAGGTTGGAACAAGAAATAAAAAAAGATATTGATAGATGGTCAATCTTAAATATGGATCTGAATTCAAAAATTGAGACAGTCAAAATCAGCATACAACCTAGATTACTTTACCTCTTCCAGGCTATACCAACAGAGATTCCAGATGCCCAATTCTCAAAGTGGGACAGGATGATATCGAGATTTGTTTGGGGAGGTAAAAAACCAAGAGTGAAATATAAAACCCTCCAATTACCAAAAGAGAAAGGAGGCATGGGCCTACCGAGTCTAAAGGAATATTACTACTCAGCACAAATAAGATATATCATATGTTGGTGCGACGAGGGATATGAGGCAAAATGGAAAGAAATGGAAAAGGAAATTGAGGGACTCCCAGTACAAAGCATAATAGGGGATAAAGATGCATATAAGCAAATCAAACAAATAGACCCAATCACTAAATTTACTTTAGAACTGTGGTATAAAATAGTACAAAAATATAATATAAGGGAAGACATAAAACTATTGAAATGGGTAGCATTTGACAGTCAGTTTGAACCGGCAAAACAAGATAGGGGATACAAAAATCTGGTGAACAAGGGAATCACAGCATGGGGCAATATCGGAAAAAAAGATCTCGGGAGCTTTGTAAATATCAGGAGAAAATTTAAATTAGAAAGATCGGAATTTTTCAGATATCTGCAGATGAGAGATTACTATATGAAGAAGATTAGGCATAACCTCCAAACAGATGTGAACGAGATTATACAACTTATTTTAAGCTCATATGCAGGAAATAAAATAAGAATTATTTCAAAACTATATCAGAAACTTATGACAAACAATCATACAAGTAACTATATAAAGGAGAAATGGGAGAAAGAGCTCAATTTAAACATAACAGAAGAAAGCTGGCAGGAAATATGGAAAACACAACACACATCAACAAATTCAAGGGCATGGAGGGAATTTGGATGGAAAAACCTGATTCGCTTTTTCATTACACCACAGATTCAAGGAAAATATACAAATACCCAATCTTTATGCTGGAGGGGATGTGGGGCTCAAAATGCAGACCACTCACATATGTTTTGGAAATGCTACAAAATATCATCATTTTGGAAATCTATGCATGTGACAATACAGAGGATATTAGGATATAATATACCAATGAACTGTAACCTGATGTACTTATGTGATCTTAAAAAAGACAGTGTTATACAGGCTGAGGACAGATATCTAGTTAAAATCTTGTTGATTGCATGTAAAAAAACTATCACAAAAAAATGGCGATCAGAAGTTCTTCCTGACCAAGAACAATGGACTGACATTGTTGAGGACATACGTATGATGGAAAAACTAACATATCGACGAAGAATGCAAGAAGGAATATGGGAGAAAAAATGGCGGAAATGGACACACTACAAAGTGCAACAACGAGGCAGAAATTGAAAGAATAACCAAAGACACTGAAAAAATCAGAAGAATTAAGAGATGGAAACTAAAAACTTGATGCTCCAACATTTGTCCCCCCCCCCCCTTTTTTTTTTTATTTTTTTTTATTTTTTATTTTTATTTTGTTTATTTTTTTTTATTTTTCCCTACCCTAACCCCTTTGTTTTTTAAATGTAGAATGTGATCTGAATGCATTATATATGATGAAAAATGAATAAAAATCTAAGTTACAAAAAAAAAGGGGACCGGAGGGTGTGCTCCAACTTTAGAGGGATCACACTCCTCAGCCTCCCTGGGAAGGTCTATGCCAAGGTACTGGAGAGGAGAGTCCGGCCGTTGGTCGAACCTCGGATTCAGGAGGAGCAATGTGGTTTTCGTCCTGGCCGTGGCACATTGGACCAGCTCTTTACCCTCTCGAGAATTCTTGAGGGTTCGTGGGAGTTTGCCCAACCAGTTTACATGTGTTTTGTGGACTTGGAGAAGGCATTTGACCGCGTCCCTCGTGGATTTTTGTGGGGGGTGCTTCGGGAGTATGGGGTATCGGGCTTGTTGTTACGAGCTATTCGGTCTCTGTACGACCGTTGTGAGAGTTTGGTTCGTATTGCCAACACTCGGTCGGAGTCATTCCCAGTGAGAGTTGGACTCCGCCAGGGCTGCCCTTTGTCACCGATCCTGTTCATAATTTTTATGGACAGGATTTCTAGGCGCAGCCAGGGAATGGAGGGTGTCATGCTTGGTGACCACAGGATCTCATCTCTGTTGTTTGCAGATGATGTTGTCCTGTTGGCTTCATCCAGCAATGACCTACAGCTCTTGCTGGGATGGTTTGCCGCTGAGTGTGAAGCGGCTGGGATGAGAATCAGCACCTCCAAGTCCGAGTCCATGGTCCTCAGCCGGAAAAAGGTGGATTGTCCTCTCCGGGTTGGGGACAGGCTCCTGCCCCAAGTGGAGGAGTTTAAGTATCTTGGGGTTTTGTTCACGAGTGAGGGGAAAATGGAGCGAGAGATCGACAGACGGATTGGAGCAGCATCTGCAGTGATGCGGACGTTGTACCGGTCTGTTGTGGTGAAGAGGGAGCTTAGTTCTAAGGCAAAGCTGTCGATTTACCAGTCAATCTACGTTCCTACTCTCACCTATGGTCACGAGCTTTGGGTAATGACCGAAAGAACGAGATCGCGGATACAAGCGGCTGAAATGAGCTTTCTCCGTAGGATTGCTGGACTCACCCTCAGAGATAGGGTGAGGAGCTCAGTCATCCGGGAGAGGCTCAGAGTAGAACCGCTGCTCCTCCACATTGAAAGGAGTCAGTTGAGGTGGTATGGGCATCTGATTAGGATGCCTCCTGGACGCCTTCCACTTGAGGTGTTTCAGGCACGTCCCACTGGGAGGAGACCCCGGGGCAGACCCAGGACTCGGTGGAGAGACTATGTCTCCCAGCTGGTCTGGGAACGCCTTGGTATCCTCTCTGAAGAGCTGGAGCAGGTGGCTGGGGAGAGGGAAGTCTGGGCTTCTCTGCTTGAACTGCTGCCTCCGCGACCCGGACCTCCGGAAAAGCGGTAGAAGATGGATGGATGGATGGATGGAAAACAACAATATATTACCATAATTATGCAGATGATACACAAATCTACCTAACTGTCTCACCAGGAGACTATGGTCCAATTAAAACGCTGATCAAATGCATTGGTCAAATTAACGAGTGGATGTGCCAGAACGTTCTTCAGTTAAACGAAGGCAAAACTGAAATAATAGGTTTTGGAGCCAAAGAAGAAAGACTCAAAGGTAGTACTCAGCTTCAATCAATGACGCTAAAAACCAACAACCAAGCCAGAAATCTGGGTGTGGTTCTGGACTCAGACCTAAATTTTAACAGCAACATTAAGACAGTAGTGAAATCAGCCTATTATAACTTAAAGAACATAGCGAGGATTAGAGGTCTGATGTCTCAACAGGATCTAACTTCTTACTTTTGAGTTTGCTTTTAAATTCTTATGTTGTAGCACCTTGGGGGAGCCAGATTATCTAGCATCTCAGAAATGAAACTTAAGAGGAGAGTTTCTGCTGAAATGTTCAGTCTGTTCTTTGCTTGAGAAGTGTGAGTATGTAATAAATCGTCTGAAATGAATCTGCCTCTTCATTTATGGGCCTTTTCCACTAGCACGCTTTAGCGCGACACGGGACGGCTCAGCACGCTTTGTACGCTTTTCCACAAGCCCCAACACGGTTTAACAGCCGCGATTCTCAGCCCCGCTCCAGGGCAGGGTACAGCAGTGCTGAGCTGTGCCGTGTTGTGACATTAACAAACTGGTCGCCGCTGATTGGTCAGGTCGTAACCGGCGCTGATTGGTCAGGTTGTAACCGCCCCTCTCCTCCTCCTCATCTACCAAATCTTCACGACCTTCTCAATAAAGTTTTTGAAAAAAAAAAAAAAAAAAGAATCTTCACGACCGCCTTTACTCAGCACGCAACCACTGTTGGCGGTTCCTTTTCAGTGTATTGCTGTGCTATTTTCATTTATTCTCTATCAAAAATGGCTTCGCGTAATAAGGGTGTTCCATGGACCAATAAGGAGATGCAGTGTCTGCTCACTGCATTGTCAGACGAACGTATTCAGCGCAAGTCAGACGGAGCCGCCCGGAATGAAAAAATATACCAGGAGGTCTCGACATCGGAGTCCTTTAACGGTGAGTTTTAATTTTTTTTTATTGTGCGTTTTTTCGCAAATATATTCGGTAAGACGCTCAATTTATTTATGCAATAAAAAAGCTGTTCATTTGTGGATGGATCGCTGCTTTATTGCAGCACACTGCGGACGAAAGCTTTTATTTTAATTATTCATGTGAACAATACGCTGAAATAAGCTTATGTATTCTTGTTAAAAACTATTGTCTTTTCTGTATATATTGCACTTTCGTGCTGTATTTTATTGTGTGCATTTTCCTTGTAGAATCATCCCACGCGTCCGCCGCGACAGCCCGCACGGATTATTCAACCGAGCCTTGCTGACCCACAGCTGGCAGATACGGATTAATTCATCCGAGTCTTCGTGACCCAGTTTGGGAAGCTGGTGTAGAGACACTCAGTGGTCGGCGTGTATAAAATGTCGATTAACCTTCATGTTGTGTTGCAAAGTTTTTTTTTTCTTTCAATATTTTGTATATAATAAAATGGAATTGTTTTGGAAAGTGTGGTTTGACTGTTATAACACTGAATTATAAAACAGTATAATTACATAGAAATTCCATTGCCTAGTCTGATCAAAATTATGCTGATCTTCCTGTCAGGGTCAACCATTGTAAAGGTAATGTAATTTTTAACTAGACCAAAAAACAAATCTTTTTGTAAGCTTTCTGTTCTTTTTATTGAAATATCATAAAAAATTAGCACCAAGTCAAAGTAGGTACAAGTATATGTAAATTGAATGTTCTATCGGCATTCCAAATTCAGAGGTTTACAATACTTTAGAAGGAGTGTAGCATCATCTAAACGGAAAATAATAATACTGTTGTTCCAAACGTTGACCTCAAGGTGAAAAACATGAATTTTTTTAATTCAGTACATCCAAAATGCCCTAGGATGTAAAAAATAATGCAATTTGGTGTAGTCCAGTGTGCCACCGTCTCATTATTTAATACGAATAAAAACAAGTTTCAGCTCATTATTTCTAGGTCATTTGGCAGTTAATTCAAAACAAAAGTGACTTGTGTTGTTGCAGCTTAATTATGAGATAAAATTAATTGTGAGATAAAACCACAGAGCGAGCAAGGCAATAATCCTTGGATCCTTTTTTGTCTCGTGTAAATAAGGACTCAGTCGGGTGCGTAACGTCACGGGAGTGTGGCCCCGCCTCGCTGAGAATCTGCTGCCGCCCCGCTTCTAAAACCTCCTAACACAAACCATCACAGCACAAGCACAACACCGTGCTAATGGAGACAGAAGCATTCCGAGCCGTACTGAAGTGAATCGAGCCGTACCGAGGTGTGCTGGGCTAGTGGAAAATAGGCTTTTCATGCTCCACACTGGTGACCCAAGACGTATTATGGAACACGAGGCAAGATCCCCGGAGCCGGCCCGGTCAGGAAGCTACAGCGAGGCGGCAGCCATCCCACAGACAGCCCGGACTGGAACCTCCAGCCACGCGTGTGCGGTTTCAGTCAAGCTACCGGATTTCTGGCAGCACAACCCACGCTCTTGGTTCCACCTCACCGAGGCTCAGTTCGCCCTCCGGGGAGTAACGGCAGACGACACCAGATTCTACCATGTGGTCGCAGCGCTCGACGCCCGCACAGCTCAACAGGTAGCGAGCCTGCTCGATCAGCCACCAGCCAGCAGCAAATATGAGGCGCTCAAGGCTGCGCTCATCCAGCGCTCCACACTCTCAGACTGTGAGAGAGCAGAGAGGCTCCTGACGCGGACCGAGTTAGGAGATGGTTCGGCCGTAGACCTGATGGAGAAGATGCTGGCGTTAATGGGCACGGACGACGGGCACTTTCTGTTTGCCCACCTTTTCCTCCGGAACCTTCCAACAGTGGCGAGAGCGGTTCTGAGCCAATTCGCCATTGCTGGCCGCGCGAGACTACCGTGCGCTAGCCCAGGAGGCAGACCGGATCATCATCACCACCAGGGCGATCACAGTCAACGCAGCAGCGGCGGAGCCCAGCGCGACGACCAGAGGAGGCGAGGAGCCACGGACGGTAGCAGCAGCGGGGGCCAAGGAGCGCCAGAGAGACACCCTCTGTTTCTACCACCGCCGCTTCGAAGAGAAGGCACGCAGATGTGCGCCACCGTGCCAATTCAAGCGCTCGGGAAACGCCAAGGCCGGGTGGTCGGTAGCAGCTGCGACCCTCGGTGAAGAGAACAAGCTGCTCTACTTGACGGATGCACGCTCGGGGAGGCGTTTCCTTGTGTACACCGGAGCCCAGAAGAGCTTCATCCTGCCGACCTATGCTGACCGGCTGGCAGGACCTAGCGGCCCCGAGATGTTGGCAGCAAACGGCTCGGATATTAAGACCTTTGGTGAGAGGACTCTGCTCTTGTCTCTACACGGCCGTACATATGAGTGGACTTTTGTCGTAGCAGCACTGAATTACCATATCCTGGGGGCTGATTTTCTGTGTGCACATGGTTTACTGGTTGATGTTGCTAACAGGCGCCTGGTTAATGCACTGTCCTTTGACTCTCTCCCCTGTACAGCTCGAGTGACCCGGCCAACAGCACAAGCCAACGTCACAGCTACAGGCGGTAAGTTCCACACACTGCTCACTCAGTTCCCAGCACTGACAGTCCTGACGTTTTCCGCGGCCATTGCTAAACACGGGGTGGAGCACTTTATCACCACCACCGGGCCACCCGTTTTTGCAAGACCTCGGCGCTTGGACACAGCTAAACTGGCCATAGCGCGTGAGGAGTTTGCCAACCTGGAAAGGTTGGGTATCATCAGGCGCTCGAACAGCCCATGGGCATCCCCGCTACACATGGTCCCTAAGGCTGAGGGATCGTGGCGACCGTACGGGGATTTCCGCAGGTTGAACAACGCCACAGCGCACGACCGCTACCAAATTCCCCACATACAGGATTTTTCCGTTCACCTTGCCGGAGCACGCATTTTTCCCAAAATAGACCTGGTCCGCGGTTACCACCAAGTCCCAGTGCACGCTGAGGACATACCCAAAACAGCGGTAATAACTCCATTCGGTCTATTCGAGTTCCTGCGCATGCCATTCGGGTTAAAAGGCGCGGCACAGATGTTCCAGCGCATGATGGATGCAGTGCTGCGCGATCTCCCGTTCGTGTTCGTCTACCTGGACGATATCCTGGTAGCCAGTGCATCCGAAGACGAACATGAAACCCACCTCACGATGGTTTTCCGGAGGTTGGAGGAGCACGGATTAATAACCAACCCGGTGAAATGCCAGTTCGGCGTGACGGAGATTGATTTTTTGGGGCACCGCGTCTCTCCGGAAGGAGCGATCCCACTGCCCGACAAAGTGCGCGCCGTGGCGGATTTTCCCCGGCCTCAGACGGTCAGGGCGCTGCAGGAATTTTTGGGGATGGTGAACTTTTATAACCGTTTCCTTCCCCGCGCAGCGCAGCTCATGCAACCACTGTACGCCGCGCTCAAGAAACAGAAACCCGTGGATGGGATCGAATGGACCCCGGAGCGAGAGCGTGCGTTCTCGGAAGTTAAAGCAGCCCTGGCAAACGCCGCACTGCTGGGGCATCCGGACCCGACGGCCCGCATAGCGCTCACCTCCGACGCTTCAGATGTGGCCATAGGGGCGGTCGTGGAGCAGCGCGTTGCCGGGGCTTGACAGCCGCTCGCCTTTTTCAGCAGAACTTTGCGTGACAGCGAACGTAAATACAGCGCGTTCGACAGAGAGTTGCTGGCTCTCCACCTGGCCATATGCCACTTCCAGTTCTGGCTGGAAGGGCGCAGCTTCACCGCGTTCGTGGACCACAAGCTGCTAACATTCGCGATGGCCAAGGTTTCAGAACCGTGGTCGGGTCGGCAGCAGAGACAGCTGGCCGCAATCTCAGAGTTTACTACCGATATTCAGCATGTGTCGGGTAAACTGAACGTAGTGGCGGACTGCCTCTCGCGCGCCGTGGTGGCCCCGGTCTGCGTGGGGATAGATTACGCAGCCATGGCCACGGAGCAGATTAGCGATGCAGACGTGCGCGCGCTCCAGTCTGGACCAACAGGGTTAAGGCTGGAGAGCAGGGTGCTGCAGGATGGCGGCCCCTCCCAATCTGCGATATCTCCACGGGTCGCCCGCGTCCGGTGGTCCCGGTCGCGTGGCGCCGCCGCGTGTTTGAGTCGGTTCACACTCTGGCACACCCAGGAGTGCGCGCGTCAGTCAAAATGGTGGGAGAGAAGTTTGTGTAGCCGAGCCTACGCAAACAAATGAAAGAGTGGGCTGCAGCCTGCGTGGCGTGCCAACGAGCCAAGGTACACAGACACACGAAGGCTCCCTTGGAGCCGTTTTGTATTCCGGCTAAGAGGTTCGACCATGTTCACGTGGACCTCGTGGGCCCCCTCCCGCCATCACAGTGGTACACGCACCTCCTGACAATTGTGGACCGCACCACGCGCTGGCCAGAAGTGGTTCCGCTGGTGGCAACCACGTCCGCAGACGTAGCGCGCGCTTTTTTAACAGCATGGGTGGCGTGTTTTGGAGTCCCGCCGGACATTACGTCCAACAGGGGCCCTCAGTTTGTTTCCGAACTCTGGTCCGCGATGGCCCGCAGCCTGGGTGTTACAATTCACCGCACAACCGCGTACAACCCACAGGCCAATGGGTTATGCGAGCGTTTTCATAGATCACTGAAAGCAGCACTCAGGGCTTCACTGACGGATGCAAATTGGGTAGACAGGCTGCCGTGGGTTTTATTGGGGTTGCACTCCGCGCCGAAAGAGGATCTGGAAGCTTCCCCGGCAGAGCTCGTTTTTGCGCAGCCACTACGGCTGCCCAGGGAATTTCTGCCAGATAATCCCACGCCGGGCAACTCCCCGTCTCAGCTTTTGCAGCGTAGCGCAAACACAGGCACGCTGCCGGGCCCTGCCCACCACAGTTTTCCGCGTGTTTTCGTGCCTAAAACTTTGAAGAGCGCGGAGTTCGTGTATGTCAGACACGACGCCCACCGCCCTCCATTGCGCCCACCCTATGATGGACCGTTCAGAGTGTTGGAAACAGGGGATAAGCATTTTTTGCTAGACTTGGGGGGTAGGAGGGAAAAAATTGGCATAGACAGACTCAAACCCGCTTTCGTTGTGGCGGACGAGCAAGTGCTGTTGGCTAAGGCCCCTTGGCGTGGAAGACCCCCACGGAGAGCTCCCCAGGGAAACGATTCACCAGAGCAGCCACACGGACAGACCGAAGTCACGGCCCACCCGCAGTCAGACACACTCCCAGCAGCCCCCCCACCGGCACAGCAGCGCTGCGGAGGCGGTAAACCCCAGTTACAGCAGATACGGGAGGAGACGGAAGCCCAAGCAGCATGTGGACTGATATTCAATTGTTCTATCACAGCAGGTGGACTGTTATTCTGTTGTTCTATCTAAGATGCTGGAGGGGTAGTGTAGCACCTTGGGGGAGCCAGATTATCTAGCATCTCAGACAGGAGACAGTGGATAAGCAGGGGAGAACAAAGAGCAGGAGGTTCCTGGTGAGATAGTAGGAAGGAGTCAAGGACGAAGGGGGTTGAATGCAGTGTGATGCAAATGTCATGTTGTGTGTGATGTAAATGCCATGAAACTTAAGAGGAGAGTTTCTGCTGAAATGTTCAGTCTGTTCTTTGCTTGAGAAGTGTGAGTGTGTAATAAATCGTCTGAAATGAATCTGCCTCTTCATTTACACGCTCCACAATGTATTCCTTTTGCAACTTTCTGTACTGCTTTAATGTTTTATGTAAAGCACTTTGAACTGCCTTGTACACGAAATGTGCTATACAAATAAACTTGCCTTGCCTTATAACAAATTTTAAAATTATAAACATTTTCAAAAGCTGGAATGTTCAGTCATTTACTGAAAGTATGTACTTGAAAACCAGTGATTTTATGTGCATTACCACACCAACTGATTCACTGGTATTCAGTCAAAATGAGCTGAATGGGTATTTTTCAGGAGGTGGAATAGCTATGAACCTCTTGCCTAAAAGAATCTTTGTGAATCCCCTCAATAGGGGGCCTGCACTCTCACATAAAAGCCTTTTTTTCTAATGTCCATTCACGAAGGATTATTTCACAACTCATCAAAGCGATGACTCAGAGCCTGGTATGTGATTAGAGCCACCCTCACGTGGGGTACAGGAAAGTAAAGCCAAATCAGCAAAGTAGACAAACTGGTCCCTGTTAAAAGAAAAAAAAAATACAGAGGCAAAAGTGCATCTATAGAAACAAGGTACATACTGTATGTAAATTCAAACTGGATTGAAATGCATTTTATACTCCCGAGCTTTAAAAATTGTACTAAATATGTTATTCCCAGATTTACTGGATCTTTGGCATTCCATTGAAATAATAAGAAGGTCAAGGAGTGCAAGAATCCCCCTTTCTTTTGTGCAGCAGAATAAGAGGCATGCAGTGTGCTCAATGGGGTAATGTTTCCAATTGTCTCAACTGGCAGAATGTGGGGCAAACACTGAAAAAAGAGCCAACTGAAATATATATTTATGTATTTTTAGCTTCAAATCAGATAAATACTTTTCCACCAATAATTACAAGAAATTACGAAGATGTTAAATACAAGAATTCAGATCATAATATTTATGTATTTCTTTCATGTTCAACTGAAATCAATGACAATACAAAGTTTACATGACAGGAGGCTTGAGATTAGCAAGTGAACCAGAGACACCACTTATATTGAGGTTCGCATGTTTTCACAGTTTTGTGCATTCCTTCTGATTAACACTTGGTAAAGCAAAAAGGAACAGATGTAGTAAACAAGGCTGTTCACAATATTCGTATTGAAAATGTTTGTTAAAATGGCTTTACAAATCTATTGCAAAAGTAAACTTTTGTAAAAGCTCAGACGTATACAGTGCTCACAAAAAGTTAGGGATATTTGGCTTTTGGGTGAAATTTATGGAAAATGTAAAAAGTTCACGTACAGTGATATTATATCATGAAAGTAGGGCATTTAAGCAGAAGCATGCAATGGTGATTTCCTCATCTCAAACAATTTATTGAAACAAAAGCCAACAAGAGTGGTGGGTAAACCACACCAAAAAATGTCAATGTCTCAATAACTTGTCATGTGCCCTTGAGCACCAATTACAGATTGACAACGACATCTCATGCTGTTCGCAAGTCAACTTATTGTCTGATGAGGCATGGCATTCCACTCTTCTTGAAGGGCGGCCCTCAGGTCGCTGAGGTTGTGGGGTGCATAGTTACGAGACTCTACACGGCAACTCAGCTGATCCCATAGGTTTTCTATAGGATTCAGGTTTGGAGAAAGTGCAGGCCACTCCATTTGAGGTACCCCAGCCTCCAACAGCCGTTCCCTAATGATACAACTTTGATGAACTGGAGCATTGTCGTCCATGAAGATGAAATTAGGACTGTGTTGTTTATGCAGGGGCACAATGACTGGATTAACGATGTTATTCACCTAGTAGTGGCTCGTCATGTACCATTCACAAGGTGCAGGGCAGTTCTGTATTGACTAGAAACACCTGCCCAGACTGTAACACAACCACTACCAAAGGCTTGTCTGGTGACAATAGTGGCTGATGCATTGCGCTCTCCTTGATGTCTCCAACATCGCTGGCGGCCATCATTTCTGCTCAACGTGAATCGACTTTCATCAGAGAACAGCACTGAGGTCCACTGGCCCCTTGTCCAGCGTAAATGCTCCCTGGCCCATATAAGACAATGACGCCTGTGCCTGGTGGTGTGGTCAGGTACCCTTGCAGGTCGTCTAGCACGCAGACCATGCTGATGTAAACCGTTTTGAATGGTCTGATGTGACACTTGGGTGGCTCTCACCTCCCTTAGATGTGCCTGGAGTTGAGTGGCATTCATTATCCGGTTCCACAGGGCACTGTTCACAATGAAGTGGTCATCAGCATGGGATGTGGCCAAAGGATGTCCACTTTTATGCCTCTCTGTGACTCTTCCAGTCTCTCAGCATCTCTTTTGCAACCCGCTGATGACACTGTGACACTCTAAGCTCAGTGACCACATCCCTCTGAGAACATCCTGTGTGAAGCCTCGCAATGGCGAGGTACTGTTGATCAATTGTTAGGCATTGTCTTGGTCTCATGATGTCAAAATGTGAACAGCACGATGAAGAGGACTGTTAACATACCAATTCTAATTGAACCAGAAAATGTACTGGTCGATTCAAGGATCAAATACCTGTTGTGAATTTTGCTGTTAAGCAAAACGGCAAGTTATGCAAAAAGTCCTGGAACAGTGAACAGTTAGATATGTGCATTCAAAACGTTACAGAAGGTAAAATTAAGTTCACCTGTAAAGATTATAGTGCATTTTAGGTACATCCTGAAATTTAACCCTAAAGCCGAATGTCCCTAACTTTTTGAGTAGTAAGTAGTAATATTATATATAGATATACAGTATATATATATATATATATATATATACACTACCGTTCAAAAGTTTGGGGTCACCCAGATAATTATTTTGTGTTTTCCATGAAAAGTCACACTTATTTACCACCATAAGTTGTAAAATGAATAGAAAATATAGTCAAGACATTGACAAGGTTAGAAATAATGATTTGTATTTGAAATAATAATTTTTTCCTTCAAACTTTGCTTTCGTCAAAGAATCCTCCATTTGCAGCAATTACAGCATTGCAGACCTAACATGATTGCACAAGGGTTTTCTAATCATCCATTAGCCTTCTGATGCAATGAGCAAACACATTGTACCATTAGAACATTGGAGTGATAGTTGCTGGAAATGGGCCTCTATACACCTATGTAGATATTGCACCAAAAACCAGACATTTGCAGCTAGAATAGTCATTTACCACATTAGCAATGTATAGAGTGTATTTCTGATTAGTTTAAAGTTATCTTCATTGAAAAAAAATGCTTTTCTTTCAAAAATAAGGAAATTTCTAAGTGACCCCAAACTTTTGAACGGTAGTGTATATATAATCATCATCATCATCATACCAGTCTATCGTGGGCGACAATGACTGTTTCATTTAGGTCTGATCAGATTCCTCCACACAGCTCTGTCCTTAGCCTTCCGCTGCCAGGAACTCCTGTCTATATCCAACTTCTTCAAATTTCTTTTTACAGTGTCTTTAAATCTGAGCCTTTGTCTACCCTGATTGCATTTGCCCTCACATAACTGTGAGCAGAGTAACTGCCGAGGGAGACGCTGGTGGTCCATCCTCTCAACATGTCCGAGCCATCTCAGGTTCATCTGTATTAGCATGTCCTCCATTAATGGTAGACCAGCTCGTTTCAACACTTCTGTGTTGGTTATCTTGTCTTTCCATGAGATGTTCATTATGGCTCGAAGGTGTTTCATCATGTACGCGTGGAGTTTCTTCACGTGCACTCTGTAGACAGTCCAAGTTTCAGCACCGTACAATAGAGTAGCCAGTACTGTCGCTCTGTACACTTTGCATTTCACACGGATAGACACATGTCGATTGTTCCACAGTCTCTCCCTCAAGTTTCCAAACACAGCGCTCGCGCTTCCCATTCTGAGAGATGGTTCATCCTCCAGCCTAGCATTCTCTGAAAGAGTACTCCCAAGATACTTGAAAGTCTTGCACTTGACTAGTAGCTCTGTACCAATGCTGATCTCTTCTGGTAGTGATGTTGATAATTGGAACTTTGGTGGTTGATAAAGGCACTCTGTCTTCTTGATGTTGATTTGGAGGCTGAATTGGCTAGCTGCTCTTGCAAATTTCTCCACTAAAGATTGCATATCTTCCACACTGTGTGCAACTAGAGCACTGTTGTTGGCAAAGAGCCTTTCTCTTACTTCCTTTATCGATGTCTTACTCTTGGCTTTAAACTGTGCCACATTGAACAACTCTGCTTCTTTCCTTGTTTGAATGTATTGTAGCACCTTGGAGGAGTCAGATTATTTAGCATCTCAGACAAGAGACAGTGGATAAGCATGGGAGAACAATGCTCAGGAGGTTCCTGGCGAGATAGCAGGAAGGAGTCAAGGACGTAGGGGGTTGAATGCAGTGTAATGCAAATGAGATGAGATGAGATGAGATTCAACTTTATTGTCATTACACATGTATGAATACAAGGTAACGAAACGTGACTTGGCATTTGGGCACGCTCTGCAGAGCGCATCCAAGGCCGGGGCAGCCGCTAGGCACCAGTCATAAAGAAGAAAAGAAAAAAAGAAAAAAAATGATATGACACAATAGGCGAGAGAAAAAAACATGTTTTATCAAACTGACGCTTAATGGGTAAGCGAAATTTTGATTGCAGGCAAAAAAAACCTCAATGCATATTTAGCAGTAGTGGACAATCACACAGCAGAGGGAGGGAGAGCAGTGTGTGTATATTTGCATGTCATTGTGTAGTGTAAATGTAACAGTTGTTAGTGAGCAGCAGAGGGCGCCTCCTGGCAGTGGATAGAAGTTATAATCATGTGACTTATAAACAAGTCCAGAGTTCAGAGTCTATCTCTGTTTCTCTCTTGCTTGCAGAAGGCACATGGGCATTGTCCTTGAGAGTCCAATCCGCTGACAACAACAACTGATTGTTGATTGTATGGGTAGACATAAGAGCCGGTTCTTCCGCTAATCTCAGTCAGGAGGAATGTAAACACGGGGCAAACAAGGTCAAATCAAATCAAATCAGCACAGTGCACTCAGAGAGTAGAATTTGACCTCACCCGTGTAATTCTGTGCTTCCATTATATATGCAGGCTTAAACTGTTTTTCCATAGAGAGCACAGGGCTTTCAGATGTATTCCTTCACTGAATCACTGTCATTCAGTTCACCGTTTGCCGCTACTCGTGCCCTCCCCAACTGGTCGAATTTGATGAAGGAGCTGGCTGGGTCCGCTTGATCCGCTCTCTCACCTTCCTTCAATTTCTGATGCATCAGGGAACTCCACAGCCAAAAATAGAAGTCCTGAGATCATAGCCAATAATATTGCCATAGACGCATGGATTCCAATGTCCATGAGTCTCTCGTAGGTTCCAATTCTTGGGCTCCCCCTTGGCCCAATTCTTGTTGAAAATAGTGACAATAGCACATTTAAGCCGCTTCCAAATCCATAATTTCCGTTTAGATTAAGATTCAGCAGAAGAAGAGCGACTAAACACAGACAAAAACGCAACATTGCAAAAGCTGGGAATAGATCAGGAAGGCAGGGGAGGGAAGAAAAATGCGACTGCTCTCTCTCAAGGCAAGAAGGAAAAAAAAAACAAAAAAAAACGTCATGTTGTGTGTGGAGAAATGCCATGAGACTTGTGAGGAGAGATTTGGGAAAAAGCAGAGTGCCTGCTGAAATGTTTCATTCTGTTCTGTGCTTGAGAGATGTGAAGTGTGTAATAAACCGTCTGCCATGAATTTGCCTCTTATTTCACACACTCCACACTGGTGACCCAAGACGTATTATGGAACACGAGGCAAGAACCCCGGAGCCGGCCCGGTCAGGAAGCTACAGCGAGGCGGCAGCCATCCCACAGACAGCCCGGACTGGAACCCCCAGCCACGCGTGTGCGGTTTCAGTCAAGCTACCGGATTTCTGGCAGCACAACCCGCGCTCTTGGTTCCACCTCACCGAGGCCCAGTTCGCCCTCCGGGGAGTAACGGCAGGCAACACCAGATTCTACCATGTGGTCGCAGCGCTGGACGCCCGCACAGCTCAGCAGGTAGCGAGCCTGCTCGATCAGCCACCAGCCAGCAACAAATACGAGGCACTCAAGGCTGCACTTACCCGGCGCTACACACTCTCGGACTGTGAGAGAGCAGAGAGGCTCCTGACGCGGGCCGAGTTAGGAGATGGTTCGGCCGTAGACCTGATTGAGAAGATGTTGGTGTTAATGGGCACGGACGACGGGCACTTTCTGTTTGCCCACCTCTTCCTCCGGAACCTTCCAACAGTGGCGAGAGCGGTTCTGGCCAATTCGCCGTTGCTGGCCGCGCGTGACTACCGTGCGCTAGCCCAGGAGGCAGACCGGATCATCATCACCACCAGGGCGATCACAGTCAACGCAGCAGTGGCGGAGCCCGGCAAGACGACCAGAGGAGGGGAGGAGCCACCAACGGTAGCAGCAGCGGGGGCCAAGGAGTGCCAGAGACACACTCTGTTTCTACCACCACCGCTTCGGAGAGAACGCACGCAGATGTGCGCCACCGTGCCAATTCAAGCGCTCAGGAAAACGCCGAGGCCGGCGGTCGGTAGCACCTGCGACCCTCGGTGAAGAGAACAAGCTGCTCTACATGATGGACGCGCGCTCGGGGAGGCGTTTCCTCATGAACACCGGAGCCCAGAAGAGCATCATCCTGCCGACCTACGCTGACCGGCTGGCAGGACCTAGCAGCCCCAAGATGTTGGCAGCAAACGGCTTGGATATTAAAGGCGACGGACAGTGCCTTTTTTTTATTGAACCAATCAACTGATTGTATGAAAATATTCCATTCTTCCCATTCCCCTGATTTAATATGTGTCACCATCCTCCATAAATGAAATTATTTGGTCATAGCCCATCTTTCACTCAGTGATGCTGCAGTACCGCCATCTCCCGATAGGTGCGTGCAGCCTTCACGTCAATTCGGTATGAAAAAAAATTGCAGAACGAGAGCAAAGTGATTCGGACAGCGATTATTTTCTAGAGTTTGACGACCTCAATATAAATGATGACATTGACAATGAAGACGTTTTGGGTGGTGTGTGGCCTGTCAGCCTTATTTGTTCGAGGCAGAGGGAGAGAAGGAAGACGCAACACAGACGGGAACAGAACACGTTTACGATCGGCTGGAACATTTTTCTTGGTAAAAGATTCTTAGAAATATTTTTCTTTGGCGACATGCATGGTCACACACTTAATTTTCAAACTAAAACTACCCATTGGTCACTCGCTGCCTGATGACATGTTGTTAATCATCATCTTCTCAATACTTTTAACAGCCGCTGATTAGCACCTGCTGGTCTGTGCGCAGCTGGAGCTGATGAGACAGATGACGGCCCAGCGGCCGTCATCATCCACACGAGTGAGTTTATAAACAATATTTATTCATTTGATTTAATTTCCCAGATGAATTATGAAGAAATCATTCAATACATTCAATAATCAATGCAAACGGAATAATCAATGCCAACCCCATATTTTTCAGGCGATACAGATTCATAGTGTTGGGGATTTTTTTGGAGAAGAAGTGAGGGTTATGTTGCCTGCCTGTGCGGTGAGCCTCATCAGAGAAACCTTCCCATCTCATCACTACAAGGGATTTTGCCTACCAAGATTAGATTTGTGAACAATGTTATTTAAATAAAGTTTTGTAAAATCATATATTGAGTTTCTTAATGTTCATGTCAATGTTATAATTCTCATAGTTCAGCATTCATCACAGTCGCATGTCATATACATTTCAATAATTTTTCTACCATTTTATGGTATAAATTTGGATTTACATAAAAGTCCTGTTCATCAGCTTCCTCTGCTTGGTCAGAAACATCAACATTGAGTGACAGTTGATAAAATCTGCAAAAAAAGTAGATCATAATTTTATCCCAGACGTCTCAAATTGGATTACATACATAGAAATATAAATTGATCAAACAGGCACAACCACCTCCCTATACAGCATTGAATATTTCATATTTGATGAGTATGAACACCCTAATATGCTAATATTTGATAAGTTGGTAAGGCAATGCAAACCATGGCTTGGAATTCATTTGCAGTGAATATTAAAAATAAAAAAACTTACCCTGTTTACTTCTCGTGTTCTGACAGTTGATCGCCACTGTCACTGACCCCGTTCTCAGAGTCACACTTGGAAATCGAGGCATATATAGTTGGAATAGCCGTTTTCTTTATCAGCAATCTTTTTGCAAATTTCATTTCAAATTGACATAATGTCTGGCCCAGGAAACACGCACGCAGGCTCAGGATAGATTTAACAGCTTTATTCAACAAGCAGGTGTGTGTGAATGGATGTATGGGGATGTGCTGACGAGGGGCAGGTGTGCGCGCAGCTGAAGCCGCTGAGGAGCGGCGAGTCGTGACACAAATTGCATCTTATTCTCGAAATCGCTGTCAACGAAATCTCTACTGCACATTTTTGGTGTTTTACCGACATAAGTCCATTTTTTTTTGCGTTTTCTGAACGAATTTCACCCATGCCGTTCTGATTTTCCCAGGGACGGGAAATTCAAAAACACTCACAGCATGCTCCTCTGGTATAAGGTCGCACCCGTAGACAACACAACGACAAACCATAATTAATTCGATTCCTGAAATCCTAATGTTAATAAATAATCTATTTGTAATCCACAAGTATTCCGAGAAATATCCGTAATCGCCGATTTTAAAACGTAAACATCAAGTAAAACAAAGCAATGTCCGCCGACTGTGTGCCAAACCGAAATGACGTCACACAGTCAGTGGCCATCTTAGCCGCTGATCGCTTGGCTGGGTCAGACAGCTCTCCACAACAGCGTACTTCAAGAGCGCATTGTCACCTTATGCGACATACGTTGACACCAAAACATGTGGGGTTCCAATTAGCTCGTCTCAGACAACAATTTGAGATATGATTTATCGATTTTGAATTTGCGTCTGTCCGTCGCCTTTAAGACCTTTGGTGAGAGGACTCTGCTCTTATCTCTACACGGCCATACATATGAGTGGACTTTTGTCGTAGCAGCACTGAATTACCATATCCTGGGGGCTGATTTTCTGTGTGCACATGGTTTACTGGTTGATGTTGCTAACAGGCACCTGGTTAATGCACTGTCCTTTGACTCTCTCCCCTGTATAGCTCGAGTGACCCGGCCAACAGCACAAGCCAACGTCACAGCTACAGGCGTTAAGTTCCACACATTGCTCACTCAGTTTCCAGCACTCACGGTCCTGACGTTTTCGGCGTCCATCGCTAAACACGGGGTGGAGCACTTTATCACTACCACCGGGCCGCCCGTTTTTGCAAGACCTCGGCGCTTGGACGCAGCTAAACTGGCCATAGCGCGCGAGGAGTTTGCCAACCTGGAAAGGTTGGGCATCATCAGGCGTTTGAACAGCCCATGGGCATCCCCGCTACACATGGTCCCTAAGGCTGAGGGATCGTGGCGACCGTGCGATGATTTCCGCAGGTTGAACAACGCCACAGCGCACGACCACTACCCAATTCCCCACATACAGGATTTTTCCGTTCACCTCGCCAGAGCGCACATTTTTTCCAAAATAGACCTGGTCCGCGGTTACCACCAAGTCCCAGTGCGCGCGGAGGACGTACCCAAAACAGCGGTAATAACTCTGTTTGGTCTATTCGAGTTCCTGCGCATGCCATTCGGGTTAAAAGGAGCGGCACAGACATTCCAGCGCATGATGGATGCAGTGCTGCGCGATCTCCCGTTCGTGTTCGTCTACCTGGACGATATCCTGGTAGCCAGTGCGTCCGAAGACGAACACGAAACCCACCTCACGACGGTTTTCCGGAGGTTGGAGGAGCACGGGTTAATAATCAACCCGGCAAAATGCCAGCTCGGCGTGACGGAGATTGATTTTTTGGGGCACCGCGTCTCTCTGGAAGGAGCGATCCCACTGCCCGACAAAGTGCACGCCGTGGCGGATTTTCCCCAGCCTCAGACGGTCAGGGCGCTGCAGGAATTTTTGGGGATGGTGAACTTTTATAACCGTTTCCTCCCCCGCGCGGCGCAGCTCATGCAACCATTGTACGCCGCGCTCAAGAAACTGAAACCCGCGGATAGGGTCGAATGGACCCCGAAGCGAGAGCGGGCATTCTCGGAAGTTAAAGCAGCCCTGGCAAACGCCGCACTGCTGGCGCATCCGGACCCGGCAGCCCGGATAGCGCTCACCACCGACGCTTCAGACGTGGCCATAGGGGCTGTCGTAGAGCAGCGCGTCGCCAGGGCTTGGCAGCCGCTCGCCTTTTTCAGCAGAACTTTGCGCGACAGCGAACATAAATACAGCGCGTTCGACAGGGAGTTACTGGCCCTCCACCTGGCCATACGCCACTTCCAGTTCTGGCTGGAAGGGCGCAGCTTCACCGGGTTCGTGGACCACAAGCTGCTAACATTCGCGATGGCCAAGGTTTCAGAACCGTGGTTGGGTCGGCAGCAGAGACAGCTGGCCACAATCTCAGAGTTTACTACCGATATTCAGCATGTGTCGGGTAAACCGAACGTAGTGGCGGACTGCCTCTCGCACGCCGTGGTGGCCCCGGTCTACGTGGGGATAGATTACGCAGCCATGGCCGCGGAGCAGATTAGCGATGCAGATGTGCGCGCGCTCTAGTCTGGACCAACAGGGCTAAGGCTGGAGAGCAGGGTGCTGCAACATGGCGGCCCCCCCTAATCTGCGATGTCTCCACGGGACGCCCGCGTCCGGTGGTCCCGGTCGCGTGGCGCCGCCGCGTGTTTGAGTCGGTTCACACTCTGGCACACCCAGGAGTGCGCTCGTCAGTCAAAATGGTGGGAGAGAAGTTTGTGTGGCCGAGCCTACGCAAATAAGTAAAAGAGTGGGCTGCAGCCTGCATGGCGTGCCAACGAGCCAAGGTACACAGACACACGAAGGCTCCCTTGGAGCCGTTTCGGGTACCGTCTAAGAGGTTCGACCATGTTCACGTGGACCTTGTGGGCCCCCTCCCGCCATCACAGGGGTGCACGCACCTCCTGACAATTGTGGACCGCACCACGCGCTGGCCAGAAGCAGTCCCACTGGCGGCAACGACGTCCGCGGACGTAGCACGCGCTTTTTTAACAGCATGGGTGGCGCGTTTTGGAGTCCCATTGGACATTACATCCAACAGGGGCCCTCAATTTGTTTCCGAACTCTGGTCCGCAATGGCCTGCAGCCTGGGTGTTACAATTCACCGCACAACCGCGTACATCCCACAGGCCAATGGTTTATGCGAGCATTTTCATAGATCACTGAAAGCAGCACTCAGGGCTTCACTGACGGATGCAAACTGGGTAGACAGGCTGCCGCGGGTGTTATTGGGGATGCGCTCCGCGCTAAAACAGGATCTGGAAGCTTCCCCAGCAGAGCTGGTTTTTGCCCAGCCCCTACGGCTGCCCAGGGAATTTCTACCAGAAAATCCCGCGCCGGACAGCTGCCCGTCTCAGCTTTTGCAGCGTAGCGTAAACACAGGCACGCTGCCAGGCCCTGCCCACCACTGTTTTCCGCGTGTTTTCGTGCCTAAAACTTTGAAGAGCGCAGAGTTCATGTTCGTCAGAAACGACGTCCACCGCCCTCCATTGCGCCCACCCTATGATGGACCATTCAGAGTGTTGGAAACAGGGGATAAGCATTTTTTGCCAGTCTTGGGGGGTAGGAGGGAAAAAATTGGCATAGACAGACTCAAACCCGCTTTCGTTGTGGCGGACGAGCAAGTGCTGTTGGCTAGGGCCCCTCGGCGTGGAAGACCCCCACGGAGAGCTCCCCAGGGAAACGATTCACCAGAGCAGCCACAAAGACAGACCGAAGTGCCCCCCCCCCCCCGTCACGGCCCACCCGCAGTCAGACACACTCCCAGCAGCCCCCCACCGGCACAGCAGCGCCTCGGAGGCAGTAAACCCCAGTTACAGCAGATATGGGAGGAGACGGAAGCCCAAACGGCGTGTGGACTGATGTTCTATTGTTCTATCTAAGATGCTGGGGGGGGGCAGTGTAGCACCTTGGGGGAGTCAGATTATTTAGCATCTCAGACAAGAGACAGTGGATAAGCATGGGAGAACAATGCTCAGGAGGTTCCTGGTGAGACAGCAGGAAGGAGTCAAGGACGTAGGGGGTTGAATGCAGTGTAATGCAAATGTCATGTTGTGTGTGGAAAAATGCCATGAGACTTGTGACGAGAGATTTGGGAAAAAGCAGAGTGCCTGCTGAAATGTTTCATTCTGTTCTGTGCTTGAGGGATGTGAAGTGTGTAATAAACCGTCTGCCATGAATCAGCCTCTTATTTCACACACTTCACAGTATACTCCTTCTGAAGTGTCTTTGAAGGCCACCTCAAGCATGGCTGACAGATATAGCGAGAAGAGTGTAGGTGCCAGCACACACCCTTGTTTCACCCCATTGCTTACTGAAAAGTCTTTAGATACTGAACCACTCATTGCCACGTTTGCTTGAATACCTGTATGGAGTGTCTTGATCAGGCTGACAAATTTCTCTGTACAGCCATATTTCTTGAGTACCTGCCAATGTCGCTAAACAGTATTGAAGGCTTTACTGAAGTCTATGAAGATTACATAAAGCAGCATGTTCTGTTCAATACACTTTTCTTGAACCTGTTTCAAGCAGAAAATCATGTCCATTGTGCTTCTTCCACTTCTAAAGCTGCACTGGGTTTCCGGTAGTACATTCTGCGAGATGTGTTCATTGAGTCTGTTCAGTAGTACACGTGAGAGGATCTTACCAACAGTGGCTAGCAGTGATATACCTCGGTAATTTCCACAATCTTTCCTGTCACCTTTCTTGAACAAAGGCACAATACTTGCATCCTTCCAGTCTTGAGGTACTTTCTGGGCATCCCATATCTCTTGGATGAGCTTGCGCAGGCAGTTGGTCAGCTGAACACCACCAAATTTCCACACTTCTGCTGGAATTCTATCCATTCCTGGAGCGTTACCATCCTGTGTTGTCCTGATAGCTGCCATTAGTTCATCAAAATTTGGTGGTTCATCCAGACTTCATACAGCTGGTCGCTGCACTAGAGCTTCTTTAGCCTCTTCAGTGAGATCTCCAGGGTTGTTTAGTAGTTGGTCAAAGTGGTCTGCAAATCTGTCCAGGATCTTGTCTTTCTTCTGCAAAACTGTTTCACCATCCATAGCCTTTAGTTGGATCAATCCTCTTGGTTTAGGGCAGTAGATTTCGATAAAACCTGTGAAGAATGTTTTCATATCCTTCCTGTCTGCTGCAGTTTGAAGTTCCTGCGCTTTTCCATCCCACCAGTTGGACTTCATCTCTCTGGTGTACTTCTGTAGCTCACTCTGAGCCTTTGAGTATTTCTTCTTCTTCAACCTTGTGTTAAACTGTAGGTTTTCCTGCCTAGCTGTATTCCTCGCTTCTATTAGTTTCTTCAGGTGTTCATTAGGGGTGGGTTCAAAAGATCGATATATTGATATAGATCGATCCATGTTTGACTGAGCCGATATCGATCCACAAAATCCACGGATCGATCTTTTAATATATTTAATATATTTTAATATAATATTTTTACGCTTGCGAACGTCTGCTGAGTATAATCGGGTCGAAACCGGGTCAGTGAGCCAGGAACAACGGCCGAGAACCATAAACAGCCGACGCGCTAATGGAGCTAGCAAGCTAACTGATATCCTAATTCTTCTTCTGTGGTGTTAAAACGGTTCCCATCCGGCAAGAGTTCCCTGCGGTGCGTGCACACGTCTTTACTTTCGTGTTTACACGAGCGGAGTTATTAACGTGCGTGTCTCTTAATTTAGCAACAAAAGTCACCGTATAGACTGTCCTCAACAGCTTCTTAATATTTTTCATAAAGCGGGGATAAACGGATTTTTACTCCGTGCAGCGCTGTGTTGGAACATAAAGCTGACGACTGATAAACGGAAAATGCATGGAGACTGAAACCCGTGAAGCAGAGGGAGATCTGGAGCTGCTGAGATTGTAAGTATAATATCATTTGTTTGTTTTAACATTTGTGTCGTCAATTAATAATTTAGTAGTAGTAGTAGTAGATTAGTTTATTTGACAGGGACAGTGCAATAAACATAGACAATTAATCAAAGACAATCAATCTGATGTGTTGCACATAGAGTGTATAGCTATTAGCTAATTTGCAACTCTTGTCCCTGGATGGGCTTTAGAAAAAAGAATCAAGATAAAAAATATACACAATAACCACATACATCAATGCAGAAAAATTATAAATACACAATTATAAATATTATATTATAAATACACAAATATATTTATCTGGCATGATGGTGGTTTCTTTTACAAACTATGGACACAGAGAGAACTGTTGGTTAAACGCTGTGAATAAATGCTGAATAAAGGTATATTTTATGAGATTATGGACTTCTGCCACTTAAGTAAGAGATGTGAAGAGAATAAATCACAATAAAATTAAGATGGTAGAATTAATAAAGGCTGCAGTACAACAAGCTATTTTTACTCAGTAGAACTAAATTGAAATGAACAAATCTTCCCAGGAAATGAATTGAAACCCTTTTCAAACATTGAAAGCTAATTTGTAGTTAAAATATAAACAACAAAAAATTAAAAAAAAAACTAAATTATTAAACCCTACTGTGGTGTGGCGATCTAAAAATATGAATGTTAATTTTACTGTGAAATCTATTCTTTTTATCTGCCTTCAGATGTGTGAAGACTGGAAGCTTCATTCTCACTGAGACCTTCTGAAGGTCAGAGGTCGTCAGTGGAGGAGCATCCCTGCTTCATGTGGCTTTCAGCACAGAAGAAGACCTTCAAATTCAAGATTCAAGGAGGTGCTGCCATCATTTTCTCCAGACTAACATGCATTCAATGCAATTTAGTTGTTGTAATGACAAATTCTTTTATTTCTTTTTTTTAAGTTCTCAGCAAGAACACAATGTTGGTCTTTTTTTTTTTACAATTTTACTGAGCATTTAATTCTAAATAAATCACTGTTTAACAGGAAATTTTTGGCAATCCTGTGCTTTTCTTGTGGTGTTACATAGAATAGCATCACTGTAAACTATGGAAAAAGCAGCTGCTTTAAAATCTGTACTTCCTCACACAACTTTCAGTGCAAAAAAATTCTAAAAGTGCCATAACTTTTTGGAAAAGCTCCCACAAATTCAGGCTTTCTGGGCCACAACAATCACAAAAACAGCTGACAAAATCCTGGAGGGACTGAAATACAGTGAGATTATGTATGCATGGTTCATGCATTGAATTTGTTTACTTACTCTGGGTGGTTAACTTGACACGACACACCCTTTGCACTAAAGAAAGCACCTGTGAGCACTTTATGAAATGATAAGTTAAATAATAAAAAGTGCATTATTGTAACTGATTTTGGGTCAGTTCTATATGTGATAATTTATGTATTAACAAAGTTAGAAGATTATTGGTACAATTTGCAGCATTAGGTCTCGAAGATTTTTGTTTCATGGGAAGTAAAATGGCTATTAAAATGGTAATTCCCCAGATCGAATCGGGATCGAATCGAATTCGAATCGATTCAGAATCTCAAGAATCGGAATCGAATCGATTCTGGAAATTAGGGATTGTTCCCAGCCCTAGTGTTCATCATGCTCATCAAACCAGTCTTGATGTTTCCTCTCAGGGTGGCCTAGTACATCACTCGCAGTCTGATACACCATATCCTTCAGTGTTGCCCATTTCTCTTCTATGTCATTTTCTGAGTTGTTGCTGTCCCGGTCTTTCAAGTTTTCATCCATTTCCTGTGTAAGTTCTTCCTGCTTCTTTTGGCCTTTCAGTGCACTAGTGCAGGGGTGTCCAACCATGTGCCATGGAGAGCCAAGACCCTGCAGGTTTTACCTCCAACCAGTGTCTTCAACAGCAGATTTCAGTGAACTTCTTCCCACTGATTGCTGATAAGTGAAAACACCTGCTGAAGAGACTGGGTAGAAGAGAAAACCTGCAGGGTCTTGGCTCTCCATGGCACATGGTTGGACACCCCTGCACTAGTGTTTAGCTTCCATGGTGGCTTCGCATCCATCGTGCAGTGCTGTTTTCGTCTCCAAATCCTTAATCTAGATCTCAGCATAACATGATCAGTACCACAGTCCGTGCCTCTCATTGCTCTAGTGTCCAATACATCCCTTATGTCTCTCTGCCCGACTATGATGTAGTCTAATAAGTGCCAGTACTTGGATCTTGGGTACATCCATGTCTTCTTGTGTGTGTCCTTGTGCTTAAATAGAGTGTTGGTTATCACAAGATTGTACTCTGAACATAGTGCAAGTAGAAGTTCTCCATTAGCATTGCACTGGGCGGTGCAGTGGCGCAGTGGTTAGCACTGCACCAGCACAGCAACTCACCCTTGGCCATGGGATCCCTGGTTCGATCCCAGCCCCTGACCAACAGTGATCTGTGTGGAGTTTGCATGTTCTCCCCATATCTGTGTGGGTTTACTCCGGGATTTCTCCGGTTTTCTCCCACAGGCCAAAAACATGCAGGTTAGGTTAACTGGAGACTCTAAAGTGGCCCTAGGTGTGAATGTGTGTGTGAATGGTTAAGGGATAGCGCCGTACCATGGCTGCTTCATCCATCCAGGCGGATGCCCTCAATTTCCCCTCTGGGGATCAATAAAGTATACAAAATCAAAAAATCAAAAAAAAAAAAAACTTGCCTACTCCAAGACTGCCTAGCACTCCTTTCCATTTCTCAGTGTCTGAACCAACTCTGGCATTAAAATCTCCAACGAGTATCAGCCTGTCATCAGTCGGTACACACCTGATAGTCTCACGTAAATCACTGTAGAACTCTTCCTTCACCTCCTCTGTGTTGGTCATTGTTGGGGCGTATACACTGATGAGTGTGGCATACATCTTCCGCTGTAGTAGGAGTCTCATAGTCATTATCCTGTCATTGACTGGCACCGGTTCCTCATCAAGCATTGCTGCTATCTCCTTTCTAACTGCAAAGCCCACTCCTGCTTCTCTCCTTTCTTGAGTTGATCTCCCACTCCAAAAGAAGATGTACCCATGGTCTTCCAAGCCGTCATATCCAGGCAATCTTGTTTCACTAAGTGCAGCTATGTCTACATTGTACCTGTTCATTTCCAGGGCCACAAGCGCAGTCTGTCTTTCTGGGGGCTGTGATGTTGTTCTGTCCAACAGAGTGCATACATTCCATTCTGCTACAAACAAGGCTGCTGTTTTCCTCTTATTTTGTCTTCCTGCTCCTAGCTTACTTTTTGCTGCCTGTCGGAGTGTGAACAGATCACCGCGGACCTTGTAAGCCCGGATGACGTCCGAGCCAGTATGAGTTGCTTTCTGATTGACCATTTCATGAAACTGCTTGCAAAGTATTTGAGTACTGCTTGCTTTTGCTGGACTAGCAGCACATTCTTGGCAGATAAAGGTATTATCAGTGGCAAGGACAAGCCAAGACAAACTGACTCCAGTATCTGTTGCAGTGACTGACCAGATGATAGGTTTATTTATCTCTACTCTTTGTGTAGTGCATGCCACAATGCACCGACTGGCAAAAGTCCACCACAGACCTTGTGACAGATGTGTTTATCTGTCAGGATGTCCAGTCTCACCCCGTGTAACTGGGAGTGATCCACCACAGACCTGTGCAGATATTGTTTTCAGTTCTGCCAGTATGCCGTGTTTCACCCGCCACGCCCTCGGAAGGGCGGGGATGCTGGTTGAGTCGCCGACGGCCCAACCCATGAGACAGGGAGTACCGGTTTCCATGGTTAAACGGTAGCAAGCCAATGCCTGACCTGACAAAAAAAATACAGACAGACAGACAGACAGATAGATGTGAAAAAGTGTTTGCCCCCTTCCTGACTGCTCATTTTTTTTATATGTTTGTCATACTTAAATGTTTCAGATCTTCAAACAATTTTAAATATTAGACAAAGATAACACAAGTAAACACAAAATGCAGCTTTTAAATGAAGGTGTTTATTATTAAGGGGAAAAAAATCCAACCCTACATGGCTCTGTGTGAGAAAGTGATTGCCCCCTAAATCTAATAATTGGTAGGGCCACTCTTAGCAGCAACAACTCCAATCAAGCATTTGTGATAACTGGAAATGAGTCTTTTACAGCGCTGTGGAGGAATTTTGGCCTACTCATCTTTGCAGAATTGTTGTAATTCAGCCACATTGGAGGGTTTTTGAGCATGAACCGCCTTTTTAAGGTCATGCAACAGCATCTCTATCAGATTCAGATCAGAACTTTGACTACATCACTCCAAAGTCTTCATTTTGTTTTTCTTAAGCCATTCAGAGGTGGACTTGCTGGTGTGTTTTGGATCATTGTCCTGCTGCAGAATCTAAGTGCGCTTCAGCTTGAGGTCACAAACAGATGGCTGGACATTCTCCTTCAGGATTTTTTGGTAGACAGCAGAATTCATGGTTCCATTTACCAAAGCAAGTCTTCCAGGTCCTGAAGCAGCAAAACAGCCCCAGACCATCACACTACCACCACCATATTTTACTGTTGGTATGATGTTCCTTTTCTGAAATGCTGTGTGACTTTTACACCAGAAGTAATGGGACACACACCGTCCAAAAAGTTCAGCTTTTGTCTCGTCAGTCCGCAAAGTATTTTCCCAAAAGTCTTGGGGATCATCAAAATGTTTTCTGGCAAAACTGAGATGAGCCTTTATGTTCTTTTTGCTCAGCAGTGGTTTTCGTCTTGAAACTGCCATGCAGGCTATTTTTGCCCAGTCGCTTTCTTATGGTGGAGTCATGAACACTGACCTTAACTGAGGCAAGTGAGGCCTGCAGTTCTTTGGATGTTGTTGTGGTCACTTTGTTATGCCTTTAACAATGTTTCCTCTGGCGCCAGAGGAAACACTGTTAAAGGCATAACAAAACGACGACAATACTAACTAACTAACTAACTAACTAACCTGCACTTATATAGCGCTTTTCTAGTCACAAAGACCACTCAAAGCGCTTTCATTAACACTAACCCTCTATTCTAAGGGCCTATAGGAAACAGATATCTAGGGACAATTTAGAACAGCCAATTAACCTAACATGCATGTTTTTGGCATGTGGGAGGAAACCGGAGAAATCCCGGAGTAAACCCACGCAACACGGGGAGAACATGCAAACTCCACACAGATCACTGTTGGTCGGGGGCTGGGATCGAACCCACGATCCCACGATCCCCACAATCCCCCGGCCAAGGGTAAACTGTGCTGCCGCAGTGCTAACCACTGCGCCACCGTGCAGCCCAATAATAAATAATAAATTATTAATAATAAAAACAATGTTTTTGACAATAATAAAAACATGGCATGGATGGGGAACTTCCGGTTATGACGGCCACGTAGGAAGACGTGTTTCACACTGCTCTGCTCCTAAAAATAAAAAGTTTACTAAAACTCTCTTAACTGGAACAAAAACCCATCCCAGCGTTTAGGCGCGGATATGGTAAAGACCAAGGCTGGGAAATTAGGTGGAGGAA
The DNA here is from genome assembly GCA_020510985.1 of Pholidichthys leucotaenia. Classification (NCBI taxonomy): domain Eukaryota; kingdom Metazoa; phylum Chordata; class Actinopteri; order Cichliformes; family Pholidichthyidae; genus Pholidichthys; species Pholidichthys leucotaenia. Next base: position 406,021,171 of record CM035836.1, on the reverse strand, counting down.
AAAGCAATTCGACAAAACAACCCAACCTAACAGACTTCCACGCTCGAGGCGAAACAGAAAAAACTCCAGAGACGATGGCGGAGGATGGAGCCAGCGGCGGAGCGGGAACTGCTGAAGAGGGGACAAACGCAGTGCTCACTGCCATCAACTCCATGAGAACAGAGTTTTCGTCTAGATTTGATGGGATTATAGCAGCGATAGAAGGAATGAGAAAGGAAATAAGCGACTGTATGGAACGAGTATCGCAGGCGGAGCTCCGAATTTCAAGTGCTGAAGATGACGTCACCAGCCTCCAAACTAATCTGCCAACACTGGAATTAAAATGGAAACGTCTGGAAGATAACGTCCTGGACTTGGAATCCCGCTCGCGACGGAATAATTTGAGGCTGGTGGGCCTCCCGGAGGGAGCGGAGGGACGGGACTCATGTTCCTTTTTGGAAAAGTGGATTCCAGAAGCGCTGAATAACGCGGATCTGCAGTCATCGGTTGTTTTAGAGAGCGCTCACCGAATTGGCCTACTGAGAGATAATAAGACACCACCGAGGACGCTGATTATGAAGTTCCTCAACTACAGAGACAAGATGACGGTCACCAATGCGGCGCGAGCTAAAGGGGAAATTAAATACCAGGATCAACAGGTGCGGTTCTACCCAGATTTGGCCACAGGAATTCAGCAATTAAGGAGGCAGTTCGACCCTGCCCGCAAAGAGCTGCGCAACCTCGGGATTCGTCACGGAGTGATTCATCCGACAAGACTGCTGGTCACATATAAGGGGAGAACCCACACCTTCAAGACCCCTCAAGAGGCGCAGGAGCTCATCAAGCAGATCCAAAAGGAGACTGGTGGGAGCTAAGCATGAACATGACAAAGGTAGAACATTTAAGCATTTGTACAGGCATCTGATTGATCTGAAACATATAACATGTCTACAAAATACAGACTGTATTTAATTTAAAAAAAAAAAAAAAAACATGGCATGGATGAGAACAGAGTTTGAAATACAAGAACACGCAAAATGCAAGATATCTGGTGTATTTGTGTGTATCTTCCTCAGATATCTCCTAAACCGTTCGTCAGCCTGACGTCACATTTTAGAAGTGCTCTGCTGAGGTTACGAGGGTGTGTATCCCCGAGTATGGAGTTGCTCAGTGAAAATATGTAATTTTTATCAATAAAAGTTTAGCCACTGCTATTTTTTCATGCCCTGGTTTCTAGAAATGTGGGCGGGGCTTTGGATTGATGCCATACTGATTGGATAATACAAAGCATCACGACCTGGCAGTCACCAGAGCACTCTGGAAACAAAACAAGGAAGTGAAAAGCGACAAATTTGACCAGAAAAAGACAATACTGACGATTTAATGCTTAAAAAATTATACTATAATGTTGCTGTGATTGCTTACCTCTAAAGGATAATTCGGCATATCGATGGCTAAAATGCAAAACCTCCTATCTGCAGGATTTTCTGATTTGCGGATTTCATTTTGGATGATTTGAACAAGGAAGGCTGCTCATATCTGTCTGCAAGACAGTCTCACCCTTTATTGTGACACAAAATTATTCTGATGAAAAAAAAAAATAGCATAGCACTCTGCAAGAAAACAAAAAGGGTTTTTTTATTTTTCTCAAAAAAGTGTATTTTTCAGACAGGAGGTTTTGCGTTTTGGCCATCGATGTGTGGAGAACACGAGGTGGGGTGGGGGGCAGCCAGACCCTCTAATCGCAGTTCTTCCCAGGGAGCCAAGCCCAGGCTGCCCAATTAATGGGACAGAGTCTTGGCGGCTGCTCCACCCGTGTGCCACCGCTGTCCTTTGCAACACCACGGGTTCAACATGGCAATCCTCCCGGTGCACAGATATCTAAAAATTAAAAGTTAATAATAATACTACCATGATTGTGGAGCAGAATGGCCAGATTAATTGCATATCATATGCGGACACATATGCATGCTTTGACTAAACAACGACCGTGACAAAAAAACACCCAAATAACGAAATAAATCATTTTTATTTACTGACAAGTGGGCAACACTGACGCAACAGTTGTAGCCAAATGGGTTATTCTGTCAAGTATAATAATGTTGGGTGTTTTGTACTTTCAAAATTGTTAAAATATAAAAGGATGCACCACAATGGATCTCAAATATTTGTAAACGTGTCCTGTTATAGTACTGTGTGAGTTTATTAACGATAGACTATAAACTACACATATAAACTAAAACAATTATAATGATGACTGAACAACTTCCATTCCCCAAAGTGCAAGATACAACACTTATGAATATAACTCAAAAGATCACACAAATAAATCTGACAAACAAATAAACAAGGGTTCTTAAACAGTCGCTAATATTGGATATCCCATTCATTTTCACTAATTCTGTAATTAATATTCACACAATCAAATAAATCTTAGTGTTCAGTCCCTTCTATATTTGTCAAAGAGTAACACGTGTGACTGCCTACATACAGGCTATACCTCTTTGTATTCCACTTTCAAACACAGCCTACATTTGGGCCTCCATCAATCCATCTTCTTCCGCTTAATCCTTTTCAGGTCGCGGGGGGGCTGGAGCCTATCCCAGCATCTTTGGGCGAGAGGCAGGGTACACTCGGGACAGATCGCCAGTCCATCGCAGGGCCAACACAGAGAGACAGACAACCATTCACTCTCACAGTCATACCTAAGGACAATTTAGAATCCCCAGTTTGAAAACGCGAAGATGGCGGAGAGACACAACGCTTAAACAGAGAGCTCTCCCTAGTCGGATTAAAAATCATTGGTAAATGGCCAACTCGACATAAACGGATCAATAAACCAAGGGATGAAAACACGAAGGAGCCGGGCACACGGACAAAAGCAGGGTAAAATTAAAGAATTCCTCTTCAACAACGCAGGAGAAATCGCTGAACACGAGGCCCAAAAAAACGAGGTGACTGCAGCAGGGAAAATGGAGGACGCCAAACTCGATACCATGAACACTGGCATCGCCAATTTAGGTAAAGAGTTAAAAGACTTCAAGCGACAACTCCAACAGGATTTAGCGGCTCTTAAGGAGGAGCTGAAAAAAGAGATGAAGGAGGAAATTATGGGCCTCCGAAGAGAAATGGAGCGCAAGCTAACAGAAAACATGGAGGAGCTGCGCTTTCAACGGGCGTGTATGACAGAAGCACAGGCCCGAATATCGGAGTTGGAAGACTGGAAGAGCGAGGCAAGCGAGCGGCTGCAGACCCTGACGGTGCAAACACAGAGGATGCAGGAAAAAATAACCGACCTGGAGAGCAGGTCCAGACGGAGCAATATACGCATCTTCGGGATCCCAGAGGGCATTGAAGGCAACTCGATGACGAAATTCATGGATCAGTTCTTAAAAAAAGAGCTGGAGCTGCCCGGTGAAGCGGATCTGCAGATTCAACGAGCGCACAGAGCCTCAGCACAGAACCCGAAGCCAAACTCTCCACCCAGGTCAGTTGTGGTAAACTTTCTGAAATATGACATAAAGGAAAGAATCCTGACACAAGCGTGGAAAAAAAAGATACGAATCGGCGACAAACAGATATTCTTTGATCATGACTACCCGACAGAAATTGTGCAGCAGCGGAAGAAATATGCCAACATTAAAAAAAAGCTGAAAGAGAAAAAAATTAGATTCCAAACGCCGCTAACGAAGATGAGGATTCATTGGGAGGACGGCGTAAAAACCTACAACACAGCCAGAGAGGCAGCGCGGGACATGATGGAGCGGGGCTTTGTGGTGCGTGTACCCGAGGAAGGAGCTGAAGCAGCGGCGGCACTGAACGCATCACGACAGCCGGAGTGGAGACAAGTGAGCGGCAGAAGAAGGGGGAGAGACGTGGAGCAGCGGGCCCAGGAAAAACTGCAAGGCTTTCAGCTGAAAGCCTAGATCATAACAAAGATTAAGAAAGGCACAGAAGAAATGAAGGCCAAGAAGACAAGGTAAAAGAGACACAAACGGCTAGGAGAGGTTTTATGTGATTTTTGTTGGACATTTCTAGACTAATGACTGTTACTTGGATAGTAACTAGAGGTCTAGGGAGGGCCCCTCACTCTGTGAGGTCATTCCCTCCACCCACAAACAGGGAGCAGTGGGCAGAAGAAAGGCCCAAAGTACGGAGGTCGAGATTTGCATTAATGTGTTTTTATATAAATATGTGTTATTTTTGTTGTTAAAGGGGCTAGGAGCACAAGTTAAAAAAACGGAAAAACATAAATATGGGTAAAAATCTTAAGATAATGACACTAAACGTGAATGGTCTGAACTCCCCTGTTAAAAGGGAAAGAATAATAAGAAAATTCAAGAAGGAAAAAGCCGAAATTATATTTATGCAAGAGACACATTTGAGCAAGACAGAACATGTGAAACTAAAGAGATTTGGCTATAAGAACTCCTACTACAGTTCATTTAAGGGAGGAACTAAAAGGGGGGTTATGATACTAATTTCAAATAAAATACAATTTGAATGTGAACAAGAAATCCAGGATAAAGAAGGCAGGTATGTAATAATAAAGGGAAGAATAGATGGTATGCAGATCACATTAGTGAACATCTATGCCCCACCAGAAAGTGACAAGGGTTTTTTTCAACATCTGTTTGATCTCATAGCAACACACAGTGAAGGAGTCCTAATTTGTGGAGGAGACTTAAATGCTGTCATGGATCATGAAGTTGACACAACAAGTGTTAAGAAGACAAAAAAACATGTAACAAAGTTCATAAGAACCTCACTGGCAGAAATGGGTATGGTAGACATATGGAGGGACCTGCACCCACTTGAAAAAGACTATACACATTATTCAGCAGTCCATAAAGTACACTCTAGAATAGATTACTTCCTTATGAATGAAGGTGACAGACACAGGGTGAGAAATTGTCGGATTGGAGGGGCAGAAATATCAGATCATAATCCTATATACATGGAAATATATTTAAACAATAGAAAATGACAAACAACATGGAAACTTAATGTAGGACTGTTAAATGATGAGAAAATGAAAGAAAGAATAAAAGTAAACATAAACGAGTATATCCAAGAGAATGACAATGAAGAAGTGGACCCAACAATACTATGGGATGCACTAAAAGCCGTGTTAAGAGGTAAATTAATTGTTGAAACAGGAAAAGCAAATAAGACTAAACTGGAAACATATGAACAAAGATGTGAGAGACTGAGGGAATTAGAACGTAAACATCAAAGCACAAATGACCCAAAAATATACCAAGAAATTAAAGAAGAAAAAAATAAAGATAAAAGAAACACAAATAGATGAAATTGAAAGGAAAAATAGGTATCTAAAGCAAAAATATTATGAAACGGGGCCAAAAGCCACAAAACTGCTGGCAAAACGATTAAGAAAACAACAAACAGTGAATAATGTATATAAGATTAAAACCCCCATCACAAATAAAACCACAGTTAACCCAGAAAACATCGAAGAAATATTCCATAATTTCTATCAAGAACTATACTCGCAACCTGAAGAAACAAATACTAAGGATATTAAAAAATTTCTATGCACACTGGACTTGCCATCAATAGGAAATCAACAAAATGAAAAGCTAACAGCAGAAATAACAACACAAGAGATTAGAGATGTGATTAAGTCACTTAAAAACGGTAAATCACCAGGTAGTGATGGGTACCCATCTGAGTTTTATAAACTGTTTATAGAAGAACTCAAGCCACAGCTCCTAAAGTCATTTAATTGGACGTTGAACAACAACAAAATACCTCCATCATGGAACGAAGCCATTATTTCAGTTATTTTAAAGCCAGGGAAAGATAGAGAACAATGCGGAAACTATAGACCAATCTCTTTATTAAATGTGGATTATAAAATGTATACAACAATTATATGTAAACGAATAAAGACATTCTTGACGGAATTGATAGAAGATGATCAAACTGGTTTCATAGAGGGACGCCAAACACATGACAATATCAGGAGAACAATACATATAATTAATCAAATACATAAAGAAAAGAAAAGTGCAGTAATAATGAGTTTAGACGCAGAAAAAGCATTTGACAGGGTTAACTGGAAATTCCTATATAGTGTGCTGGAACGCTTTGGATTTAACGAAAAATCAGTACAATGCATAAGGACGCTGTATCAAGAACCTGTGGCAAGAATCAAGATAAACGGTAGCTTAACAGACAAAGTAAATATACAAAGATCAACCAGGCAGGGATGCTGCTTATCGCCCACCTTGTTTACTCTGTTCATAGAGCCACTGGCTCAAGCGATACGACAAAATAAGAAATTAAAAGGTGTAACAATAAAGGGAGCGGAACACAAGATTGGGCTATTTGCAGACGATATTATAGTTTACCTTGAACAACCAGATGAATCAATAATGGAAATGTTGACCTTGATAGAAAATTTTGGAAAATTATCAGGATACAAGATAAACATAACAAAAACACAAATACTGACATTCCACTATAACCCTCTAAACCAGATAACTGATAAGATCAAACTAAACTGGAAACAAAAAGAAATAAAATACCTTGGAGTGAACATACCTAAAGATCTAAGCAAAATCTATAAAGCAAACTATGATAGGTTGGAACAAGAAATAAAAAAAGATATTGATAGATGGTCAATCTTAAATATGGATCTGAATTCAAAAATTGAGACAGTCAAAATCAGCATACAACCTAGATTACTTTACCTCTTCCAGGCTCTACCAACAGAGATTCCAGGTGCCCAGTTCTCAAAGTGGGACAGGATGATATCGAGATTTGTTTGGGGAGGTAAAAAGCCAAGAGTGAAATATAAAACTCTCCAGTTACCAAAAGAGAAAGGAGGCATGGGCCTACCGAGTCTAAAGGAATATTACTACTCAGCACAAATAAGATATATCATATGTTGGTGCGACGAAGGATATGAGGCAAAATGGAAAGAAATGGAAAAGGAAATTGAGGGACTCCCAGTACAAAGCATAATAGGAGATAAAGATGCATATAAGCAAATCAAACAAATAGACCCAATCACTAAATTTACTTTGGAACTGTGGTATAAAATAGTACAAAAGTATAATATAAAGGAAGACTTAAAACTATTGAAATGGGTAGCATTTGACAGTCAGTTTGAACCGGCAAAGCAAGATAGGGGATACAAAAATCTGGTGAACAAGGGAATCACAGCATGGGGCAATATCGGAAAAAAAGATCTCGGGAGCTCTGTAAACATCAGAAGAAAATTTAAGCTAGAAAGATCGGAATTCTTCAGATATCTGCAGATGAGAGACTATTATATGAAGAAGATTAGGCATAACCTCCAAACAGATGTGAGCGAGATTATACAATTCATTTTAAGCTCATATGCAGGAAATAAAATAAGAATTATTTCAAAGCTATATCAGAAACTTATGGCAAACAAACATTCAAGTAACTATATAAAGGAGAAATGGGAGAAAGAGCTAAATTTAAACATAACAGAAGAAAACTGGCAAGAAATATGGAAAACACAACACACATCAACAAATTCAAGGACATGGAGGGAATTTGGATGGAAAAACCTGATTCGCTTTTTCATTACACCACAGATTCAAGGAAAATATACAAATACCCAATTTTTATGCTGGAGGGGATGTGGGGCTCAAAATGCAGACCACTCACATATGTTTTGGAAATGCAGCAAAATCTCATCATTCTGGAAATCTATACATGTGACAATACAGAGGATATTAGGATACAATATACCAATGAACTGTAACCTGATGTACTTATGTGATCTTAAAAAAGACAATGTTATACAGGCTGAGGACAGATATCTAGTTAAAATCTTGCTGATTGCATGTAAAAAAAACAATCACAAAAAAATGGCGATCAGAAGTTCTTCCTGACCAAGAGCAATGGACTGACATTGTTGAGGACATACGTATGATGGAAAAACTAACATATCGACAAAGAATGCAAGAAGGACTATATGAAAAAAAATGGCGGAAATGGACACACTACAAAGTGCAACAATGAGACAGAAATTGAAAGAATAACCAAAGACACTGGAAAAACCAGAAGAATTAAGAGATGGAAACTAAAAACTTGATGCTCCAACATTTGTTCCCCCCCCCTTTTTTTTTTCTTTCTTACTCTAGCCCCTTTGTTTTTAAATGTAGACTGTGATCTGAATGCAATATATATGATGAAAAATGAATAAAAACCTAAGTTACAAAAAAAAAAGAATCCCCAGTTTGATGCCAATTAACCTAACTTACATGTTTTTGGCATGTGGGACTGTAAAGCCAAATTGGGCTACCTGTTTTCAGACAAGAATACTTACTGACTACGGGTATGCACTAATTATACAAAATAATGCGAGATCTCTAGAAAGACCCAAGAGTGACCGAGATGAACCGATCGCGATCACGTGATAACAACAAATAAAACGTAAGTAGACCATTAATTTTAATTCTATGAAGTGTTTGTATGTTATGTCAAGTTTTTACTTTCTCTGACACAGTGGTGGAGGAGTAGACCTCAAAAAATAACGATCCTTAAATCATTTTTAATGATCAAACGGCTATTAAATACAGCAGGATTTCCTTGCGGACTGTATCCGGCATCTGTCAAAACCAGACTTGTTGCGTTTCATTAGCGAACCAAATCTGATGAGCCGGATTCGTTCCGCAATGGTCTGGAGGGGACACCTGGGAGACCAGGTGGGGATTAGAAAATTGACGAGAATGGGAACTATTTGCTGCGGAGGCCGGATCGCAGTTGTAATGTACTGCATCCGGAGTCGGTGTATATCCTGGGTCACAGTCCCAGTATTTATACTTGCTAACAAAACTATCCAAAAGACCGCCCACTTGGCTGCACTATTTAACCTGAATTTTCATCCCCTGTTTTCTTACAGTAGCTAATATGCTGCTGTACTTTCAAATCTGGTTTGATGGTTTTCGGTTTCTGTCAATGACAACACAAAGCCCTGTTTTTTTCCACTGAACTTGCAACTTTTGAGGGCATTTCACATATTATGCCAGCAACTTTTATGTTGCTCTAAGGAAAATATGTTTGCTATTTTTTACATTGTTAAATTATTCTCACTGAACCACAGTAGCTAGCCAGTAGTGATAAGCATATACTTTGCAAACCAAACTTCAGTGGTTCACCTCAGGGACAGGGCATCCTGTAGGTTTTTTTTCCCCTTTTGCTTTTCCTCCTCAACATTTGATATGAATCCAATATCCAAACCATGAATGAGAAGTTAAAACATATTTCCATCAGTTGGTCTGTTAATTTATGGGTCCAAATAAGTGTAGATTACACTGTAACCAGATAGACAGGATGGCATTGGTCTTATTAAAGAAACTAAGGTGTATATTAACAATTGAAGTGTGTATTAAGGTGTGTATTAATAATTCAGTCATGCGAGTCATTCTGGATCCCAACACAGTTTGTTAAAAATGCCCATACAAGTAGCAAGCATTTCAAGCTGAAATATATTTGACTAATTACTAATACACATGGTACAGGGATATGTACAGGACTTAAGACACTGTCAGTATGAAAAAAATGCAATGCAAATAAGACAAAAGAAAAAGAGAGCTAGAGTCAGTCATGAGAAAGTCATGGTCTGGTTTCACTGAAAACGGTGCGGCAAACAGAACAGACTCTTCATGCAAGGGATGTGGGGAACATATGGCCTTGATTAGAGGGGCAGGACAGAGAAAGACATGCCAGTGGAAACTACACAGAAAGAGAAAGCATTAGTGTGTGTGTGTGTGTATCAGTTTGTGTGTACATTAGCGTAACAACAGGGGAAGTCTGATTCAAGGAGTGACCGTGTTGTCACAACAGATGAACACATTCATGCTGGTCCATGGGATGAGTTCATCAACAAAAGCACAACAAAAGATGACTCAGAAGACCAGCTCAAGTTGGGGAAAGGTTCATTTTCTGAGTGTGTGAAGGCATTAGTCAAGAGCAACAGAAAGAGTGTTCGGTGATGTGACAAATCGATTCCATGCCTATAGAGCATATCAAACTTTTCAAAACAAACAGCACATTTACCCTTTTAATAAATAAAGTATTATGCAGGAGTGTGAGCCTATGCTTTTTTTGGGGGGGGGGCACGATTGTAACCGGAATATGTTAATTTTATACAATTTATTTCTTTGTTTTTATTTTGCACAGTAACGCTGCATATGGAACTTACCATTTGAAGTATTGTACAGCCAAGGCTTAAATGATGGAATACTGGACCAGTTGGGGTCCCACCCAGACGTCCTGTGTTTGGACTTTTTACTGGTGTATCCTTCTCTCCTCCCTCTGCTCTCACCTCTCCTGGACCCTCTGCCTGAACATTTTCCTCTCCTTGGCTCCTGTCTTCTGTCTCATCTTTCCCTCTCTGAGCCCTGTCTAATTCAGGTTTTCTCTCTGTCTATAGTGGTATACAAACAGGTTAGAAAATACCAAGTGTCATGTTTTGTCCTGCAGGATTTTTTCTCTGTAAATTTATCTAAATTTGCAACCATTATCCTCATTTGTAATTTTCTCTTGTAAAATTATCACTTTTCTTGTATATTTGAGACTTTATTTTAAACTTGTGGATTATTCTGGAGCTAATTTTTGTCTATTTTTTAAAAAAAATTACTGGGGTTTTTTTAATATAAATTTGAAACAGATTGTGGTAAAATTGACTTTTTTTCCTTATACAATTTTAGACTTTTGACCATAATTTTTTGCCCTTGACGATTATTTAGATTTTTTCCCCCCTTTTAATATTTTCCCCATTATGTGTGCATTACCTAAATAAATGCTTTGTTAATTTTGGTATTAAATAATACTGTTTTGTGACTGTCAATAATGAAGCAACAACCTGATACAAGGTGATATTTAATGGATTTAATGAGTGTCCCTGTGCAAAGAGCCACAGCAGCAGCCTGTTTAATTTACCACTCTTTTCCTTTGGATTTATTCTGCTAAAAACAAAGCTGTTAGTGTTAGACCAGCAAGAGATCAGTTGCAGTGATGTAGAATTGCGTTGTTAGCAACAGCTGCTTCATCTTTTATTATGAAATTCTAGTTAAAAAAAAACCCTGAATGCCAATTTAACAAGAGCACTCTGAGGGGAGTGCAATATCCCACACCTCTATTTGCTTTGAAGATCCCAGTATCTTACTGAAGGAGAGCAGTTTTCAACTTTTCTATATAATTATTGGGGCAGAACCAAATCATGACAAGCCTATCATCCATGAATATACAACAAAAACAGTTTTACAACATCTAGAATTCAACAGGAGACTTTCATTAGTTGATACAAGTAGTTTTTGCCAAACAATGTGAAATAAGCATATCAGGTTCCACCCATCCATCAATCCATCCATCCATCCATCTTTTATCGCTTTTCTGGAGGTCCAGGTTGCAGAAGCAGCAGTTCAAGCAGAGAAGCCAACTTCCCTCACCCCAGCTGCCTGCTCCAGCTCTTCAGAGAGGATACCAGGGCATTCCCTGGACAGCTAGGAGACATCGTCTCTCCAGCGTGTTCTGGGTCTTCCCTGAAGTCTCCTTCCAGTGGGACGTGCCCGAAACACCTCAAGTAGGAGACGTCCAGGAGGCAGTGTTGCCAACTTGGTGACTTTCTCACAAAATCTGGCAACTTTTCAAATCCTCTTGGTGACTTCTTTTGTCAAAAGCGACTAGTGACAAATGTAGCAATTTTTTTCTGGTGTAATTGGAGACTTTTGGAGACTCTGACATGAAAGTACATATCGCTCTAACTCTTCTCAAGGAGTAGCGAGTGCAGCCGTGGGTCCCTTCCCTGTCCCAAAGCACTCACGGATGGCCCAGTCCTCAAGCAGCAGCCTCTATCAGCTGCAGTCAGAGCAGGAGGTGTTCACCCATCTGCATCCAGACTGCAAATTCAATTCAATTCAATTCAACTTTATTTATATAGCGCCATTTCACAACAACAGTCATCTCATAGCACTATCAACTGTAGGGGGGACCCCCACAGTTGCAGAAAGACCCCAGCAATCAGGCGATCCCCTGTGAGCAAGCACTTGGCGACGGTGGAGAGGAAAAACTCCCTTTTAACAGGAAGAAACCTCCAGCAGAACCAGGCTCAGGGAGGGGCAGTCATCTGCTGCGACTGGCTGGGGGGTGAGGGGATAGAGAAGAAGAAAAGAACAGACATGTAGAGAGCAAACAGCACGATGGGGACTCAATCTATGGGAGAGAACAAACAAATGTTAATGACCAGCAAAAAAAAAATATTTCATAGAGAGTGAGGAAAGGAGTGAGGCCCAGTGCATTACTGGAGGTCCCCCGGCTGACTAAACCTATTAGCAGCATAACTAAGGGAGGGTTCAGAAACACATGATCCCTCCCTAATTGTAGGCTAGATCAAAAAGGTAGGTTTTAGCCCTATTCTTAAAAACAGAGATCGAGTCTGACTCCCGAATCCAGATTGGCAGCTGATTCCACAGGAGAGGAGCTTGATAACTGAAGGCTCTGCCTCCCATTGTACTTTTGGAGATTCTAGGTATTACAAGTAATCCTGCATTTTGGGAGCGTAGTGCTCTGTTAGGATAATACGGTAGTATCAGATCTTTTAAATAAAAAGGAGCCTGATTGTTTAGAGCTTTGTAAGTGAGAAGAAGGATTTTAAACTTAATTCTAAACTCTATGGGAAGCCAATGAAGGGAGGCCAGAACCGGAGAGATATGATCTCTCTTTCTAGTACCTGTTAAAACTCTTGCTGCAGCATTTTGGATCAGCTGAAGACTTTTTAAAGATGTTTTAGGACAGCCTGATAATAAAGAATTACAATAATCTAATCTCGAGCTAACAAAAGCATGGATCAGCTTCTCAGCATCACTCTGAGACAAGATGCTCCTAATCTTGGCAATATTACGCAAATGATAGAAGGCAGTCTTAGAAACAAATTTAATATGTGAATTGAAGGACAAATCCTGATCAAAAATAACTCCAAGGTTCCTCACAGAGCTATTAAGAGAAAGAGTAACTGCGTCCAAACTGAAAGTTTGATTTGGAAAGGAATTTCTAAGGTTTTTTGGACCAACAAGAATGACTTCAGTCTTATCTGAATTTAATAGCAGGAAATTACAAGTCATCCAAGCTTTGATTTCCTTAAGACAGGCTTCTAACTTGGCTAATTGATTAGTATCATCTGGCTTCATTGACAGGTATAATTGTGTGTCATCTGCATAACAATGAAAATGTATACAGTGCTTTCTAATAATGTTGCCTAATGGAAGCATATATAAACTAAAAAGAGTAGGGCCTAGCACAGATCCCTGTGGAACTCCATGACTAAGCTTTGAGCTGAAAGAAAACTCATCATTTACATGAACAAACTGGAACCTATCAGATAAATAAGATCTAAACCACTGCAACGAAGTTCCATTAAGTCCAACATAGTGTTCTAATCTATCAAGTAGAATATTATGATCAATAGTATCAAAAGCTGCACTAAGATCTAAAAGGACAAGTACAGAAACTAGTCCATTATCAGATGCAATGAGGAGGTCGTTAGTGACCTTCGCTAAGGCTGTTTCAGTACTATGATGGATTCTAAACCCAGATTGAAACTCTTCAAGTAAACCATTTCCCTGCAGGTGGTCAAATAATTGCGTAGCAACAACTCTTTCTAAGATTTTTGAAATGAAAGGGAGATTAGAGATTGGTCTATAGTTAGCTAAAGCTCCTGGATCTAGCGTTGGCTTTTTGAGTAAGGGTTTAATTACAGCCGTTTTAAAAGCCTGCGGTACATGGCCTAAAGTTAATGAAGAATTGATTATATGAAGAATAAAGCTACCAATAAGTGGAAAGACTTCTTTAAATAACCTGGTAGGAATAGGATCTAAAAGACAAGTTGAAGGTTTGGATGAGGAAACTACTTTGTCTAACTCACAAAGGTCGATTGGAGTAAACTCATCAAGACAGACATCAATAGAAGGAGTTGTAGTAGTTACAGTATTTAAGTTAACTGTGGGAAGAATCTGATTGATTTTATCTCTGATGGATGAAATTTTATTATTGAAAAAGCTCATAAAGTCCTGACTAGTAAGCTCTAAGGGGATGCTAGAATTGACAGAGTCCTGACTCTTTGTCAACCTGGCTACAGTACTGAAAAGAAACCTGGGATTATTCTTGTTCTCTTCTATTAATGCAGAGTAATAACTCGTTCTAGCTTTTCTAAGAGATTTTTTATAAATTAAAAGATGATTTCTCCAAGCTAAATAGATTTCATCTAAATCGGTAGAGCACCATTTTCTTTCTAATTGACGAGTCTTCTGTTTTAAGCTACGAGTTTCTGTGTTGAACCAAGGAGTTAAAAATCTCTGATTAGACTTTTTCTTTTTTAAGGGGGCCACCAAGTCTAGAGCCTGATGCAGAGAAGCTGAAACACTATCCACCATGTTATCAATTACAGAAGGAGCAAGCTGTCTATAGCTTATTTCCGTTGTGTTGACACATGGCATAGAGGAAACAATCTGCATAAATTTGGAAACAGCATCATCTGAGAGGCATCTACTGTGATAATATTTTTCTTTAGGAGCCAAATAGTCAGAAATAGTAAAATCAAAGGTTAACAGACAATGGTCTGACAGTACAGGGTTATGAGGAGACACTACAAGATTTTCTATTTCTATGCCATATGTCAGAACAAGGTCCAATGTATGGTGGACCTTGGCACATGCACTAAGCTGCCACTGGCTGTTCATGAATGTTGTAAAATTTTCTTTAAAAAACTTAAAGGGCCTATATCATGCTATTTTAAGCCTTTCAGAGTAAACTATATGCATGTATGTGATAGTATATTACCTTTGGTACACTCGAGAATGAATTTCTTATGAAATATGAGTTATTTTCGCGAGCTACTTTTCTAACCCGGAAGTAAGATGCCTCGATCTCTGAGGCTCTGCCTCTCCTTCTTGTGGCTGCCGCGCATTTCATGACGTAACCCCTGAGCCGGCTGCTGCAGCGTGTCGCTGGGTTCCGCCCACGAAAACAACATCTACAGTAAACTTGTTGTCACTGAGCAGATTAGGTGCGAGAGGAACTACTTCTTCACAGCGTCAATGCTAAAGTGAAACAGTTTTGCCGATCACCGCTCTGTTAGCTGCGCGGAGAAAGTGGGTGTGTGCGTTAGCCTGGGGGCGGTGCTGGCAGCACAGGCACTTCCTGGAGTGGGCGGCTCACCCACATTCATACGTATGAACGTGGGGACCCAGTCATTATCAGGGACAGGGCGGAGCAGCAGCTCAGAGAGCAGGGTTGAGGAGGAATACTCAGAGATGCATGAATGGAGCAAAATACCACTTTGGGGGTGTTTTTGGTGAGGAATTAACATTATAACATGCTTAAAAGCTCAAAAAAGTCGATTTTGCATGATATACTGTAGGCCCTTTAAGTAACTCCATCAGAGTACCTCTTTTTGGTCACTTTTGCCAGTCCCAAGAATGGGTAAGGGGGAAGGTTGGAATGGTGAAAAAAAACAAAAACAAAAACAAGAACAAGAATCAACAGAAGTTCATTTGTAGTTCTTAACATATTTAGGGTGTTTTTACTCACTTTTTGTCTTTCCCACAATGTTATTCCTTTCTCCTACAGCATCTATTACAATTACATACACAATGCCAATTATGCAAATTAGGTGATGAAGTCATTTAGTGACTTCTAGCAAGTTTTAGGACAGCCAATAGTTACTTTCCTTACTAAGGAGTTGGACAATGCCAGAAGGCATCTTGATCAGATGCCCAAACCACCTCAGCTGGCGTCTTTCGATGTGGAGGAGCAGTGGCTCTACACTGAGCCTCTCCCAGATGACTGAGCTCCTCACCCTATCTCTAAAGCCACCTTTCCACTAGCACCTACTCAGCCAAACTCGCCTCGACTCTACTCAGCTCGACACAGTGTGGTTGGTTTTTCATTACAACTGAGTACCATGTCAATTGGGTGGGTTCATAACAGGAAGGCAGCCCGTTATCTCGTTATGTTGTTGACATGCTGACGTTTTCACTGATAAATAACGTAAGAGATGCTTAATATCACAAAACACTCACCATCTTCCCAGTGAGCAGCCATCAGCTCAGAGACCTCCTGGTATACTTTTTCATTTCAGGTCGCTCCGCCACAGTAGAGCCAACGGGGCTAATAAGTTCATAGGCTGAAAAGTTCATAGTTGTCAGATTTGACCAAATGTAGTTTATTTTTCAAGCACAGGGATCCATCGCTGCAACACCGATGGAAAAACTGTGTTCACCAACAGGGAGACTGTTGGGAAAAAAAACCACATTGGTCAAATTTGACCACTATATGAACTTTTCAGCCTATGAACTTTTTAGCCATGGCACCGGAGGAACCTTCCAAAATGAAATACCAGGAGGTCTCCGAGGTGATGGCTGCTCATGGGGAAGATGTTGAGTGTTTTGTGATTGTGTTGGATTTGTGTGTAACCATTTATTGTGTTATCACAGAAATAATAAAAACTCACGGCCGAATTTGCAAATGGCGGTTTTGAATCTTGTGAAAACGTCATTCTCATCCACTGACATTACGTCCAGGTCAATCAATGGCCTGCAATCCGCTGACGTCACATTTTCAGCTCAACTCAGCACGGTTGGAACCTCACTGAAGTAGGTCCCAAAAAAGTACCTGGTACCAGGTACTAATGGAAAACCCTACAAACCGAGTAGAGTTGAGGCAAGTAGGGTTGAGCAGGTACTAGTGGAAAAGGGCCATAAGAGGGAGTCCAGCAATCCTAGGGAGAAAGCTCATCTCAGCTGCGTGTATCCAGGGGTCTGCCACATTTGCCAACCGAAGAGCCATTTTGCCCCTCTCTGACTAAAATAGAATTAGCTGAGGGGAACAACAGCAGAAAAGATTAAGCTGCTTATAAAGTTTTATATATACGTAGCTCTGAATATTATGTGGCATTAATTAATTCAAACTACAAAAGTGAAAAAACAGTCAAGTTTTATATATAGCTTCATTCACAAAATAATTAAAGTGTTACACATATATTATAAATTGTTTTGTGCTGAAAAATATCACCTATCTCCTCCTTTCAACCATGATCACACAGTTTTAGTTCCTGATATTTTAATAAATTAGAGACGATAGTTCTATTTACAAGAAGGTACTTCTCATCCTTTTTGTGTTTCCTCAAAATGGTCCTTATTCAGATCTATTATTCTTCTTCTACTCCTTTCCACAGCACGTGGGACACCATGTGTTGTATGGGGCTATCTCTGTTTCACTGACCCTAAGCCACACAGCTACTGTAAGCAGTGAAAGCTAAAGTCGGAGTTCAGTCCTCTGGTAGCTCTGTGCGTTAACTTTCCTTTCCTCATTCTATTATGCTGAGCACCAAGCTAGAAGGCAGAAAGTATGGTCTTTGGTATGATGGGGCAGACGCTCTACCAACTAGTCCACCACTCCGGTATTCAGATCTATAACATAAATCTGTATCCTTCATCTGTTCTCTGGACTCAATTTGGTAACTAGTAGATTGGTTGTCTGGTAACTTTTACATAATCTGTTTATTTTGGAATTAAACAAAAAGAATACTAAAAGACTTTCTGATTAATATAATTTTAAACAATCATTTGGTGCAAATTAAGCCAATTAGAAATAATTACAGCAGAGTGCAAAAAAAGGTTTAAAAATACCTTCTTCTGCTGAGCTAAATGTTATCTTTACAGTTTAAAAAATGCATGCCAATGGACTTCCGGTCTGGACACCATGGTGATAGCAGCTTAACGCTGAAGCTCCAAGACCCCATCCGTGAAAATACCTTGAAAATCAGATTTAACGGATTTTTGGAAGAGTGAAAATCAAAAGACAAAGTCATTATGCCTAAAGGAAAACAGAAGAGATCGACATTTCCCAGGCCAAGACGCGCATCGGCCGGAGAATCTGACCTGGAGGACATCCACTCTGAAGCAGAGGAGCTGAATGAGGCTAGCAACACGGTTAGCTTAAAAACGATAATTCTAGAATTAAGAGAATTTCGCCGAGAGTGTTGGGCCGAATTTCATGAAATTAAAGACGAAATAAAAAGGACAAACAACAGAGTGGACCAGGCTGAGGACCGAATCATGGAAACAGAGGAAAGAATAAAAGGGCTGGAAGAAACCGTGCTGGAATTACTCAAACGACAGACAAGACTGGAGGCTAAGCTAACCGACCAAGAAGGAAGACTAAGAAGGGCCAACATAAGAATTCATGGTCTGAAAGAAGGAGTCAAGGACGGTTTCTCCACAATGGCTGCATGCGTGGAATCCATACTGAGAGAGAAGTTGGAAATTCCCCAATCCACCGACTTGAAGATAGAAAGGGCGCACCATTCATTAGCGCCAAGGCCGTCGGCAGAAGCGCCACCACGATCGGTGGTGGTGGTGAAGTTCTCCAACTCCAGAATAAAAGAAGAGGTTGTGAGACTGGCTTGGCAGAAAAAAGGATTTATGCACAAAGAAAGAAAAGTTTTTGTGGAGCACGACTACGCCCCGGAGGTCCTTAAAAAGCGTCGGGAATACGACGACGCTAAAAAGGTACTAAGAGAGAAGAAACTGCGCTTTCAAACTCCATTTCCGGTGAAGCTGCGGGTTTTTTACAGGGAAGAGATGTGTCTCTACAAATCGGCGGAAGAAGCAACCACGGATATGGCGAGAAGAGGGCTCCCGGTAACGGTGTATAAACACGCAGCAGACCCGATCGAAAGAATCAAGGCTCAAACGTGGTCCACACAGAGACCCTCAAAATCCACGGGCCAGCAGCGGGAAACCCAGCGCCAGGGCTATAAGGAAAAACTGAACGCTTTAAGGAGGGAATAACAATATTTTTAGTCAATCTGCGCATCCAACCCTCCTCCTACAAGGTAACAAATATTAAAGGAGATGCGGAACCAGCAAGTGGTAAAACATTTCATGGAACAGTCATAATATTAGAAACAAGTAAGTCTTTAAAAAAAAAAAAAACCTTGTTAAAATAGAAATGTGACAATGAACCACATGAACTCTCCACACTAACAAATACTGTATTAAAGTGATTGTTTGCCGTGACGGTGGTGGGAGGTTGCGCACAATTTCATAGGGTATAGGCATTAAAAAAAAAAAAAATCATTACAAGTTCGGATTGGGATCTGAAATTCACGTTAAAAACATGGGACAACTTACAGGGGTAAGAGAGGGCCCTCAACACGTAACAGAGTTTGAGGAATTTCCCTCAGAGCCAACGCACCATCAAGGCTCTTCTAAGGTCACTAAAAAGACCTCAGCTCAGGAAGATCTTTTGACAGTTTTTTGTTTTAAAATTTTATATACTATGTTCTTAATGTTTTTTATGTTGTTAATGTTCTTTCAGTTTCTGAGTAGCATAAAAGAGGGCCACTACACTGTTATACTAAATAAGACAACACAATGGAGAAACAGGGTGTAACCAAAGTAATCTCATATAATGTAAAAGGGATCCTGAATCCAGTTAAAAGATCCAAGATTCTTGGCAAAATGAAAAAAGACAAAGCAGGAATAATATTTTTACAGGAAACCCACCTAACAGACTTGGAGCACACTAAACTTAATAGACAAGGGTTTAAACTGATCTCTTCATCTTCATATAAGTCAGGGAGGAGGAGGGGGGTAGCGACATTGATCTCAACCAAAATTATGTTTGAAAAAAATTCAGAACACAAAGATAAAGAAGGGAGATTCAGCATGGTACTTGGTCGGCTAGAGGGAGAAGATTATCACCCTGCTGAATGTATATGCACCTCCAGGGGCTAACTGGAAATTTTATAAAAATGTATTTGACCTAATGATAACTAAAGCCAAAGGTTTAGTGATATGTGGTGGAGACTTCAATCTAAGACTGAATCCATACTGGGATGCATCAGGTAATTCTCCACATCAAAATAACACTCAAAGTAGAAAAACTCGGATGCTACTAAAAGAAATGGAAATCTGTGACGTGTGGAGGGAACTCAACCCCAGTGTAAAAGATTATACATTTTACTCAGCACCACATTCATCATACTCAAGGATTGACTATTTTTTTATGTTTAATAGAGACACTGGAAGAGTAAAAACATGTAAAATAGGACTGATGGATCTCTCTGACCACAGTCCGATCTATATGGACTTAAATATCCAAAAATACACAAATAATACATTTTCTTGGAGGTTAAATTCAAATGTGCTGAAAGGACCACTGAAAGATGAATTGGAATCAGATATTCTCAGATATTTGGAAGAAAATGATAATGGAGAAGTATCCCCTTTAATACTGTGGGACGCATGCAAAGCTATAATAAGGGGAAAGATTATCGCAAAACTGGCAACCCAAAAGAAACAGACAAGAGAAACTAACCACATTAAAGTCAGAACTTAAAAAGACTTTTAAGTAGAAAAAGAACACAAAGACAACACTCATTCTAATGACTCGCTCAAAATTAAGGAAATTAAAAAACAAACGAGATCTACACAATAGAAATCCAGAAGAAACTTACATTTCTGAAACAAAAATACTATGAAACAGGTAGCAAATTGGCAAAATTACTAGCCTACAAATTCAGGAAACAACAAACGGAGAGAGCAATCTACAAAATCAGAGACCCAGTATCAAAGGAAATAAAATTTAGAATTCAGGAAATTCTTAAAAGCTTCGAGAAATACTACAAGAACTTATACTCCCTCAAAAAACACAAAATCGCATCCGAAGCCTTCCTAAATACATTAAATCTTCCCCAACTTACTGAATCACAAAATAAAACACTACTGTCAGAAATACAACCTAAAGAATTAGAAAAAGCAATTATGAAACTTAAAGCTAACAAATCTCCAGAAGCAGATGGCTATACAGCAGAGTGGTACAAAACCTTTAAACAGCAACTATCTCCTCAAATCCTGAAAACATTTAACTATGTCCTCCACACAGGGGAAATCCCCCCTCCTGGAGAGAAGGGGTCATTGCAGTCATACTTAAACCTGAAAAGGATAAGCTAGACTGCTCCAACTACAGACCAATCAGTGTGTCAAATCAGGACTATAAACTTTTCACCGCTATCCTTGCCAAAAGGTTAGAAAATATACTGACAGACTTAATTCATTTAGACCAAACAGGTTTTATAAGACAAAGACAGACACAAGATAACATTAGACGCACTTTACACATAATTCACCATATAAAAAAATATAACTTTAATGCAGCCATGTTGGGATTAGATGCTGAAAAAGCATTTGATTCGGTTGACTGGTCTTTCCTATATAGAATCTTATCCAGTTTCAATTTCCATAATAACTTCATTAGAACTATCCAGGCATTATATAAAAAACCAGCAGCTAAAATAAGGATTAACGGTAAATTATCATCATCTTTTGAACTGGAAAGAGGATGTCGTCAGGGCTGCCCCTTGTCTCCACTGCTCTTTGCAATCTTCATAGAACCTCTGAGCCAATGGATAAGACAGAATCAAAAAATTCAAGGTATTACACTTGGTCAGAAGGAACATAAAATAGCACTCTTTGCTGATGACATTTTAATATACCTGGGCAGCCGGACACCTCTTTTCCAGAACTAATCTCAGTTTTTTCAGAGTATGGAGAGTTATCGGGGTACGAATTAAACATGCATAAAACCCAAATTTTAACATTCAACTATGACCCAAATCAATATTTACTAAGCAAACTCAAAACCAACTGGGAGATGGGATCTATGAAATATCTGGGGGTCAATATCCCGAAACAACTCAACAAAATTATAACACTAAACTATGATCCACTGATGGCAAAAATAAAATCTGATCTAGCAAGATGGAATATGATACCATTCTTGGGTACTGCACAAAGAATTGAAGCAGTCAAAATGAATATACTTCCACGTCTTCTATACCTTTTCCAAACAATACCGGTAGAACCTCCCAAAAAAACATGGCAAGAACTGGACAGAAGGATATAAGATAAGATAAGATAAGCCTTTATTAGTCCCACAACGGGGAAATTCCAGGATTGCAACAGCACAGGGATAGCAACACTCAGAGCAACAATCAGAAGGCAAGAAAAAAAAAAAAAAAAAAAAAAAAGCAAGCAAGAGCAGCTAATATACATATGTACATATTACTATAAAATATATATATACACACACACACACACAGACACAGTGCAGAGCATTGTAGCTGGATGGAATAAATATATGAATATATGAACACACAGTGCAGAGCATTGTAGCTAGATGGAATAAATATGTAAATATATAAACACCCACAGTACGGAGCATTGCAGCTAGGTGGAATAAATATGCAAGTATATAAACACACACAGTGCGGAGCAATGTAGCTAGATGGAATAATATGTAGATATATAAAAACACAGTGCGGAGCATTGTAGCTAGATGGAATAAATATATAGATATATAAATATAAACACACCCAGTGCAGAGCATTGTAGCTAGATGGAATAAATATGTAAATATATAAACACACACAGTGCAGAGCATTGTTGCTAGGTGGGATGAAACAGCATAACCTTCTATTTAGTTATCCTACATGGTATGATTATGTGCCCATACATATTCTCACCCTCCATAGCGACCGGTATGTTCCTAGTTGTATGCCGGAGAGGACCATTGTGTAAGTCTATTGCATCTTTTGCATTCAAAAAAAAAAAAAAAAAAAAAAAAAAAAAAAAAAAAACTATTAGTTTGTTACGTCTTTTTGCTATCTCTGCGAGCAGCCCTGCTTAGGTTGTACAGTCTGACAGCCGTTGGTAGGAAGGACCTACGAAACCTCTCGGTTGTGCACCTGGGATGATGTAGTCTGCTGCTAAATGAGCTCCTCAGTGCATCCAGTATGTCCTGCATAGGGTGGAACTCGGACTCCAGCAGAGATGACAGTTTAGCCACCGTCCTTCTCTCTCCTATCTCCTCCATCGGATCAAGGCGTTGCCCCAGGACAGAGCTAGCTTTCTTAATCAGTTTGTTCAGTCTCTTCCTATCGGCTGCAGTAATGCCACTGCCCCAGCAGACCACTCCAAAAGTGATGGCTGATGCCACCACCGTGTCATAGAATGACTTCAGCAGCGCCCCTTGTACACCAAAAGACCTGAGTCTCCTCAGCAGGAACAGCCTGCGCTGTCCCTTCTTGTAGAGTGCGTCAGTATTGTGTGACCAGTCTAGTTTATTGTTCAGATGAATACCCAGGTACTTGTAGGATGTCACCATCTCGATGTCTGTTCCCTGTATATTTACTGGTGCTGTGAGGGGCTGCCCATGCCTGCGGCAGTCCACCACCAGCTCCTTAGTTTTCCTCGCGTTGATCTGGAGGCAGTTCCGATGGCACCAGTCCACAAAGTCCTGGATAAGCCCTCTGTACTCAGCTTCATCTCCGCTGGAGATGAGACCAACGATCGCAGAGTCATCAGAGAACTTCTGTAGATGGCAATGTGTTGTGTTGTGTGAGAAGTCCGCAGTATAAAGAGTGAACAAGAAGGGAGCCAGCACCGTTCCCTGGGGGGCCCCCGTGCTACTGATGATCGTGTCGGAAACACAGTCCCGGGTTCTCACAAACTGAGGCCGGTTCGTGAGGTAGTCCAGGATCCATGATGACAGGTGCTGGTCCACCCCTGCGCGTAGCAGCTTGTCCTTCAGGATCATCGGTTGGATGGTGTTGAAAGCACTGGAGAAGTCAAAGAACATGATCCTCACCATATTCCCGGGCTTCTCCAGGTGGGACAGAGAACGGTGAAGGAGGAAGATCACCGCATCCTCCACCCCAATGCCATGCTGGTAGGCGAACTGGAGTGGATCCATCGCTGGTTCCACCAGGGGGCGGAGATGAGCAAGGAGCAGTCTCTCCAGGGTCTTCATCAAGTGGGACGTCAAGGCCACCGGTCTGAAGCTGTTCAGGTCTTTGGGGTGGGAAGTTTTTGGTACAGGTACCACACAAGATGTTTTCCACAGCTGTGGTACCCTCCCCAGTTTCAGGCTCATGTTGAAGATATACGTCACAATCCCACACAGCTGGTCTGCACAAGACTTGAGGAGCTTTGCGCTGATGCCGTCCGGTCCCGACGCCTTCCTCGCCTTGATCTTCCTCAGCTCCGTCCTCACCTGGGTCTTGGTCAGGGTCAGGATGGGGGGCTGTGTGTTGGGAGTGGGGGGGGTGTCGGTGGAGTGGGGAGTGGGTAGCAGGACTTGATTTCTTAGAGGCAGCAGTGGTTGTTGTGCAGACAGGGGGGAGGGCGGTTGGTCAAATCTATTGAAAAACAGATTCAGGTTGTTCGCCCACTCCCTGCCCCCCGTGGCCTGGGGGGAGGTATTCTGGAGCCCCGAGATGGTTTTGAGGTTTCTCCAGACCCCGCTGATGTCGCTCTGTTGCAGCTTGTCCTCCATCTTCTTCCTGAAGCTGTCCTTGCCTTCTCTGATCTTTCTCCTCAGCTCCCTCTGTACGGACTTCAGCATCTCCCTGTTCCCCGACCTGAAGATCCTCTTCTTCTCTCTCAGAAGTGTTTTTATCTCAGGGTTGATCCAGGGTTTGTTGTTTGAGTGACGCCGTATGGTCTTGGTGGGAACGGATTTGTCCACACAGAAGCTGAGGTAGCCCGTGAAGGTGTGAATGAGGCCATCGATGTCCTCACCATGTGGATCGCAGAGCTGCTTCCAGGCAGTGGCTTCAAAACAGTCCTTTATCAAGGACTTTATCAAAAAAAAAAAAAAAAAAAAAAAAAAAAAAAAAACAAGCAAGCAAGAGCAGCTAATATACATATGTACATATTACTATAAAATATATATATACACACACACACACACACAGACACACAGTGCAGAGCATTGTAGCTGGATGGAATAAATATATGAATATATGAACACACAGTGCAGAGCATTGTAGCTAGATGGAATAAATATGTAAATATATAAACACCCACAGTACGGAGCATTGCAGCTAGGTGGAATAAATATGCAAGTATATAAACACACACAGTGCGGAGCAATGTAGCTTGAACAATGCTTGAGCAATGAATCTTGCTATATCAAGATTCATATGGCAGGGCAAGAGACCTAGAATCAGATATAGAACCCTACAGCTAAACAAAG
Source organism: Pholidichthys leucotaenia (assembly GCA_020510985.1). NCBI lineage: Eukaryota > Metazoa > Chordata > Actinopteri > Cichliformes > Pholidichthyidae > Pholidichthys > Pholidichthys leucotaenia. Next base: position 405,996,088 of record CM035836.1, on the reverse strand, counting down.
ACAAAGGTGGGCTCGCGCTGCCAAATATCAGGGACTATTTTAAAGCCGCACAAATTAAAACTTTAGTAGAGATATGTAACCCAGTCTACACTGCACAATGGAAGGAGATGGAATGCCAAATAACAAGTGACATTCCCCTACAGGCGATAATAGGGAACAATGCCTTACCTAAACTTTTGAATAACACTAACCCGTGGATAGAGACCCCGCTAAAAATTTGGTTTAAGATAGTCAGAGAGAATCAAACTAAAGAACCCTATCGATTATTGCAATGGATTTCCTATGATCAGGACTTTACTCCTAATAAAACAGACACTAGATTTAAAAAGTGGAAAGAGAACGGACTGATAAAATATTACGATTTTTTTAAAGGGCAAACTTTAAGAAGTTTTGAAGATTTGAAAAAACAAGGTCTAGTAAATCAAGACCTTTACAGGTTCTTTCAGCTTAGACACCACATAAACAAAATACTTAAAAAGGAGGATTTGGAAAGGGCCCAGTCAGGTGTTCTGAAGGTTTTCTTAATGGCATATAAAGGGATCCCAGGGATCAGATACATTTCTAAACTAGAAAAGCACTCGGAGAGCGCAGACCTCCGCCAAGCGCCACAGTTCCCCCCATACAGTGTTTGTGTGTACGTTTTCAGATTCCTTGACCATGAAAACATATGACAAGCAATTGGATTGACAATGACAGGATTAGTGGTTCAGTAGTTATTCACGAAAATGGCATTTTGCGTAATGGCGGTTAAGCGCCACAGTTCCCCCCATACAGTGTTTGTGTGTACGTTTTCAGATTCCTTGACCATGAAAACATATGACAAGCAATTGGATTGACAATGATAGGATTAGTGGCTCAGTAGTTATTCACGAAAATGGCATTTTGCGTAATGGCGGTTTTCTTGTGGACGGTGATCCGGATCACCACCAAAATCTAATCATCTGTAGGATACCCCATTTCTGACTATCTGTGAAAATTTCATGAAAATCCGTCCATAACTTTTTGAGTTATCTTGCTAACAAACAGACAGACAGACAGACAAACCAACGCCGATGAAAACATAACCTCCTTGGCGGAGGTAAATATACCATGGTCTTCAAGACTTAAAAGGAGACAACACATCATATATAAAAGAGAGATGGGAAAAAGAGGGGAATTTCACTTTACAACTGGAAATATGGGAAAAGCTAAATAAACAACAATGGAAAAGTACTTCATCCCTGCAGTGGAGAGAATTTGGATGGAAAAATTTGGTATGATTTTTCAGAACACCTGCACAAAACAAATTTACTCGTAAGGGGTTGAATTGTTGGCACTTGTGTGGTGAAAAGACTGCAAATCATTTTCATGTGTTTTGGTCATGCCCAGTTATCCACCAATATTGGACCAATGTACAGACAATATTGGGGAAAATATTCCAAGTAACAGTTCCCTTTTCTTTTGTAACTTTGTATTTGGGTTTACTACCGGAATCACTGGAAAGACGAGGAGAAAAATACTTATTCAGTGTTTTAATATTGGCAAGTAAAAAAGCTCTAACAAAAAAATGGATGCTGAAAGACTGTCCAACACCTGAAGATTGGATTAACGTGATTCAGGACATTTATTCGATGGAAAAGTTGACATTTGCACTGAGACAGGACATGGATGGGTTCTTGAACTTTTGGCAACCCTGGAACGCATATGTGTCCTCCATCAGATCTAATCTTTGACAAATACCATTTCAATAATGGCACCTCTCTTTGCTCCAACGCTACTCAAATGCTCTTTTATTTTTCTGCTCTTTTGGGGGGTTTTTTTGTTTTGTTTTTTGTTCTTCTTTTAATTTCTCTTTTTCTTTCACTTAAAAAAAGGGTGCTGTAATATTTTTTTTTCCAATGTCAAAAAACAAAAAAAGGGGGAATATGTGATGAAAATGTAAACAATGCAATGCTGTAATGACATGTATACCCTTTACAAAAACTTAAATAAAAAAAAAATGCATGCCAATGAGATAGTCTGCACATATAATTCCCTCTTTGCCCAAAATACCATCAACATCAGTAACAAGCTAGCAGTTATCCTGCAGAGAAAAAGTTGAAAACATCCTTAAAATATAAGGCTCACCTCTACATCACTGTCAGAGAATCATCTCTCCTCTCTTTTCATTAATTTGAAGTCCTTTCACTGCTTTGTTTTGGGGGTTTTTTAATTTACAGATTATGAGGAAAAACTGTTGGCAGTAGGTTGCTGATTTCAGACTAGTATATCTGGTTGATGGTGCTTCACAAAAAAAGCACATAACAGAAACAACCATTGTGAAAACTGAACTGCTGTAGAGGGCTTTTATTTTTAAATAACTCACAATGTATTGAGTTGTGATGGTCAAAATAAATTCACACCAATTCAGACTTTGGTCATGTCCAGTGAATCCAGCATCTATAGTGCAGGCTACAAATTTAAAGGTTATTGAGCAGGAATTCAAGGATTGTCATTTTTTAGGATAATTAAGGCGTTGATTTTAAATAATCACATTTAGGACTTTTTATGGACCTGCAGACACTAATGAGGCGGCTGGGGTTTTTTTGTTGTGTTCTTGTGGAGAAATTCTCACCACATTATAACCATCCATGAACACAAATGAATCTGTCCACATTGAATTAAATTACTTTTACTCAGTGATTTTACTTTTTCTGGATTTGTCCATGACTTACCGAGGGTGGGGAAGGAAAAGCAGGAAGCTGCTAGGCTCTCCGTTCTCTCCACATGCACGGAGAGGCTGAGCAGCTCTCTGTGCATATCAGCTACTGTCGGACGTGATGCATAGTTGACAACATAAATAATTCTGAATATATTCTACGTTCATAAAAGTATGCTTTTCAGTTGAAAATTTTTTTCAATAAACAATAATTTGAAAAATAAAATAATTAAAATGACCATTAATTTCCATGTGTTTTGAGTAGTGGTGTTGGACAATTAAAATTTTTAATCTCGATTAGTCTTTTGGAATGTTGAGTTAATCGCGATTAATAACGTATTAACCCCTTGAACTCTGTGAATTCCGCGGGCGGTCACGTCTCTGAATCTTAGTGCGTCTCAGTGCGCACTGAAAAAAAAAGCTGTATTTCCAGTCTTCCAGTACAGACACAGCCTTATTACAACCTGAGAAAAAAGCTGTGTAATATATTCATTTTTTGTGGTATTTTTACAAAATTTTGACCTGAGCTTGAAAACACTTGGTTCTACATTTCTGTTGTGTTTTCCAGCCAGTATCTGACAGCTGTATGTTATTTGCAAGCATTTGTATCTAAAAAAAACACCCAGGCGAACTTTCTTGTTACTCAGTGGCAGGAGCACTTAGAGAGATTATGACTGTTTTGCCAAACTAACCACGCTAATAAACAGCATGGTTAGTACTAGTGGCACCGGTCCCACACAGGAAGGAGAAGCCACCACAGACTCCCCTCTCCTGGACTGTGTGTCGTCTGACCATTCCAATCCACAGTCATGTCAGTATTAGATTTAGATTTAGATTTTAGATTTAGTATACTTTATTGATCCCCAGAGGGGAAATTGAGGGCATCCACCTGGATGGATGAGCAGCCACGATATGGCGCTATCCCTTAACCATTCACACACACACTCACACCTGGGGCCACTTTAGAGTCTCCAATTAACCTAACCTGCAAGTTTTTAGCATGTGGGAGGAAACTGGAGAAATCCCGGAGTAAACCCACGCAAACACGGGGAGAACATGCAAACTCCACACAGATCATTGTTGGCCAGGGGCAGGGATCGAACCCACGATCTCACGGTCCCCGCGATCCCCCGGCCGAGGGTAAAACTGTGCTGCCACAGTGCTAACCACTGCGCCACCGTGCAACCGTGTAACTTTATATTTTAAATATTACAATGGCCAGGACTCACGGTGTGCTGCTTACAGGAACCCAGAGATGAGAATCCAGCCTTTTCTGGCTGAGGACCATGGACTCAGACTTGAAGGTGCCAATCTCATCCCGGTCGCTATACACTCAATTAGCAAACTGGGGGCAAAGCGCAGCCCTGGCGGAGTCCAACTCTTACTGGAAAAGAGTTTGACTGAATGTTGGCAATAGGAACCAAACTCTCACAACGGGCATATAGGGACCGGATAGCTCATAGCAACAAGTCCGATATCCCATACTGCCAAAACACCTCCCATAAGAAACTACGAGGGATGCGAATGAATGCTTTCGCCAAGTCCACAAAACACATGTACATAGAATGGTTGGGCAAACTCCCACAAACCCTCAAGGACTCTCAAGGGGATAAAGAGTTGGTGCGATGTGCCACAGCCAGGACAAAAACCACACTGCTCCTCCTGAATCTGAGGTTTGACCAATAGCCAGACTCTCCTCTCCAGTTCCTTGGCATAGGGCTTTGCGATATGACCAAAATTTCATATCACGATATAAGTAATCTTATTTGACGATAACAATATACATTTTCTGTAAATTCTATAGTTTATATATGATAGCCAGCGCGGTGGCAGAGTGGTTAGCACTGCGGCAGCACAGCAACTCACCCTTGGCCGGGGGATCCTGGGTTCAATCCCAGCCCCCGACCAAGTGGGTCCCCGTGTCTGCGTGGGTTTACTCCGGGATTTCTCTGGTTTTCTCCCGCTTGCCAAAAACATCCAAGTTGGGTTAATTGGCACCAAACTGGGGATTCTAAATTGTCCTTAGGTATGACTGTGAGAGTGAATGGTTGTCTGTCTCTCTGTGTTGGCTCTGCGATGGACTGGTGATCTGTCCAGGGTGTACCCTGCCTCTCGCCCAAAGATGCTGGGATAGGCTCCAGCCCTCCCACAACCCAAAAAGGATTAAGCGGAAGAAGATGGATGGATGGATGGATGGATGGATAAAAATGACCATCTCTTTTTCTACATTTTAAATTACATACTGAAAAAAAAAATCAATTGTATAAATTCATCTGTCATTATTTTATGCACTTTTCCCTCTTAATTTTGCAGTGTTGTTATAAAATTGTTTTTAATGTGCATTTGAAATTACTTCAACTTTATTCTTTATCGCTACTGGACTAATGAAAAATGATTAGAAATCAAGTTACATTAACAGCCAGTTTGTTCCTCCGACACATTTTATTTAGTGTGTATGCGGCCTTTGTCACACACTTTTGCAGCTTTAGTAATGTTTTTCAGACAAAATTAAGAAACTCTGCAGTGAATAAAACCAGAACGATGGTCTGATACACTATAATGTTTCCCGTTAGCGACAAGTTGGCATCGTCATTTAGCATTTGCAGTCTTATAATTAGAGAGAGATGGTGTTAATGTGACTTGCCTTCAATTAAAACAAGGTTAAGTCCTCTCTGACAGCACGGTGGGGGAAAAGTCCAACATCTCTGGCTGGCACAGAAGTAATGGCAAAACATTAGCTTGCAGTTAGCTCCCGTGGCGCACCTAGCACACTGTGGGGGAGAGGCAGGGCGGTCACAAAACGGGTATGTCTCTTATCCCCAGGGTTTCCTCTGGTAACATTTCTTGGTGGCGGCCCGCCACGCTTGAAAATTTACCACCGCGCCAAGAAGGAGATATGAATTTAAGAAAAATATATGAAGCAATGACTTTCCGCAAGCGTGCACACGAACAACGTGCGTGGCCATCATCCACGCGGAGTTTAGAAGCGCCCCACCCACGTGAGCTTTCCAGTCAGTCAGCAGGTGGTGTCTCACTAGCGGCAGCAGCATCTTCATGGAAAAGGAGTGAAAACCGGGAAGTCAAAAAGCAGGAATGGACTCTATTTGAAGAGAAACTTTGTGAAGAAGTCTGCCATTTCTTCGTTTGTAAAAATCCTGGCGTGTCAGCACCTTGGCGCTACCTATCGGGCTGGAGTGAAACTACAAATGATGGTTGTGTGCATGCGTCAACCACTTGTCCTGGGTAGATGAAAAAAGTGAGCATGTACAGCACCGCGTGCGTGCCGGGCTCGTCCAAAGCGTACGCGGACCAAGGCAGACTAGAGGGGAAGTGCAGCTTGAATAAGGCTCGACTGTCCGACAGAAACATGAGTTTATTAAAGTACTTTAAACACAGGAAAAAAAAAATCATAAGAGGTATGCAAGCACTGGAAGCATTTATCATGGTTTTAACCCTCTGGAAACGGGAGCAATAATGGAAGAGTTGCTTAGCTAAGAGATGTGGTTGGAATTCAAATGCAGCCGGCTTCATATGAAGGGAAAGACAAGGGGGACTACTGAACTGCTGAGGATATATTTCAACAGCCACTACAATATTAAGTTATGTTCCCAATTATGTACCTGGCAAGTTAAGATGAACGAAATTCACAAAGTCAATGAATTTCATCCTTCAGCAGCCTTCAGATAAACTAAACGTGCCGCATTTAGATTTCAAAATAAGGGAGATTTTTGGTGAGGAGATTTCTAAAAAAAAACAAACAAACAAACTATAAATATATAGAAATATTATAACAGAAATAACGGCATCCTAGGTCATTTAAGTTAATTTAAATCATTAAATACAAATGCATTAATATTTTTTTCATTGTAATGAGAGTTAAATTATTGCTCTGTTCTGACTGCAAAGTTATGGTCAAAAATATAAATTGTTATAAGGAAAAAGTAAAAGAAAAAAAAATACCACAGTCTGTTTCAAATTTATTTAAAAAAACAGTAATTTTATTTTTTTAAAAACAGACAAAAATAAGCCATAAAATAATCCACAAATTTATAATAAAGTTTCAAATGTATAAGAAAAGTCAATTTTACAAGAGAAAATTACAAATTAGAGGAAAATGGTTTCATCCATCCATCCATCTTCTTCCGCTTAATCCTTTTCGGGTCGTGGGGGGGGGGGGGCGGCTGGGGGGCCAGCATCTTTGGGCGAGAGGCAGGGTACACCCTGGACAGATCGCCAGTCCATCGCAGGGCCAACACAGAGAGAAAGACAACTATTCACTCTCACATCCATACCTAAGGACAATTTAGAATCCCCAGTTTGGTGCCAATTAACCTAACTTGCATGTTTTTGGCATGCGGGAGGAAACCGGAGAAATCCCGGAGTAAACCCACGCAGACACGGGGAGAACATGCAAACTCCACACAGATCACTGTTGGTCGGGGGCTGGGATCAAACCCTGGATCCCCCGGCCAAGGGTGAGTTGCTGTGCTGCCGCAGTGCTAACCACTCCGCCACCGTGCAAAAGTAGAAAACTATAAGAAAATTGTTATAAATTTTGGAGAAAAACCTCAAACCTTCAAGATTGAAGTCATTACTCAAGTTTTAAGTGGGTGCTCTTCGTACCCTTAACTAGAAATTTTTGGTTGTCTCCTTTAATTTACATGGCACTTGATATTTTCTAACCTGTTTCTAAACAACCATACACAGAGAGAGAAGCTGAATTAGACAGAGCTCAGAGAGGGCAAGATGAAACAGAAGAGAGGAGCCAAGGAGAGGAAAATGTTCAGGCAGAGGGTCCAGGAGAGGTGAGAGCAGAGGAAGGAGAGAAGGATGACACCAGTAAAAAGTCCAAACACAGGACGTCTGGGTGGGACCCCAAATGGCCCAAAATTCCAACATTTAAGCCTTGGTTGTACAATACTTCACACTGTACGTTCCATATGCACGGCAGTGGCTCAGGAGATAGAACGGGTCGTCCAATAACCGGATGGTTGGTGGTTCGAATCCCGCTGTCCCCAGATATCCTGCCGTTGTGTCCCTGGGCAAGACACTTTACCCACCTTGCCTCCAGCTGCCCCGGATTGGCAGCCACGTTTCCGTCAGCCTGCCCCAGGGCAGCTGTGGCTACAGTAGTAGCTTGCCACTACCATTGTCCGGCTGGAGTGAATGAATAATGTATCTGTAAAAAGCATCTTTGAGTGTCTATGATAAAGCGCTATATAAATCTGATGCATTAGTTACGGTGCAAAATTTAAAAAAAAAAAAAAAAAAGAAAGAAATAGTATAAAATTAACATATTCATACATATGTGTTTTCTGCCCCCCCCGGAAAAATATGTTGCCACCATGCCAAGGTCTTTAAGCCAGCGGAAACACTGTCCCCATTATAAATGATACAGTTTTGTATGAAAGATGTTTTTCAGCGCGTCACTGATATACGTACGTATATCGTCACATCGCACAGCCCTACTTTGGAATACACTGCGTTCCAAATTATTATGCAAATGATATTTGTCTCTGATTTTCCTAAATAGTCAATGCAAATGACAGTATAATTTTCAAGTCATCACCCGTTAGAGCATAATTCATATTTTATTGAACAAACCTCCCAATGATTATTTTTTTGCAAAAATAAAAAAAAACTCAAAATGCACTGTTGCAAATCATCATGCACAACAGAGTTTCAAAACATTTTACTGGTTGTAAAGAACTGAAAATGGTCATTTGTTGAATTTGTAGCATTAGGAGGTCATATTTACTGAAATCAAAAGTATCTAAAAATTAAAAACTTAATAATAATACTGCCATGATTGTGAAGGCAAGGACACAAAAACGCCCAAATAACGAAATAAATCATTTTTAGTTAAATATTTACTGACAAATGGGTAACATTGATGCAACAGTTGCAGTCAAATGGGTCCTTCTGCTGTGTATAATAATGTTGGCTGTTGGGTAGTTAATTTGGTTGATTACAGTTTTAAAAACCTTTTAATAATAAAATATTGCTAAAATATAAACTGATGCACTACAATGGGTCTCAAATATTTGTAAACATGTCCTATTATAGTACCGCATGAGTTTATTGACGATACACAGAAGAAATTCAATATTACACTTAACTCCATCACTGAACAGTGATATAAACTAAAATAATTATAATGATGACTGAACAACTCCCATTCCTCAAAGTGCAAGATACACTATTATCTTAAATATAAGTGACAAAAGATCACAAAAATAAGTGATCTGACAAACAAATAAACAAGGGAACTGAAACAGTCGCTAATATTGGCTGGGCCAATCATTTTCAATAATTAGGTATTCTGTAATTAATATTCACACAATAAAATAAATCTTAGTGCCATTTACTCCCTTTTATATTAGTCAAAGTCTAACGTGTGATTGCCAACATATAGCCTACACCTCTTTGTATTCCACGTTCAAACACAGCCTACATTTGGGCCTATAAAGCCTAAATGGAATACCTGTTTCAGACAGGAATACTTGCGTTCTATGGGCAATGGACTAGTGACAAACAACAACCTGTTGCCTTCGATAATAATGTGTTCTTTGCTAACTTTCCTGGTTAAATAAAGGTTGATGATAAGTGACAAGTACAAATATGTATCCATTAGAACAGGGGTGTCCAATCATGTGCCATGAAGGGCCAAGACCCTGCAGGCTTTACCTCCAACCAGTGTCTTCAACAGCAGATTTCACTGAACTTCTTCCCACTGATTGCTGATCAATGAAAACACCTGCTGAAGAGACTGGATAGAAGAGAAAATCTGCACGGTCTTGGCCCTACATGGCGCATGACTGGACACCCCTGCATTAGAAGCTCCTATGTCAAAACAGTAACCAATACGCAGAAGAGGGAGGGGGGTAAAATTCCCCTAATTTATATCCTTAAAGTATACATTCTAGGGGTGTAACAGTACTTGTATTCTGATTCGGATTTTTCGGTACGCCACCCACAGTATGGTACAGACATATACCAAGATACGACACAGACTATACTGACTGACAGATAGAAAGTCATATCACGCCCCCTCCTCTCCGTTTCCCTGTCTCTGGCCACCTGTCAGTGAACTTCTGCAGCGCTCCACCCCAGTGAAGAATGACTAAAATTGGGCTACTTCTAAACACAACACCGGTAAGGCTAGTGAGTTTTTAGCAAGTAAAGTTAGCGCTTCTTTTCTTTGACTGACTGTCTCAGCTTTACAAAACTGATTAAACTGCCAGCATGTACTAACTTTGCCTGTCGGACAATAATCTCTCTTGGATGATGGCTGCTGACAGCTGAGCTGTTTCAGTTCTGCTGGTAATGTGTTAACTGCAGTAAATGAGTGAATTACATGAATAGCTTATTCTTTTTCATCTGCTCTATTATTGTTGCAGTAATAAGCCCTCATTCTGAATATTAGTGCTGGCTTCTGGCTCCATGATCCCGCTGCCTGGTTCACCCACATTGAGGCTCAATTTGCCCTCTGTGAGATTTCTGCAGACGACACTAGATACCATTACGTGGTGGCTTCACTCGACCCGCACTCCACCCAGCGCGCCATGAGCCTTCTCCGAGACCCCCCTACCCAGGGTAAATATGCCACTCTCAAGCAGCTACTATTATGGCGCTACACCCTCTCTGACGGAAAGAGAGCAGTGAAGCTCCTTTCTAACTCTGAGTTAGGCAACAGCTTGGCTGTGGAGTTAATGGAAAGTATGCTAGCTCTGCTGGGCACAGATGATGGATCTTTTCTCTTTGCCCACCTCTTCCTCAGGAAACTGCCAGCTTCAGCACAAACCATTCTAGCCAACTTGCCGCTGCTGGCTGCCAGAGACTACCACGTGTTGGCGGAAGAAGCAGACCGCATTATCCTGGCAAACAGGAGTTTTGGTGTTCAGGCAGTGACACCACGACCTTCTGCAGCGTCCACAGAGGCGATTGAACCGACGGTTGTGGCCAGTATAGCTATTCGGAGACACCGGGCCAGGACTATGTGGTTTTACCATCAGCAGTTCGGCGCTGACGCACAGCGTTGCCTGCCGCCATGCTGTTTCAAGATGCCGGGAAACAGACCAGCCAGCAGTCAGTAGCAGCTGCGACCACTGGCGACAAGGAGAAGCTGCTTTTCCTCAAGAACACATGCCCTGGGAGACAGTTTCTGGTCGACTGTGGTTCCCAGAAGAGTCTTATTCTACCGACTGGTTCTGACAAACTGGGGGAAGGCTGTGGCCCGTCATTAACCTCCGCTAATGCCTCCCCTATCAAAACTTTCGGTGAAAGGTCAGTGACTGTATGTTTTCATGGGCTCAACTACAAGTGGGACTTGGTGGTAGCCACCAGCTCGGTTCCTATTACAGGTGCCGACTTTCTGTGTGCTCATGTTCTCCTTGTAGATGTTGCTAGTAGATGTTTTGGTTGGTGCCGTTTCCTTTTCTTCATTACCTTGTATAACTCGGGGAGGTGGGCCACTAGCACATGCTAATTTTTTAGCCTCTAGGGATGTGTACCAGCACTTGCTTTCTGATTTTCCCCTGCTTACGGTGCCTATTTTTTCTGCTGCTGTAACCAAGCATGGAGTTGAGCATTTTATCACCACAAAAAACCCCCCCGATTTTCGTGTGCCCGTGCCACCTCGACGCAGCTAAGCTAGCTATCGTGCGGGAAGAATTTGCTTACTTAGAGCGATTAGGAAAGGCTAGGTGCTTCAATAGTCCTTGGGCTTCCCCTCTGCACATGGTACCAAAGTCCGATGGTTTGTGGTGGCCGTGCAGTGATTCGTCGCCTGAACAACACTACAGAGCTCGACCGTTGTCCAATCCCTCACATACAGGATTTTTCGGTGCACCTGGCAGGAACATCTATTTTTTCTAAGATTGATCTGGTCCGCGGCTACCACCAGGTCCCAGTGCGCACAGAAGACGTCTTGAAAAAGGCGGCAATAATGCTTTTCAGCCTTCTTGAGTTCTTATGCATGCCATTTGGGCTTAAGGGCGTGGCTCAGACTTTTCAGAATATGATGGACGTGGTGCTCCGTGGTTTGCCATTCGTGTTCCGTCTACCTGGACGACATCCTGGTGGCCAGCGCGTCTGAGCAGGAACACCTCTCTTATTTGGAGCAGGTTTTCCAGAGGCTGGAGGCCCACGGTTTAATAGTTAACCCAGCCAAATGTCAGTTCGGGTTGCCAAAAATTGTTTTTTTGGGCCATCGCATCTCATCTAAGGGTGTGGTTCCACTGCCAGATAAAGTGCAGGCCATGTCAGATTTTCCGCGTCCACAAACCGTGAAGGCGCTACAGGAGTTTTTGGGGGTGGTTAATTTTTACAATTGTTTCCTTCCCCAAGCAGCCTAAATTCTACAACCACTTTACGACAGGCTCAAAAAGAAGAAACCATCAACTGGACCCCTGATAGGAGTTTTTGGGGATGGTTAATTTTTACAATTGTTTCCTTCCCCAAGCAGCCTAAATTCTACAACCACTTTACAACAGGCTCAAAAAGAAGAAACCATCAACTGGACCCCTGAATGTGGCTTTGCTGGCCCATCCATCCCTGTCAGCACGTATTGCACTGACCAGGGATGCGTCTGACATTACAGTGAGAGCAGTGGTGGAACAGTACGTCTCTGGTTCGTGGCAACCTCTTGCTTTTTTCAGCCGCACACTGCGCGACAGCGAGCGCAAGTACAGCACTTTTGACAGAGAGTTGCTGGCTTTCGACCTGGCCACAGGTCACTTTCAGTTTTGGCTTGAGGGTCACATATTTACCGCATTTGCCGACCACAAATCTCTAACCTACACTACCGTTCAAAAGTTTGGGGTCACCCAGACAATTTTGTGTTTTCCATGAAAAGTCACACTTTTATTTACCACAATGAGTTGTAAAATGAATAGAAAATATAGTCAAGACCTTGACAAGGTTAGAAATAATGATTTGTATTTGAAATAATAATTTTTTCCTTCAAACTTTGCTTTCGTCAAAGAATCCTCCATTTGCAGCAATTACAGCATTGCAGACCTTTGGCATTCTAGCTGCTAATTTGTTGAGGTAATCTGGAGAATTCTGACGCAGTGAGCAAACACATTGTACCATTAGAACACTGGAGTGATAGTTGCTGGAAATGGGCCTCTAGACACCTATGTAGATATTGCACCAAAAACCAGACATTTGCAGCTAGAATAGTCATTTACCACATTAGCAATGTATAGAGTGTATTTCTGATTAGTTTGAAGTTATCTTCATTGAAAAAAAGTGCTTTTCTTTCAAAAATAAGGAAATTTCTAAGTGACCCCAAACTTTTGAACGGTAGTGTACGTGATGTCCAAAATCTCAGAACCGTGGTCAGCACGTCAGCAATGTCACCTCGCTGCAATATCGGAGTTCACTACAGACATTCAGCATGTGGCCGGCAAGTTCAACATGATGGTCGACTGTTTGTTGCGTGCGCTGGTCTCTCCGGTCTACTTGGGCACTGATTTTTTCGTCATGGCCACCAACAAACCGTGAGATGCGGATATTCTCGTGCTTCATTTCGCGGGTACAGGCCTCAGACTAGAGAACAAGGTGGTACAAGAGGGATGTGACGTTTCCAGTCGCCCCCACCCGGTTGTTCCAATCTCTTGGCGCCGCCGCATTTTTGAGTCCGTTCACACCCTCGTGCATCCTGGCATCCGCGCTTCGGTTAAGCTGATGGGGTCCAAATTCGTTTGGCCCTGCCTATGCAAGGATGTGAAGGAGTGGGCTGCAGCTTGCATTTCATGCCAACAGCTAAGGTTCACAGAGTTTCCTCTGTTAACATTTCCGTGTGGTGGGTCGCCACCCTTGGAATTATGTCGCCATGCCTAGGATATATTAATTTAAGAAAAAAAATATGAAAGAATGACGCGCCGCAAGCACGCACATGAACAACATGCGCAACTATCACCCACGTGGAAGCATCCTGCCCGCCCGGCACCCACGTGACCGTTTCAGTCTGCAGGCAGAGTGTCTCTCTAGCGTTACTGTCCGAGAGAAGCATGAGCTTATTTAAGTACTTTAAACACAGAAAAAAAGCAGAAGAGGTATGTAAGTAGTGGAGGCAGGGTGGTTTCAACCCGCTGGTAACGGGAACAATAATGAAGAGTCACTTGGCTAACAGGTGTGGTTAGGATTCATTGCAGGGATAGGCAAGAGTGACTTATGAATTGCTGAGGATTTGCTTCACTTAACTAATGTATGTTCATTATTATGTACCTGGCAAGTTAAGATGACCGAAATTCACGAAGTCAATGACTTTAATCCATCAGCAGCCTTCAGACAAACTAAACGTGCCAACATTTGGATTTCAGAATCAGAATCAGATTTATTGCCATTGTTCATGTAGTACACAAACTAGGAATTTGTCTCGGTGCAATGCTGCAACATTAAACATGATAAAATAAAAGAAATAAACTATACATGCAATAAAGTGTAGAAAATTTTAAAGTGTAGAAGATTTCAAAATAAGGGAGGTTTTTCCTGCTGTCTGGTTGATGAGAGGCCTAAAAAATTATAAATATATAGAAATATTATAACAGAAATAACTGCATCTTTGGTCATTTTAGTTAATTTATTTCTTTAAATAAATTTCTTTAAATAAATTATTTCTTTGTAGCGCAATAAGATGACTTCTGTTGTGATATGGCGTTTTATAAATAAAGCTGAATTGAATTGAATTAATTTTAATATTTCTTTGAATGCAGAGTTAAAATTATTGTTCTGTTCTGGCTCTGCAAAATTATGGTCAAAAGTTTAAATTGTGACTTCCGGTTATGGCGGCCGCCTAGAAGGACACGTATCACTCTGCTCTGCTCCTGGAAATAAAAATTCGGCAAATAACTCTCTTATTCGGAACAGAACTTTTCCCAGCGTTTGGGTGAGGATATGCCGGTGAAGACTAAGGCTGGGAAATCAGGAGGGGGAAAAATTGAATCGCCGAAGCAGTCCAAATTAACGGACTTTAAAGTTTGTGGCGCAGTAGAAAAAGCTGCGGATATGGCGGATGAAACTAGCGGTGATGCGGTAACTGCTGACGATGGCGGCACAGGTGCAGTGCTGGTTGCCATTAGCTCAATGAGAGCAGACTTTTCCGCTAAACTTGATGGGATTATGGCAGCGTTGGATGCAATGAGAAAGGAGTTGGGTGACTGCGTGGAGCGAGTGACGCAGGCGGAGCTTCGTGTTTCAAGTGCGGAGGATGAAATTAGCGGACTTCAAATAAAGGTGCGCACTTTGGAAAAAAAAAATAAAGATCTGGGAAATAGCGTTCTGGATTTGGAATCTCGGTCCAGACGGAACAACCTGAGGCTGGTGGGTTTACCGGAGGGAGCCAAAGGTCGTGATTCATGCTCCTTTTTGGAGGGGTGGATCCCGGAGGCGCTGAACAACGCGGAGCTAAAATCATCAGTCGTCTTGGAAAGCTCTCACCGAATTGGCCCACCGAGAGGTAACAAGGCAGCACCGAGGACGTTAATTATGAAGTTTCTCAGCTACAGAGACAGGATGACGATCTCCAACGCGGTGCGGGCCAAAGGAGAAATTAAATATCAAGATCAGCAGGTGCGGTTCTACCCAGATTTGGCCTCAGGAATCCAACAATTAAGGAAGCAGTTTGACCCCATCCGCAAAGAACTGCGCAACCTTGAGATTCGTCATGGAGTGATTCACCCTGCAAGACTTCTGGTCACATATGAGGGCAGAACACACATCTTCAAGACCCCCGAGGAGGCGCAGGAGCTCATCAAGAAGATCCAGGAAGAGACTGGTGGGAGCTAAGCATGAACAGAATATAGGGTAGAATATTTGAGCATTTAACTGATTAGAAGCATATAACAAGATTACAAAATATAGATTGTATTACATATTAAAAAAAAAAAAAAAGTACAAAATTGCTAAAAAATTTTGGAGTTATATTGGAAAATTATAGAAGAGAGTTAATGTTACGTTATTAAAAGCAGTAGAGTTAGGGTGATTGGGAGGATGAAGGAGTGGCTTTGGCTGATCCTCGTGGGTGTGGAACGGTCGATGGCTATATCGGGAGACGGAATTTTTCTTTTGCTTTTGGGGGGATTGCCACAAATGTGGGAAGGGGGAATTTGTTTGTGTGGAGTTTGTAGGGTGAATGTTCAACCACTCATTTTTTTGCTTTTCTGTTTGAGCATGTTTACACTGCAAGGTAATCCCAAACTCCCTATTGATCATAAATCAAAGCGTTAATCTTAACTTAACTTCATGGAATTGCAGAGGTCTACAAAATTTAAAAAAACTTAAACAAGTTATGAATAAAATAAAAGACATGGGTTCAAAAATTGTGTTTTTACAAGAAACTCATCTAATAGAGGAAGATCTAAAAAGAATTAGGAGTAGATGGCAAGGAAATGTTTTCACCTCATCATTTTCATCCCGAGCCAGGGGAGTTATGACTCTCATACATAAATCAGTCCCATTTCAAGTGAAAAATGTAATTGGAGACAAATTTGGAAGATATGTAATCATTCAAGGATCTTTGCTATTAGAAAACATAAATTTGGTGAACTTATATGGTCCCAATATAGATGATCAAAAGTTCTTTGCTAATTTATTTCTTATCTTATCATCACTTACAGGGCAACATATAATAGCAGGGGATTTTAATTGTACATTGAATCCCGGTATAGATAGATCAACAGGACTGGACTGTACGCACAATGGATGTAGGATGACCATTAATCATTTTATGAAAGAATTGAAATTGATAGATATATGGAGAGAAATGAAACCACAAGTTAAAGCATACTCTTGTTATTCCAATACCTACAAGACATTCTCACGTATAGATTATTTTTTGATCTCCACAGAATTAAGGTCCAAGATTCAAAACTGTTTTTATGATAACATCGTGATCTCTGATCATGCACCCTGCTGTCTAATATACAGTATGTAGATAAGAAATTGACAAAGGAACCAGGTAGATGGCAATTTCAGCATAAATGGCTTCAGGATGAGGAATTTGTTAAATACATAGAAAAACAGATAGATGAGTTCTTTGACATCAATACTACACAAACATCAGCATGTGTAAAGTGGGAGGCTTTCAAAGCTTTTATTAGGGGACACATTATTAGTTATACAGGTTCAAAATCTAAGAAGACTCGAGAGGAGAGAGTCCAACTGGAACATAAAATAAAAATTCTTCAAGAAAGAGTATATGCAGGAAGAGATCCAAGGTTGGAGAACGAATTACTGATTTTGAGAGCTGAATATGACAAAAAATCAGCGAATAGAGCTGCCTCAAGTCTTCTAAGATTGAAACAATCTTTTTATGAACAAGGTGAAAAATCAGGAAAGTTATTGGCATGGCAGATTAAACAATTAGAATCTAAAACACCAATTACCAGTATTATAAGTAACGGACAGGTAGTTATAGATCCTTTAGAAATTAATAGAGCCTTTAGAGATTACTATGAAAAATTATATGATACCAAAAATGAATCTGACTTAACAAAACTACATGGGTTTTTGAACGAACTATTTATACCGTGTATTCCAAATGAAAATAGGGAGATACTGGAGTCTAAAATTAGTCAAGAAGAAGTTGGACTAGCTATTGATAATATGAAATCAGGAAAAAGTGCAGGACCAGATGGTCTTCCAGTTGACCTTTATAAAAAATTTAAGAATAAATTAATAAAACCTTTTTTGGAAATGGTTTTAGAAGCATTTCAAAATAGTAATTTACCATCATATATGAATAATGCCTTAATTATACTGTTGCCAAAACCAGGTAAGCCCTCTAATAAATGTGAAAATATGAGACCAATAAGCCTATTAAATGCCGACCTTAAGATAATCTGTAAAATTTTAGCAAGACGAATACAAGAAATTTTACCAAATATTATTAATCGAGATCAGAATGGCTTTATAAAGAGAAGACAAGGCTTCCATAATGTAAGAAGACTTTTTAATATTATTTATTCTAATAAAGAAGCACCGGATACAGCTCTCTTATCACTGGATGCCGAAAAAGCCTTTGATAGAGTTGAATGGCCCTTTCTTTTTGAAGTCTTACAAAGGTTTGGACTTGGAAATAATTTCATAAAATGGGTTCAGATAATATATAATAATGCTACTGCAGAAATCCTAACAAATAATATTTCAAAATCAATAAAAATCAATAGAGGATGTCAACAAGGCTGTCCACTTTCACCTTTACTGTTTACTATGGCAATTGAACCTTTAGCGATGGCGATACGTCTACAGTCACAAATATATGGAATTAAAGTTGGACCAACAGAACATAAAATCTCCCTGTATGCCGATGACATAATTTTGTTTATGTCGAATCTTAAAAAATCAATTCCGACCTTGTTGAATTTAATAAAGAATTTTGGGGAAATATCAGGATATAAAATAAATAAAACTAAATCTTCAATATTAATGCTAAATGAGACCCAGAGAAATTACCCAGCCCCTGAGGTAAATCAATTCAATGTTGTAAATCAGTTTAAATATTTAGGAATCCAAATTGTGCCTAAGCTAGAATCAATCGCCAGTGTCAATTATGAAGCCTTAATGACAGATATTGATGAGTTACTTCAGAGATGGATGTCACTACCAATGTCGATGATCGGGAGAATTAATATACTTAAAAGTAATATCTTACCTAAAATATTTTATTTATTTCAATACATTCCCTTACCACCACCTTTAGATTTATTCTCAAGAATTAAAAAAAAGTTAGTGGAATTTATATGGAACAACAGGAGGGCTAGATTACGTCTGTCTTTATTATATTTACCATTTGATCGTGGAGGTCTGAAATGTCCAAATTTTATGTTGTATTATTGGTCGGCACAACTGAGGTCTATGACATATTATTTTTCATCAAATGATCTCCCTCACTGGACTGAAATGGAATCATACAATTTACCTTTACCTCTTCCCATATTCATATACTCAGATTCGGCAAAAAAATTACAAAAACAAGTTAAAAATCCATTTGTAAAGCATATGATCAAAATATGGTGTGAAGCTAAAAACTATTTAAAAGAACCACAGTTATTGTCACAATTTAGTCCAATATGGGGTAATCAATATTTTAAACCAGGGAGAGCGGACGCTGTATTTAAAGTATGGAATTTAAAAGGGATACAAAAGATTCAGGATTTATATTTGCCATGTGCAGAAAACATAATGTCTTTTGAAGAGCTGAGGATCAAATTTAATCTCAATAGAACACATTTTTTTAAATATCTTCAACTTAGAAACTTTATTCGATCAAATCAAAATAAAGCTCTCACTCGACCTATCTATTCATCCTTGGAAAAAATGTTGATGAAAGATAGTAAAAGAAAGGGTATTATTTCAGAGTTTTATAACTCATTGACACTATTTTCAAGTGAAAATTCACTGAAAAGATTAAATTACTGGAAAGAAGATCTGCAAACTAAAATTTCAGAGGAACAATGGGAATTGGCTTGTACAGAAGCTCAAACCAAATCAATAAATGTACGCCTTAAATTGATACATTTCAAATGGTTAATGCGGATGTATGTTACACCGGAGGAGTTAAATAGATATAATAAAAATATACCAGATACATGCACAAAATGCATGGAAAGTAAAGGAACTCTATTTCATTGTGTATGGGAATGTAGATTAATAAGAATGTTTTGGGAAGAGGTGAGGGTAACAATTGAAAAAATAATCTCAAAACAAATCATATTGAATCCTAAACTGTTTTTGTTGGGTCTGTACCCAGAAAAGCATAATTTTAATAAAAGTGAAAGAACATTCATAGACCTCAGTTTGCTTAATGCCAAAAAATGTATTGCACTATTATGGAAAAAGACTCATAGACCAGATGTGACTCAGTGGTTAAGACAGATGTTAACAAACCTTCCATTAGAAAGAATAACATATATACTGAAATCAAAGGAAATTGTGTTTGAGAATATATGGAGACCTTTTATTGATTATGTAAAAAATTTAAACATAACTCTTGAAGAAGAAGGTGAATGATGTGTGTGGACCTTGTAAATTCCAAACTGGTGAACATAATATGTATACTTATGTATTGGATTGTCTAGACTAAACAGAGGAGCATTGTTGAAGATTTGATTTTGTTGGTGGTTGTTGGTGTTTTTTAGTGCATTTTTTTTTTGTAGTACTTTAGTGTTAGTGTTTGATTGTTTGTATCATGTTTGTTAAAAAAAAAAAAAGGTTCAATAAAGATATTGTGGAAAAAAAAAGTTTAAATTGTATGAGGGGAAAAAAAGTAAAAAAAATTTTGCTACATTCCGTTTCAAATTTATTAAAAAAAACAGTAATTTTATAATAATCTGCCTTTGTCCATCAGACAGTCCTCTTCACTGTCCAGTTTTAAAACTCATCTTAAAACCCATTTTTATTCTCTGGCTTTTGACCCAGTTTGAGACATTGATTTTATATGTTCTTATTGTCTCTATTGTATGACTACTGTTTTGTTTGTGCTATTTTGTACTTTTTTAGCTGTATTTTACTGTTTTTATGTTTTATGTTTTTATATTTTATTTATCATTGATGTACAGCACTTTGTGTCAGCTGTCCTCGTTTTTAAAGTGTTTTATAAATAAAGTTGGATTGGGGAGTCTAAATTGTCCTTAGGTATGGCTGTGAGAGTGAATGGTTGTCTGTCTCTCTGTGTTGGCCCTGCGATGGACTGGCGATCTGTCCAGGGTGAACCCTGCCTCTCTCCCAAAGATGCTGGGATAGGCTCCAGATCCCCCGCGACCCAAAAAGGATTAAGTGGAAGAAGATGGATGGATGGATGGATGGATTAAAAAAATAAAAATTAGCCATAAAATAATCCACAAATTTATAATAGTCTCAAATGTACAAGAAAAGTACTTCCTTCTTGCCTTGAGAGAGAGCAGTCGCATTTTTCTTCCCTCCTCCCCTGCCTTCCTGATCTATTCCCAGCTTTTGCAATGTTGCGTTTTTGTCTGTGTTTAGTCGTTCTTCTTCTGCTGAATCTTAATCTAAACGGAAATTATGGATTTGGAAGTGGCTTAAATATGCTATTGTCACTATTTTTCAACAAGAATTGGGCCAAGGGGGAGCCCAAGAATTGGAACCTACGAGGAGACTCATGGACATTGGTATTCATGCGTCTATGGAAACATTATTGGTTATGATCTCAGGACTTCTATTTTTGGCTGTGGAGTTCCCTGATGCATCAGAAATTGAAGGAAAGTGAGAGAGCTGATCAAAGGGGACCCGGCAAGCTCCTTCATCAAATTTGACCAGTTGGGGAGGGCACGAGTAGCGGCAAATGGTGAACTGAATGACAGTGATTCAGTGAAGGAATACATCTGAAGCCCTGTGCTCTCTATGGAAAAACAGTTTAAGCCTGCATATATAATGGAAGCACAGAATTACACGGGTGAGGACAAATTCTATTCTCTGAGTGCACTGTGCTGATTTGATTTGATTTGATTTGACCTTGTTTGCCCCGTGTTTACATTCCTCCTGACTGAGATAAGTGGAAGAACCGGCTCTTATGTCTACCCAAACAATCAACAATCAGTTGTTTGTCGTCAGCGGATTGGACCCTCAAGGACAATGCCCATGTGCCTTCTGCAAGGAAGAGAGAGAGAGAGATAGACTCTGGACTCTGGACTTGTTTATAAGTCACATGATTATAACATCTATCCACTGCCAGGAGGCGCCCTCTGCTGCTCACTAACAACTGTTACATTTACACTACACAATGCATACAACACTACATGCATACGATATACACACACTGCTCTCCCTCTGCTGTGTGATCTGTCTACTAAATGTCTGCTAAATATGCACTGAGGGTTTTTTTGCCTGCAATCAAAATTTCGCTTATCATTAAGCGTCAATTTGATAAAACATGTTTTTTTCTCTCGCCTACTGTGTCATATCCTTTCTTTTCTTTTTTTTCCCCTTTCTTCTTTATGACTTGCGCCTAACGGCTGCCCCGGCCTTGAATGCACTCTGCAGAGCGTGCCCAAATGCCAAGTCACGTTTCGTTACCTTGTATTCATACATGTGTAATGACAATAAAGTTGAATCTCAATCTCAATCTCAAAAGTCATAATTTTACAAGAGGAAATTACAAGTTTGAGGAAAATGGTTGCAAATTTAGATAAATTTACAGAGAAAAGTAGAAAACTAAGAAAATTGTTATAAATTTTGGAGAAAATCCTCAAACCTTCAAGACTGAAATCATTACTCAAATTTTTAAGTCAGTGCTCTTTGTACCCTTAACTCAACTAGAAATTTTTGTTTGTCTACTTTTAATTGTTAATTTCAAAGCACTGCTTTTACATGAGTAGAATTTCTGGCTACTATACCCACCTCTGATCATATAATTTAAGTATGCATGAGTAAATTACTATTATGAATGTTTTTCCTTTTCCTTTCCTACTCTTTGTCAATGGAAAAAAAGAAACACTAGACTAAAACTACAAAAAAAATACACATTTTTGTTATTTATGTAACCCATAAAAAAAAACATGCAAGACAAAACGCGACATTTGGTATTTTCTAACCTGTTTGTATACTGTTATGTATGTAAAATGAGGGACAGGAGTCTCGTCTGTCATGCAGCAAGTTCACCCTTTATTATGAGAACCGAACTATTTATATACAAGGGCCATGTCTGCCTGACATCACACCAGGGGCGGGTAAGACAGCATGGGCACACACACACACACACACACACAAAGTCAAGACCTTCCCCAATTTAGGACCCGAATCATGCACTAAGCAACAAGGAACTGTAGGAAAATGGCGTATCACATTCATACAAAATAATTCAAACCAGCGTTTTTCCACTTTTTTTTTTCCAAAATATATATATATATATATATATATAAAATTACTAAATTGGAGCATGTCTCTAAAATAAGTAAAATAATCCCATAACATACATACTCACATGCACACCAGCAGAGTATATATCTACATACAGTATTTACATCAATGATATTTAAGTCACACCTATGTCCACCGGCAGCCAGAGGTAACACTGGCCTGGGGGACCAGGGCAGCCCCAAATCATGCACGTCCCTGGCCGCTGTAGATAAGACCGGCTCGGACGTCCCGGCCAGCCCCACGGTATGAACGCACCTGGCCGCCATATGCCTCCGGGATCAAAACCAACCTCTCCTGCAAAAATGTCACTCTTCACCACCGACTGCCTCATTCCTCAGAACCCGCCATGCTGCTGTCCGGCACACATCTCTCTGTGATCGTCGGTCCTCTCCTGACCGCTTTCAACACCGCTGCAGCTGCTATCATTGTCCCGAACACTCCGGCTCCCCATGGACAAACTCCGGGGAGACTTGAAACCTGCTCGTCGACGCCACTCGCTGCCTCGGGTGCCTCGCCGTAACGCCTGGCACCCTCGTCCAGGGCGGCATGAGCTCCAGCACTGAGACACTGCCTGACCTCCGTGGCACACGGTTGCTGTTGCTCACTCCCAGGGCTCACAGCATCGCTTTCGCTGACGTCGTTTCCCGACCCCGGCACCTCGCCACTGCTCCCAGCACCCTCATTCCAGGTGCTCCGCTGTGCTGCCTCAGTGTCCAGCTGCTGTTGCTCTCCCTCGGGGCTCTCAGCATCACTCTCGTCGGCGTCACTCTCCAATCCGGGCATTTTGTCGCTGCTCTTGGTACCCTCGTTCCAGGCGCTCCGCTGCGTCATCTCCATGCCTGGCTGTCGCTGTTCTTCCCCGGGGCTCTCAGCTTCCATGGTCCCGCTCACTCGCTGCCTAGCCTCCAGCTGCAGGGATGACTCCTGCTGCTCTCTCTCTCCGCTGTCGCTACACACCGCGCCGTCCGACTCATCAGCGTTATGGTCCTGTACCATGCTGAGCTCCTTGACTGGCCCGCCGTCTTCAGTGACCGGGGACTCCTCCATTCGTGGCCCCGGTCCTAACTCGAAGTCTAGCTGGTAGCTGGCAGCTTGGTTTTGGCGCGAAGTTAGCTTAGCGGCAAACCTGTCTATAGGCACAGAATGGGTCGTTAACTTCCCCCAGCTAACTAGCTTAGCCATTCCTGGTGCCAACAGCTCCATTACCCACATCTTCATGGTCCTCGTCTGCTCGTTGAAGTACTCGGCCAGCCGCTCGACAGCATCCTCATAGTACTCCGTTTCACCCAGCGTACTGAGAATTCTTTGGTCCTCCGTGCCGAGATTGTGGGCCAGGAGTGCTTGCCGTCATCTCCCGTCAAGCCTACTTAAGCCCAGCGCCCTGATGTAATCCTCGAACATGGCCCTCCACTGCGGCCACAGGATCACCGGCTCTCCCATGTACCCTAGAAACGGTGCTAGTGGTAGAGGTAGCCCGTACGCTCTCATAATTTTTATCCTCGTCGCCAAATGTTATGTATGTAAAATGAAGGACAGGAGTCTTGTCTGTCATGCAGCACGTTCACTCTTTATTATGAGAACCAAACTATTTATACACAAGGGCCATGCCCGCCTGACATCACACCAGGGGCGGGTACGACAGCACACACACACCACACTCACTACACATATACCACCATAGACAGAGAGAGGACCTGAATTAGACAGGGCTCCGAGAGGGAAAGATGAGTCAGACAAGATGAGCCAAGATGAGGAAAGCGTTCAGGCAGAGGGTCCAGGAGAAGTGAGAGCAGAGGTAAGAGAGGATGACACCAGTAAAAAGTCAAAACACAGGACATCAGGGTGGGACCCCAACTGGTCCAATATTCCAACATTCAAGCCTTGGTTGTACAGTACTTCGAATGGTAAGTTCCATTATGCAATGTTACTGTGCAAAATTAAAAAAAAAAAAAAGTTTAAAATTAACATATTCCGGTTACAATCGTGTCATGTTTTCTCTCCCTCCCCCCCCCCGAAAAATATGCTGCCACCACACCAAGGTCTTTAAGCCAGAGAAAACATTGAAAGGTAATGTAATAAAATACATGTGCTGACTTTAAATTTATTCATTATCGCTACTTGACTAATTAAAATTATTAGAAATCAAATAAATTACATTAAGAGCTAACTTGCTCCTCCAACCTGTTTTAATTTATTTACTATTTATTTTGCGTGTATGTACCACCATCATGCACTTTTGCAGCTTTAATAAAAAAATTTCCAGACAAAACTAAGAAACTCAGCAGTAATTTAAACCAAAGAAACTATAGTCTGATACACTGTTATATTTCCAATTAGCACAACTTAGCACCATCATTTAGCATTTGCTGTTTTATAATAGTGTTAACGTTACTTACCTCCTATTAAAATGAGGTTAGTGGACTATCCTCTCTGATGCAGCACGATGGAAAACAATCCCACATCCTCTCTGGCAAACAGGAGTAGTGGGCTAGCGGCTATTTGACCAAACCAGGAGTCCAGAGTTAGCAACCTGTGGAGAGCCTAGCCACACACCACACATGCTGCGCGCACTGTAGGGGAGCGGCAGGGTGCTGACGAGCAGTGTGAGAAGCTTTGCTCAAGAAACGAGGCTATGTGCATTTTAAATAACGATATAAATGATAGAGTATTCTATGAAACGACAGATGTTTTTATATCGTCATCTGATATATATCATCATATCGCAAAGCCCTAGTACTGGATTGGTCTATATTTGGTAAGAGAAAGTAAAGGAGGAGGACATATCATCTGCTAACATTTGTCTGTTGTTGGCTCATGATATATTGGTGGGCTCTGATCCTTGCTGACTTGTGTATTTGTTTTGAAAAGTGACAAAACTTAAATGCTTGTTTTTACTAAGGTGATTGTTATTGCAGTTATTGTCTTTTTAATCTTATAGACTCCCATACAACCAAATGTCCCATTACACCTGATATTTTCATTTGATTTGTGGTCTTAAAAATTGCAGTTACTTCTGGTACTACAGTGATGGAGGATACAGGATATGTATTGATATTGGGGAATTGTTATATTCATGTAGCAGTGGTTCTGCATTTGCTCTATAGAACAGAAAGTTTAAGTTAAGTGTATGGACTAGGGATGCAAGTTATCGATTAATTCATTAACAGTAACATTAGCAGTGTTGGAGGCCTCAAGCCAGATTTTTCCTGGCCTCACCCTCGACCTCAGAGGGTAA
Source organism: Pholidichthys leucotaenia (assembly GCA_020510985.1). NCBI lineage: Eukaryota > Metazoa > Chordata > Actinopteri > Cichliformes > Pholidichthyidae > Pholidichthys > Pholidichthys leucotaenia. Next base: position 405,970,292 of record CM035836.1, on the reverse strand, counting down.
TGACTCGGTCTCTACCTTGGCCTTGAGACCTATGACCTCGGTAACTCGGGCCAAGGCCAGCTCAAGGCAATGCAATTTCAACATTATTTTTTATTTTTCTAGATTCAATTCTCCTCAAATTATTTTCAGATATTACGTTTTGATGAAAATAAATCAAAAGCCACCTTGTAATTTTGGGTATTAGGTGGCACTGCTGCTCCACTTTTATCACTGTCAGGGTTTCCTCAGGTAATATTTCTCGGTGGCGGGCCACCTCGTCAGAAATATTACCGCCATGCCAAGAAGGAGATATGAATTTAAGAAAAATATATGAAGCAATGACTTTCTGCAACCGCGCACATGAACAACACGCGTGGCTGTCATCCGCGCGGAGTTTAGAAGCGCCCCGTCCACGTGAGCTTTCCAGTCAGTCAGCAGGTCGTGTCTCACTAGCGGCAGCAGCATCTTCATGGAAAAGGAGTGAAAATTGGGAAGTCAAACAGCAGAAATGGACTCTATTTGAAGAGAAACTTTGTGAAGAAGTCCGCCATTTCTTTGTTGGTGAAAATCCTGGCGCATCAGCGCCTTGGCACTACCTATCGGGCAGGAGTGAAACTACAAATGATGGCTGTGTGCATGCATCAACCGCTTGTCCTGGGTAGATGAAAAAAGTGAGCATGTACAGCGCCGCATGCATGCCGGGCTCGTCCAAAGCATACGCGGACCAAGGCAGACTAGAGGGGAAGTGCAGCATGAATAAGGCTTGACTGTCCGACAGAAACATGAGTTTATTAAAGTACTTTAAACGCAGAAAAAAAAAATCATAAGACGTATGCAAGCACTGGAAGCATTTATCATGGTTTTAACCCACTGGAAACGGGAGCAATAATGGAAGAGTTGCTTAACTAAGAGATGTGGCTGGAATTCAAATGCAGCCGGCTTCATATAAAGGGAAAGGCAAGGGGGGGGGCTACTGAATTGCTGAGGATATATTTCACCAGCCACTACAATATTACCGGAGTGGTGGCTCAGTTGGTAGAGCATTCGCCCCACACCCAGGAGGCAGGGGTTCAAATCCCGGTTGGGTCATGCCGAAGACCATATAAAAAAGTGGAACTTCCTGCCGTCCAGCTTGGTGCTCAGCAATAATGGAATGGAGGAGGGAAATTTGTGGCGGCGCCTTGCATGGCAGCGACCCTCTGATTCTGCACTTGGGGTGTGTGTGATTAACACTGTAGATAGGTAAAGCACAATCTCATTCTACTGTACATGATTGGTTGTACAGTTGAATGACAATAAGGGTGATTTTTTTTAATATTAAGTTATGTTCCCAATTATGTACAGTGGGGGAAAAAAGTATTTAGTCAGCCACCAATTGTGCAAGTTCTCCCACTTAAAAGATGAGAGGTCTCCAATTTTCATCATAGGTATACCTCAACTATGAGAGACAAAATGAGAAAAAAATTCCACAAAATCACATTGAAGGATTTTTAATGAATTAATTGGTAAATTCCTCGGTAAAATAAGTAATTGGTCACCTACAAACAAGCAAGATTTCTGGCTCTCACAGACCTGTAACTTCTTCTTTAAGAGGCTCCTCTGTCCTCCACTCGTTACGTGTATTAATGGCACCTGTTTGAACTCGTTATCAGTATAAAAGACACATGTCCACAACCTCAAACAGTCAGACTCCGAACTCCACTATGGCCAAGACCAAAGAGCTGTCAAAGGACACCAGAAACAAAATTGTAGACCTGCACCAGGCTGGGAAGACTGAATCTGCAATAGGTAAGCAGCTTGGTGTGAAGAAATCAGCTGTGGGAGCAATTATTAAGATAAGATAAGATAAGATAAGATAAGCCTTTATTAGTCCCACAACGGGGAAATTCCAGGATTGCAACAGCATAGGGATAGCAACACTCAGAGCAACAATCAGAAGGCAAGAAAAAAAAAAAAAAAAAAAAAAAAAAAAAAAAACAAGCAAGCAAGAGCAGCTAATATACATATGTACGTATTACTATAAAATATATATATATACACACACACACAGACACACAGTGCAGAGCATTGTAGCTGGATGGAATAAATATATGAATATATGAACACACAGTGCAGAGCATTGTAGCTAGATGGAATAAATATGTAAATATATAAACACCCACAGTACGGAGCATTGCAGCTAGGTGGAATAAATATGCAAGTATATAAACACACACAGTGCGGAGCAATGTAGCTAGATGGAATAATATGTAGATATATAAATATATAAACACACCCAGTGCTGAGCATTGTAGCTAGATGGAATAAATATGTAAATATATAAACACACACAGTGCAGAGCATTGTTGCTAGATGGAATGAAACAGCATAACCGTCTACTTAGTTATCCTACATGGTATGATTATGTGCCCATACATATTCTCACCCTCCATAGCGACCGGTATGTTCCTAGTTGTATGCCGGAGGGGACCATTGTGTAAGTCTATTGCATCTTTTGCATTCAAAAAACTATTAGTTTGTTATGTCTTTTTGCTATCTCTGCGAGCAGCCCTGCTTAGGTTGTACAGTCTGACAGCCGTTGGTAGGAAGGACCTACGAAACCTCTCGGTTGTGCACCTGGGATGATGTAGTCTGCTGCTAAATGAGCTCCTCAGTGCATTCAGTATGTCCTGCATAGGGTGGAACTCGGACTCCAGCAGAGATGACAGTTTAGCCACCGTCCTTCTCTCTCCTATCTCCTCCATCGGATCAAGGCGCTGCCCCAGGACAGAGCTAGCTTTCTTAATCAGTTTGTTCAGTCTCTTCCTATCGGCTGCAGTAATGCCACTGCCCCAGCAGACCACTCCAAAAGTGATGGCTGATGCCACCACCGTGTCATAGAATGACTTCAGCAGCGCCCCTTGTACACCAAAAGACCTGAGTCTCCTCAGCAGGAACAGCCTGCGCTGTCCCTTCTTGTAGAGTGCATCAGTATTGTGTGACCAGTCTAGTTTATTGTTCAGATGAATACCCAGGTACTTATAGGATGTCACCATCTCGATGTCTGTTCCCTGTATATTTACTGGTACTGTGAGGGGCTGCCCATGCCTGCGGCAGTCCACCACCAGCTCCTTAGTTTTCCTCGCGTTGATCTGGAGGCAGTTCCGATGGCACCAGTCCACGAAGTCCTGGATAAGCCCTCTGTACTCAGCTTCATCTCCATTGGAGATGAGGCCAACGATTGCAGATAGAAACGATTGCATTAGAAAATGGAAGACATACCACTGATAATCTCCCTCGATCTGGGGCTCCACGCAAGATCTCACCCCGTGGGGTCAAAATGATCACGAGAAAGGTGAGCAAAAATCCCAGAACCACACGGGGGGACCTAGTGAATGACCTGCAGAGAGCTGGGACCAAAGTAACAAAGACTACCATCAGTAACACACTACGCCGCCAGGGACTCAAATCCTGCAGTGCCAGACGTGTCCCCCTGCTTAAGCCAGTACATGTCCAGGCCCGTCTGAAGTTTGCTAGAGAGCATCTGGATGATCCAGAAGAGGACTGGGAGAATGTCATATGGTCAGATGAAACCAAAATAGAACTTAATTGTAAAAACTCAACTTGTCGTGTTTGGAGGAGAAAGAACACCATGCCTACTGTGAAGCATGGGGGTGGAAACCTCATGCTTTGGGGCTGTTTTTCTGCAAAGGGACCAGGATGACTGATCCGTGTAAAGGAAAGAATGAATGGGGCCATGTATCGTGAGATTTTGAGTGAAAACCTCCTTCCACCAGCAAGGGCATTGAAGATGAAACGTGGCTGGGTCTTTCAGCATGACAATGATCCCAAACACACCGCCCAGGCAACGAAGGAGTGGCTTCGTAAGAAGCATTTCAAGGTCCTGGAGTGGCCTAGCCAGTCTCCAGATCTCAACCCCATAGAAAATCTTTGGAGGGAGCTGAAAGTCCGTGTTGCCCAGCGACAGCCCCAAAACATCACTGCTCTAAAGGAGATCTGCATGGAGGAATGGGCCAAAATACCAGCAACAGTGTGTGAAAACCTTGTGAAGACTTACAGAAAACGTTTGACCTCTGTCATTGCCAACAAAGGGTACATAACAAAGTATTGAGATGAACTTTTGTTATTGACTAAATACTTATTTTACTGAGGAATTTACCAATTAATTCATTAAAAAATCCTTCAATGTGATTTTCTGGATTTTTTTTTTCTCATTTTGTGTCTCATAGTTGAGGTATACCTATGATGAAAATTGGAGACCTCTCTCATCTTTTAAGTGGGAGAACTTGCACAATTGGTGGCTGACCAAATACTTTTTTGCCCCACTGTACCTGGCAAGTTAACATGACCGAAATTCACAGAGTCAATGACTTTAATCCATCAGCAGCCTTCACACAAACTGAACATGCCAGCATTTGGATTTCAAAATAAAATCCAAGGTTTTTCTTGGTAGTGAGGAGATTTCTAAAAAAAAAAACTATAAATATACAGTATAGAAATATTATAACAGAAATAATGGCATCCTTGGTCATTTAAGGTAATTTAAATCATTAAATACAATTTTATTAATATTTTTTTCTTTGTAATGAGAGTTAAATTATTGCTCTGTTCTTACTGCAAAGTTATGGTCAGAAATATAAATTGTTATAAGGAAAAAGTAAAAAAAAAATACCACATTCTGTTAAAAATTGATTTAAAAAATAGTAATTTTATTTTAAAAATCAGACAAAAATAAGCCATAAAATAATCCACAAATTTATAATAACGTTTCAAATGTACAAAAAAAGTCAATTTTGCAAGAGGAAATTACAAATTTGAGGAAAATGGTTTCAAATTTAGATAAATTTACAGAGAAAAGTAGAAAACTATAAGAAAATTGTTATAAATTTTAGAGAAAAACCTCAAACCTTCAAGACTGAAGTCATTACTCAAGTTTTAAGTGGGTGCTCTTTGTACCCTTAACAACAAATTTTTGGTTGTCTCCTTTACATGGCACTTGATATTTTCTAACCTGTTTGTATACCACCACAGACAGAGAGAGAAGCTGAATTAAACGGAGCTCAGAGAGGCCAAGATTAGACAGAAGAGAGGAGCCAAAGAGAGGAAAGTGTCCAGGCAGAGGGTCCAGGAGAAGTGAGAGCAGAGGAAGGAGAGAAGGATGACACCAGTAAAAAGTCCAAATACAGGACGTCTGGGTGGGACCGCAAATGGCCCAATATTCCAAAATTCAAGCCTTGGTTGTACAATACTTCAAACTGTAAGTTCCATATGCATGGCAGTGACTCAGGAGGTAGAGCGGGTTGTCCAATAATGGATGATTGTAATAATGGATGGTTAGCAGTTCAAATTCCGCTCTCCCCAGATATCCTGCCGTTGTGTCCCTGGGCAAGACAATTTACCCACCTTGCCTCCAGTGTCCATAACACTGGGCATGAATGTGTATAAATGTTCGGTGGTGGCCAGAGAGGCCGTTGGCCCGAATTGGCAGCCACATTTCCGTCAGCCTGCCCCAGGGCAGCTGTGGCTACAGTAGTAGCTTGCCACTACCATTGTCTGGCTGGAGTGAATGAATAATGTATCTGTAAAAAGCATCTTTGAGTGTCTATGATAAAGCGCTATATAAATCTGATGCATTATTATTATTATATGCAAAGTTACTGTGCAAAATTAAAAAAAGAAATAAATAGTATAAAAATAACATATTCGGGGACTTCCGGTCATGGCCGCCACGTAGGAGGACGTGCTTCCCTCTACTCTGCTCCTAAAAATAAAAAATAAAAAAATCGGCAAATAACTCTCTCAATTGGAACAAAAACTATCCCAGCGTTTGGGCGAGGACATGCCGGTAAAGCCTAAGGCTGGGAAATCAGGTGGAGGAAAAAGTGAACCGCCGAAACAGTCCAAGTTAACGGACTTTCACGTCTGTGACGCAGCAGGAAAATCCCCAGATATGGCGGAACAAGCTAGCGGAGGAGCGGTGACTGCTGGTGACGGCACAGATGCGGTGCTCGCTGCCATTAGTTCAATGAGAGCAGACTTCTCCACTAAATTTGATGGGATTATAGCAGCGATTGAAGGAATGAGAAAGGAATTAAGCGACTGTGTGGAACGGGTGTCGCAGGTGGAGCTCCGAATTGCCAGTGCTGAGGATGACGTCACCGGCCTACAATTAAAGGTGCGCACATTGGAATTAAAAAATAAACGTCTGGAAGATAATGTTCTGGATTTAGAATCCCGGTCGAGACGGAACAACCTGAGGCTGGTGGGTCTCCCAGAGAGAACAGAGGGTCTAGATCCATGCTCCTTTTTGAAAAAGTGGATCCCAGAAGCACTGAACAACGCGGAGCTGCAGTCATCAGTCGTCTTAGAAAGCGCCCACCGAATTGGCCCACCGAGAGATAACAAGGCATCATCGAGGACGCTGATTATGAAGTTCCTCAGCTACAGAGACAGGATGACGATCTCCAACGCGGCGCGAGCCAAAGGAGAAATTAAATACCAGGATCAACAGGTGCGGTTCTACCCAGATTTGGCCACAGGAATCCAACAATTAAGGAAACAGTTCGACCCCGCCCGTAAAGAGCTGCGCAACCTTGGGATTCGTCATGGAGTAATTTATCCTGCAAGACTGCTGGTCAGGTATAAGGGCAGAACCCACATCTTCAAGACCCCTGAGGAGGCGCAGGAGTTCATCAAGAAGATCCAAGAAGAGACTGGTGGGAGCTAAGCATGAACAAAATATAAGGTAGAATATTTAAGCGTTTGCACAGGCATCTGACTGATCTGAAGCATATAGCAAGTTTACAAAATATAGATTGTATTATATATTAAAAAAAAAAAACCTATGATGTACAAAGTTGCGATAAAATTTAGGAGTTAAGTTGGAAAACTACAGAAGAGAGTTAATGTTACGTCATTAAAAGCAGTAGAGTCAGGGTGATTGAGAGGAGAAAGAAAGAGTGGTTTTGACTGATCCTCGCGGATGTGGAGCAGTCAATGGCTATAGCGGGAGACGGAATTTTTTTTTTTGATTTTGGAGGGATTACCACGAATGTGGGAAGGGGGAATTTGTTTGTGTGTAGTTTGTAGAATGAATGTTCAACCACTCATGTTTTTGCTTCTCTGTGTGAGCATGTTTACATTGCGAGGTAATCTCAAACTTCTTATTGATCATAGACCAAAGCGTTAATCTCAATTTAACCTCATGGAATTGCAGAGGTCTACAAAATTTAAAAAAACTTAAACAAGTTATGAATAAAATAAAAGACATGGGTTCAAAAATTGTGTTTTTACAAGAAACTCATCTAATAGAGGAGGATGTAAAAAGAATTAGGAGAATATGGCAAGGAAGTGTATTCACCTCATCATTTTCATCCCGAGCCAGGGGAGTTATGACTCTCATACATAAATCAGTCCCATTTCAAGTGAAAAATGTAATTGGAGACAAATTTGGAAGATATCTAATCATTCAAGGATCTTTGTTATTAGAAAATATAAATTTGGTGAACTTATACGGTCCCAATATAGATGATCAAAATTTCTTTACTAATTTATTCCTTATTTTATCATCACTTACAGGGCAACATATAATAGCAGGGGATTTTAATTGTACATTGAATCCCGGTATAGATAGATCAACAGGACTAGACTGTACGCACAATGGATGCAGGATGATCATTAATCATTTTATGAAAGAATTGAGATTGCTAGATATATGGAGAGAAATGAAACCACAAGTTAAAGCCTATTCTTGTTATTCTAATATCTACAAGACATTCTCACGTATTGACTATTTTTTGATCTCCACAGAATTAAGGTCCAAGATTCAAAACTGCTTCTATGATAATATTGTGATCTCTGATCATGCACCCTGCTGTCTAATATATGTAGATAAGAAATTGACAAAGGAACCAGGTAGGTGGCAATTTCAGCATAAATGGCTTCAGGATGAGGAATTTGTTAAGTACATAGAAAAACAGATAGCTGAGTTCTTTGATATCAATACTACACAAACATCAGCATGTATAAAGTGGGAGGCTTTCAAAGCTTTTATTAGGGGGCATATTATTAGTTATACAGGTTCAAAATCTAAGAAGACTCGAGAGGAGAGAGTCCAATTGGAACATAAAATAAAAATTCTTCAAGAAAAAGTGTATGCAGGAAGTGACCCAAAGTTAGAGAATGAATTACTGATTCTGAGAGCTGAATATGACAAAAATCAGCGAATAGAGCTGCCTCGAGTCTTCTAAGATTGAAGCAATCTTTTTATGAACAAGGTGAAAAATCAGGAAAATTATTGGCATGGCAGATTAAACAATTAGAATTTAAAACACCAATTACCAGTATTATAAGTAACGGACAGCCAGTTGTAGATCCTTTAGAAATTAATAATGCCTTTAGAGATTATTATGAAAAATTATATAATACAAAAAATGAAACTGACTTAACAAAACTAAATGGGTTTTTGGACGGATTATCTACACCGTGTATTCCAAATGAAAACAGGGAGATACTGGAGTCTAAAATTAGTCAAGAAGAAGTTGGGCTAGCCATTGATAATATGAAATCAGGAAAAAGTGCAGGACCAGATGGTCTTCCAGTTGACCTCTATAAAAAATTTAAGAATAAATTAATAAAACCATTTTTGGAAATGGTTTTAGAAGCATTTCAAAATAGTAATTTACCACCATACATGAATAATGCCTTAATTATACTGTTGCCAAAACCAGGTAAACCCTCTAATAAATGTGAAAATATGAGACCAATAAGCCTATTAAATTCTGACCTTAAGATAATCTGTAAAATTTTAGCAAGACGACTACAAGAAATATTACCAAATATTATTAACCGAGATCAGAATGGCTTTATAAAGGGAAGACAAGGCTTCCATAATGTAAGAAGACTATTTAATATTATCTATTCTAATAAAGAAGCACCGGATACAGCTCTTCTATCATTGGACGCCGAAAAGGCCTTTGATAGGGTCGAATGGCCCTTTCTTTTTGAAGTTTTACAAAGGTTTGGAATTGGAAATAATTTCATAAAATGGGTTCAGATAATATACAATAATGCTACAGCAGAAATCCTAACAAACAGCAATATTTCAAAATCAATAAATATCAATAAAGGATGTCGACAAGGCTGTCCACTTTCACCTTTACTGTTTACTATGGCAATTGAACCTTTAGAGATGGCAGTACGTTTACATCCACAAATATATGGAATTAAAGTTGGACCAACAGAACATAAAATCTCCCTGTATGCTGATGACATAATTTTGTTTATGTCGAATCTTAAAAAAACAATTCCGACCTTGTTGAATTTAATAAAGAATTTTGGGGAAATATCAGGATATAAAATAAATAAAACTAAATCTTCAATATTAATGCTAAATGAGACCCAGAGAAATCACACAGCTCCTGAGGTAAATCAATTCAGTGTTGTAAATCAGTTTAAATATTTAGGAATCCAAATTGTGCCTAAGCTAGAATTTGTCGCCAGTACCAACTATGAAGCCTTAATGACAGACATTAATGAGTTACTTCAGAGATGGATGACACTACCAATGTCGATGATCGGGAGAATCAATATACTTCAAAGTAATATTTTACCCAAAATACTTTATTTATTTCAATACATTCCTTTACCACCACCTTCAGATCTATTCTCAAGAATTAAAAAAAAGTTAGTGGAATTTTTATGGAACAATAGGAAGGCTAGATTACGTCTGTCTTTACTATATTTACCATTTGATCGTGGAGGTCTGAAATGTCCAAACTTTATGTTGTATTACTGGTCAGCACAACTGAGGTCTATGACATATTATTTTTCATCAAATGATCTCCCTCACTGGACTGAAATGGAATCATACAATTTACCTTTACCTCTTCCCATATCCATATACTCAGACTCGGCAAAAAAATTACAGAAACAAGTTAAAAATCCATTTGTAAAGCATATGATCAAAATATGGTGTGAAACCACAAAATATTTAAAAGAACCACACTTACTGTCACAATTTAGCCCAATATGGGGTAATCAATATTTTAAACCAGGGAAAGCGGATGCTGTATTTAAAGCATGGAATTTAAAAGGGATTCAAAAGATTCAAGACTTATATCTGTCATGTTCAGATAACATAATGTCTTTTGAAGAACTGAGGATCAAATTTAATCTTAATAGAACACATTTTTTTAAATATCTTCAGCTTAGGAACTTTATTCAATCAAATCAAAATAATGCTCTCATCCGACCTACTTATTCATCCTTGGAAAAAATTTTGACGAAAGATAGTAAGAGAAAGGGTATTATTTCAGAGTTTTATAACTCATTGACACTATCCTCACGTGAAAACTCACAGAAAAGAATGAATTATTGGAAAGAAGACCTGCAAACTGAAATTTCAGAGGAACAATGGGAATTGGCTTGTACAGAAGCTCAAACCAAATCAATAAATGTACGTCTTAAATTGATACATTTTAAATGGTTAATGCAGATATATGTTACACCGGTGGAGTTAAATAGATATAACAAAAACGTACCAGATACGTGCACAAAATGTATGGAAAGTAAAGGAACCCTATTTCATTGTTTATGGGAATGTAGAAAAATTAGAATGTTTTGGGAAGAGGTGAGGGTAACAATTGAAAAAATAATTTCAAAACAAATCATATTGAATCCTAAATTGTTTTTGTTGGGTCTGTATCCAGAAAAGCACAGCTTTAATAAGAGTGAAAGAGCATTCATAGACCTCAGTTTGCTTAATGCCAAAAAATGTATTGCACTACTGTGGAAAAAGACTCATAGACCAGATGTGACTCAGTGGTTAAGACAGATGTTAACAAACCTTCCACTAGAAAGAATAACATACATACTGAAATCAAAGGAAATTGTGTTAATATATGGAGACCTTTCATTGATTATGTAAAGAATTTAAACATAACTTTTGAAGAAGAAGGTGAATGATGTGTGTGGACCTTGTAAATTCCAAACTGGTGAATGTATAATATGTATACTTATGTAATGGATTGCCTAGACTAAACAGAGGAGCATTGTTGAAGACCTGTCTTTGTTAGTGGTTGTTGGTGTTTTTTAGTACAATTTTTATTTTTTTTTAAATTACTTTAGTGTTAGTGTTTGATTGTTTGTGTTGTGTTTGTAAAAAAGGTTCAATAAAAATATTGTGGAAGACAAAAAAAGAAAAAAAAAATAACATATTCACACATATGTGTTTTCTGCTCCCCCGGAAAAATATGTTGCCACTGCGCCAAGGTCTTTAAGCCAGAGGAAACACTGTCACTACCTCTCGATCTCACTTATTGTAGGCTTTCCCGTAGACCGATATCATGTGCAATCATAAGATTTGGCTCAGGCAGATTAATCTTTTTGCTTGTTGATTTGCTCACAATGTAAACGTGCATGCGGTAATGGGTACGCTGCTACGTTGGCTGCACTTAGCATATACACATGCAGCGCATGCATATATGACCTCCGCAAGTACATGTTAACCCTTCGAGTGTGAGATTTCGCATGCTCCTAGTGGCAGAGCACGGCGCTGCGCCTGTCAACTAATTCTGACATCCCTGTACTCCCCAGCTATACTGACGACTTGTTCTGATCATGGCAGTTCAGAAGGTGGCGGACACCCGTTGGAGGAATCATGGCTGACATGTAATACACCAAAGAAGAAGAACTCCTTATTTCCTTTTAATGTATTCCCTTCTTTTAGCTCAGAAAGCTAATAAGGCCACCGTCCATCGTTGTGCACCGTCACTTAAGACAGCTTTGTACACAGAAAATAGCCGCAGGATACAAGCGAAATATATGTGGGATAATCAAAAGGCTTTGTAGATGTGGTAGAGAGAATAAATGACTGACAATGCAAAATAACGACCACAATGGACGAAAACGCACCTACCACGGCAGCAAGTGAGTCCCCTTAGCCGCTGGTAAGTGACAAATGTCTTTGTTTTTTTTACATTGTACTGATTTCTTGTTCATATACTTTGAAGATAAGATGATAACGTACCCCTGTACAAAAAACGGTGTCAAAAGACTGAACCATTCTTTGTGTAAATATGTCCAAAGTCCGCTTTTGACTGAGTTATGTAATTCAATATAGCTGTTGTGACATTATGCAAATTAGATGCGTAAAATCACTCTTATCTGAAACTCTGGACCATATTTTACATCTTTCTAATTGACAGTAAGCCATTATCTCTTACCACGTTCAAGTTATAGCCTTGGAAATCTGAACTATTTTATTGACTAAAATATTTACCACTCTTGACCACTAGGGGTTATGTCGCAATTCGGCGACAGTCACACTCAAAGCATTAAGCTCCCCTTGAACCTTTCCGGATCCCTAGTAGGAGATTCGACCATGTCCATGTGGACAGTAGGCCCCCTTCCACCATTGCAGGTTTCACACACCTTTTGACGATAGCAGACCGCACCACTTGTTGGCCAGATACAATTCCATTAGCTTTCACCACTTCTGCCGATGTAGCCCGTGCCTTTTTGTCGTCTTGGGTCGTGTGTTTCGGTTCCCCATCGGACATCACCTCTGATAGAGGTCTCCAATTCTTTTCGGAGCTCTGGTCCACCATGGCTGAGAGCCTGGGGGTCAAAGTTCATCATACTACCATGTACAACCCGCAAGCTAATAGTTTGTGCTTAAGGTTCCACGGGTCGTTTACAGCCACATGTAGAGCCTCGTTGACTGATGCAAATTGGGTCAACCGCCTTCCTTGGGTCCTGCTTGGGTTTCGCTCCCTGCCCAAGGAGGATATTGCTGCATCCCCAGCCGAGCTCATTTTTGGCCAGCCGTTGCGAGACCTGGGTGAATTTTTGCCGGAAGGTCTCGCGCTGGGCACAGATTCTTCCGCACAGTTTTTTCCTAGGGTCGAGTCAGGTAACGCTCCAGGGCTGATGCACCATTGTTTCCCCCGCACTTTAGTTCCTAAGTGTTTGGAGCATGCCAAGTTCGTTTTCATTAGACACGATTCCCACAAGACTCCGCTGCGTCCACTTTATGACGGCCCTTTCAGGGTTTTGGAAACAGGTGCAAAATATTTTATGTTGGATTTTTTTTTGGGGGGGGGGGGGCACAAAAGAAACTGTTTGCATAGATAGGCTCAAGCCTACCCATGTGTTGGCAGATGAGCAGGTGGTGCTGGCCCAGACTCCCCGACGTGGACGCCCTCCTGGGGTGGGTTCACAGGCTTGTCCTTCCCCTACAGAGGACTCTTTGCAAAGACCTGAGATGGAGTTATCCTCCTCCCCATCTCGTGCGCCCTGGTTTGGAGACCCCTCAGCTGGCCCGGCTGCTCCACAACACAGTCGTTATGGACAATTACTTAAACCCAGGATACTGGACTGATAAGGCCCCTTCTGGGTATTCGGGGGGGGAGGGGGCTGGAGGGGAGGAGAATTTGGGGATATATGTTTGCACCTTGGTGCCAAAGTGTTCATTCACTTCTGGTTGGAGAGAAGCAAAGTTCTGAATGGGCAGCTCTCTGTGTTGCCTCTCCATTCCTCCACAATACCATGATTTGTAATTTAATTTTAAAAAAAGAACAGCTTAAATATTTCACTGTCTGTTTAGTAAAGACTCACATTCCTTTACTGTAACTTAAAGGATTTGTAAACTGTTATTTTGGACTGGAAAAAGTTATTTTAATTTTCATCTGAAGCCTAATTATTAAACTTTTAAACTTCTACACTCAGCAAGGTTTCAAACAGTATGGACTAGTTTGTTATTTTCTTTTTGACTTTAATGGAGTTGAATATTATTACTCCAGTTTGCTCTGAACAGCAGACTTACAACAGCCCTGTATGTTGCAATAGAAGCCGATATTTGAGTTTTATTTATTCAGTTTTTGGGTTAAAAAACCCAACTTTAATGTCTGTTATTTAAAACGTGTTGCTTCAAACACTTCTGCTTAAGCTGTTAAGTTCAAGTTTCCAACTTATGTTTCATGGGTCATTATTTTATGTAGCTTTAGGAACTTTTTATAATAGGCTGTTCATACTTCTATTGTTGCACTTGTCTGCATTGTTCATTTCCTAAAAAGAGAATTTATTGATTGTATACATTTTTATTTTGTTTATTTAAGAATATTTCATTTATTGGAGAATTCACTGCTGGAAGTTTGCAGTTTTTTGTCAATAAAGCTGTTCCCGCTTATACGAAAGATAAGCAGTTTTAGGTTTTGCGTTTTGTTTCCTTACTGTACCGAAAATGAACCGAACCGTGACCTTAAAACCAAGGTACATACGGTACCGAACCGTGATTTTAGGCGTAGCGTTATACTCCAATACATTCCCTTAAAAGTCTGACATTAGCAAAACTGGAATGGCATTGAAACACCTGGAGTTTTGAATGGAAGGCAGACGCCACAGTGACGGTGGAAATAACGAATCACAAGCAGAGAGTCAACAGCTGTTTTTGAAACCAGTCCAACCAGCCACCTGCCCAGATTTCAACCGGATTCCCGACCCTTCTGTCTTTTCTTCTGACTGTCCTTACATGTATTGATGTTAAAGTGCATATAATGATGGGACGCTGAATTAAAGCAGCCTTTTTTTTTCAGTTGACCATGTGTTTCCTAGCGTTCAGTCTATATTTGATTAATTACAGAAACGCTTCCCTTTTATTTTCATTATAAAGAAACTGCAGTGTTAATTTCAAGTGACTGCACAGTGAAAGGTGATTTTTTTTTCCTACAAGATGGGAGGGGGCTCAGCCAATGTAAACAGTGCGTGACACCGAGCATGTGCACACACACACCTCTCACGTGAATGGTATCGCATAAACCTGGATATTTTAAGCTAAATAAACATCCATGCACATTTAGCACTGAACTTCAAAGCACACGTTGCTATTCACACACAAAAATCCCCCCCTTTTTTTTAAACCTGTTACAAGGAGCGGTTGACACACCGGCTATACACACGGGGCTTTATTAGCCGACCAGTAACATTTATTTCCAGCAGTGTACAAACTGGTCTGAATATAGCAGATTAGCCATCAAGCTGATTTTCCGAACTTTGGGGCTCCCTGGTTCAGGGGGAACCACCGACACAGACAAAGTAGCTCCTCGTTAAAAATGTACATTAACCTACACACAGCTGACCACGTGGAAGAGGCCGTGGCACCAACTTACCAGCCAGTGTCGTCAACTCCACCCTAAATCACCGCACGAGGACCAGATTGGAAGGTTTCCCACTCGCGTGAAGCCTTCGCTCCCGTCCCGCTCTGTCTCGTGCTGAGAAGCTTGGAGCACCAGCTCGTGCAGCAGCAGCGCTAACCGCTCTTCTGTGGTGCATTCAAGTGCTTCTCGGAAAATAGCAAGCTACACTCCCAATGCAAAAGTCAACTCTGGGTCCCTTTTGCCTCTGGTCTTGTGCACTATCAATGTCTTTGTCAGTTGAATATTATGTATGGTCTACTTAAATTACCCTTTTAAGATTGTAACATCAATGCAAATATTAAGTGTATTAGATAGGTGTGTGCAACAATATGGAAGCCAAGGTGGTGAGAGTCGCCAGAAATCATACTTACCTAAAAGCAGCATTACCATCAATTAAAGCAAGAAATCGCTCACGTTTAATAGCACATCATATTCATCATTCCTATGAACTGATGCATCATAGGACTTGCGATGCCGTCATAAAGATATGATGTCTATATGACAGCACATAGACAAATGTGTCTTTATGATGTCATATGGCTCATAGACAAATGTGTCTAAGAAATCTCCGTGTCTGTGTGTGTGTCTGTGTGTGTGTCATGTTTATAGGACATCATAGGACCGCCTAAGAATTAGTAAGTAATTATTATCGCCGATCACTTGAACAACAGTAAGAAAGTATGCACTCAGGAACTTTGAATTTGATGAAATAAATTTATAGATTTACTAAAATGGTTAAAGATGCAGTGCTGTCTTGTATATAGAAGTTATTGGTCAGGGTGTACCCTGCCTCTCGCCCAAAGATGCTGGGATAGGCTCCAGCCCCCCCGCGACCCGAAAAGGATTAAGCGGAAGAAGATGGATGGATGGATGGATGGTCTAAACAAGCTCATTACTAACTCCTTTTCAAATGAGAGAAATCAAAACCAACTCAAAGACCAATTGTAACTGAGTAAAAGTATAGATTTTTTCCCCCTACAGTACTGTATCTTGCAATAACACTACTCAAAGTTTGTGAAAAAAATGTTACCTGAGGGCATGCACTTGAGTAAATGTATTTCATTACTAATCACTTTGCCAATAAGTGCCAATAACCCATCCAAGGTGATTCATGCACCAGTAGTCTGGAGCATCACAAGCTGTTTTAGTGCCTTACTAGTATAGCTCAAGTAGCAGAATATTAATAATACAGGTATAGCTTTTTTGTCTGTGTCAACTAAACTGATTTAGTAAGCTCATGCATACCCGTATTAGTTCTTGCTGAATATACTAATGCAGATCCTCATCTGCACTGCATTACTATGCAACACGCTTAATTCCTTTGGAATTAGTGTCTTTTTCAATAGAAAAAGTTCATATTCATGTCCTTTTAGTTGTTTTTTTCTTGCAGGTTAACCACTCATTAGATGCATGTCAAAATCAAACTCATAGGTACTGATGAGTTCAAGCTTCTGTGTAAATTTGAAGTCAATCCGATCAGAAATGTAGAAGCTATACAGGAGAAAATGTCAAATGGACGTAGAGGAACGAAAGGACCGGTCAACAACAGTATACCCTCTGCAACAGTTGCAGAGGGTATAATAAAATGCTGTATCAGCCAATGGACTTAAATATCACACTTGCTTTGAAATTTTGTAATTATGAGGTGCACCCAAAGGGAGGAAACACTTCTTTCTCTAGTGACTGAGCTGTGGACAATGTGTGTGTGTCACTGCATTGGAATGTGTGACAACAGCTTCTCACAGTTCACTTCATGCAACCTGTCCCATATATATTGTTACAACTGAATATGATTCATCACAATTAACAGCACAGACCTGTAGGGTCATATTTCTGATGAGCTCTAGACTTGTTTGGGAAATTCTGACAAGAACCACTGCACTAATCACTGCACCACTGCACTTCACTCTGCCTAATCAGTGAAAAGCAACGAAGTTTGAAAAGTATAATGTTTGCAGCTAGTCAGTTCACCACAGTCCTTATTATACGGTTGAATAAAAGTATCATCAAGATAGAGCTGAAAGAAAAAAATGTGTCGATACGCTTTACATCCAACTCCACCTCTGGGACAGCGAAAGCACGTGCTTGAAAGAGATTCCCTTTTCCACTTCGCAGCCCATAAATGCATTTATTTCAGCTTGGAAAATGAGGGATTATTTTCCAGTTCCCTTCCAGCTCCACTGATGGGAAGTCTTATGCCATCTGACAGGAATGTGCAACCCTGCCATTCCTTCATCTCTCCCAGAAGCATGCAAAGTGCAAACTGTGGGGGAGTCCCTGGGAAAGAAAGGTGAGGGTAGCTGTTTTCACATCAACCATCATGCATTATAAGTTATGCTAAAACTTTATGTATAGGGAATTCTAATATTTATCCTCACAAGAGGATGAGGTTGGAGGGCGTCAGTTTGAAAAAAGGAATACAGTTGTCATTACATTGCAGATATTCCATTTGTAGCAACAGTCTTCTGAGTTTTCATTAAAGCAGATATTTCTTACTGAAACTAGCAAATTACACACAGATAGCAAATTACATCTGGCCCACACTTGGTAGTTTTCTTCTGGCGTACTTATGGCGTGGAATGACGGTGATGACTCAGCCTGAGTCCGGCTGCCAGAAGTCAGCCACAAGAAGGCCAGATGTGGGCCACATCTCACAAGTGGTGTGGGCCACACCTGGGCCAGATGGGTGACTGATGGGCTACATCTGGGCCAGATGTGGACCACATCTCACTAATGGCATGGGCCATAAGTGGGCCAGATGTCTGAGACAGTGTCTGGCCCAGTTCTGGCCCACACCTGGCAGTTGGCGATGAATCAACCCAAGTCCGGCTGCTGGAAGTCATCCACAAGAGGGCCAGATGTGGGATACATTTCACAAATTGTGTGGGCCACACCTGGCCTAGACACAACAAGCCAAAACTCACGGCTTGTTGTGTGTGGGCCAGATGTGGCCCATATTGTAATGTAATGCCTTGCCACACGGTGGCACTAGTAGAAGATATACGTGTTGAATGTATGTTGGAAGACAACAGAATTAAATGAGGCTTGTTCTGAGATCCACGCTGGTGTCGATGTCCACTTCTTATAAAGATTACCCAACCACACAATATTATACATGGTGTCAGAAGTTGGTGACAAGAATCCGACAGGAGAGAGGGTCGCCTGTGTGAAAGAGTTGGGAGAGAGAGGAAAAAAGAAAAAAGTTTTTTTTCCCTCGTCAGTGACTGCGCCGGCGGAGAAGCAAGTAAGTTGCTAGCTCGTTTACTCGCTAAGAAAAGGAAGGGAGGAACGACAAAATGGATCAAATATTCACGATACCACCGCCAGGAAGTTTTAACTTCGATGAGCCCAGTAGCTGGACTCAGTGGCTACGACGCTTCGAGCGATTCAGAATAGCATCTGGATTAGCAGAGAAGAATGAGGAATACTAAATCAACTCACTGCTCTACATAATGGGGGAGAAAAGTGACGACGTTATGACAACAATAACTTTGGAGGAAGCCAAACGGAAGAAATACGATGAAGTGTGCAAAGCCTTAGGTGAGCATTTTATTGGCAAACATAACGTTATCTATGAGAGAGCCAGATTTAACAGCCGATATCAACAGCCTGGCGAAACGGCAGAGAACTTTATCACAGACGTGTACAAGCTGGCTGAGCATTGCCAATATGGCGTTCTACTTGAAGAGATGATAAGAGATCGGATAGTAGTTGGGATCAGAGACGCTAAATTGTCAGAGAAATTACAGTTAGACCCAAAGCTCACGCTGGAAAGTACAATAACACAAGTCAGGCAAAGAGAAGAAGTAAAAAAGCAACAGCCATTGATACGGCGCGAGAAGACTGAAATTAGGGAAAGCAATGTTGATGCTATTGTGAGAAAAAAACCTGCGAAACCCAATATGGCGAAACGAACTCAAACCAACGCGACGCAGAGTACAGGCACGTGCAAAAGGTGTGGCCACAGTCCTCAACACGCATGGAAACAATGCCCAGCGAGAGAGGCAGAGTGCCGCAAATGTAAAAGAAAAGGACATTATGCTGCAGTGTGTAGGACAGAGCAACGTGTCGAGGCTATTGAAGAGGTGTATGAGACTGAAGAGAGCGCTTTCTTGGGAGCAATACAGACTGATAAACAGGATGTCTGGAGAAATGACATAGAAATGAATGGAAAATTGATTAACTTCAAGTTGGATACAGGAGCGGCTGTCACCGCCATACCAGACTCCATGTACTGCAAAACAAGAGATGGTGACCTAAAGAAGTCACAGAGAATGTTATGTGGCCCCAACAACCTGCCACTGACGGTGCTAGGCACATTCACAGCCTGCCTGAAAAAGGGCATAAAGAAAACAGAGCAGGATGTATTTGTTGTGAAGGATTTAGTGATGCCACTATTAGGGCTCCCAGCTATACAGAGCCTACCTCTGTTGCAGCAGATAGCTGCAGTGCTAGCATCTGATGAAAAATTCAAGAAAATGTTCCCAAAAGTATTCTCAGGCTTAGGGAAGCTGCAGGGTAGCTATAAAATTGAGTTAGCTCAGGGAGCTGTGCCATACGCCTTGTCAGCCCCTAGACATGTAGCCCTACCATTAATGGACAGAGTCAAATCAGAGCTCCAGAGGATGGAAGAGATGGGCGTGATTCGAAAGATCCAAGAACCAACCGAGTGGTGTTCGGGAATGGTGGTTGCACCCAAACCCAATGGAAAAATCCGGATCTGCTCAGACCTGACAAGGCTGAATGAGAGCGTGCGTCGAGAAAGACACATACTCCCAGCTGTGGATGAGACTCTAGCAAAGCTAGACGGAGCCGTCATCTTCTCAAAATTGGATGCCACAGCAGGGTTTTGGCAAGTTCCCCTGCATGAGGAATCAGAGCCATTGACAACCTTCATTACACCATTTGGGAGGTATTGTTACAGGAGACTCCCATTCGGGATTTCTTCTGTGCCGGAACATTTCCAGCTAAGACTTTCCCAGCTTGTCGACGGCACCCCAGGCGCACTCTGCCATGCCGACGACATATTGGTGTTTGGCAAAGATCAGACTGAGCATGACAACAGGCTGTGCGAACTTCTCAAGAAGCTTGAAGAGGCAGGTGAGTTCAGTGTGAAGGACGTGAAATTCCTAGGGCATATGGTCAGTGCCGACGGGATCGAGGCTGACCCAAGCAAAATTAAAGCAATCTTGAACATGCCCGAACCCGAGAACGTTGAAGCGGTGAGACGCTTCATGGGGATGGTGAACTATGTCTGCAAGTTCTCCTCGCGCCTCTCCAATCTCACAAAGCCCCTGAGAGACTTGCTGCGCAGCTACAGCGAGTGGACATGGGACGCGCAGCAAAAGACAGCTTTTGAAGCTGTGAAGAAAGAGCTTAGCTCTCCAGCTGTACTGGCTCAGTACAGTACAAAAAGAGAAACTCTCGTGTCAGCTGACGCTTCATCATATGGCCTGGGAGGAGTACTGATGCAGCGACAGCCAGGTGGAGAATTCAGGCCAGTGGTGTACATATCTAGAAGTCTGTCACCCACAGAGTCTCGGTATGCTCAAATCGAGAAAGAAGCTCTCGCCGTGACATGGGCGTGCGAGCGCCTGAGCACCTATCTCCTGGGAATGGACTTCACGGTGCGTACAGATCACAAACCTCTCATATCACTGTTAGGTACCCGGCCACTGGATGATTTACCTCCAAGAATACTCAGATTCAGACTGAGAATGATGAGATTCAACTACAAGATAATTCATGTACCAGGGAAACAGTTGGTGGCTGCTGACGCATTGTCACGAGCGCCACTGGGACCAGAGAGCAGCACGGAGAGTGCCAGCCTGGAAAGAGAGTGTCAGGTGTACATCGACTTTGTGATGGAACACATACCTGCAACAAAAACAAAATTGGATGAAATTAAAAACATGCAGAACAACGACACAACAATGAAACAGCTGAGGGCATACACAGACAAAGGATGGCCTTCGTACAGACAAGCAGTTCCAGAGAGGCTGCTAAAGTACTGGCCGCACAGAGCTGACATCCATGTGGCTGACGGTATCCTCCTAAAGGGAGAAAGGCTTGTCATTCCAGCGCCAATGCGAAGAGACATGCTGGAGAGAATCCACCATGGGCACCTGGGCATGACAAAGTGCATTTCAAGAGCCCAACAGTCTGTGTGGTGGCCAGGCTTGACAAGGGACATCAAAGAGCTTGTGGAGAGGTGTGAAGTATGCAGCCAGTACTCCAGCTATCGCACAGAGCCACTGCTCACGACCCCCTTACCTGCAAGGCCGTGGCAAAGGCTAGCGGCGGACCTCTTCGAGTGGGGGAAGAGCCACTACCTGGTCGTAGTTGACTATTTCTCCAGATACATTGAAATAGCCAACCTTCCAACGCTTACTACAGCAACCACAGTCGAGAGGCTGAAAGTCATCTTTGCAAGATTCGGTATCCCTGAGGTACTAGTGACGGACAACGGGCCACAGTTCGCCTCTTCAGAGTTTAAAGTATTTGCTCAGGAATACGACTTTGAACATGTCACCAGTAGCCCCAGGTATCCGCAAAGCAATGGGGAAGCAGAGAGGGCGGTAAGAACAGTAAAGCAGATACTCAGCAAGAACCAAGATCACCAAAGAGCTCTCCTGATTTACAGGACAACCCCATTGGCTCATGGAGCCTCACCAGCAGAACTTCTGATGGGGAGAAGATTGCGATCGACAGTTCCGGTCCCTCCACAGACTCTCAGACCAAAGTGGCCAGACCTTCATGCTTTTAAAAAGAAAGACGCAAGATTGAAAGAGAATCAGAAGAAAGCATATGGAGCGAGACACAGAGCAAGAGAGCTGCCGGTTCTCGAACCAGGTCAGAGAGTGTGGATCCGCTCAGCAAAGACCACCGGGACAGTCCAGTCGACATCATCAACTCCAAGGTCGTACAACGTGGAGACAGAGTCGGGCACACTGAGAAGAAACAGAGCTCAGCTCACTGCTCTTCCAGAACCAGATCAGCCTGATCCAGAGCCAGATCAGCCCAGCTCGGATGTGACTGTGACCAGATCGGGGCGAGTATCTCGTCCACCAGAAAGACTGAACTGGTAAAACCTAGTATAGAGGCCTGCAGTGAACAGGGCAGAATAATTCCCTATGGCAGAGCCTGAAGGGTCAGGTAGTCTACCCTGTCCTTCTAGTTAGAAAAAAAAAAAAACAAAAAAAAATGTTGAAAAGAAAATGAAAAGAAAAAGTTATGTTCTGAAAATGCAAGCGCACAGTAGTGACAGTGTAGCTTTGTGTTATCTTGTGGTTGACCATATTCTTTATTATTAGAATTTAAGTAAATAAGATATATAAAGGGATATGGTAAATATCTAAAAGGGGGGGATGTAATGTAATGCCTTGCCACACGGTGGCACTAGTAGAAGATATAGTACGTGTTGAATGAATGAATGAATGAATGAATGAATGAATTTATTTCGGATAGTACATTACAGGTTAAAAGAAACTGTATAATATAACAACAAGGTCAAATTAGACAAAGACTCCTTCTACTATACAATTCCACGTGAGTTATCCGAAATGGGTGATGGCTGAAGCCGCAGCTTATATTGCCCACCCATATTCCATCCAAGAATTCAAAGGAGAAAAAAGAGAAAACAAGACAAGAGCGATTACAATTTAAAACAAGACTAAGACAAAATATGACTGAGAGAAAAAGAAAACTGAGCTAGTCTAAGTTAAGCGGTTACTATTCAAAAACAAATCTAAGACATAGTGTCACAGAGAAAAAAGAAAAACTAAGCTATAACACAACACAGGCTGGAAATGTCAATCCTTATGTGAGTTTACATGTCGTCTTGTAAATATGTTTGGAGTATTTCTTCCTTTAGTTTTTGTTTAAATTGTCCAAGCTTTGTACATGATTTTAATTCAGGTCCAAAATCGTTCCATAATCTGACACCTTGCACTGAAATACAGTGTTGCTTGGTAGTTGTTCTCACTGTAGGCTTTTGAAATATACATGTTCCTCTGAAGTGATATCGTTTCTCCCTTGCTTGGAACAACTTTTGGATATTTGCGGGCAGTGATAGATTCTTCACTTTGAACATTATTATTGCGGTTTTAAAGTCGATCAGATCTTTCAACTTGAGAGTTTTTTGTTTAAGAAAAAGTGGGTTTGTTGGTTCCCTGTAAGCTGCTTTGTTGATTATTCTAATAGCTCTCTTTTGAAGCATAAAGAGTGGATATATGTTTGTTTTATATGTATTTCCCCATACTTCATTACAATATGTCATGTATGGGAGTATTAATGAATGATACAAGGTGTATAGTGTGGGTTGATTCAGCAAATTTTTCACTCTGTGTAATATTGCAATTGATTTGGATACTTTACCTTTTATATAATTAATATGTGGCTTCCAACACAGTTTGTTATCAATTATTACTCCAAGGAATTTAGTTTCGGATACCCTTTCAATCTCTACACCATTTACACTGAGTTTGGGTACTGGGTAGTTGTGATGGTTGTTAAAGACTATAAATTTTGTCTTGCTTAAATTGAGCGTTAATTTGTTTGAATCAAACCACAGTTTCAGCTTTCCTAATTCCTTTCCGAGTGTATCCAGAAGTTGTTCCAAGTTGTTTCCACTGCATAGCAGGTTAGTGTCATCAGCAAACAATATTAAGTCCATTTTTTCTGAAACTTTACATATATCATTTATATACATATTGAATAATAATGGTCCCAAAACTGAACCCTGTGGGACTCCACAGGTGACCTTCAGTAGCTCTGAGTTTTTGTTGTTAACACATACATACTGATATCTATTCTTTAAGTAACTTCTTAACCAGGACAGTGCTACCCCTCTGATACCACAATTTTGTAGTTTCTTTAATAATAGATTGTGATCTACTGTATCAAATGCTTTTTTAAGATCCAGGAATACTCCAACTGAATACTCTTTATTTTCAATGGCTGTTGATATTTTTTCTGTAAATTCCATTAAGGCATATGCTGTTGTCCTTTTGTGTCTGAACCCATATTGCTGCTCACACAATAAATCATTCTTCAGTATGAAGTTGTCAATTCTCTCATAGAATATTTTTTCAAGTATCTTGGAAAATTGCGGTAATAGTGAAATTGGTCTGTAGTTGGAGAGTTCCCCTCTGTCGCCTGTCTTGTAAATCGGAATTACTTTAGCTATTTTCATTGCATTGGGAAATATACCTGATTGGAGAGACAGGTTACAGATATACGTCAGTGGTTTCACTATGCATTCGATAACAGTTTTGACTAGTAGCATATCAATACCATTGCAGTCAGTAGATGTTTTACTTTTGAACGATTTAACAATTTCAATGACCTCTCTTTCGTCTGTGTTCTTTATGAAGATGGTGTCTTTTACAGCAGTGTTATTGCATATTGAATCACCTGTTGGCACCGTAGTGGGTATTTCTCGGGCCAGTTTAGGTCCAATGTTAACAAAAAAATTATTAAATTCATCTGCAGGTGAAGCTATATTCACATTCGGAGTCGATTTATTATTTTTTGGAGTGTTAGTTGGGTAGCTGGTATTTCTGCTTTTATTTCCAAGGATACTGTTGATTATTGTCCATGTATTTTTAATATTGTCTTTGTTTTTTTCCAGTTCTTTACTGTAATAGTCTCTTTTACTACATCTTATTATATATGTTAACTTATTTTTGTATGTTTTATACCGCTGCTCTGCTTCTTTTGTCCTTTTCTTTATGAAAGCTTTATATAATAAATTTTTCTTTTTACACGCCTTTTGTAGTCCTTTGGTTAGCCATGGTTTGTCAGTAAATTTGTGTTTAAGCTTTTTTTTAACTAATGGGCAGTTTTTTTCATAAAGAGTGGTTACAATGTTTGTAAATGTGTCATAGGCTTCATTTACATCTGATACATAGACTTCTGTCCAGTCTTGCTTCAGCAAGTCCTCTTTAAAAGAACTGATTGCGTTTGGTGATTTGTGTCTGAACGATTTTGAGATTTTTTCTGGGTTGGGCCCCGTGTGGCCATGGATAAGTGCAAAGATTGGCAAGTGGTCGCTTATATCATTTATCAATAATCCACTTTCTATTTTCTTGTCGAGAACATTGACAAACAGGTTGTCAATAAGTGTAGCAGAGTGAGCTGTGATTCTACTGGGATGTGTTATTGTGGGATATAGACTCATGCTGTACATAGAGTTCATGAACTCTGTAACTACATTTTGTTGATGTGGATTAAGTAGGTCAATATTGAAATCTCCACAAATTGCTACCATTTTCTTACTAGTAATATTATTGTACAGCTCGACTAATTTATCTCTGAATGTCTCAATGCAAGTTCCCGGCGTTCTGTATATGCAGCTTATGATTAGATTTTTTGTTTTGTCTAGGTCAATCTCAACAGTAACACATTCCAGAATCCCTGGTAGTGCTAAGGACATTTCATTTACAAGCTTACATCTATATAGGTCATCAATATACAGTGCAACACCACCACCCTTTTTTTGAGATCTGTTAATGTTAAACATCTGATTCCAACATACATTCAAACGTGTTGAATGTATGTTGGAAGACAACAGAATTAAATGAGGCTTGTTCTGAGATCCACGCTGGTGTCAATGTCCACTTCTTATAAAGATTACCCAACCACACAATATTATACACATATGACCATTGCCATTGCCGAAACTGGGCCAGATGTGCCATATCTGGCCCAGATGAGGGCCAGAAGTGCTTGCAATATGGGTATGAGGAAATGAGTACACCAGACAGTTTTAGTCGCCTAAATCACCTCTACAACTTTTTTTTTTTTTTTTTTAAAGAAAGCCTCTTTTAAAACACTTGCTGCAGTTTTCCTCAGCTCTGCCTAATCTTTTTGGGTGTTCAATTTCTCACATTATTCCTGAATAATGAATTACTTAGAATTCCGCAAGTAATATCATGTAATCCAGAGCAATTACAGCTAACATTTGAAAATGGTACAGCTGCCCATACTCAACAGAGTGGAGAGGGTTGCCCCTCCTGAACAGAGTTAAGCAGGTTGCCAAATTGAGAGCAGGACAATCAGGAGTTATGGCACACAGTGGGAAGCAGCGATGACTCCTACATAGTAAGTTCTTTGGGGGTGGGAGAGTTTAAAATGAATGGAATACGTTGACACAAAAACAAAGTGTCTGATTTTTAAAAAACTTACTTTGAGGGGAAGGACTGAGGTTTGCTCTCTGCAAAGACAGTGCCACATAGGGAGGGCTGCACGGCAGGGTTGACTTGCATGGCATGCTCGTAAAAGGGCCGCAGATTGACTCCTTTGCACTCCGCGGGTCTTTTGTCATCGGAATTGGAAAGTAATGCTCAAACTCTCCAATGATGACTTTATTATTCACTTTGGCTAGCTAGCTTGTAGATTTAATTTTTGAACTAGCTGCTGAGATAGTTTATGTGTCAAGACCACACAAACACAACAGACAGGAAATCAGGTGGGAAGAGAATATTTGGTAATTTGTCTAAATAAAACACTTTGATAGTCAATACAGGGGAAGAGAATAAATTGGTTATTTTTTTCTCCGTGCCTCTCTGTAACCTGATACCAAATGGTGGACCGGTGGTTGGGGACCAACCAACAGCCAACACCAAAAAGAAAAAAAAAACATTTTCAACAGAGATTGTGAATTCTGCAAATAGCAAAATACAGGCTGTAACACTGTTGGTGAAGCCAGTATTGCCACTTAAAATTTTACTAATCTCTGGTGACTCCTCATAATTATTTGTATGGATTAATAGATTTTTTTTTTCTTACTGGAAGTTCCTTTAATATATTGCTTTGTTATTTTAATTTATAAGGAAGAAGTACTATAGGAGACAGCTTTCAGCCATCAGGGTTGTCTCCCATAGCACCAGTTAGCAGTCTGGGTTCCTGAGGCAGACACTCTCACTGCTTTTATAATTTGTCTGGAAATCTTTCTTGTTGAAATATTCTTATGATTTGATTGGAATGTATAGAGAATTTGGCTAGATTTTTGTTTTTTCCTTTCTTATTCTCTTTGCCAGCAAGTTCTAGCAGATGGCTGACCCTCCCTGAACCTGGTTCTACTGCAGGTTTCTTCCTATAAGGAAGTTTTTTTCTTCTTATTGTCACATATTGCTTGTTCATAGGAGATCATCTAATTGCTGGGCTTCTCTGTGATATTACTTGTGATTGGTACTTTATAGAATACAAGATGAAATGAAATTTCTCATGACCCACCTATAACCACAGGCCATAAAGTTCTTCCCTGTCAAGTTTGCACAAGCTGACACTGTGAAAAATGCTCATAATAATTTGCACTAAGTCAGCTAGTGGTGAAAAAACACAGCCATAAAGAAAAATAGTATGTTTGAGGGGTTTTTTTTAGGCTTAAATGTCATAATTGATATTTTCTAATTTAAACTGAGAATGCAAAAAGTTGTCAAATTCACAGGTGCTGCTTAAGGCCTCTTGCTGCACATTTTTATTAAATAAGAACTGTGGCACCTATAGCAACAGCTACAGAATCAGGCTGCACATCATTTGTCATGCAAAACCTGGTACTGAAGTGGATACTCTTCCCTTGTTTTCCCTTTATGATCACTCTGGAATTGCTTTTACCTGAAACTGTGCTACAGCCTTTAAATGCTGGGATAGGCAAGAAGATACTTTCTTTTTTAGTTAAACATGACCCAGAATGGGTTTAGAAGAAGACTTTTGACCATGGACTTTAAAATCCACAAGATTCTGAAGCACCCTCATGCATCTGCTGCAGTTTCAGGTTACAGGTAACAACTTAGCCCACATTCAGCAGCAAGTCCTATTTTTTGTGGACCCTGCCCTCTGCTGTCAGTAAGAGCTCATTACCTATGCATATACTGGAGATCAGGGGTTCCCAAACTTTTCAGCCCACGACCCCCAAAATAACGGTGACAGAGACTGGTGACCTCCACTATCCCCGGAGGTGACTGAAACATTAAAAAAAACAAAAACAACAACGTACACACACGCACTAATAAGCGTAAACAAACACGGGCCTAACAACACAAAAGAACAGAACAGCCTGACAACCATGATATGCTTTTACATATAACAATTTACTAAACAATTAAAGCAGAACACATTAAAGTGATTTCCATGTAATTTAGGAGTGAACATTGTTGCTGACGTGCAAACTTAATTTTGACACAATGCTTTCATTTCCATGTTAGCAGAACAGTCAGAGTGAGAGCCATAAACTGTAGCATTGTGTAAACGTGAACATTGTTTCGGCGCAAATGTATATTTTGGCAAACTATGTTTCAGCGTTAATCTCACCTAATGAGATGGATGGGCATATATGCGTGGAGCACAACAAGTCAATTCTGGGTTTAATTTTGGAGATGGCCACTCGGAGATCTGTATTTATTTTTAATATTGTGACGCTGTGAGGGTTCACACAAGAAAGGGGAGATGACTTGGCGAACAGGCTTTATTTATACACTGTGGAGCGTGTAAAAAATGAGGCTGATTTGGTTCAAGCGGTTTATTACACAATTCACACGAGAAGCATAGACAGAATGGCATACAAGTAGGAACTCTTCCCTTAAATAACATGACATCCTTCTAGACTCTCCTCACACACAAAAGATAATCTCCCCCGACTGCAGTCAGTCCATTCATCCTTGACACCTCCCTGTTATCTTACTAGGGCATCTAGAAACTTCTCACACACAAAAGGTTAACTTCACGTCCTTTGTTCCTGTCTAAGGTGGCAAACCATTATGCACTCCCAGGTTGCCACTCCACCACCCCCAGCAACTTAGATAGGACAAAAGGGTAACAGTCCACATGCTGTGATAGAACCATTAACATCAGTCCACATGCTGTAGAACCATCAACATCAGTCCGCATGCTGCTTGGGCTTCAGTCTTCTGCCGTATCTGCTGTAGCCAGGATTCGCTGCCTCCGTGGCGCTGCCATGCTGGGGGGCTGATGTCTGGGGGTGAAAACTTTTTGACTGTCCGTGTGGGTGCTCTGGAGAATCTTTTCTCTGGGAAGCGCCCCGTGGGGGTCTTCCACGCCGAGGGGCCCTCGCCAACAGCACTTGCTCGTCAGCCACAATGAAAGCAGGTTTGAGTCTGTCTATGCCAATTTTTTCCCTCCTACCCCCCAAATCTAGCAAAAAAATGCTTATCCCCTGTTTCCAGCACTCTAAACGGTCCATCATAAGGTGGGCGCAGTGGGGGGCGGTGGGCGTCGTGTCTGACAAACACGAACTCTGCATTTTTCAAAGCTTTAGGCACAAAAACGTGCGGAAAACTGTGGTGGGCAGGGCCTGGCAGCGTGCTTGAGTCTATGCAACGCTGCAGCAGCTGAGACGGGGAGCTGCCCAGCGCAGGATTATCTGGCAGAAACTCCCCAGGCAGCCGGAGTGGTTGTGCAAAAATGAGTTCTGCTGGGGAAGCTTCCAGATCCTCTTTAGGCGCAGAACGTAACCCCAATAAAAACCCATGGTAGCCTGTCTACCCAATTTGCATCCGTCAGTGAAGCCCTCAGAGCCGCTTTTAACGACCTATGAAAACGTTCGCATAACCCATTTGCCTGCGGGTTGTACGCAGTTGTGCGGTGAATTGAGACACCTAGGCTGCGGGCCATGGTTGACCAGAGTTCAGAAACAAATTGAGAGCCTCTGTCGGACGTAATGTCCGACGGAACTCCAAAACGCGCCACCCATGCTGTTAAAAATGCGCGCGCGACCTCCTCGGCCGTGGTTGCCGCCAGCGGAACCGCTTCTGGCCAGCGCGTGGTGCGGTCCACCATTGTCAGGAGATGCGTGTACCCCTGTGATAGCGGAAGGGGGCCTACGAGGTCCACATGGACATGGTCAAACCTCTTAGCTGGGATGCAAAACGGCTCCAAAGGAGCCTTCGTGTGTCTGTGAACCTTGGCTCGTTGGCACGCCAAGCAGGCTGCCGCCCACTCTTTCACTTGTTTGCAAAGGCCCGGCCACACATATTTCTCTCCTACCATTTTGACCGACGCGTGCACCCCTGGGTGTGCCAAAGAGTGAACCAACTCAAACACGCGGCGGCGCCACGTGGCCGGAACCACAGGCCGTGGGCGACCCGTGGAGACATCGCAGATTAAGGGGGGAATGCCGTTAAGCAGCGTCCTCTTCTCCAGCCTTAACCCTGTTGGTCCAGACTGGAGCGCGCGCACGTCCGCATCACTAGCCTGCTCCGCGGCCATGGCTGCGTAATCCAACCCTACACAGACCGGGGCCACAACGGCACGCGAGAGGCAGTCTGCCACTACATTCAGTTTGCCC
The DNA here is from genome assembly GCA_020510985.1 of Pholidichthys leucotaenia. Lineage (NCBI taxonomy): Eukaryota > Metazoa > Chordata > Actinopteri > Cichliformes > Pholidichthyidae > Pholidichthys > Pholidichthys leucotaenia. The sequence goes on along the minus strand of CM035836.1, from coordinate 405,939,812 downwards.
AACACATGCTGAATATCGGTAGTAAACTCTGAGATCGCAGCCAGCTGCCTCTGCTGCTGGCCCGACCAAGGTTCTGAAACTTTGGCCATCGCGAATGTTAGTAGCTTATGGTCAACGAACGCAGTAAAATTGCGCCCTTCCAGCCAGAACTGGAAATGGCGAATGGTCAGGTGGAGAGCCAGCAACTCTCTGTCGAACGTGCTGTATTTACGTTCATTGTCGCGCAAGGTTCTGCTGAAAAAGGCAAACGGCTGCCAAGCCCCGGCGACGCGCTGCTCCACGACAGCCCCTATGGCCACATCTGAGGCGTCAGTGGTGAGGGCTATGCGGGCCGTTGGGTCTGGATGTGCCAACAATGCGGCGTTTGCCAGGGCTGCTTTAACTTCCGAGAACGCCTGCTCTCGTTCCGAGGTCCATTCGACCTTATTCGCGGGTTTCTGTTTTTTGAGCGCAGCGTACAATGGCTGCATGAGCTGCGCTGCGTGGGGAAGGAAACGGTTATAAAAGTTCACCATTCCCCAAAATTCTTGTAGCGCCCTGACCGTTTGTGGTCAGGGAAAATCTGTCACTGCGTGCACTTTGTCAGGCAGCGGAATCGCTCCTTCGGGAGAGATGCGGTGCCCTAAAAAATCAATCCCCGTCACCCCAAACTGACATTTCACTGGGTTGATTATTAAACCGTGCTCTTCCAACCTACGGAAAACTGTTGTGAGGTGGGTTTCGTGTTCGTCTTCGGACGTGCTGGCTACCAAGATATCGTCCAGGTAGACAAACATGAAAGGGAGATCGCGCAGCACTGCATCCATCATGCGTTGGAACGTCTGTGCTGCCCCTTTAAGCCCAAACGGCATGCGCAAGAACTCAAATAAACCAAACGGAGTTATTACCGCTGTTTTGGGTATGTCTTCAGCGCGCACTGGGACTTGGTGGTAACCACAGACCAAATCTATCTTAGAAAAAATGCGCGCTCCTGCGAGGTGAGCAGAAAAATCCTGAATGTGGGGAATTGGGTAGCGGTCATGCGCTGTAGCGTTGTTTAACCTGCGGAAATCGCCGCAAGGTTGCCACGAACCTTCAGCTTTAGGGACCATGTGTAGCGGGGAAGCCCATGGGCTGTTTGAGCGCCTGATGATGCCTAACCTCTCTAGGTTAGCGAACTCCTCGCGCGCTATGGCCAGTTTAGCTGTGTCCAAGTGCCGAGGTCTTGCAAAAACGGGCGCCCCGGTGGTGGTGATAAAATGCTCCACCCCATGTTTAGCGATAGCTGCTGAAAACGTCGGGACTGTGAGTGCTGGGAACTGAGCGAGCAGTGTGTGGAACTTACCGCATGCTGCTGTGATGTTGGCTTGTGCTGTTGGCCGGGTCACTCGAGCTATACAGGGGAGAGAGTCAAAAGACAGTGCATTAACCAGGCGTCTGTTAGCGATATCTACCAACAACCCATGTGCACATAGAAAATCAGCCCCCAGTATATGGTAATCCAATGCTGCTACTACAAAAGTCCATTCAAATGTACGACCGTGTAGAGACAAGAGCAGAGTCCTCTCACCAAAGGTCTTAATGTCTGAGCCGTTTGCTGCTGCCATCTCGGGGCCGCTGGCTCCTGCCAGCCGGTCAGCGTAGGTCGGCCGGATGAAACTCCTCTGTGCGCCGGTGTCCACGAGGAAATGCCTCTCCAAGCGTGCGTCTGTCAAATAGAGCAGCTTGTTCTCCTCCCCGAGGGTCGCGGCTGCTACCGACCCCCAGTCTTGGCATTTCCCGAGCGCTTGAACTGGCACGGTGGTATACATTTGCGTGCCCTCTCTGCAAAGCGGCGATGGTAGAAGCAAAGCGTGTCACCTCCACGCTCCTTGGCCCCTGCTGCTGCTGCCGTCGGTGGTTCTGCTGCTGCCGTCGGCGGCTCCTCGCTTCCTCGTGTTGACATGCCAGGCTCTGTCGCTGCCGCAATGGTCACGAAAGCCCTGGTGGCGACGATGATCCAGTCTGCCTCTCGGGCTAGCGCACGATAGTCCCGTTTGACCAGCAACGACGAATTGGCCAGGGCCGCTCTCGCCGCTGTCGGAAGGTTCCTGAGGAAAATGTGGGTGAAGATGAAGTGGTTGTCGTCCATGCCCTTTAACCTCAGCATCTTCTCCATCATGTCCACGGCCGAACCGTCTCCCAACTCGGTCCGCGTCAGAAGCCTCTCTGCTCTCTCACCATCCGAGAACGTGTAGTGCTGGATGAGGGCAGCCTTCAGCGCGTCATATTTGCCGTCGGCTGGTGGCTGATCGAGCAGGCTCTCGATGTGCTGAGCCGTGCTGGCATCGAGCGCTGCGACCACATAGTAGAATTTCATATCATCCGCTGATATCCCTCGGAGGGCGAACTGCGCCTCGGTTAGGTGGAACCAGGAGCGCGGGTTGTGCTGCCAAAAATCAGGTAGTTTGATCGCTACAGCGCACGCGAAGCTGGGGGTTCCAGTCGAGGTTGGCTCCGGGGATCTTCCGTCGTATTCCATGATTCGTCTTGGGTCACCAGTGTGGAGCGTGTAAAAAATGAGGCTGATTTGGTTCAAGCGGTTTATTACACGACTCACACGAGAAGCATAGACAGAATGGCATACAAGTAGGAACTCTTCCCTTAAATAACATGACATCCTTCTAGACTCTCCTCACACACAAAAGATAATCTCCCCCGACTGCAGTCAGTCCATTCATCCTTGACACCTCCCTGTTATCTTACTAGGGCATCTAGAAACTTCTCACACACAAAAGGTTAACTTCACGTCCTTTGTTCCTGTCTAAGGTGGTAAACCATTATGCACTCCCCAGGTTGCCACAACACACCCACTCAACACAGAATGGAGGGGAGGTCATTCACACAGAACCCCGTCTCACTTATGGTGACACACACACATGATCAATCACTGCTCTAACTGGTCTTATAACACTGCTGTGCCATTATAACGCAGTTATAATGACACAGCAATAACATTTAGAACACACGAATGATAACACTCTTTGAATCCTCCACTGCCAAAGTATGACGGGAGAATCCCCGCCCCCTTAACACAGCCCCGATGTTACACTGTCCCCCCCCCCCCCCCCCGGGACTGGTTTCTGTCCCCAGAATAATAAAGTCCAGCTCAAAAGTCCAACACAAATCCGTCCAGGTGTTGGGGCGGCCGCCGTGGTCGGCGACCAGTACGTACAGGCCCACTAGTGTCCATCTGTGCCTCAGCCCAAGTATCTGGTCAGGATGAAGGCCCCAGTTCGACCACCCGTGGGGCAGATGGCTGGTACGGGGTGAGATGGTCACGATGGAGCACCACGACCCGGTCCCTTTTCTGCAGCCTCACCCTGTACACCACATCCAAGAGTCGCTGTAGGACCTTGCACGGTCCCGACCAATGGTTCGCCAGTTTTGGTGACAGTCCCCTTTTTCGCTCCAGGCAGAAAACCCAGACTCGGTCTCCTGGTGCAAAGACCCTCCCCTGGCAGCGGGAGTCATATGCCCGCTTTTGCCGGCTCCCCGCCGCCACCAGGGCTTCCCGAGCCAGCCCATGCACTTGTGGAGATGTTCTTTCAAGCAAAACAAATAACCCAACCCCGGTTTGCCCTCCACCTCCTGCTACGGGGGGGGGGGGGGGGGGGGGGGGGTCCAAACATCAGCGCTGCAGGGGTGCACCAGGTGGATTCCTGAGTTGCCGTCCGGTACGCCCACAGAACAAAGGACAGATGCAGGTCCCAGTCTCGCTGTTGCTGGTCCACTAGGACAGCAAGCTGGGTGGTTAGGGTCCGATTGAACCGTTTGACCAGGCCATCGCTCTGTGGATGCAGTGGGGTGGTCCGGGTCTTCTGGATGCCCAGCCGCCTGCAGACCCCCCCGAAGACTTCTGCCTCGAAGTTCCCTCCCTGATCGCTGTGCAGCTCCTCCGGTGCACCAAACCGACAAAACATCTCGTCCACCAGTTTTGATGCTGTGGTGGTGGCGCTCTGATCAGGGACCATGTACGCCTCTGGGCATTTGGTGAAGTAATCCATTGTGACCAGCACGTAGCGGTTCCCCTGGTCCGTGGTCGGGAAAGGGCCCAAAATGTCCACTCCTACCCGCTCCCTGGGTGCTCCCACCCGGTACTGCTGCAAGGGAACATGGGATTGCTGAGTCAGCCCTTTCTGAGCCGTGCAGGTATCGCAGCGATGAACATGGCACTCTACATCCTGGCAACATCCAGGCCAGTAGAACCAGGCCCCAAGACGCTGCAGAGTCTTCATCACCCCAAAGTGGCCCGCCCCCACCGCCCCGTGGATCAGCTGGAGTACGTTAGGCTGGAGCCACTGGGGAACCAGCAGCCGCCAGACATGATGCTGCCCAGTTGGAGTCTGCCACTGCCGATACATAACACCCTCGTGACAGCGGAGGTTGGCCCACTGGGAGTATAGGGCCTTGGTCTCTGGGTCCAGCGCAGACACAGCCTTCCAGGTGGGCCGCCAGCCCATGTCCAGCCACTGCCGAACCCGGGAGATGACCGGATCTCTGTCCTGCTCGCTCTGCAGTTGCTGTGCGCCGAGGGCCTCTGTAATGTCATCGCTGGGGTGAGCTGACTGATTATCCAAGGAGGAGCTGTGTGCCGCTGTGTTATTCCTGCTCACAGCGGTCCGGAGAGCAGCAGCCCGTGGGATGGCTTGGTCTCAATCCTCTGCCTGCCGGCAGTGCCAACAGTCCTCCGCAGCACAGGGATGCCGAGACAGCACATCAGCGTTGGCATAGAGGCGGCCTGCCCGATGCACAATCAGAAAATCATAATCCTGCAGTGCCTCCAGCCATCTCGCCAACTGTCCATCCGGCTCTTTAAAGTTCAGCAGCCAGGTCAGGGAAGCATGATCTGTCCTGAGCTGGAACCTCCCCCCGTACACATACGGGCAAAAATGGTGAAGCCCCTGGATGACAGCCAACAGCTCTCTGCGAGTAACGCAATATTTCCTTTCAGCTCTGCTGAGAATGCAGCTGAAAAAAGCAACTGCCTGTTCGGGCCCCTGAACACAGCCGATCCGGGCCCTGATTGACACTGGTTCTACCATCTCCCTGGTCCGACCTGGAGTTCTGCCAGGTATAGACGAAGCTGAACCACAGGGGTGGGAACCCACTGAGTTCTGCGTCACCACAGCCACTGGTGAGCGCGCCAGACTGGGAGGGCGGAGAGTTCTTGTGGTGGGAGTGGCCGGTCAGAATACAAACCACCTGTTCTGGCTGGCTGACTTTCAAGATCCCTGCATTATTGGACTTGATCTGCTCGCAGCATGGGGTGCAACAATTGACACTGTCAGATCGTCTCTCCTGCTGGGGGCTCGGACCATCACGCTCTGCAGCGGGACCCAGAGGAGGAACCCGGGGGCCTGCGTGATCGAGGGGCCGCCAGAACGGACCGAACCGGGTGGGTCACCACCAGAACTGAACACAGCAGCGCCACCAGCACGAGCAGAGGGAGTGCAATCGCCGACAGAGACAGCACAGCGGAGCGGGTCAGTGTGTCAGCAGAAACACAGCAGGTAGTCGAGGAATTGTTCCAACAGAGCTGCAGCGGACTAGAATCGGGACAGAGACGCCAGCTGCAGGAGCTGTTGGACTGCTGCATTGACGTTTTCGCTGCCAAGGATGAGGAGTGCACCCGAACCAGCTTGGTGCAGCACCAGATCGACACCGGTGAGACCAGGCTGATCCGGTTCCACCCCCATCGTCTGCCTTTTTCAAGGCGGGCTGCGGCAGAACAAAAAATACGGGAAATGCTGGAAGTGGATGTTATTGAGCCCTCCAGCAACCCCTGGGCAGCGCCGGTGGTTCTGGTTAAGAAGAAGAACGGTTCGTGGCGGTTCTGTGTGAATTACCAGCAAGGATTCCTACCCTCTGCCCCACATCGATACCACGCTGGATTACAGTACATCACCGTCTCCAGCTGGTTCAGCTCGCTGGACCTCTGCAGCAGCTTTTGCCAGGTAGGGCTGTCACCTGAGGTCCACCAGAAAACAACCTTCTCCATCCGGCAGGGACTGTGGCAGTTCAAGGTGATGCCATTTGGACTTTGCAACGCCCCGGTCACTTTTGAATGTCTGATGGAGCGAGTGTTGGCTCACGTGCCCGGGAGCCACTGCATTGTTTACCTGGATGACCTGCTGGTTCACGCAGCTGACTTTGAAGGCGCCCTGTCCAACCTCTGGGAAGTATTAGACGCCATCCGACAGGCCGAGCTGTGGCTGCCCCTGCGGAAATGCCACTTATTTCGGCGAGAAACCACCTTCCTGGGCCACATCATCAGCGCAGCGGGAGTCGCCACCAATCTGGCGGAAGAGGCAACGGTGAAAAACTGGCCGGTGCCGTGGGAGAGTTATGGAGTTTTCTCGGACTGGCCTCCTATTATAGGATTTTTGTGAAGGAATTCGCCACCATTGCCAGCCTGCTGGATCAGCTGACACAGAAGGGCCGCATGTTTGAGTGGAGTGAGGACTGTGCTGCTGCTTTTTCCTGGCTTTGCTCTGCACTCATCGGAGCCCCCGTCCTGCAGTATCCCGACCCAAACTGCCTTTTCATCGTGGACACAGACGCCAGCAACCAGGGCATCGGGGCGGTGTTATCCCTGGAGGGAGAACACAGAGACTCAGCAGAGCCAAAAGGAATCATTGTGTTACTTGCCGAGAGCTGTTGGCTGTCATCCAAGGGCTTCGTCATTTTTGCCCGTATGTGTAAGGGGGGAGGTTTCAGCTCAGGACGGATCATGCTCCCCTGACCTGGCTACTGAATTTTAAAGAACCGGATGGACAGTTGGCGAGATGGCTGGAGGCACAGCAGGATTATGATTTTCTGATTGTGCATCGGGCAGGCCACCTCCATGCCAACGCACAGCTCCTCCTCGGAAAATCAGTCAGCTGTCCGCAGCAATGACGTCACAGAGGCCCTTGGTGCGCAGCAGCTGCAGAGCGAGCAAGATAGAGATCCGGTCATCTCCTGGGTTCGGCAGGGGCTGGACGAGGGCCAGCGGCCCGCCTGGGAGACTGTGTCCATGCTGGACCCAGAGACCAAGGCCCTACATTCCCAGTGGGCCAATCTCCGCTGTCACGCGGGTGTTGTGTATCGGCAGTGGCAGACTCCAGCTGGGCAGCATCACGTCTGGCAGCTGCTGGTTCCCCGGCGGCTCCGCCCCAACGTGCTCCAGTTGGTCCACGGGGCGGTAGGGGCAGGCCACTTTGGGGTGACGAAGACTCTGCAGCGTCTTCGGGACCGGTTCTACTGGCCCAGATGTTGCCAGGATGTAGTGCTCCATGTCCACCGCTGCGACACCTGCACGGCTCAGAAAGGGCCGACTCAACAATCCCACGCCCCCTTGCAGCAGTACCGGGTGGGAGTACCCATGGAGCAGGTAGGAGTGGACATTCTGGGCCCTTTCCAGACCACGGCTTGGGGGGAATCGCTACATGCTGGTCACAATGGATTACTTCACCAAATTGCCAGAGGCATATGCGGTCCCTGATCAGAGCGCCGCCACCACAGCATCAAAGCCGGTGGACGAGATGTTTTGTTGGTTTGGCGCACCGGAGGAGCTGCATAGAGATAAGGGACGTAACTTCGAGGCAGAGGTCTTCGGGGAGGTCTGTAGGTGGCTGGGCATCCGGAAGACCCAGACCACCCAACTGCATCCACAGAGCGACGGCTTGGTTGAATGTTTCAGTCGGACCCTTACCACCCAGCTCGGCGTCCTAGTGGACCAGCGACAGCGAGACTGGGACCTGCATCTGCCCTTTGTTCTGTGGGCGTACCGGACGGCAGCTCAGGAATCCACCTGGTGCATCCCTGCAGCGCTGATGTTTGGACACGAGCTGTGCACACCAGTGAAGTTGCCCCCCTCCCTCCCCCGCGGAGCAGGAGGTGGAGGGCAAACCAGGATTAGATTATTTGTTTTGCTTGAGAGAATATCTAGAACATCTCCACTCGGTGCACGAACTGGCTCGGGAGGCCCTGGCAGTGGCGGGGAGTTGGCAGAAGCAGGCATACCACTCCCCCCTGCCAGAGGAGGGACTTTGCACCAGGGTATCGAGTCTGGGTTTTCTGCCCGGAGCTCAAAAAGGGACTGTCGCCAAAACTGGCGAGCCATTGGTTGGGACCGTGCGTGGTCCTAGAGACTGTCAGATGCAGTGTACAGGGTGAGGCTGCAGAAAAGGAACCGGGTCATGGTGCTACACCGTGACCATCTCGCCCCGTACCATCCATCTGCCTTGCGGGTGGTCAAGCTGGAGGCTTCATCCTGACCGGATACCCTGGCCAAGGCATGAATGGACAATAACAGGCCTGTGTGTGCTGGCCACCGATGACGGCGGCTGCCCCGACACCTGGACAGATTTGTGTTGGACTTTTGAATTAGACTTTATTATTCTGGGGACAGAAACCAGTCCAGGGGGAGACAGTGTAACGTCGGGGCTGTGACAAGGGGGCGGGAGTCTCCCGGCATGCTTGTGCTGCCGAGGATTCAAATACTGTATCTGTGTGTTCTAAGCGTTATTTGTGTGTGCCATTATAACTGTGTAATAAGACTGGTTGTGATAGCGTTGTTTCCCTATATGTGCTAAATCATGTGTCTGTGCCACCATGAGTGAAACGAGGGCCTGTGTAAATGACCTCCCCTCCGTTCTGTGTTGTGAGTGTGTGTGTAAATAAAGCCTGTTTCATCAGTCATCTCTCCTTATTGTGTGAACCCTTGCAACATCACAATACGCCAGTGCCAAGAAAGTCTTTTTGCACAGGTATGTTGACCCAAATGGCATCAGCACATCCATCGCAGCCCTGGATAGCTGTGAATATTCTCTCTCAATTGAAATCCAGAAATCAGCAAGCATCTTTGAATGAAAGGCTGTCTTTAAGGTGCGATCACTTGACAGTTCAATCAGTGCGTCCTCCATGTTGGATGGCAGATGACTTGCGGCCGTTATAGTGAATGGTGATCTTATCCAGTCATATTTTTCCGGAGTTGTTTCCTCAGGGAAAAAACTTGTTAAAGTATTCCAGGAGGGCTTGAAGGTGGGTAGTGATGGACTTCTTCACAGTATTAACACTCAGATTATTTTCCTCCATGAACTCCTCCAGCTCAGGAAACATATCAATCTTGCCCATCTCAACTCTTGTAGTCCAGCAATCCACTTTCCTTTTGAATGTGCAGATTTTATCATTCAGCGACATGATGCTTGTGCTTTCACCTTGCAATGACATGTTAAGTCTGTTCAGTCTGTCAAATATGCAGGACAAATACGCTAGCCTTGTCAACCAGTCAGGGTCAGTCAGGTGGTCAGTGAGCTGGGACCCGTTCTCCATCAGAAATAAGCACACCTCATCCCGCAGTTCATACAGGCGACTGAGGACATTTCCTCGCGAAAGCCACCTGCCCTCTGTGTGGAACAGCAGGCCCTGATGCTCCAATCCCAGTTCATTGCAGAGAGTAGCGAACAGCTTGGTGTTGAGTGGACGTGATTTTATGTAGTTGACAATTTTTATGGCAGTCTCAAGAACACTCTTAAGATCTGGGTCAAACATTTTACTCTCAAGAGCTTCTCTGTGAATAATACAGTGCGTAAAGTTTACGTGGGGTACCACAGATCAACGCGAGGAAAACTAAGGAGCTGGTGGTGGACTGCCGCAGGCAAGGACAACCCCTCACAGCACCAGTAAATATACATGGAACAGACATCGAGATGGTGACATCCTATAAGTACCTGGGTGTTCATCTGAACAATAAACTAGACTGGTCACACAATACTGACGCACTCTACAAGAAGGGACAGCGCAGGCTGTTCCTACTGAGGAGACTCAGGTCTTTTGGTGTACAAGGGGCACTGCTGAAGACATTCTATGACACGGTGGTGGCATCAGCCATCACTTTTGGAGTGGTCTGCTGGGGCAGTGGCATTACAGCAGCCGATAGGAAGAGACTGAACAAACTGATCAAGAAAGCTAGCTCTGTCCTGGGGCAGCGCCTTGACCCAGTGGAGGAGATAGGAGAGAGAAGGACGGTGGCTAAACTGTCATCTCTGCTGGAGTCCGAGTTCCACCCTATGCAGGACACACTGAATGCACTGAGGAGCTCATTTAGCAGCAGACTACATCATTCTAGGTGCACAACCGAGAGGTTTCGCAGGTCCTTCCTACCTACGGCTGTCAGACTGTACAACCTAAGCAGGGCTGCTCGCAGAGATAGCAAAAAGACGTGACAACCTAATAGTATTGAATGCAAAAGATGCAATAGACTTACACAATGGTCCCCTCCGGTATACAACTAGGAAAATACCGGTCGCTATGGAGGGTGAGAATATGTATGGGTACATAATCATACCATGTAGGATAACTGAGTAGACGGTTGCGCTGTTTCATCCCATCAAGCAACAATGCTCTGCACTGTGTGTGTTTATATATTTACATATTTATTCCATCTAGCTACAATGCGTCGCACTGTGTTTTTATATATCTACATATTATTCCATCTAGCTACAATGCTCCGCACTGTCTCTCTCTCTCTCTCTCTCTCTCTCTCTCTCTCTCTCTCTCTCTCTCTCTCTCTCTCTCTCTCTCTCTCTCTCTCTCTCTCTCTCTCTCTCTCTCTATATATATATATATATATATATATATATATATATATATATATATATATATATATATATATATATATATATATTTATATGTACATATGTATACTTGCTGCTCGTTTCTTTTTTTTTCTCTTGCCTTCTGATTGTTGCTCTGAGTGTTGTTATCCCTGTGCTGTTGCAATCCTGGAATTTCCCCATTGTGGGACTAATAAAGGCTTATCTTATCTTACTTGTAAGACTCTTGCTTTTAATCCTTTTTCCCCAGCATTGCTGCAGCACCGTCTGTACACACATCGATGCACTCATCCCAAGACAGTCCCTCTTCTTTTAGTTTGTTGTCAAGTTTTGTGAAAATGTCTTCACCTGTGCACTTTACATCCAGCTGGGTGCAAAATAACATGTCCTCATTAAGTTTTCCATCAAAAATGTATCTGATGAAAACAAGCAGCTGGGCTGAGTTTGGTATATCTGTGGATTCATATAGTGGCAAAGTACATTTCCCTTTCTTCACTCTGTTAATCAGCTGACACATTATATCCTGGGCCATATCCGTGATGCACCGGGATATGGTCCCGTCAGACAGCGGTACTGCTTCCAGCTCCCGCGCCTGTTTATCCCCATGCATTGTCTGACTCATAGCAATGGCAGCAAGTTTTATTAGGGTTTCTCCGATTGCGTGTGGCTTTTTTTGCCTGTGTAGGAACCATGAAATGAAGAGACTGAATGATTTCTCAGTATTGGTTTATTTCATCTCACGTCCTACAGCTCCTCTCTCAGTCAGGAAATAAAGAGGGCGAGCTGAGGTAAACCACATACCTTTATACTTTCACATCAAACATGAATCACATTCACATCAAACACAGAATCACATTCACATTTAGTCCTCCCATTGTCCTCTTGGCTTCTCTGTCTGACCCCAGGAGGTCAGACAGTCCCTTCAGGTCCACTCCCCAGATCTTCTCACTTCTTCCCTAGTCCGCAGGGGGTCCAGACTCAATGTCCGTTTGAGGCGTGATGTCAATACACACTGCGAGCTCAAAGTTCTCTCATGTCTGGGTCTCTGCCAAGGAATATGTGAGCTACATAATGTTACGCCACATCACTCCCCCCGAAACGCCCAAGAACGGACATACACCAACATTACTCTAACCGTTATACACCTTATGTCAATAATGGACCGTCATACACATTATGTCAAGAATGGACACACACAACAACTTCATGTCAGTAATGGACAGTCATACCCATTATACCCTTACATCACCCCCCCTTTGCAGGATCTATAGCAGAATTTACACGGGTTGACCAAAATACACATCACTCTGCCCGTTGCTTAGGTTTCAATCTCCTCCCGAATCTGCTAAACGCAGGCTTCGCCGCCTGTGTTGTGCCGTCCTGCGGTGCGCCTGTGGAATGAGGGGGAGAAGGGTTATTTGCCCCCTGCTGGGGAACCAGGGGCTGTTCCCTGGGAGGTCTGCCGTGTCGAGGCACCCCCGCCGGCCGTACAGGTTCGTCACGTAACACAAAAGCAGGCTTTAATCTGTCCACACTGATTGTTTCTTTCCTGCCCCCCAAGTCCAGCACAAAATATTTCTCCCCGGTTTCCAGCACTCGAAACGGACCGTCGTAAGGTGGGCGGAGGCTGTGACGCTGGGCGTCGTGCCTGACAAAAACAAACTCTGCATTTTGCAAAGCCTTGGGAACAAAAACCCGCGGAAAAGTGTGATGAGCGGGGCCCGGGAGCATTTCTGCTCCCGTGCCACTTAGAGGTCCACACACCGGGGGGCGCTCTGGTGCTGCATGGGCTGGCAGGAATTCTCCTGGCAGCCTGAGAGGTTGAGTAAAAACTAATTCAGCAGGTGAGGCATCTAAATCCTCTTTGGGTGCTGAATGCAACCCCAATAAAACCCATGGTAGTTTGTTTACCCAATCTGTATCCGTGAGCGACGCTCTGAGGGCTGCCTTCAACGATCTGTGAAAACACTCGCATAAACCGTTGGCCTGTGGGTGATAAGCGGTGGTGCGATGGGCTGTTGTCCCTAAGCCGCTGGCCATTGCTGACCACAGCTCTGACACGAACTGCGGACCCCTATCGGACGTAATGTCTGACGGAACTCCGAACCGCGCTACCCATGCTGTTAAAAAAACGCGAGTCACCTCTGCTGCTGTGGTAGACTGCAATGGGACTACTTCCGGCCAACGCGTGGTCCGGTCTACCTTTGTCAGGAGATGTGTGAACCCTTGCGAGGGCGGCAGGGGTCCCACTAGATCTACGTGCACATGATCAAACCTCTTAGCCGGAATGTGGAAAGGTTCTAAAGGAGCTTTTGTGTGCCTGTGAACTTTGGCCCGCTGGCAAGACATGCAGGCTCTCGCCCACTCCTTCACGTGCTTGCGCAGGCTCGGCCAAACAAACTTCTCCGCTACCATTTTCACCGAAGCGCGTACTCCCGGGTGTGCTAGGGAGTGCACCGCGTCAAAAATGCGACGGCGCCACGTGGCCGGTATCACTGGGCGAGGTCGCCCGGTGGATACATCACAAATTAGCGGGGGTGAACCGGTTTGTAAACTTATGTTCTCCAGCCTTAACCCTGTTGGTCCAGACAGGAGCGCGCGCACGTCTGTGTCTTCGCCCTGCTCCGCTGCCATGGCCGCGTAATCTATCCCCACGTGCATCACAGCCGCGTGCGCGTCCGCGCTGTTACCGCGCCCCGCGTCTGCAGCGTTACAGCCCCCATCCTCGCGGACAGGCGCTGTTACTGCTCGCGAGAGGCAGTCTGCCACCACATTAAATTTACCGGCTACGTGCTGTATATCGGTGGTGAATTCTGAAATTGCGGCCAGCTGCCTCTGCTATTGGCCTGACCACGGTTCTGAGATTTTGGACATTGCAAAAGTGAGCGGTTTGTGGTCGACAAACGCGGTGAAACGCCGCCCTTCCAACCAGAACTGAAAATGGCGAATGGCCAGGTGGAGCGCTAGCAGTTCCCTGTCAAACGCGCTATATTTTCGCTCCGCATCGCGTAGGGATCTGCTGAAAAAAGCGAGTGGCTGCCAAGTCCCGGCGACTTGCTGTTCCACCACGGCTCCTATGGCCACATCTGACGCGTCCGTGGTTAGCGCTATACGGGCTGCTGGGTCTGGGTGAGCCAGCAGTGCTGCATCTGCTAGTGCTTTCTTAACCTCAGTGAATGCGCGCTCCCGCTCTGGGGACCACTCAATCGCATTGGAGGGCTTCTGTTTTTTTAGCGCGGCGCACAACGGTTGCATGAGCTGCGCCGCGTGAGGTATGAAACGGTTGTAAAAAATTTACCATACCTAAAAATTCTTGCAACGCTTTTACCGTTTGTGGCTGGGGAAACTCAGCCACTGCGTGTACTTTGGAGGGCAGCGGGACTGCACCCTCTGGGGAGACGCGGTGCCCTAAAAAATCGATCTGCGCCGCGCCAAAATGGCACTTGGCTGGGTTGATTATCAACCCATGCGCTCCCAACCTCTGAAAAACTGTTCTGAGGTGACTTTCGTGTTCCTCCTCAGAGGCGCTGGCGACCAAAATATCATCTAAGTAGACAAAAACAAAAGAAAGGTTGCGCAACACGGCATCCATCATGCGTTGGAAGGTTTGCGCAGCGCCTTTAAGGCCTAAAGGCATGCGTAAAAATTCAAAAAGCCCGAAAGGGGTTATTACCGCTGTCTTGGGAATGTCCTCTGGTCGGACCGGGACCTGATGATAACCGCGGACCAGGTCTATTTTAGAAAAAATGTGCGCCTTGGCCAAATGCACCGAAAAATCTTGGATATGTGGAATTGGGTAGCGGTCCTGCGCTGTGGCATTGTTTAACCTGCGATAATCGCCGTAAGGTCTCCACGAGCCGTCAGCCTTAGGGACCATATGGAGGGGGGAAGCCCAAGCGGACTTCGAGCCGCGAATTATACCCAACCTTTCCACGTTGGCGAACTCCTCATGCGCAATGGAGAGCTTAGCTGCATCCAAGCGCCGAGCCTTAGCAAAAATTGGTGGGCCACTTGTGGTTATAAAATGCTCCACCCCGTGCTTCGCCACCTTAACTGAAAACGTGGGAACTGTGAGTGCTGGGAACTGGTTTAGGAGAGTGTGGAACTTACCTCCTGCTGCGGTGGCGTTGGTCTGTACTGACGGCGGGGACACTCGCGCTGCACAAGGGATAGAACAAAAAGAGAGTGCATTAACCAGGCGTCTATTAGCCAGATCTACCAACAAGCCATGTGAGCACAAAAAGTCGGCGCCTAACATGTTGAAACTCACCGCCGCTACTATGAAGGTCCATTCATAGCTGCGGCCATGCAAGGACAGGCGCAGAGTCCTTTCGCCAAAAGTCTTGATCGACAAGCCGTTTGCGGCTGTTGCCCCATCTCCGCGGGGACCGGCCACCCGGTCCGCGTAGGTTGCGGTGATGAAACTCCTCTGTGCCCCGGTGTCAACGAGGAATTGCCGTCCGGAGCTCGCGTCTGTCAGGTACAGCAGCTTGTTCCGTTCGCCGAGGGTCGAAGCTGCTAACGACCCCCGGCTCTTGCGTTTCCCTGCTTCCTGAAGTTGCATGGTGGGATGCATCTGTGTGCCTTGTGCGCGAAGCGTCGATGGTAGAAACACAGCTCGTCCCCTCCTCTGCTTGGGGACCGCGCCGCCGCTGTTGTCGGTTCTGCTGCCACTGGTTCTCCATCGCCCCCGGCCGCCGCGCCAAGGTCTACTGCTGCCGCTGAAGTCTCCTGCTCGCCGCATGCGTCCAGGAGCTGCTCCACTTCCACGGCCAGCGCGCGGAAGTCCTGCTGGTCCACACACCTCATGCTGGACAGGGAGCCCCTCATGTGTGCTGGAAGAGTCTTAAGAAGATGTGTTTAAATAGAAACGCATCGTTGTCTGCCTCGATCATCTGCAGCATGTCCTCCATGAGGACGGTCGGCCTGCGTCCTCCTCTGTCGCGCAGGTCCACAAGTGTTCGGGCCCTCACCTCGGCTGATGGCACAAAACTCCGAATGAGGGCGGCTTTCAGGGCATCGTATCTGCCAGCAGCGGGCGGCTGCTGCACCAGGCTCCGCACACACCGGGCTGTGCGGCTGTCGAGTCTTGCGATGGCATTATGGAACTTAATGTCATCTGCTGATACCCCGTTGAGCACGAACCGCGACTCCACGTGTTGGAACCATGAGTGCGGGTCCTCCTGCCAGAACTCGGGGAGTTTAATTGAGTTTACACCGGTGCGGGCGGTCTCCGGTGAATCAGGTTCGGAGAGACGATCTCCAAGCCTTTCCATATCTCTCACGTGTGGGTCACCAATGTAGGAACCATGAAATGAAGAGACTGAATGATGTCTCAGTATTGGTTTATTTCATCTCACGTCCTACAGCTCCTCTCTCAGTCAGGGAATAAATTCAATTCAATTCAATTCAATTCAACTTTATTTATATAGCGCCATTTCACAACAACAGTCATCTCATAGCACTATCAACTGTAGGGGGGACCCCCACAGTTGCAGAAAGACCCCAGCAATCAGGCGATCCCCTGTGAGCAAGCACTTGGCGACGGTGGAGAGGAAAAACTCCCTTTTAACAGGAAGAAACCTCCAGCAGAACCAGGCTCAGGGAGGGGCAGTCATCTGCTGCGACTGGCTGGGGGGTGAGGGGATAGAGAAGAAGAAAAGAACAGACATGTAGAGAGCAAACAGCACGATGGGGACTCAATCTATGGGAGAGAACAAACAAATGTTAATGACCAGCAAAAAAAAAAAAAATATTTCATAGAGAGTGAGGAAAGGAGTGAGGCCCAGTGCATTACTGGAGGTCCCCCGGCTGACTAAACCTATTAGCAGCATAACTAAGGGAGGGTTCAGAAACACATGATCCCTCCCTAATTGTAGGCTATATCAAAAAGGTAGGTTTTAGCCCTATTCTTAAAAACAGAGATCGAGTCTGACTCCCGAATCCAGATTGGCAGCTGATTCCACAGGAGAGGAGCTTGATAACTGAAGGCTCTGCCTCCCATTGTACTTTTGGAGATTCTAGGTATTACAAGTAATCCTGCATTTTGGGAGCGTAGTGCTCTGTTAGGATGATACGGTAGTATCAGATCTTTTAAATAAAAAGGAGCCTGATTGTTTAGAGCTTTGTAAGTAAGAAGAAGGAGGTAAAGAGGGCGAGCTGAGGTAAACCACATACCTTTATACTTTCACATCAAACAAGAATCACATTCACATCAAACACAGAATCACATTCACATTTAATCCTCCCATTGTCCTCTCGGCTTCTCTGTCTGACCCCAGGAGGTCAGACAGTCCCTTCAGGTCCACTCCCCAGATCTTCTCACTTCTTCCCTAGTCCGCAGGGGGTCCAGACTCAATGTCCGTTTGAGGCGTGATGTCAATACACACTGCGAGCTCAAAGTTCTCTCATGTCTGGGTCTCTGCCAAGGAATATGTGAGCTACATAATGTTACGCCACACCTGTGCAATTAAATATGCCACCTCATATGATGCCTTTTGAGCTTTGGTTGTGGATGTAGTTTGGTTAGCTATGACTTTCTTTTGGCCTTGCAATTCTCTCTCCTTTCGGCGGGAAAAATCTGCTCGTTTTAGCGGCAAGAGATGGGTGTTTAGTTTTCAAGAATCTGAGCATTTTTACGGGCTTTAAATTCTCATGTGCAAGCACCTCGGTGCACACTACACATTGCAGATGTTGTACTTCATTGATAACGATGCATGTTAATCCATACTGAATATATTCCTCTCGATAGTTGCAACACTTGGAGGAAGGCTGGTCTGACTGCTTATGGAGTCCTTTACGGAGCTCTCCTCCTCCTCCTCCCCCCCGCACGAGACATCGGCCTTTCTGGTGGCATGTCTCTGCTCTCCTCTTCTGCCGTCTCTGCTGGCCAAGTATTGAGGGGAATACATTCAGTATGGATTCACATGCATCATTATCAATGAAGTAGAACATCAGCAATGTGTAGTGTGCACCGAGGTGCGTGCACATGAGAGTTGGCCAGGATTGGGTCTCTGTGCATTCTTCTTTTATATCTTTAATACCATGCACCGAGACCTGGAACTTTCGACCATCATACACTGGGGTTAGAACAAAGCCTGTGTGGCACATTAACATTACATAACACCAACACAGCTCTCACATCCTTCTTCCAGCGGCTCCGGCATTTACTCCTCTCCCTGGGGGGCGCATAGTCCTTGCTGTCCCGTCTGATACCCCCTGGTGACACCTCCTCTTTCAGGCCATTGTTCCCCCCTTCCCCAGCTGCCTTCTCCTCTGGGTGGAGAAGTCCCACACCATGCCCCCACAGTGTCAAAATTAAGTCTGCACGACAGCAACAATATTCACTCCTAAATTACATGAAAATTACTTTAACGTATTCTGCTTTAATCGTTTACTAAATTGTTATATGTAAAATCATATGGTTGTCAGGCTGTTCTGTTCTTTTGTGTTGTTAAGCCCGTGTTTGTTTACGCTTATTAGTGCGTGAGTCCTGTGTACGTTTTTTTATGTTTCAGTCACCTCCGGGGATAGTGGGGGTCGCCAATCTCTGTCACCGTTACTTTGGGGGTCATGGGCTGAAAAGTTTGGGAACCCCTGCAGTAATGTCATAAAGGTGAAGATGGAGATGGAGAAGAACTACCTGTTGAGTGTACACTGTTCTGGATGCAGCACATTTTACACATGTAAAGTTATTCCAGTGCAAGTGAACAGAATGGTGACAAGTAAAATAATGACAAATTGGCGTAATTTCTTTGATATTAAATGTGTTCCATAGCTTTCAGTCATGTTTAAATGACTAAAGCGGGTCCTCTGTGATAATTTCTGTTTGGATGGATGTTAAGGACTCTGCTTTGCATGATCCACAGTCAAGAATGGTCTTCATTTAATCTCATGCAAGTGTTTGGTTATGACACAAAAACAGACCAAAAAGATAAAAACAAATGTTGTAAATCAAGACTCCAGTCAGACAGAGGTGTCAGTTTTATGAGCATACTGTATTTTTTTCAATGACATTATAGTAAATATAGATATGACTAAATAAGTTCATATAGTTATAGAATAGTTGCTGTGAAGTCAATACACAATTAACAAAATAAATATTAAGAATACTATACAATAAATGAAAACAGCTTTCGTAGATCTATAAGGATTTGAGGTGCTGAGACTTTTCACCAACACACTGTGCTTACATGACAGCATTCCAGTCAGGAAAACCAAAATAAAAGAGTAAAAATAATCACAATCAAGGCACACAACATGAAGTGACTACAACATCCTAATGGGACTGAACAACTATTATTAGCAAAAGTGCAATTTCATTTCTGAATTATGGTCTACTCTTTAAAACAAATGGATATGATAGGTTTTTATTTTACTAACTGAACTTGCTCTTTTTGAAAACCACAACAGACACAGGCCTGCCTTCCTACCCTCTGTCCCATGATGGCCGATATTAATATTATTAATAATAATAATAATAATAATAATAATAATAAGTTTATTTATACAATACTTTTCACAGAGTCACAAAGTGCTTAACATGATAAAAAACAAAGCAAATAAAAATACAAGCACGAGACAGTAAAAAACAAAGAAGACAGCAAGAGCACATAAAAAATACAATCAACACACAGTTCATTAAAAATCCAGGCTAAAAAGGTGGGTCTTTAGTTGCTTCTTAAAAACATCAGTGGAAGGTGCAGATCTAAGTTCAAAAGGTAAAGAGCTCCAAAGTCTGGGAGCAACAGCAGCAAAAGCTCTATCGCCTTTGGTTCTGAGCCTAGTTCTAGGAACTACCAGTAGGTTCTGATTAGAAGACCTGAGAGACCTGCCAGGATGGTGTAGATGGAGCAAGTCACTAAAATAAAAAGGCACTTCATCATGAATGGCTTTGTAAGTAAGAACAAGAACTTTAAAATCAACTATAATTTATAGGAAGCCAATGCAAGGAGGCCAAAACGGGAGTGATATGACAGAATCTACTGGACTTAGTCAGTAATTTAGCAGCAGAATTCTGGACCAACTGTAGGCGATGTAGAAAGAATTTACTAAGACCTGTAAAAAGAGCATTACAGTAGTCCAAACATGAAGAAACAAAGGCATGAATAATAGTTTCTAACTGACTGTAGGAAACCAATGACCTAATTTTGGAAATATTCCTAAGATGGAAAAAACAACTCCAGGTCAGAGATTTGACATGCTGAACAAAATTCACTGATTGGTCAAAAATTACACCAATATTTTTTAGATTAGACCGTATATTGGAGCTTAATGAACCAATGCTATTAACCATCACAGGAATTAGATTATCAGGTGCTACAATAAGGACTTCAGTTTTGTCAGCATTAAGTTGCAAAAAGTTATTAGACATCCAGTCCTTAATTGCAGACAGACAATCATGAATAATTTTTAAATTGTTAACATGGTCAGGTTTAAAAGACAGAAACAACTGTAAATTGTCAGTGTAGCACTGATAAGACACACCTTTAAATTTGCTGATGATAGAACCAAGAGGCAGCATATAGAGGGCAAATAAAAGTAGACCCAGAATAGAACCCTGAGGCACCCCACAAGTTAAAGGAACAGAGTGGGATGAATAGAGAGCCAACAGCCACAGAAAAACACCTACCAGAAAGGTAGGAGGAAAACCAATCCAGGGCTTTTCCAGAAACCCCTACCCAATCTCTAAGCCTTTGTAACAAGATACAATGATCAACAGTATCAAATGCTGCAGTAAGATCCAACAACACTAAAACGGAGCAATTATCAAAGTCTGATGACATTAAAATATCATTTGACACCATGAGAAGAGCAGTCTCTGTTGAGTGTTTCTGACGAAAACCTGACTGAAATTTGTCAAAAATCATAAAGTCTGTAAGCTGCTTGGCAACACCTTTTTCTAAAAGCTTAGAAACAAAAGGAAGCTTAGAAATTGGTCTGAAGTTTTTAAAAACAGATGGATCAAGATTAGTTTTTTTTTTAAGTGGCTGCACAACTGCATGTTTAAAATACGAGGGGACACAACCAGATTCAAGTGAAATGTTAATGATATTAGCCAAAGATGTACCCACTGAGCCAATTACCTCTTTTAACATTGAGGAAGGCAAAATATCTAAAGGGCAGGAGGATGATTTCATGGAGCTCACTAACACTAACAAATCCTCAAAAGAAATTGGGGTAAAATCACTTAAAAAAGCCTGTCTGTTGGGACAATCAAGGATTAGGGGAGAGGAATGAGTAAAACCAGCCCTAACAGCAGTAACCTTGTCAACAAAGGAGGAAAAAAACTTGTTACAGTCATTAATTGAATAAACAGGGGGAGCAGAACTGACAGGATTAACTGTCTATTGTGCTGAAGAAGATCCTTGGATTGTTAATATTGGAGGAGATGATTTTGGAAAAATAAGAAGTCCTTGCCATTTTAATCATATTGTTAAATTTAATTAACAGTTCCTTAAGGTACAACCAACGCACCTCAAGTTTAGAGGACCTCCACAGTCTTTCCACTCTCCGACATTTACGTCTAAAACAACAGGGATCTTCATTTAACCAGGGGGATGAATTAACAGCATGGACAGTCCTGATTTTTGAAGGGAGCATCTACATCCAAAACGCTTGAACAGTGTGAGTTAAAAGAGCAGACCAGGCTCTCAGTGTTGTCATCAGAGGATAACACCACACTGCTGTTGAAGGCAGCAGAAAATTTCACAGCTGACAAATGATCAATCACACGAGAGTATTTTACACACTTGCCAGTGTAGCAGACTGATTTAACTTTTAAATTAAAAAGAACACAAAAATGGTCTGACACAAGAAGCTCCTTAGTCTGAACATTATTCACATTAAGACCAAGTGTAAAAACAAGATCAAGTGTATTTCCTTTGATATGCGTAGGGCCAGAGAGACACAACACAAAATTAAATGATTCAATGATACTCAAGAAATTAACTGTGAAACTATCATTGGGATCATTATCATGAATATTAAAATCTCCAAGTAATAAAATCTGCTCAAATTTAATAACAGAAGTTAAAAAAAAAAATCACTAAACTCAGATAAAAAAGAGGCATTAACTCCTGGAGGGCGGTAGATTAAAACACAATAAAACGGGCCTGAAGAGCTGATTTTTAAAATCATCAGTTCAAACGATGAAAAAGTTCCATGGCTCACCGTCCGTGTAACGAAGCGACTCTGGTTCACGATGGCCAGACCACCGCGGCGGCCTGTCAATCTTGGAGGACAGGAGAAGGTACAATTTGGTGGACAAAGTTCAATTAAGGAGGTAAATTCCTCACTTCTCTGCCAAGTCTCAACAAGAAGTAAAAAGTCCAGCCCTGCGGTGATGAATAAATCATTCAAAAAGAATGATTTATTTGAGATGGAATGTGCGTTTAGCAACGCCAGTTGAATGGGCTCTGTAACAGCAGCAGTCTCGCCAGGAATGGGGGCCGGTGAAATCTGACGTAGGCACTCACTACTTGCAGGGGATTTCCTGGCTCGAAGCAGGGGGAAGTCCGGCTGGCACGGTAGAACAGGAAAAACAGTCCGGAGAAATGATGGCGTCACTCAGGGCACACCGGGGGCCAGGATCCAGGAAAGAGACCAGCTGCAGAATTAGGAGAAGACAAGGTGGTGCAAGCAAGACGGCGAAGCCGAGCAAGCCTTCTGGATCTCACCGCGGCACCTGCACATCTTCCCCGAGGTTTGGATCGCTTTTTGCTGGTATAACCACAGCGGGGATCCCAGGTACCAACGGGAAGTTGCAAACACAGAGACTGGTGGAAGAATCTTCCTTCCTGATTATGATAGCCGAAACCCACCATGGAAGATCAAATATCCAACAGCACTTGGCGATCATAAACAATGGCTGATTGCACATGATCCAAGCACAATAACACAACCAAAAACAGGACAACCAAACACGACAACAAGCGGAGACGACCAGCAGCCAGAAACACTGATGGCGCGGCCATTTTCCTAAGCTATTATTAAAGCTTCACTCAAAACTGGAATTGTATCACCCCTGCTCAAAACTGCTTCAGTCCTGAAGAAGCCTGTATTGGACCCCAATGACCTGAGCAATGACTGACAGATCTCCAACCTTCATTTCCTGAGTAAAATCCTCTTCACCATCTACATGCTCCCCCTTGGTCAGATCATCCGCCGCCAAGGCCTGCAGTTCCACCGGTATGCTGGCGACACCCAGCTGCAGCACAACATGTCACCATCTGCTCAGCTCCCTCCACAGTCCCTCGCCAAGTGCCTCCGTGAACTGAAAACCTGGATGACCACAAACCTTCTCAAATTAAACAGCAATGAAACAGAGCTCTTGGTTGTGGCTCCCAAGACACTGCTCCAGAAGGATGAGGATGTTTTTACACACGGACATCTGTCTCTTTGAAAGCACGCAACCTGGGTACCACTCTACCCTGTCCTTTGAGTCACACATTAAATCTGACACAAAATCTGCCTTTCATCACCCCCCGTTGGACTACTGCAATGGAGTCCTGTTCAGGGTCCCAAAGAAAGACCTTGACAGGCTCCAGTTTGTTCACAACTCAGCTGCCAAGGTTCTAACCCATATTAAGCCTTGCCAGCACATCACCCCACACTATTCACTCATCTACACTGGTTACAGGTCAAGTACCGCATCACCTACAAAATACTCCTGCTTGTAGCTCCAAAACCTTGCCTCACACTGGATATCAGACCTCCTCCATCAGCATACCCCATCACGGTCCTCTGACTCTGGTCTCCTCTCCGTTCCTTGCAACAACATACAAACCTTTAGTGATACAATCTTCACCCTCTGGAACTCTCTCCCAATGGAGATTTGCCATGCTACTTCTTGGACACCTTCAAGTACAGTATCTCACAAGAGTACACCCCTCACATTTTGGTAAATATTCTATCTTTTCATGAGACAACACTAAAGATATGACACTTTGATACAATGTAGTCAGTGTGCAGCTTGTATAACAGTGTAAATTTGCTGTCCCCTCAAAATAACTCAACACACAGCCATTAATGTCTAAACTGCTGGCAACAAAAGTGAGCACACCCCAAAGTGAAAATGTCCAAATTGTGCCCAATTAGCCATTTTCCCTCCCCAGTGTCATGTGATTTGTTAGTGTTATAAGGTCTCAGGTGTGAATGGGGAGCAGGTGTGTTAAATTTGGTGTTATCACTCTCACACTCTCTCATACTGGTCACTGGAAGTTCAAC
Organism: Pholidichthys leucotaenia; assembly: GCA_020510985.1. Lineage (NCBI taxonomy): Eukaryota > Metazoa > Chordata > Actinopteri > Cichliformes > Pholidichthyidae > Pholidichthys > Pholidichthys leucotaenia. The sequence goes on along the minus strand of CM035836.1, from coordinate 405,915,966 downwards.
ATGGCACCTCATGACAAAGAATTCTCTGGGAATCTGAAAAAAAGACTTGTTGCTCTACATAAAGCTGACCTAGGCTATAAGAAGATTGCCAACACCCTGAAACTGAGCTGCAGCATGGTGGCCAAGACCATACAGTAGTTTAACAGGACAGGCTCCACTCAGAACAGGCCTTGCCATGGTCGACCAAAGAAGTTGAGTGCACATGCTCAGCGTCATATCCAGAGGCTGTCTTTTGAAAATAGATGTATGAGTGCTGCCAGCATTGCTGCAGAGGTTGAAGCGGTGGGGGGTCAGCCTGTCAGTGCTCAGACCATACACCACACACTGCATCAAACTGGTCTGCATGGCTGTCATCCCAGAAGGAAGCCCCTTTTAAAGATGATGCACAAGAAAGCCTGCAAACAGTTTACTGAAGACAAGCAGACTAAGGACATGGATTACTGGAACCATGTCCTGTGGTCTGATGAAACCAAGATAAATTTATTTGATTCAGATGGTGTCAAGCGTATGTGGTGGCAACCAAGTGAGGAGTACAAAGACAAGTGTGTCTTGCCTACAGTCAAGCATGGTGGTGGAAGTGTCATGGTTTGTGGCTGCATGAGTGCTGCCGGCACTGGGGAGCTACAGTTCATTGAGGGAACCATGAATGCCAACATGTACTATGACATACTGAAGCAGAGCATGATTGGAAACTGGGCCGCAGGGCAGTATTCCAACATGATAACCACCCCAAACACACCTCCACTGCCTTGCTAAAGAAACTGAGGGTAAAGGTAATGGACTGGCCAAGCATGTCTCCAGACTTAAACCCTATTGAGCATCTGTGGGGCATCCTCAAACGGAAGGTGGAGGAGCACAAGGTCTCCAACACCATGATGTCATCCTGAAGGAGTGCAAGAGGATTCTAGTGGCAAACTGTGAAGCTCTAGTGAACTCCATGCCCAAGAGAGTTAAGGCAGTGCTGGAAAATAATGGTGGCCATACAAAATATTGACACTATGGGCACAATTTGGACATTTTCACTAGAGGTGTACTCACTTTTGTTGCAAGCAGTTTAGACATTAATGGCTGTGTGTTGTTATTTTGAAGGGACAGCAAATTTACACTGTTATACAAGCTATACACTGACTACTTTACATTGTATCAAAGTGTCATATCTTCAGTGTTGTCCCATGAAAAGATATAATAAAATATTTACAAAAATGTGAGGGGTGTACTCACTATTGTGAGATACTGTATACTTTAAAAAGACAATTCACTCAAGTCTTTGACAGCTAATCTTTTGCTGTGTTCTGTCTTAATTGCTCTGTAAAGCATCCTTGAGTCTCTTGAAAGGCGCTATATAAATTCAAGTTATTATTATTACTGTCACAGGACCGACACACAGAGATGAACACACACCCTCAGACTTGTAATTCAGAATCACCAATTAACCTCACATTCATGCCTTTGAATCTCCTCACTGTGAGGTGACAAGGCAACCATGTAACATCAGCATATTCCAATACGACTTCTCAGAGTTAATGAAAGAAGAAAAAATCAAAGCATATAAAGTCTGATATTTACTGCATAAAAACAGTAACTTTAAACAAAACCAATTCTGAACACTTGAAGGCTGACACAGTTCTCGACAGGTCTAAAACAGAAACACACTTTGCTTTAAATAAAGGGTATTTGTGAATGAATGATTTTGAAGAAACAATAACAGAATAGTAATGCACATGGTCACTTTAAGTGTAAAAGACAAAAAGGCAAGAACATTTTTACCATAAGATGCAACATTTGTGCTCCGAAACTGACACATATGCGATGTTTAACCTTGACACTGAGCACAACCTGGATGCAGATCCACTTGAGGATCATTGTGCGTTACTTTAGTGACCACCTGGTCTATTGTCCAGGAAGGGTACCGATTTTCTCAACTGTAGACGGACGGATGGATGGATGGTGGCTGCAGCACCGTGGCAAAAGCTCATTTCACCTTTACCAGAATGACCTCAAAAAAGTTTCATTACATGAACTCTTGATACAACTCACTCACTCACAAATATGGAAAAGGTGAGCACCTACGCATGTTTTCAAGCCACACTAACTAACTAACTAACTAACTAACCTGCACTTATATAGCGCTTTTTCTAGTCACAAAGACCACTCAAAGCGCTTTCATTAATACTAACCCTCTATTCAAGGGCCTATAGGAAACAAATATCTAGGGACAATTTAGAACAGCCAATTAACCTAACATGCATGTTTTTGGCATGTGGGAGGAAACCGGAGAAATCCCGGAGTAAACCCACGCAACACGGGGAGAACATGCAAACTCCACACAGATCACTGTTGGTCGGGGGCTGGGATCGAACCCACGATCCCACGATCCCCACAATCCCCCGGCCAAGGGTAAACTGTGCTGCCGCAGTGCTAACCACTGCGCCACCGTGCAGCCCACAATAATGCAGATTATTGTGCAGCACACAATAATCAGTTTTACCTTACCACAAAGCAATACTTCCCATTAAAATATCAACATAAGATTTGGACTTAGATCACAAAATAGTTTTGGTACTATTTAATTGAGTCATTTAGACTATGGTTATTACTCATTACTTCACCTCTCATCATTCTGCTATAGGTTTTTAAATTGAGGAAGTAATCATTAGAAACAGCTTAAAGCTATCTTTGTGTCTAGGTGCTTAGCAGCTTACTTTTGAAATATAGCGACAGGTCACAATCACTACTCTCAAGCAGTGAAATACTGGGAATATCACCGCATACTGAGCTTCAGAGAAAACCTTGGTTTAGATTGCTGGGAGCATTAATTAAGCACTTTAGTTCTAAAATGACATCAAGTGCAAGGCAAAATTTGAGAGATGACTCTAATGCTGATGAAAAAGTGCTGCAGCATTGGTGCATAACAGATTTACATAATTACTTTATAATCATTTGCACAGGTATCAAGAATAGGGTGCTGGTAACTGAGTCGCTACAGTACAGTGTATTAAAGGGAAACCTGAAATGGAGTTTCCCTTCACAAGGCACTTAAACATATTGTACAAAAAAGGTTTAAAATAATATAGGTAAGAATGTTGGTCCAAATTTAGCAGTAATAATAACTGACAAAAAAACCCAAAAAACCACAGGTGAGAAATCCCTGAGAAAGTAACACAGCAAGAGGTTTAGAAGTAGAAACTTGACAACTTGGGGATTTTGTACTTCTTAATAGTTTCAGTCCCCTCCATAGATCACTACCTTATCGTGGTGGAGGGGTTTGAGTGCCTGTATGATCCCAGGAGCTATGCTGTCAGGGGCAACTTGCCCCTGGTAGGGTCTCCCAAGGCAAACTGGTCCTGAGTGAAAGGCCAGACTAAGAGCAATCCAGAGGATCTCCACGAAAAATGTTACATCAAGGACCCAGTGTACCCAAAGGAGGCACATGGGTCCGACTCACCACCTCCAGGAGGGATCATGGAGCTATGTGAACCAGGCAGAAGTCTGGGCTACTCTGCCTGGACTGATGTCCCTGTCACCTGGATCCCCGGATAAGCACTAGAAGATGAATGGATGGATGGATAATACTTTCAGTTAGTAACATTTATCCCCACCCAGTTACTTCTGTTTCTCCTGATTGGAAAAAACTGAATATACTTGTATTGCACCAACATATTTACTATTTTATATCTTTTAATATTTGCTTCTCCTGACAGCCTGCTGGCAATCAGCCAACAGTGCCCACTGCTGGTGACCATCACAACATGTGACAAGGCACTGCATTCAAAAATTCCTGGAGGCAGACAGGACACTCCCACCAAAATCTAACCAATTGCTGCTTGATCCATTACCAACCTCTCCTGAAAATGTCTATATAATTTGGGGGCTAATTAGTTTTTAAGATATGTGAACAGTTCCAATATAGCAAACCTCTTTCTTTGGCTATTAATTTGAAAATGCTATACATATCTAACCTTTCATTCACCTAAAAAGGACATTTAGTCCCATTTTAGGCATATAGATTTATTTAGGTACAATGCTAGGAAAGCTAGGTAGTCTGTTCCTTGCCTTAAACCCTTCAAACATGTAATAATATATATAAAAATAAATATATTACAAAGATCAGGTTGACCCTACAACAAATAACTGAGCCCTAAAACATTAGTGCTGTAGTCAAGATCTTGTCATTAAAAGTGTCTCCCAAGACTAAGACAAGACCAGAAAAGACCAAGACTATAAGGGGTCAGGACCAAGTCCAGACCGACATACACAGTGTTCTTGGCTTCTTAACCTGTTGAACTCTGTTCAACTTCCCTAAAAACGCCTAAAAATAACATGCCCAAAGTAAATCAAAAGCTGTTCTTCAACCCTTTGCAGCATCTTCATGGGGTTAGTCTCATTTAAAAGAAGACACTCTGAATTTTTTGGCAAAACAGTCATAATCTCTCTAAGTGCTCCTGCCACTGAGTAACAAGAAAGTTCGCCTGGGTATTTTTTTTTAGATACAAATGCTTGCAAATAACATACAGTTGTCAGATACTGGCTGGAAAACACAACAGAAATGTAGAACCAAGTTTTCAAGCTCAGGTCAAAATTTTGTAAAAATACCACAAAAAATGAATATATTACACAGCTTTTTTCTCAGGTTGTAACAAGGCTGTGTCTGTACTGGAAGACAGGAAATACAGCTTCTTTTTTTTTCCAGTGCGCACTGAGACGCACTAAGATGCAGAGACGTGACCGCCCGTGGAATTCACAGAGTTCAAGGGGTTAAAATCTTGGTCTTTCTATACTCTGGTCACGGACTGGTCTTGACTACAACATTACCTTCTATCATCTGCTTCTACATTTAACTCACCTCACAGTTTGCATGTAAATAAGTAACACACAGAGCAAATAGAGAACATGTGATAGGTGAAAAAATAATTTCATACTAAAACTAAGTATTCAACGAGTATGTTGATTCTGCTTCTTAGGTCTGCTTCTGCTTCTTAGGTCTTACGAGAATTTGAGCACCACTTCCTAAGTGCTATCCCGCTGGTGCTTGCCACTATGCACAGCGCCCCTCCAAGGCTCCACCAGGTCGGTGCATGGTTAAAGAAAATGAACTGGAAGATGAATGCCAGCACCACATCCACAGTTCTGACAAGTGCCACAAGGCCAGCCTTCTCAATCTGCAGTGCTTTTGTGAGGAATGTCTGGCCCACAATACCCAGAACAGCTATCAACATCAGCATCCAGCGGTCACGGCCACAAAATGGGATTTTCCATTCCCCGAGTATGGATACTACGATGATGCACTCAATGAAACCGATAACGGCATAGTACCACACAGAGAGGTAGTAGTGGACGCTCTTGCCCATCTTACGAAGAACAACGTAAGTACAGGCAGCTCCAACTGCTCCTGAAAATAAAACAATCAAAGGAAACACACAGTGAATACTTTCTAATAATAATCTATAGGAAAGCAACATTGCTAGTAGTGAACTGACTTAAAACTGGTGGTTTGAGTTTCCTTCATTTGAGCATTTTGTGTCTCATGGCAGGGCCTTGTTAAATCCGCAAATTACTTCTTAATATGACCTCCACCCAAAGAGGTCATGTTTTCTCCTGCATTCATTTGTGTCTTCAAACTTTCATCTGCTTCACATCTCTTGTAGAGCCACATGTGTCACCTGAGACTTACCTCTGAAGACTTTTTAATACCAGGGCTTAAAGAATTGTCAGTCTTTACTTCAATATGAAGACACAACAAATAACAAGAGCACCGCACACGGTACATTATATGTTCATCCATAGCTATTAATGATAGTGTGCAGCTAGCACACCAACAACCGGAAACTCAATTACAAATGCAATATATTGCAGATCTGTAATAAAACTAATAACCATGTAAATGCAAGGACTTTTAGCAAATTAAACAATTTAAAGTGAAACAAATTTAGAGAAAATATTAAAAAAAAAAATCATTTAACCTCCTAGAATATGCACATCTTCAAAACATCTATAAACAATGGGTGAAATGAAAAAGTCCTAGCTTGAAAACTGTAGGAGTTTGCAAGACAACCCATGTACAGTGGATATAAAAAGTCTACACATCCCTGTTCAAATGCCAGGTTTTTGTGATGTAAAAAATGAGACCAAGATAAATCATTTCAAAACTTTTTTCCACCATTGATGTGACCTATAACCTGTACAACCCAATTGAAAAAACTGAAATCTTTTAACAGGAAAAATAAAAAACTTACAATAACCTGGTTGCATAAATATTCACACCCTCCTATAGCTGGGGATGTGGCTGTGTTCAGAATTAACCAGTCACATTCAAACTCATGTTAAATGGGAGTCAGCACATACCTGCTACCATTTAAAGTGCCTCTGATTAACCCCAAATAAAGTTCAGCTAATCCTGGGTTCAATCCCAGCCCCCGACCAAGTGATCTGTGTGGAGTTTGCATGTTCTCCCCGTGTCTGCGTGGGTTTACTCCGGGATTTCTCCGGTTTCCTCCCACATGCCAAAAACATGCAAGTTAGGTTAATTGGCATTAAACTGGGGATTCTAAATTGTCCTTAGGTATGACTGTGAGAGTGAATGGTTGTCTGTCTCTCTGTATTGGCCCTGCGATGGACTGGCGATCCATCCAGGGTGTACCCTGCCTCTCGCCCAAAGACGCTGGGATAGGCTCCAGCCCCCCGGCGACCCGAAAAAGGATTAAGCGGAAGAAGATGAATGAATGAATGTTCTAGTAGGCTTTTCCTGACATTTTTGTAGTCACATCTTACAGCACAAGCTATGGTCCGCAGAGAGCTTCCAAAGCATCAGAGGGATCTCATTGTTCAAAGGTACAAAAGAATTTCCAAGGCATTAAATATATCATGGAACACAGTGAAGACAGTCATCATCAAATGGAGAAAATATGGCACAACAGTGACATTACCAAGTACTGGACGTCCCTCCAAAATTAATGAAAAGATGAGAAGAAAACTGGTCAGGGAGGCTGCCAAGAGGCCAACAGCAACATTGAAGGAGCTGCAGGAATTCCTGGCAAGTACTGGCTGTTTAATACATGTGACAACAATCTCCTGTCTTCTTCATATGTTTGGGCTATGGGGTAGGGTGGCAAGACGGAAGCCTTATCTTACAAAGAAAAACATTCAAGCCATTTGAAATCTCCCAAACGCATGTGGGAAAATACATTATGGTCCGATTAAACCAAGGTTAAACTTTTTGGCCATAATTCTAAAAGGTATATTTGGCACAAACACAACACTGCTCATCACCAAAAGAACACCATACCTACAGTGATGCATGGTGGTGGCAGCATCATGTTTTGGGGCTGTTTTTCTTCAGATGGTACTGGAGCCCTAGTCAATGTGGAGGGAATTATGAACAGTTCCAAATACTAGACAATGCTGGCACAAAACCTTCAGCTTCTACTAGAAAGCTGAAGATGAAGAGGAACTTCATCTTTCAGCATGACAATGACCCAAAGCACACATCCAAATCAACAAAAGAATGGCTTCACCAGAAGAAGATTAAGGTTTTGGAATGGCTCAGCCAGAATCCAGACCTGAATCCGATCGAACATCTGTGGGGTGATCTGAAGAGGGCTGTGCACAGGAGATGCCCTCGCAATGTGACAGATTTGAAGCATTTTTGCAAATAAGAGTGGGCAAATATTGCCACATCAAGATGTGCCACACTGATAGACTCTTACCAAAAAAGACTGAGTGTTGAAAAGCCAAAGGTGCTGTAACAAAGTATTAGTTTAAGGGTGTGCATATTTATGCAAGCAGGTTATTTTAAGTTTTTTATTTTTCCCCTTAAAAGATTTCAGTTTGTTTTTCCAATTGGGTTGTACAGGTTATAGGTCACATTGATGGTGGAAAAAGATTTGAAATGATTTATCTTGGTCTCATTTTTTTACATCACAAAAACCTGGCATTTGAACATGGGTGTGAAGACTTTTTATATCTACTGTATGTACCCTCTATTGAAATAGTATTGAAAAAGTTGTAAAACCTGTAATTTTGACAAAAATGATCCAAAAACAAAATCCTTGTGCATTCAGTTCAGTAAAGTGTTAAAAACACTTATTTCATACATTGCCATGAAAAAGTTTTTTGCCGCCTTCCTGATTTCTTATATTTTTGCATGTTTGTCACACTTAAATGTTTCAGATCAAAGAAATTTTAATAGAAGACAAAGATAACTCAAGTAAATACAAAATGCAGTTTTTAAATGATTTAATTTATTAAGGTACAAAGCTATCCAAACCTACCTGGCCATAAGAGGAAAAGTAATTGCCCCCTACACCTAATAACTGGTTGTGTCACCTTTGACGGCAACAACTGCTATCAAGCATTTGCAATAACTATCAATGAGTCTTTTACATCATTCTTCTTTGCACAATTGTTTTAATTCAGCCACACTGGAGGGCTTGAAGCTTGGTCATGAACTGATGGTCAGACATTCTCCTTCAGGAGTTTCTGGTAGAGAGCAGGATTCATGGTTCCATCAATGGACCTCTTGCACAATGTAGAGTGATGTACTACTTCTGCATTCTGGTCTCAGCAGCTCCAGTTCCTGTTCCATTATATTTTCCCATTCCCTGGTGCTTTCTCGTCAATAAATCAATTTTAATCACTTTCACTTACCATTGTACATACTGGAAATAGTGTGTGGGCAGATTGTTTTTTCTTTTTCTTTATAAAGTTCTTGTTTCACATTTTGATCATTTCTGTAACCATACTTGGCTGTTTAATAGTTCGCCCAGTTAGCTTAGCATAGCACAGCTATCGTATTGTTTGTCTCTTCCATTCCAAATACCACTGCATGGCTGTAATTAGGGCTGTCGCGATAACCGCAATTATGTAATACTACGCTATGGACAAGCCTACCGCAGAGGAAAACGAGCAACCGCAACAACCATGGTGTTCATTTTTTTTGTGTGTGGCTAAATCTCGTTGTTCACTTATGTGCCCCTATTGATTAATAAATAAATCGTTAAATGTTAAGTGCATTTTTATTGCCAACAGCATGTTTACACTCGGTACTGATGGCGGCAGCACCCGGTACTGCAGAAGCTTCCACAGCACGGGTGCTGGCAGCAGCACTGAGTGGGGCACCCTCTCTCCAGACGGACTCCAGCAGGCAGTTAGTGGTGGAAGCATCTGGACTCCTTGGTAAATACAGCTGCGACAGTGATCACTGAAAGGGCACAAAGCTTGTTATTTCCTTCTGAGCAGAATGTCTATGATCCTGACAACTGAGCTCCGACAGCAAAACAACTACTGCGTAGTGCATTGCTTGTTTGAATGTGATTTTTCGGACAGCGGCAAAAATCCAAAAATCACGGAGACAAGAGCCACGCAGGGTCCTGCATGGAGGCTGTCCTGTTTAAATAAGCTGAATGTCACTGCAGTCTCCAGTCCATACATGCCATAGTTGAAATACTGGAGTTCCCGCCACTGCTTTATGAAAATGATTGTGGGTTGTTTTTTTTTTGTTTTTTTTAACAGAATCAGCAGTTCATGCCTAGAAAGATTGGAGCTCCGCACAATTGTCACACATGCACATAAAGCTGAGTGCGGAGCTGCAGCGAGTTTCTCACAGCTTCCACCGTTTGCCACAAAAGTTATGAACCCTGTTTAAATTATGAGACCACAGGGTCCTAAAAACATTTGCAATAATACTGCGGTGTTGAGCTATCCACCGTCACCGCAGGGGAAATTCCTCTACCACAACAGCCCTAGCTGTAATGGACTTGTGCAATGGACATGCATTGTGCAGTCTTTGAACAAGCTCATTCCTGTTCATTTGAGACCATGCAATGTTATTAGGAGTGAGTCAAAAGTTTATTATGAGAATAAACGACACACTAGCAACTAAAAATAAAAGATTGTTAATGAGTCTCAAATTGTGAGTCCAAGTCGAGTCTGAACTCTTTTGAGTACGAGTCAAAGTTGAGTCTGAAGTCCTCAAATATGCACTTAAGTGAAACTCGAATCCGAGTCTCAAACTCGAGTCCCCATCACTGATCATTTATAAACTGCATTTCATGTTAACTCAGGTTATCTTTGTCTAATATTAAAATTTGCTTGATGATCTGAAACATTTAAGTGTATCAAACAGGCAAAAATATAAGAAATCGGGAAGGGGAAAAACACTTTTTTCATGGCACTGCATATTACTGACAAAATATGGTAAGTGCATCACCTGCAAAGGCCGCTATAGTCCCCTTGATGTGGTTAATGTAGTTCCCCTCAATGCCACGAGTATTCTCCCCAAAGAGGAACGGCGGCCGGGCAATGAGGATGACTCCGGTGAGGGTAAAAACAGTAAAGACACAGTCCCAGATAGTACACTTCTCCTTCAGGAAGACCCAGGCCAGGAGGGAGGTGAAGACTGGGTTACTAAGGGGTTGAAGAAAAGAATAAGATTAAACAAGAAGCAAAATTACTTTTTAAAGTTCAAAGAGGATGGAAAGTGTTTGCAGCTCTAGTATAATATCAACTGTACTCTCACCTGAACATGATAACTGTAGCATCTGCTAGCGGCATCTGCTGAACTGCATAGAAAAGCAGGATCATGGCATTGGAGCCAATGAACCCTCTCAGCACCAGATATACACGTTTATCTCTGGGGCCAAGGAAACCTGTCCTGGAGGAGCAGAGATACGAGGATGATGGATGAATGGGTGACTGAATGGATGGATGGCCAGACTGACTGATGGAGGAAGTAATAAACAGGAATTTTAGGAGGGGAAGGAGGGGTAAATTTTGAGTGGCACAGTGGGAGAAGGGATGACAAATCACTCGATGGCTGGAGGAATGGATGGATTTCAGTAATGTGGGGGTGACAGTGATGGATGGGTGCATGCATGGGGTTGTAACAGTGGTGCGAAGCCTGAGTTACAGGTGATGAATCAAAATGAAAATAAAGAGACATGTAGAGGATGAATATATGGAAGGATGAAAAGGTTCAGTGACATTCTTTAGTTGAATTATTAATATTGATCACTCACACCAAGCTGATACCAGATGACTGACACAACTGAGATTTTAATTGTTTTGATAAGCTTTCTCAGACAGTTTTGCTGGTCTTTTTTTAAACTTTAATTTGAAAAAATACCACAGATTATAAAGGGTGACTGACACAGACAAAACTATGACTATAACTACTGTTCCCCTACACTGTACATTCAGTGCAACATCAGTATGAGATACCTGTATGAACTTCGCTGAAACCTACCCTATATATAACCGCCCTGTCATCACATCACCCCTTCAGTTTTGGTGCTCTTCACATCGCTAACTCCTCAGTGGGTCTGGCTCAGGCTAAACGACCTGTGCACCTGCAGCTAGCTAGCTTAATGAGTTGTCTTTTGGTGCTAGCATTGTTAGTTATGGAGCGCTGCAACATGGGTGCTTGGAGGAAGGAAACTGCTACTCCACCATGCTCCAGGGGTTGCGACTTTGACATTTCTGAATGGAACCACCACAAGGCTAATGCTGTTTGCGATCCTTCCAGGTGACAGAAGATATCTTAGGTTTACCTTCAAGGGGGGTGGTTTAAAGACCACATACTCCTGTCCGGGCTCTGAATCGCACCTTCTTTAAATGTGTCATGTGGGTACTTGCACACCTCGACAGCTGGGCCTTCATTTTGAGATTGTACTCACAAGTGGACGAACCTGTGTGACTAGTTTTTTTTTTTTTTTCCTTGCACATCCAGCAGATTGACCCACACTGACCGCACCCATGAGGGGTTCACTCATCCAGCCTACGTCAAACCTTTGTCCAACATGGGCCTTTCCTGCTTGATAGGTGAGGCCATTTCTATCACCTACACTAGCAGAGGCCTTCCTCCACCACAGGGTGTCAGGGCACGCTTTGTGTCACAGCCGTTTGGGCAACGCTGCACATTTTTGTCAAATTTTATTGTTTGAATGTGGTGGCCCACTCCCCCCCCCCCCCCCCCCCCGGCTAATACCTCCCTGCCCCCAGTCCAGTCACATTTCCATTGGTTACTCACTGCGGTGTTACTGTATTGTAGGTGAACATAAGGCTATGGATATTACCACTGTTGCCCTAAGGACAGGAGCTAAGTGCAAAACAACCGTGACCTGCCTTGTGCTGATCTTGATGAAGAGCACCGGGAGACTAAGGAGGGTGGTGTGATGACACAGTAAAACATATGAACTCTAAAACATATCAGAGTCTTAAAATGAAGGTAAAACGGTTGGGTCATAAATACTGTATACTGTATACACTGACCTGCCAACTTCAGTAACAGGCGTGACTCTTGAAGTTTTGTTTTTCTCTCAAAATCTGGGGGTCTTGTAAATTTTCATCTTCATGTGCTGTAAATTTGGTTTTCTTTTTAAACATTTGTGAATTTTTTTGATAAGTTTTCCACTATTCCTCATAAATTTCTGACTTCGAATTCATAAATTTGTGACCTTTCTTGTAAGTGTTTCTCATCCACTTGCCTTTGTTTGGGTCAAAGTCACAGCGATCTATGGGTTATGAAGAAACGAGTCACATGTGACTAAAGGAGACTGAGGCTACCAACCTCTGCCCTAGGGCATTCCCTACATTTTAAAAAAGACTGGATCACAATTCCCAAAGTAAGCAAAAAATGTTGTATTCAAAATACGTGGAACTAACACCTGTGTCCACAGAGTCCTCAGAAAGCTGCTTAAAAAGTCCTTAGATCAACACCAACATTATGGTTACACTGAACACAGTCTATAACAAATTGTGAGAGCACTATTCCAACCTGTTCCCACACTGACTTTGCACTATATTTTTCTATAAATATTGAAGAGAGAATACAAATCTCTCACAATATTTTGACAACTTGAAACTGAAGCTTGGACACTTTCCTGTAAAACTGGATGAAAAAAAGCCACTGGGGTTGCACTCGCTCCATATATTTTGACAGTCACTCAAAACGTATAAACTGTTGGCTTGCAAAAAAGCATTTCTGGAGTGTCTCTGCTGCCCTAATTATGTGACTTACAGCAATGTGTAAATCATGGCCCACTTATTAAAGTTATGCTTACTTGTGATAAATGAGTAATGGTGCAACAAAGAGCATCTGGAAGAAGCAGCGGATGGCACTGATTTCTATGGCGTGGATTTCCTGGATGGTTTTCACCAAGAGAGAAATGACTGAGAAGAAAACTGATGCAAGGAAAGCGTAGAACAAACCGAGGCCCACACATCGCTTTGGTTTCTCTGAGCCTATGTAAAAAAAAAAAGAAAAGAAGGGAGGGTGAGAAACAGTGAGAGCGGTAGACGGTCCATTTTTCAAAATAGATCTTATTTTGTTATGCTTGATAGTGAAGAACAGTGGAGTGAAGTGTCCAGGGTATTATTGAGCACCATGTGGTCGGGGTAATTCATCTGCAAAAACCACAAACAAAGAGTGGTGAAGTGTTTGCCAACCTGGACTATGGAGCAACTAATGTGTGCAGAGACAAAATTTCTACCAAAGGTCACACAGGCAGTTTTCTCTGTACTTACAGTTTCACTCATCATATTCACCATTTGATTTATTACCTTTACAATGGACTTAAGGCAAAGGTTTTATTTGTACACAGTACCATAAATCTGTTGCCAACATTTTGCTTTAAATCACAGATGAAAATGCGTTGAATTCTCTGTAAGTCTGTAAAATAATGATGTGAGCAGAGAAATGTGATTTTTTTTCCAACTTTCTCATCCTCCTTTTTGACAAAAGGACAAATATATACAAAACAAAACTGACAGCAGTGACAGTGAAGTATTTCTCATCCCTTGTTGAGTTTTAAATAGTGTAGTTTCCCTGTATATAAATAAATAAATAGGAAAAAAATGTTATATTTTTTGTTTAAAGGAACTCCTTGTTGAACCAGCTTTTAACAAGTTAAACAAGAGTTATAGCACCAGGTAAAGAATACGTTTCTTAGCTTTTAACACTATCTTACTTGAAACAGGGATACAGTAAAGTTCCAGTGGCACAGTGACTCAGTGTAAAAGTGCACAGTCATCATTCCTCTTTAATGGTGATAAGAACGTTAAGCTGGCTTGCATCAGCTCATTAAACACAGTACCAACAAACCTGGTGATGCATTTCATCCAGTCATAGTAAGAAAATATACTGTAATACAGCCATTAATAGAAATAAACTCATACGTGAAAGACTCAGGCAGTACATATCTCCACCAAGGCTGTGTGACTTGATTAAAATGTGATTAGCATATATCAGCTGACAGAGCATTAAGTTCTCTGCTGATTAGCTTACAATATTATCCTTCATATTAGCAAAAATCTACAAAGAAGCCCTATCTTACAATATGAAAAAAGTCCAAGCAAAATCCAACACTCATTTGGCTATAATTCTAAAATTGTTAGAGATAGATGAAAACTGATGAAACAAGCAAATTCCCAGTATCCCAACTACAGGATAGCAGTAGCTGCAAAGCCCAGGTCTCATGTAGTGGCGAATGCTGATGAATGAAACAATTTTTGGGGTTTCGTTATGGTTTGCAAAAGGTTGCAGAACTGTTTGCAAACACTTTTTAAGGTTGCAAACAGTTTTTCTTTACAAAGGTATTTTTCTGTACAGTTGCAAACGTTCGCACAATAGTTGTGTTGGCAAATGCCCGCAACACGTGTTGCTGAAGTTCTATGTGGTTCGCCAAGTAGTCAACACTGGCAACTGTCGAAGAACCTTTACGGCAAAACTGTGCGCGCCTTTAAAAGCTGTGTGCAAACTGTTTTGCAACCTTTTACAAACCCTGACGAAACCCAACACTCACGATAGTGAACATTCCTCAGGATTCACCGCTCTGTGAGGCAGTAGCTCCATTTTCGCTGAGATTCATCAGAAAAACTGGCAAATCCAAAAATTGCTACGCTCATCAGGATTCACCGCTCTGCGAGATACTGCCCTTAAAATAAAGTTAAAACCGCTGAGTTATTAGCATAGACATTTTTCTTCTAAAGCATGATATTTTTTCATACACTTGATTCCTTTTTTTCATGTAAATTTGTGATTATTTTCTTACGTCAGTGACAGGAAAGCAGCCAGCTGTGTGTGCACACGTGTGCATATGAACACTGCAGTGAGTGGCGCAATGTGGATCCTGTGAGGTCCATGATGTTGTCTTACCTAGATTCTGATGATTCATAAACAGGTCATTTACTATTGTGAATACCAAGTTTAAATCTAACCAGGAAATAATAAGTAACATAACTAATAAGAAAAACATTCTGACTCCGGTAAACTACCAGGCTTTGATTAATGAAACTAGAAGCACTCAGCACTCAGCGAGCACATACCTCTGCCAAGTCTCCTTCCGTCCCTCATGGCTCACCTCCAAAATGTAATGGGTTCGTGTGTAAGCCTAGAGCCACTTCTGGTGAAAATTGCATTAAAGTCTATCCAGTGGTTTCAGAGGATTCTTGCGAACACACTGTGAGAAGATAAGAGCCTTGGTGGAGGTATGCGTTCTTGGATCATTACCAAAATGTTATGGGTTTGTCTCTAGCCCAAGGTGAAAATTTCATCAAAATCCTTCCAGTAGTTTTTGCGTAATCCTGCTAACAGGCAGACGGACAAACAAACAGAGAGACAGACAAACCACCCCGATTACATTACCTCCTTGGCGGAGGTAATAAAGCGTTCCGACATTTATGACATCAGAGTTCAGCTGAAAACAGGAGCTGCGTAACAAATTATGTTAACTGTCAAACTGTGACTGAGTCTTTGCTTATAGGTTACGCATGTTACAGATGAGTAGTACATGCACACAAGTAATTTTTCTACTAAACCGCATCTTATAGTTTTATTATTATTACCTCTGCCAAGGAGGCAACGTAATAAGGATGGTTTGTCTGTCTGTTTGCTTGCTTGTCCATCCATTGGTTTGCTTGTCTGTCTGTTAGCAGGATTACACAAAAACTACTGGATGGATTTTGATGAAATTTTCACCAGAGGTGGCTCTTGGGCCAAGGATGAACCCATTAGATTTTGGTGATGATATGAGAGTGCATAGCTCAGCCAAGAACCTTGTTTGTATTTGTGTAGCAGGATTACACAAAAACTACTGGATGGGCTTTGATGAAATTTTCACCACAGGTGGCTCTTGGGCTACACATGAACCCATTACATTTTGGAGGCGATCCATGAGTGCACACCTCCACCAAGGCTCAATGTTCTAGCAATCGCTTAGCAGGATTACGCAAAAACTACTGGATGGATTTTGACAAAATTTCCACCAGACTTGGCCCTCTGAGCTAAAGACAAACCCATTAGATTTCGAAGGTGATCCATGAACGCATACCTCCACCAAGGCCCTGTCTTGCAATGTATGGAGGGGTGGGGGGGAAGGGAGGAGCAGACAGATGGATGGACAAAGGGAGGGAGGGAAGGAGCCTTGGCAGAGGTGTGCGCTCTCCAGGTGTTTTTCACTTTTAAGTAAATTTCAAGAGAAACTTTTACTTTTACTCAAGCACATCAGTGGTTTTATTTTAACTGAGTCTTTCTCAGATACTCCCCCCCCCCCCGCCTTCACTCTGGAGCAGTCTATGGATCACGTGATGCTGTAAGTCGCTGATAAAGTTAAAGAACTGGACGCGATGATAAACTCGGCATGAATAAAACTTGGCGTGCCCCCCTCCCCTCCCTTTTTTGACGCACGTATAGGCGGGCTAATGGACCGGTTACGAGAATACCCGTTGAATAATAACGTGACTAAGCAGAATGTCAAGGACTGTGCGTTTTAGTGCGAATTTAGTGGCTTTCCCCCCAAAATGAAGTCCGTTAATAGTAGGAAGTGATGACAGGTGAATAGCAGGGGTCACTTCAGTTTACTACCTTGTCGCGCTCTTCCTTCCTCCAGTGCCGGCTCGCTTCTGACGCAAAACGCCGGGGGGCACAGCGCGTTCGCCATCTCGGTGCCTTCCTCCAGCGAACGACCGCTTCGCCTCGCTTCCTCCCTCGGAGCGTCATCGTCGTCCTCCACGTTGTCGTCGTCCCGCGACAAATGGCAGCCAGGTCGCAATGTGATCCTCTCCGCGTCGTCGTGGCAGCCGATGCCGTCATGGCTGTCAACTTTGTGAAACGCTACCGTGGCGTCGGCCGCCACGGATAAAGCCCGGCCGGGTGTAAAGTGGTGGCTCCGGTCCCCCATGGTAAGATGTGGCGGCGGAGCGGCAGCATGCCTCGTTGTGCGCCGCGTTCCTCCTCCGCCGGTGACCGAGGGGATGAGGTTAATGACTAATCTTCGTGGCAGAATAAATACTAAATCCTCTGCTGGTGTTTGCTTTCCCCACAGCGGGGCAGACGTGAACCCGAACCAACTGTGGGAACCTGACCCAGCTGTTCACGCCCACTTCACACGAGGCCGTGAGAGTTTGAAATAGGTTTGAAACAATCGAAGCGCCCCGTTTGAACTGCGCCTTTACAAAATGAATGAATGAATGCCGTCTGTTTAAAGCTGCGAGCGGGGGATCCTGGATGTGGACAAACGCAAATAATGTAGCTGAAGAACAGTATAGGGCACATATGAGTTCTGTGGATTATTCTGTTATCAACAGTGATCATTTTGTCAATAATCATGATGTTTATGCACGTGTGTTTAAATGTTATTCTCTGCAACCTGTGGCTCAGGGACCACGTGTCTGGCTCTTTTGCTCACAACCAATGACTCCTGTGGCTGTGACAAATTTAAAAAATAATTTTACAAAGAAAAAGTCACAAATCAGAAATGTCAAAAAGAAAAAAAAAGTATATTTATCAGAAAAAAATGGCAAATTCGTGTGGAAAAATTCCCAAATTTCAGAAAAAAAAGCAGAAAAAAAATATTTTAAATAAAGTGTTACATTTATGGAAAAAAGTATATTAAAGAGAAAACAACCACAAATTTGCAAGAAAAAGGTCAAAATATATGTGTAAACAGTTGTAAATTTATAGTAAAAGTTGAAAATTTATTAAGTAAATGCTACTCATTTAATGAATGAAAAGAATATAGCGAAAATAATAAGGCAGTGATTTTGTCAGTCGCTGCAGCATGATTGTACTGTACATGTAAGGATCATCACTATAAATTCAAGAAATCTGTCAGTGTGCCATGATCATATGCCTCCTATGATGTCTGCATGATGTCCTATGATGCTCCTATGATGTCAGCGACCATAGGACCATCTACATGATGTCTATATGACGTCACAAACGGTAGCCTATAGGACATCAGATGCCTATGATGTCCTATGATGTCGGCGATCATAGGACCGTCTACATGATGTCTATATGACGTCACAAACGGTAGCCTATAGGACATCAGATGCCTATGATGTCCTATGATGTCGGCGATCATAGGACCATCTACATGATGTCTATATGACGTCACAAACGGTAGCCTATAGGACATCAGATGCCTATGATGTCCTATGATGTCGGCGATCATAGGACCATCTACATGATGTCTATATGACGTCACAAACGGTAGCCTATAGGACATCAGATGCCTATGATGTCCTATGATGTCGGCGATCATAGGACCATCTACATGATGTCTATATGACGTCACAAACGGTAGCCTATAGGACATCAGATACCTATGATGTTCCTATGATGTCGGCGATCATAGGACCGTCTACATGATGTCTATATGACGTCACAAACTGTAGTCTGTAGGACGTCAGATAAACCGTAAGGCTGCTGTTCCTATGATCCACTGGACTCGCTAAAAGTCATATAGACACAGGTAATCAGCACGTCCAAGGACGGATAATTTTTTCACACATCAGGAGTTGTTCAGAACTCCTTATAAGAGCTCCTGATACAAAGATATACAGTGATGATACAGAGTGAAGTACGTGGTGGTAATGCACCTACCTGTAAGCTGGTTGCCAACTGCCAGTCAAATCTAAAAGAAGAAGAAGAGTTGTAACTCCTTACACAAAGATATAGAGTGATGATAATCAAGTCAGTGGCGGTAATGCACGTGTAAGCTGGGTGCCAACCGCCAATCAAAGCTAAAAGATGAAGAAGAACATAACACAGAACAGTAACAAGCAGGAGAACACTGCGAAAACTGAAATCTTAGTATGAAAAAATATCTTAAATCGAGGATGTAATTCTTGTTTTTTGTCTGACATTTTTTCTTATACAGTTTTCTGTAACAAAATTTTACTTGATATAAGATATTTTTTACTTGTTTTAAGCAGTTTTATCTGGTTTTAAGTTAAAAAAAAATTGCCAATGGAGCAAGAAAATTTTCCTTATCACATTGCTTGAAACAAGTAAAAATTTCCTGGAAAAAAATTAGACTTGTTTTAAGCAATTTAATAAGTAAAAATTTCTTGCTCCATTGGCAATTTATTTTTACTTAAAACCAGATAAAATTGCTTAAAACAAGTAAAAAATATCTTATATCAAGTAAAATTTCCTTACAGAAAACTGCACAACAAGAAAAAATATCTTGTCAGCCAAAAAACAAGAATTATATCCTCGATTTAAGATATTTTTTCTTATTAAGATTTCAGTTTTTGCAGTGAAGAAGTAACAAGCAGGGGCAAACAGAGACGGCAGGGCATGGTTACAGAAAACGGGATGGGCGGGGCTGCACAGATAATCACACACAGGGGACCAGAGGGGAGACAAGACCAAGGCAATAATGATAATGACGATAATAATAATAATAATGCTGATAAACTTAAACTAAGAGGAAGACCAATGAAGAAATAAATATGCAAGACAGAATAATAATAACAATAATAGCAACCCAGGATAATAATAATAAGGCCAAATACAGAAAATCCCAACTTAAAGCCAGGATGTGGGCTGGGACCCATGAAGGAATATTACTCTATATATAATTCAAGAAATGTCTGTCTGTCACGATGTCATGATGTCACGATCATAGGACACGCTAAACAATCGTAGGACTTGCTATGAGATCAAAGGCAGGCTGCACTCATGATCATAGGACTCGCTATGACATTATCAAAGGCGGGCATCACAGATCAAAGGCAGGCATCAACGAACGAGTGGTGATATCAAAGATCCAAGGCAGGTTTAAACCATGGTTGCTGTTGCCATGGTAACAGTAACTTTCTACGGCCATGCAGAAATGTTTGCTTATACTTGCTTTCTATGGCCATGCACAGGTATGCACTAGTAATAGTGATTGAGGAAAAATAGTTGCAGTTTTTATGTGGGGGAAAAAAAAAAAATCACAGTTTTACATAGAAAAGGTCCTACATTTCAGAAGAAATAGCAATTTAAATTTAAAAAAAAATACATCGCAGAAAACATTGCTAAGTTTAAGAGAAAACAACCACAGTTTTTTTTCATGCGAAAAGGTCTAATTTATGGGTAAAATTTTTCAAATTTACAATTGAAATTGAATGAATGAAAAATTGCTTATTCAATTGGGGAAAAAAACATCTATTAATGTTGACAGTTTGCACTTATAATTCTGGTGTTTTGCTTTCATTTTAGAGCTCATATATATTTTTAATTATATGTCTCTAACTCCATACAGATTATTTTTGTCCAATAATGGTTCAAATATCCAACCTTATAGACTAAAATTGTTGAAACCCCCCCCCCCCAAAAAACACTTTTAAGACGCATTGTAAAAATTGGCTTTTAAACAACCAAAACTGTACCCGTAACTAGTGGTTGCTCTGCGGCACACACACACACACACACACACACACACACACACACACACACACACACACACACACACACACACACATATGCCCTGTTGTTTGTTGCTGTCAGGTGCTTGGGTCATGTGTGTGTATGCATACACAGCACTTCACTTGTGTCACATTTGAATGTTTTGTTTTGTAGCACTTTAACTCTTGCACTTTAGCATATACACTTTGCACACTTTAATTGCAGTTGTTCTGCTCGTGTATAATTGTTTATTTGTGTGTTTTTGTGACCCGCCGGGGGACTACAGATGCAAATTATCAGTATTGCTAACTCTGGCATACTTACATTTGCATTAATGTTCATTAGTATGTAATGTCCCTTTCAAATAAACATTAAATTAAACTAAAAATAGTAACTGATAAAAAATGATGATGAAAGATAGTAAAAGAAAGGGTATTATTTCAGAGTTTTATAACTCATTGACACTATCTTCAAGTGAAAATTCACTGAAAAGATTAAACTACTGGAAAGAAGATCTGCAAATTGAAATTTCAGAGGAACAATGGGAATTGGCTTGTACAGAAGCTCAAACCAAATCAATAAATGCACGCCTTAAATTGATACATTTCAAATGGTTAATGCGGATGTATGTTACACCGGAGGAGTTAAATAGATATAACAAAAATATACCAGATACATGCACAAAATGCATGGAAAGTAAAGGAAACCTATTTCATTGTTTATGGGAATGTAGATTAATAAGAATGTTTTGGGAAGAGGTGAGGGTAACAATTGAAAAAATAATCTCAAAACAAATCATATTGAATCCTAAACTGTTTTTGTTGGGTCTGTACCCAGAAAAGCATAATTTCAATAAAAGTGAAAGAACATTCATAGACCTCAGTTTGCTTAATGCCAAAAAATGTATTGCACTATTATGGAAAAAGACTCATAGACCAGATGTGACTCAGTGGTTAAGACAGATGTTAACAAACCTTCCATTAGAAAGAATAACATATATACTGAAATCAAAGGAAATTGTGTTTGAGAATATATGGAGACCTTTTATTGATTATGTAAAAAATTTAAACATAACTCTTGAAGAAGAAGGTGAATGATGTGTGTGGACCTTGTAAATTCCAAACTGGTGAACATAATATGTATACTTATGTATTGGATTGTCTAGACTAAACAGAGGAGCATTGTTGAAGACTTGATTTTGTTGGTGGTTGTTGGTGTTTTTAGTGCATTTTTTTTTTTGTAGTACTTTAGTGTTAGTGTTTGATTGTTTGTATCATGTTTGTTAAAAAAAAAAAAAAAAGGTTCAATAAAGATATTGTGGAAAAAAAAATAGTAACTGATTAAACCTGCTGGATATAATACATTTATTAATGCGGCTGAAAAATTATTTTTAAAAATTTTAACTGTTCCACAAGGCTGCCCCTTGTTCCTAAATGTATAGAGTGAATAAACTTTTAAAAACAAGGCCTCATTTTTATTTAGCATTTTATTACCACTGTACATAAAATACAACAAGAAAGATGACAAAAGAATGGCTAATATCCTCAAGACAGCCACAAATATGTCTACTCTGTTTTGTAGTGCAAGTATGTTACAGTTTTGTCCCATTTTTCAAAAACTATATCTACACTTCCAGCTATCTAAGAAAAATAAAACACTGATTGTGGTCCCCTCTATTTATAAAAAGTAATATCATAAATTACATAGCATTGTAGAAACGTAAACATTTTATTTGGCAAATTGTTGTCAGTGAAGTTGTTACTTGTTATCAATCTATAGTTTCTTTTATCGCCAGGTAAGAGAGGTGTGTTAAAGCACAGGTAACACATGCAGCACAGTGGTTGGCTTTTAGTCACACAGTAAAAACAACAATAGGGTTTGTAAAAAAAAAATGGGAAACAGTGCAGGGTGGCACAGTGGGATGCTTCCAGCATGTTATTCATCAGAAATCAACCCATTAAATGTCTTCTTCAGCTTCACAGGACAAAGAACATTGATTTTCACAGTTTCTCACAGTCTTTTGAGTTTGATTTTCATTCAGTAAGGTATACTTCTTTAGAAAAAACTTTACCCAGATTGGATTGCTGCCAGAAAACCTGATACTTTTCTTTTGTTAAACGTTCATTTTTAAGCTAGCCTACATTCAGAAGGGGTAAACACACTGCTGCTGCAGTTATACTGTCATCAAACTAAAGAAAAAATTCAAGTACATTTGTTACAATTTCTAACTTTTACAAGGTATCTATTTAGATTTACATGTGAGTGATGTGATATACATGTAGGGAATCCCAATCTATTTGCAGCACTAGAGACCAAAACTAAGTAAACAAAAAACTAACAAATAAATGCAGCACTTAAAAACACACTTACACAACTATCTATTTTACTGTGGAATTAATTTAGCTGAAATCCCTTGTATATGTAACAATGACATGAACATTACACTTTCCTCCTACTAATAACTATTTAGCAATCCTACAAAAGAAATGAAACAAATTGTTCAACAACATGAGGTCATTCCACATCAACTGATCAAATTCCTCTGCTCAACCATCTCAGATTTCCCTGAAAAAAATTCCAGAGGATACACACATCTCCTAATAGGAAAAATAAATACATTTTAATTATTTATATGGTATCATTTTTTGGAGAAGCCAGTCATTTAAGCTATAACCTTCAATTTTCTCAGTGCAAATATTTGCTATGTTGACTTGAGGAATATGAACTTTCAAAAATGCCATTCAGTGTTAACAGAGAATTCTGGAAAGCCCATTTTGAAAGAGTGGGTTGATATTTATAAAATCTGATATTTGATTCATATAACATAGCTTGCCATGACGTGTACTCTGCCTCTGTCTATGAAATTGCCTAAATTAGGTGAATCAGGTGAGCTTGAAAATGTAACAAAAAACTATTTTCATGCAACTTCAGTGTGATATTCCCCTATGAATTGACACCATCCACCAATTTAAAATTGACCTTTCAAGAACGACTCGATCTCTGTTATTAACATATTCCAAATATGCTATAGTGTTCTGCCTCAGTTTCCCAAAAGTGTATTTTTGAAAAATTCCCATTTTTGTATATAAGTATATATTTTAACACTTGTAAGATTCACAGCTTAGTGCAACAGTCATGCATCCCTGTGCATTCATGAATTAAAAGATTTAACTGGAAAAGCGTTGTTGAAACTAGGTTAAGAAGAGAGGTGACAATCAAGTAATATAGTTTCATGTCAAGAAAGACTTCCACAGATGCAATGTTTGCTTTGAGAGTGTTGATGGAGAAGTATAGAGAAGGTCAGAAGGAGTTGCACTGTGTCTTTGTGGATCTAGAGAAAGCATATGATAGGGTGTCAAGAGAGGAAGTGTGTTATTGTGTGAGGAAGTCAGGAGTGACAGAGAAGTATGTGAGAGTGGTGCAGGACATGTATAATGACAGTGAGACAGTGATGAGGTGTGCTGTAGGAGTGACAGATGGGTCCAAGGTGGGAGTGGGGTTACATCAGGGATCGGCCCCTTCTTGTTTGCTATGGTGATGGACAGGCTGACAGACAAGGTCAGGCAGGAGTCTTCGTGAACCATGATGTTCGCAGATGACATTGTGATTGGTAATTAGGGCTGCATGATTATGGCCAAAATGGTGATGGTGATTATTTTGCTCAATATTGAAATCATGATTATTAATCACGATTATTTATTAACTTACGAAAAACACAGATTACATAAGTCATTTTTTTATAGCCTGTGGCCAAAGCACTAAAGCCTCATCCATTTATTTAGAGAAGCTGCCTTCTTCTTCTTCTTTTAGATTTGATTGGCGGTTGGCAACCAGTTTACAGGTGCATTACCACCACTGACTTGATTATTATCACTCTATATCTTTGTATAAGTTCTTTTAAGGAGTTCTGAACAACTCCTTATGTGTGAAAAAATTATCCGTCCTTGGACTGTGTCCAGGAGCTGGGACTTCATTGCCTTGATGACATAAGATCCACTGTCTGTTATGCAGACTAGTCCCTCCTCCTGCGTGCTCCAAGATGATTGCGCTTCCCTCAGTCTGTGGGCTATAGCTTCTCTTGTGGGAAAAACAAAGTCTGCAAGCATCGACTCTTCATTTTAAAATCTCCATCAATGTAGTGAATTGTCAGGGACAGGTACGGCTCTGTTATTCTGCTTGACCATAGGTCAGTCGTAGTTGCAAAATACTCGACAGTTGTGACATCCATCTGTATTTTTCATACAGTGCAGGTAATGCAACTTTGGAGAATCACGTGGGCATTACGTATTTCTTGTCCAGTGTTTTGACCATGTTTCTGAAGCCTTTGTTGCTCATACAGTATTTATTGGACACATGTCTTTGGCCAAATAAAATGCTGTTGCATCAGCTACTTAAGCGTGTCTTTGGGAGGCGGATGGATACAGTGAAGCTCTGTGCAGGGTTGATACTATGGTTGATTGGGTCAGCACCGGACACAGACTATGATTTAGTGAAGTGACGTTCACTTTAGCCTTCATGCATTTATCGTACTTGTGTTTGTGGTGTTTTTTTCAGGTGGCTGAATAAGTTAGTTGTGTTGCCCTGCGGTGCAGACACAGCTCTCTGGCATTCTTTGTGTATAATTTCTATTTAGTCAGCATCACTTGCCCTGAATCCAAAACACATCCAGACAATGGATGATGATCCTTTTTTTAAACTTTGCTTATTGGTTAGTTTTTCAATATAATCCACATTTGAACCAAGTCACAACATGTAATACAACATACTAAAATGTAAAATTTTGACATGTGATGATGTTACACTTGAAAAAAGTATGCAGAAAACCATTAAACCAGAAAAGAAACAAAACCCACACAGTAAACTTTCTGAACATAATCCCCCCCCCCAAAAAAAACATCCCAAAAAACCCTATTTTCAAATAAATTAAAAAAAAAATGTCCAAAAAGTATAAATATACGTAAGTATAAATATTATATTCAGCCAGCACACCAAACAGAGTTGGAAAAAAAGGAGACTAAGAGTAGCCACCTCAACCGCGCTTTATCCAAGAGAGGCAGTGGAAAAGAGAAGAAAAACTAGCTCAAACTGTCAGACAGGGATGGACAAGAAGTCTGTGTTCTCCGTCAGGTCAAAAAAAGGCCCCCATATATTCCAGAACTTGTCCGAAGAATTCCTGAGAGAGAATCTAATCTTCTCCAATTTAAGAAAATAAAGTGAATCTTTAATCCAATGAGTGTGTGATGGAGGCATTGGAGATTTCCATTTAATTACAATTAGCCTCCTAACCAGGAGAGTCTTACAGGCTAGAGTGTCCCGTTTGGCAGCTGACAGAGAAGACAAAGCGGGGAAAACACCAAACAAGGCATCCAAGAGGATCCAGTTGGATGTCTACCTTCAGGATCTTAGATAGTGAGGCAGAAAGTTCTGTCCAGTAAGTATATAGGGAGGGGCAGAGCCAGAACATATGTATTAAACTGGCTTGGGCTTGCTGACAGCGATCACAAAGAGGTGAAACATTTTCAAACATCTTGGAAAGGCGAACTTTAGTGAGGTAGATACGATGCACTCTTAAAATGTATGAGGTTGTGTCTGGCACAAATGGATGATTTATGGACACGCATCAACATCTCTGACCAAACTGAAGGGGTTATTGACGTACCCAAGTCTTCCTCCCAGCAGGCTTTTAAAAAATGTATAGGTTCCATGCACAGCAGGTTGGTGTGGTTATAAAATAATGAGATTGCACCTTTTAATGAGGAGAGTGGTTCAAAAAAAAAGAATCTAAGGCCGTAGTTTCGGGAAGATTGGGAAATGTAGGAAAAACATTACTTATGAAACTTTGGACCTGTAAATATCTAAAAAAGTGGGTCTTGGGCAGAGAGAATTTCTCAGAAAGTTGTTGGAAGGATGCAGAAATGTTATTTAGATATGTCTTTAATTGTGTTAATGCCTTGGTTTGACCACAAGGTGAATGCCCCATCTATTAAGGAAGGAGAAAAAACATGGTTGGCCGTTAAAGAAGCAAGGGTAGAAAAGGACTGCAAACCAAAATAGCATTTAAACTGAGCCCAGATCCATAAGGATGATTTAACAATCACATTTTTAGTGTAGGGAGAGGAGTTACTATTGAGAGAAGCATGTAACAATGCCTTAAAGGATACAGGATAGGCAGAATTTACTTCAATCACAAACCAAGGGCGTGGTGAGTCGTTGTCATTTGATTATTGATTGATTATTAACTGATTATTATTATGATTATTGAAGCCAATAATTTAGTGTTCTAATATTAGCAGCCCAATAGTAAAAGTTAAAATTGGGCAGAGCCATCCCCCCAAATGCTTGGGCCTTCATACGTATTGTTTACGTAGCATGGGAACTTTTCCATTCCAAATAAATCCTAAGATGGGGCTATCTACTTTACGGAAAAAGGATGCAGGAAGGAACAGGGGTATACATTGAAATAAATATATAAAGCAGGGAAGAATGTTCATTTTGACACAGTTCATGCATGCCACAAAGGATAAATTAAGCAGAGACCAACGCTCACAATCCTCCTGGATTTTTAATGAAAGGGGGGCAAAATTAGCTTTATAGAGATCATCAAATTTTAAAGTGGCTTGTACATCAACGTAAGTAAAACTGTGGTTGGAAACTTTAAAAGGAAAGGCCGGTAACAGATACTCAATAGCTGCCTTATTAATAGGAAAAATTATACTCTTATTCAGATTAGGCTTATATCCAGATATTCAACCAAACGTCTGAAAAATAGTGAGAGCAGCTGGAACAGAGGACGGTAAATTTGAAACGAATAAAAGAAGGTCATCTGCATAAAGGGAAACCTTAATTTCAACCCCGTTCTGAGAAATGCCCGAGATCTGCAAATTAGGTCGGAGTGTTATTGCTAGGGGCTCAATTGCAACTGCATAAAGTAAGGGACTTAATGGACAGCCCTGCTGAGCTGAGCGAGAGAGGTGAAAATAGTCAGATTGAGTACTATTGGTTCTAACAGAGGCCGACGGGGAGGAATACAGTAATTTAATCCATGATACGAAATCAGTCTTAAAGCCCAATTTACCTCAAGTGTTAAACAGGAAGTTCCTCTCTAATCTATCAAACGCCTTCTCGGCATCTAAAGAAATTAAAGCTTCATGAGTATCTGTTGTGTGAGTGTTATACAGTAGGGCAAAAAAGTATTTAGTCAGCCACCAGTTGTGCAAGTTCTCCCACTTAAAAGATGAGAGAGGTCTAATTGTATCCTGAATATGTTTTCGTAAACAGCTAAAATAACAAAACTTGTGTCACTGTCCAAATATTTTTGGGCCTATCTGTAACAAAGTATTGAGATGAACTTTTGTTATTGACCAAATACTTATTTTACCGAGGAATTTACCAATTAATTCATTAAAAATCCTTCAATGTGATTTTCTGGATTTTTTTTTCTCATTTTGTCTCTCATAGTTGAGGTATACCTATGATGAAAATTGGAGACCTCTCTCATCTTTTAAGTGGGAGAACTTGCACAATTGGTGGCTGACTAAATACTTTTTTTCCCCACTGTAAATATTAACCCCTTGCACTCTGGTCAATTTCCCTAAAAACGCCAAAAAATAACGTACCCAAAGTAAATCAAAAGCTGTTCTTCAACCCTTTGCAGCATCTTCATGGGGTTAGTCTCATTTAAAAGAAAACACTTTGAATTTTTTGGCAAAACAGTCATAATCTCTCTAAGTGTTCCTGCCACTGAGTAACAGTCATCTAAACATACTGAACTTGAAGAAAATAAATTTGGCCTGGGTGTTTTTTTGGATACAAATGCTTGCAAATAACACACAGCTGTCAGATACTGGCTGGAAAATGCAACAGAAATGTAGAACCAAGTGTTATCCAGCTGAGGTCAAAATTTTGTAGCAATACCACAAAAAATGAATATATTACACAGCTTTTTTCTTAGGTTGTTCCCAGGCGTTTTGGAACTGTGCCAAATTGTGCCAAATGGCACAGTTTGGAAAAACGTCTGTAACTTTTGAATGATTCAATATAGAAGCTTCATCTTGGGCTCTAATGAAAGGTGAAGGGCCGTGTGTGTGTGTGTGTGGGGGGGGGGGTTATTTATTCATTCATGAATGAATGAATGAATGAACAAACAAGCCCCCACACACAAAGAAGCATGCCACGTAAAAAATGTGTGGCTTTTTTTTACAAGAAAAAAATAACCTACAGTGCAATAAAAATTATACTAAAATATCTGTAATGTAGACGATAACAACTCCCCCCCCCCCGCTACAGAGGACGGACATCGTCCATCGACACATGACGGGCGCCGCGGTCTACTACGCACAGTTGTACTAAAATATCTGCAATAATATCTGCAATCCGCTACAGAAGAGTAGCGGTGGGGGGGGGGGGTCCAGACGCGGTGCACGGACTGGACACGGTCCGTGTGCCGTCCGGACCGGACCGGAGCCGTCATGTTGCGATAACGCACAGTTGTAATTTACCGATCGGTCAAAAGTCATTTGGATTACAATTTTCAGGGATAAAGAATAATTTAGCTTATAACACTTACCTGTCCACAACAGCAGTGTCACTGGCGAACTTCTCTTCCTCATTGTCAGACGAACATGACGCTGGTCCGCTTGTTACGGACTCGTGGTTCTGGTCACGCGACCTGGTCAAACCATAATTCCATTATTGCGGTTTTGCGCTTCCATGATTGCGGTTTTGGTGAACGATTTTTCAAAACAAATAAGAACAGTAGTAAGAAAAAAAGACTGGCGAACACCTGTGTGTCACCCAGCCTTACACAAAACAGCTTTCGAACTTCTGTGCTTCAATTGGCTGGCTGTATTCGCAGCCGTTGGTAGGCGGGTCCTTCTTGCTAGGTTTTTAGTCATTGGTTCTTCAAGGTTTCAGAAACCCAATTCAAGGCTCTTATTAGTCGAATGAGAGGTTAATCACATCTAAACCAATCAAAGCACTCCTTTGGCTTTCTGTTCGCGGCTGTGTCTGTAGTGGAAGAACAGAAATGCAGCTTTTTTTTTAGTGCGCTCTAGGACGCAGCGCCCTCGTGCACCCTCGTGCGCTCTAGGACGCAGAGACATGTCCGCCCGCAGTACACCGGAGTGCAAGAGGTTAAACAAGCGTCTGAGATTAAAGAAAGTGTCTATTTTTAATAAATCCAGTTTGGTCAGGTAATATAATAAATGGAAGAACAGGTTCTAGACATAGTGCCAGAGGCTTAGATAATATCTTAAAGTCTATATTCAGAAGACTAATGGGGCGATATGACGAGCAAAGTAGAGGGTCCTTGCCTTTTTTAAGAAGCACTGAAATGGAAGCCTGATTAAGAGTTTGTGGAAGATGGCCAAGGCGAAAAGATTCATTAAACATGTCTAGTAGCAAAGGCCCCGGATGATGATCCTTTCGAGGCACGAGCTCCTCACTTCTACGTGTTGCCGTACTGTCGCCTTCTACTCCTGACATCTGGTTTGTGTTTCATCATCACACCAGTCCGCTATTGAAAACTTAACCGCTACAGGGTGCGCTCGCTTGTCAGTTCTGCAGCTTAATGTTGCCCTAGCATGCGTTTGCCCCCTGGTGGTTGGCTGGCTGTTGGTTGAGAAAATGCTTGATTTGATATGCAGCAGAGCTTGAATTTTAAATGTTAATATCGCCAATGATCACGTTAATTTAATCATGGCAGCCAAAATCGTGATCATGATCAAAATTTGATCAATTGTGTAGGCCTGTCTGTCGTGAGAGTAAGGGAGCAGGTGGAAGAGAACCGGGAGAGATGAAAGAATGCAGTGGAGAGAAGAGGAAAGCCAGTAGAAACAAGACAGAATATATGTGTGTGAATGAGAAGGAGGCAGGTGTAATGTAAAGATGCAAGGAGTAGAGTTAGAGAAGGGAGATGAGTTTAAATACCTGGGGTCAACCATTTAAAGCACTGGAAGGTGCACAAGAGAGATGAAAAAGAGAGTGCAGGCAGGATAGAGTGGGTTGAGATAAGTGTCAGGGGTGATTTGTGACAGAAGGATAGCAGCCAAACTGAAAGGGAAGATTTACAAGACGGTAGTGAGACCTGCTATGATATATGTTTGGAGACGGTGGCACTGACAAAAAGACAGGAGGCGGAGCTGGAGGTGGCAGAGTTGAAGATGCTAAAATTCTCATTGGGAGTGACTGAGGCTGAGATGGTTTGGACATATGCAAAGGAGGGGTAGTGGATATATTGGACAAAGGGTGTTGAAGATGGATTTGCCAGGCAGTAGGAAAACAGGAAAACCACAGAGAAGATTCATAGATGTAGTGAAGGAGGACATGGAGAGGGTTGGTGTTACAGAGGAGGATGCAGGGATAGGGTGAGATGGAGCCAGATGATCCACTGTGGTGACCCTAAAGGGAGCAGCTGAAAGAAGAATTTAACTGGGAATATTGGATGCGAAGTAACAAAAGCTTCATTTGATGTTAATACTAAAGTCAGCACTGCAAAAGGCACCCTGACCAGTAAAGAGGGGTGCCTCGTAAAGGCTCTACGAGGCACAAATTTATCCTGACTACTTTTCAGTTCACACACATTAATGATTTATAGAGGGATTTTGTCATAACCCCCCCCCCCCCCCATGCGCCCTTCCATTGCACACAGTGGGGAGAAGGAAGAATGAAGATTTAAACGCTAGAGTTCACCACACACACATTTATTGACTGCCAGTGTACAGATACAGAAGAACAAGTGAATTGTGAATATGAATATGGCTGCGCTCAGGAGTGCAGGGAAGACAGCGAGTAGCTCAACAAACTTGGGGGAAACGTAAACTGGGCACAGCCTAAGTGTAGCAAACGTGCTGCGGAAAGGAAACGCTGCCAGAAGCAAAGCGAAATACTACCGGGGAAGAAATGCTTCTGGTTCAGCGTAGCGGCAACCACAAAGAAATGCTAACAATTTACTCACAAGTTGGAGCAGTCCCAGAAAGTCCAGTTCTCCAGGCGAGCGCAAACAAAAGTCCTTCCTGACGTGACGATCACCCCGTGGAGAGCAGGAGTGACTCGTTCAGTGGCCCAATGGCGTTTAAGAGCTGCTTAAATCCAAACGCCACTGGTCACACAAATTGGGAACACCTGAGGTGCGGGAAAGATAATTACCGGGCTGGGACACCTGGTGGAATCATGGAGAGCGAGGGGGCATGGTAGGACCGACAGACTGTTAGCAGTGTGGGAAAAAGATCAGAGGCTGACTAACAGCTGCCAGTCAGGCAGTGGCTGAAATGATGGAAAGAATACACAAAATGCACATAAACAGTAAAGCCAAAACCCACAAAGAGATCAGGGCCGAGCCAGGGGAAAAAAAGCCGGCTCGGCTCATGACAGATTTGATAAAAACTGTGACCTTGACAGCTGTTTTTCCACATTCATCCCAAAAATAGTTTTTTTGTTTTGTTTTTATGAGAAAACTTGCTATTAAAAAGTGTGTGTACCACCTGGAATTGTTTTAGGGAAATAAGAACTGGTTGAGAGGTGATTTTTTTTTTTTATTTATCATGGATGACCATATAGGAGTGTATTCATGTCTTATCACACCTGTAAGGTAGATTGGTAGACAGTAGCAGTGACTTCACAGCTAGTTTTACCTGAAGGGGAATAGCAGTTTTGCTAATGGAAAACAAGACATTTCCAAATAGCAAGGACTCAAGAGGAAACTACAAAAAACATTGACAAACTGTAGCAGGTTGCCAAACATTAGGCTTCAGATTCACAGTATCTGTGGGAGTCCTCCTGAAATGAACTCACTGTGGAGGGAAAAAAACAATCGCTTAATTTCAGCCCAAGCTAATCTAAATTTGTTGAATGGTAGTGAAAATCCTTTTTTTCAGCTATGGTGGAAATCCATCTGTGAATTCCAATAGGCCAGATAGGCTCAACAAAATCACAGAAGGAAGCATCTGAATGGCAGAAAGTCCCAGATTGACTTAATCACTCAAATCAATCATGAGATGCTCATATATCTGAGTTTTCCCCTTGAAGCTGGACGCAAACAGGAACACCCGGTTGTCAATGGAAACCAGAGAAAATCCTCGAGGAGCCTGAATATTCAGTGCCTGTGACGGGACAAACTGGCCCCTCTTGGTGTCCCATTGGTAGACCTGCGTCAGTGAGTAATCACTGCCCAAGATGGCATACTGCCAGTTGCCGGTGGAGACAGGCTGGAACACCATAGAGCCGCGGGAAGGAAACGTCTGGACCTCCTTGAACATGGCGCCATCCCAGCGCATCACCTTGGAGTCCCCGATGAATCTTGTCAAGCATATAAACAGATCACCTTTGAAAAGGACAGACATTCATTGGGCTGCTTAGTTTACACACTCCACTTCTAAATCTGGACCTGAAACAGAAACGCTTACAAAAACAGATTATATAATTCTGAAACAACCCACCTTTTGTTGTGTCTAGGTATTTGGAGGAAATATTAGCTGTTTTTTTTTAAATGCACCTATATTGTTTACTTTATATTCATATATTCTGCATTTTACTTTGTGGCTACAGTTTTGCAGTCTGCTCCTGAGGGAGTCAGGCTGACACAAATGTACTGTACTTTGTGAGAAAAAGATTAGATGATACTCTGGGAATGGTGATTTGTGTTTATCAACGAAGCTGAAAGTTTTTATCTGCTTGTTATGGGAAAACAAAGATTTCCCCATAACTCCATAAGTGTACTGTCTGCTATGAGTCTCATGGCAGTTTCTTTCGATCAATGGTGGAGTGAGTGGGTACTTTACTATTGTTCATAGTAGGGGTGCACAGTATTGGATTTTTTTTTAATCTGTTTTTTGCAGATAACAGACATGCCAGTATTTTGAAAATAGTTTTTCCAATGCTGATACTGATATATGCACATATTTTTTACATCTCCTTTGTCTCACAATGATGAATAACTGGCATATAAAGACACATTCCCCAAGGAAACTAAGACTACTACTTCAACTTAATATGAAAATACATGTTATTTTTTTTTTTTGCAGCGTGCAACAGAACTGTAAATTTTCTCCTTTGCCAATGGCCAACTTATTATTTTTGATTGTTTCGATATCAGCTGATTGTTTTGCTATCTGCTAAGAAATCTGCATTATATATATTAAAACAAAATTGAACTGAAATACTTGAAAATGATGCAGTCACAGATGTTTTCTGAATTTTCTGCTGTATTGTACTGTTATCTGTTTCAGGGCAAAATCAATGCCACATAACTGGGACACACCGATATCTTATTTGCTGATAGCCGATATCAGTCAATAAGGTAAATATCTGCTGATACCGATGTTAGGCCAAAATATCGGTGCATCTCTAGTTCATAGTACAGGGATATCTTATAACTGTGTGTACGCATTTCCAAAAAGTACACAACCACCCATGTGCAGTCCATGAAAGATCATGCAGACAGGTCAGAAGGTCGGTTAAATAATTGTTTGTGTTTGGACTATATCACTATAGCACTTTTTGGTTTCAATTGCAGCCATGGACAAAATTGTTGGTACTCCTCTGTTAATGAAAGAAAAACCCACAATGGTCACAGAAATAACTTGAATCTGACAAAAGTGGTAATAAATAAAAATTCTATGAAAATTAACCAATGAAAATCAGACAGTACTTTTGAATTGTGGTTCAACAGAATTACTTTAAAAAACAAACTCGTGAAACAGGCCTGGACAAAAATGATGGTACCCCTAGAAAAGATTGAAAATAATGTGACCATAGGGACATGTTCAACAAGATGTGTCCTCTAATTAACATCACAGGTGTCTACAAACTTGTAATCAGTCAGTCGGCCTATTTAAAGGATGACAAGTAGTCACTGTGCTGTTTGGTGACATGGTGTGTACCACACTAAACATGGACCAGAGGAAGCAAAGGAGAGAATTGTCTCAGGAGATTAGAAAGAAAATTATAGACAAGCATGTTAAAGGTAAAGGCTATAAGACCATCTCCAAGCAGCTTGATGTTCCTGTGACTACAGTTGCACATATTATTCAGAAATTTAAAATCCACGGGACTGTAGCCAACCTCCCTGGACGTGGCCACAGGAGGAGACGGATAATACGAATGGTAACAAAAGAGCCCAGAACAACCTCTAAACACATTCATGGTGAGCTCCAAGGTCAAGGTACATTAGTGTCAGATCGCACCATCCGTCGTTGTTTGAGCCAAAGTGAACTTCATGGGAGACGACCAAGGAGGACACCACTGTTGAAAACAAATCATAAAAAGCCAGACTGGAATTTGCCAAACTGCATGTTGACAAGCCACAAAGCTTCTGGGAGAATGTCCTATGGACAGACGAGACAAAACTGGAACTTTTTGGCAAGGCACATCAGCTCTATGTTCACAGACGCAAAAATGAAGCATACCAAGAAAAGAACAGTGCCCCTACTGTGAAACATGGAGGAGGTTCTGTTATGTTCTGGGGCTGCTTTGCTGCATCTGGCACAGGGTGTCTTGAATCTGCGCAGGGTACAATGAAATCTCAAGACCATCTAGAGAGAAATGTGCTGCCCAGTGTTAGACAGCTTGGTCTCAGTCACAGGTCATGAGTCCTGCAACAGGATAATGACCCAAAACACACAGCTAAAGACACCCAAGAACTCAGAACTCAGAAAAGATTTATTGCCAAGTACATTAACAGATTCTGATAACATACGAGGGATTTGACTTGACACAGAAAATGAACCTGCATTTCCGGTGACGCGGCGGCATCTGAAACGCGCCTGCCAACAGAAGGGTACAGGTGGCATAAGAATAATACAATAGGAAGGAGCAAAAAAATCATTGATTTCAGAATAGTGGTCACATATGATCAATATTATGATTACAAAGAAAAAAAAAATGAATGACTAAGAATGGCTAAGAGCGAAACATTGAACTATTCTGAAGTGGCCATCTGTGAGCCCTGATCTAAATCCTATTGAACATCTGTGGAAGGAGCTGAAACATGCCGTCTGGAGAAGGCACCCTTCAAACCTGAGACAACTGGAGCAGTTTGCTCATGAGGAGTGGGCCAAAATACCTGCTGAGAGGTGCAGAAGTCTCATTGACAGTTACAGAAATCATTTGATTACAGTGATTGCCTCAAAAGGTTGTGCAACAAAATATTAAGTTAACCCCTTGCACTCTGGTCAATTTTCCTAAAAACGCCAAAAAATAATGTGCCCAAAGTAAATCGAAAGCTGTTCTTCAACCCTTTGCAGCATCTTCAGGGGGTTGGTCTCATTTAAAAGAAAACACTTTGAATTTTTTGGCAAAACAGTTATAATCTCTCTAAGTGCTCCAGCCACTGAGTTACAGTCATCTAAACATACTGAACTTGAAGAAAATAAATTTGGCCTGGGTGTTTTTTTTGAATACAAATGCTTGCAAATAACACACAGCTTCAGATCCGGGCTGGAAAATGCAACAGAAATGCAGAACCAAATGTTATCCAGCTGAGGTCCAAATTTTGTAACAATACCACAAAAAATGAATATATTACACAGCTTTTTCCTCAGGCTGTTCCCGGGTGTTTTGGAACTGTGCCAAATTGTGCCAAATGGCACAGTTTGGAAAAACGTCTGTAACTTTTGAATGATTCGATGTAGAAGCTTCATTTTGGGCTCTAATGAAAGGTCACATTCAGGGCCGTGTCTGTGTGTGTGTGTGGGGGGGGGGTTGTCCCCCCCCCTCGCTACAGAGGACGGAGATCAGCCATCGCTACATGACGGATTAGCCTCATGTGGGATGTGGGACAGCGGCTCAGTCACCGCGGCTTCCCCCCCCCCCCGCCCCGCTACAGAAGAATAGTCAGGAATAAAGAATAATTTAGCTTATAACACCTTACCTCTTCACAGCAGCGTCCTGGCGAACTTCTCTTCCCCATTGTCAGACGAACGCAACGCTGGTCCGCTCGTGGTTCTGGTCTCGCGACCCGATCAAAACATAATTCCATTATTGCGGTTTTGTGCTTCCATGATTGCGGTTTTTGGCGAACGATTTTTCAAAACAAATAACAGTAGTAATTAAAAAAAGACTGGCGAAGGCGTGTGTGTCATTCAGCCTTCGTCGTCAGCCTCCGTCGGTCTATGATCATGGAAGAAATCATAACGTCTCATAACGTCTAATCCCTTTTTGATCCGCTCCAGCAGTCAGTCTTCACCCAGCCTTAAAAAAACAGCTCGCGAACTTCTCTGCTTCAATTGGCTCACTGCATTCACAGCAGGCGGGTCCTTCTGGTTAGGTTTTCAGTCATTGGTTCTTTAAGGTTTCAGAAACCCAATTCAAGGCTCTTATTAGTCGAATGAGAGGTCAATCAGATGAACTAATCTGTTCGCGGCTGTGTCTGCAGCTTTTATTTTCAGTGCGCGCTTGGACGCCACTACATCACCATCACCACCTACATCACCCTCTGCACCATGCGTCCTAGAGTGCACGAGAGCGCCCTCGTGCGCTCTCGTGCGCTCTAGGACGCAGAGACTTGCCCGTCCACGGTACAACGGAGCGCAAGAGGTTAAGGGTACCATCATTTTTGTCCAGGCCTTTTTCATGAGTTTGTTTTTTAAAATAATTCTGTTGAACCACAATTCAAAAGCATTGTCTGATTTTCATTGGTTAATTTTCATAGAAGTTTTATTTATTACCACTTTTGTCAGATTCAAGTTATTTCTGTGACCATTGTGGGTTTTTCTTTCATTAACAGAGGGATACCAACAATTTTGTCCACATGTGTAGAAGATTTTAAGAAAATGAAAACAATACATTTCCTTATCCCTATGATGAAAAATGTTGGCACTGGTTGGACACCAATGGTTGCAATTTATAAACTAGTTTTTAATAGAAAATGGGTCATATAGGAAGAAAATCAGCCATAGCATGTAAATCGTGTCCTATCAAAGCATACCAGTTGTACAGCAAAATTCAAGACAATTCTGTGTACATTACTGGGCTTATTCTGAAAGAAATGCTGTGAAATAACCTGAAGTGAAAAAACACTCAGTATTTGGCAATATTGGATTATTATCTCACTAAAAAAATGAATGAATCTGTTAATTTTGTTTCCTTTGTTTAAATGAGTTCTCTTTATTTGAACCAGACACTGTGTTAGGCCATGTTTATATATCTGAAACATAAATTTTCTCTACCAGCCAGATGTCTTTGGTAAGACTTTAATCCCTGTATGCACACAAAAGCTGTAATAAATCCCTAAAAGATGACAGCTTCCTTGGAAATCAATTTCAATGACATAATTAAACAGTCACAAATTACTGAGCCGTCTCTTATAATTTTTCACAATTTAACACTTATGATTAAAAGCTGGATTTTATGGCCGGGACGTTGCCTTTTATTTCTTCCACATTGCTGACATCTCAAGCAATAAGGAAATAAAGCTTGATAAATTGCAGATAAGAGTGTGACTCATAAATGTTTTTATTAATTACATCAAAGTAAGATGCCAGTCCACTATTAAACATATGGCATGATAACAGTAGCTGATTTTAGTCGTCAGATCTGAACATTTGCATCTAGGCCAAAATTGCATCATGGACAAAATTGTTGGTACCCCTCTGTTAATGAAAGAAAAACCCACAATGGTCACAGAAATAACTTGAATCTGACAAAAGTGGTAATAAATAAAAATTCTATGAAAACTAACCAATGAAAATCAGACAATGCTTTTGAATTGTAGTTCAACAGAATTATTTTAACAAACAAACTCATGAAACAGGCCCGGACAAAAATGATGGCACACTTAACTTAATATTTTGTTGCACAACCTTTTGAGGCAATCACTGCAATCAAACAATTTCTGTAACTGTCAATGAGACTTCTGCACCTCTCAGCAGGTATTCTGGCCCACTCCTCATAAGCAAACTGCTCCAGTTGTCTCAGGTTTGAAGGGTGCCTTCTCCAGACGGCATGTTTCAGCTCCTTCCACAGATGTTCAATAGGATTTACATCAGGGCTCATAGAAGGCCACTTTAGAATAGTCCAATATTTCGCTCTTAGCCATTCTTGGGTGTTTTTAGCTGTGTGTTTTGGGTCATTATCCTGTTGCAAGACCCATGACCTGCGACTGAGACCAAGCTGTCTGACACTGGGCAGCACATTTCTCTCTAGAATACCTTGATAGTCTTGAGATTTCATTGTACCCTGCGCAGATTCAAGACACCCTGTGCCAGATGCAGCAAAGCAGCCCCAGAACATAACAGAACCTCCTCCATGTTTCACAGTAGGGACACTGTTCTTTTCTTGGTATGCTTCATTTTTGCGTCTGTGAACATAGAGCTGATGTGCCTTGCCAAAAAATTCCAGTTTTGTCTCGTCTGTCCATAGGACATTCTCCCAGAAGCTTTGTGGCTTGTCAACATGCAGTTTGGCAAATTCCAGTCTGGCTTTTTTATGATTTGTTTTCAACAGTGGTGTCCTCCTTGGTCATCTCCCATGAAGTCCACTTTAGCTCAAACAACGACGGATGGTACGATCTGACACTGATGTACCTTGACCTTGGAGCTCACCATGAATGTGTTTAGAGGTTGTTCTGGGCTCTTTTGTTACCATTCGTATTATCCGTCTCCTCCTGCGGCCACATCCAGGGAGGTTGGCTACAGTCCCATCCATCCATCCATCCGTCCATCCATCCATCTTCTACCGCTTAATCCTTTCGGGTCGCGGGGGGGCTGGAGCCTATCCCAGCATCTTTGGGCGAGAGGCAGGGTACACCCTGGACAGATCGCCAGTCCATCGCAGGGCGGCTACAGTCCCGTGGATCTTAAATTTCTGAATAATATGTGCAACTGTAGTCACAGGAACATCAAGCTGCTTGGAGATGGTCTTACAGCCTTTACCTTTAACATGCTTGTCTATAATTTTCTTTTTAATCTCCTGAGACAACTCTCTCCTTTGCTTCCTCTGGTCCATGTTCAGTGTGGTACACACCATGTCAACAAACAGCACAGTGACTACTTGTCACCCTTTAAATAGGCCAACTGACTGATTACAAGTTTGTAGACACCTGTGATGTTAATTAGAGGACACATCTTGTTGAACATGTCCCTATGGTCACTTTATTTTCATTCTTTTCTAGGGGTACCATCATTTTTGTCCAGGCCTGTTTCATGAGTTTGTTTTTTAAAGTAATTCTGTTGAACCACAATTCAAAAACATTGTCTGATTTTCATTGGTTAATTTTCATAGAATTTTTATTTATTACCACTTTTGTCAGATTCAAGTTTTTTCTGTGACCATTGTGGGTTTTTCTTTCATTAACAGAGGGGCACCAACAATTTTGTCCACGGCTGTATCAGGGCAAAATACCACATGCTTGCTTTTACTGCGAGTTAGTCCACGTGCTGTACGTACATCTCACCTTTTACTCGAAAGTGTTTGATAGAGAAGACGTCCTCCATGTCTGGTATGTCAGTCCTGCGGTCAAACTGTTTCAGACTCCTGTTCCACTGGTACACAACCGGTCTCTGGGAGCTGCTTGACAGAATCAGGTGGGCTTTGTTGGAGATCTCTAGATATTCTACGTCTGTGTCCCTGTACCACGGGTGGAGGGACTGGTGGGAGTAGAAGCCATTGCCGTTCCATTTATACAGCGTTGTGGAGCCAGCCTGGGAGAAGAATATGTTGAATCACAAAATTGTAACAATAGAAAACAAACACACTGCAACAGAAATCAAGCACCAGACTGCAAACTTCGTATCTAGCCAAACACAATTGTGCATGTGTCTGCACACATGCCTTTGGTGCTCAGGCATATGTGAGAACATATGTGAACATTTGGCAATGAACGGCTAATCAGCAGGAGCAGACACAGATGGGAGGGACTGGCTGACATGATGGGCAGAGCAGTTCACAGGAGCATGATCCATGCCCTGCAGGGACAGAACACCTCCACAATATCTTTGTTTTAGATTCTGCTGCTTTAAAAAAAAACAAAAACAAAAAACAAAACTATATTTATGGCACTGCACTTTTAGGCTACCTGTCATTAAAAAGTGTATTACTATTTTAGCTTGTTTCTCTTTCTCTTTAATTTATTTTTTAGTTTGCTTTTAAATTCTTATGTTTTTCTTTTGCAACTTGCTGTGATGCTTTAATGTTTTATGTAAAGCACTTTGAATTGTCTTGTACATGAAAAGTGCTACACAAATAAACTTGCCTTGCTACAAAGAGAAAATTCCTAACCTTGGAGCTGTCAGCGATGACAAAGAAGGACTCTCCTTCGATCATGAAGGTCTCTATGTCGTTGGGCTTGCGGATTTTCAGGATGTCGATGTCCTGTATCTTGATGAACTTGTTGGCAGATGTGTCCCGTTTGTAAATGTGTGAGCCCCCAAACAGTTGAGCCACAATGACAAAGAGGTGGTTGTCAATCACCATGGGCTTGCAGACAACAGTGGAAGTGCCTTATTAATAAAGAGAGGGCACAGTGAAAATATTATTCATATTACACAGATAAATGTCAGTAAGAGAGCAGTAGATGGTCTAATAACAGCACTGCTTTTATCTATCTTAAATAGTCTCTAACAATATTAATGTAGCTAGATTTAGTTTTATACACAGTATTGCACAGTTCTGTGGCAGATGTACAATAATATTATTACATGATGTGCTGTAGTAAATCATCCCATAAGTACTGTTAATGGCAAAAAATGTTGCTAACTAATTTCTGCTATTAATTCTCAAATATGGTTCTTGCACCACTCGAGCAGTCATTGGGTAAATGTGAGGGTTTGTTAGATGATTAAATATGTTTCTCTAAGTTTCCTGGTATTATTCTTTGATTCTGACATGAACAGCTTTTAAATCAAGTGAAGATTAAGAAGGAAATCTAGATTTGACTAATAACACAACTGCTTCAGTCTTTAATTCTTTGCATTTACCTTAAATATTCAACTATGATTTTGTACAAAACTCAAGTAACACCCAAACATAATATAATCAATACAGGGCAACACTAACACTTCCTTAGAGATGATCTTTAACTCATTTTGTGTATAATCTGTCTGAATAGCGCATGTTTCTATGAAACTAAATAACAAGGTCATGGTATTGTAATCCAATACTATGACCATATGTACCCATCCATATTGTTTGGTTTTGGACAGTTTTTCTAAGCTTTTCTCTTTATCATGTCAATAAAACTGGGTAGCTCTCCACCAATGATATCTCTGCATTAGGGGCCGGTTGGGCTGGGCCCCACCAGACGCCACTGTAGAGCAGTCCATGCACAGTTAGTAAAGTTGCATTTTCAACACATGTTTTCATTCACAATTAACAAATAATATTATGCATTTATTACGTATGATGATAACAGCGCTGTCATATTGTCCAAATCTTGACATATTTCTTGCATCAAAGTCAGGATTTCTGGTAAATGCTGCTGTTTCATTGCATATGGGGCCAGCCCTTAAATGCCTGCGATGGGTTAAAACTGCACCACCTGCTGTCTGTATTGCCCTTTGGGGCCAGAGAATCCTGGCCCCATAGCCAATCAAAAGATACTCATGGATTTGACATACATCAGTACTAAAGCACTAGAGTTAAGGTCTGTTCACTTCAACAGACCACTTTTTTTTTTTACAGCAATGGCAGATCATGGAGTGCACAATAGTTCCGGGACGTTACATTAACAACAAGCACTAATATCGCCATAGAGTTACAGTGGAATGGACCGCTTCTGCTTGGACTCAAATGGGTATGAGTACTCGTATGTTTTTTGAGTATTTCCCACTGGATTACTAAATTTAGGCAACATTAATAAATAAAATACTAAGCTAGGATTCTGTGTAAAGTTGGCAACATTACATTAACCACCACCAGTTTACAATTTGTAATTCTGTTAATGCCATTTCTTTCAAAAGTTGTGAAATTATTAAAAAGAGCTTTTAATTTTTCTCTTAAGGTGGAGATAATTAAATATTAATTAAAGATAAAAAAAACTGGCCAGTAACAGAGACAGGAGGTGTGTAATGTGAGGATATCTATTTTGGAGCTAGTACAGGTACATCTCAAAAAATTAGAATATCACAAAACAGTTCAATATTTTTTGTCACTCATTTCAGAAAGTGAAACCCATATATTATATAGATTCATTACACAGAGAGTGATATATTTCAAGTGTTTATTTTTTTTAAATTTTGATGATTATGGCTTACAGCCCTTGAAAACCCCAAATTCAGTTTCTCAAAAAATTAGATTATATAAAATTCCATCCATCCATCCATCCATCTTCTACCGCTTTTCCGGAGGTCCGGGTCGCGGAGGCAGCAGTTCAAGCAGAGAAGCCCAGACGTCCCTCTCCCCAGCCACCTGCTCCAGCTCTTCAGAGGGGATACCAAGGCGTTCCCAGACCAGCTGGGAGACATAGTCTCTCCACCGAGTCCTGGGTCTGCCCCGGGGTCTCCTCCCAGTGGGACGTACCTGAAACACCTCAAGTGGGAGGCGTCCAGGAGGCATCCTAATCAGATGCCCATACCACCTCAACTGACTCCTTTCAATGTGGAGGAGCAGCGGTTCTACTCTGAGCCTCTCCCGGATGACTGAGCTCCTCACCCTATCTCTGAGGGTGAGTCCAGCAATCCTACGGAGAAAGCTCATTTCAGCCGCTTGTATCCGTGATCTCGTTCTTTCGGTCATTACCCAAAGCTCGTGACCATAGGTGAGAGTAGGAACGTAGATTGACTGGTAAATCGACAGCTTTGCCTTAGAACTAAGCTCCCTCTTCACCACAACAGACCGGTACAACGTCCGCATCACTGCAGATGCTGCTCCAATCCGTCTGTATATAAAATTAATTTAAAAAAATAGTTTTTTAATAGAAATGTTGGCCGACTGAAAAGTATGTCCATGTACACACTCAATACTTGGTCAGGGCTCCTTTTGGATTAATTACTGTATCAATGTGGCGTGGCATGGAGGTGATCACCCTGTGGCACTGCTGAAATGTTATGGAGGCCCACGTTACTTTGATAGTGACTTTCAGCTCGTCTGCATTGTTGGGTCTGGTGTCTCTCATCTTCCTCTTGACAATACTCCATAGATTCTCTATGGGGTTTAGGTCAGGAGAGTTTGCTGGCCAATCAAACACAGTGATGCCATGGTCATTAAACCAGGTTTTGATACATTTGGCAGTGTGTGTGTGTGTGTGTGTGTGGGGGGGGGTACCAAGTCCTGCTGGAAAATGAAATCAGCTTCTCCATAAAGCTTGTCAGCAGAGGGAAGCATGAAATGCTCTAAAATTTCCTGGTAGACGACTGCACTGACTTTGGTCTTGATAAAACACAACTGTCTTAGGTATGACTGTGAGAGTGAATGGTTGT
This sequence comes from Pholidichthys leucotaenia, assembly GCA_020510985.1. Classification (NCBI taxonomy): domain Eukaryota; kingdom Metazoa; phylum Chordata; class Actinopteri; order Cichliformes; family Pholidichthyidae; genus Pholidichthys; species Pholidichthys leucotaenia. Next base: position 405,871,947 of record CM035836.1, on the reverse strand, counting down.
CTGTCTCTTTGTGTTGGCCCTGCGATGGACTGGCGATCTGTCCAGGGTGTACCCTGTCTCTCGCCCAAAGATGCTGGGATAGGCTCCAGTCCCCTCGCGGTCCGAAAAGGATTAAGCGGAAGAAGATGAATGACTGAATGAAAACACAGTGGACCAACACCAGCAGATGACCTCTGTTCAGATAAAAGTACGTTTTGCATTTCATTTGGAAATCAAAGTCCTAGAGTCTGGAGAAAGAGTGGAGAGGCACAAAATCTAAGTTGCTTGAGGTTTAGTGTGAAGTTTCCACAGTCAGTGATGATTTGAGGAACCATGCCATCTGCTGATGTTGGTCCACTGTGTTTTATCAAGACCAAAGTCACTGCAGTCGTCTACCAGGAAATTTTAGAGCACTTCATGCTTCCCTCTGCTGACAAGCTTTATGGAGAAGCTGATTTCATTTTCCAGCAGGACTTGGCACCCCCCCACGCTGCCAAAAGTATCAAAACCTGGTTTAATGGCCATGGCATCACTGTGTTTGATTGGCCAGCAAACTCTCCTGACCTAAACCCCATAGAGAATCTATGGAGTATTGTCAAGAGGAAGATGAGAGACATCAGATCCAACAATGCAGACGAGCTGAAAGTCACTATCAAAGCAACCTGGACCTTCATAACACCTCAGCAGTGCCACAGGCTGATCAGCTCCATGCCACGCCACATTGATACAGTAATTAATCCAAAAGGAGCCCTGACCAAGTATTGAGTGTGTACATGGACATACTTTTCAGTCGGCCAACATTTCTATTAAAAAACTATTTTTTAAAATTAATTTTATGTAATATTCTAATTTTTTGAGAAACTGAATTTGGGGTTTTCATGGGCTGTAAGCCATAATCATCAAAATTAAGATAAATAAACACTTGAAATATTTCACTCTCTGTGTAATGAATCTATATGGGTTTCATGTTCTGAGATGAGTGACAAAAAACATTGAACTTTTTCGTGATATTCTAATTTTTTGAGATGTACCTGTATAATAAAGCCAAATTTATAAATGAAAGCAGAAATGAAAACATAATTTATGGAGTGGTGTTTGTAAATGTTGTGATTCTGTTGCTATTTATATAATCAAAAATTGCTTCAGATAAATTAGTGTAATTATTGAGAGGTAAACAGTAACATGTGCTTTTCTCACTTTTTATTTGAGGAGGATTTTAAGTGTTTATTGTGCCCCACCAGACTTTCTGTGCCAGAGACGCCGCTGCTTGCCACTCTCTGGTCATCTGTTTGTCATACACGGGCAGCCAATCGGAATAAAGTAAAAAGTGGCCTCAAAATGAATACCTTGTAAGTAACTGATGAATCATTTGAACAGCTATTTAGGTGGAGTCAAAAAATAAAGATATAGACGTACCCTTCAGAATTGCATATTGTCATTTGATGTGAAAACCTTTGGAAAGAATTACTCCCCTTCACTGATGCTCTCTGCTTGTTTTGTAACTTACTTTGAATGGTGTCATGTGTTCTGAAGGTCATCTCAACATGATCCCACTCCAGGAAATTGCATGTCCCAGCAAAGGGCTGAGCAAACACAACATACTGTTCATTACCAAAGCTGAAGGCCTCCACTGAAATGGACTCAAACTTCAGCGACTGGTAGGAGGCAAACTCTGCAAGATGTGATAAAACAGTAAATGGAAGCCATGGGAGAAGCTTAACAAGAGACCTTTTGTCAGAGGTAAGAAGAAGATACCTGCTGTAATACAATCAAAAGAGTCTGGCTGCAGGTCATTGATTTTCTTCCCCTGCTGAATAGGTGGGCCACTGCAGTGGATCTGGTCCAGGGTGGCATTGGTGTGGTGCATCCACTCCACTAACCACTTGAGCTTGCAGTCACAAATCAGGTTGTTTCCTCGCAGATCCCTGCATGCACAAACGGATCGCGGATCGATGTAAACACATCACATCACTTATGCAGTGTCTACGATGTGTTTTTAAGCACAGCCTTGTTATTTCCAGTCACAGTTCGGTCTCTGCCCTCTGTCTCTCCTGGCTGCACTTGGGCTCCCTGCCAACGGACTCACACTGAGCATCCTATCTCCTGAGTGGTCTTTGCTTATCACTCTGAAATGGCTATTAAGCGTGGAGAGTACTGAATCCACGCATGCAGGCATTGCTCTAGTTGATAGTGACAGCTGATTGTGACCAAAGCCGTGATTCTGTTCTTTTTTTTTCCTGTAATTGACTTGTTTACGGTGTACCCTGACATTCTAGCATCCTAAGGCTTTCCCTTTCCAAAGATTTTTATCTTCTTTCTATTTTTATTTTCTCAGGCCTCCTTTCTATCAAATTCTTTTATTTCTAACACCTACATTTCACTGCCTAATGCAGTTACTGTGTAATATTACTACAATTAATAGTACAGTTTAATAAAAGAGAGAGATTCTGCTTCTGTCTAGCATGACAACAGTTCCCACTGCACATATTTAGTTTTGATTCACTCTTCCCTGTATGTCTGCGTCAGTATATTTGCATAAAATGGCACACTATAGCATTGCTCAACAAGAAAAGACAATGAAATACGGTAGTTACTCCCTCCAACAAGTCATCTAACTAATACAATATTAGCATATTTACCTCTGCCAAGGAAGTAATGAGACTGTGGTGGTATGTATGTTTGTTTTGTCTGTTTGTTAGCAGGATTGCACAAAAACTACTGGACAGATTTTGTGGAAATTTTCACCAGAGGTGACCCTTGAGCTATGGTTGAAGACATTACATTCTGGAGGTGATCTAAGAGTGGATACCTCTGCCAAGGCATGTTTCTTTGTTTTTTGTGCAGGATTATGCAAAAATTAGACAGATTTTGATAACATTGACTCCAAAGGTTGGCCTTGAGCTATGGATGATCCCATTAGATTTTGGAGGTGATCTGAGAGGCCATACTTCCACCAAGGCCCCATCTTGCATGTTAAAAAAAAAGTGATCCAGAATCCAAATCCTGGCCCAGATCACCTCCAAAATCTAATGGGTTCATCCATAGCCAAAGAGCCACCAAAATCCATCCAGTAGTTTTTGTGTAATCCTGCTCACAAACAGATGGGACAGACATACCTTGGTGGAGGTATGTGCTCTCTAAGTGCCCTCCAGTCATGCGTGTCAGGCTCAGTGAAAATAGGCTGAAACACATACTTACACTTTGGTCAAAGCATCCATGCCCTTGAAAACATCTTTAGGCAGCATCTCAAGGTTGTTGTAGGCCAGACTCCTAATCCACAAAGAGTAAAATAATAGGCACAGTGATTAAATTGGAGGAGTGCATTTCAAGAGAGAGCATACAGAAAGTCTTTTCATTAGATTATGTTGTTCACTGGCGGTTGTACAGGAGATTAATGCAAACCAAGGCTCCAACACAGCCAGCATGTAACAGGTTTGCTTTTTGCTACATATCAACCTTATTCTTAAGGATAAAAATACAGCCACCCACAGAGAAAAAGCATTATCACTATTTAAACAGCTCTACCATTTTTCCAGTGCTGTCAAGCGGATGGCATCTTTGCATAACAGTGAACACAAGCCAACAAAACTCACCCTGCAGCTAGAGGGTGAACTCAAAACAGAAAGAAATGTGAACAAAACAAAATGTCAACACAATCCACGAAAGCTACATTATTTATCTGAGAGTGGGCTCTCCAACGAAGCAAGACCATTTTACTTTACAGTTTGTGCAGAAATGCTCTCTCTAGGCAGATGGGTTATAGAGCAAAGAAGGTAGGATTCCAGCATGACCCATTCCTGAGCCCTTTAATAACGTACTGTATTTGCTGTGTGAGATGCTTCCTGATGCTCCCTTATACAACATTTATTTTATTTTATTTAATATGTTTGCTTCCCTTAAAACGAGAACAGCAAAGGGTCCTATAGGGAAATTGTCATAAACTGGTCTGGCAGGGGCAGGAAGGGAGCCCCAAATTCTGGCTGTGAGTTTGCCAACGTTTTAGTCAAAACACAAAAATATAACTGAGGTACAAACTTACGAGGAACAGGCAGGAGAATGGAAAAGGCTGAATAGCACAACTTGGCTAAGGCATGTGGAAACGCCGGATTCAAAAAAGCGTGGGACACACGCTAGGATAAAGGGAACACAAAGATAACTAGACGTGGAACACACGTCTGTACACTGAATGATGCTGCGCTGAACTGTGGTGCAGTGGCCCTTAAATAGAGCAGAGAAGAATGAAAACAAATGACAGGTGTGGGTTACAGGAACAAGGATAATCAAATCAAAATAATGACAGCTGTGACAGCCCGCGAACTTGAGCTAACGGAGGAAGTAAACAAGGAGCGCTGTCAAAATAAAAGTACAGGAGAATATCGCAAAAGGTGACTAACTATAAATATGAAAATAATTACAAACAAGAGTCAAACCAAATGATATACCAAGAGACAATAATGATCCACCGAGGCAAGGACAAGATAACATACACTACCAGGAACTGCTAACAATACAATACTAATGACTATCAGTGTACAAAAGGAAACAGAAAGCAGGGGCGAGAGAAGGCTCAAATATAAACACAGGAAGATGTAAGATACAAGATAATCCAAAAACCCACAATAATAATAATAAACAAGCCTATAATGATCAAACTAAGATACAGTAACAGGACTACTCAAAAACAAGCAGAAAAAAAGGGCAAACTCAGATAACATAATACATCCAAGACCAACTCAAATACAAAATAAAACCGAGATAAGGAAAATACAGAAAAATAATCTAAACTAATTGAAAGAGTGAGCACGGTGCTCCCACCGTGCTCCGCACCATGACAGAGCCCCCCCCCCCCCGTTCAAAGGGTGGATTCCAGACACCCCAAGGTACCATCAAAGAGACAAGGAGAACACCACCACTCCCCCCCCCCCCCCCCAACAGGAAGAGAACAAAAACCCATCCAGGGAGGGCGGTGGAGGAAACCAGGCTAGGAGGGACAAAACAAGACACTCACTCATGACCCACAAACAGAACCAATAAGGTGACCTGCAGAACCGTAGGACCACTGGGCGAAAAGGTAAGGCCGTTCAGGTGGCTTACAGGAGCCCAAGACCACCAGATCATGCGGTGGAATAAGCTGGGTGGCCTCCAAGAGTTCTTGAGCCACCCAAGCAAACGGCGTAGTCCGTCGGGTGGTCTCTGAGCATTCCAGACCCAAAGGACCGCGGGGCACAACACGCCCCCTCCAGGAGGCGGCAGTTGGAACCTGTGCCTCCTGCGGACCGCAGGGACTGCAGCGTGGATGGAATGAGTCAGTGGCTGTGGGGAGTTGACACCCGATGATGACGGCTGACCAGCGAGGAAACCAGATGAAGAAGATGGCTGATCAGCGGGAAAACCAGACGGAGAGGATGGCTGACCAGCGAAGAAACCAGACAAAGAAGACGGCTGATCAGTGGGGAAACTAGGCAAAGAGGATGGCTGACCAGCGGCGAAACCAGGCAGCGAAGATGGCTTACCTTTGGTGACTTCCGGCGAAGGTTGTTGACCCGCGACGGCCTCAGGTGAAGGTTGTTGACTGGCGGCGACCTCAGGCGATGACTGATGACCATTGGCGACCTCAGGCGAAGATTGATGACCATCGGCAACCTCAGGCAAAGACTGATGATCAGCGGTGGACTCAGGCGAAGACTGATGATCAGCGGTGGACTCAGGCGAAGACTGATGACCCTCGGCAAAACCAGACGAGAACCCAGACAGGGAAACAGAAACAAACACCGGGCCACTATCACCGACAGCAGTGGAGCCCAATGAGGAAAACTCAGAAGCAATTGGCAGCTGCAACTGGTTCTCCTCTCCAAGAGCAAAGCAAGACCTCTCTAAAACTGATAATATGAAAACAAAAAAGAGGACTTGCCTTAACTCAAGCTCCACTGCTGTCCAGGACTCTGGTGACTCTGCTGCGGCAGCACGAGCAGCAGGTATGATGGCGGGTGAATCTGGCGGAACCCCAGTCATGGCGGCTGATGCTGGCGGAACCCCAGGCGCAATGGCTGACGCTGGCGGAACCCCAGATGAAGTGACTGAAGCTGGTAGAACTCCAAACGTGGTGGCTGAAGCTGGTGGAACCCCAGACGCCGGAGCTGGGGAACGTCTCACCAATGGCGCCGGGTCCTGCGATGTCAAAACCAGGGGACACGCTACCATCGGCTCAGGCTTCGGGATGCAGAAGGCACTCCTCTCCCATCCATGGTATGGCTGCAAGACCGGAACAGGAAACTCTGGAACAACAGGCCCCTCCATAGTCCAGCGGCTCCCTCCCAGGGCAAGCAGACAGAGCAGAGGGGGACACGGGAGAAGCAGGTGAGAAAACATGAATGACTGCAGCAGCAGGTGTTGAGAGCTCAGCCAAAGCATGCTGCTGCTGCTGAGCCGTCCCACCGGGAATAAGACAAGGCATTTCATCATCAGATGTTAAAGAATGAAAATGAACTTGCCTTAATTCCCGTGGTGTGGTGGTAGCTGCTGCAGAAGGCACAGATAAATCCCTCTCTGTAGCTGCAGTGGGTGGGTGCACCCATGGAGACTCTGGAGGAGCCGGCTCTGCAGGCACATCACTAGCTGAAACAGCTGCTGCAGCGGAGGAAGTCCTTTGATGTGACGCAGCTGGGTGGCAGTGAGAGGCTGGGCGCGTCTGTTCCAGTGGACACTCTCTCGTTGGCTCAGGAACAGATTGTGGACGGTGTGGGATGGAGGCAGGCGCTGGAGGATGATGTCCCGAAACTGGTGAGCAGCGAGAAGCTGAGGATGTCAGTACCAGGGGACGCTTCCTTGTCAGCACAGGTACAGCTGGGAGTGAGCCTCTCACCAGCCCGTGAAACATCATGTGGAGGGTGGAGATGGTTGTCAGGAGCTCCGCATACTTGGAGTTATTCCTCAGAGTGGGATGCACCGCCACTATCCCAGCTGCTGCCTCCACATTCTCCAGAACCTCCTCTGACGTACGGGAGGTGAGAGCTTCAGTGATAAATTCCTGGATGAATTGGGCTGCCCATTGTTCATCCACGCTGGGGCCACCAGCTGCCAACTCCCCTCTGTTGGCTGAGCCCCGGTGTGCTGGCGACATGCTGTCTGCTGTCCCTCAGGGTAAACACAAAAATAAGTAGGGAAAAAGAAAAAGGCAACTCACAGTAGCTGGGTCACATCTGGCAGCGTCATTCTGTCATAAACTGGTCCGGCAGGGGCAGGAAGGGAGACCCAAATGCTGGCTATGATTTTTCAAACGTTTTAATCAAAACACAAAAATACAACTGAGGTACAAACTTACGAGGAATAGGCAGGAGGACGGAAAAAGCTGAATAGCACAACTTGGCTAAGGCATGTGGAAACGCCAGATTCGAAAAAGTGTGGGACACACGCTAGGAAAAAGGGAGCACAAAGATAACTAGACATGGAACTCACGCCTGTACACTGAATGGCGCTGTGCCAAACTGCGGTGCAGTGGCCCTTAAATAGAGCAGAGAAGAATTAAACAAATGATGACAGGTGTGGGTTACAGGAGCGAGGATAATCAAACCAAAACAATGACAGCTGTGACAGCCCACGAACTTGAGCTAACAGAGGAAGTAAACAAGGAGCACTGTCAAAATAAAAGTACAGGAGAATATCACAAACGGTGACTAACTATAAATATGAAAATAATTACAAACAAGAGTCAAACCAAATGATATACCAGGAGACAATAATGATCCACCAAGGCAAGGACAAGATAACATACACTACCAGGAACTGCTAGCAATACAATACTAATGACTATCAGTGTACAAAAGAAAACAGAAAGCAGGGGCGAAAGAAGGCTCAAATATAAACACAGGAAGATATAAGATACAAGATAATACAAAAAACACAATAATAATAAACAAGCCTATAATGACCAAACTAAGATACAATAACAGGACTACTCAAAAACAAGCAGAAACAAAGGACAAACTCAGATAACATAATACATCCAAGACCAACTCAAATACAAAATAAAACTGAGATGAAGAAAATACAGAAAAATAATCTAAACTAACTGAAAGCGTGAGCACGGTGCTCCCACCGTGCACCGCATCATAACAGAAATAAGACTTTCACTTTAAGCTCTCCATACGTAATTATGTCAAGGGCTGCCTGATTGGTAATATCCTTGGCCAATGAGGCATGATAGCAGGACAGATCTGACTTCTTCAACTATTATGACCTGATCTATTTCCAGGATTTCCACTTACATAACTGTAGCTCCACTGTAATTGCTGTGGAGCTGTAAAACTGTGACTTATGTTAGTCTTTGAAGCTTTGTTCATCTTCCAAGCTTCAGTGCAACACCAGCTCTTTCATCAGTTCCTTGCCAGATAAACTCTAACACTCCATATAGACTTTACGGGCTTTGGCACAGTAGGGCTCTGTAAAATAACTTGTTTTGAATCGCAGATATGATTAATTCACATTGTCAGTTGTTGGTCAACAACCACACTAGATATTACAGTATTTCTTGATTACTTTGTCCTGTAGAGCTGCTATTTTCCAAGAGCACTTGTGGTTTGGTGGAAAAAAGTTGCATCTGTGAATATTTGGAAAATTGTGTTTGGAATATTACATGTGCACAAGATGGTTTCTGTATACATGTGGCTTGAACCACAAATGCAGGGAAAAAAAAAAAAGGCTACATGAGGCAGTCTTGTTTTTAAACTGTGGAGTAGTTACCTCCATCAAGGAGATAATGTGATTGGGGTGGTTTGTTTATTTGTTTGTTTGTTTGTTAGCAGGATTATGCAAAAAGTAGTAAACAGATTTAGATGAAATTTTCACCAGCGCTGGTCCTGGGACTATGGATGAACCTATTAGATTTTGGAGGTGCTCCATGAGCTCCGCCAAGGCCCTACCTTGCAATGTACGGATGGATGGAGGGACAGCGGTATGGATGGATGGCCAATGGAGGAAGGGAGACAGGGACGGACAGAGCCTTGGTGGAAGGATGTGCTCTCTCTGTGACCAGGGGGAGCCCAATTAGTAGCATCTGCTTAGGGTAGTATCTCCCAGAGTGGTGAATGCTGACAAATGTACAATTTTTTGGATTCTGCAACTTTTCTGAGGAATGATGGCAAAAATCAAGCTAGTATCTCACGAAATGGTGAATGCTGAGGAAGGTTCATGAATGTTGCTGTTGTTGCATTTTGTCAGGGTTCATCTGTCACGAGCCGAGCCGGCTTGGCCTTCCCCGGCTCGGTCTCGATCTCTCTGTGGGTTTTGGTGTCACTGTTATATGCATTTTGTGTATTTCTGTATTTATTTCATCACCTTAGCCACTGCCTGACCGGCAGCTGTTAGTCAGCATCTGTGAACTTTTTTTCCCACGCTGCTGACAGTCTGCCGGTCCAACCACGCCCCCTCGCTCTCCCTAATTCCATCAGCTGTTTTCAGCCCCGGTAATTATCTTTCCCGCGCCTCTTTAAGCAGCTCTTCACTAGACAAACGCCGCTGGGTCATTGCACAAGTCACTCCTGTTCCCCATGGTGTGACCGTCACATTGGGAAGGACTCATGGATTATGCTTGTTGAGAGAAGTGGACTTTCTGGACTGTTCCCACTCGTGAGTAAACTGTTTTGCGTTTCTTCGTGCGGTTGCTGCTATGCTGGACCAGAAGCGTTTTCCCCCTTGCAGTAAATCTGCTAGGCTGCTGATGGCGTTTCTCCCCGCAGCATAACCGCTACGCTTAGGCTGAAGCCCAGTTTGCATTCCCCCCGAGTAGTTGAACTCCCCGTAGTCCTCCCCGCTCTCCGAGCGCATTCATATTGTATTATGACCAACTTGTTCGTCTGTATTGTGAACTGTTTGTCAATAAATGTGTGTTTGATGAACTCCTGCATTTAAATCCTCCCATCCTTCTCCTTCTCCGTGCGCTATGGCAGAGCGCACGGAGAGTTTATGACATTGTCAAAGGTTGCACAACAGTTTGCCCAAAGTTTTTATGGTTGCAGTCAGTTCTGTCATAAAGGTTCTTAAATAGTTGCTAATGTTAACTACTTGGCCAACCAGAAAGAACTTTAGCAACGTTTGTTACAATTTTTTGAAGATGCTTACAGTTATTTCGCAAACGTTTGCTACTGTTTGCAGAAAAATACACTCACAAAAAAATTATGAACATGTTCAAAATTTCTTTGCGGCAAGAAAAACTGTTTGTAACCTTAAAAACTGTTTGCGAACTGTTTTCCAACCTTTTACGAACCCTGAGAAACTCAAAAATTACCACGTTCATGAACATTCTACAGCATTCGCTGCTCAGTGACATACAAGCTTTAGGAATTGAGCTCCTGACCTTCTACGCCACAGTCCAACACTCTACCAAGACATCAACCCACTTAGCAAGTCATGCAGGAATATTTAGTTGGCACTATCACATATATTAATTACATTAATCTTTCCATCATTTATAACATTCCTCCTCATCCCAAGTCAATTCCATTCGATTTAACTCTCAATATGATGTCTAGCAAATAAAAAATGAGGGTACAGGCAATTTAAAGCCCATCACGCATCAGTGTATGATACAATAGTATGTGCAAAGAGAATCTGTTAGAGTCAGAAACTGATTATAGGTCAGTTGGTATATGGTTACAGTACAGATATATTTAGCCTGACTGACAGGTCACTCTTGTTTTCTGCCACCTTTAGTTTGGCACACTCTGGAGCTCATGAAGGTGAAACACAATTCACAAAAAATACTATTTAAAAATGGGTTGTTTTTCTTTTTAGCATAATGATATTGTCATCATCATTTTTTATTTTTTATTATACAGACTCACAGGATTTTTTCTTCAAATAACCACATATGTGCTTTACTCATCTCACACAAAGCAGTGTATCACACTGTATCACTATACAGAAAGCAGCACTGGTCAAAGCCACATGGCCTAAATGGTTTTTGGGCTGATTTGGAGAAATTGTTCTCTTTGTTTGCAAGAAAAATATGAAAACCAACTGGTCCACTAAGGCAGTGAAACATTGAGATCTGCCCCTCTGCAACCTGATCCAAAAGGCACCTTTAGTCACCTTGTAAAAATGCCCACTGGCAAATGCACTTCTGCCTACCTTTTCATTCCAGAAAAAAAAGTGGTACAAAAAAAGGAGAAGAGAAAATGAGCCAAAGGGTATTAGAGAATGCACTGAATCCTATCCTATTACCTTTTGTGAAAGCAGTGCTTTTTGAGAAATTGCTTCAATGGAGAATCTGTTGAAGTGGCCATGTGACAATAAAGAAATACATGACAACAACTAAGAATAAGGACATAAAAGTAAAAACGGAGGGATGTAAGGCTGGGGTAAAAGTTTTCTAGCACAGACAAAATACTTACAGATGTATCAGTGCTTTCAGACCCCGGAAAGCAAATGGAGATATGGATGCAATTTTGTTGTTTTCAATAAATCTGTGAAAGAGAAGTATGTCTTTAAAAAATAGATTCAAGAGATGCAAGTAATCTCACAAAACTATTACTACACTATTACCTATTGTAACACTGTAAGATTAGCTTCTGCTTCTCCTTCACCTTTGTTGCTGTGAGATGTTTGACAGCAACATTGGCCATTTTTACATGCACATGAATAAACCGATTATAATTGGATTTCTGGAGTTATCTGATTATTCAAGTAGTCATGTAAACATAATAATCACATAAAGGCCATTATTGGGTGATGAAAAATCACAATAACTCTAGTAGTTTATTGCCCAATAATCAATTTATTCAGTGCATGGAAACACATCAAATCTGATTATTACCATTATCTGTTTATTCCCAGTTTTTGGATTATTGTTACATACCAGGCTCATTGTTGGGGAAAGCTATGGAGAGAACCAGACATGTGCACAGATTACTGCCCCTTTGCCCTCTGCCCTCTGAAGTGCTCTTCTGGAGAGCATTTTTAAAAAGTTGCTACAGATTTAAATTTTCCCTCACAAAGACACCAATTGCTGATCAAATGTATTTTAATTTTCAAAAACTATGTTTTGACATCCAGTTAATTTAGTGTGACCGGTGCATGAACTCTTATCTGCTCCATTGCACACTACGTGCTGTCACACAGCAGCTGCTGCAGTTCTGTAACCCCTGTCCTTCAAATGCTGAGAACCAGCCAGATTATTGTTTGTTTGCCCTAAGCCTTGGCATTTTTTGTTACTGCTGTGAAAGTACACGCCTCAATGGTGGCCTGAATATCTCCATACAGACAGCCTTATGTCACTAATAGAAAAAGTGTGTTAGCTTAAAAACAAGTTGTAATAACTTAAAAGCATTGACAGAAAGCAAGGACACTCTGATAGGTTAGCCTCTTTGTCAGTCAAACAATGAAACTAATGAAAGCACCAAGGTGCCGTGCCTCGGTGCCTGTGGCATGGTAGTATGGGCAGCTGTAAAAAAGTGGCACTCCGACCTCTACTGGCCTGGGATAGTTATTACAATACCTTTTTTTTTTTTGCTGCGGCATTGACAGAAATAGTGAGTTAAATTTGTGTTTATTTCAAAAACAAAGTGTTATTTTGAAATTCAGGCAAATTAAAAGTCTTACCATATGCCTGTCCGTTTCACTGAGGCATAATAAGTAAATATACATTATGTGGCTAACAATCTGCAACAGTTGGTAAAAGGTGCTGTTGTGGGTGACCCCCACAACAGACTGGGACAAGCAGAGCGCTCAGCTGGAGCAATTGGCAGAACAATGAGATGTGTGTATTGATATCAACAGGCAGCCTCCCTTTGTCTAGCTCTTTCCTGCCAGTAATCTTCCTATTGTTATGGGTGACTCTCAAATGCAAATGTCTTCCTGTCAGTAATCCTCCTACTGATGTGGGTGACTCTCAAATGCAAATGTCCATGCCTACTGCTGTGAATGCATTGTCTGTAGTGGGGTATTTAAACTGCATCGCTCTGTAACTCTTTCTCTCTCTCTGACGACTGCTCAACTGACCACACGATTGCCTGAGAGCCTGAGAACTCGCTCTGGTGCGCCTGCACGGCGCTGGAGTGAGTTCTGTGATGGTGGTATGATTAATAAACTCCCTCAAAAACTCTCAGTTCGCCGCTTATTATTTCATGCCGCCACACTGTGATGTAATTATATGATCTGATGGTATAACACATGTCCTCTCTACCAAAAATTACGGTCTATATTGGGAGATTAACCCTCAGTTATCATGCACAAAACTGATATTGTTCATTTGTTCCTTTGCACTACTGTGTGTAACTTAACTTCTTTCAGTATTTATGAGTTATTTATGAGTGCCATTTTTTTTTTTGGTGAGTACCTGGCCCCCAAAATGTATATGCATGTCACTGGAGAGAACCTTTGACCTTATTATAGTCATACACACCATTATTGTTTGATTTTTTTTTATATATAGTGGGTTTTTTTCCACAAAAGTCTTTTTAACTGCAGAACTCTTAAGCGTATACTGAAAATACATGGAACGTGATGGTTTGTAAATCTTTTTTCCAGCTATACAGGAATAAGTACTTACAGGTATTCCAGGTGAGGTAAACCTAGAAATGCATCTTCATCAATCAAGTCAAAGGAGTTTGCTGTGAACAATCTGTGGAGAAAAATTAAATAAAAGTGTAGAATATTAATCAAATAACTAAAAATAACTAAATGTTGCAAATGTCCCAATATTTAAAAAAAAATACTTCTTTCAAACTTTCACCAGTAGGTTAAGTCCAAAAGCTTTAAACCCAGTAAATGTTTTTAGTGATAATATTTGGGAATCCAAACCAAAAAAAAATTGTAGTGATCTGCTCTGCCTGCCTGTTGCCCTAATTTCCTCCACAGCTGCACGCACACCTGCTCTCCTCATTAGCCTGCCTATTTAAGCCGTGCTGCCCTCGGGTCTGCATGGAGACGTCAAGCTCCCTGGTCTGGCAAGACCTCTTCGACTTCTCGTCACCTTCATGATCCAGAGTGCCATCTCCTCTGTTCCTTCCAACCTCGTCGTCCTCCTGAGAGTCCTAGCTCCCCAACGTCAAGTAAGCCTCCATCATCCCATCATCTCCACGCTTTGCTCTGCTCCCCTGTGCATAGGTGGAAATCCGTTGGCGGCGGACCTGCTCCTCTTGGCGGCGGACTGAGCTCAACCTGCACCTCACCAGCTCACTGCACATCTCTTCACCCTCTCACCTCCTCAGCAGCTGGAGTCGAAGACACTGTCCCACTGGCTGGTGCCTCCGGGATCTCACCTGTGCTACACACCAACTCATCAGCAGTAAGACTGAACATTCTCTGAATCATTCCTCCCGATCCCAGTCACTAATCCACCTGTCTCTGCTCTTCCCTAGGGTTGCCAGTCTGAACGGTGCTCTGCTCGCCCCGGCTGTTACATTCCTGCACTCATGCACACATCCACACTCACACTGCATAATAAAAAGATAATTGAGTTTATTCTGGAGACTGTGTCTGCCTTCTGGGTCATAAATCATGTCAGTACGTCTCTGTCAAAACGACCCAGCAGACGGTGCATTAGCGCACAAGCTTAACGTCACTGAGGCTCGAGTAGACCAATTATCTCATCCAACAACAAGTCATACTTACACAGCTCGTACAGATTAACACACGCCTGGATCACCTTACAGCTCCTCAGTCCTTCCCACCTGCTCCTGGGAACATGGCCTGCCCAAACAGTTCCATCCCTTCTCCTTCTCCATCGTCCCGGCTGACTCCAGTCACCACGCCCACACGATTCAGCGGTAAGCTAGGAGAGGCTAGGGGTTTTCTGTTACAGTGTGAGATAGTTTTTCAGCGGGTACCAGGGGACTTTCCCACCAGTCACAGCCGTATAGGCTATGTAGTCAATCTTTTGGAGGGGTGAGCTTTATCTTGGGCTTACGCGGTTATGGCTAGGTCTGATTATGCTAATTTGACGTATGATCAATTTGTGAGTGAGTTCAATGAGGTATTCAATCACTCAGACCAAGATAGCATGCTCACCACCCGGTTACTCAACCTAAAACAGGGGAATAAGTCGGTAGCCGATTACTCTGTGGACTTCTGGGTGGTGGCAGCGGAGGTGGGGTGGGAGGATGCCTCCCTTTGTAGCATTTTCGTCCGAAGCCTTAGCCCTAGCCTGAGGGACGAGCTAGCCCGTCTTGACAAACCTAGCAAGCTGAATGAACTCATTTCCCTAGCCATTAGCATAGACAATCAGCTAAGGGAGCGGGCCAACGAGCATAGACCTTCCGGTCACTCAGGCTCACAGTTTCGCCACTCCCCGCAGCTCCCCCTGCTGGCCCTTCCTCCATCTGATTCACTAGATTCCCCTGAGCTTATGGTCATGGGCCAGTCCAAGTTGCCGCCGGCTGAGAAACAGCGCCGCCGGGAGCTAGGTCTGTGTTTATATTGTGGCAGTGAGGAGCACGAACTTGCTACTTGCCCCATTCGACCAAAAGAGGGAGTCCGTGCGTCGCAGTAGGGGGACTCACTCCAAAGAAATCCCCTCACCAAGTTCCTGCTGCCCATTCGTTTTTCACATAAACATCAAGAAATCTCCACACATGCACTCATTGATTCAGGGGCCGAGCAGAGTTTCATTTCTGAAGACCTGGGAACCCAACTGGGGCTCGCCTGCCACCAGTTAAGAACGCCATTGAAGCTAATCGCCCTGTCCAAGGCTCCACTTGCGCTGCTGTCCAAACAGACTGCTCCAGTATCTGTCCTAGCGTCTGGTAATCACTGAGAGCAGCTCAGATTGTTTGTGCTACCAGTCTCTACCTCCCCGGTCATTTTGGGGTATCCCTGGCTTTGATTGCACAACCCCTCCATTGATTGGCGCTCTGGAAATATCATCTCGTGGAGCTCGTTCTGCCTAAGTGCCTGTCTTCAGTCTGCTGCATGCTCGCCCTCCATGGCTCTCGGTGCCCCTGACACCCCCCCGCCTGACCTGTCCCGGGTTCCCTCTGAATACCATGATCTGGGTGCTGTCTTCAGCAAATCCTAAGCACTACCCCCCACCCCCACCGCCCATACGATTGTGCCGTTAACCTACGGCCCAGGGCTCCATTGCCATCAAGTCGGCTTTAAAGCCTGATGGTCCCAGAGCGGGAGGCCATGGAAACTTACATCAAAGAGTCCCTGAGCTCCAGCATAATTTGCCCATCTTCCTCGGCGGTGGGGGCAGGGTTTTTCTTCGTGGGCAAGAAAGACGGCTCCCTGAGGCCTTGCATCGATTTTCGGGAATTAACTAATATCACTATCAAGGACAAGTACATGCTTCCACTGATCAACACAGCTTTCGATTCCCTCCAGGGGGCCTCCTGGTTCACAAAATTGGACCTCTGCAACGCTTACCACCTGGTATGGATTCGAGAGGGAGACGAGTGGAAGACGGGGTTCTGTACCCCTAGTGGCCACTTTGAATACCTTGTCATGCCGTTTGGGCTGACCAATGCCCCCGCTGTATTTCAGCGGCTGATTAACGATGTGTTGAGGAATTTTCTGGGCTCTTTCTTATTTGTGTATCTTGATGATATTCTCATTTTTTCTCAGTCCCTCGATGAACACCGAGTGCATGTCAGGTGAGTGCTGCAGCGGCTGCTGGAGAACAAGCTGTTCGTTAAAGCAGAGAAGTGCGAGTTCCACTCTTCATCCACTTCATTCTTGGGATTTGTCGTCTCGCACAACGAGATCATCGCCGATCCGGCTAAAGTAAAAGCGGTGGTAGAGTGGCTGACCCCCTCATCCCGGAAACAGTTACAGCAGTTTCTGGGATTCGCCAACTTCTACCGCCGCTTCATAAAGAATTACAGTCTCACTGCCCTTCCTCTCACTCGCCTCACCTCCACCAAGGTGCCCTTCCGGTGGACGGAGGAGGCTGAGGCTGCATTTTTGGAATTAAAATCATTATTTTCATCTCCTCCGATTCTGGCGCAGGTGGACCCCGCTCTACGGTGTTTGGTGGAGGTGGATGCTTCAGACTCCGGAGTCGGAGCAGTTTTGTCTCAACATTCCCCTGTGGATGACAAGATTCACCCCTGTGCGTTCTTCTCCCGCCATCTCTCCCCAGCTGAAAGGAACTATGACATTGGGGACAGGGAGCTCTTGGCGGTGAAACTGGCTTTGGAGGAGTGGCGCCATTGGCTGGAGGGGGTGTTCATCGTATGGACTGACCATAAGAACTTGGAGTACCTCAGGACAGCCAAGCGTGTGAATGCACGCCAGGCCCGCTGGTCCTTGTTCTTTGGCAGGTTTGATTTTACCATCACCTACCGCCCGGGGTCCAAGAACACCAAGCCTGACGCTCTATCAAGACAGTTCGCTTTGGATGCGGCAGAGGCGCCATCTCACCCCATTATTCCTCCTTTGTGCATCGTGGGCGCCCTCTCGTGGGGCATTAAGGAGAAGGTTCGTAGAGCGCAGGAGACCGAGGCTGACCCGGGCGGGGGGCCAGCGGGGAGGCTGTATGTGCCTTCTGCCGTCCGGGGCGAAGTCATAAATTGGGCCCACTCCTCCAAGCTCTTATGCCACCTGGGGATGGCATGCACCATGGCCTTATTGCAAAGGACCTTTTGGTGGCCATCGCTCCAGAGGGATGTCGGGAGTACCACCCCCAGAGCAATGGCCAGTGCGAGTGTGCCAATCAGGAGCTGGAGGCAGCACTACGGTGTGTCACCACCGCCATCCCAGCATCCTGGAGCTCCTATCTGCCATGGGTTGAATACGATCACAACACCACAATCTCGTCTGTCATAGGCATGTCACCGTTTGAGGCTTCTTTGGGTTACAACCCGCCGCTGCTTCCCGAAGAGGAGGTGGACATTGCGGTGCCTTCCATGCGGGCCCATCTGAAGCGCTGTCACCGGCTGTGGAAGGCTACCTGGGCTGTGCTTCAATGCACAGCGGACTGCAACTCTGTCATTGCCAACCGCCACAGGACTTCGGCTCCACCCTACCGGGTTGGGCAACAGTTATGGCTTTCCACCAAAAATATCAATCTCAAGGCTGAATCTAAGACGCTCTCACAGCGTTTTATTGGTCCTTTTGCTATTACACACATTGTGAATCCTGTGGCTGTGCGCCTGGCTCTCCCCCCCTCCCTCTGCATTTGTCCCACCTTTCATGTTTCCCAGGTGAAGCCGTTCTGCTCTAGCCCTCTGTGCCCTCCTCCCAAAATGCCACCTCCACCGGTAGTGATCGATGGTGACCCCATGTGGAGGGTCAACTCCATTCTGCTCCAACTCCATTCTGCAGCGCCGGGGTTGTGGCCTCCAGCACCTGGTGGACTGGGAGGATTACGGCCCTGAATGGAGGTTCTGGGTGCATGCCTCCTTCGTGTTGGATCCTCAGCTCATCAGGGACTTCCACTGAACGCAGCTGGGTATGTTGAATTGGCCGTGGAGAGGCGTCCCGTAGGGGGGGAGTACTGTAGTGATCTGCTCTGCCTACCTGTTGCCCTAATTTCCTCCACAGCTGCGTGCACACCTGCTCTCCTCATTAGCCTGCCTATTTAAGCCGTGCTGCCCTCGGGTCTGCACGGAGACGTCAAGCTCCCTGGTCTGGCAAGACCTCTTCAACTTCTCGTCGCCTTCATGATCCGGAGTTCCATCTCCTCTGTTCCTTCCAGCCTCGTTGTCCTCCTGGGAGTCCTAGCTCCCCAACGACAAGTAAGCCTCCATCATTCCCTCATCTCCACGCTTTGCTCTGCTCCCCTGTGCACAGGTGGAAATCCGTTGGCGGCGGACTGAGCTCAACCTGCACCTCACCAGCTCACTGCACATCTCTTCACCCTCTCACCTCCTCAGCAGCTGGAGTCGAAGACACTGTCCCACTGGCCGGAGCCCCCGGGATCTCACCTGTGCTACACACCAACTCATCAACAGTACGACTGAACATTCTCTGAATCATTCCTCCCAATCCCAGTCACTAAACCACCTGTCTCTGCTCTTCCCTAGGGTTGCCAGTCTGAACGGTGCTCTGCTCGCCCCGGCTGTTACATTCCTGCACTCACGCACACATCCACACTCACACTGCATAATAAAAAGATAATTGAGTTTATTCTGGAGTCTGTGTCTACCTTCTGGGTCATACAGTAGATCATGTCAAAAATAAGTATAAGACTGTGCTGCTGTAACAGAAAATAGACTATTTGAGCATTTCCAGCCATAACATGTGGTTAAAAATATGAATAAAAAAGATGAACAAAAAAGATCCTCTCCTACTTTTTTCTGAGTTAAACTAGAACATTAAATATGACCTGTCTATTCGTTTTTAGAGTAAGAAATTGCTTTAGTTTAAATACCTGGAGTCAGCCATCCAAAGCAATGGGCAGTGCACAAGAGGAAGAAGAGAGTGCAGGCAGGGTGGAGTGGGTGGAGACGAGTGTCAGGGGTCATTTGTGACAGAAGGATAGCAGCTAGAGTGAAAGGGAAAATTTACAAGATGTTTGTGAGACCTGCTATGATGTATGGTTCAGAGACGGTGGTGCTGACGAAAAGACAGGCGGTGGAGATGGAGGTGGAATAGTTGAAGATGCTAAGATTCGTGACTCGGTGGGACAGGGTTAGAAATGTGTATATCAGAGGGACTGCTCAGGTTGAGCAGCTTGGAGACAAAGTAAGAGAGGCAAGGCTGAGATGTGGACAAGTGCAGAGGAGGGATAGTTGAGATATTGGACAAAGGATATTAAAGATGGAGCTGCCAGGCAGGAGGAAAAGAGAAAGAAGATTCATGGACATGGTGAAGGAGGACATGGAGAGGGTTGGTGTGAGAGAAGAGGATGTAAGGGATAGGGTGAGATGGAGGCAGATGATCTGCTGTGGTAACTGTTATGTCTGTATATGGAGCCAAGGATGAGGCCAGGTGTCGAGCTGAGCACGTTTATTGATGAGGCACTATACTACACAGATGTAGCAGTCGGGCAGAAGAGACCGCCCCTCCTGCCCACTGCCCTCTTATAGCCACAGGTGGTGGCAGAACCGGAAGGTGGAGCCACCACCCGTACCTCACAAATACTGTAAGAGTCTAAACTATACACAACGTTCTCTCCCCCCCCCCCCCTTCACAAAAGTCCAAAACACACACACACAATTTAGACCCATCCCAATTTAGGACCTGAATCACATGCTAAGATGACAAAACAATATAACTTAAGTGCCTAACACATTCACACCAAAACAACTAAAGCTAGGGGGAACAGGTGGACTGCTGTCCCACCCCACACGGCAAAGTGGATTATTCTGCTGCTTGTACTAATAGGAAGTCCATTTACAAACAAAATACTGCCGTTTCTCCTAAGCTAAAATAAGACAAACAAAATCCACAAAATAATCCCAGAACTACATATACACATAACAAATCAATTCAAACACATGCACAATAATTAACCTATATACATACGGCTGAAGGATAAATAAGCCCGTGGGCCCCCCCTGGATCGTCCTTTCATCAGTCTGCCCCTGGAAGTGGCCTGCCTCCCGGGCCGCTGCAAGTCGTCTCGGCACTGGTGCGCCTCCTCTTCCTCACCATCGAGTATTTCACTCATCCAGGCCCACCACTCATAGTCTCCTCCCGGGCATGCCGCAGCTCGTTCGGGTGCCCCCACGAGCCGTCTGACAACTGGGGGGAAGCATCCTCCCATCTGGCCACGACATGCAGCCATCCCTGGTGCTCCTTCACCTGCCGTTTGACCCGTAACTGCCGTGGTTTTACCACCCTCTGAGCCCGAATCCAGTCTGCAGCTCCCAGAGGGGTTTTGTTCAGCTTGCAGTGTTTCTGTTTGACATGTCGTTCTACCGTGCCAGCCACTCTTGCCCCGACCTCTTTTAACTTCGCCGCCGCCATCGCTATTGTGACCCCTTGTTCTCCAGTACCTTCCAGCCGAAATCCGGGAACAGATGGAGCCAGCCACTTGGTGCCACCCGTTGTCACAGGCGTCCCGCCGTGCTGCCCAGTTCCCTCATCTAGGGCTACTTGGGCTCTGGCACAGGAACCCTCCTGTGATGACCCTGAGCGATATTGGTCTTGCTCACTCTCCAGGGTGCCAAGCAGTTCCTCATCCCACACTGCGCCGTCTACCACGCCCAGGATCGAACGGTCCCACGTCTCGGCCGATTCGCACCGAGGCGTCAGTTCCAACGTTTCCAGCATGGCTAGCCGTCCTCCTCCACAATCATAAAGCGGCGCTGGGTCACTCTCAATTCTGACGTGTGGGGAAAAACATCTCATGGTCGTCCCATCCAGCATGGAGCCCACCACTCCCGTGTTGATCCATAAAACTACTTCCAGCCCATCCAACTCCACCAAACACGTGTGTCCGCCGATGCACGGGGACACAGCATGGACAACTGTGAGGGCGTGAGAGTCCTCTTTGTGCCACAGACCTCCTCGCTTGGATCTGTGGCGTACCCTGGTGACATGAAGCAAGTGGCCACACGTGCCGCAACGCTTCGCTCTTGCCGAACAACCCTTAGCCTTGAAACAGTGCTTTGTGAACCCACAGCCCTCACCTTTGGGCTTTCCCGAGGCGGACCTCACATTCACAGTGCTGACGTCGTCCTCCATGCTTCCCACGCTGGTCGGGTCCACTGCATGAGTGATTGACGGTGATCCCAGATGTTGGTGTGACAAGCTCTCACTTAGCTCCCGTGAAAGTTCGTCCGCAGCTTCCAGCAGTTGAGCTAACTCGATGGCAGTGGGCAGCACCAGTTCACCCGAAAGCGTAAGCAGCTTCGACCAGATTGTAGCACTGTTTATATATTTTGCCGACTGGTCGCAAATCATCCCTTTCTCCAATAGTCCAAGCTGGCAACCGCCAACTCCCAGTCTGTCACAAACCGCTGAATAGACTTGCCCACCCATTGGCAGCGCAGTCGAAACCGAATCTTGCCAACCATGACGTTTTCCAGGGCACAAAAATAGCACGCCATTAGCTCAATCCCTTCATGAAAACTATCACAGTCACCCAGTGTGCTTAGAACACGCTGTTCCTTCACTGCAAAATTGTGCACCAGCAACTCACGTGCCTTCCACTTCTCCAGCTTCCAAAGGTCCAGCGCCACCCTACACGTCCGGAAAACGGCGCACCACCTTGGCCATGGGACCAGTGGCTCGGTGGGGGGCTCCAAAACCGGCCGAATTTCAAATCCGCACGCTTCCATATCTTGTTTTAATCCACTTTTATCCTCTCTGATGTTATGTCTGTATATGGAGCCAAGGACAAGGCCAGGTGTCGAGCTGAGCACACGTTTATTGACGAGGCACTATACCACACAGATGTAGCCGTCAGGCAGAAGAGGTAGCAAAGAGACCACCCCTCCTGCCCACTGCCCTCTTATAGCCACGGGTGGTGGCTTCACCTTCCGGTTCCGTACCGGAAGGTGGAGCCATACCTCGCAAATAAGAGTCTAAACTATACACAACAGTAACCCCTAAAGGGAGCAGCCAAAAGAACCCCTTGCTGACTTAAATCACATTTATTGTATGAGTGTGTAATTTATTTGAGTATTTCTCATGGTTTCACTGTATTTGTCTCCTACTCCACCTTTGGTGTGATCATGCAAACACCAACACACTCTTCCCAACCCCTGCTGTTAGTTGTTGTAGCCATGTGGTCTGTTACATAATCCAGACACCATTACAGAGACTCCCCCCTAAAATATGCATACCAGCCTCTATACACATACTGAGTGAAGACCATAGATAGATCGATCGATCGATAGATAGATAGATAGATATATATATAGATAGATAGATAGATAGATTACTCACAGTAATTGTAGGGCAGGTGTGTGAACAAAGCTTCCTCCAGTGATTTCACTGAACCCAGATTTGACAAACGATCTGAATAATTGAATATGGAGACATGACAGGAGATAACAAAGGGATAACTTATTGTAACGAGCTTTATAGAACTACTGGATGCAGTATGTCACTTACAGTGAAATGACGTCGGATGGGAAAGTGTGAGGCACGGATCGGACCCCCTCACACAGGGCATTGTCTTTGGTGCAGGTGCATCCAGAGGGGCATTTGGGCCCCCTCACCCTCCGTCCGTCAGCTAAAGCCAGACTGACAGCGACCCACCAAGCCAGGAGCGTCCGTCCCCTCCATCTTCCGCGTCCTCTCACCTCCCTGCCCGGGTATCCCATCCCTGCTGTCCCGAATGAGTGTCCTGTCCCAAGTTAAAGGCAAACCAAATGTGCGCGCTGGAATCACAGTCTTCAAAAGCAGTCTCAGTTTGGTGATTTTTTATTTTTTTTTTCTTCCCCGATTGTTTTCCAAGTCTGTCTCAGGAGCTCGCGCTCTGAGGCTGGCTTCTACGCCTCGTGCGTGTCAGAGGGAAGGCGCCAGTCCGGTGGGTTTGTTCTGCAAAGGGCAGGATTCCAAACGGGGGGACCGACGGGACACACCGGGGCAGAAAACATCTCGAATGTTGAAGATCTGTCCCATCCCCAGGCTGGAAATCGGTCTCATTGTTTCCGAAGTTGTCTCATTGTCTGCAATCTGTCGGGAAAGGGGAGAGGGAAGAAAGAGATGGGGGAGGCCCTAAGGTGCGCTTTTTTTTTTTTTTTTTTTTTTTTTAAACAGCAAAGCTATTATTTATGTGCGCTTCAGAGCCCCGCGTGCCTAATGGAGTGCCGCTATTCATGAGGATTTGCGCTAATGCACCTGCCCCACTCATTCAAATGCTGCCTCTTTTCTTCCCTGCTTTGGCATAATAATGACATTAAAGGATGTCTGCACTCTAGGTTAAAACCCCCCACATGATACTGTGGCATGAACATTAGTTAATAAGGTAGAATAAAGCATTTTCTGTGTATAAAGCATGTGGTCTAAATATGTAAAACACTTATTTTTTTAAATAAATGCATCATGTACTTGATTTGTTAGTTTTTATATACATTTACAATAGGACAAACAATATTAGATAAAATTGTTTTATTAGTTCTCTTTCATTTGTAATAAAATTTTGGAATAAACTACTGGCGCAGATTAAACTGATGCAAGGTAAAATTGACTTAATTTGCTTCAACAACGTGTATTTCTTCCAGCTAAAATAACTAAGTTACTCGTGTTGCTACACTTCAACATAACAACAATACAGCATGTCGACATTTGCTTAAAAGCACATTTCAATTATGCAGAAAACGTCAAGTAAGGGGATCCTTATTTTGGATTCAAGAATCAACAAATAAAAGAAATAATGCCTATAGAACAACGATATTAAGCATTTAAAGTCACAGGCTAACAGTCCTAGGAGTCAGTGCAAAGTTATACAGTCATACATGTGGGGAGCGTGAAATAACAAGGCTGAATTATTTCTTAATTCAGGTTTTATTGTCGCGATCACATCCCCAGCTATCTCTCAAGAACAGAAGAGAGAGAGCTGAGTCAAAACCTTCTCTTTTATACACCCAAGGACAAAGGAAGAATCACATATCACCGTCAAAACCCCCTATTGACAATAACTCTCCCCCCGCGCCCTTCAGTCCTCCGCCTGGGCCCCAGGAGGTCAGGAAGTCCTTTCAGCTCCTTATCGCCGTACCTCCGTCTTCTTGTTGTTATCCACAGGCGGTCCAGACATATTGTCCCATCCAAGACGTGAGGTCAATCCACACATGCAATCTCAAGCATCCCATAGTGCTTATACATATGTAGGTAAAAATACATGAGCTACATAACCCCCCCCAAACGTCGAAGAATGGACAATATATCAGAGTTAATAAAACATGATCACCTCAATAGCACAGTCTATACCACATGATCATATCAAAAATCAGTGATAACATCAATAGCATAGTGTATACCACATGATCACATTAAAATTCAGTCGGTGCGCTGTCTGGGCTTTAAACGTCTCCCGAATCTGCTGTAAGCAGGTCTCGCTGTCCCTGTGGCACCGTCCTGCAAAGAATCTGCTGACTGAGGAAGAGAGTGGTTATTTGATCCCTGCGGGGACTCAGGGACGTGTTCCCTGGGGGGTCTGCCACGTCGAGGTGCCCTCGCCACCCGTACAGACTCATCGTTCATCACAAAAGCAGGCTTTAGTCTGTCAGTACTAACTGTCTCTTTTCTGTCTCCCAAATCTAGCACAAAATGCTTATCACCTGTTTCCAGCACCCTATATGGACCATCATATGGCAGGCGGAGGGTCGGTCTCAGAGCCTCGTGCCTGACAAAAATGAACTCGGCATTTTTCAAAGCTTTGGGAACAAAAACGCGCGGAAAAGTGTGATGAACGGGGCCCGGGAGCATGTCTGCTGCCGTGCCAATCAGTGGCCCCTGAGCCAGGGGGCGCCCCGGCTCTGGATGCTCTGGTAGGAACTCACCGGGCAGCCTGAGAGGCTGTGCAAAAACTAACTTGGCTGGGGAGGCATTTAAATCCTCTTTGGGCACAGAACGCAACCCCAATAAAACCCATGGTAGTTTGTTTACCCAATCTGCATCCGTAAGCGACGCTCTGAGGGCTGCCTTCAAAGACCTATGAAAACACTCGCATAAACCATTAACCTGGGGGTGATAAGCGGTAGTGCGATGAATTTTCGCTCCTAAGCTGCTGGCCATCGCCGACCAGAGTTCAGAGACAAATTGAGGCCCTCTGTCGGACGTAATATCCGACGGAACCCCGAAACGCGCTACCCAGGCTGTCAAAAAAACGCGAGACACCTCTGCAGCTGTGATCGATGCCAGTGGGACCACTTCCAGCCAACGTGTGGTTCGGTCCACCATTGTCAAAAGATGTGTGAAACCCTGCGATGACGGTAGGGGGCCCACGAGGTCGGCGTGCACGTGATCGAATCTCCTGGCTGGAATGTGGAATGGTTCTAAGGGAGCTTTCGTGTGCTTATGAATTTTGGCCCGCTGGCAAGCCATGCAGGTCCTTGCCCACTCTTTCACGTGCTTGCGCAGGCTCGGCCAAACAAACTTCTCCGCTACCATTTTCACCGAAGCGCGCACCCCCGGGTGCGCCAGGGAGTGAGCCAAGTCAAAAACGCGGCGGCGCCACGCAGCCGGGACTACCGGGCGCGGTCGCCCAGTCGATACATCGCAGATCAGAGGGGGCATACCGTTTTGCAAACACCTGCTCTCCAGCCTTAACCCTGTTGGTCCAGACTGGAGCGCACGCACGTCCGCATCTCTACCCTGTTCCGCTGCCATGGCTGCGTAATCTATCCCCACGTGAACTGGGGCCGCGTGTGCTTCCGCGCTGTTATTTTGCCCTGCGGTTGCGGTAGTATAATCTGCCTCCGCGCGCACCGGTGCTGTGACCGCGCGAGAGAGGCAGTCTGCCACTACGTTGAGTTTACCCGCTACGTGCTGAATATCAGTGGTAAACTCCGAAATTGCGGCCAGCTGCCTCTGTTGCCGGCCCGACCAAGGTTCTGAAATTTTGGACATCGCAAAAGTGAGCGGCTTATGGTCGACAAAAGCGGTGAAACGCCGACCTTCCAGCCAAAACTGGAAATGGCGGACAGCCAAATGGAGCGCTAACAGCTCCCTGTCAAACGTGCTGTATTTCCGCTCGGCGTCGTTCAAGGATTTGCTGAAAAATGCCAGCGGCTGCCAAACCCCGGCAACGTGCTGTTCCACGACGGCCCCTATGGCTAAATCTGATGCGTCGGTAGTGAGCGCTATGCGGGCCGATGGATCAGGATGAGCTAGAAGCGCGGCGTCAGCCAGGGCTTTTTTTACCTCCACGATTGTGCGCTCCCGCTCCGGGGACCACTCGATAGGATTGGAGGGTTTTTGTTTTTTGAGCGCGGCGTATAATGGTTGCATGAGCTGCGCTGCGTGGGGTAGGAAACGGTGATAAAAATTTACCATTCCTAAAAACTCCTGCAATGATTTGACCGTTTGTGGTCGGGGAAAATCTGCCACTGCGCGCACCTTATCCGGTAGCGGGATTGCCCCTTCTGGGGAGACGCGGTGCCCCAAAAAATCGATCTGCGCCACGCCAAACTGGCACTTGGCTGGATTAATTATTAACCCGTGCTCTCCCAACCTCTGAAAAACCGTAGTGAGGTGTTTTTCGTGTTCCTGTTCTGAAGTACTGGCGACTAAAATGTCATCGAGGTAGACGAACACAAAAGGGAGATCGCGTAACACGGCATCCATCATACGTTGGAATGTTTGTGCGGCGCCTTTAAGACCAAACGGCATGCGCAAAAACTCAAAAAGTCCAAAAGGGGTTATTACCGCTGTTTTAGGAATGTCCTCAGGCTGGACTGGAACCTGATGGTAGCCGCGAACCAGGTCTATTTTAGAAAAAATGCGCGCCCCCGCTAAATGCACCGAGAAATCCTGAATGTGTGGGATTAGGTAGCGGTCATGCGCTGTAGCGTTGTTTAGTCTGCGGTAATCGCCGCAAGGTCTCCAGGAGCCGTCAGCTTTAGGGACCATATGCAGTGGCGAAGCCCATGGGCTTTTCGAACGACGAATAATGCCCAGCCTTTCTAGGCTGGCGAACTCCTCGCGTGCTATGGAAAGCTTAGCAGCATCCAAACGCCGAGCTTTCGCGAAGACGGGGGGGCCTGCTGTAGTGATAAAATGCTCCACCCTGTGTTTCGCAACTGTTGCCGAAAAAGTAGGAACTGTGAGCGCTGGAAACTGGGTGAGGAGTGTGTTAAACTTACCGCATGCTGTGGCGACGTTGGTCTGCACCGGTGGTGGGGACACTCGAGCTGCACAAGGAATAGAATAGAAAGATAGTGCATTAACTAATCGTCTGTTGGCAAGATCAACTAACAAACCATGCGAGCACAGAAAATCGGCACCTAACATGTTGAAGCTCACTGCCGCTATGATAAAAGTCCATTCATAAGTGCGGCCATGCAAGGACAGAAACAGGGTCCTTTCTCCGTAGGTGTTGATGCTCGAGCCGTTCGCCGCCATTGCCCCGTCACCACGGGGGCCAGCCAACCGGTCAGCATAGGTCGGGGTGATGAAACTAACTTGGGCTCCGGTGTCTACGAGGAAGTGCCACCCGGAGCTCGCATCTGTGATGTACAGCAGCTTATTTCTTTCACCGAGAGCCGAAGCTGCTAACGGGTCCCGGTCCTGGAGCTTCCTGAGCTCTTGTAGCTGCACGGCGGCACACACCTGTGTGCCTTCTCTGCGAAACGCCGGTGATAATAACAGAGGCCATCTCCTCCGCTGCGCCGGGGCCGCGTCGCTGCCATTGTTGGTGGGGCTGGCTCCGCTGTCTCTGGCTCTTCGTTGCCTCGGGTCGCCGCACCTAGGTCTGCCGCTGCTGCTGTGGCCGTCCGCTCGCCGCAGGAGTCGAGGAGCCGCTGTGCCTCTCGGGCCAGCGCACGGAAGTCCCGCTGGGTCACACAAGGCATGCCGGAGAGGGTCCCTGTCATGTGCGACGGGAGGTTACTTAGGAAGATGTGCATAAATAGGAAATTATCGTTGTCCGATTCTCTCAGCTACAGCATGTCTTCCATCAGGGCGACTGGCCTGCGCCCTCCCTGGCCGTGCATAGCCAGGAGCCTCCTAGCCCTCTCTTCGGCTGAGGGTGTGAAACACTTGGTGAGGGCAGCCTTCATCTCGCCGTATTTGTTGTCAGCGGGTGGCTGCTGAACCAGGCTCCGCACGCATCGAGCTGTGCGGTTGTCAAGTCTTGCGATGACGTGGTAAAACTTAGTGTCATCCGCCATTATTCCTGCAAGCGTGAACTGTGCCTCAGCCTGGAGGAACCACGAGTCCGGGTTGTCCTGCCAGAATTCTGGCAGTTTATTAGAGACGGCGCTCGCTTGGGCAGACTCCGACGAGACTGCATCAGGAGAATCCCTTCTATGCATTCTCACGTCTCTTGGTCACCAATGTGGGGAGCGTGAAATAACAAGGCCGAATTATTTCTTAATTCAGGTTTTATTGTCGCGATCACATCCCCAGCTATCTCTCAAGAACAGAAGAGAGAGAGCTGAGTCAAAACCTTCTCTTTTATACAGTCAAGGACAAAGGAAGAATCACATATCACCGTCAAAACCCCCTATTGACAATAACTCTCCCCCCGCGCCCTTCAGTCCTCCGCCTGGGCCCCAGGAGGTCAGGAAGTCCTTTCAGCTCCTTAGGATTTGCGCTAATGCACCTGCCCCACTCATTCAAATGCTGCCTCTTTTCTTCCCTGCTTTGGCATAATAAGGACATTAAAGGATGTCTGCACTCTAGGTTAAAACCCCCCACATGATACTGTGGCATGAACATTAGTTAATAAGGTAGAATAAAGCATTTTCTGTGTATAAAGCATGTGGTCTAAATATGTAAAACACTTATTTTTTTTAAATAAATGCATCATGTACTTGATTTGTTAGTTTTTATATACATTTACAATAGGACAAACAATATTAGATAAAATTGTTTTATTAGTTCTCTTTCATTTGTAATAAAATTTTGGAATAAACTACTGGCGCAGATTAAACTGATGCAAGGTAAAATTGACTTAATTTGCTTCAACAACGTGTATTTCTTCCAGCTAAAATAACTAAGTTACTCGTGTTGCTACACTTCAACATAACAACAATACAGCATGTCGACATTTGCTTAAAAGCACATTTCAATTATGCAGAAAACGTCAAGTAAGGGGATCCTTATTTTGGATTCAAGAATCAACAAATAAAAGAAATAATGCCTATAGAACAACGATATTAAGCATTTAAAGTCACAGGCTAACAGTCCTAGGAGTCAGTGCAAAGTTATACAGTCATACATGTGGGGAGCGTGAAATAACAAGGCTGAATTATTTCTTAATTCAGGTTTTATTGTTGCGATCACATCCCCAGCTATCTCTCAAGAACAGAAGAGAGAGAGCTGAGTCAAAACCTTCTCTTTTATACACCCAAGGACAAAGGAAGAATCACATATCACCGTCAAAACCCCCTATTGACAATAACTCTCCCCCCGCGCCCTTCAGTCCTCCGCCTGGGCCCCAGGAGGTCAGGAAGTCCTTTCAGCTCCTTATCGCCGTACCTCCGTCTTC
This sequence comes from Pholidichthys leucotaenia, assembly GCA_020510985.1. Taxonomy (NCBI): domain Eukaryota; kingdom Metazoa; phylum Chordata; class Actinopteri; order Cichliformes; family Pholidichthyidae; genus Pholidichthys; species Pholidichthys leucotaenia. The sequence continues at coordinate 405,841,982 of CM035836.1, read as the reverse complement.
TTGTTGTTATCCACAGGCGGTCCAGACATATTGTCCCATCCAAGACGTGAGGTCAATCCACACATGCAATCTCAAGCATCCCATAGTGCTTATACATATGTAGGTAAAAATACATGAGCTACAATACATACAAAAAACAAAAATAAACAAGAAAACAACAAACGAAAATTAAAAGGATACAAATAAAATCAAACCAACAAAATAAGTATACGTATTTCATTGGTTTGATTTGATTTGAATGGAAGCCATAAAGCTTTCCCATAAGCAGTCCTTTATGAGTTCATTGGTTGTGGAAAGAGATTCTGCACTTTTGTTCCTCTCTGTGGGGGAGGGCTGAGGGTTGGGGAACTTGCTCAGTCACTGCCATATCTCATAAAATCTGAATTATGCTGGATCAGTCAAACGGCACAATACCCTCTTTATTTTCCATTTACAATTCAACTGTATTCTCCTTTGTTCGTCGGCGGAAATGAATAATAGGGACACGGAACCGACAATTAATGACTGCAACTGGCCCATTTGTTCTAAAATGAGTCGGTGTCTGATGTTTGACTCATTCCCAGTAGATCATTCATGGCTACATGACTTGTGGTGTCGGCTTTGCCCACCATATAAATACCATATAACTGATGAAAGAAATCATTTAAAGACAATCACAAATTCGCAGACTGGCTGCAAACCAATAAGGTCGTTCGTCAAAACAAAACTGGGGAAGAAAATTTAAGAAATAAAGATTTAATTTCTGAATTAATCATCGCCTTAAATATAAATTGTGAAATATGTATATTCTCAGTATTATTATTCGTGAAGAAAAGCGACGTCATCACAGGGGGTTCGCTCGACGCGTTTGCGTCATCAATCCGCGACGTAGTTTTCGTTTTGTAAATATTGTCGAAAGCTTGAGAAAAGATAACGATGGATGATCTTGTGAAGGTAAAACCAGCTCTGAAACGACATACGAATCTGGGAGAATGTGTTGTTTGAGTACTTATAGTCTGAGTCAATTTTAACCGGAGCAGACCCGGCAGCTGTAGCTTTCCATGGTTTTCACTGCGTTTAGTCTGCATAGGACTGCGGGGCTTAGTGGCAGCATTTGAACATTTTCTAGCTTGTTAATTCATACAGGCATCTTTCGATTAACTTTCGAATGGTATGGATTTAACGTTTACACACTCCTGTTAAAATATCAGGTTTTTGTGATGCCTGAATGATGAATATAAGAATAATCTGCAATTATGGATATAAAAATACCAGAAAGCGCGGAACTGTGTATATATATTTTTTTTTTCCAAATGATTGTCTTTATAAAGTTCATGCAAGTACACTCGTGGAAATGCATTTACAGCCAGTAGGGGTGAATACACATTAACGTTAACATCCCCCCCCCCCCCACACACACACACATATACATACATACATACATAATCACATGGTTTCATGTTTGGTCTCTTTCCAAAACTTTAATGTTCTTCTGGTGAAATTATTCACTTGTTGATTTGGGGGTATCCTTTCCATGCTGAAAGATGAAATCCCTCATTCATCCTCCGCTTTCGAGCAAATGCCTGAAGGTTTGGCACTGTTCATCATTTTATCCAACGTGACCAAAGTCCTGTTGCCACCTAAAGAAAAACAGCCCGAAACAAGATAGTGCTGCCATCATTTTCCACCAGTAGGTGTGGTGTTCTTTTTGTCATGTTCTGTGTTGTTTTTGCTCCCACACATACCGTACATTTTGGTATTACTCCCAAAGAAGGTCAGCCTTGCTCTCAGCAGGCAACGCATTTTTCCCCACATCATTTTGGGTGACTTAGTGCAGGTTTTTGCAAACATTTATAGACTTTTAATATCCGCTATAACTGCTAACTGTAGTTGCCCAATGAATTCTGAGGCGTATCGAGACATTTCATTTTCTTGAGTTTCTGAAAATGTATTCAAACTCAGTGGATGGGACTATATCCAGCAATGAGGTTATGATCCCAAACTTACAGTCAACACAGCATAGGAGTTTTTATGTTTTTTTTAAAAAAAATCTTCTTCTTCTCCTTCTTCATTTGGTTGCTCCTTTAGGAGTCACCACATGCTATGCTAAAAAATATTTAAATAAAATGAGAAAAAGTCTTAAATCCAGTCGCACAGTTAAAGTCAAGTTGAGCAGGCCTTCCATATTATGTAGAAACAATGCAATTTCTTTATGATAAGACTGAAATGCTTGTAAATATGCTTAAATTAAAGTCTGGCTCCCTTGAACCTGCTTCATAGTATACCTGTCAGCCGGGATGCGCGCAGACATTTTGAGGGGCTGTTGCTCCCCCCCAGAAACAAGGGCAAAATTGCAAGAAAAAATGTGAATTCATAAAACAAGTCAAAATTTTTAAGAAAGAAATTCCAAACTTATGAGGAAAAGAGTCACACATGTACAACTGCAATAACTGATAATATATAAAAGAACAAGAAATTTATTTAAAAAGTGCTAAATTCATGAGGAAAAAAGTTATACATTTTTGAGAAAACAAAAATTACAAGAAAAAAGTATTACATTTGAAAGACATCTCAAAGGAAAGACTGCAAATTTACAAGAATAAAGCGACATGTTTACAAAAAAAAGTCATAACCGTTGCTATTATTTTTATTTTTTCCTCTGGAGGGGCAGCTCAGACAGAGATGGCACATCCTTGCCTGTCAGGTGTGCTGATTTATATTACAGGTTTGTAATTCTGCAAATACGAATGGCACCCTTTGTTTCTTCAGATTCATAGGGGTGGTGGATACGACTCTGACTTCAGTGATGATGACGGACAGGCGGAATCCTCAGAGGGACATCGTAAAAGGTAAAAATCGAAGGTCCGCTGTGAAATTGTGTGTGTGTGTGTGTGAGAGAGAGGGGTAACATTTTCTTTAAACACACACTTTTTCAGTTATTTTCTCTTCTCATCAGCTAGCAAAAGTCATTTGTGTTCATTTGTACCTTTGACAGGAAACGTGAGGAGGAAATCTTACAGAGGCCGTTTCAGAAAGGGCAACACTCGAAAGTGGCACACAGGAGCTTTCACTCTAATGAAGTGGACAGGTACTGTACAGCTGCAATAACATAATTGACCTATTTGCCCATACTGGTTCTTCGATACCACTACTATTTGCTATTTCTGTCAAAATGGCTGCCATGAAGTAGGCCTAGTTTCCATCAGAGCAATGAAAACATATTGAAGTATGATGCAGTATGATTTTTTAAAACTTTGCATCATATCAAAAGGATTGTATTTTTTTTTATTTAAACAGTTTTTCTTCTTTCCTTCCATTTGATTTTCAGAGAGGAAGCAAGAAACCGAAGAGCCCATCTGATATCAATGAATGCTGTATCCTTTTTTTTTTTTTTTAGTTAATAAACGGAAGTTCAGTCGTGCACCTGGCCTTGTCATTCTGAGTGTTTCTTCAGACACAGCAAGTAGGAAATGCTTATATTTATACAATAAAAATACTTCAGACCTTCCTGTCATTTTTTTGTCATTGGTCTTAGTACTAACGTTCCTTTACTGTAAGCTATAAAGCTTTTCAAATTGTTTGTTTTAAGTTGAGACTTGTCATGGCAGAAAAGTTGGGCCAGATCAATAATTCCCACTCACAACATTTTATCTGCAGGTCTTCAGATAAGGCTTCCATAAACATCTTGAAAAATAATCTGAGGCAGTAGAATTTCTTGCAAATGTGCATTTATTAAGTACTGTGCCAGACAATACAGAACAGAATGCCTCCCACCCAGGAAGGGAGGACTGAATACAGCAACCTGAGCAGCTCCTTATATACAAGACCAATCTTTAGCCGGGGTCCTTTCACTGACTGATACGTGAGGTCTCTAAGGTCCCTGCCTTATCTTCCCCCAGATGTGCACTAGTGAAAGTGGCAACAGAAAGAGCATCCTGGACGGCAGCCAAAACTCCCTCTACTCTCCCTGTTTCCTGTCCAGTTGCACAGTAGTGTAACAGTAGGGGCCTGCCTACCCCCCCCCCCCTTCCCCCCCCCCCCCCACACACACACACTCTCTGTGCAAGGCTATTTCAGGCCAGGGTATGACTCTCACTTAAGCATCCGTAGGCCAATATAATGTAGAATCATAATTGTTTACCATAACCATATGCATCATATGTACACCATTTTCACTTAATCGACAGTGTAATCATTATTTGCTGTTTAGATTTCATCTGGGTTTCGTAATTCCATTCTTAATTTTATTCTACATACTATGCAAATGTTGGCATTTATAAAGGAATGACCTTAATCGGATGTTTCCAGTTTGAACGGCACAAAAAGTTTGTTGGCGACTACATTCTGTACTATGGAGGACAGATGGCTGACTTCAGGCGATCCACGTAAGTATTCTCCCTCACAGTCGGCTCTAAGAGTTGGTAATCTGCTGTCAAATAAGGCCCAATTAATGAGAACATGTTGCAATACAGTGTTTCCTCTGGCTTAAAGACCTTGGCGCAGTGGCAACATATCTCCCCCCCCGGGGGGGGGGGGGCAGTAAACGTACCGGAATATGTTAATTTTATAGTATTTATTTCTTTTTAAAATTTTACACAGTAACATTGCATAAGGAACTTACCATTTGAAGTATTGTATAACCGAGGCTTGAATATTGGGCCAATTGGGGTCCCACCCAGACATCCTGTGTTTAGACTTTTTAGTGGTGTTATCCTTCTCTCCTTCCTCAGTCTGAACACTTTCCTGTCCTTGGCTCCTCTCTTCTGTCTCATCTTTCCCTCTCTGAGCTCTGTCTAATTCAGCTTCTCTCTCTGTCTATGGTGGTATACAAACAGGTTAGAAAATATCAAGTGTCATGTTTTGTCCTGTAGGATTTTTTTGTCATGGTTTACATAAATGACAAAAATATGTGTATTTTTTGTATTTTTATTCTAGTGTTTCTTTTTTTCCATTGAGAGAGTAGGGAACGGAAAGAAATATTCATAATAGTAATGTACTCATGCATACTTAAATTATATGATCAGGTGGGTATAGTAACCAGAAATTCTACTCATGTAAAAGCAGTGCTTTGAAATTAATAATTAAAAGTAGACAACCAAAAATTTCTAGTTGAGTTAAGGGTACAAAGAGCACCCACTTAAAAACTTGAGTAATGACTTCAGTCTTGAAGGTTTGAGGTTTTTCTCAAAAATTTAAAATCTTATAGTTTTCTACTTTTCTCTGTAAATCTGAAGTTGAAACCATGTTCCTCAAATTTGTAATTTCCTCTTGTAAAATTGACTTTTCTTATACATTTGAAACTTCATTATAAATTTGTGGATTATTTTATGACTAATTTTTGTCTGTTTTTTAAAATAAAATTACTGGGATTTTTTTTGATAAATTTGAAACAGACTGTGGTAATTTTTTTTTAACTTTTTCCTTATAACACTTTACATTTTTGACCATAATTTTGCAGTCAGAACAGAAAATAATTTTAACTCTGATTACAAAGGAAAAATATTAATAAAATTGTATTTAATGAAATAAATTAACTTATATGACCAAGGATGCCATTATTTCTGTTATATTTCTTTTTATTTATACTTTTTTTTTTTTTTTTTTTTTTTTTAGAAATCTCCTCACCACCCAGACGGCAGGAAAAACCTCCCTTATTTTGAAATCAAATGTTGGCACGTTTAGTTTGTCTGAAGGCTGCTGACGGATTAAAGTCACTGACTTGGTGAATTTAGGTCATCTTAACCTGCCAGGTACATAATAGGGAACTGTAGCGGACTCTAAAGACATAATTCACCATAATATGTGTTCATGTACAGAATGATCTGCTTAGGCAGTTATAGTTGTGCTCTCAGGCTTTCTCATCAGGCACCTCTCTAGGCAGCCGTTGAAGGACCTCAGTTTAGAGTGAAAATAGCATACTAGTGATGTTCGATACCACTGATTTCCTTTCCGATCCGATACTGAGTAAAATTCAGGCTGGTATCGGCGATACCGATACCGATACCGATCTTTTTTGCGACTACTGTACACCTAATATGTCTTTTAAATCTAAAAAAACGCATGACGCACTTACCCAGGCGGAAGAAAAAGTAGTCCCACCAACCGCGTGTCACTTAGACAACATCTCAATAGTTTAGCTACTTTTCACCGTGTTTCTGTTAAGGATATACATATATATGTATACTCGCTGCTCTTGTTTTTAGATAGATAGATAGTTTATTTCGAACACAAAAATATAACAGATACAAGCAAATGGCAAATGCAATAAAGTAACAGTATACACTGTTCGAAAGGGAGAAGGAAGAAGTGAACACTTATTAATTCCATCTCCTCTTTTCCATAGATACACCCATGTGAATTTTATACAAATTACCACCTCTTAAGACCCCAAGTAAACAATTTACTGTATTTTTTACAAATCAACATTAACACCCATCCATTCTAACATACATGATGTCCATACATCAAAACCAGCCTCAAACAACACAGATATACACAGTGCTGTCCCACCCACCATTCCATAGTGTCCCATAATATCCCAGAGTGAACATAACGAATCGTACATATAATTACTACCCTTCTAACATATACCCTTTCAGCAAATGGTGCTTATTCCTCTTTTTGAATTGATTTCTGTTTGTACATAGTTTCAGACAGATATGCACATACTTTTCTTGGTCGTACGTATCTTGGGTTTTGTAAAGTTTAAGTCTCCCCTCAAATTATGATCATTGTCTCTTTTTTAAATATTTGTTGTATATTAGTTGGTAGTTGATTATTAATTGCCCTGTACATTACTTGTGCTGTCTTAAATTTAACTAAATTGATGAACTTTATGACATGTGACTTTAAGAACAACGCATTGGTATGGTCTCTATATCCTGCATTGTTTATTATCCTTATAGCTCTTTTTTGTAATGTGCATATTGACTGTAGGTTGGTCTTGTAGGTGTTTTTCTCTTGCCTTCTGATTATTGCTCTGAGTGTTGCTATCCCTGTGCTGTTGCAATCCTGGAATTTTCCCATTGTGGGACTAATAAAGGCTTATCTTATCTTATACCTTACCTCAAATGCTGCATGGTGGCGCAGTGGTTAGCACTGTGGCAGCACAGTTTACCCTCGAGTTGTAACTCCTTATACAAAGATATATAGTGATGGTAATCTAGTCAGTGGCGGTAATGCATCTGTAAGCCGGTTGCCAACCACCAATCAAATCTAATAGAAGAAGAAGAAGATAGCATACCCCTGCCTGCTGCAGGAACAACCAGATGTCTGGCCACGGCCAAGACGGATAATTTTTTCACACATAAGGAGTTGTAACTCCTTATACAAAGATATAGAGTGATGATAATCAAATCAGTGGTGGTAATGCACCTGTAAGCTGGTTGCCAATCGCCAATCAAATCTTAAAGAAGAAGAAGAGAGCTAGTGTTTTCAGCTGTTGCTTTTAGTCACTGCCGCTGGAGAATAAAAACGGCACGCCAGCTCGTGCGAGAAAAGAGAGAAATTGCCAGTCTCTTCATTCCCGCAATTCCTACAGATCATAACTTAATAGTGTAGTGGCTGGTGAAATATACTGTATCCTCAGCAATTCATCAGTCCGCCTCGCCTTTCCCTTCATATGAAGCCAGCTGCATGTGAATTCTAACCACATCTCTTAGCTAAGCGACTCTTCCATTATTGCTCCCGTTAACAGTGGGTTAAAACCATGATAAGCGCCTCCAGTGCTTACACCTCTTATGATTTTTTTTCCGCATTTAAAGAACTTTAATAAACTCATGTTTCTGTTGGACAGTCGCGCTTAGTGAGACGCTGTTTGCTGACTGACTGGAAAACTCAGGTGGATGGGGCGCTTCTAAGCTCCGCGTGGATGACGGCCACGCGCGTTGTTCGCGTGCGCGCTTGCAGAAAGTCATTGCTTCATATATTTTTCTTAATAAATTCATATCTCCTTGACGCGGCGGTAAAATTTCTGGCGAGGCGGCCCGCCACCGAGAAATGTTACCAGAGGAAACCCTGCAATATCAGAACACTGGATACTTTGTGGCATCAGTAGGAGGATATCCGTTTGTGATGATAAAGTTTATTTCTTGTTTTCTTTAGATCAACAGACAAAACAGACGTAGATGTGCTGCGTGAAAATCATCGCTTCCTCTGGAGGGATGAGGATGAGGAGGACATGACATGGTTATTATCTTTAGTCACTTCCTCATAAACGCCACCTACTGTAAGTCTTCAGTTAATTTGGTGTTTGTCATATGTTGACTTTTTTGTGAACTTTCCTCCAGGGAAAAAGAACTTGCCAAGAAATATTATGACAAGCTGTTCAAAGAATACTGCATAGCTGACCTGAGCAGATACAAGGAAAACAAGGTGAAAGAAATGAATACAATCATTGATGCATTATGAGTTTTGAACAATAATACAGCTTTAAATCATGTTGTGCATTATGAAGGATTAGTGATTTTCTTAAAATTATGTTCTTGTTTCACAATTTTAAGTTCCTACACAATAAAAACTCTGAAATAGTGTCATTTTCATACAAGAAAATGATGTCTATATTCAGGGGTTGACATTAGCACTGACCCACCAATCATATGTTGATAAAATTTGGCACTAGCCTGTAGCTCAGGCACTCTAATTTGACAGAAATTCACAAATTTTTAGCCACAAGTTTATCATAAGCAAGACAAAAGAGGGAGAAAAAAACTCATAAATTTACAAGATATGTAAAGTCACAAATTTATGATTAAAGATAAGATCCAAATTTACAGTAAAAGTAACAAAATTACCTTAAAGAAGTCACAAATTTACAAGAAATATTAAAGGTTTAGTTTAGTTTTGTAGCTTCATATACTGTAGTTATTGTGGATAAAAAAATTGCTCAGAATAATCATTTGCATGGTAGTTGCTAAACCCTTGGCTAGTGAAGGAGATATGCGACTAGAAACATTGGAAAACTATAGCCACACTGGCTGGTGAACAAAAAATTCATTATCAGACCCTGTATAAAAGTGCTGTTTTATTATGTAATTGTAGTCCATGTTATATTTATTATATCTATAGATCTCTTTCCTCTGTATTTCATGAAGCAGCGAATGTTGAGGAACGTTCACAAACATTACACATTTTGGGTTTCATCAGGGTTTGTAAAAGGTTGCAAACAGTTCGGCAAAGTTTTTCTCGTTGCCAAAAAATTTTGAACATGTTCAAAATGTTCAACATGTTCAAAATTTTTTTGCAAAAGTATTTTTTCGCAAACACTTGCAAAACAGTTGTAAGTGCTTGCAAACAGTTGTAACTTTTGTTGCTAAGGGTCGTATCTCATGGAGCAGCGGATGTTGATGAATGTGGCGATTTTTTGGATATGCCAGCTTTTCTGACAAATGTCGGCAAAAATTAAGCTAACACCTCACAGATCAGCGAATGCTGAGGAACATTCAAAAATGCTGCACTTTTTGGGTTTAGTAAAAGGTTGCAAAGTAGTTTGCACACACTTTTTAAGGTCACCAACAGTTTTGTCGTGAAGTGTCTTAAACAGTAGCTAGTGTTTGCTACTTGGCAAACCAAAAAGAACTTAATGACACGCATTACAGTCGTTTGCAAACATGTTGCATCTATTTATAATCGTTTGCAACTGTTTTTGCAGAGAAATACATTTGCCAAAAAATTTAAACTTTACCAAAAATTTTTGCTGACAAAAAAAAAACAAAAAAACAACAACAACAACAAAAAAAAACGTTTGGGACCTTAAAAACTATTTGTGAACTGTTTGGCAACCTTTTACAAACCCTGACAAAACTCCAAAATTACTACATTCGCCAGCATCGCCATTCCATAAGATATGGGGGTCAAGTTCTTTTTTTGGTTCAGCACATAGGAAACATTAGCAACTGTTTTAAGACACTTTATGACAAAACTGTTGGCGACCTTAAAACGGTGTGTAGAGCTGTTTTGCAATCTTTTATGAACCTTGACAAAACCCAATAAGAGCACTCTGAGGTGAGTGCAATATTCCTCACCTCTGTTTTCTTTGAAGATCCCAATACTTGCTGACAGAGAGCAGTTTTAAAATTTTCAATAAAATTACTGTGGCAGAACCAAATTATGATAAGCCCATCATCCACAAATATACAACAAAGTACACAACCCATAGTTGTAGGTCAGGATCCCAAAGTGAACCTGTGTATCAAGTATGATGACCCTAGAGAGCTTTGCACGCTCTACAGTAAGAGATCATAGGGAGTGCCAACCTTGACTTTTGACCTTTTGACCCCAAACCTGTAGTCAGAGGTTATGGTGTCAGAGGGAATCTGTGTACCAGGTATGGTGACCCTAGCTTTCTTTGTTGTTGAGATATAGTTTATAAGGCATTTTGATGTTGACCTTTAACCTTGCGATCCCAAAAACCACAGTCACACTTCAGGGTTACAGGGTGAACCTGTGTACCAAGTTTGGTGGCCCAGCTTTACTCGTACAGTAATAAGGCATAAGGAATGTTAACCTTGACCTTTGAGCTTTTGACCCCAAACCCATAGTCAGAGGTCAAGATCCCAAGGTGAACCTGTGTGCCAGGTTTGGTGGCACTAGCTTTACTTGTTGTTGAGATATGTTGGGGGATGATGTGGAGTACAGAGGACTTACCCAGGACTTTGTGGACTGGTGCCTGTGGAACTGCCTCCAAATCAATGTGAGGAAAACCAAAGAACTGGTGGTGGACTGCCACCAGCGTGGACAACCCCCCACAGCATTGGTAAACATCCAGGGAACAGACATTGAGATGGTGACATCTTACAAGTACCTGGGTGTTCACCTGAACAATAAACTGGACTGGTCACACAACACCAACGCGCTCTACAAGAAGGGGCAGCAAAGGCTGTTCCTCCTGAGGAGGCTCAGGTCTTTTGGAATGCAAGGGGCACTTCTGAAGACCTTCTACGATTCGGTGGTGGCATCAGCCTTTACGTATGAAGTGGTCTGCTGAGGCAGTGACATCACGGCAGCCGACAGGAAGAGACTGAACAGGCTGATCAAAAAGCCAGCTCTGTTCTGGGGTGACGCCCCGATTCAGTGGAGGAGATAGGAGAGAGGAGGATGGTGGCTAAGCTGTCATCTCTGCTGGAGTCTGACTCGACCCCATGTGGGACACGCTGAATGCACTGAGGAGCTCATTTAGCGGTAGGCTGTGCCATCCTAAGTGCTTGAGGGAGAGGTTCCGCAGGTCCTTCCTTCCTACGGCTGTCAGACTTTATAATCTAAATACTGCTCATAGAGGCCGTATTAAATGTCACAACTCTGCACAATAGAGATTGTCCTCTCCAATACACAACTAAGACAATTACAATTATTATCAAGGGTGGCAGCAGCACTGATCATTCAATGTGAAATATGTGACCTGTGCTGGCAAAATGATTCGGAATGAGGAAATTTTCAAAACTGAGGTAACGTTATTTTCATATTTTGGATTGAAAGACCTTCAAAATGAAATATAATTTGTAGGAAGTGGGCAAAAACTGACCAGCAACAAGCCGTTTTTGTTTATATCTGGCTGGTTTGAAAACTCGTGTTCGATTTGTCATGAGTTACATCTTCCGGAATTCAAAGTGTATTTTTAGAAAGTAGGAGTCCCAAGCTTTACAGTGATACCAGGCACTGACGGGGGTGTTCCCGGGACTTACTGCCAGCGAACAAAGAAAGAATCATGATTTATGACTTCTAGTGCCTGTAGCTCGTAATCAGCCTGTGCACATTCCGACTCATTTTGCAAGCACGGGTCACATAGTATACTGTCTGGGTCCATATTTATATTTTGCCAGATGATTTAACTAACTGTGATGCTGTTGATACTATCTAGCTGCAATGCTCTTGCACTGTGTATATAACTGTGTACATATTTATTTATTGCTTTGGCTAACCTATTCTTATCTTATTATCTTATTTACTACTGCTCTGAGTGCTGCTATCCCTTTACTGCTGCTATTTTGTAATTTCCCCATTGTGGAATTATTAAAGGCTTACAGTACCTCATCTCATCTCATCTAGTTTATAAACTGTTTTGATGTTGACCTTTGACCTTGTGATCCCAAAACCACAGTCACACTTCAGGGTCACTGTGTACCAAGTTTGGAGACCCTAGCTTTACTTGTACAGTAATAGGCATAAGGACTATTAACCTTGACCTTTGACCCCAACCCCATAGTCAGAGGTCAGGATCCCAAAGTGAACCCGTGTAGCAAGTTTGGTGACCCTAGCTTTCTTTGTTGTTGAGATATAGCTTATAAGCCATTTTGATGTTGACCTTTAACCTTACGATCCCAAAACCATAGTCACACTTCAAGATCACATGGTGAACCTGTGTACCAAGTTTGGTGACCCTAACTGTACTCGTTGTACAGTAATAAGGCAAAGGGAATCTTAATTTTGACCTTTGATCTTTTGACCCCAAACCCATAGTCAGAGGTCAGGATCCCAAGGTGAACCTGTGTGCCAGGTTTGATGGCTCTAGCTTTTCTTGTTGTACAGTAATAAGGAATAAAAAAATGCTACCCTTGATCTTTGACCTGGGAGATCATTTGGAGTTTTTATCCCCTGCTGGTCAAAGCCCAAAGGGGGATTATGTTATGGGTCAGTCTGTCCGTCCGTCTGTCCCATTTTTGTGAAATCAACTCCTACAGTTTTGGTCCGATTGTTTGAAATTTGGTATCATGGTTTGATATACACTGAGGATACGCATATCTTGCAATTTGGTTCTTTCTTTCTTTCAAAGGTCTTTTTATTATTATTAATTGAAGTATCAATACAATACAAAGTATTAGAAATTTTCATTTTTGTTTCAACCAAACAGTGAAAAACTAGAACTTAAAGCCAACAAATGTAAATGCTTCAAAGCACAAAAACCTTTAAATAAACAATAATTAAAAAAAAAAAATACAAAGAAAAATTGTGTGTGTGAAGTGGGGGTGGGGTAAAGGGAATATGAGCTACTCAGAAACTATAATCGTGGGTCTTTCAAAGAAATCAAGAAACGGGCGCCATAATTTATAGAATTTGTTTTCAGAGCCACAGACTGTATATCTGATTTTTTCTAAATCCAAACAGGACATTATATCTTTTATCCACTGTAAATGTGAAGGGGGCGAAGAGTCTTTCCACTTCAGTAATACAGCACGTCTGGCCAATAATAATGAAAATTTGAATACTTTTAACTTGGAACTTGGCAAGACAAGTTCTGGAGCCACACCAAAAATGGCGCATAATGGATCAGGTTTAATTTGATATTGCAGGACTTCAGACATAGTGATAAAAACCGAATGCCAAAAATTCATCAATGCAGGGCAGGACCAATACATGTGAAGCAAAGTGCCAGGAGCGCTATCACACTTTTCACAAGTTGGATCTATATCCGAGTAAATACGTGCTAACTTAACCTTGGACAGGTGCATCCGGTGTACAATCTTAAATTGAATAAGAGCGTGACGAGCACACATTGATACAGTGTGAACCTGGCCAAGAATAGAGTCCCACAGTTCATCAGTAAAAGTAAAATTAAGATCTTGTTCCCAGTTCAATTTAATAGCGGCCAGAGAAGAAGATTGTAAATTTGAAATTAAATTATATAAAACTGACATTACCCTCTTAGAAGTTGGTTTAACTAATAAAAAATCATCTAGAGGATTATCAGAAGGTTTTTGAGGGAATTGTTTTGTCATGGTTTGCACATAATGTCTGACCTGGAGGAAGCGGAAAAAATGTGTAGAAGTGATGTCGAATTTGGTGGAAAGTTGAGAAAAACTTGCAAATTGACCATCAAAATATAAATCCGCAAAAGATTTTAAACCTTTTCTGTGCCATATATGAAATGCACTATCAATAGTTGATGGGGTAAATAAATGATTTGCGGCAATTGGACTTCTAATGGAAAAAAACTGAAGACCGAAATTTTTCCTAAATTGAGACCAAATTCTAAGAGACTGACGAACTACTTTATTATTACCCAGTGTAGACAAAGCAAGGGGAAGTGGTGAACCTAAAATTGCCGGTAGGGAGGTTTGATTGTCCACATGTGACTCCATAAGGATCCAAATAGGTGATTTGGGTTCCAGATAAAAATGTTTCCAATATAACATGCACCTGATATTTGCTGCCCAGTAGTAATATTGAAAGTTAGGCAGAGCCATGCCACCTACTGATTTGGGTCTTTGAAGAAAAACTTTCCTCAATCTCGGATGTTTACCATTCCAAATAAATGAGGTAATCAGAGAGTCCAAAGACTTAAAAAAGGATTTAGGAATAAAAATGGGGAGACATTGAAACAAATATAAAAACTTTGGAAGTAACATCATTTTTACAGAATTGATTCTGCCAATTAAAGACAAGGATAATGGGGACCATTTGGAAAGTATTAGCTTGCACTGGTCAAGTAAGGGGAGAAAATTATTTTTAAACAAGTAATTAAATTGTTTAGTGACACATATCCCAAGATAATTAAAATGATCAATAACAACCCTGAAAGGAAAATTTTCAAAATCCTGAACTTGAGTCTTTTCATTAATCAGAAACAGTTCACTCTTATTAAGATTAATTTTATAACCAGAAAACCTACTAAAACTATCCAAAATGTTGAGTATAGCGGGTAATGAAGTAAGTGGGTTGGAGAGAAATAATAAAAGATCGTCAGCATAGAGTGAAACCCTATGCTCAATGCCACCCCTACAAATGCCTAGAAAGTCCCGGCTCCCACGGATTGCAATAGCTAACGGCTCAATTGCCAAGGCAAAGAGCAACGGGCTCAAAGGACAACCTTGCCTCGTACCACGGTAAAGTCTAAAATAGTCAGAATAGCGACAATTAGTTAACACTGAAGCTAAAGGACTAGCATAGAGAAGTTTAATCCAGGAACAGAAGGAAGGACCAAAACCGAACCTCTCCAAAGTAAAGAACAAATACTCCCACTCAACCCTATCGAATGCCTTTTCAGCGTCCAAACTAATAAGACATTCAGGTATGTTGTGGTGAGGAGTATAAATAATATAAAACAACCGCCGCAAGTTAAAAAAAGAATGGCGATTTTTAATGAAACCGGTTTGGTCCTGTGAAATTATAAAAGGAAGAATCTTTTCCAACCTTGAAGCTAACAACTTTGACAAAATTTTAACATCGGTATTTAACAAAGAAATAGGCCTGTAAGAAGCACAATCAACAGGATCCTTATCCTTTTTAAGCAACACAGTGATACAGGCCTGACAGCATGAAGGAGGAAGTGTACCAGAGTCAAGCGACTCTGTAAAAACTTGACAAAGGAAAGGGGCGAGGTTGTCAGAGAATTTTTTTTTTTTTTCCACAATATCTTTATTGAACCTTTTTTTTTTTTTAACAAACATGATACAAACAATCAAACACTAACACTAAAGTACTACAAAAAAAAAAAAATGCACTAAAAACACCAACAACCACCAACAAAATCAAGTCTTCAACAATGCTCCTCTGTTTAGTCTAGACAATCCAATACATAAGTATACATATTATGTTCACCAGTTTGGAATTTACAAGGTCCACACACATCATTCACCTTCTTCTTCAAGAGTTATGTTTAAATTTTTTACATAATCAATAAAAGGTCTCCATATACTGTATTCTCAAACACAATTTCCTTTGATTTCAGTATATATGTTATTCTTTCTAATGGAAGGTTTGTTAACATCTGTCTTAACCACTGAGTCACATCTGGTCTATGAGTCTTTTTCCATAATAGTGCAATACATTTTTTGGCATTAAGCAAACTGAGGTCTATGAATGTTCTTTCACTTTTATTGAAATTATGCTTTTCTGGGTACAGACCCAACAAAACCAGTTTAGGATTCAATATGATTTGTTTTGAGATTATTTTTTCAATTGTTACCCTCACCTCTTCCCAAAACATTCTTATTAATCTACATTCCCATAAACAATGAAATAGGGTTCCTTTACTTTCCATGCATTTTGTGCATGTATCTGGTATATTTTTGTTATATCTATTTAACTCCTCCGGTGTAACATACATCCGCATTAACCATTTGAAATGTATCAATTTAAGGCGTGCATTTATTGATTTGGTTTGAGCTTCTGTACAAGCCAATTCCCATTGTTCCTCTGAAATTTCAATTTGCAGATCTTCTTTCCAGTAGTTTAATCTTTTCAGTGAATTTTCACTTGAAGATAGTGTCAATGAGTTATAAAACTCTGAAATAATACCCTTTCTTTTACTATCTTTCATCATCATTTTTTCCAAGGATGAATAAATAGGTCGAGTGAGAGCTTTATTTTGATTTGATCGAATAAAGTTTCTAAGTTGAAGATATTTAAAAAAATGTGTTCTATTGAGATTAAATTTGATCCTCAGCTCTTCAAAAGACATTATGTTGTCTGCACATGGCAAATATAAATCCTGAATCTTTTGTATCCCTTTTAAATTCCATACTTTAAATACAGCGTCCGCTCTCCCTGGTTTAAAATATTGATTACCCCATATTGGACTAAATTGTGACAATAACTGTGGTTCTTTTAAATAGTTTTTAGCTTCACACCATATTTTGATCATATGCTTTACAAATGGATTTTTAACTTGTTTTTGTAATTTTTTTGCCGAATCTGAGTATATGAATATGGGAAGAGGTAAAGGTAAATTGTATGATTCTATTTCAGTCCAGTGAGGGAGATCATTTGATGAAAAATAATATGTCATAGACCTCAGTTGTGCCGACCAATAATACAACATAAAATTTGGACATTTCAGACCTCCACGATCAAATGGTAAATATAATAAAGACAGACGTAATCTAGCCCTCCTGTTGTTCCATATAAATTCCACTAACTTTTTTTTTATTCTTGAGAATAGATCTAAAGGTGGTGATAAGGGAATGTATTGAAATAAATAAAGTATTTTAGGTAAAATATTACTTTTAAGTATATTGATTCTCCCGATCATCGACATTGGTAGTGACATCCATCTCTGAGTTAACTCACTGATATCTGACATTAAGGCTTCATAGTTGACACTGGCGACTGATTCTAGCTTAGGCATAATTTGGATTCCTAAATATTTAAACTGATTTACAACATTGAATTGATTTACCTCAGGGGCTGGGTAATTTCTCTGGGTCTCATTTAGCATTAATATTGAAGATTTAGTTTTATTTATTTTATATCCTGATATTTCCCCAAAATTCTTTATTAAATTCAACAAGGTTGGAATTGATTTTTTTAGATTCGACATAAACAAAATTATATCATCGGCGTACAGGGAGATTTTATGTTCTGTTGGTCCAACTTTAATTCCATATATTTGTGAATGTAAACGTATCGCTATCGCTAAAGGTTCAATTGCCATAGTAAACAGTAAAGGTGAGAGTGGACAGCCTTGTCGACATCCTCTATTGATTTTTATTGGTTTTGAAATATTGTTATTTGTTAGGATTTCTGCTGTAGCATTATTGTATATTATTTGAACCCATTTTATGAAATTATTTCCAAGTCCAAACCTTTGTAGGACTTCAAAAAGAAAGGGCCATTCAACTCTATCAAAGGCCTTTTCGGCGTCCAATGATAGGAGAGCTGTATCCGGTGCTTCTTTATTAAAATAGATAATATTAAATAGTCTTCTTACATTATGGAAGCCTTGTCTACCCTTTATAAAGCCATTCTGATCTCGATTAATAATATTTGGTAAAATTTCTTGTATTCGTCTTGCTAAAATTTTACAGATTATCTTAAGGTCGGCGTTTAATAGGCTTATTGGTCTCATATTTTCACATTTATTAGAGGGCTTACCTGGTTTTGGCAGCAGTATAATTAAGGCATTATTTATGTATGATGGTAAATTATTATTTTGAAATGCTTCTAAAACCATTTCCAAAAAAGGTTTTATTAATTTATTCTTAAATTTTTTATAAAGGTCAACTGGAAGACCATCTGGTCCTGCACTTTTTCCTGATTTCATATTATCAATGGCTAGCCCAACTTCTTCTTGACTAATTTTAGACTCCAATATCTCCCTGTTTTCATTTGGAATACACGGTATAGATAGTTCGTTCAAAAACCCATTTAGTTTTGTTAAATCAGGTTCATTTTTGGTATCATATAATTTTTCATAGTAATCTCTAAAGGCTCTATTAATTTCTAAAGGATCTATAACTACCTGTCCGTTACTTATAATACTGGTAATTGGTGTTTTAATTTCCAATTGTTTAATCTGCCATGCTAATAATTTTCCTGATTTTTCACCTTGTTCATAAAAAGATTGTTTCAATCTTAGAAGACTCGAGGCAGCTCTATTCGCTGATTTTTTGTCGTATTCAGCTCTCAAAATCAGTAATTCATTCTCCAACCTTGGGTCACTTCCTGCATACACTTTTTCCTGAAGATTTTTTATTTTATGTTCCAATTTAGCTCTCTCCTCTCGAGTCTTCTTAGATTTTGATCCTGTATAACTAATAATATGCCCCCTAATAAAAGCTTTGAAAGCCTCCCACTTTACACATGCTGATGTTTGTGTAGTATTGATGTCAAAGAACTCGTCTATCTGTTTTTCTATATACTTGACAAATTCCTCATCCTGAAGCCATTTATGCTGAAATTGCCATCTACCTGATTCCTTTGTCAATTTTTTATCTACATATATTAGACAACAGGGTGCATGATCAGAGATCACGATGTTATCATAAAAGCAGTTTTGAATCTTGGACCTTAATTCTGTGGAAATCAAAAAATAATCAATACGTGAGAATGTCTTGTAGGTACTGGAATAACAAGAATAGGCTTTAACTTGTGGTTTCATTTCTCTCCATATATCTAACAATCTCAATTCTTTCATAAAATGATTAATAGTCATCCTACATCCAATGTGCGTACAATCCAGTCCTGTTGATCTATCCACACCTGGATTCAATGTACAATTAAAATCCCCTGCTATTATATGTTGCCCTGTAAGTGATGATAAGATGAGAAATAAATTAGCAAAGAACTTCTGATCATCTATATTGGGACCATATAAGTTCACAAGATTTATATTTTCTAATAGCAAAGAACCTTGAATGATTACATATCTTCCAAATTTGTCTCCAATTACATTTTTCACTTGAAAAGGAACTGATTTATGTATGAGAGTCATAACTCCCCTGGCTCGGGATGAAAATGAAGAGGTGAATACACTTCCCTGCCATCTACTCCTAATTCTTTTAACATCCTCCTCTATCAGATGAGTTTCTTGTAAAAACACAATTCTTGAACCCATGTCCTTTATTTTATTCATAACTTGTTTAAGTTTTTTTAAATTTTGTAGACCTCTGCAATTCCATGAAGTTAAATTAAGATTAACACTTTGGTTTATGATCAATAGAGAGTTTGGGATTACCTTGCAGTGTAAACATGCTCATACAGAGAAGCAAAAACATGAGTGGTTGAACATTCATCCTACAAACTACACACAAACAAATTTCCCCTTCCCACACTTGTGGCAAACCCCCCAAAATCAAAAGAAAAATTCTGTCTCCCGATATAGCCATCGACCGTTCCACACCCACGGGGAACAGCCTAAGCCACTCCTTCTTCATCCTCCCAATCACCCTAACTCTACTGCTTTTAATGACGTAACATTAACTCTCCTCTGTAGTTTTCCAACTTAACTCCAAAATTTTTAACAACTTTGTACATCATAGTTTTTTTTTTTTTGTTTGTTTTGTTTTTTTTTTTTTTTAATATATAATACAATCTATATTTTGTAAACTTACTATTTACTTCAAGTCAGTCAGATGCCTGTGCAAATGCTTAATTATTCTACCTTATATTTTGTTCATGCTTAGCTCCCACCAGTCTCTTCTTCTTCTTTGATCTTCTTGATGAACTCCTGCGCCTCCTCTGGGGTCTTGAAGATGTGGGTTCTGCCCTCATACGTGGTCAGCAGTCTCGCAGGATAGATTACACCATGACGAATCCCAAGGTTGCGCAGCTCCTTACGTACGGGATCAAACTGCTTCCTCAATTGCTGGATTCCTGTGGCCAAATCTGGGTAGAACCGCACCTGCTGGTCCTGGTGTTTAATCTCTCCTTTTTTAGCTCGTGCAGCGTTGAAGATCTTCATCCTGTCTCTGTTGTTAAGAAACTTCATAATTAAGGTCCTCGGCGGTCCCTTATCTCTCCGTGGGCCAATGCGATGTGCTTTTTCCAGAACCACTGCTGATTGCAACTCCTCGCTGCCCAGCACCTCCGGAATCCACTTTTCCAGAAAGGAACATACGTCCCGACCTTCTGATTCCTCTGGAAGACCCACCAGCCTCAAATTATTCTGTCTCGACCGAGATTCCAAATCCAAAATATTATCTTCCAGAGATTTATTTTTTTTTTCCAAAGTGCGCACCTTTAATTGAAGACGGGTGACGTCATCTTCAGCACTAGCGAGACGGAGCTCCATCTGCGCCGTTCGTTCTACACAGTCACCCAATTCCTTTCTTATTCCTTCCAACGCTGTCATAATCCCATCAAATCTAGAGGAAAAGTCCGCTCTCATTGAACTCATGGCAGCCATCAGCGCATCTGCGCCATTCCCCGCAGAAATCGCAGCGTTGCCAGCCTCCTCCGCCATATATGGAGCCCTGTTTGCTGCGTCACAGACCTGAAAGTCCGTTAATTTGGACTGTTTCGGCGGCTCGCTTTTTCCTTTTCCTGGTTTTCCAGCCTTAGGCTTCGCCGACATATCCTCGCCCAAACGCTGGGATACGTTCTGTCCCAAATGAGAGAGTTATTTGCCGATTTTTTTTCTCCAGGAGCAGAGCAGAGCGAGACACGTCCGTCCTACGTGGCAGCCATAACCGGAAGTCGTCAGAGAATTTTTTGAAAAAATCAGCAGAAAACCCATCAGGTCCTGGAGATTTTCCTGATTGCATGGATGATATTGCCAGCTGAATTTCTTCTTTTGTGATGGGAGTTTCTAAAATTTGCCGAGATTCTGAAGAAATCGAAGGAATATCAATAGAATCAAAAAAAATTTCCAAATCCTTTAAGTTTGTTGTATATTCTGAGGTATATAATTTGGAATAAAATGACCTGAAAATATCATTAATCACTTGTTGGTCAGATGTCACCTCTCCTTTATCTGTCCTAACTCCAGTAATAATTTGCTTAGCTCTAGTACCACGTAGTTGATTAGCTAGAAGTTTACTGGTTTTTTCGCCATGTTCATAAAATTCACTCTTGTTCCTTATTAAACAACCTTCAGTTTGTCGAGTAGAAAGTAAATTAAGTTTAATTTGTAATGTCATACGTTCCTTGTACAGAGCGGGTGATGGAGATTGAGCATATTGTCTGTCTATGTCCAGGATTTGATCTAAAATAGCCTTCTGTTCCTGTATTAAGGATCGTCTTTTAAATGCTGCCAATGAAATAAATTCCCCACTAAGAAATGCCTTCATGGCCTCCCATATCGTTTTATTTGGCATACCAGGAGTTTTATTTTCTTTAAAAAAAAAATTAATTTTAGAAGAAATATTCACAACCAATTTTTCATCTGTAAGTAATAATGGATCCAATCTCCAATGCTTTCTCATGGAGTCACATCCATGGAGGATCATTTTAAGTACAAGAGGGGCATGATCAGAAACCGAGATGCTATCATAACTGCAAGAGCAAAGGTTATTAATTAATAAATTGTCAACAAAAAAATAATCTATTCTGGTATAAGTATGGTGTACGTGAGAGAAAAAAGAATAGTCCCTGCCGTTAGGATGTAAAAAACGCCAAGGATCTGTAAGACTATATTCTTCAAGAAAAGACTTAACATAAGTTGCAGATTTATTAAGACTAGCAGGTTTTGAAGATGAGCGATCTAAGATCGGATCCATATACAAATTAAAGTCACCCCCAAGAATTAGAGAATGAGTATTTAAATCTAGAAGTTGCGAAAAAAGGTTGCGAAAAAAGTGCACATCATCAGCAATTTGGTTCTGATCGGATAATTTTTGCAGGAATTGTAGCCCCTGATTTATGACTAGGGCTGCAACTAATGATTATTTTGGTAGTCGACTAATCTAGCAACTATTTTTTTGATTAGTCGACTAATCGCGATTATTTCTGTCATGTCCGCCAGCTCAGCCTCCTGCTGGTACAGCTCCTGTTCGGGGCTCTCGGTCATGTTTCACCTCACCTGTTTAAGCCTGCACACCTGTGAAAATCACTTTGTTGTCAGTCTCTGCCTTAATATAATGTAACCTATTATAAAAAGTTCCCATAGCTAAATAAAATAATGACCCATCAAACATGAGTTGGAAACTCGAACTTTACAGCTTAATCAGAAGTGTTTGTAGCAACACAATTAAATAATAGATGTTAAAGTGTAAAAACTCAAATAGCAGCTCTACTGCTCCATAAAGGCTCTTGTAACTGTGTGTTAAAACAAACCATAGTAATATTCGACTCCATTAAAGTAAAAAAAAGAAAATAACAAGCTAGTCCATCCTGTTTGAAACCGTGCTGGGTCTAGAAGTTTAAAAGTTAAATGAAGCTTCAGATAAAAGTTAAAAGAACTTCTTCCAGTTCCCCCCCCCAAAAAAAACCCCCCAAAAAACACACTTTAAATATCAGTGCAGAGCCTCCACTACACATACAGTGAAATATTTAAGCCATTTTAAATTTATTTGTGATGATTATGGTTATCTTTTTTAAATTAAATGACAAATTATGATATTCTAATTTACTGAGATGCACTAATATTCAAAATGAAGGCTGATATTACGGTGACAATAATAGAGAATATGAAAAGAGTAAGCTGCTCATGTACAGTAATTCACCCATTTACTGCAGTTAACATATAACTAGCAGAATGGAAACAGCTCAGCTGTCAGCAACCATTATAAGAGAGATTATTGTCTGACAACAGGTAAACTATTTAAACAGCACACATTAATAGTGTGGTCAGTTTTTTAAAGCTGAGAGAATCGCTCATTGAAAATAAGGAGCGCTAACGTTACTTGCTAACCTTACCGGTACAGTCCCCCAACAGGTGGCCGGAGACGGAGGAACAGAGAGGAGGAGGGAATGGATGCATCGCTGTACTGCAGCTGTGATATGACAAACTGCTTTACAGTGTACATTTAACTTGTTTCATTTATTAATTTTCGGTAAAATCCTCCCATGCTTTGGAAACTTTTGGCCTGCTCTGTGATTTTCTCTCCGTGTCGCCATGATGCGTTCCTCTTCTTCTTTGCTGGAACAGTTAAACTGAACATTTACTGTACAACAATAAAAATCTGCATCAACAAATTTTTATGATCAATGTTGTCCATAACATCGATTAATGGTTTCAATCCTACCTATGACCTCCTGTTTCACCTCACTTCGTACACACTGTCTTGTGAAATCAACTCCTCCTACAATTTTGTTCCAATTGTTTTGAAACTTGGTACCATTGTTTGAGATACTCTGATGATGTGCATATTGCAATTTCACTCTCATTGGATGACCTTGAGGTCAAAGGTCAGAGGTCAGATTTTTCCTAAATCTTCTAAACACAATAACGACTGAAAGAAATTATGTAGGCTTTTCAAATTGATACAGGAGTTATATCTAAAGCCCCTTTTCCACTTATACCTACTCAGCCCGACTCGCCTCGACTCTAGTGTGGTTGGTTTTCCATTACAACTGAGTACCACCTCAAGTGGGTGGGTTCATTACAGGAAGACAGCCCGTTATCCCGTTATGTTGTTGACATGCTGATATTTTCACTGATAATTAACATAAAAGATGCTTAAAATCACAAAACACTCACCATCTTCCCCATGAGCATCCATCAGCTCAGAGAACTCGTGGAATACTTTTTCATTTTGGGTCGCTCCGCCGCAGCAGGGCCGACGGGGCTGAAAAGTTCATAGTTGTCAAATATGACCAAATGTAGTTTTATTTTTCAAGCACAGGGATCCCAGCACTGCAACACCGATGGAAGAACTGTGTGCACCGACGGGGACACTGTTGAAAAATAACCACATTTGGTCAAATTTGACCATTTTATGAAATTTTCAGCCTATAAACTTTTCAACCCTGGCACCAGAGGAGAATTCTGAAATGAAATACCAGGAAGTCTCCAAGCTGATGGCTGCTCATGGGGAAGATGGTCAGTGTTTTGTGACGGTTTACAGTCTACATTTAACGTGTGTGTAGCCATTTGTGTGTAGCCATTTATTTCGTTGATTATCATGGCCGAATTTACAAATGGCGGTTTTGAATCTTGAGAATTTTGAATCTTGAGAAGACGTCGCTCTGATCCACTGACGTTACGCCCTGACCAATCAGTGGCCTGCAATATGCTGACGTTACATTTTCAGCTCAACTCAGCACGGTTGGAACCTCACTGAAGTAGGTCCCAAAGAAGTACCTGGTACCAGGTACTAATGGAGTAGAGTCTAGACGAGTAGGACTGAGTAGGTACTAGTGGAAAAGGGCCATAATACACACTTTGGATGACTTACACCCTCACCTAACTATGGGTTTAGGGTCAAGGGGTCAAAGGTTCAAAGTTAACATTGCAGTTGCACTATGGGAAATGTTACATTTACTATTACTATAAAACGAGTAAAGCTAGGACCACCAAACATGGTCCACAGGCTCACCTTGGGATCGTGACCTCAGGCTATTGGTTTGGGGTGAAAAGGTCAAGGTTAACATTCCCCATGCCTTATTTCTGTACAATGAGTAAAGTAAGAGTCACCAAACTTGGTACACAGGTTCACCCTGTGACCCTGAAGTGTGACTATGGTTTTGGGATCGCAATGTCAAAGGTCAACTTCAAAATGGCTTATAAACTATATCTCAACAACAAAGAAAGCTAGGGCCACCAAATTTGCTGCACAGGTTCACCTTAGGATCCTGACCTCTGACTATGGGTTTGGGGTCAAAAGGTCAAGTTTAGCATTTCTTTTACCTTATTACTCTACAATGAGTAAAGCTAGGGCCACCAAACCTGGTACGCAGGCTTACCTTGGGATCCTGACCTCTGACTATGGGTTTGGGGTCCAAAGGTGAAAGGTCGAGGTTAGCATTTCTTATGCCTTATTACTGTACAATGAGTAAAGCCAGGGCCACCAAACTTGGTACACAGGTTCACTTTGTGACCTTGAAGTGTAACTGTGGTTTTGGGATTGCAAGGTCAAAGGTCAACATCAAAATGCCTAATAAATAATCTCAACAACAAAAAAAGCTAGGGCCACTAAACCTGGTACACAGGTTCACTCTGAGACCATAACCTCTGACTACAGGTTTGGGGTCAAAAGGTTTAAGGTCATGGGGTATGATCTCTTACTATAGAACATGTAAAGCTCTCTAGGGTCACCATACTTGCTACACAGATTCGCCTCGGGGTCCATCCCTACAACTGTGGGTTGTGTACTTTGTTGTATATTCATGGATGATGGGCTTACCATAATTTGAGTCTGCCACAGTAATTATATTGAAAAGTTTAAAACTGCCTTCTGTCCGTAAGTATTGGGATTGTCAAAGAAAACGGAGGCGGGGGATATTGCACTTACCTCAGAGTGCTCTTGTTTTTATTCCGTTTGATGAAAGTTAATTGGTGCAAAAGCTGTAAAATAAAAGTGTCAATACTGGAAAAACAAGATTTTATCAGGGTAAATATGAGTTGACAGATTTTACACGTTTAAAAAAATACCAAAAGATACTTCATCCACCGCCACTGGGAGGGTGATCCTTTGGTACCATGCTCCAATATGTTAAAAAGATTACACTAATTGTACCTGTGGGGTTGCGTGTGTAAAGGTGAATATTTTTCTAACTCTCACTAATCTCCATAATAGCTTGCTCATTTTAGAGAAAAAAAGTAAAAAAAATTGCAGTCTAATGTGTTCTGGCTCTGAGTTCAGTCTCTAGTGGCCACTAAGCTATTTTGGTCTGAGGCCAAGCTTTAAAAATGACAAGATATAGAGGAGAAATTCATTGTGTATAAGCTCAAAAGCTGGCATGTTTCTTCTTTAATAATGTGTCATAATAACTCAGGTTGTGTGTTGATATGTAGTTGTTCATGTGATCTGTGGTGTCATAGAAAACTCGTTGTCTGCATGTACTCATGCTCATGCAGATGTATGTCACAGCTCTGGAAAATATGAATCTGCTGTGACAGATATCTCAGTGTAAATTAGTTTAATCGTTCATGTGGATTTTTTTTAAAAAATCTGTGCCCAACAGTTTGGATTTCGCTGGCGGACTGAGAATGAAGTTGTCTCCGGAAAAGGTATACCAACCCCATATGTTGTTCTACTTTTAACATTGCACTGTTTTTGGTTTTTTAGTGTATTTTCATTAAAAAAAAAAAAACCTCATGAAAACATCAACTCCTAAAAGATATAGGATAAAATATTTGTGTAAATACTGTATATTAGGGATGCACTCTTTGTGACATTTTGGACCAATACCCACGCTGATGATGAAAATAATAAGTTGGCTGATACTACTTGTCTCTTTTGTTTTACAAACCCCAATTCCAATGAAGTTGGGACGTTGTGTAAAACATAAATAACAGCAGAATACAATCATCAGCAAATCCTTTTCAACCTATATTCAATTGAATGCACTACAAAGACAAGATTTTTGATCTTCAAACTGTTAAACTTTCTTGCTTGATGTACAACTTCAGTTGCTTAACAGTCTGGGGTCTCCATTGGCATATTTTACACTTCATAATGTGCCACACATTTTCAATGGGACACATGTCTGGGCTACAAGCAGTCCAGTCTCGTACCTGCACTTTTTTACTATGAAGCCACGCTGTTGTAACACGTGCAGAATGTGGCTTGGCATTATCTTGCTGAAATAAACAGGGACATCCCTGAAAAAGACGTTGCTCGGTTGGCAGCATATGCTGCCTCAAAACTATATGTACCATTCAGCATTAATGATGCTTTCACAGATGTGCAAGTTACCCATGCCATTGGCACTAACACCCCCCCCCCATACCATCACAGATGTTAGCTTTTGAACTTTGCGCTGATAACAATCTGGATGGTCCTTTTTCTCTTTAGCCCAGAGGACACGACAGCCATGATTTCCAAAAACAATTTGAAATGTGGACTTACCAGACCACAGCACACTTTTCCACTTTGCATAAGTCCATCTCAGATTAGCTTGGGCCCAGAGCAACTGGCGGTGTTTCTAGGTGTTGTTGATACTGTATATGGCTTTTACTTTGCATGGTAGAGTTTTAACTTGCACGTGTAGATGTAGCGGTGAATTGTGTTAACTGACAGTGGTTTTCCAAAGTGTTCCTGAGCTCATGTGGTAATAACCTTCACAGAATGATGGTGGTTTTTAATGCATTGCTGCCTAAGGGATCAAAGGTCATGGCCATTCACTGCTGGCCTTTGGCCTTGTTGCTTACATGCAGAAATTTGTCCAGATTCTCTGAATCTTTTGATGATATGGACTGTAGATGATGAAATCCCTAAATTCCTTGCAATTGTACATTGTTTCTGTTTTTATTTTATGTTTTACACAATGTCCCAATTTCATTGGTGTTGGAGTTTGTAGTTTTCATTTCTTCTATCTTCATTGCTAGGGAGACAAAGAAATATGTATTATTAAAAAATGAATTGTGTTGGCCCTGCGATGGACTGGCGATCTGTCCAGGGTGTACCCTGCCCAAAGATGCTGGGATAGGCTCCAGCCCCCCCGTGACCCGAAAAAGGATTAAGCAGAAGAAGATGAATGAATGAATGAATGAATTGAAATACTTTAAAATGGTTCAGTCTGGCATATTTTCTGAATTTTCAGCTGTAGTCTGCCAATGTTTGTATTGTGGATGCCCTCAGATCCTTAAGAAGTCTTAAAAAGCCATTTTTTGAACCCAAAATGAAATCCTTAACTAGAGGGCACCCCGAGAACGCATACCTCCACCAAGGGGTATCTTTGTTTGTCTGTTATTTTTTAGCAGGATTATGCAAAAAAATACTGGATGGATTTTGATGATGATTTTGATGGCCCTTGAGCTGTGGATGAACATAGTCAATTTCAGGGTTGATACGGGTCAGGATGCACAAGATACGGCCTTGGTGGAGTGGAGAGGAGTAAAATCCAAATCTCTGGCTATGATTGTGTAAATCTGTCTTGGTGCCATGAACACATGGCATCCTAATTAAGGATGCTTACTGAGTAGGAGTAGCAAGATTTTCATTCCCTTAAAGGCCTCAGACCCCCTGCTGACTGAGACGTGTCTCCAGACAGCAGCCTGTCCTCCATTAGACACGCATACAAGTGTGACAGTGTAGTGTTCATGACACTGAGTATGAATGTGTGTAAGTGTTCGGTAGTGGTCGGAGAGGCTGTTGGTGCGGACTGGCAGCCACGTTTCCGTCAGTCTGCCCCAGGGCAGTTGTGGCTACAGCAGTAGCTTACCACTGTCAATTTCTGTCTGGAGTGAATGAATAATGGACTCACTGTAAGCGGTTTGAGATGTCACTTGACATGTAAAGCGCCATATAAATCTAATCCTTTATTATTATTATTATTAGTCACAATAGGCTTCTTCATATGTTTTATTGCAAATAGTAGAGACAGTTGTGGGGTAGTGTAATTTCCAAGCCAGCACCTGAATACACTAGCAGTGCAGGGGAGAATGTTTGTGTGTGTGTGTGGGGGGGCAGACATATGTGTGAGTGCGGCAGCCGTGAAAGACACCTGTTACCTCTACACTTGCCGTTTATTCTACGTTAGCCTGACGGCACACCAGACAAACAGACAGACAAACAAACCGACATGATCACAGATGTAGCTATTTTATCAGTGTTTTGCTGAGGTTATGAGGGTGTGCCTCCCAGAGTATGGAGTTGTTCAGTCAAAATATGTAATTTTTATCAATAAAAGTCTAGTCATCCTTCTCTCCTCATGCTCCATGCTCTTGACTTCTAGAAGAGTGGGCGGGGTTTCGGATTGACTCCATACTGATTGGATAATACGTGACATCACAGCATCAGTAACTACAGCGCTCCGTGAGCAAAACAAGGAAGCGAAAAGCGACAAATTTGACTAGAAAAAGATAATACTGAAGATTTAATGCTTAAATAATTATACCATAAAGTTGCCGTGATTGCGTAGGTCTAAAGGATAATTCGGCATACTGTATGTGGAGAACATGAGGCGTGTGAGCAGACTGGGTGGAGCATCAACAGGGACTCGGGTCTGACAAAGAACACTGGTGTATCTAACAGAGGACACGCCGGGAGAAGCAGCGGCCCAACCGGGCGGACCACGGTCCTTCGCGGGGAGGCACTCTCAGCCTGCCCAGTTAGTGGTAGACGGGAGTCCTGGCTGCTGCTTCACCCATGTGCTACTATTGTCCTTTGCAAGACTGCGAGTCCCCCCCTCCCGTGTGAGTATCTAAAAATTAAAAACTTAATAATAATACCACCATGATTGTGGAGTGCAATGGCTGGAATGACAATGACCAAACAAGACACAAAAACACCCAAATAACAAAATAAATAATTTTCTTAGTTAAATATTTACTGTCAAATGGGCAACACTGATGCAAAAGTTGCAGTCAAACGGGTCCTTCTGCTGTGTGTAATAATGTTAGCTGTTGTGTAGTTAATTTGGTTGATTACAGTTTTAAAAAAACTTTTAATAACAAAATATTGCTAAAATATAAAATGATGCACTACAATGGGTCTCAAATATTTGTAAATGTGTCCTCTTATAGTACTGCATGAGTTTATTGACGATACACAGAAGAAATTCAATATTACACTTAACTCCCTGAACAGTGATATAAACTAAAACAATTATAATGGTGACTGAACAACTCCCATTCCCCAAAGTGCAAGATACACAAATTCATAGTTACTGATTTTGCATTTTAACACAAGGGAGTGCAAAATGAACAATAACACCAATGCTGAGCAAAATGAACAAAAATCACTTTCTTCTAAATTTGTGGGTGCTTTTCCTCCCAAATTTGCTACTGTTGTCATGTTAATTTGTGATTTTCTTGTTATAAATTTGCAACTTTTTTCACATGAATTTGGGCCTTTTAAAGTTGTGAATTTTTACATTATTTTGTGATTTATTTTCTCCTAAATTTGTGATTATTTTCTCTTAAGTCTGTCACCTTTCTCTGTCAAATTTGTGGCTTTTTCTTGTTTTGCTAATTTCTTACTTTTTTGGGTGTAAATTTGACTTTTAAGTTATAACTTTCTGTTAAATTTTTGATTTTTTTCCATGTAAACTTCTGAGCCTTTTTTTTCATGAATTTGCAGCCCCCTTCTCCCCTTGTGTTTTTTTTCCTGTTAAGCTGAAACATGTGTGACCAGGGGCTAATTTCACCCCTCAAAAGTCTAAAATGTAACTTTCTCACAGCTGCAGATACCATTTGTATTGTTCTTTTTCCCCTTATTTTCTGTAGTTTCAGATGCTCAGTGACCTGTGTAGGCCTCATCCTTCTGGTGTTTTTGCTTAAAGGTTCTATATGGAGTCTTCGGAAACTAGTGGCATCTTTAGGTATGAAGTGAACTGCAGCTCCATTCACTTCATTAATTTCTGAGCACTCGGACTTGCAGTTCATTTAGTGACCACATAGTGTCAGTAGGTTCCAAGGTTGTCATAGCCAGGAGTGGTGCTGGGGATAAGCTCCCAGCGCTCAAAAAAATGCTCCTTGTGGCATGCGTCTCAAATAGCCTCTGACAACCAAGTCCAACTCCTCGCCTGCTTGTGTGGCTTAACTTCTAACCCGGCGGAACTGCTTCTACTGACAGGAGAAGGGGTGAAGGCGAGTTTCTGGCACCTTGAAACCAGATGCTTTGGGTAGATAGGGCTCAACAACCTGGGAGGGTAATCCATCTAGGGGAAGAAAAACCCTGATTTCAAACCTCTGCTGCCTTGCGGCATACCCGGTCACGGGAAAGGCTTCGGGAGTCAACCCTGAGGTAAAATCCGGAGTTGGAGCCCCTAAGGCAGTCCGTCATTGATTTAAACTTTGTTCTGGCAGCTCCTGCGACAGCGCTGGTGCCAAACTGTAACAGCCTTGCTGTTCCTTTGGATCCATCAGCGACGTGGAGAGGAGGGACATGCTACATGGGTAACAGCCTGTCCTCCATATCACATTGCCCAGGCTAGCATCCAGCAACACTCACCAACACAAACTCACACCCTACACCCTGGAGAGGTCACTCCAGCTTTGCTTGCAGCGTCGACACAACACGGGGAACAACAGTTACCGGTTATAAGTCATTGCTCAATTGGCATAGAGCTTGGCACCAGGGGTTGTTCCCGACAGTGGGAGGGATCCTTGGATCTCACTGGACAACTACTGCCTGCCTCAAGCTGGGCAGCCCCCAGCCAGTAAGGTGTCGTCCCGCCACAGTCTGCCATCCTCTTTGGGTGCATGGGGATTAGGAAATGTCCAAACAGCAGACTGCAATTGTCGCACCAGGGAAACAAAACAAAACAACGAAAGAAACCAGCTTTGAAACTGGGATGTTGGAATGTTCGGACAATGATGACTGGTCTTTCTGAAAACCTTCAGACCATCAGTGACTCCAGGAAAACAGCCGTCATAAATGACGAGCTCAGGAGGCTGCATATGGACATTGCCACCCTTCAGGAAACAAGCCTTGCTGACTCAGGCACGCTGAAGGACTACACATTCTACTGGCAGGGGAAAGGCTCTGACGAGCCAAGGGAACATTGAGTCGGCTTTGCAGTGAGGAACAACCTGCTGAATATGGTAGGCCCAGGCAGCAACGGCACAGAGTGTCTCCTCACTCTTCGCCTCAACACCACCGAAGGCCCAGTCACCCTTGTTAGCGTGTATGCCCCGACACTGTCTTCCACACCGAAGACAGAGTTCTCGTAGAACTCAAAGGATGAGTTCTACGAGAAGCTCACATCCATCATCGCAAGCATCCCCAGCAAGGAACAACTTGTTCTCCTGGGTGACTTCAATGCCAGAGTGGGTGCAGATCATGACTCGTGACCCTCTTGCCTTGGACAGTTTGGTGTGGGCAGAATGAATGAGAACAGCCAACGACTGCTTGAGCTTTGCAGTTAACACGAATTGTGTATCTCCAACTCCTACTTAAGGACCAAGCCTCAGCATAAGGTCTCTTTGAGATACCCACGCTCAAAGCACTGGCATTAGCTAGATCATATCCTGGTCAGGTGTGCCGCCATCAAGAACGTCCTCCACACATGCTCTTACCACAGTGCGGACTGCAACATAGATCACTCCCTGGTCTGCTGCAAGATCAGGCTACAGCCAAAGAGGATCCACCACTCAAAGAAACAAGGGAACCCCCGTATTGATGTCAGCAAGATGTCTCAACTAGACCTTGTGGAAAAGTTTGCAGAGACCTTCGAGAAGGAAATGCAAATCTCACAGCCCAGAGACTCTGCCACAGAGAAGTGGGAAGTACTGCAGGACACCATGCACCGCACCACCTTGGCTACCTTTTGGAAGAAGTCCTCCAAGTCTCACAGCTGGTTTGAGGCCAAGTCCACAGAGATGACTCCCGTCATAGAAGCCAAGCATGCCACCCTCACCGAGTATAAGCGGTCACCCAGTGAAAAGAGCCTGCAGATTCTCAGGGCTGCCAGGAGCAAGGCTTAGGAGACTGCCAGGCATTGTACCAACAAATACTGGACAGAGCTCAGTGAAGACATCCAGACAGCTGCTGCTACAGGCAACATTAGAGGGATGTACGATGGCATCAAGAAGGCGCTTGGACCAGTTCAGAGCAAGACAGCTCGCCTCAAATCTTCCACTGCGGTAGTAATTACAGACAAGGGCCAACAGATGGAGAGATGGGTGGAACACTACTCCGGCCTCTACTCCAGAGAGAACACAGTGTCCCCCACAACTCTTGATGCCATCAAGTGTATGCCAATCATAGAGGAGCTGGATGTAGAGCCAACCATAGAGGAACTCAGGAAGGCCATCGACAGCTTGGCTTTAGGCAGAGCCCCAGGCAGCGATGGGATTCCCCCGGACCTGATCAAACACTGCAAGACTACACTCCTGCTCCCATTGCATGAAGTCCTCTGTCAGTGCTGGCAAGAAGGGGCTGTACCACAGGACATGAGGGACGCCAAGATCATCACCCTCTGTAAGAACAAGGGAAGTGACTGCAACAACTGCAGAGGCATCTCTCTACTCAGCATCATCGGCAAAGTCTTTGCTTGGGTCATTTTGATCCGTCTGCAGAAGCTGGCAGAACGCATCTACCCAGAGTCTCAGTGTGGCTTTCGTGCTAAGAGATCAACAGTAGACATGGTCTTCTCCCTCCGCCAACTCCAGGAGAAGTACAGAGAACAGCAGATGCCCCTGTATGTTGCCTTCATAGATCTCACCAAGGCGTTCGACCTTGTCAGCAGAGACGGCCTGTTCAATATTCTCCCAAAGATAGGCTGCCCACCAAAGTTGTGGAGCATGATCGAGTCTTTTCACTCAGACATGAAGGGGACTGTGCAGTTCAATGGGAGTTCCTCCGACCCCTTCAGCATCTGCGGTTGCGTCAAACAAGGCTGCGTCCTTGCTCCCACACTCTTTGGGATATTCTTCGCCGTTCTCCTAAAGCATGCCTTTGGCACTGCAACTGAAGGAATTTACCTACGCACCAGATCAGGTAACAGGCTGTTCAACCTTGCCCGCCTCAAAGCCAAGACGAAGGTTCGCGAAACGTTCATCAGAGACATGCTGTTTGCTGACGACACAGCAATTGCAACACACCCAACAGGAGCTGCAGACACTGATGGACCGCTTCTCACAGGCCAGCAAGGATTTTGGATTCACCATTCACCTGAGAAAGACCAATGTTCTGGGACAAGACACTGAATCACCACCTGCCATCACATCGATGACTATGAACTCAACGTCGTACACCACTTCACCTACCTTGGCTCTACCATAACCGACAACCTCTCCTTTGACGCAGAAATAGACAGGAGGATCGGGAAGGCAGCTACAACACTCGCTTACCTCACAACCAGAGTGTGGACAAACCCCAGGCTGTTGGTGAAGACTAAGATGGCAGTGTATAATGCCTGTGTCATCAGCACACTGCTGTATGGCAGTGAGTCATGGACAACATATGCCAGACAGGAGAAGCGACTCAACACCTTCCATCTGTGAAGCATCCGCCACATCCTGGGCATATCCTGGCAAGACAGGGTAACCAACACAGATGTCTTGAATCGCGCTTGACTTCCCAGCATGCTCACTGTCCTCAGACAGCGCAGGCTGCACTTGCTAGGCCATGTCCACTGCATGGATGATGGGTGCATTCCAAAGGACATCCTGTTAGGAGAACTGGCATCTGGGAGGAGATCCACTGGTTGCCCGCCCCCAGCTCCGGTACAGAGATGTCGTTAAGAGAGACATGAAGGCCACCGACATCAACACAGAGACCTGGGAGAGCCTGGCAGGTGACCGTGCAAAGTGGAAAGGGACCCTGAAGCAACATCTGAAGTCAGGGGAGGAGAAAATGATGATCGCTGCTGCAGAAGAATGAGCACGCAGGAAGGAAAGCAGCAGCTCCAACAGACCAGAGACTACACACAGGTGTGACCTTTGCGGTAGAGACTGCCACTCTTGCATTGGTCTATTGAGCCACAGACGACGCTGCTCCAGGTGAGCAGACAACCAGAACTAGGATGTTTCACCCATGGTCAACCCTGACCGACGGAGGCCTAAGAAGTGTCAGTAAAACCCAAAGGCCAAAAGATTCACGTAGTACCTTTAAAGATCTGATGACACAATTTTGACATTTTTTTAGCATGTTATGTAAACCCAAAAGTCATTGTCGATGATCAATATAATACAGCCGTGGACAAAATTGTTGGTACCCCTCTGCTAATGAAAGAAAAACCCACAATGGTCACAGAAATAACTTGCCACATTTTCACTTACCAGTGAAAATCAGACACTGCTTTTGAATTGTGGTTCAACAGAATTATTTTAAAAAACAAACTCATGAAACAGGCCTGGACAAAAATGATGGTACCCTTAACTTAGTATTTTGTTGCACAACCTTTTGAGGCAATCACTGCAATCAAACGATTTCTGTAACTGTCAATGAGACTTCTGCACCTCTCAGCAGGTATTTTGGCCCACTCCTCATGAGCAAACTGTTCCAGTTGTGTCAGGTTTGAAGGGTGCCTTCTCCAGACAGCATGTTTCAGCTCCTTTCACAGATGTTCAATAGGATTTAGATCAGGGCTCATAGAAGGCCACTATAGAATAGTCCAATGTTTCGCTCTTAGCCATTCTTGGGTGTTTTTAGCTGTGTGTTTTGGGTCATTATCCTATTGCAAGACCCATGGCCTTCGACTGAGACCAAGCTGTCTGACACTGGGCAGCACATTTCTCTCTAGAATACCTTGATAGTCCTGAGATTTCATTGTACCCTGCACAGATTCAAGACACCCTGTGCCAGATGCAGCAAAGCAGCCCCAGAACATAACAGAACCTCCTCCATGTTTCACAGTAGGGACAGTGTTCTTTTCTTGGTAAGCTTCATTTTTGCGTCTGTGAACATAGAGCTGATGTGCCTTGCCAAAAAGTTCCAGTTTTGTCTCGCCTGTCCATAGGACATTCTCCCAGAAGCTTTGTGACTTGTCAACAGGAAGCAAAGGAGAGAGTTGTCTCAGGAGATTAGAAAGAAAATTATAGACAAGCATGTTAAAGGTAAAGGCTATAAGACCATCTCCAAGCAGTTTGATGTTCCTGTGACTACAGTTGCACATATTATTCAAAAATTTAAGATCCACGGGACTGTAGCCAACCTCCCTGGACGTGGCCGCAGGAGGAAACTTGATGAAAAACGGAAGAGACGGATAATACGAATGGTAACAAAAGAGCCCAGAACAACCTCTAAACACATTCATAGTGAACTCCAAGGTCAAGGTACATCAGTGTCAGATTGCACCATCCATCATTGTTTGAGCCAAAGTGGACTTCATGATAGACGACCAAGGAGGACACCACTGTTGAAAACAAATAAAAAAAAAAAGCCAGACTGGAATTTGCCAAACTGCATGTTGATAAGCCACAAAGCTTCTGGGAGAATGTGCTATGGACAGACGAAACAAAACTGGAACTTTTTGGCAAGGCACATCAGCTCTATGTTCACAGATGCAAAAATGAAGCATAGCAAGAAAAGAACACTGTCCCTACTGTGAAACACAGAGGAGGTTCTATTATGTTCTGGGGCTGCTTTGCTGCACCTGGCACAGGGTGTCTTGAATCTGTGCAGGGTACAATGAAATCTCAAGACCATCAAGGTATTCTAGAGAGAAATGTGCTGCCCAGTGTCAGACAGCTTGGTCTCAGTCGCAGGTCATGGGTCTTGCAACAGGATAATGACCCAAAACACACAGCTAAAAACACCCCAAAATGGCAAAGAGCAAAACATTGGACTATTCTAAAGTGGCCTTCTATGAGCCCTGATCTAAATCCTATTGAACATCTGTGGAAGGAGCTGAAACATGCCGTCTGGAGAAGGCACCCTTCAAACCTGAGACAACTGGAGCAGTTTGCTCATGAGGAGTGGGCCAAAATACCTGCTGAGAGGTGCAGAAGTCTCACTGACAGTTACAGAAATCGTTTGATTGCAGTGATTGCCTCAAAAGGTTATGCAACAAAATATTAAGTTAAGGGTACCATCATTTTTGTCCAGGCCTGTTTCATGAGTTTTTTTTTTTTTTAAATAATTCTGTTGAACCACAATTCAAAAGCATTGTCTGATTTTCGTTGGTTAATTTTCATAGAATTTTTATTTATTACCACTTTTGTCAGATCCAAGTTATTTCTGTGACCATTGTGGGTTTTTCTTTCATTAACAGAGGGGTACCAACAATTTTGTCCACGTATGTATTTACAACCGTACCTGCATAAACTAGTTATCATCAAAAAACCGCAGCCGCTGACTGGACTGTGGTGCCGCCCACCAAATGAAGGGTGGCACCACCATGATGTAAGCGACCGAACGGACTCCAGTGTTGTTGACTGGAATGACAGCAGCTTTGTAGCTCACAGTTTCTCTGGTTTCTTGTTTTAATTTTACGGCTATGCCTTCGCGTTGTGTCGCAGGTTTAGATAAACAGCAGGCCGTGAAAGACCACATCACACGCTTCAGCTCCAACAGTCATAAGCCTCCTCATGCGCTTTTATGCAGGAGGAGCGCACGAGGAGGGGAAGGATTAATGGATTTACGCGCAGCTTTGACCTACTTTCTGTGATTGCATGCTTACTCTCGCCGGCCCGGCCACGTCCTCTCTCTCTCATTATCACCAGCTAATTCAAACTCCCGCTGATCATGTTTCCCGGTCCTCACCCAGGTGCTTCTCATCACACCATCATCAGCAGTGCATGTACTTAGCGGCCGTTTGCCAGTCACGCACTGCTGGTCCATAGTATTGTCATCTGTGCTGTTAGTCTGCCAGTATTTTCAACACTCTTACGACCTTAGTCACTCCATGTTCGCCGTGGTTTTCGTGCGTCCTTGAAGTGATGTCGGCTCTGGGGCGCACCCGTGGCTAACACGTCTCCTCTCATTCGTTCTCTGGGCCATGCCGGCCCCCGAACGCCATCAGTAAGTGTGTTTGTGTTTTTTGTACGTCTTCACCTTTTTTGGGAATTGTCTGTCTTTCTGTATTAAATGTGCTGTGGTGAAATAAATTCTCGTTATGTCATCCTCCCTCTCCGTGTCCTGCGTAAGAGCGCACGGAGGGTCATGATGAATGGATTTACGCACAGAAGTCACCACAGCACATGTATTGAACATAAGAATGATGACAACAGTTCCCAAAAAGGTGAAGACTTACAAAAATAAACAGAAACACCCACAGTTGGCATTCGGGGCTGACATCGCCCAGTGAACATGGAGAGGAGATGTGCTAACCACGGTTGCGCCCCAGGGCCGACATCGCTTCAAGGGGCGCAACAGAACCACGGCTGTGTGGAGTGGCTAACACGTCCTGATAGTGTTGGCAATATTGGCTGGCTGACAACATGGCAGATGATGCACACAAAACATTAACAGCTGACTGTCAAAGAGAGAGGGCGCGTGGTTGGACCGGCGAATCTTGGACAGTGCCCACCTGAAAGTGGGTCAAAACGCACATAAAACACATGTACAAAACAAAAACAACAAGAATTCAAAATATAATACATAATAAACCCGATGCCTGAGCCACAGAGAATACACTGCTATGATTTTATTGAAAAATCGGTTTTAAATAAATGATATTTATGAACAAATATTTTGTTGCAATATCTGTAACAAAAGCATAACACTGGTGTTCCCCTGCCGTGTGTTTGTCGCTGCTGCTGTGGTGGGCATGTGCGCCTCTCCAGTGTCACTCTCTGAGTGTGACTCACTTGGCACAATACCCGCTTGGCACGGCTCAAACCTCTACGGGCTGATGACCCCAAATTCTTCATTGTCATCCCATTCTTCGGAACTATAATCGTCTGAAGACTGGACAACACAAACCAATTCCAGACTACATATGCTGGAACCATCGTCGATGTTTTCTACCGCTTCCATCCTGTGTGTACAATGGGCAGCCAAGCACTGTGTTCTGTCATGATGTTACAACATGGCCGGGGGGTTTTCCAGCCACTGACGCAATTGGTGACGTAGCACTCATGAAAACATCGGATATTCGCGTGAAAAAAAGCCTTTTTGACTTAGAACTGCACAGACCAACTTATTTCGTCATATTGTATTATGTGTTGAAAAGTTAGATTCAAAGTCAAAAACGTGTCATCAGACCTTTAAAGAGATAGTGCAGTTAAAGCACCTTGTTTCATATGGATAATCTCCTTTATAATAAATGAACCGTGTGTGTATTTTTTTCAATCATGTAATGCTACAGAAGAGTCCAAGAATGAACATTTTGAGCATTCAAGGTTTCGCACTCACAGTTCACCACTTTTACCACTAGATGGAGACAAATATAGTTAAATTACATCTGTGCCCCTTTCCCCATCTACCTTTTATTTATTTATATGTTTGTTTCAAATGAGTGTGACTTCACAGTTTGCCTGAGCAGTATTAGAAACCTGTCAGAAATTTGATTTTACACAAGACTTTTAATTTGTTTACTTGTAGTGCCCAATCTTAGAAGACTTTTTTTTAATGCCATCACACGTCACACTTAAGACTCTACCTGCACAGGTTGGCTTGGATAACTGATATAGCTGTAATTTATTCAGTATCAGCACCTCTGTTTGCTGCTCCCTTTACCTGACAGTGATATTTCTATATCTGGTCGTACTGGGTGAATGTAACCCATCGTGACAGCTCATTAATAAGCCTTGCAAACACATACACTTACTCTTTATGCATTTATATTTTTTTCTCTTATATTTACACCTGCACAGCCTCACAAAGACAGACAGCTTGTCTGAGAAAGGTGACTAAGCCAATATGTTGCTCCGGATTATGACTGCATAATCTTGACAGTTCACCCCTTGTAGTAACACTCAACAGGAAGTGGGGTTAGATCAGATTAGAGACGCACTTCACTTAATTTGTGTACGTTGATAATTAGCAAAGAAACACTCCTTAAGTACTGCTTAGAGCATCAGGACTATTCTCCAGTGAAATCAATACTAATCTGATTCCGTAGGATGGGCTTTATGTGGCGAATACACTTGTCCAAGACTTGGATTTGGTGTACAGTGTTATGAATTTGATTTAAAATGCAGGCTGATGTATGATACTATCAATCAAGAAGTCATCATGGGATTGTTTTTGATTTATTATTTGATTACCGGTCATTCTACATTGACCTAATATTGTTAGTCCGGACTTCTTTTTACACACATCAGACAAGACCAAATTTAAATGGACTCTAACAGATTAAAGTCAGCACTCTACTTCCGCTCTGGCACAAAATCCTTCATGAAAACCATCCTCCCTTATCACCCCTGCTTGTGGAGCACTTCAGTTCATGTTGGTATTAGGTAATGCTGGCCTCTCTACACCCAGTTAGTTGGATTACAAAGAACCTTTAGGTTTTATTGCCACAGTGTGATATGGGAACAGGGAGTATGCAGCGAAGAAAGGAGCCACTCTCTCTCTTTTTTTGGTGGTGGGGGTCATGGGTTATCCTCCCACAGCAGTTTCCCTTCATTTTAAGGGATTCTTGAGATGTACTGCTTCATACTGATACCTGCCCCTTTTTTTCCATCAGAGGAATTTCAACCATCTGGAAGTTTCACATGAATTCTTTTAGTTGTGTAAAGGAAAAAGGATTTTCAAGGTAGTTGATTGAGTGTTGTGTACACAAAGATGAGAGTTATTCGTCAAGAGCTGAAAACCGGGTAAACCATTCATCAATGAATGATTCAGTTTGCTTTCCCTTTATCTTCTTACCTTTGTTGGCAGTGTATCACTGCCACTGGTGAAAAGCACTCATTCAGTCTTGGGAAATAAACTGTCGGTATGCCTGTTTTGGGGCATATATTTAACCATGCAAATACCAACTCTAAAAACATTGATCATAAAGTGACCAAAAACACTTTAAAAAAAACCCTGTTCTTTCTGTTTCTCACCTCTAGAGGCGCTGTAGTGCAGGAAATGGTAACCTGTTAACTGCAACACCACTCAGCGTTACCTGCACCCCCCTGTACACCACAGGACATTATAGTACAGCTCTGACAGGCTGACAGGCAGTTTATATCCATGTCACACACCCATACACTCATGCCTCCATCCGGTAATAGTTGTCAAGCTATCCACATTGTAGCAAATGTAAACCAGTCTGATATGATGTGGCAAAGTGGCATTTCACACTTGCTGTTGTGTGACAGGCTCGATGCTTGTCTCCAGTTTACGTGGACGCCTCAGTGGTGTAGTGAAAAAGTAGCCTGTCCATCCTCAGAGAAGCACATGGAAGCTTTTTTATTATGCAGACAGCCACTAGAGCAGTGGTCTGCCCAACCATGCAACAACGGAAGAAAAAAAAAATACACAGTTTACCTGCAGAATATGTAAATTTGGCTTAAAGAAATCACAAGTTCCCTTACAAATTTACCATAAAAATGTTAATTTACAAAGGGAAAAAAACATGGGTGAAAAAAAATATCACAAATTTACCAAAAAAAGTGACATTTTTGAAAAATATAACAGTTTTATGAAGGCTGTTCATTAAAGATTTCTCCTGACTAATTTTCCATGGACTGAGAGCAGTCTATGAGGAGGGCTGAAAAGTTCATAGTGGTCAAATCTGACCAAATGTGGTTTACATCACATCACTGTGACTACAGACCAGGTTAAGGAACAGCTGGAGAGACTCCGTCAGCGGAAGGCAGTGGGCCCTGATGACATCTCCACCAGGATCCTGAGGACCTGTGCCGACCAACTAGCTCCAGTACTGAAACACCTGTACAACCTCAGCCTGAGTCTGGAGAGAGTACCAGTGCTGTGGAAGACGTCCTGCCTGGTTCCTGTCCCCAAGAAGTCTTCTCCATCAGACCTGAATGACTATCGAGCAGTTGCCCTCACATCTTATGTGATGAAGGTCCTGGAGAGACTGGTCTTAGCCCACCTGAGGCCACAGGTCAAGATGTGGCTGGACTCTCTGCAGTTTGTATATCAGCCCCATTTAGGAGTTGAAGATGCTGTCATCTATCTGCTGCAACAAGGCCATCTGCACCTGGATGGTGGAGGAGACACTGTGAGAATCACATTTTTTGATTTCTCTAGTGCCTTTAACACATCCAGCCACTGCTGCTGGGTGAAAAGCTGCGGGTGATGGGGGTCGACAGCTCTGTGATCTCCTGGATTACTGACTACCTAACAGGCAGGCCACAGTTTGTCCAGCTGGGCAGTGTCTTGTCTGACGTGGTGGTTAGTAATACGGGAGCTCCACAGGGGACTGTGCTCTCTCCTTTTCTCTTCACCTTATACACCACTGACTTTCAGTACAACACAGAGTCATGCCACCTGCAGAAATTCTCTGATGACTCAGCTGTTGTTAGGTATATAAGAGGGGGAGAGGAGGGGGAGTACAGGACACTGGTAAACAGATTTGTGGAGTGGACCGAGCAGAATCACCTGAGGCCGAATGTCAGCAAGACCAGAGAGATAGTGATTGACTTCAGGAAGAAGAGGACGCCTTCTCAGCCATTGCAGATTAGGGGGGAGGATGTGGGGGTGGTCAAGGACTACAAATATCTGGGTGTCAGGATCAGCAATGGGCTGGACTGGAGATCCAGCACCGATGCTGCACACAAGAAGGGAATGAGGAGACTTTACTTTCTGAGGAAGCTGACATCCTTCAACGTGTGCAGCAGGATGCTGGAGCTTTTCTACCAGACCATTGTCGCCAGCGCCATCT
This sequence comes from Pholidichthys leucotaenia, assembly GCA_020510985.1. NCBI lineage: Eukaryota > Metazoa > Chordata > Actinopteri > Cichliformes > Pholidichthyidae > Pholidichthys > Pholidichthys leucotaenia. The sequence continues at coordinate 405,799,637 of CM035836.1, read as the reverse complement.
TCTTTGCTGCTGTCTGTTGAGGTAGCAGTATCAGGGTCAGCGACACCAACAGATTTGACAAGATTATCAAGAGGGCTGGCTCTGTAATTGGTCTCAGACCGGAGACCTTTGAGATAGTGGTGGAGAGGAGGACACTAAATAAACTGCGATCCACCATGGACAGTCCTGATCACCCCCTCCACCACATACTGGACAGACAGCAGAACACTTTCTCCAGCAGACTGCTATAGCTTCGCTGTCGAATGGTTACGTACAGGAAATCTTTCCTGCCGCATGTCATTTTACTGTACAATAACTCACTCTGATGTTGTATTCTGGTCATAACTATGCTGCCATACTGCACCTTACAGTCTAATTGATACCTCATGTCCCACTTCATGTGTCTTTACGGGTCACCATCTATTCAGCTATGATGTAGATAGACTTTTTTATAGTAGTGTTAATTGTACTTTCCATGGATAATCCCTTTGTCTGCCATGCATGTGTTTCTGTCATTTGGTTGTCTACTATTATGCTACTGTTACGCTGCAATTTCCCAGTTTGGGATTAATAAAGTCCATCCATCCATCCATCCATCCATCCATCCATCCATCCATCCATCCATCCATCCATCCATCAGTCAATCAACATAGTCTCCCCTTCGGTCCACACAACTCTTTCATCGGAGTTGCAGCACTTCAATCCCTGCAGTTGAAAAATAAACCACATTTGGTCAAATTTGACCACTATGAACTTTTCAACCCCCTCTCGTAACTTGCCACAGTCATTAGTCTTTCTCTACATAGGTACCACCAAGGGTCACACACTTTTCCACACATTTCACTTGCTTTATGCAGCTGTGGTGACCTGGCGTGTAGAAGTCTGCAGGTTGTGTCAGAAGCCACCACTTGACCACAGAAATCAGCGTTTCATTGTCTTGGATTTGCTTGCCCTTCAAAAATTACTTCAATGTTGAAAAGAGGAGGAAATCAGATGGTGTGAGGTTGGGAGAGTAAGGGGATTGGGGAAGGATTTCATAGCCACAGGACCATGCTTCCGTCTGGGCAACATGCAAGTTATGAACCAGGGCATTATCTTGCAGGAGACGGACACCTTTGGTCAGCATGCCACGCCTCTCAGTTTTGATGGCCTTCCACAGTTTCTGCAACAGTAAAGCACAGTGAGTCCCAGTAATTGTGGTACCCTTTGCCAGGAAATCCGTCATTAAAACTCCATGCTGGTCCCAAAAGACTGTGAGCATGACCTTGCCTGCCAAGGGTTGGACACATGCCTTCTTTGGAAGTGGAGAGTCATAATGCTTCCATTGCTTTGACTGGGGTTTATTCTCTGGATCATAGTGATAGACCCATGTTTTGTCCTATGTTATCAGTCTGTTGAAGAAGTCCTTCTGGTTTTCTTGGCCCATGGCCAAAAGAACCTGGGAGCATGTGACTCATTCCTGCTTGTGGAAAGGTGTGAACAACTGAGGAATCCATTGTGCAGACAACTTCCTCGTGTGCAATGGTCATGAATATATTTTTTTCCACACTGACCTTGACATCTTGAGCTAGTTGGTGAATGGTTATGCAGCGATCCTCCAAAATGGTGGCCTGCACTTGTCAGATGATGTCTTCATCAGTGGCACACTGTGGTCCCCCCCAGAATCTGTGCCGTTTCCACCAATGTCCAACCACACTTGAACTGTCAATGCCACTGTTTGACTGCGTCATGCATTGGGGTGTCCTCTCCGTAAGTCTCTTTCATCTCATCGAACATCTCCTGTGGTGTCCGGCCTCTCAAGTACAGGAACCTGATGACCCCTCTGCATTTAGCTGGCTGCATTATCACACGTTACTCCACCTTAACACTTGTAAAAGAGAAACTCTTAGGTGTTCAAAGCTGCAAATTACCACATGACCTTTAGAGATATGTATTATTATACATGTGCAATTTTAGCCTCCTACAGTAACTAGAAGTGGGTCAGAGGAAATGTTTAATGAGGCGCTCTCATACCAGAGTAACTATCACTACTGCCCGAAATGTTAGGCAGCCTCACGTAATTGACACTTATTACTGACTTCCTGGCAGTATTGTAGATATACATATGCTCAGTTTGTCATCTAAAATAAACTCCTTTGAATATTTTCTTTTTTACCTCGTCTGATTGCTCCATCCTCTGATTTATTTGTCAGGTTCATATAAAGAATTTTAAAGCATTTAAATGATCCAGTTACGTCCTTTCACATGCTGGCAGTTTCCCTTAAATTGCGATTTGGGTAAAATAAAAGTGACAAGCCAATTTAAAGGTGAAATTGTTTCTGTGTCTTTAAATGATTGCTTTGGCAATCCTAGGCTGGGTTTGTACTTAGAGAAGATATCCCACTGGGCTTTCTTTTGCCAGGCAAAATACATCAGCATCAGAGAGGCAACTGAGTGTATAGTTAGTGTTAGATATAGGAAAGTCATTATCCAGCAGCCCAAAAGAATTTCCGTGTTGTTCTGTCCAGCTATAAACAATATTGCTGGTTAATGTGTTTATCTACAAGTGTGTAACAGGGTGCACATTTCATTTTTGAAACCAGGTTATTTCTCAGGGGTGTACAGTGAGGGGAGAGACAGATGTAATGCATGTCTTTGGGCACATACAGTATAAAACCTAATCTCAGTGGTGCGTAATGCTGTTTGGGCCGCAAAATAGAATGAGTGTTGAACTGAAGGTCAACAGTCTGGACTGTTTATCATCGTAAAAGCAAGACATAAAAAGGCTGAATCTGATCCAGAGTCAGAGGTGGAACCGTGTGGTCAGAGAAGCAGCCATTTTGTACCCTGTTACATTTCCAGTGTTTGAGAAATCTGCCTGGGGCGCTGACCGTTTCTCACAGGATGCACATTTATTAACGGTAGACAGCCCTGAGAGTGGACTTGGGGAGATTAAGGTGAGCAGCAAAAGTTTGTCAAAAAAGAGCCCGAATGCAAATGCTTGAAAAGGTTTGCTCATAATTGCAGCATTCTTACAAACCTCTCAGCACATCTCATAATTCAGTGAATCATTTTGGGTGAAGTCCAAGGTTGGAATCAAGAACTTCCTTCTGTCTGATGGCAGTAAAATCTGCCTGCCAGCATCTTGAAATGTCACCAATTAACATGCTTCCTTTAAGTGCACAAAACCAAAGCATGCACATTCCAATTTGTGATTTTATGGGAATCTACAGTATGCAGTAGAGAGGGTTCAGGGGCTTGCTGGTTGCCCAGCAACAAGGTAGTATGGCAAGACACATATTACATACATAAAACTTTTGTGGATTCAGTTATTGAAGTGCAGAAATTAGTAGTGTCCTGAAACTTGATCTCTTTTATTTATTTACTGTATTTATTTGTTACATCATGTGAGGTCTGTCTTAAAGGGGCCATTGGCTGAAAAATTGTGTTTTTATAGGTTTTAACCTTCTGAAATGTGTCTGTTGGTCACATGATTATTGAAACAACATCAAAACTCTCACTTCTTAAAACACACACACACACACACACATACACACAGCCTTTATCTTGTTTTTCTCTCCAAGAAGCCATTTCAACTCTTGTGGGTATTTTCCTGTACATCAAGAAATGAGAAATAGAGAGCGTAAGTCACGCCCCCTCTACTTCCGCATATGGGACCTTAAATCAGAAAAATTCTCTATTGAAATGAATGGCAAGAGCAAAATTATCTTTTGGTCCTGATTGAATTTTGCCACGAGTTACACGTGATGTTTGTCAGTTTAAAAGATAATTTTCCACGTAAATAACAGTGTAGGTTGTTGTCTAACTGTTAATGTATAAGGTTATGAAAATATGTAAATTAAAAAACTACAAACACGGATGGAGCTTACGTCATCTTTTCAAAGCGCACCCAGGGTGAAGTAACTGAGGAGTAGGTACGAAAGGAACTAATGGAAAACCCTACAAACCGAGTAGAGTCGAGGCGAGTAGGGCTGAGTAGGTACTAGTGGAAAAGGATCCACTGGATCAGTTGCAGCCTTCACAATACAAAACAATACCTTTGTGTTGTTTTTCTCCCCTTTGGATTCTTCTTTCATCAGTCAGGAAATGGGAGGGGAGGTTTTAGTAATCTCCCGTTGCTCTTGCCAGTCATTTCAATGGAGAATTTTTTTGATTTCAGGTCCCATATGCGGAAGTAGAGGGGGCGTAACTTAGGCTGTCTATGTCACTAAAAGCTAAATGTCACCAGCCTGACCCGCCGCTCTATTATTGATCAGCCGAGCTGTCTGTCGTGTAGCTCGGTAGGGAGTCAAAGGTGTTAGCTTAAGAGCTAACAGTGGTACTACGATGGTCATGTTTATATGGTTATTTTCTTTATTTTTCAGTCACCCTTATATACATCTGATTCACTAATCCACAGTCGATAATATATCTCATGTCATTCTGGCTTGTTTTGTTATATTTCTGACGTGATGCTCCACTGAACTGTTAGTACCACCAAGGCGGCTAGCTGAAGGTAGTATTTTAGCCACTAGTCTTGGCTCATTCATGAATATTTCTGTACTTATTGTATTCCAAGGACCGGCCATATCCTATCGACCACTGAAACCACACACCCATGTCCGTCAGTGGTGCATTATTTCATTCATTCCTTATGACAAATTTATGTTAGCTGACTCCAAGCTAGGATCAAGCCAGCTAAGATTAGCAATAGTGACATAAGAGGGAGAGCAGAGTTAAATGCAGCCTCAGTAATTTAAAGAGACATGCACTGAAACCAGCTGCTCTTAGAAATGCTGAAAAAGATGATAAACAGTTACGCAGAAATAATTAGATAATTAAAGAAAATTTTACCAAAATATTTCGTGAACATTTCATTAAGACATGTGTGAGCTGTTAAAATGTGGAAAAAAGTACAATCAATGACCCCTTTAAAGGCCCCATATTGTGCAAAATGGTGTTTTATGGATTTTAAGCTTATGATGTCATAAACCAGCAAGCCCCGCCTTCAGCTCTCTAAACTGGCAAAACAAACTCACCCCGACTGTCTCCTTACTTGTGAAACCTTTACCCAATCAGATTAGGGTCTAGAAAACAACAGGTTTTTTTTTTGTTTTTTTTTAAAAATGACATACAGTATATGACATTGTGATCTGTAGTGAGACTAGGGAGCAGGTGGACAAGAGCCTGGAGAGGTGGAGGTATGCTCTGGAGAGAAGAGGAATGAAAGTCAGGAGAGGCAAGACAGAATACATGAGTGTGAATGAGAGAGAGGCAGGTGTAACAGTGAAGATGGAAGGAGTAGAGGTAGTGAAAGGAGATGAGTTTAAATACCTGGGGTCAACCATCCAAAGCAATGGAAAATGCACTAAAGAGGTGAAGAAGAGAGTGCAGGCAGGGTGGAGTGGGTGTGGAAGAGTGTCAGGGGCGATTTGTGACAGAAGCGTAGCAGCAAGAGTGAAAGGGAATTATTTACAAGACGGCAGTGAGACCTGCTATGATATGTGGTTTGGAGATGGTGGCGCTGACAAAAAGACAGGTGGTGGAACTGGAGGTGGCAGAGTTGAAGATGCTAAGATTCTCATTGGGAGTGACTAGGAGGGACAAGATTAGAAATGAGTACATCAGAGGGACAGCTCAGGTTGAGCAGTTTGAAGACAAAGCAAGAGAGGCAAGGCTGAGATGGTTTGGACATGTGCAGAGGAGGGATAGTGGATATATTGGACACAGGATGTCGAAGATGGAGCTGCCAGGCAGGAGGAAAAGAGGAAGACCACAGAGGAGATTCATGGATGTAGTGAAGGAGGACATGAAGAGGGTTGGTGTTACAGAGGAAGCTGCAAGGCATAGGGGGAGATGGAGGCAGATGATCTGCTGTGGTGACCCCTACAGCGAGCAGCTGAAAGAAGAAGAAGAAGAAAATGACATACAGCATATAATGTGGCCTTGAAGATGTCAAAACAAAAGTAATCCCAGGAAAGGACCTTTAATAGATGGAAATAGAAATTTTGTTGGGCTACATCTACAGAAACAGTTTTCTAGGCTCAGTATCTTGCCAAAACAGAGCTATGGTCTTCCTTAAAAATACATACTTGCTCTACCTCTGCGTCTATGAAAAAACAATTTAGACTTTAAATGATTGTCACTTGAGTTAAAATCCCAAAAAGCATGTTTAAAATGGGTGCATGGCCACTACTTTTATTGAATATCCGTTTTTTTTTCCTTTCACTGTGTTTCATTTCAAAGCTGTCAACTCAGAAATGAGAAACCTGCGGCGACATCTCAGTGACTACAGTACAGCTATCTTTTGCATACAGTTTATTCTTTTGAGTGACACCCACAACTGTTTTAAACTGTATTTAACTCAATTGCCACCCCCCACCCCCCGACTGCACTGTTGCTTCATACTTACAAGGCAATTTCAGAAGCAGAGAAACTTTCCCTAAAATGAGAAAAATAAGCATTTAAAATCAGAGTTCATTAAAAGGGAATGCCTCCTGGCTCGTGTCACACTCTTTGGCTTTATCCCGTAACTGTTAATCATCGTCCATCTGTTCTGTGGTATATATCCGTCTTGATCTTGTGCCACTGGCTGGAAGCTTTATTAACTTGTGACGTAGGACGACAGGAGGTTCCCCTCCTAACTGGGTTAACCTGGTATCAGCTTTTTATTCCGCCAAGCACGTGAGGGTCACCCAGTGTGTGAGAAAGTCCAGTGCTTGTCAGCAAAACACAGAGCATATCCTTACAGGAATCCACAGAGTTCATTCACTGGCCTTGTTTTAAAAAATCTGCCTCTTGAATATAGCATTGGGGCTTAAGTTGTTGTTAGCTTTCATGTGGGAAACAGCACAGCCTCGGGGCGGAAAACCATCACGGATAAGTGAAGAACAGCTTCCTGGCCTTGATTGTATTCAGTTTTTGACATTTATTTGTCAGAGAAATTGCCGAGAAACAGATTTGTATTGACACCTCTCTGCCAAGGTCGAGCTTGTGTGTAGTTGGACGGTCAGACACAGTCACACTCTTCACATTGTGTAGCCTTGGAATAAATCACATTCCTTGATGTTTTACACTAAACCCCTTTTTGGCAGGAAAGAGCAAACACTGTACCTTGTTCAAGAGTGATTTTTTTGGGGGGGGTATGCCAAGCGCAGTCCTTTGCATTCTTTAAAAAAAAAATACTGCACATGAAAACTAAAGTATCCAGACTGCAGTTTTCTGTCTTCACAGTGGAAGTGTGAGAGAATTCCAGGGTGATTGTGATTGATGACACCGATACGGATCCCCTCTGGTGTTTGGGAACTGGTCACTAATCACGATGCCAACTCGGCACTGATCAGATAAGGCGGCTCTGACTCAAGTGACGCCCACGCGTTGCTGTGCAGGAACAAGATGTGGAGGCACTGTCAAATTCTGTTCCCTCAGAACCATTCACAATGGAGATATGTTCCTTTTCAGCTGATAAAGAATTAAGCAGTATTACACAAGAGGGCATGCAGTATCACTAAATGTATCACTGAATGTGTTTGGTCGCATTCGTGATGCCACACGGCATGGTACATGACAGAAGATTATCATTTTTTTTTGTTTGTTTAACCCTCCTTGATACAGAGGTGGGGATTTAAATGTGCCGATACTGCATTCTCGCTAGAAATCTTTAATATAATTTTGATATTGTTGTTCTTCTGTTTGGGCTCAGGTGAGAAAAAAGTTGCAGCTTTATGAGAAAATCATTGCAAATTCATGGTTAAAATCTGCAAGTTTCTATGGAAAAAGTAACAATGTTATCAACAGTCACATCTATGAGGGGAAAAAGCAACACATTTTAAAAGAAAAATGTATGAGAAAAACCTTACAAACTTATGAGGATAAAGTATGTATCATACAATAAAGTTATGACTAAGAAGTTGCAAATTTACACAGTAAATCCTAAATTGATTTCAATGTTTTTATTTTTTTCAAATTGAGGAAATGTATATTCACAAGAAAAAAGGGTCCTGATTATATGAGAAAAATAGCTGCAAATTTAAGAGAAAGGCTTCCCAAACTGGCAAGATTCTTTCTGACCCAAGTATTTTTTGGGTGTCTACATCTGTCACAAGGTCTGTGGTGGACTTTTGTCAGTCGGTGCATCGTGACACGCACTACACAAAGAGCAGAGATAAACAAACCTATCATCTGGTCAGTCACTGCAACAGATACTGGAGACAGTTTGTCTTGGCCTGTCCTTGCCACTGATAATACCTCTATCTGCCAAGAATGTGCTGCTAGTCCAGCAAAAGCTAGCGGTACTCATATACTTTGCAAGCAGTTTCATGAAATGGTCAGTCAGAAAGTAACTCATACCGGCTCGGACATCGCCTGGGTTAACAAGGTCAGGAGTTCCTGGCAGCGGAGGGCGAAGGACAGAGCTGCGTGGAGGAAGCTGATCAGACCTAAATGAAACAGTCATTGTCGCCCCCGACAGACTGCTCTGATGATGATGATGACTCTTATAATTCAGTAATTATTATTGACATGATAGGGTTACGTTACATTTACTTGGGTATAAGTTTTGGCTGTTCTCCCCACCTTTGGATCTGTTTTTTGAAAATTTCCCTGCATTGAAAATGTCTTTTTGTTAGAATATGAAAGAATTTAAGAATATCTGTTCAGTGATATACTTTATTTATTATCTGCTCTATGAATTTTACTCCACTAAAGGTGAAAGATTTAATCAATGGAAAACAGTATAATAAAATTATATTAAACGTTATTGAAAATATGTAAATAATTAATAAGCTTTGTCTGTACTTGAATTAAACTGTAGTACATTTTCTATTTCTTCCACTTTTAAGTATTCTACTTAATAAGGTCCCGTGCCCTTACAATTAAACCTATCACAGTAATGGATTGGAGCCAAAACTCTTTTTCAACTGACGTCATAGGATCCTAATCTAATACAGCACGTGAAGAGAAAGTCCGCCTTATGGCTCGAGTGGCATGAAGCCATGACGCCAGCGTTGCCTGACCTTTTCAGGTGAGGGCAGGCATCCCTCTCCTCTCACGGAGTTAAGAGACGTTTCTTGTTCCCGTGCCAAGGATGGACTGCTCTGACGCATTTTGCTCCCTCTGCCGCAATCTGCAGGAACCCCAGAGACCAGATCAGTGCCACCTTAAGCTCCTCCTGGGATAACAGGCAGGCTGTGCAGCGGCTCGAGGGTGGCCTGAGGGATGAGGCGGGGTGGGAAGAGCGGGAGATGAGAAGGAGTAAGGGGATAAAGACAGGGAGGGGTGCAGAGAGAGGGAGTGGGGCGGGTGAAGGAGAACAGCGGGGCTTCTAGACTGCCTGACAGAATCTCAAGTGTTTGGATCCTTCATCCTTAAAATAAAACATTTGCCTCTCTTTTTTGTTGTTTCAGCCAAGTCTTTAGTTTCTTTATCAAATATTTGTTTTATTTTTAGCTCTTACAAAATAATTAGCATGCAATTGAAATAGCTAAACACCAATGTTTTTAATGTATATTTGAATAATTCCTCTCATCTTCCAGGTCAGTTTCACTGTGGAAACAAACACTGTGAGAAGAAAGAAGGCCTAAAAAGCTGGGAGGTGAATTTTGCTTATGTTGAGCACGGAGAGAAGAGGAATGCTCTGGTAAAACTCAGTAAGATGAAGCTAATTATCTCCTCATTTTCTCTATTCTTTCTTTTTTGTTTACATGTGTGCATGGCTGTGGTTGCACCACTGTGCTGGAAATGCTGTTAAAATAATTACAGTCTTCGGAGGACCCACCAGTCACAATGAACTCATAATGATTATCTTAACGAGCTAGCTACACAGGTCACACCCAGACAAATTGCTTCACCTGACCTTAGAGCGCGCCACAATTTGTGCCGATTGCAAATCACCCATAACAAAACATGGCCTTGCCACCCCGGAGCTTAAACATGCTTAAATATTCTTTAATGGAGACATTTAACGGTAATGGGTAAGTAGGATGTTCACTTAGTTGAACGAATTTGAAGATATGAGCGTCCTTCCTCGTTCATCTGTTTTCTACCTCTTATTTTAGGTGTGGGTTGCAGATGCAGCAGCCTCATCACAGGACCCCCCACACTTAACTTTCTAGGTCTTCTGGGGGAAGCTGAGCTGTTCCAGTCTTGAGACCTAGCTTCTCCTGTCAGTTTTTGGTTTGCCCTAAGGTCTCCTCCCTGTTGGATATGCGTGGAAAACCTCACCCATGAATTATTTAGGCATCCTGGTCAGATAGATGCCCAAACCAAACCAAGTGACTCCTTTTGGCAAGGAGGAGCGGCAATTCTACTCTGAATCTCTCCTGAATAACTGAGTTCCTCACCCTATCTCAAAGTGTGAGCCAGCCCAGGTCTGGCTGAGGAACATGAAGGTTCTAATTCTTGTCCCACCCATGTCACTCTCATTTGCAAGTGGTCCCAAGTACATGTTGGAGGCTTTGCTCCATGAGGCCAGCTGAGGCCACCAAACATAAAACCTTACAGTTTCTGGAAATCCCTTCCAAAAACGCTAAATAAGAATCAGTGACAAAGAGCAGTCCTGGTGGAATCTAGTTCGCAGGGAAAGTCTTTGACAATTGCTGCTAATATGGTCAGAACAATAGGGATTGAATGGCCTGTGGAAATGGCCCGTACCTCCTACTTCCAAAGCACCCTCAGTTCTGTCTCCAACGCCACAAAACAAATACTGTAGATTAGCAAGGCAAACTCTTACCCCCTCAGTGGAACTGGTCTAGTGTCCCACAGCTGGGATGAAAACAGCACTGTTCCTCTTGAATCCGAGGCTCTCTGTCCTTTTTGCATAATAACTTCATTTTTTATTCTATTTTATTTCACTTTATTTTTGTCCTGGAGCAGGTTTCAGGAATTATGTGGACAACACTGTTACAAGGTCCCATTGCAGCCTGAGCTGGAATAAAGTTACCTTTTACTCAAAATATAAGTGAGAAAACGTCATGCCTCTGCTCTAGCAACAGCTCTGAATAGCTTATCTTTCATAAGACATAAGCAGACATATGAGGGGGGCTGAAAAGTTCATAGTGGTCAAATTTGACCAAATGTGGTTTATTTTTCCCCATCGTTTTCCCTTCGGTCCACACACTTCTTCCATCGGTGTTGCAGCGCTTGGATCCCGGCGGTTGAAAAATAAACCACATTTTGTCAAATTTGTCCACTAATGAACTTTTCAGCCCCCCCCCCCCCCCACTTCATGCCAGTATATGCATCGGTGATTTACTGTATTCCCATGTTGGTTTCCCATACTCATGGCCTTGTGACCTGACCTTGACCTTTGTCCTTTTCACTCCAAAACCGTAGCCACAGGTTATGATCTGAAGGTCAACCTGTGTAGAAACTTTGGCAACCCTAGCTTCATTGGTCATTACATTAGAGTGCAGCTGTCAAAGTGGGTAATAAATTACTAATTACTGTTAATGTCAAAATAAATATTCCCATCTTAGACATAATACCGCTTTTATATGCCTTATAAGTTTTAATGTGTAAAATAATGCAATTAAGACTGTTTTATTACGTTTTATTACGATCATCTGTAAATAACTAAGAACTGTTCAATAGATCTTACGTCAATGAACATTCATTTAATAATATGTACCATGATGCTTAAACTGCTTCCATCCATCCATCCATCCATCTTCTACCGCTTTTCCGGAGGTCCGGGTCGCGGAGGCAGCAGTTCAAGCAGAGAAGCCCAGACTTCCCTCTCCCCAGCCACCTGCTCCAGCTCTTCAGAGGGGATACCAAGGCGTTCCCAGACTAGCTGGGAGACATAGTCTCTCCACCGAGTCCTGGGTCTGCCCCGGGGTCTCCTCCCAGTGGGACGTGCCTGAAACACCTCAAGTGGGAGGCGTCCAGGAGGCATCCTAATCAGATGCCCATACCACCTCAACTGACTCCTCTCAATGTGGAGGAGCAGCGGTTCTACTCTGAGCCTCTCCCGGATGACTGAGCTCCTCACCCTATCTCTGAGGGTGAGTCCAGCAATCCTACGGAGAAAGCTCATTTCAGCCGCTTGTATCCGCGCTCTCGTTCTTTCGGTCATTACCCAAAGCTCGTGACCATAGGTGAGAGTAGGAACGTAGATTGACTGGTAAATCGACAGCTTTGCCTTAGAACTAAGCTCCCTCTTCACCACAACAGACCGGTACAACATCCGCATCACTGCAGACGCTGCTCCAATCCGTCTGTCGATCTCTCGCTCCATTCTCCCCTCACTCGTGAACAAGACCCCAAGATACTTAAACTCCTCCACTTGGGGCAGGAGCCTGTCCCCAACCCGGAGAGGACAATCCACCTTTTTCCGGCTGAGGACCATGGACTCGGACTTGGAGGTGCTGATTCTCATCCCAGCCGCTTCACACTCAGCGGCAAACCGTCCCAGCAAGAGCTGTAGGTCATTGCTGGATGAAGCCAACAGGACAACATCATCTGCAAACAACAGAGATGAGATCCTGTGGTCACCAAGCATGACACCCTCCATTCCCTGGCTGCGCCTAGAAATCCTGTCCATAAAAATTATGAACAGGATCGGTGACAAAGGGCAGCCCTGGCGGAGTCCAACTCTCACTGGGAATGACTCCGACCGAGTGTTGGCAATGCGAACTAAACTCTCACAACGGTCGTACAGAGACCGAATAGCTCGTAACAACAAGCCCGATACCCCATACTCCCGAAGCACCCCCCACAAAAATCCACGAGGGACGCGGTCAAATGCCTTCTCCAAGTCCACAAAACACATGTAAACTGGTTGGGCAAACTCCCACGAACCCTCAAGAATTCTCGAGAGGGTAAAGAGCTGGTCCGATGTGCCACGGCCAGGACGAAAACCACATTGCTCCTCCTGAATCCGAGGTTCGACCAACGGCCGGACTCTCCTCTCCAGTACCTTGGCATAGACCTTCCCAGGGAGGCTGAGGAGTGTGATCCCTCTAAAGTTGGAGCACACCCTCCGGCTTCAGCAAATGCAAAAAAAAATAACACCAAAAACACTTCAGTAATAGTGTCATAAATCACCCCTCGGGGCTGAGAGGAGAGACCCATGCGCAGAACTGCAGTTTGTGAATTTATTAAGAAAAGAAACAAAACACAATATTCAAAACCGTGCTCGACACTAAATCCAAAAGATAAGCAAAGGAAACTTACAAATTACCACACCAGAGGAAGGGCTGGTACTGGTGGAGATGAGGGAGAAGAACGTAAGACTCCGGCAAGGAGGAATGAACATAACAGCCCTAAATACGGTTAAACACAAATGAAACAAATGATGACAGGTGCGAATCACATGAGGGGAGACAGTGACAATCAGCCGTGAGTCCTGGAGCTGACAGTTTGGCCGGAGCACCGTCCACCACCAGGGAAAAACCCGGAAGTGCTCCTGACAACTGCAACTCCTAAGGGAGAGAAAAAAAGCAAAAAATAAAGTGGAAACAAATAAGAACAAAATTACACTGAATGAAAACAGGAGGATAAATCATACAAAGAAACAATATCAAATATGTGAAAACAAGCTAAAAAATATAACAGGCATAGAATTCCAAAATGCAACATTATACCAGTAAGGAAAAACCAAAAGGCAAAGAACTCAGAATATATTATACCAATAAGGAAAAGCAAAAAGCACAGAAACAGTGCACGGTGAAATCCTGCCGTGCACAGATCGTGACAAATAGCTGTGACAATTATCAGATAATGACAGGTTGCTCTTGAACAAAAGACCCCATGTCTCAATGGGATTACCGGTATAAATAAAGGTTTTTAACTAAATAAAATGACAGCAGTGACAATGAAACATCCACAGATGAACAGGCAGTAATGATGCCACTTTTTTTCTTTTTTAGGATTATGCCCAGAATGCTCCTTCAAACTCAACTACCATCACAAGTAAGCCAACTCTTACCTTTTCCAGCAAAAAAAAAAGACTTTTCCCATGAAGACTGAGTTCTGAGAGAGTGTGTGTGCAGTCGTCTGATAAAAGTAGGCCAGGTCACGATGGACAGTCAGCACATATTTTGTAGCATGCTGGGGATTGGAATTCAAACCATGATCCATATCTCTTGTCTGACCTTCTTACCAGTCAGAGTTTCATGATTTTATCTCTTTTTGAGTCCATAGGTAATTGGATATCAAGATGCAACTTCAGAATTTACCTTTAAAAATGGCTGTTATTTGAGTGCATCTCAGTGATGATGGGCCATATTACGACCGTCTAGCCAGCAGTCTATTGTTTAAGGTGCAGAGCACATTTATGAATGTGTCCAAGTCCATTTTGTTGTCATGGCAGTGCAAAAATGTCTGTTCCACCTGCCGAAAAGTGCAAAGAGGCTGGTCTAATTATTCAAAGGTGTGTTTTGGGTAATCCAATCCAAAGCTTTCCTGCCCTTCCCTTTAATGAACACAGGTGCATGAACTAAGGGGAACTGTGATCGTGATGGCTTGTTTACAAGGTGGGTTTTATGCTGGCCAAAGGGCATGAGTGAAAATGCGTGTAATAGTACACTGCTTGGCATTAAATCAGGCGTTAATTACCGTTGATGCCCAGTCACTTATTTTAGAAGGAAGAGGAGGATGTGATTGAACAAATGAGCTGAATAGTTGAGCTGATTTGAAATTAATATAGGTTTAACGTAGCACGCAGACATGCATGCTATGTTGCACTCCACACGCCTACTTTTTCCCTGTACAGTAAAAAAACTTGGTCAGCTGTTTCTTCAAATGATTTGGGATAAGCTATATTACAGGGTATCTGTGGACAGTTTGTATTGAATTGTCCTCAGATTAATACATTTAACAGAAAAATGACAACCGAGTGTGTGTGTCTGTGTCTGTGTTTTTCATTAACCGGGACAGAGGATGGATGTGCGAACGGCCGCAAATCCTTAGACTGTTGAAATAGGGCCCTAAATGTATAATCTTTTAATTGTTATTTAGTTTTATGCTTTGTTCCTCTTTAAAAGCCTTAGCCATGGTTTGTTCTGCTCTGTATGGGGTGCCAAAATGGATGAAAGAGGACTAAAAAATACACATGAGAGAGACTGGGTTTATGTGCATGAGAGATTGAAAGTGGACAAGCATGGCCTTTGGATCTCTCTTACTTATCAACCCAATCTTTAAGTCGCTCTCGTCCATGTTGGTGCCTCATACTAATGGACATAAAGGGGTGTAGCTGGGTGCTTCACATTGCAAATACAGTGTGGTCAGCTTGTGATTATGATTGTAGGAGGAAGGAGGTGACGGTAAAGACAAAGACTAAAAGGCAGTTGGAGGAAAACCGAGAGCCGCCAAAGAAGAAAAAGAGAAGGAGATCATCTTCACATTCTAAGAAGCACAAACACAAGAAGCACAGAGGTAAAAGCTCGCTTCTCCTCCCCAGACAGCTAAGCTGGTATTTTTAAGAAAACAGTCACGTCAGATCAAAGGAACCTGTGGGACAAACCTTGTTTACACTTTGATCTTTTGATTTGTGCTTCTTGTTTTCTTTCTGGCTTGGCAATAATGTCTTTTATACTATTCATATTTTAATATCTGTCCAGATATGATTGCTGCAGTGCTGTTGCATCTGTCTGATTGTTCTGCTGTACAGTGCATCCGGAAAGTGTTCACAGCGCTTCACTTTTTCCACATTTTGTTATGCTACAGCCTTATTCCAAAATGGATTAAATTCATTTTTTTCTTCAAAATTCTACACACAATACCGCATAATGACAACATGAAAAAAGTTTTTTGAGATTTTTGCCAATTTATTAAAAATAAAAAACTAAGAAATCACATGTACATTGGTATTCACAGCCTTTGCCATGAAGCTCGAAATTGAGCTCAGGTGCATCCTGTTTCCACTGCTCATCCATTTGCCTTTCAAAACGGCCATATAGAGAACAAACGTTTGTTATTCTTAAACTTATGATTAATAAAATTCTGTCCATAATTTTGACATTCTTTTACTATTTTGAAGGGGTCATTAACTGTGCTTTTTCCACTCGTTGACAGCTCTCACAGGTCTTAATGGAATGTTTGTGACATATTTTGGTCAAGTTGCCTTAAATTATTTAATTAGTGCAGCTTCAATTTCAATCATTTTTTGCAGCCTTACTCACAATGACCTGTTTCAGTGCATGTCTCTTTAAATGCCCAAGAACTGCTGTTAACCCCCCCCCCCCCCCACACACACACACACACATTACTGTTGCTAACTTTAGCTGGCTAGAGAGCTAACTATTGTAAATGTGTCTTTAGTTCCTGGAGTACAGTTAGTACAGACAGGCTTAAATCTTCAAAAACAGAATTTTTCAGTCAGTGTCCCCTTTAAATAAGTGACTGTAGTTGACAGCTGTAACCTTTTACATATTTAGAGTGACAAAATAACCCAGTTTTGTACATGTGGTGCTTTGTCTTGTCTTGAAAGAGAGCCAAGTTCTACTTGCCATTGATGTAATACTTCATGGATGTGGTGTGTTTTCTAAATCCTTGTTGAGGTTTAAGATAAGATAAGATAAGCCTTTATTAGTCCCAACAATGGGGAAATTCCAGGATTGTAACAGCACAGGGATAGCAACACTCAGAGCAACAATCAGAAGGCAAGAAAAAAAAACAAGAGCAGCGAGTATACATATGTACATATAAACATAAATATATAGACACACGGTGCGGAGCATTGTAGCTAGATGGAATAAATATATAGAAAGTCTTGTGGTCTTTATTTAAAATCTGCTGCGGCTGTGATTGTAAGTGTGGATTCCTGTGTCTCTACAGTTCGTTCCAGCTCTTCCAGCAGCTCTGAAGACCTGAAAAACTCAGACAAGGGTAATGTTCATGTCACCCTTAAATACAAAACAAAACATGCAGATTCAAAGGATCTCTCCCATTTAAATAGATATGATTATTTATTTTTTTTCATTGTAGCTGATTACTCAATGTACTTTTAACTACTGGCCACATTCACCCGTTCACACACACGTTCATACAGCATTTTATTGTATGCATTTTAATGGGTACATCAGCTGGAGTTTGGTATTCAGTATCTTGCCTGGGGATACTTAAGCATGCAGAAGACCCTGAGCCACAGCTGTATAATTGGCCATGTAGCTGCATGCTTAACTTCTTAATCCTTTTTTTAAGTAAGGCTTTGGGTTTGCTAAACATGAGCTGTTGATCAGATTTTCACTTGTTCCAAATTACTGAAAAATCTAAGCATTTCAAGAAAGTTAATGGTTTCTGGACCTACATGTTTGACAATTGTTGTTCTGGTGACATCGCTGTTGAGGAATTTTGGCCCACTCTTCTTTGCACAGTTATTTTAATTCAGCCGCATTGGAGGGCTTGAGCTTGAGATCAGGAACTGATGGCCGGACATTCACCTTCGGGATTTTCTGGTAGAGAGCAGGATTCATGGTTCCATCAATTACGGCAAGTCGTCCAGGTCTTGAAGCAGCAAAGCAGCCCTAGACCATCACACTACCACCACCATGTTTGACTGTTGGTACGATGTTCTTTTTATGAAATACTGTTAGTTTTTCACGAGCTATAATGGGACAGATGCTTTCCAAAAAGTTCAACATTTTTTGCAAAAGACTTGGGGATTATCAAGAGGGTTTTTTTTTTTGGCAAATGTGAGATGAGCCTTTGTGTTCTTTTTGGTCAGCAGTGGCTTTCCCCTTGGAATGCTCCCATGGATGCCACTTTTGCCCGGTCTCTTTCTTATTGTTGAATCATGGACCAGTGTTCAAACTGAGGCAAGTGAGGCCTGGAGTTCTTTAGATGTTGTTCTGGTGTTCTTGAATTTCTTTAGAACATGGCATGATGTGTTGCTTTTTCAGATCTTTTAGCCAACTTCACTTTGTCAGACAGGTTCTATTCAAGTGATTTCTTGACTCAACCGGTTTGGCAGTAATCAAGCCTGGGTGTGGCTAGTGAAATTGAATTCAGCATTTTAAAAAATGTGGTTAATCACAGTTAATTCATCATGTAACAAGGAGGAAGAAATTACTTTTTCACTAAGGACCAGGCTTGGATAGCTTTTTTTCCACTAATAAATGAAATCATCATTTAAAAACTGCATTTTGTATTTACTCGGGTTATCTTTATCTAATATTAAATTTTGTTTGATAATCTGAAACATTTAAGTGTGACAAATATGGAAAAACATAAGAAATCAGGAAGGGGGGAATACTTTTTCCACAGCACTGTAGAGAGCGATAAATGATGACTCTTGGTGGCCTTGGAATGTGTCCATCATTGGTGGTTTGTATTTTTTTGTAATTTCTCCCTTGTGTGATGAAGTTGATTTTTCCTTCACCCAGAAACTGATAACCATGATCATGATGTCAAACTATGGTAGCTAGGTGATGTATTTTTTTTCCCTCATTACTGAATGTATGACTGACAGCTCTCCTTAAACTTTCCCACTAGGCTCTCAATCTGGGGATGAGCCAGAGGACCAATCAGAAACCGACCACTGGCGAGGACCGGCCCCTGCTGTGGAGGAAAAGTCGAGGTGAGGTTAACAGCTAATGTTCATATTAAATCTCACCCTGTAATCTCCTTTGAAAGCGTAGCAAACAAGGGTTCCTGACCTCTGCGTAGCCCCGAACTGCATGTAGACCACTTAACATGCAAAAAGCTGTTCACAACTGTCACATCAGGACTGCCACTAAACCCTTAACCTGCTCTTGTCATGTTAGACCAATCAAAAAGAGGTAAATCAACTATAAGATCACCCCCTTTAATATCATAATAATTTGTAGTGCTTCTGAGACATAATGCTGCCAACTTCACCTATAGAAACTAGCCTTTATGAATGTCCTGTTTTATTTAAAGTGAAATTTCATTCCCAAATCAGATGTACAGTCCATGGATGCCTTGTCTTGAATATAAAGTGGTGCTCAAAGTGCAAGAAAAATTTATTGTCAGGAGCAGGTTGTGTATGAACTATTTTTGTTCTCCCACACTGCCTCCACCCCTGACTAGAGGCTTTTTGGTTATGATAAGATTAATAGTGCCCCACTCACCTGAGCTGTAATGCTGGAAAGCTTCTTTTGGGGTGCAGACACTAGAACAAAAATAGTTCCCTTATATTACTCTTCATTATAAGGTTTTTGGATTTCTTTTGAGTAACTGGGTTTATAAATTGGCCTTTATGGTTAGTTTGTTCTTAGCTGTATTTTAATAGAGCTTTAAACTCAAGGGAAATGACATTTACTTCAGTTCTGTACTTTTATGTAGTGATAATAATTTTCTTTAAATGTTAAATTGCCTTATGGAGATCACAAAGGACTCCCTGATTACACATTTCAATTTTAGTTAAGGTTGAGTCGGAAACGTAAGTGCAACTTAAATGCCCTATATATAAATATGAGCCTGTTTAGTATTAGGTTCATATTGTAAACAGCAGTGACATTGTCAAAGTCACTGTAGCCACCCTCCAGTGTGCAAAGCACTTAACAGTTTTCGTCAGTATTTTCCATGACAGAAACTAGCATTCTGTGTTTTGTTTGTTGTCTCTTTAGGGAGGAGGAGTTTGATGAGTACTTTGAAGACATGTTTCTTTGAATCTGCTCGTATCAGTGGCAACCCTGCTGTGACTACACTTCCTCTCAATGACTTCAAGGTGTTCTGTTTGAGTGTTGAGTGCGTGTAGGTTTGCTTCAGTGTCCCCATTACTGATACAGAAATAAACATAATGTTTACCCTGCCTGTACCTGTCATCTCCTATTTGCATGTCTGTCATCATCTCTGTTGTAGTCTTGCCACCAGAGTGGAAAAAAACCCCAAACTGGAACTAGTCACAGGCCGCAAGGCTCTTGGGACAGCAGAGTCCAGCTTATAGTACAGCTCTGATTGGCAATCTGTGACTTCCGCTTCTTGACACATACTCCTGTTCCCACACAAGGAAAGTATGATGTCTCATCGATCCACCAGTTCCCTCTACAATCATTTAACAACAGCGGAAAGCAGTTTGCGTTGGTCCTGTGCAGAGGTTGAGTGTTTTCTCTTGTGCAGATACAAATATACAAAGCCGGTTGGATAAAATTGACAAGAACACTGAAGTATTTGGGAAAATTCATGACTGCACTTCAGCAGTGCAGAGGGGAGGAGGGATGTTGGTTCAGTGTGAAGGAACTGGTGAGTGCAGGCATGTTGAACAGTAAGATGCACCCTGGTTATACAGTGGTGTATACCCTTCCTGATTTCTCATTTTTTTTGTATGTTTGTCACACTTAAATGCTTATCATCAAACAAATTTAAATATTAGACAAAGATAACACAAGTAAACACAAAATTCAGTTTTTAAATGAAGGTGTTTATTATTAAGGGTAATAAAAAAAAAATCCAAACCTACATGACCATGTGTGAAAAAGTGACTGTCCCCCTGTTAAAACATAAATTAACTGTGGTTTATCACATCTTTGGAAAGGTGAGTTCAATTTCTCTAGCTACACCAAGACCTGATTACTGCCACACCTGTTCTCAATCAAGAAATCACTTAAATAGGACCTGCCTGACAAGTGTGAAGTAGACCGAAAGATCCTCAAAAGCTAGACATCATGGTGCAATCCAAAGAAATTCAAAAACAAATGAGAAACAAAGTAATTGAGAGCTATCAGTCTGGAAAAGGTTATAAAGCCATTTGTAAAGCTTTGAGACTCCAGCAAACCACAATGAGAGCCATTATCCACAAATGGCGAAAACATGGAACAGTGGTGAACCTTCCCAGGAGTGGCCGGCCAACCCAAATTACCCCAAGAGCGCAACGACAGCTCATCCAAGAGGTCACAAAAGACCCCACAGCAACATCCAAAGAACTGCAGGCCTCACTTGCCTCAGTTAAGGTCAGTGTTCATGACTCCACCATAAGAAAGAGACTAGGCAAAAATGGCCTGCATGGCAAAGTTCCAAGATGAAAACCACGCTGAGCAAAAAGAAAGTAAAGGCTCGTCTTAGTTTTGCCAGAAAACATCTTGATGATCCCCAAGACTTTTGGGAAAATACTCTGTGGACTGACAAGGCAAAAGTTGAACTTTTTGGAAGGTGTATGTCCCATTACATCTGGTGTAAAAGTAACACAGCATTTCAGAAAAGGAACATCATACCAACAGTAAAATATGGTGGTGGTAGTGTGATGGTCTGGGGCTGTTTTGCTGCTTCAGGACCTGGAAGACTTGCTGTAGCAAATGGAACCATGAATTCTGCTGTCTACCAAAAAATCCTGAAGGAGAATGTCCAGCCATCTGTTCATGACCTCAAGCTGAAGCACACTTGTGTTCTGCAGCAGGCCAATGATTCAAAACACACCAGCAAGTCCACCTCTGAATGGCTTAAGAAAAACAAAATGAAGACTTTGGAGTGGCCTAGTCAAAGTCCTGACCTGAATCCGATAGAGATGCTGTGGCATGACCTTAAAAAGGCGGTTCATGCTCAAAAACCCTCCAATGTGGCTGAATTACAACAATTCTGCAAATATGAGTGGGCCAAAATTCCTCCACAGCACTGTAAAAGACTCATTACCAGTTATTGCAAATGTTTGATTGCAGTTGCTGCTGCTAAGGGTGGCCCAACCAGTTATTAGGTTTAGGGGGCAATCACTTTTTCACACAGGGTCATGTAGGTTTGGATTTTTTTCCCTCGTAATAATAAACACCTTCATTTAAAAACTGCATTTTGTGTTTACTTGTGCTATCTTTGTCTAATATTTCAATGTGTTTGATAATCTGAAACATTTAAGTGCAACAAACATACAAAAAAAATGAGGAGGGCACAAGCATTTTTTCACACCACTCTCCTTATGTCTGAAAATTAAGCCCACAAAGTAGCTAAAATTAGTTAAAAAATTGTCTCTGGAAAGTTTTAGAAAAGAGGCAAAAGAACAGCTCAACTGCTTGAGAGTGCAAAAGATGCTGGCCTTAAAAGTATGTTTGAGATAACTTGATTAAAATAAAGGCTGAATATCCCAAGATCCTTACAAAAACATACCACTGATTTTGTGTTATGGTGAGTTGTATTTATTTATTAGGAATTTCTCTTCAGACTCATTTGTGTTGTCTGCTTTTTTGCCCCTATAAGTTATTTTTTTCTTCTCTGTATCTGTTAGTGGACAATATTTATGGGCTTAATTTGGGAAAAAAAAAACCAATAACCTTTCATGTTGTGTTATATAAGGGTATTTAAAGGAAATCGGCCGCTTTGCTTTGGAGCTCAGCTCCCTCTTCACCACAACAGACTGGTACAACATCCACATCACTGCAGATGCTGCTCCAATCCATCTGTCAATCTGCTCCATTCTCCTCTCACTCATGAATAAGACCCCAGGATACTTGAACTCCTCCACTTGGGGCAGGAGTTCGACCCCAATCGGGAGAGGACAATCCATCTTTTTCTGGCTGAGTTTAATGTTTATTTGAAAGGGACATTACATACTAATGAACATTAATACAAATGTAAGTATGCCAGATTTAGCAATACTGCTAATTTGCATCTGTAGTCCCCCAGCGAGTCACAAAACACACAAACAAACAATCATACCTGAGCAGAACAGCTGCATTAAAACTGTACAAAGTGGGTATGCTAAAGAGTTAAGGTATTACAAAACAAAACATTCAAATGTCACACGAGTGAAGTGCTGTATATGCGTACACACACATGCACCCAAGCACCTCACAGTAACAACAGACAGCAACAAACGAGGCGGGGCATATGTGTGTGACACACGGGCACACATACAGTATATACTGTATGTATACAGTATATGCGTATGCTGCAGAGCAACCACTTGTTATGGGTACAGTTTGGGTTGTTTAAAAGCCAATTTTTACAGTGCTTCTTAAAAGTGTTTAGTGTGGTAAATTCTCTGATTGCAGGTGGTATATTATTCCAAATCTTGGTACCCTTCACTGATAGCACAGATTGAGCAAATGTGGTGCATCTGTGGAGGACCTCACAGTCTCCTCTAGTGATTGCTCTGGTGGTTGTACCGGTGACAGTTCTCAGTTTAACGTATTCTCCCAGTGGGGTGGTGCGTGAACTCAGAGGGGGGGGGGGAATGAACTGGGACTTGGAGGTACTGATTCTCATCCTGGCTGCTTCACACTCATGAGCCAACAGGACCACATCACCTGCAAACAGCAGAGACGAGATCCTGTGAACACCAAACAAAACACTCTCTGTTCCTTGGCTGCATCTAAAAACCCTGTCCATAAAAATTATGAGCACAATCAGTGACCTGGATCACCACCTTGTCGTGGTAGGGGCTTTGTGTGCCCTTGTGATCTCAGGAGCTAGGTCTATACAGTGGTGTGAAAAAGTGTTTGCTCTTTCCTGATTTCTCATTTTTATGTATGTTTGTCACACTTAAATGTTTCAGATCATTAAACAAATTGAAATATTAGCCAAAGATAACACAAGTAAACACAAAATGCAGTTTTTAAATGAAGGTGTTTATTATTAAGGGTAAAAAAAAGTCCAAACCTACATGGCCTTGTGTGAAAAAGTGATTACCCCCCCCCCCCCGTTAAAACATAAATTAAGATTCAAGATTCAAAGGCTTTATTATCATGTGCATAGTAAAGAAATGGAACATTTCATGAGCAAAGAAATTTTTACTCTGCTCTCCCAATGAATGCCAAGGTAATAGGTGCACAGAAAAAAAAATAAAGTAATAACCCATCCATCCATCCATCCATCCATCCATCTACTATCACTTTTCCGGAGGTCTGGGTCACGGAGGCAGCAGTTCAAGCAGAGAAGCCCAGACTTCCCTCTCCCCAGCCACCTGCTCCAGGTCTTCAGAGAGGATACCAAGGCGTTCCCACACCAGCTGGGAGACATAGTCTCTCCAGTGAATCCTGGGTCTGCCCCGGGGTTTCCTCCCAGATGGACATGCCCCAAAACACCTCAAGTGGGAGGCATCCAGGAGGCATCCTAATCAGATGCCCATACCACCTCAACTGGCTCCTTTCAATGTGGAAGAGCAGTGGCTCTACTCTGAGCCTCTCCCGAATGACTGAGCTCCTCACCCTATCTCTGAGGGTGAGTCCAGCAATCCTACGAAGAAAGCTCATTTCAGCCGCTTGTATCCGCAATCTCGTTCTTTCGGTCATTACCCAACGCTCATGACCATAGGTGAGGGTAGGAACGTAGATTGACTGGTAAATCGACAGCTTTGCCTTAGAACTAAGCTCCCTCTTCACCACAACAGACCAGTACAACGTCCGCATCACTGCAGACGCTGCTCCGTCTGTCAATCTTTCGCTCCATTCTCCCCTCACTCGTGAATAAGACCCCAAGATAGTTAAACTCCTCCACTTGGGGCAGGAGCTTGTCCCTAACCCGGAGAGGACAATCCACCTTTTTTTGGCCGAGGACCATGGACTAGGACCTGGAGGTACTGATTGTCATCCCAGCCACTTCACACTCAGTGGCAAACCGTCCCAGTAAGACCTGTGTCTTCATCCAATAATGACCTGTGTAGGTCATTATTGGATGAAACCAGCAGGACAACATCATCTGCAAACAACAGAGATGAGATCCTGTGGTCATCAAGCATGACACCCTCCGTTCCCTGGCTGCGCCTAGAAATCCTGTCCATAAAAATTATGAACAGGATCGGTGACAAAGGGCAGTCCTGGTGGAGTCCAACTCTCACTGGGAATGAGTCCGACCGAGTGTTGGCAATACGAACTAAACTCTCACAACGGTTGTACAAAGACCGAATAGCTCGTAACAACAAGCCTGATACTCCATACTCCCGAAGCACCCCCCACAAAAAAACCTTGAGGGACGTGGTCGAATGCCTTTTCCAAGTCCACAAAACACATGTAAACTGGTTGGGCAAACTCCCACGAACCCTCGAGGATTCTTGAGAGGGTAAAGAGCTAGTCCGATGTGCCACGGCCAGGACGAAAACCACATTGCTCCTCCTGAATCCGAGGTTCGACCAACGGCCGGTCTCTCCTCTCCAGTACCTTGGCATAGACCAGGGGTGGGCAGTGAGGGCCATTCCACTGCAGGTTTTTTGTTCCACCCAGTCTCTTCAGCAGGTGTGTGCTCTGATCAGCTTCAAGGATTGCTAATCATTGAAAACACCTGCTGAAGAGACTGGGTGGAACAGAAAACCTGCAGTAGAATGGCCCTCCATGGCACATGATTGCCCACCCCTGGCATAGACCTTCCCAAGGAGGATGAGGACTGTGATCCCTCTAAAGTTGGAGCACACCCTCCGGTCCCCTTTTTTGAAGAGAGGAACCACCACCCCAGTTTGCCACACTAAAGGCACTGCCCTCGACCTCCACACAATGTTGCAGAGGTGTATCAACCATGACAGCCCTACAACATCCAGGGCCTCGAGGTACTCAGGGCGAATCTTGTCCACCCCCGACGCCCAGCCACCAAAGAGATGTTTAACCACCATGGCAACCTCAGCCCCTGTGATAGGCGAGTCGTCCCCCTTGTCCACAAGCCCTGCTTCCTCTGTGGAAGGCGTGTCAGTGGAATTGTGGAGATCCTCGAAGTATTCCTTCCACTGCCCGACGATATCCTCAGTTGAAGTCAGCTGTGCCCCATCTGCACCATGCACAGTGTGGACAGGGAGCTGCTTCCCCCTCCTGAGCCGCCGGACAGTTTGCCAGAATCTCTTCAAGGCCGACTGAAAGTCTTGTTTCATGGCCTCACTGAACTCCTCCCATATCCGAGTTTTTGCTTCAGCAACCACCCAAGCTGCACTCCGCTTGGCCTACCGGTACACCTCAGCTGCTTCGGGAGTCCCACAAGCCAACCAAGCTTGATAGGACTCCTTCTTCCTCACTCCTGACTCCTTCCTCATATCCCAAATGTCTCCCGAGCCGGTGGACGGAGCCATTGTTTACAGCAGAAGATGGTACGGCAGGAATCAGCTGTTAGCACTAACCACCCCACGGTGCTAACGCAATAACTCGACATACCAAGAGAAATCAGATGGAAACGGCATGGATGTTGGGCTGGAGTAAGGTGACGAACGAGGAATACAAGGTACAGACCAGTCCTTCCATCCGTTATCATGGGGAATGTACGATCACTACTTAATAAGACAGACGAGCTAGCGGCCGTGTCCCGTTACGAGAGCGTCTTCAGAGAGATTAGCATGATGTTGTTTACTGAGACATGGTTAACAGAACTAGCAACAGATGCTAACATCGAACTGGAGGGTTTCCACGCAATACAGGCAGACCTTACACCAGACAGTGGGAAGACAAGGGGTGGAGGGGTGATGATGTATGTGAACAGCTGATGGTGTAACCCTGGGCACATCACGGTTAAAGAGCAACACTGCAGCAAAGTCATTGAGTTGCTAGCTGTTAGCATGCGGCCTGTTTACCTCCCTAGGGAATACTCACGTGATCTGCATTGTTATTTATGCAAATCCATCTGCGAACGCTGAGGCAGCGCGTGACATCATCCACTCAATCACTAACAGACTGCTGACAGAACATCCAGATGCTCTCCTCCTCATCTCGGATGATTTTAACCATACTTCATTTGTCCTCCATTCTGCCCACGTTCACCCAATGTGTCACATGCCACACCAGAGACAATAAAACACTGGACTTATTCTATGCAAATACTAAGGAGGCATACACCTCATTGCCACTCCCCCCGCTCGGGAGACCGGATCACAGCTTGGTTCACCTCCTGCCTGTGTACAAACCCCTAGTACATAGACAACCTACCTCGGTTACGTGGACAGTGAAGGTATGGTCTGAGGAGGCAATGGACGCTCTAAAGGACTGTTTTGAAATCACTGCCCAGACGACATAGCTCCTGGGACCACTAGGGCATGCAAACCCCCCACCACGATAAAGTGACGATCCATGAGGAGAGGTAGTAACCCACTTAAAACTAATGGATACTAATAATTATAGTGTGTGTTATTAGTATCCATTAGTTTTAGGTAATAACCCACCTAAAACTAATGGATACTAATAACACACACTATAACACACAGTTAGGCAATTAGGACACCTTAAGCACACCTTGATACTAAGTACTAATACTCATGAATTATACACATTAGGCAATTTGGACAGTTAAAGCAGTCAAACAAGAGCAAACAAGAAGGATGAAATTTGAAATTCCCTGGATGACTATAGTGGTATATTGATATCAGAGATGATATGAACCTGAGATGGCATAAGCCTGTGTACAGTGTGCAAATGAGCAGTATACAAATTACAAATAAGCACCCAGTGTGCGAATTTCTCTGTAACGATAATACCAGTAGACTGGACATGATAACACAACATAACAAAAATAATTTTTTTGTAAGTTGTGTTTTTTCAACTGATTTAACCTCTTGCGCTCCGTTGTTCTGCGGGTGGGCAAGTCTCTGCGTCCTAGGATGCATGAGGGCGCACAAGAGCGCACTTGTGCGCGCTCGGACGCATGACGCATGATATGCTGATGATGGTGCACATGGAGATGGTGCTGGCCTCCAAGCGCCACTGGGAAAAAAAAGCTGCAGACACAGAACAGATTAGTTCATCTGATTGACCTGTCATTCGACTAATAAGAGCCTTGAATTGGGTTTCTGAAACCATGAAGAGCCAATGAATGAAAATCTAGCCAGAAGGACCCGCCTCCCAACGGCTGCGAGCCAATTGAAGCACAGAAGTTCGCTGAGCTGTTGTCTAAAGCTGGGTGAAGAGAGACTTTCAGCAGCCACAGGCAGTGGTTTATTTATTTATTTTATGTAATTCCAGCAGAGTGTTTAGGATTCTCTTCCGTCATCATTGACCGACGACAAAGGTCGTAAATCATTCACCAAAACTGCAATAATGGAATTATGTTTTGATCGGGATCCACGAGCGGAGCAGCGTCGCGTTCGTCTGACAATGGGGAAGAGAAGTTCGCCAGGACTCTGCTGCTGTGAAGAGGTAAGGTGTTATAAGCTAAATTATTATCTCTCCCTGAAAACTGTAATCCAAAAATGACTTTTGACCGATCGGTAAATTACAACTGTACGGCGCACGCACTTCATACTTTGTGCACCGCAATAAATGGTTCATTTGCCGTGTTCAGACCGTGAACGCCCCCCCCCCCCGCTGCAGAAGAGGAGCGGGGGGGGGGCGTTCACGGTCCGAACGCCCCCGGTCCGCCGGGGGAAGCCACGCTGACTGCGCAGCGGTCATCACATAGACATATGAGTCTATTCCTTCATGTAGCGATGGCCGTCCTCTGTAGCGGGGGGGGGGGACAACCCCCCCCCACACACACACAGTAGCGAGGGGGGGGAAGCCGCTGTGACAGCGTTGCTGTGGAAACATGCAACGAGTGTAATCCATCATGTAGCGAGGGCCGAACTCCGTCCTTGGTAGCGGGGGGGGGGGGGCACACACACACAGACACAGCCCTGAGTGTGACCTTTCATTAGAGCCTAAAATGAAGCTTCTACATTGAATTATTCAAAAGTTACAGACGTTTTTCCTAACTGTGCCATTTGGCACAATTTGGCACAGTTCCAAAACGCCTGGGAACAACCTGAGAACAAAGCTGTGTAAAATATTCATTTTTTGTGGTATTGTTACCAAATTTGGATCTCAGCTTGATAACACTTGGTTCTACATTTCTGTTGCATTTTCCAGCCGTATCGGAAAGCTGTGTGTTATTTGCAAGCATTTGTATCCAAAAAAACACCGTGTCCAAATTTATTTTCTTCAAGTTCAGTATGTTTAGATGACTGTAACTCAGTGGCCGGAGCACGTAGAGAGATCGTGTTTTTTTTGCCAAAAAATTCAAAGTGTTTTCTTTTAAATGAGACCAACCCCATGAAGATGCTGCAAAGGGTTGAATAACAGTTTTCGATTTACTTTGGGCACGTTATTTTTTGGCATTTTTAGGAAAATTGCCCGGAGTGCAAGGGGTTAAGACAATTTTGCACTGCTGAATCCGAAAATGACATGTGTTTCTCTCGATCAGGTCAGGTTTTTATGCTAAGTTGTAAGCAGTTGTACAGTTGTACTGTAAATGGAATAGTAGACATTGATAAAGGTAAGTACATGTAAATTGAATGTTACATCATGTTCAAAATTTGGAGAATTTCAAGAAATAAAAAAAGAATTCTGCATCATATAAAGCGAAAATACCCGTACATGTAAACAAAAATGTAAAAAATGTGGCCATAGTTCAAAAAGTTGACCTGATTGAGCAAAACCAATGTGATTTTTGGATTCAGCACATCAAAATTGTCCTAAATCAGCTAAAAAAACCCACCTTAGACAATAAATTTGGTGTTGACCAGTGTAATTAGCAGCAGCGATGATATGGACATCAGACGGGGTGAGACTATGTACACTGTGCAAATGAGCAATATGCAAATTTAGCAACCAGTGTGTGAGTTCCTATTTGTAAAACTGTGTTGCAGAGTTTGGGAGTTTATTTGTTCAGGAGTCTGATGACAGTGGGAAAGAAGGAGTTTTTCATTCTGTTCTGTATTTCACACTTCTGTACCTCCGGCCTGAGGGTAGAAGTGTGAACATTCTGTGCTGGGGGTGGTTGTTGTCCCGGAAGATGGCCTGACGCCAGTTATCTGGAATTAACTGTGGTTTATCACATCTTTGGAAAGATGAGTTCAATTTCTCTAGCCACACCCAGACCTGATTACTGCCACACCTGTTCTCAATCAAGAAATCACTTAAATAGGGCCTGCCTGACAAAGTGAAGTAGACCAAAAGATCCTCAAAAGCTAGACATCATTCTGCAATCCAAAGAAATTCAGGAACAAACTAGAAACAAAGTAATTGAGATCTAGCAATCTGGAATAGGTTATAATGTAGGAGCCTCGAAATGAAGAGACTGAATGATTTTTCAGTATTGGTTTATTTCATCTCAAGTCCTACAGCTCCTCTCTCAGTCAGGGAATGAAGA
The DNA here is from genome assembly GCA_020510985.1 of Pholidichthys leucotaenia. Taxonomy (NCBI): domain Eukaryota; kingdom Metazoa; phylum Chordata; class Actinopteri; order Cichliformes; family Pholidichthyidae; genus Pholidichthys; species Pholidichthys leucotaenia. The sequence continues at coordinate 405,769,766 of CM035836.1, read as the reverse complement.
GAGCAAGCTGCGGTAAACCACATACCTTTATACTGTTACATCAGACACAAATCACATTCACATCAAACACAGAATTCCATTCACATCTAATCCTCCCATTGTCCTCTCGGCTTCTCTGTCTGACCCCAGGAGTCAGACAGTCTCTTCAGGCCACTCTCAGATCTTCTCGCTTCTTCTCCAGTCCGCAGGGGGTCCAGACTCAATGTCCGTTTGAGGCGTGATGTCAATACACACTGCGAGCTCAAAGTTCCCTCATGTCTGGGTCTCTGCCAAGGAATATGTGAGCTACATAATGTTACGCCACAATAAAGCCATTTCTAAAGCTTTGGGACTCCAGCGAACCACAGTGAAAGCCATTATCCACAAATGTAGGGATGTGATTTTTTCCGCTAATTTGCGGAATTCTGCTTTTTTTATCTTCCAAAAATTTTCAGACCAGATGGCGGCGCGTGCACAACGTGAGGCTCAGCGTCTCTTCAGATTTTGTGGATTAGCAGCAATATTTCTGCTCATTTCGGGTCTGTTCGTTCAGAACAGCTTCGCTTTTACATCCTACACCCGAAATGAACTTTTGGACATTGGATTACAAAATAACGACCTTTTTATCAACAACCTACGTTTCATCCCTGAGCTCTGGAGAACACCCGACGCTAGGTAAGCTACCCGGCCGACCGGAAGTGCTCGCAGGCGGCGTAGAGACCGTAAACAAAGGCGGGGGGAAGCGCGGAGGGCTAAGAGCTAAGCTAAAGCTAACACCGCACCGGCTTTCTCTACCCAGCATTTTCCTCGCTAATGTACAGTCAGTGGCGGACAGAATGGATGAGCTACGGCTTTGGATCACCAACAATAAGAAACTTACGAGCTGCAATATCATGATTTTCACGGAAACATGGCTACATAGTGGAGTACTTGACGGTGCTGTCGAGCTGGCCGGAACGGCACACTCTCCGGGCAGACAGAGCAGCTGATGACTCCGGTAAGACCAGAGGTGGGGGAGTATGCATTTATATTAACAAGGCTTGGTGCACGAACTCTGTCACTGTTGGGAGACACTGCTCAGCTAACCTGGAGTTTCTCATGGTTAAATGTAGACCTTTCTATCTGCCACAGGAGTTCACTTTTCACTTTTCTTCATCTTGCCTGCTGAAGATGTTTTGGACTTTATTTAAAAAATATTTTTAACGCCACACATGTGATGGATAATGCTTGTTGGAATATTTTAGGAATGCTATCTTCTTGGAACATAAGTCAATATTATACAGTAATAAGTGACATTCAGCTGTTTGTTTTATGTCATTTAAGCACAGTTCTGGTACTTAAAAATCATAAAAACTCAGGAGCTTCGGGGGGCTTCGCCCCCTTGCCCCCCCAAAAGGGGTTCTGCCTCAGACCCCGCTGGGGGACTGCGTACCCCAGACCCCCTGCTAAATTTTCAGATAATTTCCCCAACCCCAAATCACATCCCTACAAATGGCAAAAACATGGAACAGTGGGGAGCCTTCACCGGAGTGGTCGGCCAACCAAAATTGCCCCAAGAGCGAAGCGACAACTCATCCAAGAGGTCACAAAAGACCCCACAACAAAACCAAAGAACTGCAGGCCTCACTTGCCTCAGTTAAAGTCAGTGTTCATGACTCCACCATAAAGTGTTCAGTGTTCATGACAGTGTTCATGACTCCACACTCCACCTGGCTGCACGGTGGCGCAGTGGTTAGCACTGCGGCAGCACAGTTTACCCTTGGCCGGGGGATCGTGGGATCGTGGGTTCGATCGCAGCCCCCAACCAACAGTGATCTGTGTGGAGTTTGCATGTTCTCCCTGTGAATGCGTGGGTTTACCCCGGGATTTCTCCGGTTCAAAAACATGCAGGTTAGGTTAATTGGAGACTCTAAAGTGGCCCTAGGTGTGAATGTGTGTGTGAATGGTTTAGGGATAACGCCGTATCGTGGCTGCTTCATCCATCCAGGTGGTGGATGACCCTCAATTTCCCCTCTGGGGATCAATAAAGTATACTAAATCTAAAAAATCTAAATAAGAAAGAGACTGGGCAAAAATGGCCTGCATGGCAGAGTTCCAAGACAAAAACTACTGCTGAGCAAAAAGTAACATAAAGGCTCGTCTCAGTTTTGCTAGAAAACATCTTGATGATCCCCAAGACTTTTGGGAAAATACTCTGTGGACTGACGAGACAAAAGTTGAACTTTTTGGAAGGTGTGTGTCCCATTACATCTGGCGTAAAAGTAACACAGCATTTCAGAAAAGGAACATCATACCAACAGTAAAATATGGTGGTGGTAGTGTGATGGTCTGGGGCTGTTTTGCTGCTTCAGGACCTGGAAGACTTGTGGTAAATGGAACCATGAATTCTGCTGTCTACCAAAAAATCCTGAAGGAGAATGTCCGGCCATCTGTTTGTGACTTCAAGCTGAAGCACACTTGGATTCTGCAGTAGGACAGTGATTCAAAACACACTAGCAAGTCCACCTCTGAATGGCTTAAGAAAAACAAAATGAAGACTTTGGAGTGGCCTAGTCAAAGTCCTGACCTGAATCCGATAGTGATGCTGTGGCATGACCTTAAAAAGGTGGTTCATGCTTGAAAACTCTCCAATGTGGCTGAATTACAACAATTCCGCAAAGATGAGTGGGCCAAAATTCCTCCACAGCACTGGAAATGACTCATTGCCAGCTATCGCAAACACCTCATTGCAGTAGTTGCTGCTAAGGGTGGCCCAACCAGTTATTAGGTTTAGGGGGCAATCACTTTTTCACACAGGGCCATGTAGGCTTGGATTTTTTTTCTCCTTAATAATAAACACCTTCATTTAAAAACTACATTTTGTGTTTACTTGTGTTATCTTTGTCTAATATTTAAATTTGTTTGATGATCTGAATCATTTAAGTGTGACAAACATACAAAAAATGAGAAATCAGGAAGGGGGAAAACACTTTTTCACATCACTGTATGTATTTGGACACTACCTCATGTTTTGTTATTTTAGCTGTTAACCAAAACATATTCAAGATACAGTTATATGATCAATATGGGCAGCCTCTCAGCTTTAATTTGAGGGTATTCACACCAAAATGGGAGTTATGGTTTAGGAATTACAACCATTTTTATACAAAATCTCATTTCAAGAGCTCAAAAGTAATTGGACAAATTATCATTACCATAAATTAAAATGTTAATTTTTGTTACATTGTTGGGAATCCTTTGCAGACAATGACTGCCTGAAGTCTGGAACCCATGGACATCACCAAACGTTGGGTTTCCTCCTTTGTGATGTTTGCCAGGCCTTTACTGCAGCTGTCTTCAGTTGTTGCTTGTTTGTGGGTCTTTCTCCCCAAGTTTTGTCTTAAGCAAGTCAAATACATGCTCGATCGGGTTGAGTTCTGGTGATTGACTTGGCCATTGCAGAATATTTCTCTTCTTTGCCTTAAAAAAACTTGTGGGTTGCTTTCATAGAATGTTTTGAGGTCATTGTTCATCAGTACTGTGAAGTGCTTTCCAGTCTACTTTGCTGCATATGGCTGAATCTGAGCAGACAGTACATCCTTATACACTTCAGGATTCATCTGACTGCTTCTGTCTTCTGTCACATCGTCAATAAACACCAGTGACCCAGTGCCATTGGAAGCCATGAATGCCCATGCATCACACTGCCTCCACCATGTTTTACAGAATATGTGGTGTGCTTTGGATCATAAACCGTTCTGAGACTTCGCTATACTTTCTTCTTCTCATCATTCTAGTACAGTGCATCTGGAAAGTATTCACAGTGCTTCACTTTTTCCACATTTTGTTATGTTACAGCCTTATTTCAAAATGGAATAAATTCATTTTTTCCTCAAAATTCTACACACAATACCCCATAATGACAACATGAAAAAAGATTTGAGATTTTTGCAAATCACTCTTGGACATCATAGGATGGCCTGTGATGTCTGGGACTGGCTCCTATGATGATCCTTCACTCTATAAATTCAAGAAATCTCTGTCAGTTTGTGTGTAAATCTGGAAATCTTACTCATCACCTGATTTACAATAGGACACACTAATTTAAACCACACCCATTCGCAGCAGTACATCATGTCTGTGTGTCATGATCATAGCACATCATAGGACGGCTGATAATGACTGCATGATGTCCTATAATGATCCTAAAATATCAGGCAACGTAGGACTTGAGATGCGGTCATATAGACAATAGGACTGGCTACCTATGATGTAGGCATGATGTCCTATGATGCCTGCCTTGATGTCTTTATGATATCATATAGATCATCACTCACGATGCCTGCGATCATGTCTTTATGATGTCATAAAGCCCATCACTCCCCCAAGAAGAGATACTCATCACCCAATTAAGAATAGGACACACTCATTTAAACCAGGATCAAATGCAGGCATCATAGGACTCGCTATGTCGTCATCAAAGATCATAGGACATAGGACATCTTCAAAGATCAAACGCAGGCATGACTCACGATCATAGGACTCCGTATGACATCATCAGCGATCATAGGACTCACTATGACACCAGCAAAGATCAATAGCAGGCATCACTGAATGAGTGCTGACGTGCTTGCCAACACCCTTGCTTACATTTGCTTTCTATGGGCATGCAGAAATACTTGCTTATACTTGGTTTCTATGGGCATGCACGGGCATGCACGGGTATGTACAAGTTTATTAAAAATAAAAAACTAAGAAATCACATATACATAAGTATTCACAGCCGTTGCGCAATACTTTGTTGATGCACCTTTGGCAGCAATTGGAGCCTCAAGTCTTTTTGAATATGATGCCACAAGCTTGCCACACCTATCTTTGGACAGTTTCACCTATTCCTCTTTGCAGCACCTCTCAAGCTCCATCAGGTTGGATGGGAAGCATTGGTGCACAGCCATTTTCAGATCTCTCCATAGATGTTCAATTGGATTCAAGTCTGGCCTCTGGCTGGGCCACTCAGGGTCATTCACAGAGTTGTCCTGAAGCCACTCCTTTGATATTGTGGCTGTGTGCTTAGGGTCGTTGTTCTGCGAAAGATGAACCGTTGCCCCAGTCTGAGGTCAAGAGCACTCTGGAGCAGGTTTTCATCCAGGATGTCTCTGTACATTGCTGCATTCATCTTTCCCTCTATCCTGACTAGTTTCCCAGTTCCTGCCGCTGCAGAACATCCCCACAGCATGATACTGCCACAATCATGCTTCACTGTAGGGATGGTATTGGCCTGGTGATGAGTGGTGCCTGGCTTCCTCCAAACATGATGTCTGGCATTCACGCCAAAGAGTTCAATCTTTGTCTCATCAGACCAGAGAATTTTGTTTCTCATGATCTGACAGTCCTTCAGGTGCCTTTTGGCAAACTCCATTTCGATTTCCGGCCACACGAGTCGGCTGCCTTTTTGCAACAGCGGCTATCCCTGTGCTGCTGTAATCCTGAAATTTCCCCATTGTGGGACTAATAAAGGCTTATCTTGTGGCACATATGTTGGGCTCACATTTTCCACAAAGGTATGACTGCACGTTTATTGGAGGCTTCACGTCTCGAAGAACAAAAGGCTCGAATCTGCAGAAGATGACGAGGAGGTGTGAGATTTGGCCTTTGTCTCGGAGAAGATGCCCCAGAGAGATTTCCGGTTTGTCAATGAATAAGAGACAATGGTGAAAGTTCAAAGGGTTGCATTGTGACTGTATGTTTACTGAAGCACCATGTGACTTGAGTTCTGATGCTGGAAACATATAAAGAGGTGATGTGATATAGTTCTTTCTCTTCTTCCTGCTTTGAGAATGCTAGAGTATGTGTTCTGTCAATAAAGCTGAACCTGAGAAATAAAACTCAGCCTCATCATTGAACGCATCCTCTACACTGGTGACCTACGACAAAGAATGAGCAGACAGAATTCTCTCGAGCGGGGCTCGGCGGAAGCCAGCCTGATGGCCGCCTCCACACTCCGGCTGCCCGATTTCTGGCAGCACAGCCTGCGCTCATGGTTTAGCGCGGTCGAGGCGCAGTTCAACCTCTAGAGAATCTCAAACGACGACACAAGATTCTACCATGTGGTAGCGAAGCTGGACAGCCACACGGTCCAGAGGGTGGAAGATTTGGTTAATCATCCACCGGACAGCGACGAGTACAGTGCATTGAAGGACGCGCTGATCAGCCATTTCACCCTTTCGGTCCAACAGTGAGCAGAGGGGCTCCTAACGTTGACGGAGTCGGAGAACGACAGACCTGCGGACCTGATGGTGAAGATGCTGAGGTTGAAAGACCAGAATCGGAATCAGAATCAGAATCAGATTTATTGCCATTGTTCATGTAGTACACAAACTAGGAATTTGTCTCGATGCCATGCTGCAACATTAAAAACATGATTAGAAAAAGAGATAAACTAAAAAACTAAAGGACTGAAAACATGCAATAAGTGTAGAAAAATAAGTAATAATAAGTAATAATGATAATAATAATAATAACAATACTAGTAATAATGAGTAGTACTAGTCAAGGCAGTTTTAAAAAATTAGCAAGTAGCAGATAATGTGAAGTATCACATAGTGCAGTCGATAATGCAACAGAAAACAGTGATGAATGACGTGAGTCTGGTTGAGCTGCTGTACATAGTGCACGAGAGTCAAAAAGTCACTTAATGTTCAGCAGTCTGATGGCAGAGGGGAAAAAGCTGTTCATGTGCCGGGAGGTTTTAGTCCGAATGGACCGAAGTCTTCTACCTGAGGGGAGGGGAGCAAACAGTACGTGACCAGGATGTGAAGGATCGGCTATGATCCGGCCAGCACGCCTCCGGGTCCTGGAGATGTACAGGTCCTGGAGAGATGGGAGCTCGCAGCCTATCACCTTCTCAGCAGTGCGCACGACGCGCTGCAGCCTTAGTCTGTCCCTGGCAGTGGCTCCTGCATACCACACAGTTATGGAGGAGGTGAGGATGGACTCGATGATGGCCGTGTAGAACTGCACTAACATCTTAGTGGGTAGCTTGAGCTTCCTCAGCTGCCGCAGAAAGAACATCCTCTGCTGGGCCTTTTTGATGAGGGAGCTGATGGTTGGCTCCCATTTGAGGTCTCGGATGATGGTGGTGCCCAAGAAGCGGAAGGAATCTGCAATGGTGATGGGAGAGCCTGTGATGGTGAGGGGGGGCAGGAGGGTTGTGACTTTCCTGAAGTCCACAATCATCTCCGCTGTCTTCAGAGCATTCAGCTGCAGGTTGTTGTGGCTGCACCAGGACACCAGCTGGGCCACCTCTTCCCTGTAGGCAGACTCGTCGCCGTTGGAGATGAGCCCGATGAGGGTGGTGTCGTCCGCAAACTTAATCAGCTTAACAGACTGGTGGGAGGAGGTGCAGGAGTTGGTATAAAGGGAGAAGAGTAGGGGGGAAAGTACACAGCCCTGGGGTGATCCAATGCTGATGCTAACAGAGTCTGAGACAGACTTCCCCAGCCGCACATGCTGTCTCCGGTCCGTCAGGAAGTCGGTGATCCACCTGCAGAGGGAGTCAGGCACGTTGAGCAGGGACAGCTTGTCCTGGAGCAGATCGGGGCGGATGGTGTTGAATGCGGAGCTGAAGTCCACAAACAGAATCCTGGCGTAGGTTCCCGGGGAGTCCAGGTGCTGCAGGATGAAGTGGAGGGCCAGGTTGACTGCGTCATCCACAGACCTGTTAGCACGGTAGGCAAACTGCAGCGGGTCTAGGAGGGGTGTGGTGATGGACTTGAGGTGAGACAGGACCAGGCGGTCAAAGGACTTCATGACTACAGAGGTGAGCGCTACAGGTCTGAAGTCGTTAAGTCCAGCAATCCGTGGCTTCTTGGGGACAGGGATGATGGTGGAGGATTTGAGGCAGGTCGGCACGTGACATTGCTTAAGGGAGGTGTTAAAAATGTCTGTGAAGACAGGAGCCAGCTCTTTCGCACAGTGTCTCAGGGTGGAGGGAGACACACCGTCCGGCCCGGGGGCCTTGCGCGGGTTCAGTCTGGAGAACTGTCTGTGCACATCCTGCTCACTGATGACAAGGGGAGGGGGGGAGGAGGAGGAGGAGGAGGGGGGGACCGCTTTTGATGAATTAGGGGCTGAGGAGGCAGTGGAGCTGGGTGGAGTGGGTGAGTTGGACACAGCTGACGAGGTGTCAAAACGGGCGTAATGTTGGGACAGTTTTTGACAAAGGGCTTTGTCATCCTGACCTTTAGAAGCCTGAGGCCGATAGTTGGTGATTTGCCTCAGTCCTCTCCACACAGAAGCCGAGTCATTAGCAGTGAACTGCTGCTGGAGTTTCTCAGAATACACAGATTTAGCTCTCCTCAGCTCTCTGTTAAACCGATATTTGACCTCTCTGTAGCAGTCCCTGTCTCCACTTTTCAACGCTGCTTCCTTCTCTTTCCTGATCTGTCTGAGCTTAGCTGTGAACCAGGGCTTGTCATTAGAATATCTCACCCTGGTGCACGATGGGAGAATGTCCTCCTCACAGAAGTTGATATATGAGTTCACAGTGTCTGTGTACTCATTAAGATCATGTGTGGCTCTTTTAAACATGCCCCAGTCAGTTATTTCCATGCATGTGTTCAGTTTCTCTCCAGCTTCACTGGTCAATTTCTTTGTAGTGGTCACAACAGGTTTAGTGAGTTTCAGTCTTTGTCTGTATGTGGGGATGAGGTGGACCATCACGTGATCAGATAGACCCAGCGCAGCGCGGGGAACAGCGCGATATGCGTCTTTCACTGTGGTGTAACAGTGATCCAGCGTGTTATTTCCTCTGGTTGGACATTTAATAAACTGTAGCGGGGGAGCTCGTGACTCAGATTGCTCTGGTTAAAATCGCCCAACACAATAACCAGGGAGTCTGGAAAGTTCCGCTCCGTAAGTTGGATGTGATATGCGAGCACGTGCTGTGCTTCGCGCGTGTCCGCGTCGGGAGGGACGTACACAGCGGCGAGGATGAATGAGGCAAACTCGCGCGGGGAATAAAATGGCTTGCAGTTAATAAAAAGAAATTCCAGGGCGGGAGAACAGTGTTTGGAAATCACCGTTACATCAGAGCACCAGCTGTTGTTAATATAGAAGCACACTCCTCCTCCAATAGACTTACCGGAGAGCTCTGTGACGCGATCTGCACGATACAGCTGAAATTCCTCGAGGCTGATTGCGCAATCTGGAATGTTCCAATTAAGCCAGGTCTCAGAGAAACAGATGACAGACGAGGAAACAAGGTCCTTGAATCGCATCAGCAGTCTTAATTCTTCTACCTTGTTCGAGAGAGAATTGGCATTGGATAGAAATATGCCAGGCAAGGCTGTTCGCGTGCCTCTTTTCCGGAGGCAAGCGAGAATCCCCCTCTCTTTCCTCTTTTCCGCCGTCTTGCTTTTTTGGCCAGACAATGGATCAGATCGGCGGCAGGAGCTAAAAAAACTGGAAGAAGGTCCATGGGAGTGAGAGTCCTGATATTTTTTTTTTTCCACAATATCTTTATTGAACCTTTTTTTTTTTTTTTAACAAACATGATACAAACAATCAAACACTAACACTAAAGTACTACAAAAAAAAAAATGCACTAAAAACACCAACAACCACCAACAAAATCAAGTCTTCAACAATGCTCCTCTGTTTAGTCTAGACAATCCAATACATAAGTATACATATTATGTTCACCAGTTTGGAATTTACAAGGTCCACACACATCATTCACCTTCTTCTTCAAGAGTTATGTTTAAATTTTTTACATAATCAATAAAAGGTCTCCATATATTCTCAAACACAATTTCCTTTGATTTCAGTATATATGTTATTCTTTCTAATGGAAGGTTTGTTAACATCTGTCTTAACCACTGAGTCACATCTGGTCTATGAGTCTTTTTCCATAATAGTGCAATACATTTTTTGGCATTAAGCAAACTGAGGTCTATGAATGTTCTTTCACTTTTATTAAAATTATGCTTTTCTGGGTACAGACCCAACAAAAACAGTTTAGGATTCAATATGATTTGTTTTGAGATTATTTTTTCAATTGTTACCCTCACCTCTTCCCAAAACATTCTTATTAATCTACATTCCCATAAACAATGAAATAGGGTTCCTTTACTTTCCATGCATTTTGTGCATGTATCTGGTATATTTTTGTTATATCTATTTAACTCCTCCGGTGTAACATACATCCGCATTAACCATTTGAAATGTATCAATTTAAGGCGTGCATTTATTGATTTGGTTTGAGCTTCTGTACAAGCCAATTCCCATTGTTCCTCTGAAATTTCAGTTTGCAGATCTTCTTTCCAGTAGTTTAATCTTTTCAGTGAATTTTCACTTGAAGATAGTGTCAATGAGTTATAAAACTCTGAAATAATACCCTTTCTTTTACTATCTTTCATCATCATTTTTTCCAAGGATGAATAAATAGGTCGAGTGAGAGCTTTATTTTGATTTGATCGAATAAAGTTTCTAAGTTGAAGATATTTAAAAAAATGTGTTCTATTGAGATTAAATTTGATCCTCAGCTCTTCAAAAGACATTATGTTATCTGCACATGGCAAATATAAATCCTGAATCTTTTGTATCCCTTTTAAATTCCATACTTTAAATACAGCGTCCGCTCTCCCTGGTTTAAAATATTGATTACCCTATATTGGACTAAATTGTGACAATAACTGTGGTTCTTTTAAATAGTTTTTAGCTTCACACCATATTTTGATCATATGCTTTACAAATGGATTTTTAACTTGTTTTTGTAATTTTTTTGCCGAATCTGAGTATATGAATATGGGAAGAGGTAAAGGTAAATTGTATGATTCCATTTCAGTCCAGTGAGGGAGATCATTTGATGAAAAATAATATGTCATAGACCTCAGTTGTGCCGACCAATAATACAACATAAAATTTGGACATTTCAGACCTCCACGATCAAATGGTAAATATAATAAAGACAAACGTAATCTAGCCCTCCTGTTGTTCCATATAAATTCCACTAACTTTTTTTTTATTCTTGAGAATAGATCTAAAGGTGGTGATAAGGGAATGTATTGAAATAAATAAAGTATTTTAGGTAAAATATTACTTTTAAGTATATTGATTCTCCCGATCATCGACATTGGTAGTGACATCCATCTCTGAGTTAACTCATTGATATCTGACATTAAGGCTTCATAGTTGACACTGGCGACTGATTCTAGCTTAGGCACAATTTGGATTCCTAAATATTTAAACTGATTTACAACATTGAATTGATTTACCTCAGGGGCTGGGTAATTTCTCTGGGTCTCATTTAGCATTAATATTGAAGATTTAGTTTTATTTATTTTATATCCTGATATTTCCCCAAAATTCTTTATTAAATTCAACAAGGTTGGAATTGATTTTTTTAGATTCGACATAAACAAAATTATGTCATCGGCGTACAGGGAGATTTTATGTTCTGTTGGTCCAACTTTAATTCCATATATTTGTGAATGTAAACGTATCGCTATCGCTAAAGGTTCAATTGCCATAGTAAACAGTAAAGGTGAAAGTGGACAGCCTTGTCGACATCCTCTATTGATTTTTATTGGTTTTGAAATATTGTTATTTGTTAGGATTTCTGCTGTAGCATTATTGTATATTATTTGAACCCATTTTATGAAATTATTTCCAAGTCCAAACCTTTGTAGGACTTCAAAAAGAAAGGGCCATTCAACTCTATCAAAGGCCTTTTCGGCGTCCAGTGATAGGAAAGCTGTATCCGGTGCTTCTTTATTAAAATAAATAATATTAAATAGTCTTCTTACATTATGGAAGCCTTGTCTACCCTTTATAAAGCCATTCTGATCTCGATTAATAATATTTGGTAAAATTTCTTGTATTCGTCTTGCTAAAATTTTACAGATTATCTTAAGGTCGGCGTTTAATAGGCTTATTGGTCTCATATTTTCACATTTATTAGAGGGCTTACCTGGTTTTGGCAGCAGTATAATTAAGGCATTATTTATGTATGATGGTAAATTATTATTTTGAAATGCTTCTAAAACCATTTCCAAAAAAGGTTTTATTAATTTATTCTTAAATTTTTTATAAAGGTCAACTGGAAGACCATCTGGTCCTGCACTTTTTCCTGACTTCATATTATCAATGGCTAGCCCAACTTCTTCTTGACTAATTTTAGACTCCAATATCTCCCTGTTTTCATTTGGAATACACGGTATAGATAGTTCGTTCAAAAACCCATTTAGTTTTGTTAAATCAGGTTCATTTTTGGTATCATATAATTTTTCATAGTAATCTCTAAAGGCTCTATTAATTTCTAAAGGATCTATAACTACCTGTCCGTTACTTATAATACTGGTAATTGGTGTTTTAATTTCTAATTGTTTAATCTGCCATGCTAATAATTTTCCTGATTTTTCACCTTGTTCATAAAAAGATTGTTTCAATCTTAGAAGACTCGAGGCAGCTCTATTCGCTGATTTTTTGTCGTATTCAGCTCTCAAAATCAGTAATTCATTCTCCAACCTTGGGTCACTTCCTGCATACACTTTTTCCTGAAGACTTTTTATTTTATGTTCCAATTTAGCTCTCTCCTCTCGAGTCTTCTTAGATTTTGATCCTGTATAACTAATAATATGTCCCCTAATAAAAGCTTTGAAAGCCTCCCACTTTACACATGCTGATGTTTGTGTAGTATTGATGTCAAAGAACTCGTCTATCTGTTTTTCTATATACTTGACAAATTCCTCATCCTGAAGCCATTTATGCTGAAATTGCCATCTACCTGATTCCTTTGTCAATTTTTTATCTACATATATTAGACAACAGGGTGCATGATCAGAGATCACGATGTTATCATAAAAGCAGTTTTGAATCTTGGACCTTAATTCTGTGGAAATCAAAAAATAATCAATACGTGAGAATGTCTTGTAGGTACTGGAATAACAAGAATAGGCTTTAACTTGTGGTTTCATTTCTCTCCATATATCTAACAATCTCAATTCTTTCATAAAATGATTAATAGTCATCCTACATCCAATGTGCGTACAATCCAGTCCTGTTGATCTATCTATACCTGGATTCAATGTACAATTAAAATCCCCTGCTATTATATGTTGCCCTGTAAGTGATGATAAGATAAGAAATAAATTAGCAAAGAACTTCTGATCATCTATATTGGGACCATATAAGTTCACAAGATTTATATTTTCTAATAGCAAAGAACCTTGAATGATTACATATCTTCCAAATTTGTCTCCAATTACATTTTTCACTTGAAAAGGAACTGATTTATGTATGAGAGTCATAACTCCCCTGGCTCGGGATGAAAATGAAGAGGTGAATACACTTCCTTGCCATCTACTCCTAATTCTTTTAACATCCTCCTCTATTAGATGAGTTTCTTGTAAAAACACAATTTTTGAACCCATGTCTTTTATTTTATTCATAACTTGTTTAAGTTTTTTTAAATTTTGTAGACCTCTGCAATTCCATGAAGTTAAATTAAGATTAACACTTTGGTTTATGATCAATAGAGAGTTTGGGATTACCTTGCAGTGTAAACATGCTCATACAGAGAAGCAAAAACATGAGTGGTTGAACATTCATCCTACAAACTACACACAAACAAATTTCCCCTTCCCACACTTGTGGCAAACCCCCCAAAATCAAAAGAAAAATTCTGTCTCCCGATATAGCCATCGACCGTTCCACACCCACGGGGAACAGCCTAAGCCACTCCTTCTTCATCCTCCCAATCACCCTAACTCTACTGCTTTTAATGACGTAACATTAACTCTCCTCTGTAGTTTTCCAACTTAACTCCAAAATTTTTAACAACTTTGTACATCATAGTTTTTTTTGTTTGTTTTGTTTTTGTTTTGTTTTTTTAATATATAATACAATCTATATTTTGTAAACTTACTATTTACTTCAAGTCAGTCAGATGCCTGTGCAAATGCTTAATTATTCTACCTTATATTTTGTTCATGCTTAGCTCCCACCAGTCTCTTCTTCTTCTTTGATCTTCTTGATGAACTCCTGCGCCTCCTCTGGGGTCTTGAAGATGTGGGTTCTGCCCTCATACGTGGTCAGCAGTCTCGCAGGATAGATTACACCATGACGAATCCCAAGGTTGCGCAGTTCCTTACGTATGGGATCAAACTGCTTCCTCAATTGCTGGATTCCTGTGGCCAAATCTGGGTAGAACCGCACCTGCTGGTCCTGGTGTTTAATCTCTCCTTTAGCTCGTGCAGCGTTGAAGATCTTCATCCTGTCTCTGTTGCTAAGAAACTTCATAATTAAGGTCCTCGGCGGTCCCTTATCTCTCCGTGGGCCAATACGATGTGCATTTTCCAGAACCACTGCTGATTGCAACTCCTCGCTGCCCAGCACCTCCGGAATCCACTTTTCCAGAAAGGAACATACGTCCCGACCTTCTGATTCCTCTGGAAGACCCACCAGCCTCAAGTTATTCTGTCTCGACCGAGATTCCAAATCCAAAATATTATTTTCCAGAGATTTATTTTTTTTTTCCAAAGTGCGCACCTTTAATTGAAGACGGGTGACGTCATCTTCAGCACTAGCGAGACGGAGCTCCATCTGCGCCGTTCGTTCTACACAGTCACCCAATTCCTTTCTTATTCCTTCCAACGCTGTCATAATCCCATCAAATCTAGAGGAAAAGTCCGCTCTCATTGAACTCATGGCAGCCATCAGCGCATCTGCGCCTCCCCCCGCAGACATCGCACCGTTGCCAGCCTCCTCCGCCATATATGGAGTTTTATTTGCTGCGTCACAGACCTGAAAGTCCGTTAATTTGGACTGTTTCGGCGGCTCGCTTTTTCCTTTACCTGGTTTTCCAGCCTTAGGCTTCGCCGACATATCCTCGCCCAAACGCTGGGATACGTTCTGTCCCAAATGAGAGAGTTATTTGCCGATTTTTTTTCTCCAGGAGCAGAGCAGAGTGAGACACGTCCGTCTTACGTGGCAGCCATAACCGGAAGTCCGAGAGTCCTGATATTTAATAGTTCTTCACGGGTGTATGAACCGGCAGACGCACAATCAATGAACAAAAACAGACAAATTATAAAAATTAAAGAGCAGCGAGGCACCATGGCGGCCGCTGTGGACGCCATCTTGGAAAAAAAAAAAAAAAAAAAAAAAAGACACCGAGGATGGCAAATTTATTTTCGCCCACCTTTTCCTCCGGACCCTGCCGCCAGCAGTGAGAGTAGCCCTGGCAGAGTCGCCCCGATTGGCCAGGCAAGACTACCATGGGCTGAGCAAGGAGGCGCAGCGGCTTGTCGACGCCCACAAGCGGAGTGCAGTTTCGGCCGCGGCAGCTAGCCCAGGAACGACGTCTGGAGACGGCTTGGAGCCAGTGGTTGCGGCGCCAGACGCACCGACGACAGTGGCGACGGGGACCAGGCGGCGCGGAGCGGATGACGGCCTGTGCTTCTACCATCACCGTTTTGCAGAGAGAGCACACAGATGCGTCCCACCGTGCCACTTCAAGCGCCCGAAAAACGCCAAGACCGAGGGCCGGTAGCAGCTATGACCCTCGGCGAGGAGAACAAGCTGCTTTACCTGACGGATGCACACTCGGGGAAACAATTCCTCGTGGACACGGGCTCCCAGCTGAGTTTCGTCACACCCACCTACGCGGAACGGCTGATGCCGTCTAAAGCTCCCTGGGTGTCGGTGTCAGCAGCGAACGGCTCAACGATTAAAACTTTCGGTGAGAGGACTATGCTTCTGTCCTTACAAGGCCGTTCATTTGAGTGGACTTTTATTGTAGCAGCAGTCAGTTTCAACATGTTAGGGGCTGATTTTTTGTGCTCACATGGTTTATTGGTTGACCTTGCTAATAGACGTTTGGTTAATGCACTGTCTTTCCATTCTATTCCCTGCACAGCTCAGGTGGCCCCGCCGACTGCACATGCCAGTGTCACAGCTGCGGGTGGTAAGTTTCATGCATTGCTCGCTCAGTTCCCAGCACTCACAGTCCCCACGTTTTCGGCGACGGTGGCTAAGCATGGGGTGGAACATTTTATCACCACCACCGGGCCGCCCGTTTTTGCAAAAGCTCGGCACTTGGACTCAGCTAAACTGGCCATCGCGCGCGAGGAGTTCGCCAACCTGGAAAAACTGGGCATTATTAGACGCTCCAAAAGCCCCTGGGCTTCGCCGCTACACATGGTCCCAAAAGCTGATGGCTCGTGGCGACCTTGCGGCGATTTCCATAGGTTGAACAACGTTTCAGCACACGACCGCTACCCGATTCCGCACATTCAGGATTTCTCAGTTCATTTGGCGGGGGCGCGCATTTTTTCTAAAATAGATTTGGTGCGCGGTTACCACTAAGTTCCAGTGCGCGCTCAGGATATACCCAAAACAGCGGTTATAACTCCTTTTGGCCTTTTTGAGTTTTTGCGCATGCCATTTGGTCTCAAGGGGGCTGCACAGACGTTCCAACGCATGATGGATGCAGTTTTACGCGACCTCCCTTTCGTGTTCGTTTACTTGGATGACATTTTAGTAGCCAGCACGTCCGAAGACGAACATGAAAGTCACCTCACAGCAGTTTTTTGGAGGCTGACAGAGCACGGGTTAATAATTAACCCAGCGAAGTGCCAGTTTGGGGTGGCGCAAATTGATTTTTTGGGGCATCGCGTTTCGCCAGGTGGAGCGGTTCCTCTGCCCGATAAGGTGTGCGCAATAACAGATTTTCCGCAACCTCAAACGGTCAAGGCGCTGCAGGGGTTTTTGGGAATGGTTAATTTTTACAACCAGTTCCTCCCAAGCGCAGCGCAGCTCATGCAACCATTATACACTGCGTTAAAAAAACAAAAGCCCGCAAATAAGGTTGAATGGTCTCCGGAGCGGGAGCGCGCTTTTGCCCAGGTCAAATCAGCCCTGGCAAACGCAGTTTTGTTAGCGCACCCAGTTCCAACGGCCCGCATGGCGCTCACCACTGACGCTTCCGATTTAGCAGTGGGGGCGGTCGTTGAACAGTTTGTGGCAGGTACCTGGCAACCCCTCGCGTTTTTCAGCAAAACCTTGCGCGATAGCGAGCGTAAATACACCGCGTTCGACAGGGAGCTTTTGGCCCTACACTTGGCCATCCGCCATTTCCAGTTCTGGCTGGAAGGGCGACGTTTCACCGCGTTTGTGGATCACAAACCGCTAACGTTTGCGATAGCCAAAATTTCAGAACCCTGGTCAGGCCGGCAACAAAGGCAACTAGCCGCGATATCGGAGTTCACCACCGATATCCAGCATGTCGCGGGTAAACACAATGTAGTGGCAGACTGTCTCTCGCGTGCGGTAGCAACGCCAGGCCCCGTGGGGGCAGACTCTGTAGCCGTGGCCGCGGGCCCGGGCAGCGACGCGGAAGCGCGCGCAGCCCCGGTCCATGTAGGTTTAGATTATGCAGCCATGGCCGCGGAGCAGGTTAATGATGCAGACGTGCGCGCGCTCCAGTCTGGACCAACAGGGTTAAGGCTGGAGCACAGGGTGCAGCAAATTGGTATGCCCCCCCTAATCTGCGATGTCTCCACGGGACGGCCTTGCCCCGTGGTTCCAGCTGCGTGGCGTCGCCGCGTTTTTGACTTGGTCCATTCTCTGGCGCACCCGGGGGTGCGCGCATCGATTAAGATGGTGGGGGAGAAATTCGTTTGGCCCGGGTTGCGCAAACAGGTCAAGGAATGGGCGGCAGCCTGCATAGCGTGTCAGCGAGCCAAAATACACAAGCACACTAGAGCTCCATTGGAGCCTTTTCACATCCCCGCTAAGCGTTTTGATCACGTGCATGTTGACTTGGTGGGCCCCCTTCCGCCATCACACGGGCACACACATCTTTTGACGATGGTGGATCGCACCACGCGCTGGCCAGAGGCGATCCCTCTGACATCAACCACAGCGGAAGAAGTTGCGCGAGCATTTTTAACAGCGTGGGTTGCGCGTTTCCGAGTCCCGTCGGACATAACGTCCGACAGGGGTCCCCAATTTATTTCCGAACTATGGTCATCAATGGCCCGCAGCTTAGGGGTGAAGATTCATCGCACTACCGCGTATAACCCCCAGGCTAATGGTTTATGTGAGCGCTTTCACAGGTCGTTAAAAGCAGCCCTCAGAGCGTCGCTGACGGATACAAATTGGGTGGACAAACTTCCATGGGTTTTATTGGGGTTGCGTTCTGCACCTAAGGAAGATTTGCAGGCTTCCCCGGCTGAGTTAGTTTTTGCACAACCTCTCCGTTTCCCGGGGGAATTTCTCCCCGACAATCCCGCAGCAAATTGCCCCCCCGCTCAGCCGTTGCAGAGCAACACAGGAGCAAACACACTCCCTGGCCCGGTTCATCACAGTTTCCCACGCGTTTTTGTGCCGAAAGCTTTAAAAAATGCGGAGTTTGTTTTTGTTAGACATGATGCTCAGCCCCCAAGTTTGCGACCATTTTATGACGGACCGTTCAGAGTGCTGGAGACCGGGGAGAAGCATTTTCTGCTAGATTTAGGGGGCAGAAAGGAGTTGATTTGCATAAACAGACTCAAACCCGCTTTTGTTTTGGCTGATGACCAAGTGCAGCTGGCGAGGCCCCCCCGCCATGGCAGGCCGCCGAGAAGACATTCTCCAGAACCATCACAGAGACGTGCTAACAGCTTTAATCCACAGAGGCAGAAAGACGCTGCAGGGGTAGCAAAGCCGGGTTACAGCAGATTCGGCAGAAGGTTAAGACCCAGGCATCTGGTGGATTGATGTGTGATATGTGGAGTGTTTTTTTCTTTTTATGCCATGCATGTTTTGTCCTTTAGTAGACGTTCGGGGGGGGGGGGGGGTTATGTGGCACATATGTTGGGCTCACATTTTCCACAAAGGTATGACTGCACGTTTATTGGAGGCTTCACGTCTCGAAGAACAAAAGGCTCGAATCTGCAGAAGATGACGAGGAGGTGTGAGATTTGGCCTTTGTCTCGGAGAAGATGCCCCAGAGAGATTTCCGGTTCATCAATGAATAAGAGACAATGGTGAAAGTTCAAAGGGTTGCATTGTGACTGTATGTTTACTGAAGCACCATGTGACTTGAGTTCTGATGCTGGAAACATATAAAGAGGTGATGTGATATAGTTCTTTCTCTTCTTCCTGCTTTGAGAATGCTAGAGTATGTGTTCTGTCAATAAAGCTGAACCTGAGAAATAAAACTCAGCCTCATCATTGAACGCATCCTCTACAATCTTATCTTATTCAGGCCGGCTGCCATGTGCCTTTTACAAAGGAGTGGCTTCCATCTGTCCACTTTACCATACAGGCCTGATTGGTGGATTGCTGCAGAGATGGTTGTCCTTCTGGAAGGTTCTCCTCTCTCCACAGAGGAACGCTGCAGCTCTGACAGAGTGACCATCGGGTTCTTAGCCACCTCCCTGACTAAGGCCCTTCTCCCCGATCACTCAGTTTAGTTGGCCGGCCAGCTCTAGGAAGAGTTCTGGTGGTTCTGAACTTCTTCCATTTATGGATGATGGAGGCCACTGTGGTCATGGGACCTTCAAAGCAGCATAAATGTTTTTGTACCCTTCCCCAGATTTGTGCCTCGAGACAATCCTGTCTCAGAGGTCTACAGACAATTCCTTTGACTTCATGCTTGGTTTGTGCTCTGACATGCATTGTCAACTGTGGGACCTTATGTAGACAGGTGTGTGCCTTTCCAAATCATGTCCAATCAACTGAATTTACCACAGGTGGACTCCAATTAAGCTGTAGAAACATCTCAAGGATGCTCAGTGGAAACAGGATGTACCTGAGCTACATTTGGAGTTTCTTGGCAAAAGCTGTGAATACTTATGCACATGTGATTTCTTTGTTTTTTATTTTTTAATAAATTTGCAAAAATCTAAAAAAAACCCCAACTTTTTTCACATTGTCATTACGGGGTATTGTATGTAGAATTTTGAGGAAAAAAATGAATTGGAATAAGGCTGTAACATAACAAAATGTGGAAAAAGTGAAGCGCTGTGAATACTTTCCAGATGCACTGTTCATGTTGATCTTGGTTTCACCTGTCCAAAGAATGCTGTTTCAGAACTGGGCTAGTTTCTTTAGATGTTTTTTTTTTTTTTTTTTTGGTAAAGTCTAATCTGGCCTTTCTATTTTTGAGGCTGATTAGTGGTTTGCACCTTGTGGGTGAACTGTCTGTATTTGTGCTTGTGAATTTTCGTCTTTATGGTAGACTTAGATACTGGTACACCTACTTTATGGAAAGTAGGTGTACCTACTACAGGATCCCGTGATCATCCGCCACTGTTGTCTTCTGTGGATGTCAAGGCTTTTTTGAGTTCCTGAGCTTACCAGTGCACTCTTTTTTTCTCTCAGAATGTACCAAATTGTTGATTTGGCCCCTCCTGACAGTTCTGCCATCTCTCTGATGGGTTTCTTCTTTTTTCAGCTTAAGGACGGTCTGTTTCACTTCACTGAGCCCTCCATTGACTGCATGTTGTGGGTTCACAGCAACAGCTTCCAAATGCAAATGCAACACCTGGAATCAATTCCAGACCTTTTACTTGCTTAATTGATGATGGATTAATGAGGTAATAGCCCATGCAGCGCATGAAATAGTTTTTGAGTCAATTGTCCAATTACTTTTGAGCCCCTAAAAAGAGGAGTTTTTGTATATACATGGTTGTAATTCCTAAACTGTACCTCCAATTTGGATGTGAATACCCTCAAATTAAAGTTGAGTCACTTTAAGGCCATATTGATTACCTGTATCTTGAATTTCCTACATAGAACAGAACCTTGATTATTGTCATAACACCTTTATTTTCTTTATCCATACATTTACTGGCTGCTCTTTATGCATCCATGTGTGAAACAGGGCTATTTTAAGCATGCTGTATTTAGCTCTGTACAACACCAATAGGGCTTTAGGCACCACTGGAGAATAGACAAAGCTAAAAATCACTTAAACATTTACCATTTAAAAGATGTGTGATGAAGTAATTAAATATTAAGTCATAAGAGTCAAGCCTTCAGCTCTCAAAATAAGTCAACAAGGAATTAGTTTTAGGTGTTTTTTAGGCCAAGGGAAGATTGAAGTGCTGCCTCCAGTTGCAGAAAAGGGAACTACGTGACATTGCTGGGAGATTATGGACCTTGGCTTAAATAAAGACAATTACCTCCCGCTGTTCTGTCTGTCTCGTTTTCACTTTCCTCCCTCCTGCTTCTTCAGGAGAAGTCTTTTTACTTTGTGATTCATTCCGATGTACGCCAACAGGTGGTTAAGCACATAGGACATTGTGCAATAACAGCTTGTTGTTTTTTGATTTGGGATTTAGCCCCCAGCTATACTTGTGCACCTGGATAAATTTTCTGTTGATCAATGGAGCTGTCAAAGCCTGATTTCTTCAATGAAAATCCTGTCTGCACATGTGAAAAAGTATCCAGAGAGGAATTTGTGCACTCCACAATGCGTCAACTTATAATTGCACCATTATAAGAAATAGTGATGTTTTACCTCAGAAATACAGTACATCTCTTTTGAAACGCCACTCTTTCAAGAATCCAGAATAAATTGGCCGATTTTCAGAAGCACAGAGCCAAATCTGTCCATTTGTAATCACGTAGGAACAGAGAACTGTTCACCCTTTGCTCAGCTTTTCGTTGCAGGAGTCTGATTGTGGGGCTGTTTAAAAGAGAGGCGGGGTGCTGTGCACCCACTGACCCACTGAATTATGTGGAGAATGAAAGGTCATGTCTCACAAAATGATATATCATGTCATTTCTTCTGCTTTCAGTCAATCATCTGGCAATGTAAGTGGAAGCCTCTGCAGAATATTTACAGTGACTATGCTCAACTGCACTGCGGTGGTACTATAATCCTAACGCTGTTATTTTCCAGTAGTCATAGTTTTTGAAAATGTGGCACTGTGGAAGATGAAAACAGATGAGGGAGCGAGCTGGACGACACAAGAACTTTATTCCTCTTCCAACATAAAACACAGAAACTCTGACCTGAGTGCCTGAGCGAACTCCTTTATATACTTTTATTCCTCCCTCTGGCACACACGGTAAACACATTAACATATAGACGTGAAAGACATGCACACATTAACATGACACTGACACACACGTCACAGAGGAGGTCTTGCTACCGTACATTTGCACCCCTGTGTCCTCAGGTGTGAACCTGGCACGGCGGGGGGCGAAAGGCACATCTTTGTTTGTTTGGCTCCCCTCACTTTCTCCATTAGCATCCCTAATTATCTTCTCCCCCACCAACCCTTTTGTCCTGGGTGGAGTGCCATATGTACTGTGTCCACCACAGCACAACACCAAACGAACCCCAGTGTTCTTCATGGAGAGTCTGCGCACAGTGGGGCACAGGCAGAGTGTCGGAACTACCAGACGACACTGAATTGGGCAGGGATCAGAGGCAATCCACTGATCCGCTTTCCCCAGACACTCATCCAGCTTTGGAGCCTCTCAGATTCCACATGATATATGACTTAGAAGGAGCGTTGTCACTGCTAAGCCAGAGGATTTTTAAGTTCATTCTGTGGCTGTGTTTAACCTTCATGAGCATCAATCATGTTAGAATAAGACATAAAGTGTCACCTTTGTTTCGCTCTCTGATTCATTTCACACAGAGAAAAAAAGGGATTATTTTCATTCCTTACGTCTCCATAAATTCCTTTATTTGCTTACACATATTACATCTCATGACACATACAGAGGTCATTTCATACATCATCAACAACAGATTCTAATGTCTGAATGACAGTTGATGGAGTAAGAACAAAGTATATGGTGCATTATTTTGTGTCACATAAAGTGTTCAAAGGAAACATCACTGGAGACGGAACTGGTTGCAAAACATTTTATATATAAAATGTGTGCAGCAAGGTAAGATTGTCAAATAAAAGTGAAAAGTATCAGTCAGGCCTTGATTCAGTCTGTGTTTTTGCACAGTTCTGGCTCCAGTGATTTCAGCAGCTTCTTACTTCAAGTCAAGCAGCAGACAAGGAGTTTTCAGGTAGTCCCAAAGCTCCTCTGATGGGATTAGGAGCCTCTGATTGATGCCCCATTGATTAGAGGAGACGTTGCGTAACAGGAACTTGAAAGCCACAGCTTGCTTTAGCCCCATGAGGGACTTTGCTAGAAGTACTTCTGAAACTGGCTCAGCTCAATTTAGGTGCACATGGAGAGGTATAAATTTACACTGAGTTGAGTATTTATTGCATGATTTGTCTCGCTCCTGCATCAATAGAGAAAGAAGCAGAGAACGTTTTCTTTTCCTGAACCATCATTCATCTGAACAATCAACGATGTTATAGTTGCATCTTTAAAAAGGTACACATATCACTTTGGCAGTCTAATTTACCTCCTCAGTTGCATGGTTATTTAAAGCTGCTGGGAACTGGCAATCAAATCCTGTCAAATCTTCTTTCAGAAACTGTTTTGACTACAACGCTTCTCCTGCTAACAAGAAGCAAAGACTTTCATTTACAACCTTTGAATCAGATTTATGCTCCAGTTATTAAATTTACACAATTTACATTTTACAAGTTCTATGTCATAAGCTACATACAAGTGAAGTCTTTCACGTTTAAAATATGTTGTCTTTTGGGACTCGATATGGAAGTGTACATTGAGTCTAAACACTGGTATTTAATTATGTAATTCCCAATTCAAAACAGCTTACGTGTTTGTCAGAGCTGACGACAAGTTCAAAATGTATTTTCAACGCCTGACTGTGAGTTTAGTGCAGATTGGCCCATAGATTCAGGGCACCCTCTTTCAAAGCTTTCCTCACTATCCATGAAGACAGTTCAAGTACAAAATTTTCAAAGAATCAAAAAAACCCCAAAAACATGCATATGGATAGAATTACATAGTCAAATAAAGAAGCACATACTCACACCCCTATGAGAGAACAGTGCATCAGCCCTTGTTGATAGTGTTATAAAAACAACATCATTAACAGATTAGATTGGAGTTTTATAGACTTGTGTTTAAGGAATTCACTCCACATCATTAACAACCAAAGTAACCAATGTCATTTATTCCATCAATTTTAACCCCTTTCTTTTCTCTCTGTGACGATATAGTTGGGTTTCTCCATATAGCCTCCCCCCCCCCCCCGTTTAGGCCTGCCACTGCCAAAACAGCAGCAGCTAAGTGCATTGTGAAACCTACAGTACAGCTACACACTGCTGATAGATACTGCTTTGGCGTGTACACTAAGAACTTCCATTTGTACCTGAAGATGATTTGTGAAAATCTGATTCCAGCATTATACTGTATATCCAACTGTGGTTTCAAACCATATCAAAGGGAAATATACGTTTCTACTCTTTCATGCTGTGTGCTGAGCACAACAAAGAAAAGAGAAAGATTCAGTGCATCACAACTTAAAGACAAATAACTTGTCTTGTTCCTCTGTAATTTTTTTGTTTCTTTCCTTCGCTGAAGAAAAGTTAGGATCTTCTAATCTGGACTGCACTGCAGACCAGACCTGATTACATGAGGCTAACAGGCTACACTGAACCAGACTAGACCAAATAGGGCTGGATGACATGGAAAGGAACCATTGCTGGCGTAGATGGAACCGGACCGAGGGAAAGATCCAACAGGATGACTTTCACAGTGGAAAATGCTTGTGTTGTCTAGATATGAGTCCAGGTGGAAGCACCAGAGGTGTTTAACAGATGGTGCAGGTCTTTGATTTCCCTGCTTCGCCTCCAGCTAAACAAATATACATAAATAATAAATACATGTGTATTAATAAAAAGTCATTGTTTAAACTTGATTCATAAATCTGTAAGTTCTTCATATACCTTTCCTGGCTTCCTCTTCTTCTAGTCTCTTCTTCTCATCCTCAATGGCTTTCATCTTTGCCTCGTATACCTGTGCCAGCTCATTCCAGTGGGATCTGTTGTTGTTCAGACCGTCAAACATGGGCTGGATCTCTTTGTGGAACCTCGAGAATTCCTGATAAATGAAAGAAAGCACATTAAGGCTAAGTATTCTTTACAAGATACCTCTTCAACCTCCAGCCAACAGTAGCTGTAGTTAATGTGAATGCTTTTGTCTAAATACCACTGATTGACAAAAGAAAGACGTTCTGGTGTCCTAGTAGCTTTCAGGACAAGAGCACTCTGAGACAAGTGCAGTGTCTGCTGCCTCTGTTTTCTTTCGAGATCCCAATCTTACTGAAGGAGAGCAGTTTAAAACTTTTTCATGCACATCATCAGAGTATATCAAACCCTGATATCAAGTTTCAAAACATTTGGAACAAAACCGTAGGAGGAATTGATTTCACAAAACAGGTACCTTTTGTGGGACGGATGGATGGACAGACCTCGCCATAACATAATCCCCCTTTGGTCTTCAACCGGCGGGAGATAAAAAGCTAGGCATGTGTTGTGTCTGAAGGTAGACTCGAAATGACGAGGCCAGGTGCACGACTGAACTTGAGTTTATTGAATATCACACACATCACGCTATGATCGCCAGGCAGGGGTGACCGCGAAGAGACCTGCCTCTTCTGCCCACTGCTACTTACAGGCACGGGTTGGTGGCGGAAAACGGAAGTGAGTGCCACCACACCGTGCCTCACAAACAAGAGCATAAGAACTGTATAAAGAACTACATA
This sequence comes from Pholidichthys leucotaenia, assembly GCA_020510985.1. Lineage (NCBI taxonomy): Eukaryota > Metazoa > Chordata > Actinopteri > Cichliformes > Pholidichthyidae > Pholidichthys > Pholidichthys leucotaenia. The sequence goes on along the minus strand of CM035836.1, from coordinate 405,744,157 downwards.
ACACCCCCCCCGCCGTAGAAAAGTCCAAAACACACACATAATCAAGACCCTCCCCAATTTAGGACCCGAATCATGCACTAAAATAACAGAAAAAAATGTACTATGATTGGCCTAACACATTCACACCAAAACAACTAAAAACTAGGAGGGACAGGTGGACTACCATCCAACCCTCACACGGCGAGGTGGATTATTCTGCCACCTTTAAAATTATAGTCCATTAAACTCAAAATGTTGTCGTGTTCCTTGACTACAAAACATAAAACAATCCCCAGAACTACATACAATATATATGTACAACAAAATACTGTGCCAATTTCTCTGTAAGTCTTACACACATGCACACAAATAAACCCAGAACAGTTTCAAACCCATCATCAGAACAGAAAACTACCATGACTTCCTCCACTCAAACATATGATTCAACACACAGTACACATGGCTAGGAAACTAGCCTGTGGGCCCTCCCCCAGACCATTTCTTCATAAGTCCGTCCCTGGAGGCGGCCTGCCTCCTGGACCGTAACCGGTTGCGTCGACACAGGTGCGTCTCGTCTTCTTCACCATCGGGCGTCCTTCTCATCCAGGCCTGCCACTCGAGGTCTCCTCCTGGGCATACCACAGCTCATTCGGGTGCCTCCACGAACCGTCTGACAGCTGAAGATAGGCATCACCTCGCTTGGCCACGATGCGCAGCCGCCACTGGTGCTCCTCAGACAGTCACTGGGCTCGTACTCGTCGTGGTTGCCCCTCCTCCCGAGCCCGAACCAGATCTGTGACTCCCAGAGGGGTTCTACTCGGCTTGCAGCGTTTCTGTCTGGCATGCGGTCCCTCCATGCCTAACGGTCTGGTCCCGACCTCTTAACTCCGCTGCAGCTGTTGCCATTGTAGCCCCATGTTCACCGGCCCACTTTAACCGAGCTCCAGGGACAACTGGAGCCAGCTCCTCGGTGTCGCTCGCCGTTGCAGGTGCCTCGCCGTGATGCCCAGTACCCTTGTCCAAGACAACTTGAGCTCTAGCACTGAGACCCTCCTGCAACAACTGAGCGAGGCTGGTCCTGCTCGTCTTCCGGGGTGCTTGTCAATCCTTCATCCCACATTGCACTGTCCTCCACTCTCGGAACCGGCTGATCCCACAGTCCACAGCCCGACCACTCTCCCCCAGCGCCGCTCTTGATGGCGAAACCCAGACCATAAAAAAGGTCACAGCTCATGATGTTGCCACGAGCCGTCACGGTGAACTCAAGGTTGGATATCTCTGCCGACTTGTACCAGGTCTTCAGTCTCAGCGTTCCCACCGTGCACAGCCATCCACCTCCATAGCCATAGAGCGGCACTGGGTCACCTTCAATCCTGTAGCGGGGGAAGAATTTTCTCACCGTAGCCCAATTCAGCAGGGAGCCCTCCGCCCCCGTGTCGATCAGCACCTCCACACCATCCAGCTCCACCATGCAGAACGTGTATCAGTTGGTGCTCAGGGACACTGTGTGGACAACCGTCAGGGCGGGGGGAGTTGACTTCCTCTGTGGGCTCCCCTGCTCAGACATACGGCACACCCTGGCATAGTGGTTCAAGCGGCCACACTTGCCGCAGTGTTTCCCTCTCGCCGGACAGTCCCTGGCCTTGAAGCGGTGTTTCATGGACCTGCAACCCAAACACATGGGTTTCCCCGGTGCAGACCTCAATCTCGCAGCGTTGGCCTCCTCAGTGTCGTCTTCCCTGCTCTCATTGCTGTCTGGGTCCATTACTTGTGTGGCAACAGGAAACTCCAGCTGTCGACGTGACAAACGCTCACTTAGCTCCAGCATCAGCCTATCCGCTGCCTCCAGCTGGAGAGCTAACTCGATGGCCCTGGTCAGTGTTGTCACCTGGAAAAGTGAGCAGCTTTGTTCTTATTGCATTGCTGTTGGTATGCTCCACCAGCTGGTTGCGGACCATCTCCTCCTCCAACGGTCCAAACTGACACTCACTAGCCAGTAGCCTCAAGTTGGCTACGAACTGTGGAAGATGGATGTATGGATGGTAAATTCTACATATCTCACTCCCTATTGTAATGGGAATGTCCAGACTAACTAAGATCTGACCCTACCAATCTTCACGGTCAAAAGCGAGGTCAAGGTCATTTCATATTTTAATACTGTGTGACATTACAGCTCATATCCAAATTCTCCTAGCACTAAACCTGATAATAAAGGCACCATAAGGCAAGTTTAGAGGTTATAAGCCGGAATGCAAATTTGAAACTTAACGACCTAATTTAAAACCCTGAAGCTCAAAGCCAAGGTCAAGGTCAAGGTCATTTGACATTTGCTATCCGCCCAAGACGCTGTTCTAACATGCACAAATGTCTTGCCCTTAGCTCTAATAATAAAGTTACTATTGGCCAAAAAAAACCCATTTTGACCTTTTGTGACCCTGAGACTTTGACCTTTGTTCTTGTGTCACTAAAAAATAGCAAGTTATGCTAAGCCTGAGGTTCACCCATATACCAAGTTTGGTGACCATAGCTTCATTCTTCCTCAAGTAACAGTCTGGACAGACAAACAGATATACGGAGGCGACTGCCTTACCCACATCTCGACTCTATCAGCTGGGTAATAATTCATTATAATTGTTAACACAGTTATATTGTGTTTACTGTTAAACTACTGTCACATAACCCAGAATTTATTATGCCTTGGTGAAAACGGAGGCATACGGTAATCAGTCAATGTGTGTGTGTGGGTGGGATGGGGTGGGGGTTTGTATCTGTCTGCCTGTCACCAGCTTTTCAGCTCATGCGGTGCAACTAAAGGCTTGCATCATTGTATGGCCATATTTTCTCGACTTTTAATTTGCCAGAATTTCAAGATAAGGCTTTGTTTTTGAAATAAACACAAACTTAACTCACCTTGACCGTGTAATGGAGCAGGGAAAAAAGATATTGTAATAACTATGCCAGGCCACTAGAGGCGGCAGTGCAACTTTTTTTTTTACAGCACATGGATGACTTCCTATCACAGTTGATCTCTAGCTGAGAGATAAATAGTGATTATTAAATAGCAGTTACTGAAAAAAAAACATGTATTCAGCAACTACACCATTTATTCATCACATCAATTGTTTTCACACTGGTTTTGCTGTTTAATTTTGCAGAGGAAGAACGAGATATTTTCTTCCAGGAGTTTTCAGTTCATCGCTAAAAATTACAAGTCCCAACATTCCTTGCCTCAAAAACATGGCAGACCACGGCAGACCACAGCAGACCACTGTGCGGAGGAAAATAACATTTAAAAGTAAGCTTTGCACTTAAATTATGCAGCGATTTCAATATTAAAACACTAATAACTCCTATAACTGCAATATTTAATTCTTAAAGCTTATGTTATGTCACTTTTTTCCCCAATGTTTGATTTTTTTCCCGTATGGGGACTGCTTGGTTCCATGAACTTAAACTTGTTAAATAGTTTTATCTAAAGTTCAGCTGATTTTTTTGTCTTAATATTAATGTCAGTAATATAAAGACACCACGGTGTGACATGTTTCATTCACTCACTTTAAAATGATTCACTCACTAAACCAAGCAATTTATTAAACTGAGGAGAAACATGACATCTGTATTTTTTTATGTATATCACATCTGTAACAATAATCACATTTTTATGCTGTTTTTCTTTCCTCTTTGTTTCTCTGAGGTCCACGGTGGTGAACCTGAGGGTCAGCAGTCAGAGCAGCCAGATAACAGGCTGGAAGCTAAATAATAATATTACATGTTTACTGTTTATACAAGAAACTGCTGCTGTATTTCAATAAATTAATGTCTGGACAAACTTAGTTTTTTTCAAATTATTTAAGAAACTCTCAAAATTCATTTCACATAAGTGTGAAACACTCCAGACTGTTCTGATTTAATATTCATAATTATGCTTTTACTTTTGGAAATTTTGATATTTTTACCTGCTATTGCATGCCATCATGTAACTATACATGCATTCAATTAATAAAATCTGTTACTCCAGCATTTTTCTTTGTGCTCCTAATTTTATTCTTGTGCTTCTGTGTTTTTATGCCTCACGCAAAGGCAACATAGGCATATGGTAATCATTCCAAAGTGCTTTGAGTGGTCTTTGTGATTAGAAAAGCGCTATATAAGTACAGGTTAGTTAGTTAGTTAGTGTCTGTGTATGTATGTATGTCTATCTGTCTGTTACCAGCTTTTCAGGTCACCTGCTCATAATCAACTGGAACTAAAGGCTTGTATCACTGTATCGCCATATTTTCTTGACTTTTAATTTGCCACAATTTCCAGATTAGGCTGCTTACAAAATAAACACAAATTTTAACTCACCTTTACCATCAATGCAGCTGCAAAAAAAGGTATTGTGATAACTATGCCGGGCCACTAGAAGTGGCAGTGTGACTTTTTTACAGCCCTTCATGCTACCGTGCCACAGGCACTGAGGCATCAGCACCTTTGTGCTTTCATTTTTCAACTATACATCAGTTTTGTTTTGAACCTAAATGTGCATATTTTCACTGTCAAATTTTTCTTTCTGTTTGTAATGAAAAAGCTAATTTCTTTCTTAGTACAGTGTAAAAAAAAAGTTTCCCATTACCTTGTATACAAATGAGCATACAAAGTCGATAAAACCACACTGCATCTTGGGAAGTTGCTCAGCACAGTTTCTGTCCATCATGGGCTGAAAGACAAAGAACAGTTTTCAGGTTAAAAAAGGTTACCTTACAGTTTTGCTTCTGCCCTACAAAAAACAAAAACAACAAAAAAACAACAAAAAACTATGAAAAGAGCGGCGACGGCAGCAGCACTTACAATTGGTTGTTGTTCCAACACATTTCGTTCCAAATCTCCCTGCTCCCAGAACTCAGCTGCAACCATCAGAGCCACCTGGAGAGAAAGAGACATGAAGAAGGATGCATGATGCAAGGAACTAAAATACACAACACAGCATGGAGTTCTAAGATCTAGATGCCAGTCTCTTGTTTCTCCTGAGTTATTTTCAGTTCTCCCCACACTACAGAGTTTAGATATATATTATGTTTATTTCAGGAACTCTGGGTGCTTTCTATGAGCTACGAATATGTTGTTTGATAGGGCTGGGGCAAAAAAATTGATACCGTGTAGTATCTGTACTTTATGTCCATGAAGTTTTGAGCAAAGGCTATGAATACTAATGTACATTTGATTTCTTAGTTTTTTATTTTTAATAAATTTACAAAAATCTAAAAAAACCCCACTTTTTTCACATTGTCATTATGGGGTATTGTGTGCAGAATTTTGAGGAAAAAAATGAATTTAATCCATTTTGGAATAAGGCTGTAACACAACAAAACATGGAAAAAGTGAAGTGCTATGAATGCTATCCGGATGCACTGTACAGGCAAGCGTCTGTCATAAATGACAGTGCTAGGCAAATCATCTGTTGGCTGATCTCGTGCACCTTGTCTTGACTTTTTTAAGGTAGTTCTGCTTGTGAAGATCACGGCCCCAGTGAAGTAATGATCTCCATACAGCTCGGTCCTGTGTCAGAGTGGTCCAGGTTTCTGGTCTGATGCCAAAATCCTTTAAGTCTCTTTTTAGTACATCTTTATATCTTAGCCTTGGCCTTCCGGTAGGGCGTATGCCTTTTTTCAGTACTCCATGCAGCTTCTGGCGAGGGATCCAATTATTTGCTATTCTGTTCACATGACCGGCCCATCTAAGTCTGGTGAACTTCAGTCTCGATGAAAGAGGTTCTGAGTGAGTAATTCGAAAGAGCTCTTCATTTGACATCTTGTCGTGCCAGGTCTTTCCGAATATGAACTGCAGACTCCTTGTGTAGAAGGCATTAATTTGAGACTCTTGATGGTAATATGTAGGCCAGCTTTCTGCTCCATATAGAAGAATGCTTAGAATGCATGCTTCATATACTCTGGTTTTGGTACACACAGAGAGGTGTTTGTTTCTTCATACATGACTGGTAAGCCGACCGATGGTGAGTGAAGCTTTTACAACCCGAATTGAGAGCTCTGTGTCAAGAGTGTTGTTGCGAGATACAGTTGAGCCGAGACACGTAAATTTTTCACCATCTTCCAATGGTGTATCATTTATGGTGAAAGTGTGACCATCCACTAAAAGTGACATTGTAACTGTTTTCTTCAGACTAATCACCAGATTAAATTTACTACAGGAGTCAGCGAAGCATTCCAACATCTTCTATAATTGTTCTGAAGTTGAAGTACAGAGTGCTGCATCATCAGCATATAGAAGCTTTCCAACAATAAACTTCTGTGCCTTGGTTCACGCCTTGAATTTGGTTATGCTGAAGAAGTTTCCATCATCGCATGACAGCATCGCTACACCAGTATGGTAGGCTAAGCTAGAATAAGCATGACTGAACACATATGAGACGTAAATCCCAAACAGAGTGGGAGCTAATACACAACCTTGTTTAACACCTTGTTTAATAGGGAAGCAGTTGGACAAGTTCTTCATCGAACTGTACGGTAGCTTGCATGCCATCATGAAAACATCATATGAGAGACAGATTAGGAGGGCAGCCTGCTTTCTCGAGTATCAGGAATAATGAATTCCTGTGTCCATAGTCGAAAGCCTTTGTGAAATCGACAAATGCAATGTAAAGGGGCTGTTGCTGTTCTCCAACTTTCTCCTGCATTTGTCGAAGACCAAAGATCATATCTGACATTGAATGGTTAGCTCTAAACCCACATTGAGATTCAGGGTAAATCTCTTCTGCAATCTTCTGGAGTCTTTGTAGGAGAATTCGGGCCAGAACTTTCCCTATAATGCTTAGCAACAATATACCACGATAATTATTACAATCTCCTCTGTCACCTTTATTCTTGTGCACCGTGTTCACCGTGGCTGCACGGTGGCGCAGTGGTTAGCACTGCGGCAGCACCGTTTACCCTTGGCCGGGGGATTGTGGGGATCGTGGGATCGTGGGTTCGATCCCAGCCCCCGACCAACAGTGATCTGTGTGGAGTTTGCATGTTCCCCCCGTGTTGCGTGGGTTTACTCCGGGATTTCTCCGGTTTCCTCCCACATGCCAAAAACATGCATGTTAGGTTAATTGGCTGTTCTAAATTGTCCCTAGATATCTGTTTCCTATAGGCCCTTAGAATAGAGGGTTAGTATTAATGAAAGCGCTTTGAGTGGTCTTTGTGACTAGAAAAGCGCTATATAAGTGCAGGTTAGTTAGTTAGTTAGTTAGTTGTATAACATGGTCATCTTCAAATCTTTAAACTCCTGGGGAATCTGCTTTGTAGCCCAGCACTTTAATTAACCAATAATTATTAACCAATTAAAACCCTGATCAAATGCACTGGTCAAATTAAAGAGTGGATGTGCCAGAATTTTCTTCAGTTAAATGAAGACAAAACCGAAATAATAGCTTTTGGAGCCAAAGAAGAAAGACTCAAAGTTAGTACTCAGCTTCAGTCAATGATGCTAAAAACCAACAGCCAAGCCAGAAATCTGGGTGTGGTTCTGGACTCAGACCTGAATTTTAACAGCCACATTAAGACAGTATTGAAGTCAGCCTATTATAACTTAAAGAACATAGCGAGGATTAAAGGTCTGATGTCTCAGCAGGATCTAGAAAAACTTGTCCATGCATTTATCTTCAGTAAACTGGACTACTGTAACACTCTCCTCACAGGTCTCCCTAAAAAGTCCATCAGACAGCTGCAGTTGGTTCAGAATGCTGCAGCTCGAGTCCTCACTAAGACCAAGAAAGTGGATCATATAACTCCAGTCCTCGGATCTTTACACTGGCTTCCTGTCTGTCAAAGAATAGATTTCAAAATACTGCTGTTGTTTTATAAAGCTCTGAATGGTTTAGGGCCAAAATACATTTCAGATCTGTTAGTCCATTATGAACCACCCAGAGCCCTCAGGTTGTCAGGGTCAGGCCTACTCCAGTGTCTGTGCCCAGAGTTAGAACCAGACATAGTGATGCAGCATTTAGTTTTTATGCCCCTCACATATGGAACAAACTCCCAGAAAGCATCAGGGCTGCTGAAACTCTCAGCTGCTTTAAATAGCTGCTTTAAATCAAGGTTAAAAACTCTCCTATTTGCCACGGCCTTTCAGCAGAACAATTGTTAATCTCCTACAATGTACTGTAACCTTTAATTTCTGTCTTATTCTATTTTTAGCTTGTCTTTGTTTCTCTTTAATTTACTTTTTAGTTTGCTTTTAAAATTCTTATGTATTCCTTTTGCAACTTGCTGTAATGCTTTATGTAAAGCACTTTGAATGGTCTTGTACACAAAATGGGCTATACAATTAAACTTGTCTTGCCTTGCCTTAACAGGAGCTTGTGTAGATGGCTAGCTATGGGCAATAACCCTGCCTGTAGCAACTCTGCTGGAATTTGACCTGTTCCAGGGGCCTTGCCTGTATTTAACTTTTCAATTGTTGATATAACCTGAGCAATACTGGGTGGGCCATCTAGGTGAAGGTGGCGTTTGCTATTCGGTAGGCTATTCGGGGTGTGTTCACAGACTGTTCCTTCTACTCCATACAGTTTGCTATAATGCTCAATCCACTGATTCAACTTCTCGTCTCTATTTTCTATGCAAGTTCCATCTTTTCTTTTCAGGAGTCCACCTGTTTGGGAAACTGGTCCTGTTGCCAACTTAATTCCTTTGAACATTGCTTTGATATTTCCAGCATTCTTCGCAGCTTCTAAATGACAGGAGAGCAAAGGGAGTTCCAATAGTTGCTAACACAGTCATATATGGTCTTCTGTGAAGCAGATCTAGCCTCTCTGTATGCCTCATGGGCTTGCCGCATAGATCTTGATTTCAGTTTGAGGAGGACATTTCTCTTCTTTTCCAGTGCTGGTTCCAGTACATCTAATGAATGTATGAACCAGTCAGGGTTTTGTTTCTTCTTCAAGCCAAAGGCCTTAACAGCTGTCTCATAGAGTGTGGTCTTTAGATCCTTCCAGATAGCATCAAGAGCTAAGCTTTCAGATATATCTTTCAGCTTCTCTTCCAGCTGAGTACAGTTTTGCAGACATCAACCTTTTTGGGTCGTTTAGCTTGATGATGATATGGTTGTGGCATTAATCTCATTGAACTCACAACCAGGCTATGATCACTGTCACAGTCAGCACTGTTATATGTCCTGGTGTTGAATACTTCCTGTCTATGTTTCTGCTTTACAATAGCAAAATCAAGCTGGTGCCAGTTTTCGACCGGGGATGACACCAAGTCATCTTTCTATGTTTCTTACCCGGGAAGATGGTATTAGCTATACAGACATTGTTTCTACAGCATAGTTCTAGCAGCCTCTGTCCGTTTTCATTCATTCAGCCAACACCGAACATACCAATGCAATCAGGCCAGGCCCTGTGATCATCGCCAACACGTGCATTGAAATCACCTAGAAGAATTACCCTTTGGGATACTGACAGGTTTCTCAGAGCATATTCAGGCTGATTGTTCTTGACGTCAGCTTCTGCAACTAAAGTAGGTGCATAGGCCGATATAATGTTCACAGCATCTTCTCTCGTGTTAAGTTTCATAGAAGATATCCGTTCATTGATACCGACGGGTTTGAATGCTATGCATGAGTTTATTGTTGATGGCGAAGCCAGTGCCATGGAGCTGTGGTTTGCCAGGAGATTTTCCAAACCAGAAGAAGGTGAAATGTTTCTCTTTAAATGTGCCAGCACCTGCTAGACGTGTTTCTTGCAGAGCGGCTACATCAGCATTTTAACGATGGAGTTCTCTGTCTATAATAGCTTTTTTTCTTACATCACGATTACAGTCCAAATCTGGATTCGAGGACATTCTGGTCATCATCGTTCGAACATTCCAGGTTGCTAAAATTAGTCTAGAATTCTGAGGTGTTTAGTTTCAAACATACCAGACCACCCCATCTGGCAGTTTGTTGGTGAACTCGGAGCACCTTATTGGCCAGGGGCTGCCTGGCTTAAAGCAGGCGGTAGCTACCATAGGACTGGACATCCTTCCTACTCTAGAGTGAGATCCTTGGTGTTCGGGCGTTATCGCCATAACCCAGAACTTATAACTGGTAACTACAGTATCTCGATCCGGGTGTCTGATTCCTACAAGAGCATAGACGCAGGTTACCTCTGCGAGAAATGGCTGACATAGAAATGCTGCCAGGACTATTAAAGCTTCCTTGGGTTGTCCTACAACTTATCAAGAGCTTCTCTTGCCCAAAACCACTCAGGCTCAGAGGAAAGGCGCAGCCAGTACGTCTGTGAGGGGTATTGGGTGCAGGGACTGCCAAACTGCAAGCATTGCTTAGAACAACTGTCTCACTGATAATGCAATATCAATATCAAAGCATATCGCAAGATCCTGATAATATCGTTTTGTGGTGCCTCTGGTGATTCCCACCCATATTATTTCACAGTGATAATTGATAATTTTTTTTTGTTTGTTTGAGGGCTTACAGTGTTGTTTAAGTTTGGGTTCTGTGTCATACTGTCCATGCCTTTGTCACTATAGTTATATTATTTGATACTGTAAATAAAGATTATTAATACCAGGTATGTTTTGAACTGAATGACCGACCAATGATAGGTACATTAAAATAAATTCAGAAAAAACAGAGTATTAAAATATTATTATATTATAATTAATATTATATTATATTCTCATATTATTCTCATATATATATTATTCTCATATTATCATTATATTCTCATATATTCTCATATTATTATTTCAGCTGCTGCCTGTATCCGCGATCTCGTTCTTTCGGTCATTACCCAAAGCTCGTGACCATAGGTGAGAGTAGGAACGTAGATTGACTGGTAAATCGACAGCTTTGCCTTAGAACTAAGCTCCCTCTTCACCACAACAGACCGGTACAACGTCCGCATCACTGCAGATGCTGCTCCAATCCGTCTGTCGATCTCTCGCTCCATTTTCCCCTCACTAGTGAACAAGACCCCAAGATACTTAAACTCCTCCACTTGGGGCAGGAGCCTGTCCCCAACCCGGAGAGGACAATCCACCTTTTTCCGGCTGAGGACCATGGACTCGGACTTGGAGGTGCTGATTCTCATCCCAGCCGCTTCACACTCAGCGGAAAACCGTCCCAGCAAGAGCTGTAGGTCATTGCTGGATGAAGCCAACAGGACAACATCATCTGCAAACAACAGAGATGAGATCCTGTGGTCACCAAGCATGACACCCTCCATTCCCTGGCTGCGCCTAGAAATCCTGTCCATAAAAATTATGAACAGGATCGGTGACAAAGGGCAGCCCTGGCGGAGTCCAACTCTCACTGGGAATGACTCTGACCGAGTGTTGGCAATACGAACCAAACTCTCACAACGGTCGTACAGAGACCGAATAGCTCGTAACAACAAGCCCGATACCCCATACTCTCGAAGCACCCCCCACAAAAATCCACGAGGGACGCGGTCAAATGCCTTCTCCAAGTCCACAAAACACATGTAAACTGGTTGGGCAAACTCCCACGAACCCTCAAGAATTCTCGAGAGGGTAAAGAGCTGGTCCGATGTGCCACGGCCAGGACGAAAACCACATTGCTCCTCCTGAATCCGAGGTTCGACCAACGGCCGGACTCTCCTCTCCAATATTATTATATTCTAATATTATATTATATTCTATATTCTATTCTATTCTATTCTATTACATTATATTCTCCTGCAGCAACACAGACTTTAACGTATCCTGTCATCTTTACTTTGAATTTTGTAATATATAACGGTCACTAACCTTGCTTTGTACCTCCCAGGGTTTTGTGATGGCTGACAAGTCACAACCTGTCATCATCATGGCCCTGAAGATGAGACACACACACACAGACTGACAGTCAGGGGAACAGAGACGACATGAAGCACACTAATGAAGTGCAATGATTATGCTGTGTGTACACAGATGTTTAAAATCTGAATGAACAGAGCTTTTTTTTTTTTAACTAATGGGTTGTTACATACATGATAATTTCTTTCCTGATGGCGTTGTTGGAAATATATGCAGTGGCCTCCTTTTCATCTGCCATTGGCTCTGTGGCATTCACAATGTTTTGGAACATAGTTCTTTTTCTGCATAAAAAACAAACAGTGATGAGTTGATCAGATAAAGTGAACCAACGTTTTGGCAACAAACATTTTCATTTGTTTATTTGTTTGTAAGGGCCCATGTGTAAACACATTAATCTCCCAAGAGAAGAGATGCTTTATTCCACATTTAGCAAAAGCTAATTTCCATTTGCAGTCCCTGTGGCAGGTAAATACATTAGCATATATAAAATAGAATATTAGTATTTTTCATGATGGTTATTAACTGTGACAGAAGCGTGTTAGCTGTTTTAATTCTATTTCAGAGAGTGAATGAGCATAGAGGAGCTGTTTAACATCAACATTAAGGATAATTTTAAACTATAAATCATGCACGGCTTCACAGGAAGGGTCCACAAACAAACAACCGAGCTGGAAATGAACAGACCCATTTTAAAGGTCGGCTATTTTGCAAAACAGTGTTATCGTGGGTTTAAACCTAATAATACAGAAATAAATACTGCTTTAATTTAGTTAAACTGTTACAGAACTTCCTGGGTTTTATGTCACAAACCAACAAGCCCCACCTTCAATTCTGTAAGTTAACAACCAAAAAGCACGCCGACTTCCTCCTTACTCCTGATTGGCCCATTCAGAAAAACATTTACCCAATCAGATTAGGGGCTTATTAATATTAAAAAGCAGGCTGAAAATGGACCTTTCAAACAGAGCTTTAAAGATATTTTTGATGAGCTGTTAAACAAAACAGAAATGGGTTATGGATAAATATATGTGACCTTGAAGTCAAAACGTTGAATCAATCCCTGGAAAATGCACAATATGGAACCGCTTGAGTTTTTCAGAAAACCTACTTGAAGTAAAGGGCCAGATCCGTGGCAATTATGCAGACGTCAAACAAATGCTGCACATTCTCAAACTGACGCTTCTGGAGGTTGCAGAATATGTTCAGACTCTGCAAGACGTGATGAAAAAAAAAAATCACTGTAATGTGTGCACGATTTAGTCCTGATATTCATGTGTTCATCAAAACTGTCATACCTCCTCTGCCATTAGAGTCTTGCTGTACTCCAAATGGTGCCTCTCCATGATGGAGGAGCCGTGAAGTCTGGCCAGAGGAGATGCACTCCTACACAGAAAAAAGACAAAGTTTAAACACATACACAGTCACAAATACACCACACAGTATATTGGAGGAAAAAAAGACTTGCTTTGTTTGGTAGAGGTTGTTGGTCCCTCTGTGGTCGATGTCGTGACAGAAAGCAGCAGCCACCATGGCAAAGGCATCTAGATCAGAGTAGTATTTCCTCAGCTTCCCTGTCTGTAACCAAGGGAAAAATCATGACTTATTATTACATGCACACTGCATTTATTAGACATCTATAAATATGCAATGAAGAGAAACCATGTTGCATGGGCATTACCTGCAGCAGACAGAACATAGTGTGGCCTACGTTGAAGCCGTGCCTCCAGTTGTGATAGGTGATGGCACGGTAACCTTTCCTCACAGTATACATCCACTTGGTCAGTGTCTGGGAGGGAAATGGTCAGTATTATTCAATCAAAGCTGGAGTGTGAAAACAGCTTGAAATTCCATTGCATAGAAACACAACAGCCTGATATAATATCATGATTTAAAGTCCTCCTTCATACAAGTACAGAAGACAAAAAAGCACTCTTACATTGATAGTCAGAGTACAGAGAATCACTCAGTTTGGCAGCTACACGACATTTCATGTACCTTTCTTTTCCAAGTGAAATAAAAGCCACGGCAGTATGATGATTAATTGAAAGATTCACAAAGGAATGCAATGGTATGAATGTTTTGTGGCCCACAATGGTAAAGTTTTCTCCCTTCGCTTAGAAATATACACCTTTTACTCTTTTTTAACCTGATTTGTGGTGATCCAACTTCTACACAAATCATTTTATTAGGTATCCGTGCAGCTTGATGATGCAAAAGTTTGTTTGTTTTTTAAAGTTGGGCATGAAGGAGTTAATTAAGTTAATTGGCATCAAAAACTGGGGATTCTAAATTGTCCTTAGGTATGAATGTGAGAGTGAATGGTTGTCTGTCTCTCTGTGTTGGCCCTGCGATGGACTGGCGATCTGTCCAGGGTGTACCCTGCCTCTCGCCCAAAGATGCTGGGATAGGCTCCAGCACCCCCGCGACCCGAAAAGGATTAAGCGGAAGATGAATGAATGAATGAAAACCTCTAGTCTCAATCTTTGGTGAAGGTAAGTCACAGCAGGTGCTGGTGTGCTGGGTTGGGCTCATGCAGTAAAGCCTTCACAAGTGTATAAGGGCACAAACATATTCAATACAAGGTCCCTTCCCCCCACATTGCAAGAACACTGAGGTCCCACCACAATCAGCTCTGAAAGATGTCTGATTGCATTTAAGAGCTTCAGATAATTGAAAGACAACATGTGGGGAGACTAAAAAAGTACAGACAGTCCTCAAACATAAACCTAATTATTGACCTAATTACAGTTATATTTAAATGGCACCAATGATTACCCAGATTTAGAGGATACGGGGGTGGGGGGAATAGACCAATTTACACAATCCTATCCTAGGCGGTGGCAGGAAATTCTACAAAGGCACCTTTAAAAGCATCTTGTTAGAGCAGACAAAAAGAAATGTCTGAGTGCATGACTAACCTCCGCTGGAACTTTAAACTTTTCGACAACTCCGAGCTCAAAGAACATGCGAATGCCAGCTTTGATGAGATCAAACTCTGTAACGGGGAAGTCGCTGAAGGCAAAGGAGTACAGATTCTCTCCATTGACATTGTCAGCAGGTGGGATGTTTCCTCTCTAAAATAACAACACAGAAAGCATCCGTGAGTCATCCTCTGCCTCCATTAGCATTTTTTTTATGTTAAGACAGCTGGCATAAATGAGTGGATTTTCAAAACTATTTCCACAGAAATTGCCTTTAAATAGAAATAAATTCAACAAATGAGTGCACGGCTGTGTTCAGTCTTAGGCAAAATTTGTCTTTTAAGTTCAACAAAACCCACCAATAGCTTGTACATCTCTTTCTGGTCACAGTCTTCAGGCTCTGCATCAAACTTGTCTTTGGTGTTCTGGTAATAAAACAGACAGCAATCATTTTGTGTGGCATTTAGATTCTGCATGTGAGCATGCGGCAGTCACCAGGAACATCTGAGTAATCTCAAAGTAGTAACCTTGCAAACTTCTGAGTAATCTTGTCTGTCCAAGTGGCTATATGAGCCATCAGACCTTCTATTAGTCCTCTAATAGCTGCTAATGGTGGAGTGCTCCTTGCAAAGCTATGCCCAATGCATTACCCTTTGACTACTTCAAACTCCTGCTATAATTGCCTCTCATGCAAATGCTGAGAAGGTCAAAAGGTATGCATCCGGAAAAAGAAAATGTAGGAGAGAGTGGAGGCTGACCAGAATGCTTTGCATCTCGGCTGGGGTGCATCTGGTCTGACACATGAGCATCTCCTGTGCAATGTCTTTCCTCCACTCCATACGGTTCAGCTTGTCGTAGGTGTCGCAGTTCAGCACCGACCACCCCAGGAACTGTGTCAGGGCCTGGAACAAACACAAACTTGCTGCTACTTGCCTTAACAAATACAGTACGCAGTATCTTTATTTACCAAATCTGAGGCAAAACGGCACATCATATACCAAGATAAACCCTCACTGCTTTAAGACCACATAACTCAACTTCATCACACAGTTAACTTGTAAATTTATGCTGCAACACATGCCAAAAAAAGAAGAGTGAAAGAGAGACTGCCAACCTCAGTGATCTGCTCGTCATACTCGTCAAACGGCTTGCCATCTTTCCTGTTAAAGAAAGTGGCGATGCCCACTATTTCTTCTTTCTTGTTGACGATTGGCAGTGACAAGACATTTTTGATGACAAAACCTGTCTCATCCACAGCCTCTTTCTGAAAACAAACAAAAACATGAATTAAAAAAAGTGGTAATCTCAAGCGGACTGAAGGAGGACGCCAACATGAGCAATATCAAAAACAGTCAGTTAAATTACTGCTTAAAGGTTCATCTTGACTGTGTTTGTGGTGTTGCATTCTTTGTGAGTAGTTCTTGCGCTGTAGATACTGATGATATACAGTAGCAGCCATTTTTTACATAAACACACATGGAACTAATCAGTTTAACAAAGGTTCTGCTCTTTTCAGCTATGCTGCAAGTATGGACAGTCAACTTAAAGATCATATCTCATGGCGTGGCGAATGATGACGAACGTTCACAAACGTTGCGGTTGTTGAGTTTTTGTCAGGGTGTGTAAAAAGATGGAACAACGGTTTTTAAGATCCCAAACAGTTTTTCTTGTTGCAAAAACGCTGAACATGTTAAAAAAAAATTTTTTTTTGCTAATGTATTTTTCAGTTGCACACATTTTGGAAAATAGTTGTAAGCATCTGCAAATGGCTGTAACACCTGTTGCTAAAGTTTTTTTTTTGGTTTGCCAAGTAGTGAACATGAGCAACTGTTTAAAAACCATGACAGCAAAACTGTTTAAGGCTGTGTGTCCGTAGAGAACGGAAAAACACTAAACTTGTTTTCCTGGGCATTTCACATGCGCTCCTAAGAAAAGCCCGCCCCTCCGTATTTTAGCAACGGCTTGACCTGTCACTCAAAGCATGCCAGGGGCTTCACACATTTTGCTCTGAAATGGTCTACTTACTGCACTAAGAACGTAGAACGGCACCGAAGGCGTTATATCACAAACGTTTTTATTTAGCAATGCAGGAAGAAAACAGGTGTACATATCAGCAGTCCTGGCTGTGTGTGTGTGTGCCACGTACGTGACCTGACGACGTGATGACATCATTCTACATCCCCCTTCTTTAGTATAGAACTTTGGTACAAATAGAACACTATTGACTCTTGGATTGGTATGAGAAAACATGTCACATTCCTGTGAGAGCGAGTATACTGTGACGAATAAACAACTAATAAAATAACTTTCAATGGCACCACATAACATACCTATCTTGAAAATAAACTAATGCCTGGCTTGCAAATAAAATAAATTCCCGTGACACAATATAACTGATCTAATTTGAAAATGAACTTATGCCTGGCTTGTAAATATGTCTATATTTCAACACGAAACTACAAAACATCAGCTTCAGTAAATGTCACAATCAGTCTGTATTGTACTTGGGATTAGGCTTCAGGAGTCTACCAAACCTGGAACGGGCCAGGGGGGTCTCGGTGACTTGCGGGAGCGATGGCTGTCCGAGGAGGCCAGGCGTGTGGTCAGTGTGCGCAGCAGGAAGCCTGGGAGGAGCGTGCACAGCGGCCTGCCTGGGGGAAGTGTGCACGGCATCATGCCTGGGAGGAGATGCGGGCACAGCGGCCTGCCTGGGGGAAGTGTGCACGGCATCATGCCTGGGAGGAGATGCGGGTAGACTGGGCACAGTCTCACTGCTGGTCTTCTGTGTTGGTGAGTCTGCTGGTGAGGCTGGATTTGGTTCTGGTTCTGTTGGTGGTGGTTCTGTGACTGGCAGTAGGTGTCGCCGGTTCCGGCGGTATTCTTTTCCTCCTGATTCCACCACATAAGACCGTGGCTCTGCTGCGATTCTTTTGATGATGCCAATTTTGTCATGTCCTTTCTCTGTTTGCAGGCGTACTACTTGGGAGCTTTGGAGCGGGGGAAGTGGCCGGCTGCCACGATTGTAGAATCCTTTTTGTGCTTGCCTCTTCTTTGACAGGTGGGTGTGGATCGACTCTGGATTCTTGGACATTGGCTTAAGCAGGTGCCTGCTGATGGGAATATTTGTGCGCGTCTCTCTGGACATCAGTCTTTGTGCAGGTGAGCCCAGCGTGCCGTCTCGTGGGACATTTCTGATGCTCAGAAGATTGAGGAACAGGTCAGTACCGTCTCTTTTGGATGTTTCCAACAGTCGTTTTGCACTCCGTACGGCTCTCTCTGCCAGTCCGTTTGCTTGATGATACTCAGGGCTGCTGGTGACATGAGTGAAATCCCAGCTTTTCGCAAAGTCTTGGAACATCTGACTAGTGAATTGTGTTCCACAGTCTGACAGCAGCTTGTGGGGGACTCCGTGGACTGAGAAGTGACGTTTCAGCTTGTTAATTACACATTGTGATGTGATTTTCTTGACAGGATCCAGTTCATACCATCCTGAATAGGAGTCTACCAGGACCAGGTAGTGCTGGCTGTTCCATTCGAACAGATCTGTTGCCACTATTGACCACGGGAGCTCTGGGACTGTGTGTGGTTGCATTGGCTCCTTTTGCTGATGTGGTTTAAGGGCATTGCAAATGCTGCATGACTGTACATAATTGTCAATGTCTCTCGTCATTGTGGTCCAATAGACTATGTTGCGTGCTCGCCGCTTGGTGGCTTCAGCACCGGGGTGTCCTTTATGGAGCAGCAGGAGATATTCTTTGTGCAGCGTTTGTGGAATTGTTGCTCTTGTACCTTTCATGATTATTCCATCTTCCACACAGAGCTCATCACGGAACGGGAAGAATTCTTTCACTGTGTTGGGTACTTTGCTCAACCTATCTGGCCATCCATGCTTGATGATGTTGCTCAGGGCCTGGAGTGCGGTGTCTTTCGCTGTATGTGTGCGGAGTTCTTCCTGACGACTGGATGAGATGTGCTGCACCGTCATTACCTCGAAGTCCTCACGTTCAGTGGCATGTGAGGCTATGGCGTTGCTCGGTGCACGGGACAGCATGTCTGCCAAGTGCAATTCCTTTCCTTTCTTGTAAACTAGCGTGAGGTTGAACTTGTGCAGCTTCAGCATCATGCGTTGTAAACGCGCAGGCGCTGTGTGGAGAGGTTTCTTCAGGATGGAGACCAGGGGCTGATGGTCTGTCTCCACGATCACTGGTTTTCCGTATATGTAGTCATAGAATTTGAAACAGGTGAAAATGACAGCAAGCAGCTCTTTTTCAATTTGTGCATATTTTCTTTCTGTTTCAGTAAGAGTGCGAGAGGCATATGCGACAGGACTGCCATTCTGGAGACATGCACCACCAAGGCCATACTGCGAGGCGTCACATGTCAGAGTGACTGGTGTTTGTACGTCATAGTACCGGAGTACTGGAGGTGACGTCACACACTGTTTCAGAGTGTCAAATGCATTTTGTTGTTGTTCAGTCCAAGTCCATGCTGTGTCTTTATGCAAGAGCTGGTGGAGAGGTGCTGCAATGTTGCTGTGGTTTGGAATGAACTTGCCCAGGTAATTTATCGTACCCAGGAAGCGTTGTAGAGCAGCTTTGTCCTGGGGGGCCGGGATGTCAGTGATCGCTTGGATCTTTGCTGGATCGGGTTTCAACCCTTGTTCAGTGAAGACATGGCCCACGTAGCTGACTTCCTTTAGCTGGAATCTGCATTTTTGGGGGTTCAGCCTCAATTTCACGTTCCTTGCCCTGTTGAGCACTTTTTGAAGGTTCTCGTCGTGTTCTTTAAGAGTTCTTCCACCGATTATGATGTCATCAACAATTATTGCACAAGGGAGGCCGGCAAATATTTGCTCCATGGATCTCTGGAAGACCTCAGACGCTGCATTGATACCATATGGCATTCTCAGGTATCGATATCGCCCAAATGGAGTGGCGAAAGTGGTGAGGAATGATGACGTTTGGTCCAGTTTGACCTGCCAAAAGGAGCTCTTGGCATCAAGCACAGAAAACACGGTTGCGCCTGCCATTTGTGCAGCAACTTCCTCGACTGTGCGCATGGGATGATGTGGGCGCATAATTGCTTCATTTAGGTCTCTTGGGTCGATGCACACACGGATCTTGTCAGTGTCCTTTTTGTGTGTCGCTACCATTGAGGATACCCATTCAGTGGGTTCTGAAATGGGTGTGATGACTCCTTGCTGCACCATGTTTTCCAGTTCTGCTTTCACTTTGTCCATCATGGCAACTGGAATGCGGCGAGGGGGCCGGATGACGGGTGTCACATTCTGGTCCAGTTTCATGTGATAGGTTACTGGGAGTGAACCTAGTTCGCCATTGAAAAGCTCAGCATAGTTATTAAACCACTTTTGAGAGGAGCTCGGTTCGGTCACGTTCACCTGGAAAACCTGGTCTTTCAGAGTCATCAGGTCCATCTTCATGCAGTCCGGGAGCCCTAGCAGTGGTTGCACTTTGCCGTTTACTACATGGAAACGCAGGTTGTAGGATCTTTGGTCACTGGTCTGGCACTTGAACAACACAGTCCCCTCAGTGTTTATCACCGTGCCTCCATAAGCGATGAGCCTGGCCTTGTTGTCTTTGTTTATTTTTTCTGCGTTTCTCACATACCTGAATGCATCCAGGGAGATTACGTTACACTTTGCGCCAGTGTCTACTTTCAGTTTGAGTGTCTTGCCATTGAGTTTTACATTGCAGTGTAGTTCTTCTTTCACATCATCAGTAGACAGTGTGTTTATCTTATTTGCGGCTGGTGACAGCCCGTTGATGTCGAATGATTCAGAGTCCTCGCCGTCACTGTCGGAGTCTGCTTGGGCTATTTGGTTGACAGGTTTGTACTGCTTGTTTCTTGCTGCCGATCTGCAGTAGTTTTTGAAATGGTTGGGCTTTTTGCAGTAATTGCATTGCTTCCCATATGCTAGACAGAGTTCCTTCTTCGCTGGATGTTCATGTCCACAGTTGGTACAGCTTATGTTGTCTGATTTGGGACTGTAATGTTCTTTGTACTGCTTGTGGCGAACTGTTTTTTGCATTCTGCGGTCTTGGCGTATTGCATCCACATTTGTTGAACTACGTGGTGTTGTTGCTAGAGTTTTAGTATGTTGTTCTGTTTGTTCATTGATTTGGCATATTTTGATGGCTTTTAGTAGTGTTAAATCGCTCTCTCTCAGTAGTATCTTCCTCACGCTATCGGAGCTGATGCCAACAACTAGCCGGTCACGAATTAAGTCGTTATGCAATGCTCCAAAGTCACACGTTTTGGCCTTATTTCGGAGTGCGCTTACATAAGCCTCTATGGTCTCACCGGGTTTTTGGTTCCTTGTGTTGAATGCATGTCTCTCCATTGTGATGTTTGTCTGTGGACTGCAGAGGTATCTGAACTTTCTTTTTAGGCATTCTGGATCCTCCCATGACTCTGCCGGACGGATCTCCTCCCCCTCGTTATTCCGTTGAGCTGGTGCATAGGTGAACGTGCGTTCCCTTTCAATAGCCTCGCTACCTGCCAAATTGAGGAGTATGTAGGCTTTGGTTCGGTCGGGCTTGTCGTTGTGGGCAGCCGCGATGAAAATGTCGTATTCTTGTTCAAACACTCGCCAGTTTTCTGCAATTTTGTCGTTGAACACAAGCGGGTCCGGACGGCGGAATCCATCAGCCATGCTAGCGTTAGCTGGGGAAGGCACACGTGTACCACTGAATACGCTTCTAACGTCTAACTAAATAATTAGTTGACTTACTGGGTCTATGTAGAGTTCGGCAGGAAAATTAGTTCCCGCTGCTTTACTTCTGACACCATGTAGAACGGCACCGAAGGCGTTATATCACAAACGTTTTTATTTAGCAATGCAGGAAGAAAACAGGTGTACATATCAGCAGTCCTGGCTGTGTGTGTGTGTGCCACGTACGTGACCTGACGACGTGATGACATCATTCTACACTGCATCAGACTGTAAGAAAATACATGGCCCTCCAAGTTTTAGCTGTTAAATTTTGATCATGGTGTATTTTTAGTCCGATTCTGATCGGCTAATGAGTGCTGTGGCGCTCCAAAAGTTGAACTTTTTTCAACTTTAAGCACTGTGAACGCAGCGACAAAATACACTGACCGCTGAGGATAGTAAATTGCTGTTTTTAAGGACAGTGCAAGTTGATGAGCACTGATACCAGTTAGTGTAAATTTGCCAGACTAGCTAATTTTCACCTGTTGTCCGTGGATTACAATTTTTCCTTCCCCCATTCTATTATGCTGAGCACCAAGCTAGAGGGCAGAAAGTGCCATTTTTATATGGTCTTTGGTATGAATCAGCCAGGGCTTGAACCCATGACCTCCCAGCTGAGGGACAGGTGCTCTACCACAAGGCCACCGCTCTGGTGAGCACATTAAACTCTGGACTTCATACAAAATGAACAGAAAATAGTCGTCCACAGTGGAAAAAAAAAATGTGTTTGGTGAATATGCAGCCTAAAGCCTTAAAAACTGTGTGCAAACTGTTTTGCAACCTTTTACAAACCCTGACAAACCCCTCAAATCGCCACGTTCCTGAGCGTTCCTTAGCAATCACCACTCTGTGAGATACTAGCTTGATTTTTGCCAACATTCACCAGAAAAGTTGGCGAATCCAAAAATCGCTACGTTCATCAGCATTTGCCGCTCAGTGGGATACTACTCTACAGTGCACGGAGCATGGATATTGTTTAAATAAACAAAGTTTTTGCCACACCTGGAAAGTGAAGTAGTCATCAGCAGCCACATTCATCATGTTGCAGATCTGTGGGGAGTCAACAAAATACAAACAATTCTAGTCATTTACATCTGAATAATAGCTGAGCTTTGACTGCCATGTAGCTATTATTTTACAGACTTTTAGCTTGATTGCATTCATAAACATTTGCTGATATAAAATAAAACATTATTGAATTTAAGGGCGATCCGTCCAGGGTGTACCCTGCCTCCCGTCCAAAGATGCTGGGATAGGCTCCAGCCCCCCCGCAACCCAAAAAGGACTAAGCGGAAGAAGACGTATGGATGGATAATAAGTTAATTCTCTTCCACAGCATATGGTGTATAGGGGCGGCCCCTACCTTCATTTCTATGACCCTAGCCCACACAGCTACTGTCAGTAGTGAAAGCTACAGTGGGTCCTTTGGAAGTTCTGTGTTACATTTCCTTTCCCCATTCTATTTTGCTAAGCACCAAACTAAAAGGCAGAAAGTACCATTTTTATCAAGTCTTCAGTGTGACTGGCTGGAGTGTGAAACCACAACCACTTGGCTGTGGGGCAGATGCTTTACCACTAGACCACCGCTCCAGTTTCTTCTCATATAGTCCATAGTTATTTACAAAACTGTGCAAACTTGCACATACAGTAATAATGATACTGTTAGGGGTGGGGCAAAAAAAATCGATAGTGTAGTATTGCAATACTTCGTGTTCACGATACTGTTGATTCAGAGAAACCAGCATCAAGACACCTGAATAAAAGTAATAATAAATGTTGCAAAAGGAAATTCAGTTTTTTGGGTGCCAGAGTAATGAAAAACAATTGACTTTTCAATCCACTAGATAGTGCTAAATGCTCAGTCTGGATCGGTCAGAAGAGGAGTGATCCATGAGATCTACCCAGGAGATGAATAGGGCAGAGATCGGGATGGAAAATCGAAATATACTGTATCGTAAAGCCTCTGGTGATTCCCACCCCTTGTTACTGTCAACTGATCTTTGCCCCACCCCCTGCATTTTTGTCTTCCTACATCAGATTTATTGGGTCCACATGCCAGTGAAGAAAGGAAATGTTTTCATTTTTAAGATCTAGTGATTCTCACGATAAACTGCAGTTGTTATATACTTACAAAGCCATTTTCTGCTACGTAGGTTGGTAGTCCACTAACCAGAGCCCAATGATCTGCAGGAGGACCTCTGAAGAATAGCATGGAGAAGAAAAACACAGCCGTGTGAGCTCAACTTATAAAGTCCAATAAACAGTGCTGACACTTATGTGGATGTTGCTTTAAATGCAAATTGCCTTTTCTATTCCTTCATATTAGCCTGCAAATAAAATTCATAAGGAAGTCCCGGAATTGTCTGTGATGCAAGCGGCGGTTTAATGCAGAATTAATGTGAGAATGTGGACAAGCTTGATTGCTTCACGTATTTGAAAACATTTTGGAAGCCTCCATTTATTTGCAGTGGCATGGCTTGAATTCCTAATGACTTCTCAACCAAAGCTAAGACTTGTATGTTCAAAATAAGTGAGTTATGTCTTACTGTTTCCTGCTCATACGCCACTGACACAGTTTGATCTGATGTCATGGATTATTTTTTACTCACGGTATGACTTTGATTTCTTCTTTGCCTTCCAGGAGGTAGTCAATGATCTTGTAAAAGATGATTTCCTGTTTAATAAAAAAGCAGAAACTTGGTGATCTTTAGGCTATGTTAGACATAAGAAAGCATTCCAAATGCTGGTTTAGTAAAGAAAAAAATTGTTTATTACCCTGCCATCTGGTGTTTTTGGTCCTTTATAGGGTTCCACGTCTCCGAGTTTTATAGGCCATTCATCATAAAATTCCTGAAGTGCAAAAACATAGTTATTTATTCCATTAGCTATAAAGGTGTGCGTTCAAAGCTATACCTAATGTGCAACCAACCTTTTCTTTGGTCATGTCCAACAGGCCCACTGAGTATCGTTCACATTGTAGATAGGTCCTTACAGTGTAGAGCGCTTTGTGGAACTGTCTCTCAATGTCTGTTAACTCCTCAAACACTTTACTGGCTGACCAGAGCAGCACCTGCAGCCACGGCGTCACAGGTTTTATAGAAGTTTAAATAATAAGTCCTTTTGGAGGCAGTATTTATGAGTGGGTGGTTATACTTTTTTTGTGGGTCTGATATTGGCAGCTGTATTTACCTGGCTCCTCCTGGACTCCACGTTGAACATGTAGGCTGTGTAATGCTGAAGGGCGATGACTTGAGCAAAGTTCATGTATTTGTGGAAGAGCTAAGGACAAAATCAGATTAACAGTTTCATTAATACAGCAGTGGGTTTAAGGCTGCAGCACTTGACATATCGTGTGAACTGTGGTGGAATAGAGCGGTAGGCAGAACAAAGGCTTACGTGTTTTTCTTGATGGCTAGAATGAACTGACTTGAGATACAGCATTTAATGACAGCGATTTTATTGTATGGCAGCAGTTAAACCTTTTATCCTGTGTATTCCTTTTAGCCGACTCTTCCTCGCATCTCTTTGTCAATAGTCAGTGAAAACATCATTTCCACCTGACCCAGTTAGTTCTTCTTTGAATCCGCCTCAGTGCCAAGTTTTCGACTTCAGAGGCGGTAGTGAAGATTCTCTGATGCAGACTACAGAGATAACATTCCTATTTAAATCATTATCCCATTTTTTTTCCAATTCTCCCAAAGTTAAATGCTCAGAAACAGCCACGCCAAGTCACTCAGGTCTGATTGGCTCCCACTGACATAATCGGTGTGTTTTTGCACCCCGCTGCTAAGATGTAATTACAGCAATAATCTTTATTTAGCTGCACAGTTCAAGTGGTACAGCCAGGGCTGTTTACAGTAACAGGCTTGCCCTTATCCTGACAAGTGGAATTCTTTCAAAATAAGGCGGGTTTTATGTATTAACTCATAGAAGGCGTCCTCCTTCTGACAATATAACTGTCAGATTGACAAAGAAAAATAACTCTGTCTGAAGGAAATGATTTATGTCCAGCTTTAGTGCGTGCTTCAGGATGTGTTCTTACCGCCTCATCCTCTGCCGTGAAGTGGTCAGCTCCTATTCTGTTTAGGGCCATTACAACTCCAAGGCACTCTTTATCTGCCACCAGAGGGAACGTGAGCATGCCTTTGGTCTTGTATCCTGTTTGCTTGTCCACAAAGTCGGAAAACTTTTGGTTCTGAATGGAAACATTTTTAAAAAAGTCTTAGATTTAGAGGTGATTGTTAAACCTACTGCCAATATGATATCTCCAGGAAATTCTTTTTTTTTTTTCTCTCTCAGAGAAATGAAATGAATAAAGCATCACTCAATAAATACAAAACATCATGCTGCTTGAGCTCTTGAATTTCCCTAATGGGGATTAATGAAGTAGTTTTTAGTCTGTTATTATATTTCAAAATACTAAAACAGACTGCAGTTAATCCTTAATAGCTTTATTTATTCAGGCAGCCTATTCAGTTAATAGCAATAAATATGTTCTGCACTATAAGCTTAAAAAGTAAGCTGAATGGATGTGAGAAGCTGTAAAGCGGAACAACTTGTCAAGTGCAGTCAACTTAAAAATTTAACCCACTGACAGCTTTTTAAAGTTGAAACAACTGTGCTCTCTCTCTCATATATATATATATATATATATATATACGTATATATATATATATATGAGCGAGAATACAGTGCAAGGTTATGTTTATAATATTCTAGGTGCTGTCATTTTAAAAAAATAATATGCAGTGAGTTCAGCAATCACTATCATAAAATACTTGGAAACAGGTGGTATAAATAACTCCTGCGTATCCCAAGTAAGTTAATTCATGCATGTCAGAATGGCACTTTCGTGCAGTTTTGTTGATCCCCCTCAGCTGTAGGACTACTTTTATTATTATTATTATTATTATGGCAACCTCATAATTAGCTATAGAGAAAACAACAATAGCAAACTATGACCTGCTCATTTATAAGAAAGTAAAAAAAAAAATCACTAAATAATTTTTACCTTTTTAAAACGTCATACTACACACTTCTTCCCACCTATTTTTTCCCCCTTAAATATTCTTACCTTTGAGACGTCGGGGACATTTTGCGGCTTTTTGGAAGTCGCGGTGAAACCAACGACGCCCATGTCCAGAGGAAACACTATTTCAGTCTGCGGGTGGACCAGGTTGGCCTCGTACTTGGACGTCGGGGTCACGTCGAAGAGGAAGCTGGCGAGCTCGGCCGTTCCGTTCCTGGCCCTGCAGACGAAGTAGCTGAGCCTGTCGGCCTGCGTGATGAGGGCCACCCTCTGCAGCACCTTGTGCAAGGACTCCTCGACGGCGCCCGCCTTGTGCAGCTCCTTGACCAGCTCGAAGATGATGGCGGCCTCCTGCACCGAGTTAACATCCTTGAAGGAGGCGGTGTCTTTGATGTCCAAGTTTGCGTTGAAGGCTGCCGTGAGGGCCTCCGCGCGCACCTTCTTGTCGAAGTACTCTTTGGCGAACTGCGGGTTATTTTCCAGGTATTTCTCCACACTATCCTTGTCTGCCATTGTTTTTTTTTTTTAAAAATATTCCCTTCTTCTTTTTTTAAGAAAAAGCATCACCTGAGCAGGGGGGGACCTACACGGCTGCAGCGATCAGTGGCCCGTCCATTCTCCTCCGTGGTCCCAGAGGGAGTAACGCAGCGTCCCTTCCTTCCCCTGCAGACGGGATAGAGCCGAGTGTGGCTAAGAGGCTGAAAGGATCAAAAGTGGACGCTAATTAACGTGACGCCATCACTTAAACCCCACTTTTTAAGCGCCCTTAGCTGGTAAATCCCGACGCTGATCATGCACAGGAGGATTCTTCCCATCTGGGGTGGGGGGGGGGGTGGGCAAGGTAACGGGATTGTTGTGTGTTCAGCAGCCTCTACAGCCCTCCTTTTTGGCCTTCTCAAAAATATTCAAGGAGCTACAAAACGCTTAATTAGGGCTGGTTGCAAGTATAGATTTGCAGACAGCACACATGCATCTAGTACACCTTGCATGATACAATAATGAATGCAACAGAATACCAGATATACAAAATTTGACTGAATTGATTAAATATCTTGTCAGTGTGACCGTAACAAATACAACAAAATTAAGTGCAATCATTTGCAGTGTTAAAAAAAGATATACTGTATATGAAAGTAATACAGTATATACAAAATAAATAGAAACATACTTGATAATCTCTAAAGGAAATATAAAAATAAATAAGAATCATCAAGTGTTACACCAGTCCCTAGATATCTGCATTCACAGTACAGTATTGCACTGGTTCCTTACATATTATGCTTTGATGGCGTTAAATGGTTTATTGGTAAAAACAGCTTTTTTAAAGCCTGCCCTTGGTTTTATCACAGTATAATTTGTACCCAATAGCAGTAAGTCAAACTGATGGTGATTTGGGTATGACTAAACACACACACACACACACACACACACACAAAGATTAAACATCATAAAATGCACACACAGAAGAAAAACTAAATTAGGAAGCCTAAGTGCTAGATTTTCCAACTAAATAAACCTAAACAACACCGTTTTAAAAACCAGAGCAATATTTATAGATGCATTAATTGGAGTATTATCTTTGCTCAAAATCAGTATTAGGAAGGACATACAAACAGCTGTTAACAGTTTGCATCATTTTATTATTTCTGTCTTTTCCCTTCAGCCAGATTTCTACAAATGAAAAATGCAAAATGAGGAATAAGGGTCGTATTTTTTTATTGACAAAGAGCAAAAACGAGCCCCCCAATCCAATTTGTGGGTTTACAGTAACTACACTAAACTATGTACACACACGCACACTACACAAAAGCATATATGGCATTAATTATAGGAAGCCTCAAAATTAATAATCACCACAGGTGACAAAGAAAAACAGTAACCTTTTCTTACTGTCCATATATCATCCTATAAATAATCCACAGAACTCTCAATAATTTTTCCTGTTTTTTTCTCTCAGTTTTTTCAAATTTGAATTTCTTTTTCTGTGACATGTCAGCAACTTCACCGAAACACAGCAAAAGACATAAAGCGGAAGTGACCTATTATACTGGAAGTACTTCACCAAAGCTTTGTGCACATGTCAAATTGATTACCCTCACACAGCTTTCTTATCACTGCAGTTTAGTTTTGTTTCTATTTTACATAAATTTTTTAAGTGCTTCACTAAACATATAAGGAAATTAGTTGATATAAATGAAGACAGCTACTTTTAATTCTCTTATATTGTAGGCATCTGAGTGAATTCAGCCACAGGGGCTGATGGGAAATGTTACATGTTAGGGTAAATGTTATGGGTCCTCAAATAGCGGACCCCGGTCCGCATCCAGACCCAGAGGTTCTTCCGTCTGGATCCGAAGTCCTTTTGATGCCGTGGACCAACGATCCAAACATGATGCAAAAAAGTCTGACATTTATATGTCAGAAATTCTGTGCTTTTGACTGAAGGACTACGTTACTGTTTATTTTATTTCACCTTTATTTAATATATTCGCTTCTCTGTGCTTACCAACTTTGCTGCGCTACCTTCAGCGTTGTGTGCGTGCATTGAACGACACCTGTGCATGTGATCTCTCCGTTCAAACAGCAGATTTGACTGACCAACATGGCCTTGTTGCCACTGTAGCTTGAAGACTGCGCTCGTAGTCGGTGTGTGGGTGCGCCCATGTCTGGTGCAATTACCTTCACCCAGCTCCTCCCACAGCAGAACAGCCTGGTGACATGGGTGTAAATCAAGGGGGTCGGGGGCACCATTTTTTTCTTTAAAATTTGCAGCTTTTCTCATAAATTTGCAACTTTATTTCATTAATTTACTACTTTTATTTGCAAATGTAAATTTTTTTTGTTGTAAATTTGCCACTTTTTCCTCAGAAATCTGTTTTTGCATCTTAAATCTGCAATTTTTTTCTTGTAAATTTGCAACCTTTTTATAATATGTTTTTTCTTGTAAATTTACATATTTTTCTCACTAAATTTGCAACTTTTTTTCTAGTAAACTTGACTTTTTGTAAATGTGCAATAGTCTCTTTTAAATTTGCAGTTTTCTTTCTCATAAATTTTGACTTTTTTCTTGTAAATGTGCAGCATTTTCCCCATAAGTGTACATTTGTACATTGTCAGAAATTTGGACTGACAACAATAATACTTATAGTGTCCCCTTTTATTTACTTTGGAGAAAATGTTCAGTTTATTGTCCCATCCATCCATCCATCCATCCATCCATTTTCTACCGCTTTTTCGGAGGTCCGGGTCACGGAGGCAGCAGCTCAAACAGAGAAGCCCAGACTTCCATCTCCCCGGCCACCTGCTCCAGCTCTTCAGAGAGGACACAAGACATTCCCAGGTGTGTCCTGGGTCTGCCCCGGGGTCTCCTCCCAGTGGGACGTGCCCGAAAAACCTCAAATGGGAGGCATCCAGGAGGCATCCTTATCAGATGCCCATACCACCTCAATTAGCTCCTTTTGATATAGAGGAGCAGCGGTTCTACTCTGAGCCTCTCCCTGATGACTGAGCTCTTCTCCCTATCTCTAAGGGTGAGTCCAGCAATCCTACAGAGAAAGCTCATTTTAGCCGCTTTTATCCGCGATCTCATTCTTTCGGTCATTACCCAAAGCTCATGACCATAGGTGAGGGTAGGAACGTAGATTATTTATTTATTTATTTATTGCCCCTCCCAACACAAAAATGAAATATCTGCCCATGCAGCATATTGGCACTGCTCCGGACCTCCGGCCCACTGGAAAAAACAAATGCAGACCCCTGGCATTTGGGGACATTTGAGGACATTTGAGGACCCCTGGTTTAGAAGCAAGTTAGACTGTCAGTTTATTGTGTTACTGCTGTGAATATCAAAGCTGTTTATGTCTGGATGGGTGTTAATTTTATTATTGTCACCACCATCAGTGTACGTAGTATGGCGGGGAAAGACCCCCCTTTGTTGTAGTGCTGGGTTAGAGTGACATTGTCCTTAATGAAAGCTCAATGATAATAATAGTCTAAGTTTAGAAATATTACTAAGTCAGTGACTACAGTTCTTAACACCATGATATTGCGATTGACCTTGTAGCTTGGGGCACCCTCAACGGCTGGGCGCTCATTACATTTGTGTACTTTGCCCTATGGAGAAAACGTCAGTGCACTTATTTGGTCTTAATTTTAAGTTAAAATAGTCAAGTTATGAGGAGACCCAAAGAGAGGCTAGCCTTCAGTTCAAGAAGAGAGTTTCTTTCATGGTGTAGGAAACTGATTGAATGAAACTAAAAGTCAGTTCTTACTAGCATTCTGCTCTGTTCAAAGGTTGGTCAGGTCGTTTCAGCTCCTTATTGGTGACCCAGCTGTTACTCAGAGTCTCTGCTCACCTGTTACCCACTACAAAAAAAAATGTTGCATGCTTTTTCTCCTGTTTCTTTGTTTACAACACAACAGACAAGTTAGAACTGGATTTATTGCTGTGGTGATGGACTCTCTATTTCTTCTGAAACTGCCAAGAAAAAGTGACCAAATTGGGCAAAAACTAATACGGAAATGCACTGAAGCTAAATTGTTAAAGAGTTAACTAGCTGCTTGTGTGAGTCATGTGACCCAAAAAGCCTACTCAACAGTGACTGGTATGTACATAAACACTGACCCTGCACTGGACAGTATTTAATTTGGTTACATACTGTATGTGAAATGACAAATAGACCTATTCTTTTCTATATTATGCTTATTGAGCTGCTTAGCAACAGTTAACTGTTTACATTCAGAAGGGACTATTTTCCTCCACAGAGCAAAATAACTGGCTAAATAAACATAAATCATAACATCTTTTTCCTGTATTGCAGGAAAGACATTGAGTTGCTAGCTGTTAGCATGAGGCCTACATATCTCCTGAGAGAACACTCACACGTGATCTGCATTGTTGTTTATGCAAATCCGACGGCGAACGCTGGGACAGCGCGTGACGTCATCCATTCAGTAACCAGCAGGCTGCAGACAGAACACCCAGATGCTCTTCTCCTCATCTCAGGCGATTTCAACCACGTTTCACTGTCTCCCATTCTGCCCACTTTCACCCAGTATGTCACATGCCACACTAGAGACAATAAAACACTGGATTTGTTCTACGCAAACACTAAGGAGGCGTACACCTCATCACAACTCCCCCCACTTGGGAGATCGGATCACAACTTGGTTCATCTCCGACCGGTGTACAAACCCCTAGTACACAGCCAACCTCCGGCCATGCACACTGTGGAGTTATGGTCTGAGGAGACAATGGACACTCTAAAGGACCTGTGTCCCTGTGTTTCCCCCCCCCCTCCCCCCTTTACCCCCACTGCAGACAGGCGCCTCTATGGCTGCCGTGTCATTGGATGCGCCTAATGTGCGCGCCCAATGTCAAGTCAAATTCCTTGTGTGTTTACTTGTAAATATACTTGGCAATAAAGCTGATTCTGATTCTGATTCTGAAAGGACTGTTTTGAAGCCACTGCCTGGAAGCAGCTCTGCGATCCACATGGTGAGGACATCGATGGCCTCATTCACACCTTCACGGGCTACCTCAGCTTCTGTGTGGACAAATCCGTTCCCACCAAGACCATACGGCGTCACTCAAACAACAAACCCTGGATCAACCCTGAGATAAAAACACTTCTGAGAGAGAAGAAGAGGATCTTCAGGTCGGGGAACAGGGAGATGCTGAAGTCCGTACAGAGGGAGCTGAGGAGAAAGATCAGAGAAGGCAAGGACAGCTTCAGGAAGAAGATGGAGGACAAGCTGCAACAGAGCGACATCAGCGGGGTCTGGAGAAACCTCAAAACCATCTCGGGGCTCCAGAATACCTCCCCCCAGGCCACGGGGGGCAGGGAGTGGGCGAACAACCTGAATCTGTTTTTCAATAGATTTGACCAACCGCCCTCCCCCCTGTCTGCACAACAACCACTGCTGCCTCTAAGAAATCAAGTCCTGCTGCCCACTCCCCACTCCACCGACACCCCCCCCCACTCCCAACACACAGCCCCCCATCCTGACCCTGACCAAGACCCAGGTGAGGACGGAGCTGAGGAAGATCAAGGCGAGGAAGGCGTCGGGACCGGACGGCATCAGCGCAAAGCTCCTCAAGTCCTGTGCAGACCAGCTGTGTGGGATTGTGACGTATATCTTCAACATGAGCCTGAAACTGGGGAGGGTACCACAGCTGTGGAAAACATCTTGTGTGGTACCTGTACCAAAAACTTCCCACCCCAAAGACCTGAACAGCTACAGACCGGTGGCCTTGACGTCCCACTTGATGAAGACCCTGGAGAGACTGCTCCTTGCTCATCTCCGCCCCCTGGTGGAACCAGCGATGGATCCACTCCAGTTCGCCTACCAGCATGGCATTGGGGTGGAGGATGCGGTGATCTTCCTCCTTCACCGTTCTCTGTCCCACCTGGAGAAGCCCGGGAATATGGTGAGGATCATGTTCTTTGACTTCTCCAGTGCTTTCAACACCATCCAACCGATGATCCTGAAGGACAAGCTGCTGCGCGCAGGGGTGGACCAGCACCTGTCATCATGGATCCTGGACTACCTCACGAACCGGCCTCAGTTTGTGAGAACCCGGGACTGTGTTTCCGACACGATCATCAGTAGCACGGGGGCCCCCCAGGGAACGGTGCTGACTCCCTTCCTGTTCACTCTTTATACTGCGGACTTCTCACACAACACAACACATTGCCATCTACAGAAGTTCTCTGATGACTCTGCGATGTTGGTCTCATCTCCAATGGAGATGAAGCTGAGTACAGAGGGCTTATCCAGGACTTTGTGGACTGGTGCCATCGGAACTGCCTCCAGATCAACGCGAGGAAAACTAAGGAGCTGGTGGTGGACTGCCGCAGGCATGGGCAGCCCCTCACAGCACCAGTAAATATACAGGGAACAGACATCGAGATGGTGACATCCTATAAGTACCTGGGTATTCATCTGAACAATAAACTAGACTGGTCACACAATACTGACGCACTCTACAAGAAGGGACAGCGCAGGCTGTTCCTGCTGAGGAGACTCAGGTCTTTTGGTGTACAAGGGGCGCTGCTGAAGTCATTCTATGACACGGTGGTGGCATCAGCCATCACTTTTGGAGTGGTCTGCTGGGGCAGTGGCATTACTGCAGCCGATAGGAAGAGACTGAACAAACTGATTAAGAAAGCTAGCTCTGTCCTGGGGCAGCGCCTTGATCCGATGGAGGAGATAGGAGAGAGAAGGACGGTGGCTAAACTGTCATCTCTGCTGGAGTCCGAGTTCCACCCTATGCAGGACATACTGGATGCACTGAGGAGCTCATTTAGCAGCAGACTACATCATCCCAGGTGCACAACCGAGAGGTTTCGTAGGTCCTTCCTACCAACGGCTGTCAGACTGTACAACCTAAGCAGGGCTGCTCGCAGAGATAGCAAAAAGACGTAACAAACTAATAGTTTTTTGAATGCAAAAGATGCAATAGACTTACACAATGGTCCTCTCCGGCATACAACTAGGAACATACTGGTCGCTATGGAGGGTGAGAATATGTATGGGCACATAATCATACCATGTAGGATAACTAAATAGACGGTTATGCTGTTTCATCCCACCTAACAACAATGCTCTGCACTGTGTGTGTTTATATATTTACATATTTATTCCATCTAGCTACAATGCTCAGCACTGGGTGTGTTTATATTTATATATCTATATATTTATTCCATCTAGCTACAATGCTCTGCACTGTGTGTTCATATATTCATATATTTATTCCATCCAGCTACAATGCTCTGCACTGTGTGTCTGTGTGTGTGTGTGTATATATATATTTTATAGTAATATGTACATATGTATATTAGCTGCTCTTGCTTGCTTGTTTTTTTTCTTGCCTTCTGATTGTTGCTCTGAGTGTTGCTATCCCTGTGCTGTTGCAATCCTGGAATTTCCCCGTTGTGGGACTAATAAAGGCTTATCTTATCTTATCTTATCTTATCTTATTGCTGTCATTTAATAACTTGTGGAACTGTTGTATTAAAGCAATATTATACTCAAGGTTGTGCAGTATGGTGAATATATCACTGCAGTGATATCTTCAGTTCCACAACTGAATCGCCGCAGTGATATATTCACTAATACCACACTTCCTTTCGTGTAATATAAGTGTAACTACACAAGACTTGCACAGATGTGGCTTTGAATTATTACAAATTCAACTGCTGAGCATTTTTCAACTCCTGCAACCATAGGCCTCTGGGTTTGTGGCCTGAATGCCTATTGGACAATCTGGCCCAGAGATAGAATGTTTGATGTTTCAATAACTGCCAAACATATCATAGCAGCCATCAGATGCGAGGTCTTCTT
The DNA here is from genome assembly GCA_020510985.1 of Pholidichthys leucotaenia. NCBI lineage: Eukaryota > Metazoa > Chordata > Actinopteri > Cichliformes > Pholidichthyidae > Pholidichthys > Pholidichthys leucotaenia. Next base: position 405,709,351 of record CM035836.1, on the reverse strand, counting down.
GACAACACATCTATTAATTTGACATATTTTAAGGGTCTGAGTATAAGCTAACCTGGTCACACATACATTAGTTGACAATAAATTTCTGAATTGTTCCCAGATAAATTTGAACTTTTTTGAACATACAGTGGTGTGAAGCGTCTGCCCCCTTCCTGATGTCTCATTTTTTTGTATGTTTGTCACACTTAAATGTTTCAAATCATCAAACTGTGGGGCACATATGTTGGTTTCATACGCTCCACAGATATTTCACTGTATGTTTATTGTGTGCTTCACCTCTCATGGAACAAAGGGACTGAGCCTCCGAGAGGTAACAGCAGAGTGTGAGATTGGGCCTTTTGTTCCAAGGAGATGATCTTGAGAGATTTCCTGACCACAGCAGAGTAGGAGGTGGATGGTGTGAAGATCAGAGGAAGTCACATTGTGACTGGGATTAAGTACCATGTGACTGTACGTTTGAGGCAAATTGCCCCGGACAACATAGCTCCTGGGATCACTGGGGGGGTCTCACAGGGTCTCCCAAGACAAACTGGTCCTGGGTGAAGGGCCAGACGAAGAACGATCCAACAGACTCTCATGATAAATTGTATATCAAGGATTCAGTGTACCCCGCCCGGTATGGGGTTACCGGGGCCCCACCCTGGAGCCAGGCCTGGGGGAGGGGCTCGAAGGCTAGCGTCTGGTGGCCGGGTTTCCACCCATGGGACCCGGCCGGGCTCAGCCCGAAGGAGTTACATGGGTCCGCCCTCCAGTAGGTTCACCACCTGCAGGAGGGATCATGGAAGTCCGGTGCTATGTGGATTAGGTGGCAGTCAAAGGCGGAGACCTTGGCGGACTGATCCCAAGCTTTCTAAACTGGCTTTTGGTACGTGGAATGTCACCTCTCTGGTGGGGAAGGAGCCTGAGCTGGTGTACGAGATTGAGCGATACCGGCTAGATATAGTCGGCCTCACCTCAACACACAGCTCCGGTTCCGGAACCAGTCTCCTGGAGAGGGGCTGGAGCTTGGCCTTTTCTGGAGTTGCCCCGGGCGAGAGGCGACGAGCAGGGGTAGGTATTCTTGTATCGCCCCACCTTGCTGCCTCTATATTGGAGTTTTCCCCGGTGGACGAAAGGGTTGCTTCCCTGCGCCTTCGGGTTGGGAAACGGGTCCTGACCATCATTTGTGCCTATGCACCAAATGATGTTTCAGAGTACCCACCCTTTTTGGAGTCTGTGACTGGGGTGCTGGAGGGTGCTCCTCCTGGAGACTCCATTGTCCTACTGGGGGACTTCAATGCGCACGTGGGCAACGACAGTGAAACCTGGAGGGGGGTGATTGGGAGGAACGGCCTGCCCGATCTGAACCCGAGTGGTGTTCAGTTATTGGACTTCTGTGCTAACCACAGTCTGTCTATAACGAACACCATGTTCAAGCATAAGGGTGTCCATATGTGCACCTGGCACCAGGACACCCTAGGCCGCAGGTCGATGATCGATTTTGTTATCGTATCATCAGACCTGCGACCGTATGTCTTGGACACCCGAGTAAAGAGAGGTGCAGAGCTGTCAACTGATCACCACCTGGTGGTGAGTTGGATCCGATGGCAGGGGAGGAAGCCATTCAGACCTGGTAGACCCAAACGTATAGTGAGGGTGTGCTGGGAGCGTCTGGCTGAGGCCCCTGTCCGGGAGGTCTTCAACTCCCACCTCCGGAAGAACTTCAACCACATTCCGAGGGAGTCTGGAGACATGGAGTCTGAATGGGCCATGTTCTCCACCTCTGTTGTTGAAGCGGCAGCCCAGAGCTGCGGCCGCAAGGTGGTCGGTGCATCTCGTGGTGGCAACCCCCGAACCAAGTGGTGGACACCAGTGGTGAGGGGGGCCATTAAGCTGAAGAAGGAGTCCTATCAAGCTTGGTTGGCTTGTGGGACTCCCGAAGCAGCTGAGGTGTACCGGCAGGCCAAGCGGAGTGCAGCTCGGGTGGTTGCTGAAGCAAAAACCCGGGTATGGGAGGAGTTCGGTGAGGCCATGGAACAAGACTTTCGGTCGGCTTCAAAGAGATTCTGGCAAACTGTTCGGCGGCTCAGGAGGGGAAAGCAGCTCCCCATCCACACTGTGTATGGTGCGGATGGGACACTGTTGACTTCAACTGGGGATATCGTCGGGCGGTGGAAGGAATACTTCGAGGATCTCCTCAATCCCACTGATACGCCTTCCACAGAGGAAGCAGGGTTTGGGGACGAGGGGGATGACTCGCCTATCACAGGGGCTGAGGTCGCCAAGGTGGTTAAAAATCTCCTTGGTGGCCGGGCCCCGGGGGTGGACGAGATTCGCCCCGAGTACCTCAAGGCCCTGGATGTTGTTGGGTTGTCATGGTTGACACGCCTCTGCAACATTGCGTGGAGGTCGGGGGCAGTGCCTTTGGCATGGCAAACCGGGGTGGTGGTTCCTCTCTTCAAAAAAGGGGACCGGAGGGTGTGCTCCAACTTTAGAGGGATCACACTCCTCAGCCTCCCTGGGAAGGTCTATGCCAAGGTACTGGAGAGGAGAGTCCGGCCGTTGGTCGAACCTCGGATTCAGGAGGAGCAATGTGGTTTTCGTCCTGGCCGTGGCACATCGGACCAGCTCTTTACCCTCTCGAGAATTCTTGAGGGTTCGTGGGAGTTTGCCCAACCAGTTTACATGTGTTTTGTGGACTTGGAGAAGGCATTTGACCGCGTCCCTCGTGGATTTTTGTGGGGGGTGCTTCGGGAGTATGGGGTATCGGGCTTGTTGTTACGAGCTATTCGGTCTCTGTACGACCGTTGTGAGAGTTTAGTTCGCATTGCCAACTCTCGGTCGGAGTCATTCCCAGTGAGAGTTGGACTCCGCCAGGGCTGCCCTTTGTCACCAGTCCTGTTCATAATTTTTATGGACAGGATTTCTAGGCGCAGCCAGGGAATGGAGGGTGTCATGCTTGGTGACCACAGGATCTCATCTCTGTTGTTTGCAGATGATGTTGTCCTGTTGGCTTCATCCAGCAATGACCTACAGCTCTTGCTGGGACGGTTTGCCGCTGAGTGTGAAGCGGCTGGGATGAGAATCAGCACCTCCAAGTCCGAGTCCATGGTCCTCAGCCGGAAAAAGGTGGATTGTCCTCTCCGGGTTGGGGACAGGCTCCTGCCCCAAGTGGAGGAGTTTAAGTATCTTGGGGTCTTGTTCACGAGTGAGGGGAAAATGGAGCGAGAGATCGACAGACGGATTGGAGCAGCATCTGCAGTGATGCGGACGTTGTACCGGTCTGTTGTGGTGAAGAGGGAGCTTAGTTCTAAGGCAAAGCTGTCGATTTACCAGTCAATCTACGTTCCTACTCTCACCTATGGTCACGAGCTTTGGGTAATGACCGAAAGAACGAGATCGCGGATACAAGCGGCTGAAATGAGCTTTCTCCGTAGGATTGCTGGACTCACCCTCAGAGATAGGGTGAGGAGCTCAGTCATCCGGGAGAGGCTCAGAGTAGAACCGCTGCTCCTCCACATTGAAAGGAGTCAGTTGAGGTGGTATGGGCATCTGATTAGGATGCCTCCTGGACGCCTCCCACTTGAGGTGTTTCAGGCACGTCCCACTGGGAGGAGACCCCGGGGCAGACCCAGGACTCGGTGGAGAGACTATGTCTCCCAGCTAGTCTGGGAACGCCTTGGTATCCCCTCTGAAGAGCTGGAGCAGGTGGCTGGGGAGAGGGAAGTCTGGGCTTCTCTGCTTGAACTGCTGCCTCCGCGACCCGGACCTCCGGAAAAGCGGTAGAAGATGGATGGATGGATGGATGACTGTACGTTTGATTAAACACCATGTGACTGTAGGTTTGATGTCCCGGGTATAAAAGGGACAGATGTGAGAAAATTCATCCTCTTTTTCTTGCTTTGAGATTGTTGGAGTATGTGATCTGTGAATAAAGCTGAACCTGAGGAATAAACTCAGTCTCATCCTTGTGCACATTCTCCACAAAACAAATTTAAATATTAGACAAAGATAACACAAGTAAACACAAAATGCAGTTTTTAAATGAAGGTTTTTATTATAAAGGGTAAAAAAATCCAAATTTACATGGTCCTGTGTGAAAAAGTGATCACCCCCCCCCCCCCTCCCGTTAAAACATAAATTAACTGTGGTTTATCACATCTTTGGAAAGCTGAGTTCAATTTCTCTAGCCACACCCAGGCCTGATTACTGCCACACCTGTTCTCAATCAAGAAATTACTTAAACAGGACCTGCCTGACAAAGTGAAGTAGATCAAAAGATCCTCAAAAGCTAGACATTATGCTGCGATCCAAAGAAATTCAAGAACAAATGAGAAACAAAGTAATTGAGCTCTATCACTGTGGAAAAGGTTATAAAGCCATTTCTAAAGCTTTAGGACTCCAGCGAACCACAGTGAGAGCCATTATCCACAAATGGCGAAAACATGGAACAGTGGTGATCCTTCCCAGGAGTGGCTGGCTGACCAAAATTACCCCAAGAGTGCAGTGACGACTCATCCAAGAGGTCACAAAAGAACCCACAACAACATCCAAAGAACTGCAGGCCTCACTCCAGACTCCACCATAAGAAAGAGACTGGGCAAAAATGGCCTTCATGGCAGAGTTCCAAGACGAAACCCAGTGCTGAGCAAAAATGACATAAAGGCTTATCTCAGTTTTGCCAGAAAACATCTTGATGATCCCCAAGACTTTTGGGAAAATACTCTGTGGACTGCTGAGACAAAAGTTGAACTTTCTGGAAGGTGTGTGTCCCATTACATCTGGTGTAAAAGTAGCACAGCATTTCAGAATCAGAATCAGATTTATTGCCATTGTTCATGTAGTACACAAACTAGGAATTTGTCTCAGTGCAATGCTGCAACATTAAACATGATAAAATAAAAGAAATAAACTATACATGCAATAAAGTGTAGAATAAGAATGAGTAATACTAGTCAGTAGTTTTAAATATATTAGCGAGCAGCAGATATTGTGGATAACCATATAGTGCAGTCGGTAATGCAAAAAGAAAACAGAGATGATTGACATGAGTCTGGTTGAGCTGCTGTACATAGTGCACGAGAGTCAATAAGTCACTTAGTGTTCAGCAGTCTGATGGCAGAGGAGAAGAAGCTGTTCATGTGACGGGAGGTTTTAGTCTGAATGGACCGAAGTCTTCTACCTGAGGGGAGAGGGGCAAACAGTACGTGACCAGGGTGTGAAGGATCGGCTATGATCCGGCCAGCACGCCTCCGGGTCCTGGAGATGTACAGATCCTGGAGAGATGGGAGCTTGCAGCCGATCACCTTCTCAGCAGTGCGCATGACGCGCTGCAGCCTTAGTCTGTCCCTGGCAGTGGCTCCTGCGTACCACACGGTTATGGAGGTGGTGAGGATGGACTCGATGATGGCTGTGTAGAACTGCACTAACATCTTGGTGGGTAGCTTGAGCTTCCTCAGCTGCCGCAGGAAGAACATCCTCTGCTGGGCCTTTTTGATGAGGGAGCTGATGGTCGGCTCCCACTTGAGGTCCCTGGTGATGGTGGTGCCTAGGAAGCGGAAGGAATCTGCAGTGGTGATGGGAGAGCCTGTGAGGGTGAGGGGGGGCAGAGGGGTTGCGACTTTCCTGAAGTCCACAATCATCTCCACTGTCTTCAGAGCGTTCAGCTGCAGGTTGTTGTTGTTGCACCAGGGCGCCAGCTGGGCCACCTCTCTCCTGTAGGCAGACTCGTCGCCGTTGGAGATGAGCCCGATGAGGGTGGTGTCGTCCGCAAACTTGATCAGCTTGACAGACTGGTGGCTGGAGGTGCAGGAGTTGGTATAAAGGGAGAAGAGTAGGGGGGAAAGTACACAGCCCTGGGGTGATCCGGTGCTGATGCAAACAGAGTCTGAGACAGTCTTTCCCAGCCGCACATGCTGCCTCCGGTCCGTCAGGAAGTCGGTGATCCACCTGCAGAGGGAGTCAGGCACGTTGAGCAGGGACAGCTTGTCCCGGAGCAGAGCGGGGCGGATGGTGTTGAATGCAGAGCTGAAGTCCACAAACAGGATCCTGGCGTAGGTTCCCGGGGAGTCCAGGTGCTGCAGGATGGAGTGGAGGGCCAGGTTGACTGCGTCGTCTACAGACCTGTTAGCTCGGTAGGCAAACTGCAGCGGGTCCAGGAGGGGAGTGGTGATGGACTTGAGGTGGGGCAGGACCAGGCGCTCAAAGGACTTCATGACTACAGAGGTGAGCGCTACAGGTCTGTAGTCGTTAAGTCCAGTGATCCGTGGCTTCTTGGGGACAGGGATGATGGTGGAGGATTTGAGGCAGGTCGGCACGTGGCATAACTTAAGGGAGGTGTTAAAAATGTCTGTGAAGACAGGAGCCAGCTGTTTCGCACAGTGTCTCAGGGTGGAGGGAGACACACCGTCCGGACCGGGGGCCTTGCGCGAGTTCAGTCTGGAGAACTGTCTGAGCACGTCCTGCTCACTGATGACAAGGGCAGGGGGGGAGGAGGGGGGGCCGCCTTTGATGAAGTAGGGACGGTGGAGGCAGTGGAGCTGGGGGGAGGGGGGGAGTTGGACACAGATGACGAGGTGTCAAAACGGGCATAGTGTTGGGACAGTCTTTGACAAAGGGCTTTGTCATCCTGACCTTTAGAAGCCTGAGGCCGATAATTGGTGATTTGCCTCAGTCCTCTCCACACAGAAGCCGAGTCATTAGCAGTGAACTGCTGCTGGAGTCTCTCAGAATACACAGATTTAGCTCTCCTCAGCTCTCTGTTAAACCGATATTTAACCTCCCTGTAGCAGCCCCTGTCTCCACTTTTCAACGCTGCTTCCTTCTCCTTCCTGATCTGTCTGAGCTTAGCAGTGAACCAGGGCTTGTCATTGGAGTACCTCACCCTGGTGCGCGATGGAAGAATGCTCTCCTCACAAAAGTGGATATATGAGTTCACAGTGTCCGTGTACTCATCCAGATCATGCGTGGCTCCTTTAAACATGCCCCAGTCAGTTATTTCCATGCACGTTTCCAGCTTCTCCTCAGCTTCACTGGTCCATTTCTTCGTAGTGCTCACAACAGGTTTAGTGAGCTTCAGTCTCTGTCTGTAAGTGGGAATGAGGTGGACCATCACGTGATCAGATAGTCCGAGCGCAGCATGGGGAACAGCGCGATACGCGTCCTTCACTGTGGTGTAACAGTGATCCAGCGTGTTCTCTCCTCTGGTGGGGCATTTAATAAACTGTTTGTAACGGGGGAGATCGTGGCTCAGATTGCTCTGGTTAAAATCGCCAACCACAATAACCAGAGAGTCCGGGAAAGTGCGCTCCGTATGTTGAATGTGATCTGCGAGCGCGCGCTGAGCTTCGCGCGCGTCCGCGTCGGGAGGGACGTACACAGGAAAAGGATCATCATACCAACAGTAAAATATGGTGGTGGTACTGTGATGGTCTGGGGCTGTTTTACTGCTTCAGGACCTGGAATACTTGCTGTGGTAAATGAAACCATGAATTCTGCTGTCTACCAAGAAATCCTGAAGGAGAATGTCCGGCCATCTGTTCGTGACCTCACTCACGAATCATTTTTCACACAGGGCCATGTAGGTTTGGATTTTTTTCCCTTAATAATAAACACCTTCATTTAAAAAAACTGCATTTTGTGTTTACTTGTGTTATCTTTGTCTAATATTTAAATTTGCTTGATGATCTGAAACATTTAAGTGTGTCAAACATGCAAAAAAATGAGAAATGGGGAAGGGGCAAACACTTTTTCACACCACTGTATGCATCTTTTTACTCAGAAAATTGAAACTTTCTTCTTGTTAATTTTGCATTTTTTATGATAAAGTTCTGACATTTTTCCTATGTGTTCTTTCTTTCTTTCTTTCTTTCTTTCTTTCTGAAAACCACAGGGAGCTACTGGTTATGGTGGCTCCAGAGCTCAGATGGTTGCAAGTTGCAGACTCAAGGGTCAAATGATAAGCTTGGCTGCATCAGGAGAGAAGACAGAGGAATGACAAAGAGCTGAAGAATAAAAATGCAGAGAGATGTCAAAATGAGGTGAAAAATGTCACGAAAAGTAGAAATAGCTCTGAAGAAAAAACAACCATGCTTCATAGGTTTTGGTCCATGGCAGAAGTAGGCAGAACAGCTGGAAATTGTACTTAAGTAAAAGTGCATTGCATTAGTAATAGTAATGACAATCTGTTACATTGTAAGCAAGTTAAACAACAGCATATTTATCCAGCAGTCCTTAAGTACTATCTGACTGATTTATGAGCAGTCATTTCCTTTTACATTTGAACAATGGGAACAGGAATTAATTCCTATTTAGTAAACAATAATAGTAACTGTGTTGTGTTTGAAGTCAAAGTGAGCTGAATTTAATAATTTTTCAGAATTTATTAATCGAGTTTACCCAGTGTTGGTTGAATATAATTAATTTTTATATACAGACTAAAATATATTGTATTTTTTTTTTATTTAACCTTTATTTATGCAGGACAGGTCCACTGAGAGCAGTCTCTCAGAATGGAGGTGACTATGGCATTGAAGAAATTTCTTTTTATATCATCAGGAAGATTGGACTTCCATACAATACTCAGTTTATTCAATGCTCCCCATACTTTGGCTGTTTGGGTTTTTATGTCACTTTCAGAGCTGGATATTTTACTCCAAAGGCAGGTAAATTCTTTTACACATTTGATGCTTTCGTCTGAGGCAGATTTCAGCTCTCCATTGGTTTGGTTGAAGCACATAAACTCTGTGTTGTCGACATTTAGGTGGAGACCAATACCCTTGGCACCTCGTTCAAGGGTGTGCAGCAGTGTTTCTGCTTGTGCCATAGTGTCTGACATTATTGCAAGGTCATCAACATGGTCACCATCAGTAATCTTTTCAGCTGGTCTTGTTTTGTTTCTTGACGGTTTGAGTGTGAGGCCGTTTTCTTTGATGGTGTTATAATTGGGGCAGTGTTGGCTGACTTAAAATTGTGTTCTGCTTCATTATATTTATGTTTTATTCAAAGATTCAAAGATTTTTATTTGTCAATGCTTCTATATGTACAGGACATACAGGAGAATTGAAATGCCATTTCTCTGTCTCTTAGTGGTGTGTGCAATATACGTATAAGAAAAGAAGGAATACGGATGAAAAACAACAACAGCAGTCTATGTATAGTAATGCTACCCATAGTTCAAATTAAGATAAAAGATAAAACCCAGCAATCCTGTAGTGCAAATAAAGATAAACAATAAAACCCAGCAATCCTATATACAGAAAAAGTGGAGCCGTAATACCATAAGTTCAAGTTCAATGCAGTAGTGTAGGTGCAGACAATGACAGATTGGACTGCACATGATCAGTATTTCAACTAGAGGGCACTCAGAAAGTGCATAGCTCCGCCAAGGCTCCGTCCATTCCTCCCCTTGTCCTCCCCTCCGTCCCTTTGCCCGTCCATATCGCCATCCATCTGTACATTGTGAAATAGGGCCTTGGCCGAGGTATGCACTCACAGATCACCTCCAACACCCCCCCCCCCCATCCTGTCAGGCAGCTAGGCAAATAGAACAGGGATCTGTCACCCTTATTGTGCCAAAACAGATTTACTTTGCCAAGAGGAGCTTATACAGTACCTATGTATTGTATATTGTTGTAAACTCCTCCTGTAATAACTTTTAATACTTTATTTTAATTATTTTACCCATGGAAGACCTGACAGGATGGGGAAGAGGGAAAGGAAGTGTGTGGAGGGGGAAAGAAAAGGGAGGGGAACAGACAAAAAGACAAACAAACCAACAACTAAAACAAACAGAAGACAAACTGCTTCTTCCACTGAAGATGTCTCAACATGAGACTGGTTTCAGCACCTGTTAAAGGAGAGCCACTTGTGCGTGTGTGTCTGCATGTGTATAGATGAGAGCGCGCGCAAAATAAGTGTGTGCATGTGAGTGGTTTGTCAGGAAACATACGAAACAGGGGGCCGGTCGCAGCAGCTCGTCCCCCAGGAACCCCAAGCACACAAGGCAGCGTCACCAACCCCCACAGGCCACAAACGTCCAAGGTCAGCAAGCCCCAGGAAAGCCAGGCATCTGCCCCCGGAGGGACGATCGAAGGAGGCCAGGTTGCCAGGTGGCCAGCGCGGCGAGCCCACACCCTCGGACCCGCCAGCCCCCTACCCCCCCAGTGGGGCCAATGCCCACTCCCAGCCCCCAGGCGCCAGGAGGCCAGCGACCCCACCCCCCCCGGGCCGGAGACCGGCCCACCCCCCCGGTGCGAGCCCCCCCAGGCACCCCCACAGCGGGCCTGCCCCCCACAGTGCCACCACCGCACACCCCATGGACTCCCATTCCCAAAGAAGTCCCTCCCGCCCAGGGGAGCCCACATAGCCGAGAGGCACTACCCCCCCCCCCCCCTTAATCCAGCACCTCCCGACTCGCAGACACACTCCTCCCCACACCTTCACATCCACATGCTCCCATGCGCACTCATATGCATTCCCTCACTCTCACTCACCCGGACCCACCCATTCTCTCTCACTCCTGTACCTGTTCAATCTCACCCCTCATTCACCCTTGTTTCTTAAGGCGGCTGCGAAGCAGATGCAGCGAGCCTGAACGTGCACCAGCGCCTGGCAGTGGCTAGGGAGACTGCCGGCGCAGGCCACAGAAACAGACCCCACCCCCGGCGCCCACCCGAGCGACTGATCAGTAGACCATCACAGGTGCCCCAAGATCCCACCCGACATGCAAAGCGCCGCACAAATCTGACCCACCATCACCACCTCCATTCATCACCCCCTCACTCTTACTTACTCTCATATTCAGTCCCGCTCTCACTCACTTGACTGTATCCATACATTCAGTAGCACCTAGGGATTTTGACCACATGACGGGTCCCAGGCACCCCACTGGGCCCCCACATCCCCAGCAGGAGGAGGGCAACAGGGGTGTGGGAAGACCCACCCCCCTGCACAAAACATGGTGGGTGTATGTCGGTTATATGATGTGATTGTGTGTAAGTGTGTGGACTACCAAAGTGCAATTAAAATTGAGGGGGATGGTGATTAGAGCACCGCTAGCCGCTGCGATGGGCAGCAGGGCCCCCATCCCCCCAAGCCCTCAGTGTCTAAAATGCAATTAAAATTGAGGTGAGGGCAGCCCCACCGCGCAGCAAAGGTATCCCCTTCACCGACACAGTGTGGCACACCCCACCCCAAAGCCCTAAATGTATCCAAGAAGATGTATATTCCACCCAGAGTCAGGGGGAGGGGGAGGACGGGAAATAAGACTGGGAGGGAGGCAGTCTAAAAGCGAGGCGCCCCCCGCCCCCCCCCAGAAGTTAGCTCGCAAACTGGTTCATGAGGCCACCCACTGCCCCCAAATTCCAACTCAGGGCGAGGGCCGCCAGTGCGAGCAGCCCAGGACCCACCAGCATCGCGCCCTGGCGCTCCCAGCACCACAAACATGATGGGGCAGCCATACCCATTCCCACGCATCTTACACACACAAACATGGACAACAACAATAGTCACAATAGTGAACAATGGGCCAGACTGACATGGCGCCCCATATGCCAAGCAAGCCCACCGACCACCCACCCCAGACGCACACCGACAACGGCAGGCCGCCCTGCAGCCACAGTCACCCTGGAGCAGCCCAACGGAAACACTGCCACCAACCCACGCCAATGCCCCCCCCAACCACCCCCGAGCACCAATACACACCCACTGCCAATGACACCAGGGGCAATGAGACAAAGCACCCCACCCCGTGACACAACAGCAAGACGGCCGGGACAAGCAGGCCCTGAAACGCCAACCCCCATGCCACTAGATGGACTGCCCCACCCCTGCCACCCAACAAAGTTCTCCTAGCCATACACACATCCTCCACCCCCAGACATCCACCCATAGGTAACCGCACCCATTCACACATGTACCCTCACCCACCATCACACATGCCCACCTACACCCACACACAGCCCCACCTGCCCACTCACAACACACACACCCACTTCCACACCTGCTCATACACAAGACCCCACTCACACCCACTCTCACACACATACACACACATGCACACCCACACCTGCAGACCCCAGTGGACGGGGAGGGTGACCCAGGATGCAGGCACCTGCCCCAGGGTGCCGCCAGGGCACCAGGGAGAACACGACCCCGCCGTGCAAGGATGCACCTGGGCCAACCCGCACCACTGGTGCACACCCAACCCTGGCCTGGGGGGGTGGGAAGGCCCCTCCCCCCAGCACCAGGGGCCCAGGGCCAGACCCAGATCCCCCCCGGGAGGTGAGGCCAGCTGGCCGGGGGCCATGGCCCACCTCACTGGCCCACCCCGCAGCCCCCATCCCCCCCAGGCCAGACACATGGCCTCCCCGGAACAGGCCCCCCGCACATCCGTGGTCGGGGCACAGCCATCCGCCAGAGGCGCCAAGGAGAGAGCAAGCCACCACCTTCCACCCCTCAGGTTATAGAATTAATAAGCGGGGACCAGATAGAATTGAATTCTGCCAATTGATTATTTGAGGAGGCTGACATTCTCTCCAGGCTAATATAATCTAATAGAAAGTTATTATAATAAGTCATGCATAAGTTATTTCTTGATTTCCAATTCATGAGAATAGTTTTATTTGCGATGCATAAGGCGATGAGAACCATGTGTGACATCCTTGCATCTATATTTATTTCACTTAAATCACCTAATATGCAAAATGTGGGTGAGGATGGGACACTATACCCAAGCCATGCCGACAAGTCCTCACATGTCTTCCGCCAGAACTTTTGAACCGGTGCACAGGACCACATAGCATGCATATAGCTGTCCGGAATGTTGTTGGTGCAGTGAGAGCAGGTATTTGTGTGACTCAGGCCCATTTTGAACATCCTTTTTCCTGTGTAATGAATTCTATGTAGAACTTTATACTGTATAAGTTGTAAGTTAAGAGTTTTTAGTCATCTTAAAAGTGTTTGAATATATTTGTGTCCAGAAGCTTTCCTCCTTATTGATCGACAGATCTGTCTCCCATTTTAATATTGGAAGAGATACGGACTCATCCAGTTTTGATAATAGTCGATGTATTCTCAATATCAATTTAGGGGAACGAAGGTTTAGAAATTTTGCCATCTTAACTGGTACCTCTAAATCTGTCTGATTAAGATTGAATCTTGCTTTTATTATGGATTTAAGCTGTTAGTATTCAAAATACTTTTTATTACTAATGTCATACTGTGACACTAATTCCTGAAATTGGATAAAATTTCTACCTTGAATAAGATGTTCTAAGTTATTCCTTCTCTTGCCATAGTGGAAAATTTAAATGTCCTCTTTTGTTGCAAGATATCAGGATTATTCCAAATGGGCGTGAGTTTACAGGGGACAAGTGAAGACCCTGTCATTTTTAAAAATTTCCACCAAGCTGTCAGAGAGGAGCTGATATTAATGCTTTTAAAACAGTCATGGCGTTTAACACAAGGACTTATAAAAGGTAAGTCAGAGATATTTAGCGACCCACAGAGAGCCTGTTCAGCATCTAACCATGGGTTTCCTAGTGGGGTTGATTTTGTCCATTTAGAAACAAACTGCGGTCTATTGGCTAACAAGTAATTAAAAAAAATTTGGTGGATCTAAACCTCCGCACTCTTTCACTTTTTGAAGAGTTTTTAAACTAATCCGTGATGTTTTATCCTTCCATAAAATTTACTTGTATTTGAGTCTTGAGACTTACACCAGGCCATTGATGGTTGGGTAGGAATCACTGAGAACAAATAGTTGATTTTAGGAAGGACCATCATTTTAACGGTTGCAACTCTTCCCATTAGTGATATAGGTAGTGTCCTCCAGCGCGTAAGGTCGTTCTTGTATTGTTTTTAAAAGGGGAATGTGATTTAGTCACAATAACTCTGAGAGACTGGGGGAAACATCTATTCCTAAATATTTAATATTACCTGATTGTATTGGAATAGTAGATGTATTTGAGAAATTACAATTTATAGGTAGGACTATTGATTTACCCCAGTTAATAGAGTAGTCTCATAATGATGAAAATTTATCAATGAGCGCCACTGTCTGAAGAAGAGATCTTTGTGAGTTTTCGAGGAAAATCAATACATCATCAGCATAAAGACTTATCTTGTGTTCTTTTTCTCCAGTTTGGATACCTCTGATATCAACATTTTGTTGTATGGCTGCTGCTAATGGTTCAATAAAGATGGTAAAAAGTGAGGGAGAGAGTGGACAACCCTGCCTAGTACCTCTCTGGAGATTAAAGCTTCAGGAAGTCTTGTCATTTGTTCAGACAGACACAGCTGGACAGCTATATAGTGTTTTAATCCAGTTTAGAAAGATGAACCAAACCCGAACTTGTTTAACACCATAAAAAGAAATTTCCAGTTAATATGGTCAAAGGCTTTCTCTGCATCCAGGGACAAAATTGTAGTTTCTAAGTTATTAATCTTGCAGTAGTCTATTAAATTAAATAGTCTGCGTGTATTATTAGCCGAGTGTCTACCCTTGATGAAACCTGTTTGATCTGGGTGTATAATAAACAGAATTATCCTTTCCAGCCTTTTGGCGAGAGCTTTGCAAATTATTTTAAAATTGACATTCATAAGTGAGATGGGACAGTAGCTGGATGGAAGCATAGGTTCTTTTCCAGGTTTAAGGAGCAGGTAATACTAGCCAAATTCATATTTGGAGGGATTACATTATCTTCTTTAATTTGGTTCACCATTTTAAAGAAAGTAGGTGCCATCACAAGCCAGAATTCTTTATAAAATTCTACTGGAAAACCATCTGGTCCCGAAGCTTTGTTGCTTGGGATGTGCTTAAGTGCCTCCTGGAGTTCAGACACCTGAAGAGATCACCTCCAACATCTAATGAGTTCATCTTTGGGCCAAGGGCCACCTTTGGTGAAAATTTCATCCAAATCCATCCAGTAGTTTTGGAGTATTGTTGCCAACACTCTGTGAGACGATGAGAGTCTTGGCGGAGGTATGCATTTTGAAGTCATCACCAAAATCTAATCATGTGTTCAGTGTGTCATTGCACACCTTTCCTGAAAATTTTAATGAAAGGCGCTATATAAATGCAATCCATTATTATTATTATTATTATTATTATTATTATTATTATTGTTGTTATTAACAGACAAACAACAGCAAAAACAATATGACTACATTATATAACTACATACTAATAATAACAAGACTGTCATAATTTTATTGACCATACACTGGGGCTGGGCAATTCCACCTTAAATCAACTTCATGGTTTATTGAATCTTTCAGGTCGATTTTGTTTTTTTTTTCCACCTCTCTTCTTCATTACACTTTACTGACAAGGTTCATAATTATTAAGCAATATTAGACAACAGTGTAGTATCATACCATTTTTTGCAGTTATCAACTACAAATTCACATTGTTTGATGCAGCAAAGTTCAGCCTCCACCTCCTCCACCGTCACCTCCCATTCTCGTCTTCCTGTACTGGTGTCCTATGTTCCGCCCTTCCTTAATTCTGATTGGCTGCTTAGAAAGGTCTGACATTGATGAGTACAGCTGTACAGTAGTCTGAAAAGTTGGAACTTTTTTCAGGTCTGAGCACCACGACAAAAAGCGGCCACCACTCAAAGTGTTCGAACACTGAGGGCACTCAGCACTGTAAACGTTGGACTACATAGAGAATGAACAGAAAATAGTTGCCCACAGCAGGAAAAATGAGTTTGGTGAACATGCCCCCTAATACTTTTTCTGCATTGTTTGGCTTCTGGGTTGCCAAGGCGTGTGGCCCTATAGCGTGACCATGCACATAACTGAGTTATGTTAAAGAAGCAGTACATGAAAAGCACCAGATTAATATATAAAATAATATTTAAAAAATTCCTGCATCCACATCGTGATCCGAATCACCACCAGAATGCAATCATCTGTTCCCTGTGCCATTACACACCTTTCCTGAAAATTTCATCAAATGCCGTTCTAAACTTTTTGAGTAATATTGCTAACAGACAAACCAACCAATGCTACCAAAAACATTACCTCCGTCCTCCCTTGGCGGAGGTAACAGATATACAGCAGCAGATATGGTATTTGTGCAAATGGTTGCAGTAAGGTGCCAAGAAATACAGCAGCAGATGTATTACTGTTGGTGTGCCAAGTCTTTCTGTGCAAACAGCTGAGGTAGTTATTGTGTTGGTGGGTGTTACCGTCCAGGGGTGGAGTGGGGTGGGTGGGTGGATTGGGGATTGGTCAACATCGGCTGCAATGTTGATGGTTCTGCGGATGAGGTGGGTGAGGTAGATGTCTGAGAGGGGAGGCAGAGGGACACCGATGATCTTGCTGGCTGCTTTCACTGTGTGTTGTAGTGTCTTCTGGCAGGAGGTGGTGCAGCTTCCGTACCATACTGTGATGCAGCTAGTGAGGATGCTCTCAATGGTGTCCTGGTAGAATTAGCAAATGATGGGGGGTGGGACTCATGATCTCCTCAGTTTGCAGAGAAAATAGATGTGAGTCTGAGCCTTCTTGGCCAGTGATGTGGTGTTGTTGGACCAGGAGGGGTCCTCAGAGATGTGTATCCCCAGGAACTTGGTGCTGCTTACCCTCTCCAATGCTGCTCCATCAGTGATCAGAGGGGGATACTGTGTGTGTCCTCTCCTAAAGTCGACCACAGTCTCCTTGGTGGTTTCCACTTTTAGGAAGAGATTATTGTCTTTACACCACTGGACCAGTTGGCTCACCTCATTTTTGTAGTTGGCCTCTTCATTGCTTGTGATGAGGCCCATCACCGTCGTGTCGTCTGCCAACTTAATGATGTGGTTGGTGCTGTAGGCTGGTACGCAGTCATGGGTCAGCAGGGTGAAGAGCAGCGGATCTGAGCACGCACCCTTGTGGGGCCCCTGTGCTCAGTGTGACGGTCTTGGAGGTGTTGCTGCCGACCCACATGTTCTGTGGCCTCTGACAAAGTCCAGCAACCAGTTACAGAGAGAGGTTTTGAGTCCCAAGTGTATGAGTTTTTGTATTAGGTGCTGGGGAATGACTGTGTTGAATGCTGAACTGAAGTCCAAGAACAGCATTTGCACATAGGAGTTCTTTAAGTCCAGGTGGGTGAGGGCTGGATGGAGAGCAGCAGCGATGGCACCTTCTGTGGATCTGTTTGACCTGTATGCAAATTGAAATGGGTTGTGGGAGGGAGGGTGGACTTGATGTTCTGCATGACCAGACGCTCGAAGTACTTCATTATGATGGAGGTCAGTGCTATGGGCCAGTAATCATTGTAGCTGGATGGGACAGGCTTCTTTGGGACTGGTATTATGGTAGCAGTTTTGAAACACGTGGAGACATCAGACTTATAGCCTGCTTGTCTGGGGGAGGAGTGGTCTTCTGTGCTGATGTGCTGTTTTGTGCTTCAAAGTGGCCAAAGAAGTCATTTAAGTTGTTAAGCAGTGTTATGTCGCTTGCACAGGTCTGAGGTTGAGGTTTGTAGTTGGTGAGGGTCTTTATGCCACGCCAAAGACTACATGCATCTCTGGTGTTGCTGAAGTGGCGGGATATTTTCTTGCTGTATTGCCATTTTGCCTCCTTGATGCCACTGGACAGGTTGGCCCTAGCTGTTGTTAGGCCTGCAGTGTCATGGGCCCTGAAGGCTACGTCCCGAGCCCTCAGGAGCCTGTGGGCCTCTGTTGTCATCCATGGCTTCTGATTGGCACAAACAGTACGCTACAACAACCTCGGTGTACTCCTCTATGTTTGTGTGTCCACTGTGAGTGGCTGCATGCTTCAAAGTGTCCCAGACTGTAGTGCTAAAGCAGTAGCATAGGATGTCCCCTCTGGTCACACACGTACCTGCTTTTTTGTTGGTCTGATGGCTTTCACTCTGGGTCTGTATGCAGGCCTTAGCAAGATGGTGATGTGATCAGAAAGACCCAGGTGGGGAAGGGGGGGGGCTCTGTATGCTGTCTTGTGAGTTGTGTACACCAGGTCCAGCAAGCTTTCTCCTGTTGTTGGAAAGTCCACATGTTGGTGTAGTTTTGGTAGGAGGGCCTTTAAATCTGCAGAGTTGAAGTCTCCTGCTGTGATGAGGAATCCATCTGGATGTGCTATTTGTGTCTCACTGATGGCCTGATGGAGTTAATTTAGTGCTTTACTTCGCTCGCCAGTGGCGGTGGACGGGACATACACGGCAACTAGCAGGATAGATGTAAATTCTCTCTGTAAGTAGAAGGGTCGGCACATGATGATCATAATTATAAATTTTAGACTGGTTTTTCCACTGGAAATCAATTTTCAGAATGGTATAGGACATCAATAAAAGTTGAAAACAACGTTCATAAACATCAAGTCTGAATGCTGATTATAATGTTCTTAAAGTGACACTCCAGCAAAAATCAAGTTTTTTTTCTGTTGTTAACATGTCTGTATCATGTTTTTTGTGACGTACAAGACATATCAAGCACAAAATCTCACCATAGTCTGAAGTCTGTGTTTTTCTGCTGTGAATTTCCAGTTTGGTAACAACCCCCCTGACACGGCTGAGCTTGGACAGACCGTTAGTAGCTACGTAAGCATTCCTGCTTATCCTGGTTGGTTATAACATTAACCAATCAGATGGATACTCTTGGCTACCTTGGGGGAAGAGGGAGGAGCCAAGGAGCAGCAGGATTGAGGCAGAGCGGGTTGGGGGTAGCAGCAGAGAGAGAGGCAAAGAAGTGAGGGGGGAACCCAATTTGAATGTGGCTGTGCGAGACCGCCACATTCAAATGGAGCTACTTTCAGCTCACTTCACCGGCAGACGGGCGCCACACTGTGAGCTGAGAGCAGCCACATTCAAATCAGCCCCCCCCCCCCCCCCCCGCCTGCTCAGTCACTGGTGGACAGGGGACTGGTTGTTAGTAAAAAGTAAACACATATTTGGCAACTACACATGTATCTCTCTCCTCCACTGTTTTCAGAAAAAAATGTTTCACTTTTTACTTTTGAAGATATAGGCAAAACTTTAATGACCAGAAGCATCATAAACAGACTAGCAGCCAGAAGTTGAAGCCAGTGTCATGAACCGAGCCAGTGTTCTCCTGTGGGCTCGGTTCTGATTGTTCTTGGTGGCTCAGGCATTGGGGTTGTCAGGTGTTGTTATGTTTTGATTGCTCGTCTGTGTATTGTTTATTTCCATGCTTGTACCCGCTGCTCTGGCCGGCGATCATTAGGCAACTGTTTGACCCACTTCCTGGTGGGCGCTGTCTAACATTCGCCAGTCCGACCACGCCCCCCTCTCTGACAGTCAGCTGTGCGCCCCGGTAATCGTCTTTCCTGCGCCTCGCCCAGGTGTTGCCAATTTGTTACGCCAGCGGTGTTTGTACTTAGGTAGCTCTTTGCCAGTCAAACACCGCAGGACCATTGTACGTGTTCACACGGATGTTCTCTGCCATGTGACA
The DNA here is from genome assembly GCA_020510985.1 of Pholidichthys leucotaenia. Lineage (NCBI taxonomy): Eukaryota > Metazoa > Chordata > Actinopteri > Cichliformes > Pholidichthyidae > Pholidichthys > Pholidichthys leucotaenia. Next base: position 405,689,954 of record CM035836.1, on the reverse strand, counting down.
GTCACATCTCAGAAGGACCGTTTGTATGTGCTCGCTGGGAGACTGGGATTACTCGGACTGCCCCTACACTGTGAGTAAACTTAGTGTTTCTGTAAGCAGTTGTGCTGCTACGCTTTATTGTAGCATTTCCCCCCCGTGCAGCCCAGCTGCTACGCTTTAGCTTTCGCCCAGTTGTATCCTTCCATGTCTGTTGGGCGTCCTGGAGGACTCTAAGTTTAACCCGAGCTGTCCATGTCATTTTGTCTGTGTTGGTGTCAATAAATGTGTGTTTGGTGTAACTCAGCACTTAAGTCCATTCTTCCTTCTCCTCCTCCATGCGCTGTGGAAAAGCTTATGACAGAATGGTCCAGCCGTGTAAAGGGATTTAGTGGGTTACACCCACACAAACCATTTTTCATTTTTTGAATATTTTTCCCTTTTTTTTCACCCACCTGTTTGTTGGAGCACATCATGTCCTGGGCTCACCGACCTTGTCGCCATAAGGGAGGACCGGCAGCTGGCATCCCCACTCTGGAGAAAGCGTGGGCAGCGGATTTCATCCAGGACTTTGTGGAGGAGGCTCTCGTGTCCCGTGGTCCCAAGAAAAAATGGGAGTGTTTGCTTGGGGCTATGGGCATCCTTGAAGCGTATCCTGGCCTCTGGAGGTGCCCACAATACGTGGAGCTGCTCTCCACGGTCTGAGCGCTCATTTCCTGGATTATCTGCAAGGACACTTCCCACCAAGCCGAAGCGGAGTTGTTCCCCTCGTCGGCCATCCGCTTCCTCTCCAGCTCAGCCCGAAGTGCCAGCCTCAGCCCGTGTGTCTCCAGCTCCACCACAACAGCGTCATCCAACATCAAGACGCTGGGAGAAGCCCTCCTCGTCGACAGCGACTGCCATCTTTACAGCTGCCGTGAGGTCCGCTGAACTCACCCCGGCCACGCCTACCTTTGTTGTTATGGAGACGGTTCCTCCACCTGTCTGCAGAGGGGCCCACGTCACCGCTGACACGGAGGGGGATGACTGTATGCCGTCTGCAGCTGCTAAAACCAACGACTGGGATGACAGGCAAGTGTTTTTTCTATCCCATCAAATAGTACTGAATCTTGCCTGTCTCCCGAGGGAGAGGCCCAGTTTAAGCAGTCCGCTGGGTCCTCTCCTCCAGCTGCAAAAATGATTTCATTTCTCCCCCTCTCTGTGTCTCCTCCCATCTCCCCTGAGTGCCTGTCGATCCTGGATCGGAGCCAGCGGACGGTGGAGGAGCCAGTGGCCTTGGAGGATCCTGCTCTGGAGCCAGCACCGAGGTGTTTTGGGGCGGCCACGCCAGTGGAGTCCCCGGCTTCTTCTTCAGGGCCGGTGCCTGATCCATCCCTGGGTGCGCCAATGGACAAGGAGTGGTCAGCTCGGCTCACCGCGCTCAACCGCTGTGTCGAAGAGGAGCGCCATGAGAGGGAGGTCTAAGGACGCGTTTCCCCGGCTGTGAGGGTTCCACCCCCTGTGCCCGCTCAACCCCCAGGCTCACCATCGGACGTGGAGTGGGCGAACCTGCTCGTCATGGTCAACAGCCGGGTCAAGGAGGAATACCAGGAGAGAAGAGGAGACGTCCCGGAGGCCACTGGGGAGGCCCAATGCCAGGAGAACAGGCAAGTGTTTTCTCATTTGACTTTCTCTATTGATGAACAATTTTGCCTGCCTCCTGGCGAGGAGACTCGGGGTGTGCAGTCCCCTGAGCGCTCCGTCCTAGCGGCACGTAGTGTTCCCTCACCCAACCTCATCCAGCCCCTTTTGTGTGCCCCTATGAGCTTGTCTGCACTGGAACCAGGTTGCTCGATGGGGGAGGAATCAGAGGACCTGGAGTAGCCGGGGGCATGGAGGACGGCACATGGGAGCACCAGGACTGCAACCACCATCACGCCTGTTGTGGCGACCGCCACCGCAGAGTCATCCCCCGGACCATACCTCCAGCTGATGGGACCCGGAACATCATTGTCGGCAACGTCGGAGTCCTGGATGGCGGTAGAGCTTGAGCACAGGCAAGTAATCTCTCCTGTTGTTCATTTGCCAATGATTGAGAGACCTTATCTGACTCTTGGGGAAGAGAGTCCTCCCTTTGCTGGGCTCTGCCACTACTAGCGACCCTAACCTTTTCTCATCTCCTATGCCCATCAAGCTCCTCCCTAGGGTCACCAGAGATGAGCTGCCACCACTGGGGTTGCCTATGGACGATGACGTGGGGCTAGTGGTCCCAGAGGAGGTCAACGGGGGTACAGCACCGGGCAAGCTGACGGAGTCTATGCACCTAATCGCCGGAGTCCTGGACAGCGGTGGAGCCCGAGTTCAGGCAAGTTTGCTCCATGATGGCAATAGCTTCTATGTCGATGTCACACTGCCCGACTCACGGTGAGGAGGACCCGGGGCAGCTTCCAGTATCCCCCGGGACTGCCTCACCAGGCTCTGCTGCTGTTGGCGACCCTGACCTGGTCTCTTTTTCTCTCTCTCCGGGTTCAGAGCCCCCTGACAGGGTTGCCGGAGAGCAGCTGATCCCACCAGAGGCCTTCGAGGATCGGAGGACAGTGCCAGGGGTCAAGGGGAGCATGACCTCCCCTGTTGGGGAGTTCATTGTGGATGCAGCCCAGCTCCAGCCGGAGGACACCGCGGATGCAACCCAGCTCCAGCCGGAGGACACCGCGGGTGCTACAGAGCCTCAGCCAGAGGTCACTGCAGGTGCTGCAGAGCTTCAGCCGGAGGTCACTGCAGGTACTGCAAGAGTCGCGCTGGAGTCCATTGTGGGTGCAGCGGAGCCGGCCCGGTCGGGGTCCATCGCGGGTGCAGCTGGGTCCCAAGCCGGGATCACCGAGGGCACTGCAGATCACCATGAGGATGCCGTGGTCCCTTCTCCTCCCGGTCCTATGCCATGGGGGTTCCCTCCCTTTGGTCTAGTCACCCACCTGCGAGCTTCCTGGTAGGCAGGCCGCCTCCCCCGTCATCCCACTGGCCCTGGTGGATATACAACGCTGGCCGGCCGCTGGAAGGATTGACTCCCCGGGTCTGGTGGCCCCTGTTTTCTGGCCGGACCTTCTGCTGGACCTGGGACTCTGGGCGGCCTCCTGAGCCCCAACGCCCGTGGACTTGGGGGGATTAACTGTGGTCCCTGGGCGGGGTGTTGTGTTCCCACCTTTCCTGTTACCCCTACCTCCTACCCGGGTTCATGTTGTTATTCCTGTTGGGGTTGGGGGGGGCAGGGGCTTTTTTCTTTTTTGATGTTACCGTGGGTGTCTGGTTCCACCCCTAGAGGGAGGGGCTCTGTCATGCACCGAGCCAGTATTCTCCTGTGGGCTCGGTTCTGATCGTTCTTGGTGGCTCAGGCATTGGGGATGTCATGTGTTGTTATGTTTTGATTTCTCGTCTGTGTATCATTTATTTCCATGCTTGTAGCCGCTGCTCTGGCCAATGATCGTTAGGCAGCTGTTTGACCCACTTCCTGGTGGGCGCTGTCTAACATTTGCCGGTCCGACCACGTCCCCCTCTCTGACAGTCAGCTGTGTGCCCCGGTAATCGTCTTTTCCGCGCCTTGCCCAGGTGTTGCCAGTTTGTCACGCCAGCAGTGTTTGTACTTAGGTAGCTTTTTGCCAGTCAAACACCGCTGGACCATTGTACGTGTTCACACGGTTGTTCTCTGCCGTGTGACAGTCACGTCTCAGAAGGACCGTTTGTATGTGCTCGCTGGGAGACTGGGATTACTCGGACTGCCCCTACACTGTGAGTAAACTTAGTGTTTCTGTAAGTAGTTGTGCTGCTACGCTTTATTGTAGCGTTTCCCCCCGTGCAGCACAACTGCTACGCTTTGGCTGTCACCCAGTTGTATCCTCCCGTGTCTGTTGGGCATCCTGGAGGACTCTAAGTTTAACCCGAGCTGTCCATGTCATTTTGTCTGTTGGTGTCAATAAATGTGTGTTTGGTGTAACTCAGCACTTAAGTCTATTCTTCCTTCTCCTCCTCCGTGTGCTGTGGAAAAGCGCACGGGGAGCTTATGACAGCCAGGACTTACAGAGACCAATCACGTGCAATTCCTGCAGCTTGGGGAGCACGGCGACCAATCACGTGCAAGCCCTGCAGGCTGCTAATTAGAATATTCATAGATCCGTGCATTCTTAAATAGGTGAAAGATTTAAAAGCTCTTTCCAAGCAATTCTAAGACAGTGAATGTTTTTGGTGGGTAAAAAGCCGCAATACATATTTGTTTTTGAGGTGGTTTTAGAGCTGCCGGAGTGCACCTTTAAAACAAAGGTGGATTGGGAAAAGTTATCTGTGTTGTGATTTGTCTACCTTTATGCATATTAAGGCCCAACCTAGATTACTTTCCCATGTGTTCATCTGTAGAAGAAAACTTTGATTTGTGTTGACCCAGTCTTTCATATCAAAATGGCAGCTATGAAATACTGTAGGTCTATCAGCTGTTACTTATTGCTTCACTAAACTGAAGACTCCTCAGCCTAATAATCAGGCTCTGTTCTTCTCCAAGTCACTAAATGCATTCACATACCATCCCCTGTCAACGTCATCCATGAATTGTAAACATTGTTAATGTGAGAACACAAGAGCTATGAACTTTCCCAGCCTCTAATAAGCTACCCATCCATTAATTTGCCATTATTCTCTTATTGTTGTTGCTTGTACCTGAGAGAAACTATAACTTATAACTGAGCAGTGTAAATCACTGGCAGTGGTTGTGCTCACAGCAATAATATGACAGCCTGTTTAAAGCTCTCACTGTGTGTGCAGCCTACCTGTGCACTAATGAAAGCATCGTGGAGGTACAGTATCAGGGCTGGAACTGGAAATTGGCCAATTAGTCGGACTAGGATAGACTTTAAACAATGATGGCCAGCTATTATTAACTGTGAGCCACTGTCTGGTTTACTGCTGGCAGGGTGGCAAGACAGGGAGTGCCCTGTTGGTTTTCGGTGTGAGGATTAAAGACAACGTTTCAAAGGAGAGCACCGAAAGGTGCGGGGTGGGGGTGGGTGGATTTGAGGTATTGTGGAAATAAATTACAGGAGATGATTTCACAGTAGGGGGAAAAACTGAGAAGGTGTCTGTGTGTGGAAGAAGAACTGCAAGTGACAGAAATACTGACAGACTGATCTTTATGGTTTCTTACTGTATGAGCTGTGTATTTTCGAGCACGTGTTTTCCCTTGTGTGTGTGTGTGTGTGTGTGTTACACACGTGGACAAAATTGTTGGTACCCCTCTGTTAATGAAAGAAAAAGCCACAGTGGTCACAGAAATAACTTGAATCTGACAAAAGTGGTAATAAATAAAAATTCTATGAAAATTAACCAATGAAAATCAGACAATGCTTTTGAATTGTGGTTCAACAGAATTATTTTAAAAAACAAACTCATGAAACAGGCCTGGACGAAAATGATGGTACCCCTAGAAAAGATTGAAAATAATGTGACCATAGGGACATGTTCAATTAAGATGTGTCCTTTAATTAACATCACAGATGTCTACAAACTTGTAATCAGTCAGTCGACCTATTTAAAGGGTGACAAGTAGTCACTGTGCTGTTTGTTGACATGGTGTGTACAACACTAAACATGGACCAGAGGAAGAAAAGGAGAGAGTTGTCTCAGGAGATTAGAAAGAAAATTATAGACAAGCATGTTAAAGGTAAAGGCTATAAGACCATCTCCAAGCAGCTTGTTGTTCCTGTGACTACAGTTGCACATATTATTCAGAAATTTAAGATCCACGGGACTGTAGCCAACCTCCCTGGACGTGGACGCAGGAAGAAATTTGATGAAAAATGGAAGAGACGGATAATACAAATGGTAACAAAAGAGCCCAGAACAACCTCTAAACACATTCATGGTGAACTCCAAGGTCAAGGTACATCAGTGTCAGATCGCACCATCTGTCATTGTTTGAGCCAAAGTGGACTTCATGGGAGACGACCAAGGAGGACACTACTGTTGAAAACAAATCATAAAAAAGCCATACTGGAATTTGCCAAACTGCATGTTGACAAGCCACAAAGCTCCTGGGAGAATGTCCTATGGACAGACGAGACAAATCTGCAACTTTTTGGCAAGGCACATCAGCTCTATGTTCACAGATGCAAAAATGAAGCATACCAAGAAAAGAACACTGTCCCTACTGTGAAACATGGAGGAGGTTCTGTTATGTTCTGGGGCTGCTTTGCTGCATCTGGCACAGGGTGTCTTGAATCTGTGCAGGGTACAATGAAATCTCAAGACTATCAAGGTATTCTAGAGAGAAATGTGCTGCCCAGTGTCAGACAGCTTGGTCTCAGTCGCAGGTCTGAGACCAAGCCTTCTCCAAATTTTGACCTGCTTGGTCAAAATTTACCAACAATTTTGTCCACGGCTATATACTAATTGCTGTATACTAATTGTCTATTAAAATAAAGTGATTTTATATAATTTGTTTCTTATTAGGTACTGATACTGAGCAGGTGATCAATGTACTGCATGTCTGTTTAATTTTCCCTACAGAGTTTATTCATTCATTCATCTAGCTGCTTCAGTGTCTCCATCAGTAGACATCCTGAGAGTGTTCAGTGTGACTGGCATCATCAAACTAATGATGATGCCAGTCACAAAATTGTGGACAAAATTGATTGTTGGTACCCCTCTGTTAATGAAAGAAAAACCCACAATGGTCACAGAAATAACTTGAATCTGACAAAAGTGGTAATAAATAAAAATTCTATGAAAATTAACCAATGAAAATCACACAGTGCTTTTGAACTGTGGTTCAACAGAATTATCTTAAAAAACAAACTCATGAAACAGGCCTGGACAAAAATGATGGTACCCTTAACTTAATATTTTGTTGCACAACCTTTTGAGGCAATCACTGCAATCAAACGATTTCTGTAACTGTCAATGAGACTTCTGCACCTCTCAGCAGGTATTTTGGCCCACCCCTCATGAGCAAACTGCTCCAGTTGTCTCAGGTTTGAAGGGTGCCTTCTCCAGACGGCATGTTTCAGCTCCTTCCACAGATGTTCAATAGTATTTAGATCAGGGCTCATAGAAGGCCACTTTAGAATAGTCCAATGTTTCGCTCTTAGCCATTCTTGGGTGTTTTTAGCTGTGTGTTTTGGGCCATTATCCTGTTGCAAGACCCATGACCTGCGACTGAGACCAAGCTGTCTGACACTGGGCAGCACATTTCTCTCTAGAATTCCTTGATAGTCTTGAGATTTCATTGTACCCTGCACAGATTCAAGACACCCTGTGCCAGATGCAGCAAAGCAGCCCCAGAACATAATAGAACCTCCTCCATGTTTCACAGTAGGGACAGTGTACTTTTCTTGGTATGCTTCATTTTTGCGTCTGTGAACATAGAGCTGATGTGCCTTGCCAAAAAGTTGCAGTTTTGTCTCGTCTGTCCACAGGACATTCTCCCAGAAGCTTTGTGGCTTGTCAACATGCAGTTTGGCAAATTCCGGTCTGGCTTTTTTATGATTTGTTTTCAACAGTGGTGTCCTCCTTAGTCGTCTCCCATGAAGTCCACTTTGGCTCAAACAACGACGGATGGTGCGATCTGACAGTGATGTACCTTGACCTTGGAGTTCACCATGAATGTGTTTAGAGGTTGTTCTGGGCTCTTTTTGTTACCATTCGTATTATCCGTCTCCTCCTGCGTCCACGTCCAGGGAGGTTGGCTACAGTCCCGTGGATCTTAAATTTCTGAATAATATGTGCAACTGTAGTCACAGGAACAACAAGCTGCTTGGAGATGGTCTTATAGCCTTTACCTTTAACATGCTTGTCTATAATTTTCTTTCTAATCTCCTGAGACAACTCTCTCCTTTGCTTCCTCTGGTCCATGTTTAGTGTGGTACACACCATGTCAACAAACAACACAGTGACTACTTGTCACCCTTTAAATAGGCTGACTGACTGATTACAAGTTTGTAGACACCTGTGATGTTAATTAGAGGACACATCTTGGTTGAACATGTCTCTATGGTCACATTATTTTCAATCTTTTCTAGGGGTACCATCATTTTCGTCCAGGCCTGTTTCATGAGTTTGTTTTTTAAAATAAATCTGTTGAACCACAATTCAAAAGCATTGTCTGATTTTCATTGGTTAATTTTCATAGAATTTTTATTTTTTACCACTTTTGTCAGATTCAAGTTATTTCTGTGACCATTGTGGGTTTTTCTTTCATTAACAGAGGGGTACCAACAATTTTGTCCACGTCTGTACATAAGCCAGGAGTGGTTTAGCAAACCAGTAATGCTTAAAACCCCAACAGTAGACTAGTGTTGTCGTCAAGACCAGAGTCTCCCAAGACCAAAACAAGCCCAAGACTATAAAGGGTCAAGACCAAGACCTACATGCACAGTGGTCTTGGTCTCGACTTGGTCTCTGCCTGGCTTGGTCTTGGTCAGTTTTACTCGTGCAGCATGTACAGTAAATAGTGACTTTGGAAATCAACTGAGTGATTGCAGTGGTTTAGGATTTTATTCACTTTTTCTTATTTATCTGTATGTCTAAGCAGTGATTATCAGAAAGACCTTTGCTAGAATATCAGCTGATTATATCAAGGCCGCCAGAGGCTGAACCAGCAGACTAGCCAATGGGCTGCCATATTGAGCCATACCAAGACCTCACCAATTTAAACTAATTTACAAACAATAATTTAGAACATATTTTGCACCAGAGTAATGGACTAGTGGTAGAGTATCTGCTCCACAGTCAGGAGGTTGTGGGTTCATGCCCCAGCCAGGCCATACCAAAGACCATATAAAAATGGTACCTTCTGCCTTCTAGTTTGGTGCTCAGCATAATAGAATGGGGAAAGAAAAGTTGGTTTCCCAGTCATGGGGAGGAGCACAAGCCAGTGTACTCCTACTACTGGCCCCAAACCCGGATAAAATGGGGAGGGTTGCATTGGGAAGGGCATACAGCATAAAATCCTTGCCAGATCACATGTGCAGTCTGTGGTCTGCTGTGGTAACCCCTAATAAGGGAGCAGCAGAAAAAAAGATTAATAAATGTTGGAAACAACAAGATGGTGTTAATGATATACTCTAATGGATATAAGTCTCCTATAAAAACAAATCTACATCGTCTAAAATGGTATTTTTTGCCCTTTTTTATACAAGCAAACCCTTTTTTTTTTTTTTTTTTTTGAATGCAAAAGATGCAATAGACTTACACAATGGTCCTCTCCGGCATACAACTAGGAACATACCGGTCGCTATGGAGGGTGAGAATATGTATGGGCACATAATCATACCATGTAGGATAACTAAATAGACGGTTATGCTGTTTCATCCCACCTAGCAACAATGCTCTGCACTGTGTGTGTTTATATATTTACATATTTATTCCATCTAGCTACAATGCTCTGCACTGGGTGTGTTTATATCTATATATCTATATATTTATTCCATCTAGCTACAATGCTCAGCACTGGGTGTGTTTATATACTTGCATATTTATTCCACCTAGCTGCAATGCTCCGTACTGTGGGTGTTTATATATTTACATATTTATTCCATCTAGCTACAATGCTCTGCACTGTGTGTTCATATATTCATATATTTATTCCATCCAGCTACAATGCTCTGCACTGTGTGTCTGTGTGTGTGTGTGTGTATATATATATTTTATAGTAATATGTACATATGTATATTAGCTGCTCTTGCTTGTTTTTTTTTTTTCTTGCCTTCTGATTGTTGCTCTGAGTGTTGCTATCCCTGTGCTGTTGCAATCCTGGAATTTCCCCATTGTGGGACTAATAAAGGCTTATCTTATCTTATCTTATCTTATCTTCATTGTCTTACAGTTTCATGTCAAAATCTTGTCACTTTTCCTTGTCCTTCAAGATTCTGTAATTACTCCCACCCACATCCTACAAGGCTAATAATGGCTAGGGCTACATTAAACAGAATAAATCCTTTGCTAAAAAGACTTGCCGGTTGAAGGAAATGTCCAGTTGCATGCATGGTGGCCCAGGATAATGACTGAAACTGCATTGGTTTAAAAGCAGTTTAATTGTAAAACCATCTATATTTGGGTCAAGTTTTCAAAGCAGCTGTCCAAAAATGCTAACTGGCCTGGGGGCTAACTTCAGTTAGGCCAGAGGTTCCTGATTGGCTCAACACTACCAATATACCAGCACCGTATATAGTTACATCACCAAAAATGCTCTGTCTAAACTCACCTTTTTTCAGGGGGCGGACCTTAAGTGAAACTTTAAAGCAAAAAACAAAAAAACAAAAAACAGAGCCATGACACATTTGAGTGATTTTGCTCTTAATGTTATGTAAGTCATAAAAAACATGTTACAGACACGTTAACAAGAAAAAAAAAATCAATTTTGGGTGGAGTGTCAGTTTTAAGTGCCCTCTGTCTGGTGAAGCCAGCAGAGCAAAGCAACAACTTGTGAGAGCTAGCTAGGAGATCAACAAGACAAAAGATAGGAATAGGAAATTGCAATAGATGATATCACAATATTCAACATGTTGCAGGATTGTGATAATATTGTGTTGTGCTCCAGGTGTTGAGAAAATATCTTATCATGGGGCTTCTGGCAGTTCCCACTCCTAGTATGTATAAGTAAATTATATGACAGGTTTTAGAAGATTCTTGTAATACCTGCCATATGTGATATACTTCACATGCTTAATTATTATGTCTTTTTGTTTTTTACTATAAATGATTGAAAAGATAAAAGCCTGAAATGGTTACCACTCTTCTTCTACTTTGTTTATAAGGCTGGCTCATTAGATATTTACAAATAGGTGGCTGTACTTGTGTACAGTTGTTGTTAATGGTTGCATGTTTGGACTAAAAATGAGTTATTAGATGTAACTCCAGTTTTATCAGTAAATGTGTAGCTGCTAAAAGGCTTCATCATTGCTGTGTGAAGAGGCCAGACCTTTTGGCGGACATAGGTCTGATAGTCTCTTTTAGCTCAGATTTTGCTTCCAAGATGCACCTAAACAGTGATGCATTTTAGTCAATAGCTATTTATAGGGATTTTTTTTTCTTCCTTAATTTTCTCACCCAATAAAACATGTAACACATTCCTACTTAAGGCATGACATAACCTTTTAGGAATACTGTTCAAAAAGTTAAACACTTACACAAACTTGGCAGTGTAACATAATTTTTTGGCTAATATTCATGATTGTGAAACCTTGCTCCGCCCCTGGCTGAATTCCAGCAGCTATTATTTCTTCTCAAGAGTAATTGTGCTGTTCTTTTGACAGGCCCGTGCTTTGGTTATGCAAGCTGCAGATGTTTGGCTTCACTGTGCTCATTTGTTCACCCCAGCCCTCAGAGGACTGATTATATGATCTCATGGACGAACAACAGCCGCATTTATGAAAAGGAATATCTGCTAGACTAGATTTGAGTTGGATGAAAAACAGACTTGTCTTAGAGAGAACATTTACACAAGTAAATGCTTTTCCAAAACAATTTCTTTAAAATAGTCTCAAATAATACCAGTGAACAAACAGTATTGACTTCATTCATATACGTACAATATGCATTAGTCCAGTAAGTCAAAGAAGTGACAATGTGGATGAAAAGAAAGACTCAAAGATGTGTTGGTACAAAGACGTTTTCCAGTGACATACATGTCAGCATTGTTGACAGGAGTTCAAACCATAGACTTTGTACCCAAGGAAGATGTAATCACCTCTCAAATCAATTACAGAGTATGCAACTATCGCTGATGCTGGCTGAAACTTTGAAAAACAAGTTTTTCAAAAAATACTCCAAAAGCAAAAATACTCCAAAAAGCTGGAATGGATTAGGTTATGGCTTTTCACATGAAGAAGAGAATTTGTTTGGATGTATGACGATACAGTTTAACTCTGCCCTTATAAACACAGGCCCACTCTGTAAGCAAACATCCAAGCTGTGTTTTTTTCCCCCAGTCAGTCGGCTTTGATGACAACGGGTCAAATTCACCTCCTTGTTTTCAGAGAATGCCTGCTGTATGTCCGTGGATACATCTGAGCCTCACATGTGTTTCATAGCTCATACCAGATGGTGTTCTTGGCTTGGTTGCTGTTTGCTTTCATAAGACTTAACATTAACTGGAAAAAAGTAAAAATTGGACGGTGGGGGTGGAAGGGTGGCCCACCAAATGTGCAGAACACATAAATCAATAGGACTTGGGCCTGCAGTTATGTAAATGTTTGCCCAGTGGAAGGCAGGCAAGTCTCCACAAGTTATATTATGCAATACATAGCAGCTGTATTTAAGAGTAGATCCAGTCTTCAGACCAGAGGATCCCTACAAGCTGTCCACTCTCAAGGTATGGAGTCAGCATGCATGGACTTTGCTTTCACTTTTTCAACTTAACATTGGAAGTCACGTCTAATTTTAACATGCCTTTTTCCTCCATGTACCTTACTTTTTGCAAAACAAACAAAAGAAAATGTTTGTAGCACTTTGAGAATTTCTGATTTCTTTTTTCATTCTTCATGTGTAACTGCACTGTAACTCACCTCTTCTCCTTTCTTCCTGCTGCAGCATGCTGCGGTACATTGTAGCCCTTTGTCTTGTGGCATCGTCTTGGGCACAACAGGACTGCCAGGTGGCCAACATCAAGGTGATGCAGAACTTTGACAGAAACAGGGTGAGTTGTAAGTAAAATAAAGATGGAGACATTTTATCACCTATTTGATTGTCGTTTTGTAGTTCGGTTTCTGAGTTTTGTGGTTATGAATGGATGGATTACACAAGGGCGCCTCCAGAAATTTTTCATGGGGGGGGGGGGGGGCAGTGAAAATCTTGGGGTGGCACATCAAAGTGAATTTAAAATATAATCCCGCTGCACGCCCGTTTGCATTTGGTCTGAACACACCATGACAGTGTGATCTGTCCTACTTTGCTATATTTTGTTAATATTTGTTAATATGCAGCACACATCAATTATTCTTAAACATCTACTACATGTAAAATATGACAGAGAAAAAAAGTTATAAAATTGTGTTAAGACTGTCCAGTGGCAGGGACCAGTGGTGCCGCTGGGGGGGGGGGGGCTTTCCCCCCCTTCCTTCCTGGGAGCACCTCTGGAATTACAACCTACAAAGGCTTTCTGTCTCACATTTTGCCTTATTATTTAGTGTGCAGTCTTACACGGTTAGACAGATTTTAAACAATTCTGGCATGTGCACCTTTTCCTTGTAGTATGCAGGAACATGGTACGCTGTGGGGAAGAAGGATCCACAAGGCCTGTTTTTACTCGACAATATTGTGGCTCAGTTAACCATAGGGGAGGATGGCAAAATGACTGCTGAAGCAAAGGGCAGAGTCGTCATTCTTAAGTGAGTTCTGTTCTGTCCTTTGGATGTTTTGGGGGCCTCACTTTCTTCCACTTTGAGCTACATTTAATTTGTCAAGCTTACTATCTGCTCCATGCTTTCATGTGTGCTTTCTTGTCTTTGTGTCACATTTTTAATGTCCTCCAATCTTTTTGTCCTCAAGCAATTGGGAAATGTGTGCCCACATGTTTGCCACCTTTGAGGACACAGCTGACCCTGCCAAGTTCAAGATGAACTACTGGGGAGCTGCCAGCTATCTGCAGACTGGAAGTAAGCCATGATGCATCGACCTCTTAAACTGAATTATACGTAGCTTAAATTTGTCACAGGATTTTGTGAGAAATTTAAACTAACTCAGTATGGGCTAGAACAGTATTATTTGAAAATCATTGCTCTTACACTCTATAGTGACTTTAGAACAGTTCCTAATCTAATTTAGAAATTGCAGCATACAGTGGTGTGAAAAAGTGTTTGCCCCCCTCCTGATTTCTCATTTTTTTTGTATGTTTGTCACACTTAAATGTTTCAGATCATCAAACAAATTTAAATATTAGCCAAAGATAACACAAGTAAACACAAAATGCAGTTTTTACATGAAGGTGTTTATGATTAAGGGAAAAAAATAATCCAAACCTACATGGCCCTGTGTGAAAAAATGATTGCCCCCTAAACCTAACTGGTTGGGCCACCCTTAGCAGCAACAACTGCAATCAAGCGTTTGCGATAACTGGCAATGAATCTTTTACAGCGCCGTGGAGGAATTTTGGCCCACTCATCTTTGCAGAATTGTTGTAATTCAGCCACATTGGAGAGTTTTCGAGCATGAACCACCTTTTTAAGGTCATACCACAGCATTTCAATCGGATTCAGGTCAGGACTTTGACTAGGCCACTCCAAAGTCTTCATTTTGTTTTTCTTAAGCCATTCAGAGGTGGACTTGCTGGTGTGTTTTGGATCATTGTCCTGCTGCAGAACCCAAGTGTGCTTCAGCTTGAGGTCACGAACAGATGGCTGGACATTCTCCTTCAGGATTTTTTGGTAGACAGCAGAACTCATGGCTCCATTTACCACAGCAAGTCTTCCAGGTCCTGAAGCAGTAAAACAGCCCCAGACCATCACACTACCACCACCATATTTTACTGTTGGTATAATGTTCCTTTTCTGAAATGCTGCGTTACTTTCATGCTGGATGTAATGGGACACACACCTTCCAGAAAGTTCAACTTTTGTCTCATCAGTCCACAGAGTATTTTCACAAAAGTCTTGGAGATCATCAAGATCTTTTCTGGCAAAACTGAGACGAGCCTTTATGTTCTTTTTACTCAGCAGTGGTGTTCTTCTTGGAACTCTGCCATGCAGGCCATTTTTGCCCAGTCTCTTTCTTATGGTGGAGTCATAAACACTAACCTTAACTGGGGCAAGTGAGGCCTGCAGTTCTTTGGATGTTGTTGTGGGGTCTTTTGTGACCTCTTGGATGAATCGTTGCTGTGCTTTTGGGGTAATTTTTGACGGCTGGCCACTCCTGGGAAGGTTCACCACTGTTCCATGTTTTTGCCATTTGTGGATAATAGCTCTCACTGTGGTTCGCTGGAGTCCCAAAGCTTTAGAAATGGCTAGAAAATTGAACTCAGCTTTCCAAAGATGTGATAAACCACAGTTAATTTATGTTTTAACAGGAGGGCAATCACTTTTTCACATAGGGCCATGTAGGTTTGGATTTTTTTTTTACCCTTAATAATAAACACCTTCAATTAAAAACTGCATTTTGTGTTTGTGTTATCTTTGTCTAATATTTAAGTTTGTTTGATGATCTGAAACATTTAAATGTGGTAAACATACAAAAAAGTGAGAAATGAGGAAGGGGGCAAACACTTTTTCACACCACTGTATATATATATATATGCCAGTGCATATGCTGATTTGAACTGTACTTTTCAAAATTCTGGGATGTCAGACTATAGACATACAGTCTTAATTCAATTCAATTCAGCTTTATTTATACTGCGCCACATCACAACAGAAGTCGTCTCGTGGTGCCACAGTGCAGAAAAAAACACACAATATCAGAAAAACCCAGCAATCAGACGATCCCCTATGAGCAAGCACTAAGCGACAGTGGAGAGGAAAAACTCCCATTTGGCAGGAAGAAACCTCTAGCAGAACCAGGCTCAGGGAGGGGCAGTCATCTGCTGCGACTGGCTGGGGGTGAGGGGATAGGGAGGATGGAGAGAACAGACATAAAGAACATAACAGTAAGATGCCAAGTACGTTATTGGAGGTCAACCAATATTACAAGTAAGCCAGCATTTTGGGAGCGTAATGCTCTATTAGGATGGTAAGGTAATATCAGATCTTTTATATATTGGGGGCCTGATTATTAAGAGCTTTGAAAGTAAGAAGAAGGATTTTAAACTTGATTCTAAATTCTATGGGAAGCCAATGAAGGGAGGACAGAACTGGGGAGATATGATCTCTTTTTCTAGAACCAGTTAAAACTCTAGCAGCAGCATTTTGAATCAACAAGATTTTTTAAGGATACTTTAGGACAACCAGATAATAACGAATTACAATAATGTAATCGAGAGCTGACAAAGGCGTGAATCAGTTTCTCAGCATCATTCAGAGACAAGATGCTCCTGATCTTGGCAATATTGCGCAGATGATAGAAGGCAGTCTTAGAAACAGTTTTAATATGTGAATTAAAGAACAAATCTTGATCAAAAATAACTCCAAGGTTCCTCACAGAACTGTTCAGAGTGAGAGTGGCGGCATCTAAATTAAGGGCATAACTTGAAAAGGAATTTCTAAGATGTTTTGGGCCAATAAGAATGACTTCAGTCTTATCAGAGTTTAACAGTAGAAAATTACAAGTCATCCAAGCTTTGATGTCCTTAAGACAGGCATCTAACTTGGCTAATTGATTACAATCATCGAGCTTCATTGACAGGTATAGTTGTGTGTCGTCTGCGTAACAGTGAAAATGTATACAGTGCTTTCTGATATTGCTTAACGGGAGCATATATCTTAAACATAGAATGATTCTATTAGTGAATGCAATTACAGCTTGGAAAAAAGTATTGAACACGTCAACATTTTTCTCATTAAACACATTTGATGGAGCCATTGACCTGAGATTTTCACCAGATATCAGCAACACCCCAAGTAATCCATACATACAAAGAAATCAAGGCAACTGTGTTCACAAAACAAGTTATATTTAATAAAGTGGAATGACACAGTGAATAAGTATTGAACACATGAAGAAAAAGAGGTGCAAAAAGGCATAGAAAGCCAAGAAACCAGCTAAAATCCATCAGGATTTAGGAAGCCATCCCCCAGCAGTGCAAATTAATTTCAGCTGGTTAAGTCCTGGCTGATAGCCTTTAAAAAGGTCTGTGAATATCAGATTGTCACACCACAAAGAACTCATGATGGGTAGAAGCAAGAGCTCTCTCTAGACCTTCACAACCTTATTGTTGCAAAACATAATGATGGCATTGGTTACAGGCGCATTTCTAAACTGCTAAATGTTCCAATGAGCGCTGTTGGAGTCATCATTCGGAAGTGGAAAGAACATCATTTTACCATTAACCAGCCATGACCAGGACCTCAACAGAAAACAATAAGTAATGCATTCAACCGACATGGGCTCTATGCCTGCTCACCTCGCAAGACTCCATTGCTGAAGAAAAAGCATGTTGAAGCTCATTTAAATTTTGCTGCACAACATTTGGACAAGCCAGTAAAATACCAGGAGAATATACTAGTCTGGTCAGATGAGATCAAAATTGAACTTTTTGGATGCCACAACACACAGCATGTTTGGAGGAGAAATGGCACTGCACATCAGCCCCAAAACACCATACCAGCAGTGAAGTTTGGAGGTGGGATCATGGTGTGGGGGTGTTTTTTAGCACATGGTACAGGCAGACTTCATATAATTGAAGGAAAGATGAATGGACAAATGTATGGAGACATCCTTGATAAGAACCTGTTTCCATCTGCCAAGATGCTGAAGATGAAACGAAGATGGGCATTTCAGCAAGACAATGATCCCAAGCACACAGCCAAGGAAACTCTCAGCAGGCTCCAGAGAAGGAAAATAAAGCTGCTAGAATGGCCCAGTCAGTCACCTGACCTGAATCCAATTGAAAATCTATGGAACAAACTGAAGATCAGCGTTCATAGAAGACACCCACGGAACCTTCAAGATTTGAAGACAGTTTGTGTGGAAGAATGGGCTAAAATCACTTCTGAGCAATGCCTGTGCCTAGTTTCTCCATACAGGAGTCACCTGGAAGCTGTTATTACAAACAAAGGCTTTTCTACTAAATATTAAATGAATTTCACAAAGTGTGTTCAATACTTATTCCCTGTGTCATTCCACTTTATTAAATATAACTTGTTTTGTGAACACAGTTGCCTTGATTTCTTTGTATGTATGGATTACTCAGGCTGTTACTGTTATCTGGTGAAAATCTCAGGTCAAATGTTTAATGAGAAAAATGTTGATGTGTTCAATATTTATTTTCCCCACTGTATATCAACAATTAAATGACTCAAAACAGAAGAGAATAGCATTCATCTTCATTAAAAGTGTAGTAAATTACCATTTTCACAGCTTTTCTGACAGTAAAAAAAAAATTCCATTCCCTCCCCACTCTCAGATGATGACCACTGGGTTATTGACACCGACTATGACAATTATGCAGTCCACTACTCCTGCAGATGGATAGACTCTGATGGTACTTGCATGGATGGCTACTCCTTCATCTTCTCCCGTCACTCAGATGGCCTGAGGTCTGAGGACCAGGCCACTGTAACCCAGAAGAAGAGGGAGATCTGTCTATTGGGCAAATACAGACGTGTAGCACACAGTGGTGAGTTAAAATTAGCTCTGGTGTGATTCATTGAACTTTGTCTTTTGTCAGCCTGTGTCATTCAACAAGGTGAAAGATCAAGTGAATCATTGATTAACCAAGTTGGTTCCTAATGTATTTACTGCTAGTTTTTTAAAGACTGTTTTCGGGTAATTTAAAATTAAAATAGTTACAGAATGTTTCCTTTCTTTTTATTACAGGCTTCTGCGACAATACTGAAAGTGCACCTGACCCACCGTCCCAAGTGGTCATCAACTGAATCTCACCTCTCGGTCACCTTTACTGTCTCTGTATGTTTTCAGAGGAACAAAAACATAACATAAAACAAACTACAAATGCCAAATGATGAACAGTCACATTTAGAGTCAACATCAGTCTTGCCAACAACAGCTGCTTTATACAGAAACATTCTGGTTTCTGAAAGTAGAAATCTCAATAAAATCACTAAAAACACTAATATAACTTTTAGAACTGGTACAAATTATTAACAGTGAAAATCTCTGAAGTGAACCCAAACTGTCAGCAGTACCTCAGCTCTCGATGATGACCACCATGTTTACAAAAAGATCAAGTTCAGAGGCAGAGACTCTGACAGTATCTTTATGCTCATAGGTACATATTTTTAATAAACCTAAATAAATTTACATTTATTATTTACATTGTTTATATATATGTATGTAGCAGTTTAATTATTTTGAAGTTGTATGATATGTACTTCTTGATCCTATTTTGGAAATAAAACATTTACACAATGTTGGCTCATTCATTTCTTACTTGCCCTTCAGAGTTTTAACTGTATTCTTGAGTTGTAGATCATGAAGACTGCTGACCTTTAATGACAGATTTAATTAACATATCATATTATAAACATATTATAAACCAGAGGTAGTTTATAATAATAATATAGCCACAAGCACCGATCATCAGGTTCCAAGCAGCTGTAGACTTAAAGGTATTGTGCTGTTTTGCAACAGGTGTGCTACACATTAGTTTTTAAAGCAGCACTATGTAACTTTGCTGTTCATGGTACGAACACTGAAAAGACTACAACTGTGGTGACTATGACCTCAATCCCAACAGCCAATCACACTTAATTGTTAGCAGTTAAATTTGAGCCCTGTGATTCGCTGTTAGGACTCAGGTCGTAGTTGCCATAGTTGCAGTCTTTTCAGTGATCCTGTGGTGGCACGGGTGGGGGATTCTCCACCCAGAGAAGGCAGCTGGGATAAGGAGGAACAGTGGATCAGAGGAGGAAGTGCCACCGGGGGGGCTCAGATGGGACAGTATGGACTGTGGACCCCCCGGGGAGAGGAGGAACCGCCGGAACCACAGCTCACCGCTGTGTGAGCAGCGGTGCTGGCGTTATGTTATTGTACCACACAGGTCTTTGTTCCAAACAGTGTATTATGGTCGGAAGTTTTGGGTCTCAATGCATGGAATTAAAGGTATAAAAGATGAATGCACAGAGACCCAGGAGCTCTTTTTACTGTACTGTACTGTATGTTGGAGAAGGAATAAAGTTCATGTGTCGTTCAGCTCGTTGCCTCGCCTGCTTCCTTTCTCCACATTGGTGACCCCAAGACGTGCCATGGAAAGCGAGCCGAGCACTGCCCCGTTGACTACCTGGAGGAAGAGCATCAGCGCCGCGTGCGCTGTCTCAGTCAAGCTCCCAGACTTCTGGCTTCACAACCCGACTGCGTGGTTCTTGCACATAGAAGCCCAGTTTGCACGCTGCGGGATAACAACGGACGATACCAAGTGTTACTACGCGGTTGCTGTGCTGGATGCGTGCGCCACGCAACAGGTGACGAGCCTGCTCCAGAAGCTGCCGGCCCAGGGAAAATATGAAGCGTTCAAGAGGATGCTTCTCCAGCGCAATACCCTTTCTGACAGTGAGAGGGCGGGAAGACTCCTAACATGTTCGGAGTTGGGTTACAGCTCAGCAGTGGAGCTCATGGAGAGCATGTTGGCGCTGAGGGGGAAGGACGATGAATCTTTCCTGTTTGCCCACTTGTTCCTCAGGAACCTACCAGCTACAGCGAGGGCAATCCTAGCCAACTTGCCGCGGCTGGTTGCTAAGGACTACTGTGCCCTGGCGCAGGAAGCAAACTGCATCATTTTGGCGACCAGAACTCTCAGCGTGCAGGCAGTGGCACCGGCATCCATGAGGGACTCCAGTGAGGTCGAGGAGCTGTTGGTGGTAGCCAGGACCGACACCAGGAGACAAAGGAATGGGACGATCTGTTTTTATCATCGCCGTTTTGGCTCGAATGCCCAACGCTGCCTGTCGCCATACCAATTCAAGAAGCTGGGAAGACGGCACGTTCGGAATTCAGTTGCAGCTGCAACTGATGGTGACAGGAACAGACTGCTTTATGTCACGGACACACATTCGGGGAGACGGTTTTTGGTGGACTCCGGCTCCCAGAAGAGCCTCATCCTGCCGGTCAATGCAGACAGGGTGGCAGGAGGCAGCGGTCCCGAGCTCACGGCCGCCAACGGATCCACCATCAGGACATTTGGCGAGGGGACACTGACGATATGCTTACACGGATGCAACTTTCAGTGGAACTTTGTGGTAGCTGCATGTTCCGCCCCTTTTACCTCACCGCCCTGTACAGCTCGGGGAGCTGGGTCGACAACACTGGCTAACGTTATAGCTCCAGGGGGTAAGTACCAACATTTGCTCACACATTTCCCAGCACTCACGGTCCCGACTTTTTCGGCTACGATAACGAAACACGGAGTTGAACACTTCATAACGACAAAAGGCCCACCGGTGTTCGCGTGACCTCAGCGCTTGGACGCAACTAAACTAGTGCGCGAGAGGAGTTTGCCAACTTAGAGCAGTTGGGCATCGTCACGCACTCCAACAGCCCGTGGGCATTCCCGCTACACATGGTGCTTAAAGCCGATGGGTCGTGGGAACCGTGCAGCGATTTCCAGCACTTGAATAATGCCATGGAACACTATCGTTATCCCATTCCGCACATCCAGGATTTTTCTGTGCACCTGGCCGGGGTGCGTGTTTTTTCGAAAGTGGATCTGGTCGGCGGATACCATCAGGTCCCGGTGCGCGCGGAAGATGTTCCGAAAACAGCGGTAATAACTCCTTTCGGCCTTTTCGAGTTTTTACGCATGCCATTCGGATGAAAAGGCACGGCGCAGAGTTTCCAGAGGATGATGGACGCAGTGCTTCGTGACTTGTCCTTCATTTTCATCTACTTAGATGACACTCTGGCAGCTAGCGCATCTGAGGAGGAGCACATCGCCCATCTCAAGACGGTTTTCCAGAGGTTGGAAGCGCATGTGCTTATAGTGAACCGAGCGAAGTGCCAGTTCGGTGTGCCTGTGATTGATTTTTTGGAACACTGCATTTCACCGGAGGGCGCGATTCCGCTACTGGATAAGATGCATGCTGTGTCAGACTTTCTGCGACCGCAGACTGCGGACAATTTTTATAACCGTTTCCTTCCCCGGGCAGCCCAGCTGATGCACCTGATGCAGCTGTTGTATGCCGCGCTGAAAAAAAAGAAGCCCACGGAAAACATCGACTGGACTCCCAAGCAAGTCCAGGCTTTCACGAACACCAAAACAGCACTTGCGGATGCTGTATTGCTAGCTCATCCTGGTCCATCGACACGGATAGCGCACACTACGGACGCGTCTAATGCTGCCATAGGAGCAATGGTAGAGCAGTACGTCTCTGGTTTGTGGCAGCCGCTCGCATTTTTCAGTCGGACTTTGCGCAACAGCGAACACAAATACAGCACGTTCAACAGAGAGTTCTTGGCTCTACACCTGGCAACGTGCCATTTCCAGTTTTGGCTAGAAGGGCACGAGTTCACCGCATTCGTGGACCATAAGCCGCTGACGTACGTGATGTCCAAGGTCTCGGAACCGTGGTCGGCCAGGCAGCAAAGGTATTTGGCCGCGATCTCGGAGTTTACAGCCAACATTCAACACGTTACCAGTAAGTTCAACATCTTGGCTGATTGCCTGTCACACGCGTTAGTCTCCCTGGTCTACATGGGAATGCATTTCCCTGTGATTGCCGTGGAGCAAGCCGGGGATGCAGACATTTGCGCGCTCCAGTCTGTGCCTACTGGATTAAGGCTGGAGAGCAGGTTGGTGCAAGAAGGGTGCCCTCCCTTGCTCTGCGACGTCTCCTCTGGCTGCCCACGCCAGGTGGTTCCAAGCTCTTGGCGCCGTCGCATTTTTGAGTCGGTCCACTCCCTTGTGCATCTGGGAGTGCGCACTTCGGTGAAGCTAGTGGGGGCGAAATTCGTCTGGCTGCACTTGCACAAGGACGTAAAGGAGTGGGCTGCAGCTTGCGTCGCATGCCAGTGGGCCAAAGTGCACAAGCACACTCTAGGCCCCCCGAGCCATTCCAAATCCCAGCCAGGACATTCGACCACATCCATGTGGATTTGGTGGGACCCCTCCCGCTGTTGCAAGGTTTCACGCACCTTTTAACAATTGTGGACTGCACCACGCGCTGGCCTAAATGGTCCCGCTGGCTTCCACCACGTCCACAGAAGTGGCTTGTGCTTTTTTGTCGGCTTGGTTTGCACGGTTCAGATCCCTGTCAGACATCACGTCCGACAGGGGTCCACAATTCGTTTCGGAACTCTGGTCCACGATGGCCCAGAGCCTGGGGGGGGGGGGGGGGGGGGTGTAAAAATTCACCGCATTACCATGTAAACTCCCAAGCTGACGGGTTATGCCAGCATTTTCATAGGTCACTTAAAGCAGCGCTCAGAGCTTCGCTCACAGACACAAATTGGGTCGACCCCCTGCCTTGGGTTCTTTTAGGGTTGTGCTCCGCACCTAAGGAGGATTTGGCAGCCTCCCCGGCAGAACTCGTTTTTTCTCAGCCGCTGCGGATCCCCGGAGAGATTTTAGCGGAAAACCCTGCGCCCGAGGCTGATCCGCCTGTGCAATTTTTGCACAGTACGGAGGCTTTTAATGTACCGGGCCCGGCCCACCATTGTTTTCTCTGCACTTTCGTCCCCAAGAGTTTACAGAACGCCAGCTTTATTTTTGTCAGGCACGACATGCACCAGACCCTGCTGCACCCACTGTACGATGGACCGTTCAGGGTGTTGGAACCTGGGGCGAAACATTTTGTGTTAGACTTTGGGGGGCATAGGGAGACTGTCTGCATCAACAGGCTAAAGCCCGCTTTTGTGTTGGCAGACGAGCAGGTGGTGTTGGCCCAAGCTCCCCGGACGTCCACCGTTGGTGACTCTGCAAGTTGGTGTTCCCTTAGTAGGGACCTGTGCACGTGAAGCTGATGTGTTTTTCTCCCCTCCCTTTTTCCCTCCACAGACTGACGTGTCCTCCTGTACACCTCGGACCTGTACACTTAAGGAGGGTGGGGAAAACACTGCTATGTTATCTGTCCCAGATCTAATCCTGCCAATCCAGGGATCAAACCTGCAACCCTTCGCTCACCAGTCCACATCCCTAACCATTAGGCTACCACTGCCCATCAGCTGTTGTTCAGAAGAAGAATACTTCCCTGGGAAGATTCAAACCTGGGATCTCCAGCATATGAGAATCACCTTAACCACTACACCACGACTGCTTTAGTCCACACTCTTAAACATAAATGTTCCATTGAAGGGGATCCCAAGCAGCTATAGGAGAGCAGGTGTGCTACATATTAGGTTTTCAAATGCACAGATGAGGCATCAGAAGCTTTGGAAAAATGAGACTTTGCTGGAATATTGAGCATGCCAGACCATCACCTTAACCACTATACCAAATGACTGCTTTGACTTTCTCACACAATAGCAGAATGCGCCATTGACAAGACACAAAGGCTCATAGACATTTCGTAAGAACGATTCAAGGCACATGAGCAAAATTTACATTTGGTGTTTTGCTGAAGAATACTTTTTGTGACTGTGAAGTTTCATCAAGTTTGGATCACTACATCAGAACATAAGTCAGCAAATGCATGCCAAAGAGAAAGTCTATAGAGTAACTGGCCTAAAAAATCAAAATAATCAAAATAGATTGACATTTTTGTATAATTTTAATAACTTTTCATTATCGAGATCTGTAGGTGTTTCTGCTTAATTTCAAGCTATTTGGATGAATGGCCTTGGAGGAGTTCATTTTGGCTTCACTTGCACATTTTTGAAAATATGGTGCAGAAAACTTCATTTTTAAGATAAGATAAGCCTTTATTAGTCCCACAATGGGGAAATTCCAGGATTGCAACAGCACAGGGATAGCAACACTCAGAGCAATAATTTAGAAGATAGGAAAATAAGAGCAGTGAATATACATATGTACACATAAATATATAAATACATATACACAGTGCGGAGCATTGTAGCTAGATGGACTAAACAGCATAACCGTCTATTTAGTTACCCTGCATGGTATGAATATGTACCCATACATATTGTCACCCTCCATAGCGACTGATATTGTCCTAGTTGTATACTGGAGCGGACCATTTGTGTAAGTCTGTTGCGTCTTTTGCATTCAATACTATTAGGTCGTCACGTTTTTTTGCTATCTCTGTGAGCAGCCCTGCTTAGGTTATACAGTCTGACAGCCGTAGGTAGGAAGGACCTGCGAAACCTCTCAGTCACGCACCTAGGATGATGTAGTCTACTGCTAAATGAGCTCCTCAGTGCATTCAGTATGTCCTGCATAGGGTGGGACTCGGACTCCAGCAGAGATGACAGTTTAGCCACCATCCTTCTCTCTCCTATCTCCTCCACTGGGTCAAGGCGTTGCCCCAGGACAGAGCTAGCTTTCTTGATTAGTTTGTTCAGTCTCTTCCTATCAGCTGCTGTAATGCCGTTGCCCCAGCAGACCACTCCAAAAGTGATGGCTGATGCCACCACCGTGTCGTAGAATGTCTTCAAGAGCACCCCTTGTACACCAAAAGACCTGAGCCCTCAGTAGGAACAGCCTGCGCTGTCCTTTCTTGTAGAGTGCGTCAGTATTGTGTGACCAGTCATTGTTCAGATGAACACCCAGGTACTTGTAGGATGTCACCATCTCAATGTCTGTTCCCTGGATGTTTACTGGTGCCGTGAGGGGTTGTCCTTGCCTACGGCAGTCCACCACCAGCTCCTTAGTTTTCTTCGCGTTGATCTGGAGGCAGTTCCAATGGCACCAGTCCACGAAGTCCTGGACAAGTCCTCTGTACTAAGCTTCATCTCCGTTGGAGATGAGGCCAACGCAGAGTCGTCAGAGAACTTTTGTAGATGGCAGTGTGTTGTGTTGTGTGAGAAGTCCGCAGTATAAAGGGTGAACAGGAAGGGAGCCAAAACCGTTCCCTGGGGGCCCCCCATGCTGCCGATCATCGTGTCGGACACACAATCTTGGGTTCTTACAAACTGTGGCCGGTTAGTGAGGTAGTCCAGGATCCATGATGACAGGTGCTGGTCCACCCCTGCGCACAGCAGCTTGTCCTTCAGGATCATCAGTGGAATGGTGTTGAAAGCACTGGAGAAGTCAAAGAACATGAGCCCCATCTTTAGAGCATAAGATTAATGGAGAAAAGTTGTGGAAGATTTCTGAGATTAGAATGATGAAACAATTTTGAGTTTGTTCTCAAGATAATTGCAAAAATGTAAAACTGTTTATTATTGTGCCATCTATGGATGCGTGCATTGATTTTTGTCTAAGTAGTGGGGAGAATTTCTGACCGGACTGCAAAGTTTCATGTTTTCATGTATTACTGTTTTTGCTCCCCATGGACTTTTAGCGGAGAAAAATAATAATACAACCAATCAAAATAAGAATCAGAACAAAAGCATCAGGTTTATATAGCTGTGCTGCTTGTAACCCTAAATATATTGTTCATTTATCCTGGGTCTGCATTGTCCAAATCTTGCTGAGCTGTATAGTTTTAAAAAATAGCGTTACTGTCATGAACCAGGCTTGGGATTCTCCCAAGCTCGACTTCATGGTGTTTTTCTGTTCCTTTATGATCTGTGTTTTCTGTTACCTTTTGAGTCCCATATTGTGTTTCATTGTTCAGCCGTGTGGGCCCCTCCTCTCCTGTCAGGTTCTGTCAGGTGATTTCAGTTTGTCATTGTCTGCTTCTCTCCCTGCTCAGGTCCACACACTCACTCTCATGCACACACATGCATTCACACCTGCACTCACTCAGCTCACACACACCCACTCGCACCGGCAATCACTCTGGGCATTGTGTCATGTATTATTTAAGCTCTGTCTCCCCACTGCTTGTTGCTGGATTATTGTTTCATCTGTTGCACTGTCATCTGTATAGTCATCTGCTTTGTCTTTCTGGGATTATCGCCACGGACTGCCCTGTCCCTGGCTCGGTGAGTACGGTTTTGTTTCCCCTTGCTTCCAGTTACGTCTGGAGTGCATTGGGTCTTCTTTGTGCTTCCCCCCGCTATCTGTCACGTCAGTAGCGCCTTGGGTCCTCTTCCCCGTTTGTGTACTCACCTGGAGCTGAGGGGCGTCATTATCCCAGTAAATCTCCATTGTACATTATCACAATTGTTTGGACTGTCTATTTTCTCGTTTTGTTCAATAAATACACACAACATCCTCCTGCGTTTGGGTTTGTCTCTCCTGCCTCAAAAAGGCAGGAAGTCATGAGTTACTTTTTCTATAAATATTAATAAATTGGATAAACTGATAATTAACTTTGTCTCAAATGTCAGTTTTAGGTTAACATTTCTTGGTGGGGATTTGCTCTGACTAATGATCTCAACAACTTACTTTATCTTTACAAACATCTGTTAATTTATATTTTCATGTCACAGTAAATTATTCTAGAAGCTGCTGGATATATAGTTATCAAAATGAATGCTCATGTTATATAACATAATTCTTTCAGAATTAATTTTGATGATTCTGTGATCAGGTGTTTCATCGGCTGTTTTTCTACTGGCAGCCCGAGTAAGAACTCCATCCATCCATCTTCTACCGTTTTTCCGGAGGTCCGGGTCATGGAGGCAGCAGTTCAAGCAGAGAAGCCCAGACTTCCCTCTCCCCAGCCACCTGCTCCAGCTCTTCAGAGAGGATACCAAGGCGTTCCCAGACCAGCTGGGAGACATAGTCTCTCCAGCAAGTCCTGGGTCTGCCCCGGGGTCTCCCCCCAGTGGGACGTGCCCGAAACACCTCAAGTGGGAGGCGTCCAGGAGGCATCCTAATCAGATGCACATACCACCTCAACTGACTCCTTTCAATGTGGAGGAGCAGCGGTTCTACTCTGAGCTTCTCCCGGATGACTGAGCTCCTCACCCTATCTCTGAGGGTGAGTCCAGCAATCCTACGGAGAAACCTCATTTCAGCCGCTTGTATCCGCGATCTTGTTCTTTCTGTCATTACCCAAAGCTTGTGACCATAGGTGAGAGTAGGAATGTAGATTGGCTGGTAAATCGACAGCTTTGCCTTAGAACTAAGCTCCCTCTTCACCACAACAGACTGGTACAATGTCCGCATCACTGCAGATGCTGCTTCAATCCGTCTGTCAATCTCTCGCTCCATTTTCCCCTCACTCGTGAATAAGACCCCAAGATACTTAAACTGCTCCACTTGGGGCAGGAGCCTGTCCCCAACCCAGAGAGGACAATCCACCTTTTTCCGGCTGAGGACCATGGATCGGACTTGGAAGTGCTGATTCTCATCCCAGCCGCTTCACACTCAGCCGCAAACCGTCCCAGCAAGAGCTGTAGGTCATTGCTGGATGAAGCCAACAGGACAACATCATCTGCAAACAACAGAGATGAGATCCTGTGGTCATCAAGCATGACACCCTCCATTCCCTGGCTGCACCTAGAAATCCTGTCCATAAAAATTATGAACAGGATCGGTGACAAAGGGCAGCCCTGGCGGAGTCCAACTCTCACTGGGAATGAGTCCGACCGAGTGTTGGCAATATGGACCAAACTCTCAAAATGGTCATACAGAGACCGAATAGCTCGTAACAACAAGCCCGATACCCCATACTCCCGAAACACCCCCCACAAAAAACCATGAGGGATGTGGTCAAATGCCTTCTCCAAGTCCACAAAACACATTTAAACTGGTTGGGAAAACTCCCATGAACCCTCGAGAATTCTCAAGAGGGTAAAGAGCTGGTCCGATGTGCCATGGCCAGGACGAAAACCACATTGCTCCTCCTGAATCCGAGGTTCGACCAATGGCCGGACTCTCCTCTCCAGTACCTTGGCATAGACCTTCCCAGGGAGGCTGAGGAGTGTGATCCCTCTAAAGTTGGAGCACGCCCTCCGGTCCCCATTTTTGAAGAGAGGAACCACCACCCCGGTTTGCCATGCTAAAGGCACTGCCCTCGACCTCCACGCAATGTTGCAGAGGCGTGTCAACCATGACAGCCCTACAACATCCAGGGCCTTGAGGTACTCAGGGCGAATCTTGTCCACCCTCGGGGCCCGGCCACCAAAGAGATTTTTAACCACCTTGGCGACCTCAGCCCCTGTGATAGGCGAGTCATCCCCTTCGTCCACAAACCCTGCTTACTCTGTGGAAGGCGTATCAGTGGGATTGAGGAGATCCTCGAAGTATTCCTTCCACCGCCCGACGATATCCCCAGTCGAAGTCAACAGCGCCCCATCCGCACCATACACAGTGTGGACAGGGAGCTGCTTTCCCCTCCTAAGCCGCCGGACAGTTTGCCAGAGTCTCTTCGAGGCCGACCGAAAGTCTTGTTCCATGGCCTCACCGAACTCCTCCCATACCCGGGTTTTTGCTTCAGCAACCACCCGAGCTGCACTCCGCTTGGCCTGCCGGTACACCTCAGCTGCTTCGGGAGTCCCACAAGCCAACCAAGCTTGATAGGACACCTTCTTCAGCTTAATGGCCCCCCTCACCACTGGTGTCCACCACTTGGTTTGGGGGTTGCCACCACGAGATGCAGCGACCACTTTGTGGCCGCAGCTCTGGGCCGCCGCTTCAACAACAGAGGTGGAGAACATGGCCCATTCAGACTCCATGTCTCCAGACTCCCTCGGAATGTGTTTGAAGTTCTTCCGGAGGTGGGAGTTGAAGACCTACCGGACAGGGGCCTCAGCCAGACGTTCCCAGCACACCCTTACTATACGTTTGGGTCTACCAGGTCTGAATGGCTTCCTCCCCTGCCATCAGATCCAACTCACCACCAGGTGGTGATCAGTTGACAGCTCTGCACCTCTCTTCACCCGAGTGTCCAAGACATACGGTTGCAGGTCTGATGACACGATAACAAAATCGATCATCGACCTGCGACCTAGGGTGTCCTGGTGCCAGGTGCACACATGAACACCCTTATGCTTGAATATGGTGTTCGTTATGGACAAACTGTGGTTAGCACAGAAGTCCAATAACTGAACACCACTCGGGTTCAGATCGGGCAGGTCGTTCCTCCCAATCACCCCCCTCCAGGTTTCACTGTCTTTGCCCACGTGAGTGTTGAAGTTCCCCAGTAGGACAATGGAGTCTCCAAGAGGAGCACCCTCCAGCACCCCAGTCACAGACTCCAAAAAGGGTGAGTACTCTGAAACATCATTTGGTGCATAGGCACAAATGATGGTCAGGACCCATTTCCCAACCCGAAGGTGCAGGGAAGCAACCCTTTCATCCACCGGGGAAAACTCCAATATAGAGGCAGCAAGGTGGGGGGATACAAGAATACCCACCCCTGCTCGTCGCCTCTTGCCCGGGGCAACTCCAGAAAAGGCCAAGCTCCAGCCCCTCTCCGGGAGACTGGTTCCGGAACCGGAGCTGTGTGTTGAGGTGAGGCCGACTATATCTAGCCGGTATCGCTCAACCTCGTACACCAGCTGAGGCTCCGTCCCCACCAGAGAGGTGACATTCCACATACCAAAAGCCAGTTTAGAAAGCTTGGGAACAGTCCGCCAAGGTCTCTGCCTTTGACCGCCACCTAATCTACATAGCACCGGACCCCCATGATCCCTCCTGCAGGTGGTGAGCCCACTGGAGGGCGGACCCATGTAACTCCTTCGGGCTGAGCCCGGCCGGGTCCCATGGGTGGAAACCCGGACACCAGACGCTAGCCATCGAGCCCCTCCCCCAGGCCTGGCTCCAGGGTGGGGCCCCGGTAACCCCATACCGGGCGGGGTACACTGAATCCTTGATATAGAATTAATCATGAGTCTGTTGGATCGTTCTTAGTCTGGCCCTTCACTCAGGACCAGTTTGTCTTGGGTGACCCTATCAGAGGCAAACTGGCCCGGACAACATAGCTCCTGGGATCACTGGGGCACGCAAACCCCCCACCACGATAAGGTGACAATCCATGAGTAAGAATTTTCATGGTTAAATATTTGAATAGGTTAATCTATATACTTAAAAGCCTTTGTAGGTAATCCATTCTAGATTCATTATTTTGTCAAATCTGTCATTCACATACCCACAGCTATTAATGAAATAAAGTGGTGTAAGTAAATGAATGAATAAATAAACCATGTGGACATTAAAATATCCGTCATTGCTTTCAGACTGAATGATAGGACAGTCTACCCTTTTACCCTCCCACTCACATACAGTATGTGACCTGGCACGAGTAAACCAGCAACAAGTCGGCCTGACATGATTCCTAAAAAACACAAGTACCTTTTTTTTTTTTAATTTGTGATTTTCAGTTTTGTTTTTTTTGCAAAATATGCTAGTTGAAATCATGAAGAAGACACTCCATGCTTTAAATAAAAGTGCGAGATTTTAAAACTGTAAACTTTGTATTTGAAGTAAGTAGTTTCAGAGGGAAATATCACAAGACCGCGTCCTAGTTTCGGGGCATGGATACCACAGCTGATTTACACATCCGGTTTGTTTGGCTATTCACATGTCTTTTGTTATTCATTTCGGCCAGTCAGCAGGACGTTCAGGTAGAAGCACATGGCTAATTAACCTCTTGCACTCTGGGATACCGTGGGCGGTCACGTCTCACACTATGCGTCCTAGGGCGCACTGAAAATAAAAAGCTGCAGACACAGCTGCGAACAGAAAGCCAAAGGAGTGCTTTGATTGGTTTAGATGTGATTGACCTCTCATTCGACTAATAAGAGCCTTGAATTGGGTTTCTGAAACCTTGAAGAACCAATGACTGAAAACCTAGCAAGAAGGACCCGCCTACCAAGGGCTGCGAATACAGCCAGCCAATTGAAGTTCCACGATTGAAAGCGTGCATCCCGTGCGTAAAATCTGTTTTGTGTAAGCCGCTGGGTGATACACACGCGTTCGCCAGTCTTTTTTTCTTACTACTGTTCTTATTTGTTTTGAAAAATCGTTCGCCAAAACCGCAATCATGGAAGCGCAAAAGCGCAATAATGGAATCATGGTTTGATCCGGTCGCGTGACCAGAACCACCAGTCGTAACAAACGGACCAGCGTTATGTTCGTCTGACAATGAGGAAGAGAAGTTCGCCAGTGACACTGCTGTTGTGGACAGGTGTTATAAGCTAAATTATTCTTTATCCCTGAAAATTGTAATCAAAATGACTTTTGACCGATCGGTAAATTACAACTGTGCGTCATCACCACATGACGGACTGTTGACGGACCGGTCCGTGCGCCGCGTCCGGACCGTGAAGGCCCCCCCCGCTACTCTTCTGTAGCGGATTGCAGATATATTGCAGATATTTTAGTACAGCTGTGCGTAGTAGACCGCGGTGCACCGTCACCGCGGTCCGTCATGTAGCGATGGGCGATGTCCATCCTCTGTAGCGGGGGGGTGGGGGTTGGGAGTTGTTATCTTCTACATTACAGATATTTTAGTATAATTTTTAGTGCACTGTAGGTTATTTTTTCTTGTAAAAAAAAGCCACACATTTTTTACGTGGCATGCTTCTTTGTGTGTGGGGGCTTGTTTGTTCATTCATTCATTCATGAATGAATAAACCCCCCCCCCACACACACACACACACAGCCCTGAGTGTCACCTTTCATTTAGAGCCCAAGATGAAGCTTCTATATTGAATCATTCAAAACTTACAGACGTTTTTCCAAACTGTGCCATTTGGCACAATTTGGCACAGTTCAAAAACGCCTGGGAACAACCTGAGAACAAAGCTGTGTAATATATTCATTTTTTGTGGTATTGTTACAATATTTTGACCTCAGCTGGATAACACTTGGTTCTACATTTCTGTTGCATTTTCCAGCCCGGATCTGACAGCTGTGTGTTATTTGCAAGCATTTGTATCCAAAAAAACACCCAGGCGAAATTTATTTTCTTCAAGTTCACTATGTTTAGATGAGTGTTACTCAGTGGCAGGAGCACTTAGAGAGATTATGACTGTTTTGCCAAAAAATTCAAAGTGTTTTCTTTTAAATGAGACCAACCCCATGAAGATGCTGCAAAGGGTTGAAGAACAGCTTTTGATTTACTTTGGGTACATTATTTTTAGGCGTTTTTAGGGAAATTGACCAGAGTGCAAGGGGTTAAGCAGCTTAAGGTGGGTTTCCAGAACTCCTTTTGATAAGCACTGTAAGGGGGCTGAGTTCAAGCCAAGTCATGCAAATGATCAGCTTTTGTTACCGCCCCCCTACCTGGCTCCCCTGGAATGTGACAGTCCTTGGAAACGTTGAACCTGATTTTCTCAGAGAAGTAGTTTGAGAGGTGCTAACGTTCAAATGGCCACATTATCTTCATCCATGTGTGGAAATCCGTCCAATCACCGGACAGGCCTTTAACCCGGCTGCCCTCAACCAGATGATCAGCGGACTGGTGGGACAGCTGCTCACACCAGGACAGATGGCCGGTCACATCCTCCTCCACTACTCCTCCATCATTGGAAAGCTTAGATTCCACACTTTTAAAATAACTCAAAATACCCTTTGGGAGACTTGTTCCTGGTTTTTTCATGGCTGGTCACATATACGCTCATTGTGATGTCCCTGCATCCCATTCAATATTACTTCCACCAGAGAGGTTATGTGATTGTTGTAGTCTGTTTGCCTGTTAGCATAAATCTCTGGATGGATTTTGATGAAATTTTCATGCAGGTTGGCACTTAGATTAAAGATAAACACATTAGATTTTGGAGCACATAAAATCAGTATGCGTAATCTAGAGCACTTTGGTTTTTTTTTTAGAACATTGTGTAATATTTATTCCTTGATTTTTGCTATTAACTCACTTTAGTCCTGCCCACTGAGAACAGAAGGTGACTTTTTTGTCTTGTTCTTATTCCCTTACCATTCCACCCAATTTTCAGCCAATGTATAACATCCCAAGGGTCCTCTGAGTTTATTTACATCCAGTGTGTATGATGATCCTTCACTGTACACATTGTCATATTAATTTCAATGGCTCATATACAAGATAAAGTGGGCACCAAAGTTAATCTGTCTTTTTCAGAACACATAAGTATTCTGTCGATAAAGAGTTAAATGAGGACTAGAGAGGAGATGGTTAACCTTTTCCTGATGAATGGAGGAGCCACATTATGATTGACAGCATCTACAGCAATGTGATTGATAACCATGGTGATAACAGGCTATACAAAGAATTGTTCATTGTATTTATTGTACTCATATAAACTACAGTGCTGTGAAAAAGCATTTGCCTCCATCCATCCATCTTCTTCCGCTTAATCCTTTTCGGGTCGCCGGGGGGCTGGAGCCTATCCCAGCATGTTTGGGCGAGAGGCAGGGTACACCCTGGACAGATCACCAGTCCATCGCAGGGCCAACACAGAGAGACACACAACCATTCACTCTCACAGTCATACCTAAGGACAATTTAGAATCCCCAGTTTGATGCCAATTAATCTAACTTGCATGTTTTTGGCATGTGGGAGGAAACCGGAGAAATCCCTGAGTAAACCCACACAGACACATTTGCCTCCTTCCTGATTTATTATATTTTCAAATATTTGTCACACTTAAATGTTTCAGATAGTTTTTTTTTTTTTTTTAAAGATGAGTTCAATTTAACTCGCCACCCCCAGGGCTGATTACTGCCAGACCTGTTGAATCAAGAAATCACTTAAATAGAACCTGTCTGGCAAAGTGAAGTAGGCTAAAAGATCTCAAAAAGCAACATATCATGCTGTGATCTAAAGAAATTCAAGAACAGAAGAGGAAAAAACCCAGAGCAACATCTAAAGAACTGCAGGCCTCACTTGCCTCAGTTTGGACACTGGTCCATGGTTCAACAATAAGAAAGAGACTGGGAAAAAATGGCATCCATGGGAGGGTTCAAGTTGAAAACCACTGCTGACCAAAAGGAACATAAAGCCTTGTCTCATATTTGCCAAAAAAAACAAAACATCTTGATGATCCCAAAGACTTTTGGGAAAATATTCTGTGCACTGATGAGAAAAAAGTTGAACTTTTTAGAAGGTGTACATCCCGCTACATCTGGAGTAAAAATAACAGCATTTCATAAAAAGAACATCATACCAACAGTCAAACATGGTGGTGGTAGTGTAATGGTCTGGGGCTGCTTTAGAACCTGGATGACTTGCCGTAATTGATTGAATCACGAATCCTACTCTCTACTGGAAAATCCTGAAGGAGAATGTCCGGCCATCAGTTCATGACCTCAAGCCATTCAATATGACTGAGTTAAAACAATTCTGCAAAAAAGAGTGGTCCAAAATTTCTCAGCAGCAATTTAAGACTCATTCCCAGCTATTGCAAACACTTCATTGTAATTGTTGCTGTCAAGGGTGGCACAACCAGCTATTAGGTTTAGGGGGCAATTACTTTTTCCACATTGGGCCAGGTAGGTTTGGATAGCTTTGTCCCCCTTAATGAAATAATCATTTAGAAAAAAAAATGCATTTTGTATTTACTCGGGTTATCTTTTGTCTAATCTGAAAAAATTTGTGACAAATATGCAAAAATACAGGAGATCAGGATGGGGTAAACACTTTTTCACAGCACTGTACACTGGCATCAGTAAATTCCACTATGGTTGCTGTCCACTATAATTGTGCAACTACAATTGAAAGATATTCATCACCATTTTTCATGAACTGCTAACAAATTTAATTTTAAATCTTTGAATATCCCCCACCACATTCTGTATACCAACTACGTAAGTTCATGACATTCAAACCATCATCTGCTGCACTCAGTGTGTAGACTATTTAGGGAATTAGCAAAGCTTACATCTGATAGAAAGCCAGCTATTAGCATGCTGACAGGAGCACAGTTCAAAACTGTAAAGAAAAAATTAAAACCCCTGGCTGAAATAGAAGGTAAAGAAATTAATAGGACATAGGGGATTTGTTGGGAGATTTACATCTTTATTGCACATTTTTGTACTGTACTAAGTATGACAACAACTTTGGCAAACATGACTGGCAATAAAAAAAAGTTGTCATACCAATATGGTTCTCTAAAAAACCCCAAAAAACAACATACTCCCAAGTTAAAACAATACCTCTAAGATGAGACAGTGTTTTTCTCATGCCCAACTAGTCACATTGCCAAAGCTGCAGGAATAGAAAACCCGTTTCCAATACCAGGAGGACCTTTAGTAATCCCTGCCTTAAATAGTTGAGTACAAGGAATTAACTCCTGCAATCTCATTCCAACTTTAAATGGCTGCAGCCTTGAAAAGTCAAGGTGGAGATGGAAGTGAGTCTCACTTGAATAGGAAAGAAAACAGGGACAACCAGCCACGTGTGACCAGTTAAGCTCCTCACTGCTGTGCATTTCAGGTGGGGTTCGGTTTGCACACATAAAAGTACCCAGTTAAGGATGGAGAAAGATCATGGTCATGGTCACATGATTCAGCAAGACTTTCCAAAATGTTGGACAGAGAAAACAACTGTTATACTTTTCAGTGGAAGCCAGCTGCCGTGGACATAACAGAAAAGACACAGCAGATTAAGGGGGAGAGTTTTGTCAACAATTACGATTTCCTACAAACACTGCAAGACACAAAAAGCTGGAATATTCCTCAGTTACTTGTCTTTTATGTAAATATTGGCAAAATTGAAAATCACTGGTGCTGCTGCTGGGTAATGTCTCCTTCAACAGAACAATAAAAATATGGCATCAATACTACACACACCGAGAAAAAAAAGTTGCATCGAACAACAGAACTGCTGTTACAGAAAATAGGTGTAGACAAACAGAGCTGCTTTATCAGTGGAGCATATTTGGCAGGCTTGTAAACTATGATGAAAAAATAACACAAGGTACATCCGCAAACGATACAAAAACAGTAAATTTTTAAAAAAAAATGTAAAAATTTAATTAAAAATAAAAAATAGCTCACTAACAATAAATACTAGCAAATTCAAAACAAAGAGGATTTTCTTGTAAGGACTGTAAGGACTTTAAAGGTGATGTGAACGTTGTAATGTTTCATTTCAATCAAAAATATCAAATAAAACCTCAGTTTGACCACAAATTCACTATTCTTCATGCCTGGATCTTGAACGAGGTTTATTCAAATTAACACAAAACACACACGCATTATCAAAAGAAAAGAAAATGTTCCCCATTAAATCCCTATTATTTACAGTCATTAAAATGATCAGCATAGAGGTTAAACTTGTCTTGCAGTAGCCATTTAGCAGTTTATGGCAAAAAAAAATAAAAGTAATACAAAAAGAAATCCGATACATGATTTTACCAGTGTCTAAAACTGCCTGCCTATGAATTTCATGTTTTTGCTCAGAATGGATGGAGCTAAAGGTACTGTATGTAACTTTTGGAAATTCATGTTTTAGTAAGTTCTTGTGGCTGCTAGGTGAGCTGCAATTGGATTAACTGAGAAGGGCTGCAGGTCGAGAATTCTTATCAAAGCAGCACATGCAGTGAATATGGCTGCAGTTTAACTACAAACCACAAGGTGTCACCTAAAACTAAATCTTCAAATGTTACATATAACACTTTCAAATGTCCTGAACGGATAGCTTGGGTAGGTTCATTTTGTCTTATTTTTACTTATTTACCTTTTGTTCTTATTAAAGACAAAGAAAGATGTTTTTACCTTCTTTTCTTTACATGTTTTGACTGTTCACTGCAGTCTTCATCAGAAGTGTCACTTCTTATTGTCTTCTTCTTGTTGTAACATCTCCTTTCTATCTTTGTCTTTAATAAGAACAAAAGGTAAATAAGTAAAAATAAGACAAAATGAACCTACTTGAGCTACTACGTGGAAGTTATGGACAAAATTGTATCAAAGATTTCTGCCAGCTGGAGAAATTGGAGAAAACACAAGAACGCTACAGAAACCACCTGAGATTTAACCTCCATTGCAAAGATGAAGATGTCACACCAGCAAGCCTCAACATAAAAAATCCAATCCCAACCAGAAACGCTGAGAAAATTATCAATAAAGCACGGAAAGTCCTAATAAAAGAACGGATAAGAATGACAGCGAACAAAGTTGATAGAATCAACAACCAGATAAAGGAGGAAATGGACATTTTCAAGGAACACTACCCGACAGACCAGGAAATGCAGGAGCAGATAAAAGCACAATTAAAACATGCACATGAACAGGAATTCACCATAACGAAAAACCGCCAATTAAAGAAACTAAAAAAACTCGCAGAAAGGAAGAACGAGCGAAGACAAACACACACGGAAATGAACGCTAAGTGGGTCAAAAATTTATCACAATGCACACTCATGGACATGGAGAAAAAAGTGTTGAGCAGAGGACTGAATTTTGCCGTCACGCCAACCAAAATACTCCATGAAGAATACATCCTCGCAACAGAACTCGCATGTGAAAAAATCCAGAAACAAGGGGAAAAAGCAACTCTACGAAACGCAGTCGCAGGGATCCTCAAAATGGCCAAATTACCACAAAGCAGCATCACAAAAGAAGAAGAAAAAGCATTAAACTCACTCAAGAAAGATAAAACAATCACAATCCTCCCATCAGATAAAGGCAGAACCACAGTAGTAATGGACACAGAAACATATGAAAAACAGATGGAGACCATGTTGGCAAACAGCAGCACGTATGAAATCATAAAAACAAACCCCACAGAAGAAAAGAAAAAAAATGCTCAAAGCCCTTCTCAAACTCCTATTAGAAAGCAAAAAAAATCACAAAGGACGCATATGATCACCTGATACCCACAGCCAGCATCACCCCCCAGATCTATGGAACCCCAAAAATACATAAGAAGGATATCCCACTGCGACCAATAATAGAGAGCATTGGATCAGTCACATACAACTTATCAAAAGCCCTGGCTGAAATCATCAAACCCCTCCTTGGACTATCAGAATTCCACTGCAAAAACTCAAGAACTGGCACAAGAACTCAAAAATATGAAAATAGAATCAGATGAGATCCTCATTTCACATGATGTCATTTCATTATTCACAAAGACCCCTGTTGATGTCACACTACACATAGTGCAAGAACGCCTCAGGAATGACAGAACCCTTAAAAGACGCACAAATCTCACAGTTGACGACATATCTGGACTATTACAATTTGTTGCAAAATCCACCTATTTTCAATAGAGAAAAAATCTACAGACAGAAAGAAGGATTTGCAATGGGAGACCCACTATCAGCCATCATGAGCAGTTTTTTCATGGAGGAGCTGGAAAATAAAGCCATCAACACAGCACCCACACAATGTAAACCCACCCTCTGGGAGAGATACGTGGATGACATATTGGAGAAAATAAAGAAAGGACACACACAAGAACTCACTGACCATCTGAACAGGATGGGCAGCACTGGGAACATAAAATTCACACACAAGGAGGAAGAAAATGGCACCATAGCCTTTCTGGACATGAAAATCCACCACAATGATGACGGCAGTATAAAAATCACAGTCTGCAGAAAACCAACCCACACGGATCAATACCTATTATGGACATCAGAACACCCCACAGCACACAAACTATCAGCTGTCAGGACGTTATACGAATGGGCCACCATCATCACAGACCAAGAAGACAGACAGAAGGACGAAAACCATATAAAACATGCACTCACACACTGCCAATATCCAGTATGGGCCATCAACAAAGGGAAACAGCAAGTCAAAAACAAAGAAAACAAACAGGAAACAAGACGGAACAAAAGCCGAAATCAAAAACAAGGACATCATAACCATACCATACATCCGAGGGATAACAGAATCACTTCAAAGGATCATGAAAAAACACAAAATAAAC
The DNA here is from genome assembly GCA_020510985.1 of Pholidichthys leucotaenia. Taxonomy (NCBI): domain Eukaryota; kingdom Metazoa; phylum Chordata; class Actinopteri; order Cichliformes; family Pholidichthyidae; genus Pholidichthys; species Pholidichthys leucotaenia. Next base: position 405,650,666 of record CM035836.1, on the reverse strand, counting down.
ACAGCAGTAAAACCACACAAAAAATTAAGACAGTTATTAGTACACCCCAAGGACAAAATAGAACAAGGCAAAAAATGCAACTTAATGTCATGACGTGTTAAGTTTTTGACAGCTCATGCGCACGATGCCAAACACAGGATGAGCCACACAGAGGGGCACGTTTGACAGTTTTATTAATAGCAAAACACAGTGCTGCACAGCTACAGAAACAGTCACTTGCCAGAGGAATGGACCTGCGGAGAGAAGACGAGAACCGTGAGCCAAGGAATGGAGTAAGGAGAAAATGGGCGAGCCAAATTGCCACCTACTTGGGAAATCCATTGATGACCGGCAGGACCCAGCAGGGAGTAGACGAACCAGTCGGGTAGGGGGGAGTAGTGGAGCTGATGGTGCCTGACTGGGGGAATGAAGTTGCTGATGGGTTGTGAGGTGGAGCAGGAGAGCACACGCAGTCCCGGGGACACACCTACACGGTGGCAGCAACCTGAAAGAGAGGAGAAAATGGAGGTTAACAACGTGTTAACAGTTCCGATCACAATAGCTTCTGACCTAAAGTGCTCTTCTACTGGCTCTCCTCAGGGGTGTGTGTTGTCACCACTACTCTTCATCCTGTACACCAGGAGTGTCAAACTCATTCCATGGAGGGCCAAGACCCTGCATGTTTTACTTCCACCCAGTGTCTTCAGCAGGTGTTTTCACTGATCAGCAATCATTTGGAAGAAATTTAGTGAAATCACCTGTTGAAGACACTGGGTGAAGGTAAAACCTGCAGGGTCTTGGCCCTCCGTGGAATGAGTTTGACACCCCTGCTGTACACAAACATGTGTCGGAGCAGACATGACAACAGACACATTATAAAGTATGCTGATGACTCAGTTATTGTCAGTCTCCTCCAGGATGGTGAGAGTGGCCACGGCCCAGTAGTTGATGATTTTGTTCACTGGTGTGAGGATTCCTACCTGCAGCTGAATACAACGAAAACTAAAGATATGATTGACTTTAGGAGGAAAAATCCCAGGCACAAAGTCACCGTACTAAAAGGCCAGACCACCGAATGTGTACAATCGTACAAATATCTTGGGACGATTATTGATAGTAATTTAAACTTTGAAGTGAACTGTGAAAGGGTGTGCAAAAAGGGTCAGCAACATTTGCATTGCTTGAGAAAACTTGCACGCTTCCAAGTTGACCGAACCATAATGACAATGTTTTATCGGGCTTTTATTGAATCTGTTTTATCCTTTTCTTTAGTGTCATGGTTTGGTCAGATAAAACTGAAACAGAGGAATCCTTGGATCAGGTAGTTAGATGGTCCAGTCGTTTTCTTGGTGAGTCACAGCTGAGCCTGACATCCCTGTACACCAGACAAGTACAGAGGATGGCTACCTCCATTTTAAATGATGACTCCCACCCTTTGCACTGCCACTTTCAGCTTCTCCCCTCAAGACGGAGGTTTGCTGTCCCAAAAAGTAGAACCCAGCGCTACAAAAACAGCTTTGTCCCTGCTGCTGTCAAAGAGTTGAACAAGCTGTAAAAATATATTGTACATAATTTACGTACCTATTTATTAACTTCATTTTATATTTACTTATTTTTGTAGGATGTCACTTGGGTTCTAAATATTTTATTGGGTTTTAGACCTTTGAGTTTTTTAACCTCTTTGACTAGTTTTTAACTTTTAATATGACCCTTCTCTCTTACCTCTGGTTTCTCCCTCATCACTTTGTCTTTTTATACCCTGATTGATGGAGCCTTGAGTATTTTTATCATGTTTATAGTCAGCTTCATGTGTGCCTGTGTTTGTGTCTATGTTGAATGTAATTAGTGGCTTGTAAATATGGATGTCACCAGACTGCAAAACAAATCTACCTATGGGTACAAATAAAGTAACCTGAACCTGAACCTGAACCTGAATAGCTAGTCTGATTGACGGGCAGTATACCCAGACGAGCCAGCGTTGACTGGGCGGAGGCGGCCTCCTTAAGTACGCTGGCTGATGAGCGGGCGCAGGTGTGTCCTCTGCCTCAGGTGCCGTGATGAGCTGGAGGAGATGGGACCAGAGGGGAGGGGCGCGCTCCCGCTGCTCATGACAGGGCCCCCCCTTCTAGGGACACCTCCTGGCGGACCGGAGGGCTTGTCCGGGTGGGCAGGGTGAAAAGCCCGGAGCATCTCTTTGTCCAGTACCCATGCTGAGGGAGTCCAGGATTGCTCCTCCGGCCCGTAACCCTCCCAATCAATGAGATACTGCAGGCCCCGACCTCGATGGCGAACATCCAGGATCCGCCGAACAGTGTGGGCGGGGTGGCCGTCGATGACACGGGGGGAGGGGGGAGGAGGCGGGGGAGGGGGGCAGAGGGGACTGGTCGAGAAGGTTTGATGTTGCTGATGTGGAAAGTGGAGTTCACTCGTAGGGACGGGGGCAGTCTAAGCTGAACTGACGCGTCGTTGACTACGCTGACAATGGGGAACGGCCCAAGGAAGCGGGGAAACAGCTTCTTGGATTTGCCCTTGAGGGGGATCTGGCTAGATGCCAGCCAGACCTGCTGTCCCGCGACGTACCTGGGGGCCGGCACCCGCTTACGATCAGCAGCAGCCCGGGTGCGTTCGATGGTGCGGGTCAGGGCGGCCCGAGTGGATCTCCAGACATGCTGGCAGTGCCGCGCATGCGCCCCTATGGATGGCACCGAAACCTCCCTCTCAACCATAGGGAGAACAGGTGGCGTGTACCCCAACAATGCCTCAAAGGGGGTTAGTCAGGTGGCGGAGGATACCGCAGAGTTCATGGAATATTCAACCCATGTCAGGTGCGTGCTCCAGGACGAGGGGTTATCGGCTGCTACGCACTGCAAGAGAGCCTCCAGGGACTGGTTGGCGCGCTCCCCCTGCCCATTACTTTGAGGATGATTTCCTGATGAGAGGCTCACAGTCATTCCCAGCGTCCTACAAAAGGTCCTCCAAACCTGGGATGTGAATTGGGGGCCCCGGTCTGATACGATGTCAGTAGGAATGCCATGGATCCTGATGATGTGGTCAGTGAGGAGGACCGCTGTCTCCAAGGCCGACGGGAGTTTGGGGAGGGCCACCAGATGGACTGCCTTGGAGAAGCGATCCATGATAGTAAAAATAACCGTTTTGCAGTGGGAGGAGGGCAACCCTGTAACAAAATCCATGGCAATGTGGGACCACGGCCGGCCAGGGATGGGGAGGGGGTGAAGGAGTCCCGATGGGGGGAGAAGTCACTCTTACCCTGGACCCACGTCTGGCAGGCTCTGACGTATTCCTGAATGTCCCGCTGCAGCGTGGGCCACCTGAATGCCCGTTGAAGTCAATGGTCTGGGCGATGCCAGGGTGGCAGGCAAAGCGACTGGTGTGACCCCAGTGGATAACATCGCTGCGGAGGGTGGCCGGGACGTACAGACGGTTCCGGGGGCAACCTACTGGAACAGGATCGTGGGACTGGGCCTGGCGGACCCTCCGCTCAATATCCCAAGTAAGGGCTCCAATGACGCATGCAGGTGGCACGATAGTTTGGGGGGGGGCTGCATCCGGTCTAGTATTCCGAGGGCCAGGCTGGTAAGTGATAGTAAAGTTAAATCACTGAAAAACAGCGACCAGCGAGCTTGCCTGGCATTCAGTCGGCGGGCTGACTGCAAGTACTTGAGGTTCTTGTGGTCGGTCCACACGATGACAGGGTGGACAGCACCCTCTAACCAGTGTCTCCACTTCTCAAGTGCCAACTTAACGGCCAGCAGCTCTCTGTCCCCTATGTCATAGTTCCTCTCGGCCGGCGAGAGCTGCCGAGAGAAATATGCACATGGGCAAAGCTTCTGATCGGGGGGCGTGCGCTGTGACAGCACAGCGCCAACCCCCGAATCAGATGCGTCCACCTCAAAGATGAAAGGAAGCTGCGTGTCGACCTGGGCCAAGATGGGTGGCGCTTTAATTTGTTAAACGCCAGTTCAGCTGCCTCAGTCCACTGAAAGGGAACCTTGACGGAGGTCAGCTGCGTTAAAGGCAGTGCGATTCCACTGTAGTTCCGGATGAACCTGCAATAGAAATTCGCAAACCAGAGGAAGCGTTGAAGCTCCCTGCGGGAGTGGGGTGTTGGCCAAACCAACACTGCCTTTACCTTGGCCGGATCGGCAATCAGCTCCCCCTCAGCCACGATGAAGCCCAAGAAGGTGGTAGATGGTGTAGAGAACTCACACTTCTCAGCCTTCACAAACAGCTGATTCTCCAAGAGCCGTTGTAAAACAGCCCTAACGTGGACCTCGCCTTTACGCAGCGCACGGAGGGAGGAATGAAAACCCACTTGCAGGAGATAATTGTGCACATTTTAATGACAGTAAATAAACAGTCCAGAAAAACAGATGAAAAAACGGGATGAGATTCAATGGTAAAATATGGTAGGAGAAAGGTGCAAGAAACAAAGGGATGTCCTCCAGGACGCTCTACTGAACAGGTGAGATGACTAGGGGAAAATGTTCCATGGCAGACAGAACTGTGGCGGAGGAACGGAAACAGTCAGTACTCACATTGGCAGGGGCAGTCCGAGTAAGTCCCAATAAAAATCCAAGTGCACACAAACAACCAGTTACAAATACACATGCCACCCAGTGCGAAGCGGTACCGAGAAGAGCAGGCAGGGCTTCTAGACATGAGTGGCGGCTATCATACTCTGAGGGGAGCAGCGACAGTGTAGATCCACAATGATCCGGCAATCTTTTTCCATAGAAACAGGGCTTAAAAGGAACTCCGATTATACTGACATGTTAGCTCTATATGCTTTATTTTGATGTTAGTAACATAACTATAATTTTTTTGAAAATAATTCCCAGTTTTATATACTTTTAAAAAACTATTACGATGTAAATTGCCATTTTTGTTTACGTCGCAATGCATTCTGGGTAGTGACGTAGATTGGTTGTAGCAGCAGTGGTCTGTAAACAGCTTTTTCAGTTCGAACCAGTGCGAAGCCAAAGCAATAAAGACAATGATGAAGACACACAAAGTGAAAATGAACTTGAGAATGAAGACAGCAGCCGCGAGGAAGCTAGAGCTGGTCATGTTGGATGGTGTTTTTGTGAGCATCTATTACAACGAGCTCCACTTCATTTCTGCCGCTGTCCATAGTACCTGATGCTATAAATGTATCTTGTTCAGTCACTTGTTAACGTGGTATAACAGGATGCATGCCTGCTTTACAGATCTGTCTTGTATCACAGCACTTCAAAGCTTTGATGCCGTTTGCATTAAGCCGTCATTTGTAGCCAGACACACCTGTGAGCTCTTTCATGAGCTGGGGGCGCCGAAAATCCTCAAAATCCTCAGGGCTAAAGTGATGAGAGCACAGCTGCGGGTCTTTGGGAAGTTGGACTCTTCCAACCGCATCCTCCCACTTTTAATAATAATAATAATAATGCATCAGATTTATATAGCGCTTTATCATAGGCACTCAAAGCGCATGCTCAAGCGTGCGCTTTGAGCAATGTATCACAGACACTCAAAGCGCACGCTCCAGCGATATAGCGCTTTATCATAGACCCTCAAAGACTGATGGAAATGTGGCGGCCAATCCGCGCCAACGGCCTCTCCAGCCACTACCAAACATTTAAACATTTTTACACATTCATACCCAGAGTTATGGGCACTGGAGGCAATGCAGGTGAAGTGTCTTGCCCAAGAACACAACGGCAGGATATCTGGGGAGAGCGGGATTCGAACCGCCAACCATCAGGTTATTAGATGACCTGCTCTACCTCCTGAGCCACTGCTGCCTCACTTTTTCCTCAACTTTCCCTGTTTAGGAAAGCTATGGAGGCTTACCTCGCTCTCTTTATTTCCCTTTGATTGGAAATTACATCCAAAAGCCGCGCAATGTGGCATTTTCACTGACAAATGGCAGTAGCTCGTAGCTTCGCTTCTTGGCTTGTATAAGACAGAAAAAACGGCTGCAACCATTCTACGTCATCGCCCCCAGAATGCATTGCGCACCTGAAAACATGGCGGCCGCCATGTATCGATTTACATTGTAAACAAAAACGATTTTTATAACTACAATAAATGTTTATATAGTTCTAACAATGTATTTTAATAGTGGAGGCCAGTGTTTGTATTTTTTTTTTTTTTTTTTATTTAAGTTTTTGTAAAGGGTATACAGGTCGTTACAGCAATGCAGTGTTTACATTTTCATCACATGTTCCCTTATTTTCTGATATCTGACAACATTGGAAGATTAATTCTTACAACACCCCTTATTTTTTTTTTTTTTTTTAAAGTGAAAGAAAAGGTGAAATTAAAGAGAAAAAAAAAACAAAACAAAAAACAAAAAAAAAACCAAACAAACCAGTAAAAAACAAACAAAAAGAAAAAGTAAGTAAATAAAGATAAAAGAGCATCTGAGTAGCATTGGAACAAAGAGCAGAACCATTATTGAAATGGTATTTGTCAAAGATTAGATCTAATGGAAGACACATATGCGGTCCAGGGTTGCCAAAAGTTCATGAACCCATCCATGTCCTGTCTCAGTGCGAATGTCAACTTTTCCATCGAGTAAATGTCTTGGATCACGTTAGTCCAATCTTCAGGTGTAGGACAGTCCTTCAACATCCATTTTTTAGTTAGAGCTTTTTTGCTTGCCAATATTAAAACATTGAATAAGTATTTTTCTCCTCGTCTTTCCAGTGAGTCCGGTAGTAAACCCAAATACAAAGTTACAAAAGAAAAGGGAACTGTAATTTTGAATATTTTCCCCAATATTGTCTGTACATTGGTCCAATATTGGTGGATAACTGGGCATGACCAAAACACATGAAAATGATTTGCAGTCTTTTCACCACACAAGCGCCAACAGTTCAATCCCTTATGGGTAAATTTGATTTGTGCAGGTGTTCTGAAAAATCTTGCCAAGTTTTTCCATCAAAATTCTCTCCACTGCAGGGATGAGGTACTTTTCCATTGCTGTTTATTTAGCTTTTCCCATATTTCCAGATGTAAAGTGAAATTCCCCTCTTTTTCCCATCTCTCTTTTATATAAGATGTGTTGTCTCCTTTTAAGTCTTGAAGACCTTGGTATATTTTAGAAATGTATCTGATCCCTGGGATCCCTTTATATGCCATTAAGAAGACCTTCAGAACACCTGACTGGGCCCTTTCCAAAACCTCCTTTTTAAGTATATTGTTTATGTGGTGTCTAAGCTGGAAGAACCTGTAAAGGTCTTGATTTATTAGGCCTTGTTTTTTCAAATCTTCAAAACTTCTTAAGATTTGCCCTTTAAAAAAATCGTAATATTTTATCAGCCCCTTCTCCTTCCACTTTTTAAATCTGGTGTCTGTTTTATTAGGAGTAAAGTCCTGATCATAGGCGATCCATTGCAGAAGTCGATAGGGCTCTTTAGTTTGATTCTCTCTGACTATCTTAAACCAAATTTTTAGCGGGGTCTCTATCCACGGGTTAGTGTTATTCAAAAGCTTAGGTAAGACATTGTTCCCTATTATCGCCTGTAGGGGGATGTCACTTGTTATTTGGCATTCGATCTCCTTCCATTGTGCAGAGTAGACTGGGTTACATATCTCTACTAAAGTTTTAATTTGTGCGGCTTTAAAGTAGTCCCTGATATTTGGCAGCGCGAGCCCACCTTTGTCTTTGTTTAGCTGTAGGGTTCTATATCTGATTCTAGGTCTCTTGCCCTGCCATATGAATCTTGAGATCCTTCTGTCCAGCTCCTGCCATGTTTTTTTGGGAGGTTCTACCGGTATTGTTTGGAAAAGGTATAGAAGACGTGGAAGTATATTCATTTTGACTGCTTCAATTCTTTGTGCAATACCCAAGAATGGTATCATATTCCATCTTGCTAGGTCAGATTTTATTTTTGTCACCAGTGGATCATAGTTTAGTGATATAATTTTGTTGAGTTGTTTCGGGATATTGACCCCCAGATATTTCATAGATTCCGACTCCCAGTTAGTTTTGAGTTTGCTTAGTGAATAATGATTTGGGTCATAGTTGAATGTTAAAACTTGGGTTTTATGCATATTTAATTTGTACCCCGATAAATCTCCATACTCTGAAAAAACTGAGGTTAGTTCTGGTAAAGAAGTGTCCGGCTGCCCTAGGTATATTAAAATGTCATCAGCAAAGAGTGCTATTTTATGTTCCTTCTGACCAAGTGTAATACCTTGAATTTTTTGGTTTTGTCTTATCCATTGGCTCAGAGGTTCTATGAAGATTGCAAAGAGCAGTGGAGACAGGGGGCAGCCCTGACGACATCCTCTTTCCAGTTCAAAAGATGATGATAAATTACCGTTAATCCTTATTTTAGCTGTTGGTTTTTTATATAATGCCTGTATAGTTCTAATGAAGTTGTTATGAAAATTGAAACTGGATAAGATTCTGTATAGAAAAGACCAGTCAACCGAATCGAATGCTTTTTCAGCATCTAATCCTAATATGACTGCATTTAAGTTATATTTTTTTATATGATGAATTATGTGTAAAGTGCGTCGAATGTTGTCTTGTGTCTGTCTTTGTCTTATAAAACCTGTTTGGTCTAAATGAATTAGGTCTGTCAGTATATTCTCTAACCTTTTGGCAAGGATAATGGTAAAAAGCTTATAGTCCTGATTTAGTACACTGATTGGTCTGTAGTTGGAGCACTCTAGTTTATCCTTTTCAGGTTTAGGTATAACTGCAATGACCCCTTCTCTCCAGGAGGGGGGGATTTCCCCTGTGTGGAGGACATAATTAAATGTTTTCAGGAGGAGAGGAGATAGTTGCTGTTTAAAGGTTTTGTACCACTCTGCTGTATAGCCATCAGCTCCTGGGGATTTGTTAGCTTTAAGTTTCATAATTGCTTTTTCCAATTCTTTAGGATGTATTTCTGACAGTAGTGTTTTATTTTGTGACTCCGTAAGTTGGGGAAGGTTTAATGTGTTTAGGAATGCCTCGGATGCGTTTTTATGTTTTTTGTGGGAGTATAAGTTCTTATAGTAATTCTCGAAGTTTTTAAGAATATCCTGAATTCTGAATTTTATTTCCTTTGATACTGGGTCTCTGATTTTGTAGATTGCTCTTTCTGTTTGATGTTTCCTCAATTTATAGGCTAGCAATTTTGCCGATTTACTGCCTGCTTCATAGTATTTTTGTTTCAGAAATGTAAGTTTCTTCTGGATTTCTATTGTGTAGATCTCATTTATTTGGTTTTTAATTTCCTTAATCTTGAGCGAGTCAGTAGAATGAGTGTTGCCTTTGTGTTCTTTTTCTAGGTTCCTAAGTTCTGACTCTAATGTGGATAGTTTTTCTTGTCTTAGTTTCTTTTGGGTTGCCAGTTTTGCAATAATCTTTCCTCTTATTACAGCTTTACATGCATCCCACAGTATTAAAGGGGATACTTCTCCATTATCGTTATCTTCCAAATATCTGAGAATATCTGACTCCAATTCATCTTTCAATGGTCCTTTCAGGACATTTGAATTTAACCTCCAAGAAAATGTATTATTTGTGTATTTTTGGATATTTAAGTCCATGTAGATCGGACTGTGGTCGGAGAGATCCATCAGTCCTATTTTACATGTTTTTACTCTACCAATGTCTCTATTAAACATAAAAAAATAGTCAATCCTTGAGTAAGATGAATGTGGAGTTGAGTAAAATGTATAGTCTTTTACACTGGGGTTGAGTTCCCTCCACACATCACAGATTCCCATTTCTTTTAGTAGCATCCGAGTCTTCCTGTTTTGGGTGTTATTTTGATGTGGGGAATTACCAGAAGCATCCCAGTATGGATTCAGTCTAAGATTGAAGTCCCCACCACATATCACTAAACCTTGAGCTTTAGTTATCATTAGGTCGAATACATTTTTATAAAATTTCCAGTTAGCCCCTGGGGGAGCATACACATTCAGCAGGGTGATATCTTCTCCCTCTAGCCGCCCAGTTACCAAACTGTATCTCCCTTCTTTATCTTTGTGTTCTGATTTTTTTTCAAATGTAATTTTGGTTGATATCAATGTCGCTACTCCCCTCCTCCTCCCTGATTTATATGAAGATGAAGAGATCATTTTAAACCCTTGTCTACTGAGTTTATTGTGTTCCACGTCTGTTAGGTGGGTTTCTTGTAAAAGTATTATTCCTGCTTTGTCTTTTTTCATTTTGCCTAGAATCTTGGATCTTTTAACTGGATTCAGGATCCCTTTTACATTATATGAAATTATTTTGGTTACACCCTGTTTCTCCATTGTGTTGTTTTGTTTAGTATAACTGTGTGGTGGCCCTCTTTTGTGCTACTCAGAAACTGAAAGAACATTAAAAACAAGAAAAACATTAAGAACATAGTGTAAAAAACTTTAAAACAAAAAACTGTCAAAAGAACTTCCTGAGCTGAGGTCTTTTTAAAGACCCTGTAAGAGCCTTGATGGAGTGAAGGCTCTGAGGGAAATTCCTCAAACTCTGTTACGTGTTGAGGGCCCTCTCGTACCACTGAAAGTAGTCCCATGCTTTTAACGTGAGTTTCAGAACCCAATCCAAACTTGTAATGATTTTTTTTTTTTTTTTTTCCTTTTATGCCTAAACCCTGTGAAATTGTGTGCACCCTCCCACCCCCATCACATCAAACATTCACGCAAAAACAGTATTTGTTAGTATGAGCAGAACATGTGGATTATTGTCACATTTCTATTTTAACAAGTTTTTTTTTTTTTTTTATTACAAAGACTTATTTGTTTCAAATAATATGATTGTTCCATGAAATGTTTTACCACATGCTGAATATGCATCTCCTTTAATGTTTGTTACCTTGTATGAGGGGGGTTGGATGTGCGGATTGATTCAAGAGAAAGGAAAAAAAAAAAAAAAAAAAAAGGTCGCTATTCCAACCTGAAAACGGATAGTTTATCCGCGACGCTCTGGTGCTGGGTTTCCCGCTGCTGGTCCGTGGATTTTGAGGGTCTTTGTGTTGTCCATGTTTGCGCTTTGATCTTCTCACTCGGGTCTGCTGCGGGTTTAAACACCGTTACCGGGAGCCCTCTTCTCGCCATGTCAGCTGTTGCTTCTTCCGCCGAATTATAGAGACACGTTTCATCGCCGTAGAAGACCCTTAACTTCGCAGGAAATGGTGTCTGAAAGCGCAATTTCTTCTCTCTTAACACCTTTTTCGCGTCATTGTATTCCCTGCGCTTTTTAAGGACCTCCGGGGCGTAATCGTGTTCCACGTAGACTTTTCTCTCCTGGTGCATAAATCCTTTTTTCTGCCAGGCCAGTCTTACAACCTCTTGTTTTATTTTGAAATTGGAAAATCTTACCAACACCGAACGTGGGGGCGCTTCCGCCGCCGGCCTAGCGGCTAATGAACGATGTGCCTTTTCTATCTTCAAGTCGGTGGTTTGTGGAATATCCAATTTCTCTCTTAGTAAGGATTCCACGCATTCTGCCATTGAGTTAAAACCATTTTCGGTTCCTTCTATCAGACCATGAATTCTTATGTTGTCTCTTCTTTGTTTTCCTTCTTGGTCGGTTAGCTTAGCCTCTATAGCTGCTTGTCTTTTGCGTAGGTCCAGCACAGAATCTTCGAGCACTTTTATTCGATCCTCTGTTTCCAAGATTCGGTTCTCGGCCTGGTCCACTCTGCTGTTTGTCCTTTTCAATTCTTCTCTGAATTCCCGAAATTCGGCCGTAACATCTCGGCGAAATCGTCGTAGTTCCTCAAATAGTGATTTCAGGCTAACCCTTTTGTTAGCTATCACCAGCTCCTCGTCTTCTGAACGGGGATCTTCCAGTTCAGATTCTCCGGCCGATACGTGTCCTAGCCTGGAGAATTTCAGTTTCTTCTGTTTTCCTTTAGACATGATGATTTTGTCTTTTGATTTTCACTCCTCCAAAAATCCGTTAAGTTTGATTTTCAAGGTGTTATCCTGGATTGAGTCTGAGAGCTTCAGTGTTAAGCTGCAGTCGCCATGGCGTCCAGACCGGAAGTCAGTGTTTGTATTTTTAAATCTATAAGTCGTTATAATCAGAGTTCCTTTTAAGTAATGCCAATACTAATGAGGAAAGAGACTGCCGGTGTGAGTAATGAGAGGGAGAGTACAAGTGCGCGCGAGCAAGGGAAAACCAATAATGAGACACAGCTGATAGCACTGACAGGAGGAGGAGGCGTGGCTGAGCCGTCAGGGAGCCAAGCGGACCCAAGAGGCTCCCTGAGAGCACCTGATGGAAAATAGGCCATACCAATACACAAAGAGTGAAAATAGCCACGGTGTCATAGAACTGGTCTTGCAACTGAGTGTTGCAAGACCACTGAGTTGCTCTGAGTGTTGCTATCCCTGTGCTGTTGCAATACTGGAATTTCCCCGTTGTGGGACTAATAAAGGCTTATCTTATCTTATCTTAACCATCAAACCCAGGTTCATGCCACAAACGATAGTGGGCCTGTAAATTTTTTTTTGATTTTGTATACTTTAATGATCCCCAGAGGGGAAATTGAGGGCATCCACCTGGATGGATGAAGCAGCCACGGTACGGCGCTATCCCTTAACCATTCACACACACATTCACACCTAGGGCCACTTTAGAGTTTCCAATTAACCTAACCTGCATGTTTTTGGCCTGTGGGAGGAAACCGGAGAAATCCTGGAGTAAACCCATGCAGATACGGGGAGAACATGCAAACTCCACACAGATCACTGTTGGTCAGGGGCTGGGATCAAACCAGGGATCCCATGGCCAAGGGTGAATTGCTGTGCTGCCGCAGTGCTAACCACTGCGCCACCGCACCGCCAATGAAATAGAAGATAGAAATCCAAACACAATCTTTTTGGGTGCAGTAACTGAAAAGGAAATTATCAAGACTAAGTAAATTTAAGACAAAAAAATCAACTGACTGGAATGAAATTGACATGACAATAGTGAAAAAAGTAATTGAAGGAATTATTAAACCACTCACCCATATCTGTAACCTGTCATTTCAAACTGGAAAATTTTCATTCAAAATGAAAATAGCAAAAGTAATACAATTATACAAAACAGGAGACAGTCATCATTTCACAAATTACAGGCCGGTGACTTGAAAAAATTTTCACTAAAAGACTGGACAATTTAATTGAAAAACACAACCACCTTACAGTCAGTACCGGTATGGTTTTACAGCTGTGTTCCTTTATAGCATTTATAGATTTAAAGAAAGCTTCTGACACCATTGATCATAGAATTTTACTGAGGAAATTGGAAAGGTATGGGATAAGAGGGGTCGGACTGAGTTGGGTGGAAAGTTATTTAAGTAACAGACAACAATTTGTACAAATAGGTGAGCACAAATCATCATTCATGGACATCACTTGTGGTGTGCCCCAGGGGTCAGTTTTGGGACCCAAACTCTTCATCTTATATATAAATGATGTACGTCAAGTATCAAAAATTCTGAAATTTACTTTGTTTGCGGATGACACAAATATTGTTTGCACCGGTGAGAATTTGCATCAGGTTTTAGAGGTGGTCACAACAGAAATGAAAAGGTTAATGCAGTGGTTCAACAAAAATAAATTATCTCCAAATCTGAAAACAAAACAAAACAAAACAAAACAATATTGTGTTGTTTGGAAATTACAAAATAAATCCTGTAATAATGGTAATGATAGATGATGCCAGAATTGAAATAATAAAGGAAAATAAGTTTCTGGGGTGATGCTAGACAATAAAATCTGCTGGAAACCCCAGTCCCATCCGGGCCAAGTTGGCAAATTGTATAGGGATACTGGGGAAGACAAGACACATCTTGGACTATAAATCATTATTCTTACTGTACAATTCACTGTTTTTACCATATCTTAAAGGGTACCTGTGGTGGTCGTCTAAACGCATTCAACTTGAAAACATTAGGCAAATTATTCGTTATTTGGTTAAATAATTATTGCCAGACAAATACCACCAGAGAAATATGGAAATACGACCACAGGCATGGCCAGCCTATGAAAACTCTGAGCGCAGCCATGACACATGCGGATGTGACGTCACTTCGTTGATACTCAACTCAACAGTCAATGCTCCGCCTGTATGAGAGAATAGGGTGCTTTTGTGAGTGTTTTTATTCTATTATGGCTGAATTGTCGGACTCTGGGGAAGAATTCGTCCAACATGGCTACAGGTTTGAGCCAGAAATGTCTTCTGAGGGTTAAAGTGACGAAGAGGTCCTCACACACAACGCAATTTCGTCTGAAAGGATTCGTCTGTGCCCTGTTCCGAGATCACTTTTCCGCTCCGATCTTCTGACAAGGTGAGCTGGGTTTGGCTACACAAAAGAAGTGTTTATCTTTGTTTTTCGCTTATTATTGAGACATCCAAAGGCTTTACATTCCGCCATGTTGCGATATCCATATCGCATTGTATGTTTTTGTTGTTACAAGAGCGCCGAGTGTCTGCTGCTCTGCTCTGCTGCTCTCTCTCTCTGCTGCTCCCGCGGCGAGGGAGGAGCCCAGCCCGTCTCGCAGCTGTTACAAGCTCAGATCAGACGAGACGGCCCGCTGAATTTAAGCATTTATTTATTTATTTTCTAATCGTTTTAGTTCTGCATTTAATATGAACCCTGAGTTTGAAATAAATGTTTGAATTTGAATTTGAATATCCCGTAAGCCGCTGCACATCCGGGTACTCTAGGCTCAGCCAATTTTGATCCAGATCGCATAGTTTTAGAATCATCGGCCTTTACGAGCTCAGATCAGATGAGACGGCCCGCTGAATTTAAGCATTTATTTATTTATTTTCTAATCGTTTTAGTTCTGCATTTAATATGAACCCTGAGTTTGAAATAAACGTTTGAATTTGAATTAGAATATCCCGTAAGCCGCTGCACATCCGGGCACTGCAGGCTCAGCCAATACTGATCCAGATCGCGGTGTCAACGAAATTACGTCACAGGAAGCGTCCTGGAAGGCCATGTAGCCGCTAGTATGGCTGCACTCATGTTTTGCTGACATAGCTGAACCAGTACATCAGCAATGGATTTATATCAAATTGCTTTGAACATGAATTTCAACTTAAACTTGAACTAGAACGTGAGACAGGGGCTCAATATAATATCTTTTTTTTCACGACCACCACAGATACGCTTTAACTACTGTGTAGAGGCCTGGGGAAACACCTACAAGACCAACCTACAGCCAATGTGCACATTACAAAAAAAGCTATAAGGATAATAAATAATGTAGGATATAGAGACCATACCAACTTGTTAAAGTTCATGGATTTAGTTACATATAAAACAGCACAAGTAATGTACAGAGCAATTAATAATCAACTCCCAACTAATATACAAAAATATTCAAAAAAAGAGAATGATTATAATTTGAGAGGAGACAAACTTTACAAAACCTAAGGTACGAACAACAAAGAAAAGTATGTGCATATCTGTCTGTGGGGTGGATTTGTGGAACAGTATGGAGCTGGAACTGAAACTATGTACAAACAGAAATCAATTCAAAAATAGGTATAAGCATTATTTGCTAAAAAGATATATGTTAGAGGTGTAGTATTAATATGTAAAATGCACTAAGCTCACTCTGGGACACTATGGTATGGTAGGTGGGATGGTACTGTGTATATCTGTGTTTGGGGCTGGGTATACAGTAGATGAATGGACTGTATATATGTAGGGATGGATGGGTGTCAATGTTGATATGTATAAAATATAGTTAATTGTCTACTTGGGGTTCTTAATTGCGGTAATATGTATATATTTCACATGGGCTGTATTTAGGGAAAAGAGGAGTTGGAGTAAATAAGTGTTAACTTCTCCCTTCTCCCTTTCGAGCACTGTACATGGTCACTTTTATTGCACTTGTCATTTGTTTTGTTTTTTGCTTTTGTGTTCGAAATAAAGCATCCATCCATCCATCCATCCATCCGAAAAGGCAGAACAAGCAACATTAAAATCAGCCATAATCACATCATGGACTGGGACAATGCAAAAATCATTGGATCGGAGCATAACAGACAAACGTTGGATCAAGGAGGCCATAGAAATCAGGAAGTGGGGAAAAGACAGCATGAATCGGGATGACGGGGCATTTATGCTTTCCCACACCTGGGACTACATTCTCCACAGACCACTGGACGGCGGAAAGTGGGGCTGGCTTGGTGGATCTGACAGTTCTGCTGGGCTGGCCCCGCCTATGAAAGTCAGCTGTAAAATGACACCTTGCAGCAATCAGCTGACACTTCTGATGAAGACTGCAGTGAACAGTCGAAACATGCAAAGAAAAGAAGGTAAAAATATCTCCTTTCTATTTTTGTCTTTAATAAGAACAAAATGTACTTTATGTAATGTACTTTATTTATATAGCCCTTTAAAACAACCCATAGGTGACCAAAGTGCTTTACAGAAAATCAAACAGCATTAAAAACACACACAGCATTAAAAACAAATAATAAAGAAGTAAGAATAAATACCTGAAAATAAAAATAAGAATAAAATAAAAACAAATGCCAAGAAGAATATCACCACTACTGGGTATCAAAAGCCATCCTAAACAAATATGTTTTAAGTTCTGATTTAAAAATGTATCAATAAAGTACATAAAAGTACATCTATCTAAAAAGGACCAGGTCAGAGATAGCACGTAGGTCAGGGGGGAGATTATTCCAGAGCCTGGGGGTGACAACAGAAAAGGCTCGGTCACCCCAATGTTTATACCTTGACCTGGGCGCATCCAGCAAAAGCTGATTGGATGACCTCAAAGCCCTGCCTTGGTCACGGACAGATAATCTCAGACAGATAAACCGGAGCAAGGCCATTAAGAGCTTTAAAAACAAAAAGTAAAAGTTTAAAATCAATTCTACAATGGACTGGAAGCCAATGAAGTGAAAAAAGGATCAGAGTAATGTGCTCTCACCTAGTCGTGTTGGTCAAAAGACGGGCCGCTGCATTTTGCACAAGTTGAAGGCAGCCAAGAGAAAACTGAGAGATGCCAACATAAAGTACATTGCAGTAATCAAGTCGAGAAGTGATTAAAGCATGGATGACTATCTCAAGATCATGACGGCTCAGGAAAGGTTTGGCTTTGGATAACAGATGTAACTGATAAAAGCTCATCTTGACTACATTGTCAATCTGTTTATCAAATTTTAAATGGCTGTCAAAAATCACCCCCAAATTTCTGACAGCTGAACTGAGCCTTAAAGAGAGGGTACTAAAGCCAGCCGTTACAGTATCCCCAAACATAATACATTCTGTTTTTTCTTCATTTGAGTGGAGAAAATTTTGGCTTAACCACAACTTAATGTCAGTGATGCAGTCCAATAGAACACTGAGTTTGTTTGTTCTGGGTTCAAAGGTAAATAATATAACAGTGGAAAGACATGTTGCCATTACTTGCCTTACAAAAGGTGAGTAATTTCTGAATGGCTAACATATGAAAAGTAAATTATAGCGTTTTGCAGCCCACCCAGCTGAGGGTTGGAAGTACCCATCCAATCTGCTTTCCTAACTTAAGTGAAGGAATACGCAATGTGAGTCAGGAGCTCCCAGTGACGACTGACGGGATAGGGCGCTCGACACTTTGGACACTCCAGAAAACGCTCATCCAAGAGGCTGGTCACTTTAGATGGGGAAGTGGAGCCAGCTGAGTCATCAATAGTGAGATGGTCAAACTCAAGCCTGTTGTACAAACTGAGCTTTGAAAATCGGGCATTTGGCTACTTCTGAAATACAAGATAACAAAGAATTAATTTAGATAAAGCTTTAGTGGACAGAGCTGATTAATAGTCCCATTGTGGCGGCATTGCAACTGGACAGCACTTGACCACATACAGTTACACCTGGCTGTAATATGCATCTGTGTCCACGTCAAGATCTGACTGCTATTCAGTCACAGCATGTTACTCTGTCACATCCTCTTGTTTACACAGTACTTAGACCACATTCCAAATTATTATGCAAATAGGATTTCAGTGTCAAACATTCAATTTTTTTGTTTTTCAATTAAACTCATGGATGGTATTGTGTCTCAGGGCTCTTTGGATCACTATCAATCTCAGACACCTGTCATAATTAGTTTGCCAGGTGAGTCCAATTAAAGGAAAACTACTTAAGAAGGATGTTCTACATTATTAAGCATGCCACAGGTTTCAAGTAATATGGGAAAGAAAAGGGATCTCTGCTGCAGAAAAGCATCAAATAGTGCAATGCCTTAGACAAGGTATGAAAACATTAGATATTTCATGAAAACTTAAGCGTGATCATCGTACTGTGAAGAAATTTGTGGCTGATTCAGACCACAGACGGGTTTGTACAGATAAAGGCATAATGAGGAAGGTTTCTGCCAGACAAATTCATCGGATTAAGAGAGCAGCTGCTAAAATGCCATTAGAAAGCAGCAAACAGGTATTTGAAGCTGCTGGTGCCTCTGGAGTCCCACGAACCTCAAGGTGTAGGATCTCCCAGAGGCTTGTAGTTGTGCATAAACCTACTATTCGACCACCCCTAACCAATGCTCACAAGCAGAAACGGTTGCGGTGGGCCCAGAAATACATTAAGACTAATTTTCAAACAGTCTTGTTTACTGATGATCCGTGCAACCCTGGATGGTCTAGATGGATGGAGTAGTGGATGGTTGGTGGATGGCCACCATGTCCCAACAAGGCTGCGATGTCAACAAAGAGGTGGCGGAGTCACGTTTTGGGCCGGAATCATGGGGTGAGAGCTGGTAGGCCCCTTTTGGGTCCATGAAGGTGTGAAAATGACCTCAGCAAAGTATATATAGTTTCTGACTGACCACTTTCTTCCATGGTACTAAAAGAAGAACTGTGCCTTCCGTAGCAAAATTATCTTCATGCATGACGATGCACCATCTCATGCTGCAAAGAATACCTCTGTGTCGCTAGCTGCTATGGACATAAAAGGAGAGAAACTCATGGTGTGGCCCCCATCCTCCCCTGACCTCAACCCTATTGAGAACCTTTGGAGCATCCTCAAGAAAAAGATCTACAAGGGTAGAAGGCAGTTCACATCAAAACAGCAGCTGTGGGAGAATATTCTGACATCTTGCAAAGAAATTCAAGCAGAAACTCTCCAAAAACTCACAAGTTCAATGGATGCAAGAATTATGAAGGTTATATCAAAGAAGGGGTCCTATGTTTACATGTAACTTGGCCTGTTAAAATGTTTTTGATTGAAATAGCTTTTGATTTCAGTAAATATGGCCTCCTAATGCTGCAAATTCAATAAGTGACCATTTCCAGTTCATTACAACCAATAAAATGTTTTGAAACTGTGTTGTGCATAATAATTTGGAACAGTGCATTTTGAGTTTTTTTTTTATTTTTGCAAAAAAATGGTTATCATTGGGAGGTTTGTTCAATAAAATTTGAATTATGATCTAACGGTGGATCCTGTCATGGCTGGTGAGCGCGCACCCCCTTCTTCCTGTTTGTTTCTCCTCAGGTAACCAACGCACCTGGGTTAGGAGACACACCTGCTGCCTCTCATCTGCCAGTGTTTAAAAGGATCAGCTCTTCACTGCTTTGACGCTGGATCGTCTGGGTATACTGCCTAGCAGAATCCTAAGAAGCAAGTATCGTTTATGCCTTTAGGTGAAGTTTCCGTACTCATCTGTCTCTTTCTCCCTTCTCCAGGTTGCTGCCACCGTGTGGGTGCATCTTCGGGGACTGCGTGCGCTCACCTGCCCCATCATCCTCGCTCAACTGCAACCATACTCCACCCGGTCAGGCACCACCAGCTCCACCAGCCTCACCCTGCTGGTTCGTCTCTTCCCTGCTGGGGTCCCTGCCGGTTCTCCCTATTATCTCACCTAAATGGCAATTTGGCTCGCCCATTTTCCCGATCTCCATTCCTCCTCTCACAGCTCTCGTTCTCTCTCCACAGGCTATTTCCTCTGGCGAGTGACGTTTTCCATAGCTGTGCTTCAGACCTTTTGAAATTCAATAAATCCTCAAACGTGTTTTGTGGTTTTGATTGTTCCTTTGTTGCTGCATTGTGCACGTGGGCTGACTTTATTAATAATCATGACAGATGACTTGAAAATTATGCTGTCATTTGCACTGACTATTTAGGAAGATCAGAGACAAATATCATTTGCATAATAATTTGGAACACAGTGTAAACAGTAGCAAGGGAATACGGCTGCAGCTATCGATAAACCGATTAATCTGATAAGCTTTGTGTGTCTTTTTTTTCTTTGATTGAAGACCTTTTAACTAAAATCTTGCTGTTTATGTATTAAGCAAACTTGCACTGTCCAATCTCTGGTGAACCTTCTTCCCTAAAGAGTGGTATCAGGCCCTTCCCTTAGGGAAGAAGGTTCAGCACAGATTGATCAGTGCAAGTTTGCTCAATACATAAGCAGCAAGATTTTGGTCAAAAGGTCTTCAATAAAAGAAAAAGACACAAAAAGCTTATCTGATTAATCAATAACTGCAGCCCTACAAGGGATAACAAAAAACATGCTAACCGCCATTGAAATTGTGTCATTTGTACAGAGACTAGGTGAAGATGATGTCTTTGATCAGTGGAATATTTTATTTTACAGTGTTGCCAGTTTTTGCATAACGAACAAATAAATATCTGTGAAAATAAGTGAGAAATAAGCAGAACTGGCAATGATTATTGACAAAGGCAGAGGAGAGAGCACCACTATGCTGCTGCTTTTACACTTTTTAATTCTCCAGCTTTTACCACCACCTTAAATACCTCTGCCAAGGAGGTTATGTTTTCATCCGTGTTTGTCTATCAGCAGGATTATGCAAAAACTACTGGACGGATTTGGATTAAATTTTCACCAAAGGTGGCCCTTGGCCTAAGGATGAACCCATTAAGGTGTGTTCACACCAAACGCGAACGGGTGGCATGAAGACGTGAGTACATGCGAATTTACGTCGTTGCGCGTTCGCATCCACTAGCTATCACTATTGCAGAGTAAACTAGTTAGAAAATGAAACTCACTCACTGGGAGACAGGAGGACCGGGAACTCTTCAGCTGAATCAGGATTTTGGAGTTATTTACCCACGGTTTCTAGCCACGGACGTCCTAGCAAGCTAGCAATGTAAATACCCATCATCTGTGAAGTTTTGGAGGTTTGAGACGACATTTTCAGGTGAGCTCCCGGTTGGATAATGTAAACCGAAGCATGATGTTATTTTGGGAATTTCCACCACAGGTTGAACACAGCTGCAGAAGTTTTAAAGACAACTTTGCCTGTCTGTATCTCACTATTCATGTCTATTGGTGTGTTTACATTGATTTACAGTATAATGTAATCGTGCTGCGCAAAAAATTTGCCTGTTCGCATTTGGTGTGAACGCACCTTTATATTCTTATAGTGTGTTAGCAAGAATACTCCAAAACTATTGGATAGACTTTGATGCAATTTTAACCAGAGGTGGCTCTTGGGCTACATATAAACCCATTACATTTTGGAGGTGTTCCATGAGGCACGGAAGGACCCTTGGCAGAGGTATGTGCTCTCTGAGTGCTTTTCTAGTTACGCATTTCCACCCACAGTTGTTACATGTGAACTGGCACTACATCTGCATTTAAACTTGTGTTCAGTGTGATCTGATCAGTACGTCCTTAAGCCTCTTTGGTTGTGGTTTGGCAGATCATATCACAATCCATCTCTGCTGCTTTTTGAGTGTATTTACCTCATTTCTGTACCATTGTGTGGTCAAGTACTATCTAACTGTAACCTGATTACAAAAAAAAAATGCATTTTAATACCAGGTGTATATGGATCCAGTAACACCACTGGACATTTAATTGTCTAAGATTTGTGTGTTTAAATTCAAATAAAATAATACTGTAATTCAAGCAGCAATCTTTCTATAATGACAGCAAGAAGTTATCATTTGTGACTGAACTAAGAGATTGAGGTTAGACTTACAGCAGACTCCAGTCTAACATGTCTAACACTTACAGCAGACTCCAGTTTAGCAATCTGATCACGGGCCTTGCGAAGCTCCTTCAGAACCTTATGTAACTGGTGCTGCATGCTCTGACGATCGATTTTTTCATTCTCCAAGTCCTTGGCAGAGAGTTGCATCTTAGGAGGGGCAGAAATAAATGAGAGCTAGTGAGCACATGTGGGAACGGTTTGGACTGCACTACTTTAAGCCATTTTTTAAAAAAGAACAATACTCAGTCAGAAATGAATATGCTACCCAGTAGAGCTGTGCTGACAGGTTTTCAGGGTGGTGAACATTAGAGCTGCATAATCAGATGTAGCTGATCTCTTTGCTCATTTTGAATTACACACACGCACAATTCTCTCATGAGGTAGATTTCCCACCATTTTTCTGTGTATACCAGTACTTTTTCCTGGGAAATTTATACATTGTGTTACCTGTTGCTCAAGTGCTGCAATTCTTCTGTGCTCTTCTTTTTGGCTCAGCAGTGACTTCTGCAGCATATTTACCTGTGGGCAAAAACACCAGCAGCTAGCTTAAATCAGGCAGATTTACATTTGAATAATATTTCTGTCATTTTTGATTAAAACAGCCTTGAAATAAAATACTGTTTTTGACTTTATAGACTAACGTTTATCAGTATATTGGTCTTTATTTGTTACAAAATAAAGTTCAGACATGAACCATTATTGCTGATTAGCAGATATTAAGCAATAAGCTTCAACCTGCAGTAGAAGTTGAACAGATCTTTTCCTCTCCTCCTCCAGTCTGATCTCCATATTCTCCAGTTCTGCTCTCATTCTGTCAGCCCGCTCAGATGTCATCTTTCTCTCCTCACACACTGCATGTCTGGATTTTTATTATTTTGCATAAAAAATACAATTTTTAATTATTTTATTAACCTTTATTTATACAGGTAGTCTCACTGAGAAACAAGGTCTCATTTTCAAGAGAGACCTGTCAAACCAACACACAGTACAACACACAGTTACAGACAATTCAATTCAATTCAATTCAATTCAATTCAACTTTATTTATATAGCGCCATTTCACAACAACAGTCATCTCATAGCACTATCAACTGTAGGGGGGACCCCCACAGTTGCAGAAAGACCCCAGCAATCAGGCGATCCCCTGTGAGCAAGCACTTGGCGACGGTGGAGAGGAAAAACTCCCTTTTAACAGGAAGAAACCTCCAGCAGAACCAGGCTCAGGGAGGGGCAGTCATCTGCTGCGACTGGCTGGGGGGTGAGGGGATAGAGAAGAAGAAAAGAACAGACATGTAGAGAGCAAACAGCACGATGGGGACTCAATCTATGGGAGAGAACAAACAAATGTTAATGACCAGCAAAAAAAAAAAATATTTCATAGAGAGTGAGGAAAGGAGTGAGGCCCAGTGCATTACTGGAGGTCCCCCGGCTGACTAAACCTATTAGCAGCATAACTAAGGGAGAGTTCAGAAACACATGATCCCTCCCTAATTGTAGGCTATATCAAAAAGGTAGGTTTTAGCCCTATTCTTAAAAACAGAGATCGAGTCTGACTCCCGAATCCAGATTGGCAGCTGATTCCACAGGAGAGGAGCTTGATAACTGAAGGCTCTGCCTCCCATTGTACTTTTGGAGATTCTAGGTATTACAAGTAATCCTGCATTTTGGGAGCGTAGTGCTCTGTTAGGATAATACGGTAGTATCAGATCTTTTAAATAAAAAGGAGCCTGACACTTCCGGTTATGGCTGCCACGTAGGACGGACGTGTCTCGCTCTGCTCTGCTCCTGGAGAAAAAAAATCGGCAAATAACTCTCTCATTTGGGACAGAACGTATCTCAGCATTTGGGCGAGGATATGTCGGCGAAGCCTAAGGCTGGAAAACCAGGAAAAGGAAAAAGCGAGCCGCCGAAACAGTCCAAATTAACGGACTTTCAAGTCTGTGACGCAGCAAACAAAACTCCATATATGGCGGAGGAGGCTGGTAACGGTGCGATGTCTGCGCGGGGAGGCGCAGATGCGCTGATGGCTGCCATGAGTTCAATGAGAGCGGACTTTTCCTCTAGATTTGATGGGATTATGACAGCGTTGGAAGGAATAAGAAAGGAATTGGGTGACTGTGTAGAACGAACGGCGCAGATGGAGCTCCGTCTCGCTAGTGCTGAAGATGACGTCACCCGTCTTCAATTAAAGGTGCGCACTTTGGAAAAAAAAAAAAAATCTCTGGAAGATAATATTTTAGATTTGGAATCTCGGTCGAGACAGAATAATTTGAGGCTGGTGGGTCTTCCAGAGGAATCAGAAGGTCGGGACGTATGTTCCTTTCTGGAAAAGTGGATTCCGGAGGTGCTGGGCAGCGAGGAGTTGCAATCAGCAGTGGTTCTGGAAAAAGCACATCGTATTGGCCCACGGAGAGATAAGGGACCGCCGAGGACCTTAATTATGAAGTTTCTTAGCAACAGAGACAGGATGAAGATCTTCAACGCTGCACGTGCTAAAGGAGAGATTAAACACCAGGACCAGCAGGTGCGGTTCTACCCAGATTTGGCCACAGGAATCCAGCAATTGAGGAAGCAGTTTGATCCCGTACGTAAGGAGCTGCGCAACCTTGGGATTCGTCATGGTGTAATCTATCCTGCGAGACTGCTGACCACGTATGAGGGCAGAACCCACATCTTCAAGACCCCAGAGGAGGCGCAGGAGTTCATCAAGAAGATCAAAGAAGAAGAAGAGACTGGTGGGAGCTAAGCATGAACAAAATATAAGGTAGAATAATTAAGCATTTGCACAGGCATCTGACTGACTTGAAGTAAATAGTAAGTTTACAAAATATAGATTGTATTATATATTAAAAAAACAAAACAAAAACAAAACAAACAAACAAAAAAAAAACTATGATGTACAAAGTTGTTAAAAATTTTGGAGTTAAGTTGGAAAACTACAGAGGAGAGTTAATGTTACGTCATTAAAAGCAGTAGAGTTAGGGTGATTGGGAGGATGAAGAAGGAGTGGCTTAGGCTGTTCCCCGTGGGTGTGGAACGGTCGATGGCTATATCGGGAGACAGAATTTTTCTTTTGATTTTGGGGGGTTTGCCACAAGTGTGGGAAGGGGAAATTTGTTTGTGTGTAGTTTGTAGGATGAATGTTCAACCACTCATGTTTTTGCTTCTCTGTATGAGCATGTTTACACTGCAAGGTAATCCCAAACTCTCTATTGATCATAAACCAAAGCGTTAATCTTAATTTAACTTCATGGAATTGCAGAGGTCTACAAAATTTAAAAAAACTTAAACAAGTTATGAATAAAATAAAGGACATGGGTTCAAGAATTGTGTTTTTACAAGAAACTCATCTGATAGAGGAGGATGTTAAAAGAATTAGGAGTAGATGGCAGGGAAGTGTATTCACCTCTTCATTTTCATCCCGAGCCAGGGGAGTTATGACTCTCATACATAAATCAGTTCCTTTTCAAGTGAAAAATGTAATTGGAGACAAATTTGGAAGATATGTAATCATTCAAGGTTCTTTGCTATTAGAAAATATAAATCTTGTGAACTTATATGGTCCCAATATAGATGATCAGAAGTTCTTTGCTAATTTATTTCTCATCTTATCATCACTTACAGGGCAACATATAATAGCAGGGGATTTTAATTGTACATTGAATCCAGGTGTGGATAGATCAACAGGACTGGATTGTACGCACATTGGATGTAGGATGACTATTAATCATTTTATGAAAGAATTGAGATTGTTAGATATATGGAGAGAAATGAAACCACAAGTTAAAGCCTATTCTTGTTATTCCAGTACCTACAAGACATTCTCACGTATTGATTATTTTTTGATTTCCACAGAATTAAGGTCCAAGATTCAAAACTGCTTTTATGATAACATCGTGATCTCTGATCATGCACCCTGTTGTCTAATATATGTAGATAAAAAATTGACAAAGGAATCAGGCAGATGGCAATTTCAGCATAAATGGCTTCAGGATGAGGAATTTGTCAAGTATATAGAAAAACAGATAGACGAGTTCTTTGACATCAATACTACACAAACATCAGCATGTGTAAAGTGGGAGGCTTTCAAAGCTTTTATTAGGGGACATATTATTAGTTATACAGGATCAAAATCTAAGAAGACTCGAGAGGAGAGAGCTAAATTGGAACATAAAATAAAAAGTCTTCAGGAAAAAGTGTATGCAGGAAGAGATCCAAGGTTGGAGAATGAATTACTGATTTTGAGAGCTGAATACGACAAAAAATCAGCGAATAGAGCTGCCTCGAGTCTTCTAAGATTGAAACAATCTTTTTATGAACAAGGTGAAAAATCAGGAAAATTATTAGCATGGCAGATTAAACAATTGGAAATTAAAACACCAATAACCAGTATTATAAGTAACGGACAGGTAGTTATAGATCCTTTAGAAATTAATAGAGCCTTTAGAGATTACTATGAAAAATTATATGATACCAAAAATGAACCTGATTTAACAAAACTAAATGGGTTTTTGAACAAACTATCTATACCGTGTATTCCAAATGAAAACAGGGAGATATTGGAGTCTAAAATTAGTCAAGAAGAAGTTGG
The DNA here is from genome assembly GCA_020510985.1 of Pholidichthys leucotaenia. Taxonomy (NCBI): domain Eukaryota; kingdom Metazoa; phylum Chordata; class Actinopteri; order Cichliformes; family Pholidichthyidae; genus Pholidichthys; species Pholidichthys leucotaenia. The sequence goes on along the minus strand of CM035836.1, from coordinate 405,624,183 downwards.
GCTAGCCATTGATAATATGAAATCAGGAAAAAGTGCAGGACCAGATGGTCTTCCAGTTGACCTTTATAAAAAATTTAAGAATAAATTAATAAAACCTTTTTTGGAAATGGTTTTAGAAGCATTTCAAAATAATAATTTACCATCATACATAAATAATGCCTTAATTATACTGCTGCCAAAACCAGGTAAGCCCTCTAATAAATGTGAAAATATGAGACCAATAAGCCTATTAAACGCCGACCTTAAGATAATCTGTAAAATTTTAGCAAGACGAATACAAGAAATTTTACCAAATATTATTAATCGAGATCAGAATGGCTTTATAAAGGGTAGACAAGGCTTCCATAATGTAGGAAGACTATTTAATATTATTTATTTTAATAAAGAAGCACCGGATACAGCTCTCCTATCATTGGACGCCAAAAAGGCCTTTGATAGAGTTGAATGGCCCTTTCTTTTTGAAGTCCTACAAAGGTTTGGACTTGGAAATAATTTCATAAAATGGGTTCAAATAATATACAATAATGCTACAGCAGAAATCCTAACAAATAACAATATTTCAAAACCAATAAAAATCAATAGAGGATGTCGACAAGGCTGTCCACTTTCACCTTTACTGTTTACTATGGCAATTGAACCTTTAGCGATAGCGATACGTTTACATTCACAAATATATGGAATTAAAGTTGGACCAACTGAACATAAAATCTCCCTGTACGCCGATGATATAATTTTGTTTATGTCGAATCTAAAAAAATCAATTCCAACCTTGTTGAATTTAATAAAGAATTTTGGGGAAATATCAGGATATAAAATAAATAAAACTAAATCTTCAATATTAATGCTAAATGAGACCCAGAGAAATTACCCAGCCCCTGAGGTAAATCAATTCAATGTTGTAAATCAGTTTAAATATTTAGGAATCCAAATTATGCCTAAGCTAGAATCAGTCGCCAGTGTCAACTATGAAGCCTTAATGTCAGATATCAATGAGTTAACTCAGAGATGGATGTCACTACCAATGTCGATGATCGGGAGAATCAATATACTTAAAAGTAATATTTTACCTAAAATACTTTATTTATTTCAATACATTCCCTTATCACCACCTTTAGATCTATTCTCAAGAATAAAAAAAAAGTTAGTGGAATTTATATGGAACAACAGGAGGGCTAGATTACGTCTGTCTTTATTATATTTACCATTTGATCGTGGAGGTCTGAAATGTCCAAATTTTATGTTGTATTATTGGTCGGCACAACTGAGGTCTATGACATATTATTTTTCATCAAATGATCTCCCTCACTGGACTGAAATGGAATCATACAATTTACCTTTACCTCTTCCCATATTCATATACTCAGATTCGGCAAAAAAATTACAAAAACAAGTTAAAAATCCATTTGTAAAGCATATGATCAAAATATGGTGTGAAGCTAAAAACTATTTAAAAGAACCACAGTTATTGTCACAATTTAGTCCAATATGGGGTAATCAATATTTTAAACCAGGGAGAGCGGACGCTGTATTTAAAGTATGGAATTTAAAAGGGATACAAAAGATTCAGGATTTATATTTGCCATGTGCAGACAACATAATGTCTTTTGAAGAGCTGAGGATCAAATTTAATCTCAATAGAACACATTTTTTTAAATATCTTCAACTTAGAAACTTTATTCGATCAAATCAAAATAAAGCTCTCACTCGACCTATTTATTCATCCTTGGAAAAAATGATGATGAAAGATAGTAAAAGAAAGGGTATTATTTCAGAGTTTTATAACTCATTGACACTATCTTCAAGTGAAAATTCACTGAAAAGATTAAACTACTGGAAAGAAGATCTGCAAATTGAAATTTCAGAGGAACAATGGGAATTGGCTTGTACAGAAGCTCAAACCAAATCAATAAATGCACGCCTTAAATTGATACATTTCAAATGGTTAATGCGGATGTATGTTACACCGGAGGAGTTAAATAGATACAACAAAAATATACCAGATACATGCACAAAATGCATGGAAAGTAAAGGAACCCTATTTCATTGTTTATGGGAATGTAGATTAATAAGAATGTTTTGGGAAGAGGTGAGGGTAACAATTGAAAAAATAATCTCAAAACAAATCATATTGAATCCTAAACTGTTTTTGTTGGGTCTGTACCCAGAAAAGCATAATTTTAATAAAAGTGAAAGAACATTCATAGACCTCAGTTTGCTTAATGCCAAAAAATGTATTGCACTATTATGGAAAAAGACTCATAGACCAGATGTGACTCAGTGGTTAAGACAGATGTTAACAAACCTTCCATTAGAAAGAATAACATATATACTGAAATCAAAGGAAATTGTGTTTGAGAATATATGGAGACCTTTTATTGATTATGTAAAAAATTTAAACATAACTCTTGAAGAAGAAGGTGAATGATGTGTGTGGACCTTGTAAATTCCAAACTGGTGAACATAATATGTATACTTATGTATTGGATTGTCTAGACTAAACAGAGGAGCATTGTTGAAGACTTGATTTTGTTGGTGGTTGTTGGTGTTTTTAGTGCATTTTTTTTTTTGTAGTACTTTAGTGTTAGTGTTTGATTGTTTGTATCATGTTTGTTAAAAAAAAAAAAAAGGTTCAATAAAGATATTGTGGAAAAAAAAAAAGGAGCCTGATTGTTTAGAGCTTTGTAAGTAAGAAGAAGGATTTTAAACTTAATTCTAAACTCTATGGGAAGCCAATGAAGGGAGGCCAGAACCGGAGAGATATGATCTCTCTTTCTAGTACCTGTTAAAACTCTTGCTGCAGCATTTTGGATCAGCTGAAGACTTTTTAAAGATGTTTTAGGACAGCCTGATAATAAAGAATTACAATAATCTAATCTCGAGCTAACAAAAGCGTGGATCAGCTTCTCAGCATCACTCTGAGACAAGATGCTCCTAATCTTGGCAATATTACGCAAATGATAGAAGGCAGTCTTCGAAAAAAATTTAATATGTGAATTGAAGGACAAATCCTGATCAAAAATAACTCCAAGGTTCCTCACAGAGCTATTAAGAGAAAGAGTAACTGCATCCAAACTGAAAGTTTGATTTGGAAAGGAATTTCTAAGGTTTTTTGGACCAACAAGTAATGACTTCAGTCTTATCTGAATTTAATAGCAGGAAATTACAAGTCATCCAAGCTTTGATTTCCTTAGGACAGGCTTCTAACTTGGCTAATTGATTAGTATCATCTGGCTTCATTGACAGGTATAATTGTGTGTCATCTGCATAACAATGAAAATGTATACAGTGCTTTCTAATAATGTTGCCTAACAGAAGCATATATAAACTAAAAAGAGTAGGGCCTAGCACAGATCCCTGTGGAACTCCATGACTAAGCTTTGAGCTGAAAGAAAACTCATCATTTACATGAACAAACTGGAACCTATCAGATAAATAAGATCTAAACCACTGCAATGAAGTTCCATTAAGTCCAACATAGTGTTCTAATCTATCAAGTAGAATATTATGATCAATAGTATCAAAAGCTGCACTAAGATCTAAAAGGACGAGTACAGAAACTAGTCCATTATCAGATGCAATGAGGAGGTCGTTAGTGACCTTCGCTAAGGCTGTTTCAGTACTATGATGGATTCTAAACCCAGATTGAAACTCTTCAAGTAAACCATTTCCCTGCAGGTGGTCAAATAATTGCGTAGCAACAACTCTTTCTAAGATTTTTGAAATGAAAGGGAGATTAGAGATTGGTCTATAGTTAGCTAAAGCTCCTGGATCTAGCGTTGGCTTTTTGAGTAAGGGTTTAATTACAGCCGTTTTAAAAGCCTGCGGTACATGGCCTAAAGTTAATGAAGAATTGATTATATGAAGAATAAAGCTACCAATAAGTGGGAAGACTTCTTTAAATAACCTGGTAGGAATAGGGTCTAAAAGACAAGTTGAAGGTTTGGATGAGGAAACTATTTTGTCTAACTCACAAAGGTTGATTGGAGTAAACTCATCAAGACAGACATCAATAGAAGGAGTTGTAGTAGTTACAGTATTTAAGTTAACTGTGGGAAGAATCTGATTGATTTTATCTCTGATGGATGAAATTTTATTATTGAAAAAGTTCATAAAGTCCTGACTAGTAAGTTCTAAGGGGATGCTAGGATTGACAGAGTCCTGACTCTTTGTCAACCTGGCTACAGTACTGAAAAGAAACCTGGGATTATTCTTGTTCTCTTCTATTAATGCAGAGTAATAACTCGTTCTAGCTTTTCTAAGAGATTTTTTATAAATTAAAAGATGATTTCTCCAAGCTAAATAGATTTCATCTAAATTAGTAGAGCGCCATTTTCTTTCTAATTGACGAGTCTTCTGTTTTAAGCTACGAGTTTCTGTGTTGAACCAAGGAGTTAGAAATCTCTGATTAGACTTCTTCTTTTTTAAGGGGGCCACCAAGTCTAGAGCCTGATGCAGAGAAGCTGAAACACTATCCACCATGTTATCAATTACAGAAGGAGCAAGCTGTCTATAGCTTATTTCCGTTGTGTTGACACATGGCATAGAGGAAACAATCTGCATAAATTTGGAAACAGCATCATCTGAGAGGCATCTACTGTGATAATATTTTTCTTTAGGAGCCAAATAGTCAGAAATAGTAAAATCAAAGGTTAACAGACAATGGTCTGATAGCACAGGGTTATGAGGAGACACTACAAGATTTTCTATTTCTATGCCATATGTCAGAACAAGGTCCAATGTATGATGGAGGTAATGAGTAGAATTTCCTACTTTCTGAGAAAACCCAATCGAGTCTAATATTGAATTAAAAGCCACATTAAGGCAGTCACTATCTACATCCACATGTATATTAAAGTCCCCTACTATAATTATTCTATCAGATTTCAGCACTAAATCACCTAAGAAATCAGCAAATTCGGATAAAAATTCTGAATAGGTTGATGGGGGACGATAAACAATGGCAAATAAAATTGGGTTTAACCTGAAATTGCTAAAGTGCCCAATACTGAGGACCAGGCCCTCAAAGGAATTATAACATGTTTTTTGCTTTACATTAACTAGTAATTTGGAATGGTAAATTGTTGCTACTCCTCCTCCACGACCAGAACTTCTGGGATTTTGACAGTTTAAATAACCAGAGGGAGTTGATTCATTTAAACCAACATAATCCTCTTGCCCTAACCAAGTCTCTGTAAGGGAAATTAAATCAATCTGATGATCAATTAACAGATCATGGACTAACAGAGACTTGGGAGTTAGAGACCTAATATTTAATAAACCACATTTAATTTTTAAATTATGAGGAGGAACAGAGGCCAAATCATTCAATTTAGAGGCTTTATGTTTAATTTGAGTTTTACCAATATTTTGCTTTATCACTTTGGGATGCTTATACATTATATTTTTATTTACTTTGGAGGGCGCAGACAACGATTCTCTGATGGGGAAGACAGGGGCTAAGCTGAGGGGTGGCGGATGAAGAGGAGCTGCAGAGAGGCGTGTAAGACTGCGACTCTGCTTCCTGGTCCCAACTCTGAGTAGTCACGGTTTTGGAAATTTGGATAAAAAAGATGCCAGATTGTTAGATAAATGAGAAGCACCATCCAAAGTGGGATGAATGCTGTCTCGTCTCATAAGACCAGGTTTTCCCCAAAAAGAGCTCCAATTGTCAATGTAGCCCACGTCATTTGCAGGACACCACACAGACAGCCAGCGGTTCAAGGATGACGAGCGACTAAACATGTCATCACTGGTCAGATTGGGGAGGGGCCCAGAGAATACTACAGTGGCAGACATCGTTTTTGCAAACTCACACACCGATTCTACATTAAGTTTCGTGACTTCCGACTGCCGGAGACGGATGTCATTAATGCCGGCGTGAATAACAATTGTGGAATATTTACAGTTACTTTTAGCCAGCATTTTCAAATTTGACTCGATGTCGCCTGCTCTGGCCCCAGGAATACATTGGACTATGACCGCTGGAGTCTCTAGGTTCACGTTTCTGACTACAGAGTCGCCAATGATCAGAGTTTTTTCCTCAGCGGGTGTGTCGCTGAGCGGGGAAAAACGATTAGAAACGTGAACAGGTTGGTGGTGAACCGGGGCTTTGCGACTAGGCTTCCTTCTCACCGTCACCCACCCAGTCTCCTCGCTGCTGAGGAGAGCCGGGGAACCGCTGACAGGGGGGCCTAAGCTAGCTAGCTCCGCTGCAGCTAATGGGCGTCCGTCAAGATTAACTGGCGCAGACGGTGTTTCAATGCAACGGAGCCGGGATTCCAAATCAGACAACCTCGCCTCGAGCGCCTCAAAAAGACAACATTTATTACATTTACCGTTATCACTAAAAGAGGCAGAGGTGTAGCTAAACATCTGACAGAGAGAGCACACCAGAGGAGGAGAGGAAAGAGAGGTAGTAGCCATAGCTAGTGGCTAGCTAGTGGCTGGAGAGCTGGAGAGCAAACCACACAGGCAGACAGCAAAACAGGAAGTGACGATACGTTACCACAAGGAAGTGACGATCCCAATCTCTTAGTGGCAACAAACAAAGAAAATGTGCAGAGTGCGCCAACTGATAACAAATGAGAGAACTAAGAACAACAACAGTTTCCCAGTGATGCCTTCTCTGGTGACCCGAAAAGAAGTTTAAAATCTCCTAAGAGAATCAAGCTACAGTAGACAACTTCAGACTCTGCTGTAGCGAGTTCCAAGTTGAGGGAGCAGAGTACGAAAATGCCTTTTTGCCAAGGTCTGTACGGACAGAGGGGACAGTAAGTCGAGTTGTAGAAATATAAAACATAAGACTAGTTTTTGTTAAAAGCAGGGAAACAAAAAAACATCTAGCCATTGACTAAGTAGCATTATAGCAGTACCAGTCAAAAGTTTGGACACATCTACCAACTGAAAATAAATGTGTAGGTGTGTTCAAACTTTTGCCTGGTAACCTTTTAACTGGATAATCCAACTTCTGAATGGGACATACAGTGGATATAAAAAGTCTACACACCCCTGTTCAAATGCCAGGTTTTTGTGATGTAAAAAATGAGACCAAGATAAACAACTTCAAAACTTTTTCCACCATTAATGTGACCTATAACCTGCACAACCCAATTGAAAAACAAACCTATGGGAAAAAAATAAAAAACTTACAATAACCTGTTTGCATAAATATACACACCCTTAAACTAATACTTTGTTGCAGCACCTTTGGCTTTTATTACAGCATTCAGTCTTTTTGGGTAGGAGTCTGTCAGCGTGGCACATCATATTTGCCCATTCTTCTTTGCAAAAACGTTCCAAATCTGTCACATTGCGAGGGCACCTCCTGCGCACAGCCCTCTTCAGATCACCCCACAGATGTTCAATCAGATTCAGGTCTGGACTGTGGCTGGGCCATTCCAAAACCTTAATTCTCTTCTGGTGAAGCCATTCTTTTGTTGATTTGGATGTGTGCTTTGGGTCATTGTCGTGCTGAAAGATGAAGTTCCTCTTCATCTTCAGCTTTCTAGCAGAAGCCTGAAGGTTTTGGGCCAACACTGACTGGTATTTGGAACTGTTCATAATTTCCTCCACCTTGACTAAGGCCCCAGTTCCAGCTGAAGAAAAACATCCCCAAAGCATGATGCTGCCACCACCATGCTTCACTGTAGGTATGGTGTTCTTTTGGTGATGAGCAGTGTTGTGTTTGTGCCAAATATACCTTTTGGAATTATGGCCAAAAAGTTTAACCTTGGTTTAATCGGACCATAACACATTTTCCCACATGCACTTAGGAGATTTCAAACAACTTGGATGTTTTTCTTCGCAAGATAAGATTTCTGTCCTGCCACCCTACCCCATAGCCCAGACATATGAAGAAGACGGCAGAGTGCTGTCACATGTACTAAACAGTCAGAACTTGCCAGAAATTCCTGCAGCTCCTTCAATGTTGCTGTCAGCCTCTTGGCAGCCTTCCTCACCAGTTTTCTTCTCGTTTTTCATCAATTTTGGAAGGACGTCCAGTTAGATAGATAGATAGATAGATAGATAGATAGATAGATAGATAGATAGATAGATAGATAGATGTACTTTATTGATCCCAAACTGGGAAATTACAGTGTAACAGCAGCATGACAGTTGACAGCCAAACAACAGAAACACACACGACAGACAAAGGGATTACCCATGGAAAGTAAAAAAGAAACTAACACGACTATAGAACCTATATACATCATAGCTTAATATATGATGATGACCCGTATAAACACATGAATCATCCCATTGCACAAAGAAGGACTATCAGGAGCAGAGTGAAATGTGAGGTACCAGTTAGTCTGTAAGGTGCAGTGTGGCAGCATAGCTATGACCAGAATACAACATCATAGTGAGTTATTGTACAGTGAAATTGCATGCGGCAGGAAAGATTTCCTGTACCTGGCCGTTCGACAACAAAGCTGTAGTAGTCTACTGGACAAAGTGCTTCGCTGCCTACCTAGTGTGTGGTGGAGGGGGTGATCAGGATTGTTCATGATGGATCGCAGTTTATTTAGTGTTCTCCTCTCCACCACTGTCTCAAAGGTCTCCGGTCTGAGACCAATTACAGAGCCAGCCCTCTTGATAATCTTGTCAAGTCTGTTGGTATCTCTGGCCCTGATACTGCTACCCCAACAGACCGCAGCAAAAAAGATGGCGCTGGCGAGTTCTTGTTCATGCCACTGTTGTGCCATATTTTCTCCACTTGATGACATCTTCACTATGTTCCATGGTATACTTAATGCCTTGGAAATTCTTTCGTACCCTTCTCCTGACCCACCAGAGGATTAAACACACTGGATCACTGTTACACCACAGTGAAAGACGCATATCGCGCTGTCCCTCGAGCTGCGCTGGGATTATCTGATCATGTGATGGTTCACCTCATTCCCACATACAGACAGAGATTGAAGCTCACTAAACCTGTTGTGAGCACTACGAAGATACGGACCAGTGATGCTGAGGAGAAGCTGGAAACGTGCATGGAAATATCTGACTGGGGCATGCTTAAAGGAGCCACGCATGATCTGGATGAGTACACGGACACTGTGAACTCATATATCCACTTTTGTGAAGAGAACATTCTTCCATCACGCACCAGGGTGAGTTACTCTAATGACAAACCCTGGTTCACAGCTAAGCTCAGACAGATCAGGAAGGAGAAGGAAGCAGCGCTGAAAAGTGGAGACAGGGACTGCTACAGGGAGGTTAAATACCGGTTTAACAGAGAGCTGAAGAGGGCTAAATCTCTATACTCAGAGAGACTCCAGCAGCAGTTCACTGCTAATGATTCGGCTTCCGTGTGGAGAGGACTGAGGCAAATCACCAACTATCGACCTAAGGCTCCTAAAGGTCAGGATGACAAAGCCCTTTGTCAAAGACTGTCCCAACACTATGCCCGTTTTGACACCTCGTCATCTGTGTCCAACCCCCCCCCTCCCTCCAGCTCCACAGCCTCCACATTCCCTACTTCATTTAAGGCCCCCCCCCTCCCCCCCCCCTCCCCTTATCATCAGTGAGCAGGATGTGCTCAAACAGTTCTCCAGACTGAACCCGCGCAAGGCCCCCGGCCCAGACGGCGTGTCTCCCTCCACCCTGAGACTCTGTGCGAAACAGCTGGCTCCTGTATTCACAGACATTTTTAACACCTCCCTTAAGTTATGCCACGTGCCGTCCTGCCTCAAATCCTCCACCATCATCCCTGTCCCCAAGAAGCCACGGATCACTGGACTTAATGACTACAGACCTGTAGCGCTCACCTCTGTAGTCATGAAGTCCTTTGAGCGCCTGGTCCTGTCCCACCTCAAGTCCACTGTGAACTCATATATCCACTTTTGTGAAGAGAACATTCTTCCATCACGCACCAGGGTGAGTTACTCTAATGACAAACCCTGGTTCACAGCTAAGTTCAGACAGATCAGGAAGGAGAAGGAAGCAGCGCTGAAAAGTGGAGACAGGGACTGCTACAGGGAGGTTAAATACCGGTTTAACAGAGAGCTGAAGAGGGCTAAATCTCTATACTCAGAGAGACTCCAGCAGCAGTTCACTGCTAATGATTCGGCTTCCGTGTGGAGAGGACTGAGGCAAATCACCAACTATCGACCTAAGGCTCCTAAAGGTCAGGATGACAAAGCCCTTTGTCAAAGACTGTCCCAACACTATGCCCGTTTTGACACCTCGTCATCTGTGTCCAACCCCCCCCCTCCCTCCAGCTCCACAGCCTCCACATTCCCTACTTCATTTAAGGCCCCCCCCTCCCCCCCCTCCCCTTATCATCAGTGAGCAGGATGTGCTCAAACAGTTCTCCAGACTGAACCCGCGCAAGGCCCCCGGCCCAGACGGCGTGTCTCCCTCCACCCTGAGACTCTGTGCGAAACAGCTGGCTCCTGTATTCACAGACATTTTTAACACCTCCCTTAAGTTATGCCACGTGCCGTCCTGCCTCAAATCCTCCACCATCATCCCTGTCCCCAAGAAGCCACGGATCACTGGACTTAATGACTACAGACCTGTAGCGCTCACCTCTGTAGTCATGAAGTCCTTTGAGCGCCTGGTCCTGTCCCACCTCAAGTCCATCACCACCCCTCTCCTGGACCCGCTGCAGTTTGCCTACCGAGCCAACAGGTCTGTAGACGATGCAGTCAACCTGGCCCTCCACTCCATCCTGCAGCACCTGGACTCCCCGGGAACCTACGCCAGGATCCTGTTTGTGGACTTCAGCTCCGCATTCAACACCATCCGCCCCGCTCTGCTCCGGGACAAGCTGTCCCTGCTCAACGTGCCTGACTCCCTCTGCAGGTGGATCATCGACTTCCTGACGGACCGGAGGCAGCATGTGCGGCTGGGAAAGACTGTCTCAGACTATACTAGCATCAGCACCGGATCACCCCAGGGCTGTGTACTTTCCCCCCTACTCTTCTCCCTTTACACCAACTCCTGCACCTCCAACCACCAGTCTGTCAAGTTGATCAAGTTTGCGGACGACACCACCCTCATCGGGCTCATCTCCAACGGCGACGAGTCCGCCTACAGGAGAGAGGTGGCCCAGCTGGTGTCCTGGTGCAGCAATAACAACCTGCAGCTGAACGCTCTGAAGACAGTGGAGATGATTGTAGACTTCAGGAAAGTCACTACTCCTCTGCCCCCCCCTCACCCTCTCAGGCTCTCCCATCACCACTGCTGATTCCTTCCGCTTCCTAGGCACTACCATCACCAGGGACCTCAAATGGGAGCTGACCATCAGCTCACTCATCAAAAAAGCCCAGCAGAGGATGTTCTTCCTGCGGCAGCTGAGGAAGCTCAAGCTACCCACCAAGATGTTAGTGCAGTTCTACACAGCCATCATCGAGTCCATCCTCACCACCTCCATAACCGTGTGGTACGCAGGAGCTACTGCCAGGGACAGACTAAGGCTGCAGCGCGTCGTGCGCACTGCTGAGAAGGTGATCGGCTGCAAGCTCCCATCTCTCCAGGATCTGTACATCTCCAGGACCCGGAGGCGTGCTGGCCGGATCACAGCCGATCCCTCACACCCTGGTCACGTACTGTTTGCCCCCCTCCCCTCTAGTAGAAGACTTCGGTCCATCCAGACTAAAACCTCCCGTCACATGAACAGCTTCTTCCCCTCTGCCATTAGACTGCTGAACACTAAGTGACTTATTGACTCTCGTGCACCATGTACAGCAGCTCAACCAGACTCATGTCAATCATCACTGTTTTCTTCCTGCATTACCGACTGCACTATATACTGTAGTTCTCCACAGTATCTGCTGCTGGCTGATATATATTTTAACTGTTGACCAGTATCACTTAATCTTATCCTACACTTTATTACATGTATAGTTTATTTCTCTTATCTTATCATGTTTAATGTTGCAGCATTGTACCGAGACAAATTCCTAGTTTGTGTACTACATGAACAATGGCAATAAACCTGATTCTGATTCTGATTCTGATTCTGACTGATACCTTTGAACAATGAGAGCCCTCTGATGCTGTGGAAGCTCTCTGCAGACCATGGCTTGTGCTGTAAGATGTGACTACAAAAATGTCAGGAAAAGCCTACTAGAACAGCTGAACTTTATTTGGGGTTAATCAGAGGCACTTTAAATGGTGGCAGGTGTGTGCTGACTCCCATTTAACATGAGTTTGAATATGACTGGTTAATTCTGAACACAGCCACGTCCCCAGTTATAACAGGGTGTGCATATTTATGCAAACAGGTTATTGTAAGTTTTTTATTTTCCCCTTCTGTGGCGTAACCCCCACAACAGACTGGGTCAGGCACAGCGTTCGGCTAGAGCAATTAACAGAACAGTGAAATGTGTGTATTAATGTCAACAGGCAGCCCCGCTTCTTCTGGCTTTTTCCGGCTCAGTACTGTGATGTTAATGTGCCATTCATGCATTGTTCATGCTTCCTGCCCTTACTGTGATCCAATGACTGATAACAATATGTAGATGTGCCTTGTAACCTCTTTTGTTCTACAGCTCCGGAGCGGAGGCGAATTACAGCCAGCAATCTCCTTATTGTTATGTGTGTCTCTCAAATGCAAATGCCCATACCTACTGCTGTGAATACCTTTCATGTATTGTCTGTAGTTGGGTATATAAGCTGCATTATTCTGTAAATCTCTCTCTCATTCTTCCACTTCACCTGCTTGCGGACTAGAGGCACAGGGCTCGCTCCTGCGCGCGCTCACAGCGCAGGGGCGAGTTTCGCCCTGCCTTATTTTTCCATGTCGCCGCACTGGTGACCCCGAGGAAGCACACGTTTTGTGCGACGCAACCTTCTGGTCTGGACAGTTACGCTGGTGACCCCGAGAATGCAACCTTCTGGATGGACAGCTGCACTGGTGACCCCGAGGAAGCACACGTTTGTGCGAAGCAACCTTCTGGTCTGGACAGTTACGCTGGTGACCCCGAGAATGCAACCTTCTGGTCTGGACAGCTACACTGGTGACCCGACATTGAACGCACCATGGCCGAGCGAGTGACAAAGATCGTCTCCTCCCTCTCACCGCTCCAACGCATCTGCACGAGCTCGAGGGACAAAGATCGTCTACTTCCTTTCACCGCTCCAACACAATGAACAGAGATGATTAAGCTCTCTGACCCTGGTTCTCCTCTCCAGCGGGCCCACCCACGCACAGAGCCCCGGCACACGCACCGGGGAGTTACGAGGACGGCGCACCACGCACGGGACGCATACGGCTCTTCAGACCCCCATCCTCCTTTGCCGCTGCACACAAGCCATTCAGGGTTGCTCGTACACCTGAGGCACGCACGCAGCTTGCTCACTGGATTTGCTAATGGTCTTAGCCACGGCGCACATAGGGAATTCCGTAGTCTGTGGTCCCCGAAGGCTTTAAGGTTGTGCCCGCACCTAAAGTCAACACGCCAAGTCCCTTTGCTTTCGTTTTTTTCTTACAGCCGCCCCTGTTTTTCTTCATGGCCGCTGTTTATCCTCGCCGCTTCCTTTTTCTTCACGGCCACTATTAATCCTTGCAGGACTTAATCGCGAGAGGAGCCAGTGAATAATTTTTCTTCTTGTGGATCTCCGTACGTTCAACGGGATAGCCCCTCAACATCGCGGACCTACAAGCAATTTTTGCGTGGCTCAGACGATTTCACCGTCCCTGGCCGGCATTTACTACCCCCCACCCCCCTCCACCTCCGCCTGCACAGAGCTTTCCCTGCTCGCTGCCAAAGCCGAACTATCGAGGCCTCGGCCGCCTGCCGAGCCCTCTGGGGGGGAGCGTGTGGCGTAACCCCCACAACAGACTGGGTCAGGCACAGCGTTCGGCTAGAGCAATTAACAGAACAGTGAAATGTGTGTATTAATGTCAACAGGCAGCCCCGCTTCTTCTGGCTTTTTCCGGCTCAGTACTGTGATGTTAATGTGCCATTCATGCATTGTTCATGCTTCCTGCCCTTACTGTGATCCAATGACTGATAACAATATGTAGATGTGCCTTGTAACCTCTTTTGTTCTACAGCTCCGGAGCGGAGGCGAATTACGGCCAGCAATCTCCTTATTGTTATGTGTGTCTCTCAAATGCAAATGCCCATACCTACTGCTGTGAATGCCTTTCATGTATTGTCTGTAGTTGGGTATATAAGCTGCATTATTCTGTAAATCTCTCTCTCATTCTTCCACTTCACCTGCTTGCGGACTAGAGGCACAGGGCTCGCTCCTGCGCGCGCTCACAGCGCAGGGGCGAGTTTCGCCCTGCCTTATTTTATCATAGCCGCCGCACCTTCAAAGATTTCAGTTTGGTTTTCAATTGGGTTGTATTGCCAACACTCGGTCGGACTCATTCTCAGTGAGAGTTGGACTCCGCCAGGGCTGCCCTTTGCCACCGATCCTGTTCATAATTTTTATGGACAGGATTTCTAGGCGCAGCCAGGGAATGGAGGGTGTCATGCTTGGTGACCACAGGATCTCATCTCTGTTGTTTGCAGATGATGTTGTCCTATTGGCTTCATCCAGCAATGACCTACAGCTCTTGCTGGGACGGTTTGCCGCTGAGTGTGAAGCGGCTGGGATGAGAATCAACACCTCCAAGTCTGAGTCCATGGTCCTCAGCCGGAAAAAGGTGGATTGTCCTCTCTGGGTTGGGGACAGGCTCCTGCCCCAAGTGGAGCAGTTTAAGTATCTTGGGGTCTTATTCATGAGTGAGGGGAGAATGGAGCGAGAGATTGACAGACGGATTGGAGCAGCATCTGCAGTGATGCAAACGTTGTACCGGTCTGTTGTGGTGAAGAGGGAGCTGAATTCTAAGGCAAAGCTGTTGATTTACCAGTCAATCTACGTTCCTACTCTCACCTATGGTCACGAGCTTTGGGTAATGCAAATGCAATGCTCCGTACTGTGGGTGTTTATATATTTACATATTTATTCCATCTAGCTACAATGCTCTGCACTGTGTGTTCATATATTCATATATTTATTCCATCCAGCTACAATGCTCTGCACTGTGTGTCTGTGTGTGTGTGTGTATATATATATTTTATAGTAATATGTACATATGTATATTAGCTGCTCTTGCTTGCTTGTTTTTTTTCTTGCCTTCTGATTGTTGCTCTGAGTGTTGCTATCCCTGTGCTGTTGCAATCCTGGAATTTCCCCGTTGTGGGACTAATAAAGGCTTATCTTATCTTATCTTATCTTATCTTAATGACCGAAAGAATGAGATCGCGGATACAAGCGGTTGAAATGAGCTTTCTCCGTTGGATTGCTGGACTCACCCTCAGCGATAGGGTGAGGAGCTCAGTCATCTGGGAGAGGCTCAGAGTAGAACCACTGCTCCTCCACACTGAAAGGAGTCAGTTGAGGTGGTATGGGCATCTGATTAGGATGCCTCCTGGACGCCTCCCACTTGAGGTGTTTCGGGCACGTCCCACTGGGAGGAGACCCCGGGGCAGACCCAGGACTTGGTGGAGAGACTATGTCTCCCAGCTGGTCTGGGAACACCTTGGTATCCTCTCTGAAGAGCTGGAGCAGGTGGCTGGGGAGAGAGAAGTCTGGGCTTCTCTGCTTGAACTGCTGCCTCCGCGACCCGGACCTCCGGAAAAGCGGTAGAAGATGGATGGATGGATGGATTACACAGACAGTGACATATTTCAAGTGTTTATTTATTTTAATTTTGATGATTATGGCTTACAGCCCATGAAAACCCCAAACTCAGTTTCTCAAAAAAATAGAATATTACATAAAATTAATTTAAAAAAATAGTTTTTTAACCTGTTGAACTCCGGGATTCCGTGGGCTGTCACGTCTCTGCGTCATAGTGCGTCTCAGTGTGCACTGAAAAAAAAAAGCTGCATTTCCTTCTTCCAGTACAGACACAGCCGCGAACAGAAAACTAAAGGAGTGTTTGATTGGTTTAGATTTAATTGACCTCTCATTCGACTAATAAGAGCCTTGAATTGGGTTTCTGAAACCTTGAAGAACCAATGACTGAAAACCTAGCAAGAAGGACCTGCCTACCAATGACCGCAAATACAACGAGCCAATTGAAGCAGAGAAGCTCGACGATTGAAACGCGTGCGTCCCTGTGCGTAAAATCTTTTTTGCCTAAGCCGCAGGGTGACTCACATTGAGACCTGTGTGTAACGGTAGTGTTAGCCACTCTTAGCCATTAGTCTTTTTTTATTACTACTGTTCTTATTTGTTTTGAAAAATCGTTTGCAAAAACCGCAAGCATGGAAGCGGAGATGGTTTGACCGGGTAGGGTGACCAGAACCACGAGTCTCTAACAACCGGACCAGCTTCATGTTTGTCTGACAATGAGGAACAGATGTTCGCCAACGACACTGCTGTTGTGGACAGGTAAGTGTTATAAGCTAAATTATTCTTTATCGATGAAAATAGTAATAAAAATGACTTTTGATCGATCGGTAATTACAATGGTCCATCATGGCCACAAGTTTTTTTGTGCGCCGAGCTCCTCTGTAGTGGGGGGGGGGGGAGTTGTTATCCTCTACATTGCAGATATTTTAGTATAATTTTTATTGCACTGTAGGTTATTTATTCTTGTTAAAAAAGGCCACACATTTTTTACGTGGCATGCTTCTTTGTGTGTGGGGGGCTTGTTTGTTCATTCACCCCCCCCCCCCCCACACACACACAGCCCTGAGTGACACCTTTCATTAGAGCCCAAGATGAAGCTTCTATGTTGAAGCATTCAAAAGTTATAGACGTTTTTCCAAATTGTGCCATTTGGCACAGTTTGGCACAGTTCAAAAACGCCTTGGAACAACCTGAGAAAAAAGCTGTGTAATATATTCATTTTTTGTGGTATTGTTACAAAATTTTGACTTCAGCTTGATAACACTTGGTTCTACATTTCTGTTGCATTTTCCAGCCAGTATCTGACAGCTGTGTGTTATTTGCAAGCATTTGTATCTAAAAAAACACCCAGGTGAACTTTATTTTCTTCAAATTCAGTATGTTTAGATGACTGTTACTCAGTGGCAGGAGCACTTAGAGAGATTATGACTGTTTTGCCAAAAAATCCAGAGTGTTTTCTTTTAAATGAGACCAACCCCATGAAGATGCTGCAAAGGGTTGAAGAACAGCTTTTGATTTACTTTGGGTATGTTATTTTTAGGCGTTTTTAGGGAAATTGACCAGAGTTCAACAGGTTAATAGAAATGTTGGCCGACTGAAAAGTATGTCCATGTACACACTCAATACTTGGTCAGGGCTCCTTTTGGATTAATTACTGTATCAATGTGGTGTGGTACTTGATCAGCCTGTGGTACTGCTGAGGTGTTATGAAGGTCCAGGTTGCTCTGATAGTGACCTTCAGCTCATCTGCATTGTTGGGTCTGGTGTCTCTCATCTTCCTCTTGACAATCCTCCATAGATTCTCTATGGGGTTTAGGTCAGGAGAGTTTGCTGGCCAATCAAACATAGTGATGCCATGGTCATTAAACCAGGTTTTGATACTTTTGGCAGCGTGGGGGGGGGGGGTGCCAAGTCCTGCTGGAAAATAAAATTAGCTTCTCCATAAAGCTTGTCAGCAGAGGGAAGCATGAAGTGCTCTAAAATTTCCTGGTAGATGACTGTGCTGACTTTGGTCTTGATAAAACACAGTGGACCAACACCAGCAGAAGACATGGTTCCTCAAATCATCCCTGACTGTGGAAACTTCACACTAAACCTCAAGCAACTTAGATTCTGTGCCTCTCCACTCTTTCTCCAGACTCTGGGACTTTAATTTACAAATGAAATGCAAAATTTACTTTTATCTGAACAGAGGTCATCTGCTGGTGTTTGTCCACTGTGTTTTATCAAGACCAAAGTCACTGCAGTCGTCTGCCAGGAAATTTTAGAGCACTTCATGCTTCCCTCTGCTGACAAGCTTTATGGAGAAGCTGATTTCATTTTCCAGCAGGACTTGGCACCCCCTCACACTGTCAAAAGTATCAAAACCTGGTTTGATGACCACGGCATCACTGTTTTTAATTGGCCAGCAAACTCTCCTGACCTAAACCCCATAGAGAATCTATGGAGTATTGTCAAGAGGAAGATGAGAGACACCACACCCAACAATGCAGACAAGCTGAAGGTCACTATCAAAGCAACCTGGACCTTCATAACACCTCAGCAGTACCACAGGCTGATCACCACCATGCCATGCCACACTGATGCAGTAATTAATCCAAAAGGAGCCCCAACCAAGTACTGAGTGTGTACATGGACATACTTTTAAGTCGGCCAACATTTCTATTAAAAAACTATTTTTTAAAATTAATTTTATGTAATATTCTAATTTTCTGAGAAACTGAGTTTGGGGTTTTCATGGGCTGTAAGCCATAATCATCAAAATTAAAATAAAACACTTGAAATATATCACTCTCTGTGTAATGACTCTATACTGTATAATATATGGGTTTCACTTTCTGAAATGAGTGACAAAAAATATTGAACGTTTTCATGATTTTCTAATTTTTTGAGATGTACCTATATATGGTTTAACAGATTATATTTGGTCATGACGGAATTTGTATAACCCTGTCTATCAATATGACGGACAACAGTAACTTCTAGTGCAACCTCTGATCCCATTTAACCTGCACTTTGGCAGACTTCTCTCACCTCTTTGGCAGACTTCTCTCACCTGTTGCTGAGGCGCTCGGCCTGTAACTCCACTTTGGTTTCCTCCAGCTCTTTGCTTTTCTCTTCATACTTCATCAGAAAGGATGACAACTCACTGCATTTCTCCTCATACCTCTTCTGCATGGCTGACATCTCCTCCTGGTCCTTGTCGACCTGATTCTTCTGAGAGAGCAGCTCAGCCTGAGCTTTCAAAGTCTGAAAAGAGAGGATAACAAAATTAAAGAATGGTGTGCAAATTTCGCTTTCCTCAGTGTTCAAAGTGGTTCTGCTGATCAATTATAAAGATGTCTGAATCCAAAACTAGTCTAGTTGAATGCTGATTCAGAACTAAACTAATACCATAATAATGATGGAGGGAATGCCAATGACTTTGCAAGCAGTTTGAAAGGGAGACTGCAAAAGTTTGGCACTAATGTGATCAACAGGAAACAGGAAAGTTATTCAGTCAAAATGAGCAAATAGTTGATTCCACTTTTTTTAAATATATATATATATATATATATATATATATATTTACCAGCTTCCTCTGTACATTGAGCTTCTGCTTAAGTCTGGCAACGAGATCCCTGTGGTTTCCCAGGTCTTTCTGCACCTCTGACAGCAACTTGTCATCATGGTTCTTCAGCTGAGATCCATTTTCTTGGTCAACAGAAGCTGAGACAAGAGGTTAGTAAGCAAAACAAACCAAAATTTAAAAAAAAAAAGTTTTCACAGCAGAAAAGTCTAAACAATTAGTATACATTATTGTGCCTTCAGAGGATAAATGGTATAAAATATTGATGCCATTTAATTATAAAATCCAGTTTAATAGCTTTCAGTTCTGTGGTACTACATCAGGCTCCAGCATGATCACTTGTCTGACCTGTTTATGTCCTTTTAATTTTTAATGTTTAATGTTGGAGCTTAAACAGTCAGAATCAAAGTCCAGCCATTTTTGTAGTTTTCCTTTTCCTAACTATAGGAATCATATCAACTTTGTTGTACTTTATTTATTACTTTTGTGTCTGAAACATTATTTTTAAATGAAGATCTTAAAAGTAACTAAATCAGCTCATCCTACATTTCTTACCATCTATATTGGGTTCTTGCCGCTTTGCTTGGGACAGCTGTTGCTCCAGCTCTAATGTACGGCTGACGACAGACTGAACGTAGGCCTCTCTCTGCTGGTCATACATCAGCCACTGCTGGTTCTTCTCCAGAGCCTGATTAAGACACACACAACCTCCACAATAACTTACTGTCCATATTTATTCAAATCATGCAAACTGAAGGACACTTTTGCAGAAGATGGGGAGTACATGAGTTTGGTTTTCCAGCCAATAGACATCTGTGGAAAATGACTGCCATGTTGATATTCTTCAGTCTTTTTTTTTAATACTTCCCTCAAATAATCTGCATATGTGCTTCAAATATCTATCCCTTATCAAAACTTAAATGTATAAGCTTCAGTTACAGACCAGACAGCAGGAAAAATCCCTGAATGGACTCACATCTCTCAGTTGATCTTGTACCAGCGACATGTCTGCAGGAGGTGCCTGTCCACTCTAAACAAAAAATATAGAGAAAATATGTTTATTAATTCACCTAAAATATTCAACACATATGTGGGCATATGGCATTATAAGAATTGTGCACTTAGTGCCATGTTTGTTTGTTTTTTACATTATGTACAGTTTAGAATTTCCTCCCTAATGATCAAACCAAACCAACCCTCAACTCTGAAAGGTTTAACTGCTGGAAACGGAAGATCACAAGTGCTAAAACACCAGTGTGAATGGTTTGGTGACTGGCCTCAGTGTGCCAATGCTCAACAAGTCAAGTCTATTTATACAGCACTTTAAAAATGAGTTGAGCTCAAAGTCCTGTATATAGCAAAAGACCACAAAGCAACATAAGAAAACAACACAAAATGACAAAAAGTAAAACATAAAAGACTTCATAAAAATAAAGAGTTCCAATAAACAAATCTCACACTGAATTAAAGCCAGGTGAGTACAAAAAACAGTGTTTTAAGACAAGATTTAAAAGTGGACAGTGAGGGGGCCACGCTGCTTGGTTTGTCTGTTATCTAAAGTCACATCGGCTTTTATGGTGAAGACTTGAACCTTTACATTATCATCAGTGTGTTGAAAATCTATGAAATTTCTGCCACTCGGAGCCTTTTGGGGATGAGGTACCCTGGCCGAGACTTTAGCTGCAGCTTCATAACCTCATACTTGCTGTGTCATACTCACCCTGTACTGCAATACAGTCTATTGCATCATTTGTCTCTCTAGGAATGGCATTATTGTCAAATAGAGTGGATGCCAAAACTGTTGTCTGAGTGTCCGAAAAGAGGTAAGTAACAAATATTCAAGTTTTAAATCAACAGTAAATGTGATACATATTTAGCTGTAAAACAAAAATACTTTTTTGTGCAAAATGGCTGAATAAACATCCTCCATGTGTAGTGAATGCATTATTTTTACAAAGGGTTTTTAACACAAGCAACAAAAATGAAACAAAAACCACTAATGCCAAGTATCAGACACTCAAGTTTTTTTTTTTTGTTGTTGCTGGGTTGAGTTTTGTTTGTGCTTGCATTATTAACCACAAGAGCAGTACATCAATTGAGGTAGTAGTTTTTCCATTACTTTGTGGTCCAAGAAGGAAAGAGGAAAAGCACAAAAGGTGTTGGTGTGTTTTATTTAGTAAGATTAAGCAAACTAACCCGTCTGTCAGGACCCATGGATAAATGGTAAAGATGGATTGATGGATGGATGGATAAAGAAACCAAACGAATTAACTGAAAGTGGAAGTCTGCCATTGGAACAAAGACAGGTGGATCTAAAGTAGTTGTATTTAATTTGTAAAAGTATTTTTATCCATTACACTTATTTTTTGTATATTTTGTTTATATTTAATTATAATAATGAATTACATTCAAAGCTAGTATTCTGTTATAACTGCCCTCTAACCATAGCTGATCTTACTGTAACTACACTTGGAGCAAGGGGATAAAAACATCCTTTGAGTATGCCATTTTGAGCATTTCTGAAATAATAGAACCGACTCAACCATCAGCAATACTAAAATAGAATTCCAGGGAATATATAGACAAAATAGATTTTTATTCTTGTGTTACCATAAATTAAACCCTTTTATCATATTTCTCAACACAAAAGGCACAGGATGTATCCAGCCATCAAAATAACTCCTGTTCCCAATTATGACTGGGCACCTAAACCTATTCAGAAGCCAAGAAATATCCGAGGAGTCTCCAAGTAGGACCTGCTGTCCTCAAAAAATATAGAAAAATTCTCGAGGGTCACCTTTAGAATAAGGAATAAGAGCCTATTACTGTGTGAGAAGTGGAGAACGTAGATTGGATTTAGGCTCTTCTTTGAAGAACTGGACTATAGCATGATTCATTAAATCCTATAAATAATGCCCAGTGTGAAAAAATGCATCTTTTGTAAAACTACCCTTAGCATGTTTTCTTAAAGATGTAACAATTCTTTAATATATATATATATATATATATATATATATATATATATATTTACATGTAGTTCTTTGCTGAACATTGGTGAGGCAACTTCAGATGGAAGATTATGTCAGCAGCGGAGAAAAACAATCAGAGGTTACACACTGCCACCTAATGGGCAAAGGAACAGCTGCATTTCTAAATACTTGATTCATGCAAGAATCACTGGAAACATTTTTCTTGAAACGCAAACTATTTGAAATGAAAAATTCAAGCCATGTAACCTCTAACAAATTCCATAACTATTCATAAGCCTTACAAGATGAAAAAAAATCTCAATTATTAAAAAAAAGGTGAAATTTACAATTTGCTTTGGAGACCATTTTTTTCAGATGGCCCTTACTGATGTTGGTGTTAAATAATTACTGAAGCAGATTTTCTGTCAAAACTTTTACAATCCATCCAACCACCACAGAGCTCAAAGGACACACACACACACAAAAAAGAATCTCAGAGGAGGATATTTGAATGGGAGGCAGAGGACAGAAAGCTGTTGCAGGACTTTTAATCCTAGACCAAGGGGAAAATACGCTGTCAGAACAAGGGATAAAACTACTCAACCAACTCTGTCCCTGTGTGATATGTAACAAAAAATGGAGTGACTTTTTCCTTTAAGATTATTTCCTTTGTTCCTTATATCTTCATATAAATTGATCATTCTAACGGCACTCATAGGTAGTCGGGGTAATAAGCAAATATCTGTCATGAAGTAAACACTTCTAATGATCTGCAGTAGTACAGGTTGAGTGCTGGCTACAGTGCATTGTTAGTCAACCATGTGGCCATGTGAGAGGGGGAGACATTTCCCCAGACTAATGAGAACATCCAGGAATAAACACAGGCCATGTAGGTCAACCTACCGCCACATGCGTTTCCAGGGTCTGGCAACGGGCAGAAACGGTGGTCAGCTTGTTTTTCAGATTCTCCGCCTCTTGTGACAAATTCTGACACAATGCGTCTCTCTGCTCCACCTCTTTCTTCCGCTGCTCCAGCTGGGCCTGCAGTGATGCTACCACCTGAAAAACACATAAAGCATAACAACAATAGCAACTCTACACTTAACATCTCCACCAAGCAGATTTTGTTTAAAGGGAGCCTCTTCACTCTCATTTCTAGAATCAGACCTACTTATTCTTGGACTCTCGTTGAGAAAATTTGCAAGTTTCCCCATTCAAAATAATCCTTATTCATACTACACTTAGTCTTTGTGCAGCCACTCAATTCATCCAGTGGCTGAAACCAGTGATTTTAGCTCCAGTCCCCTCTACTCTCTGAGTTTTAGCCTTTTCCCAAGTGTAATAAGCAGAGGGTGAGGCTGCTGTGCCCACAGTCAGAGTCAATTGTCCAACATGACTACATTAAAGGGGCCATAGTGTGCATTTTCCAGGGAGTAATTTTAAGTTTTGACATTCTCAGTGACATTTATATGTAGTTTTAAAGACCACAAGCCAGTTCTGTTTTGTTTTAATTCAATTCAACTTTATTTATATAGCGCCATTTCACAACAACAGTCATCTTATAGCACTTTCAATTGTAGGGGAAACCCCCACAATAGCAGAAAAACCCTAGCAATCAGGCGATCCCCTGTGAGCAAGCGCTTGGTGAAAGTGGAGAGGAAAAACTCCCTTTTAACAGGAAGAAACCTCCAGCAGAACCAGGCTCAGGGAGGGGCAGTCATCTGCTGTGACTGGCTGGGGGGTGAGGGGATAGAGAAGATGCAAAGAACAGACATGTAGCGAGCAAACAGCATGATGGGGACTCAATCTATGGGGGAGAACAAACAGATGTTAATGACCAGCAAAAATATTTCATTGAAAGTGAAGAAAGGAGTGAAGCCCAGTGCATTATTGGAGGGTGCCAAAGACACATGATCCCTCCCTAATTGTAGGCTATATCAAAAAGGAAGGTTTTAACCCTATTCTTAAAAACAGAGATCGAGTCTGACTCCCGAATCCAGATTGGCAGCTGGTTCCACAGGAGAGGAGCTTGATAACTGAAGGCTCTGCCTCCCATTGTACTTTTGGAGCTTCTAGGTATTACAAGTAATCCTGCATTTTGGGAGCGTAGTGCTCTGTTAGGATAATAGGGTAGTATCAGATCTTTTAAATAAAAAGGGGCCTGATTATTTAGAGCTTTGTAAGTAAGAAGAAGGATTTTAAACTTAATTCTAAACTTTATGGGAAGCCAATGAAGGGAGGCCAGAACCGGAGAAATATGATCTCTCTTTCTAGTACCTGTTAAAACTCTTGCTGCAGCATTTTGGATCAACTGATGACTTTTTAAAGATGTTTTAGGACAACCTGAAAATAAAGAGTTACAATAATCTAATCTCGAGCTAACAAAAGCGTGGATCAGTTTCTCAGCATCACTCTGAGACAAGATGCTCCTAATCTTGGCAATATTACGCAAATGATAGAAGGCAGTCTTAGAAACGAATTTAATATGTGACTTGAAAAACAGATCTTGATCAAAAATAACTCCAAGGTTCCTCACAGAGCTATTAAGAGAAAGAGTAACCGCATCCAAACTAGAAGTTTGATTTGGAAAGGTATTTCTAAGGTTTTTTTGGACCAACAAGAATGACTTCAGTCTTATCTGAATTTAATAGCAGGAAATTGCAATTCATCCAAGCTTTGATTTCCTTAAGACAGGCTTCTAACTTGTCTAATTGATTACTATCATCTGGCTTCATTGACAGGTATAATTGTGTGTCATCTGCATAACAATGAAAATGTATATAGTGCTTTCTAATAATGTTGCCTAATGGAAGAATGGTTGGCATCCTTTTGTCTCGGGAGACAATGGAATCTGCACACATGTCAGTCAGTAGTTGCTTTGCAGCACCGGATGTGGCTGAAAAGTCTGATGCGGGATTGGCAACTTCGCTGACACTTGCTGCAGATGTAGTCGGTAGTGAAGGCAGTGGGGGCAGTGGGGACAATGGGACAGTGGGGACGGACTGGAGCTTCTGCTGCCGGCGGGTCCTCTTCTCCTCATGTAGAATCTCTCTCTCCTCCTCAGTCCACTGGATTCCAGCCTTGATAGTGGAATGCCACTGTGTGCGGTTTGAGGTCGCTTGCTTGAGGTTTGCTGGGTTAATGCCACAGGCCTTCAGGTCACGTTTGCAGGTGTCCTTGAAGCGCAAAACCGGCCTTCCGGTCAGTCGCTTTCCTGTGGCAAGCTCCCCATATAGGACGTCTATGGGGATGCGACCATCGTCCATCCTGCACACGTGGCCAATCCATCGCAGGCGTCTCTGAGAGAGGATGGTGAACATACTTGGCACCTCTGCCTGGGAGAGCACGCTTTTGTTTGTGATGCGATCACGCCAGGTGATGCCCAGAAGTCGTCTGAGGCAGCGCAGATGAAAGGCGTTCAGTCTTTGCTCTTGACGGGAGTAAAGAGTCCAGGCTTCGCTGCCGTACAGTAAGGTACTCAGCACACATGCTTGGTACACCTTTATCTTGGTGTTGAGTGTCAGCAAGTTGTTGTCCCACACTCTCTTTGCAAGGTGAGCCATGGTGGTTGCTGCTTTGCCTATCCTCGTGTAAAGTTCGACATCCAAGGAAAGGTTGCTGGAGATGGTGGAGCCCAAGTAAGTAAAGTTTTCAACCACCTCCAGAGTGTGGTCACCGATGGTGATTGCAGGTATGATGCTGACATCCTGTCCCATGATGTTTGCCTTTTTGAGGCTGATGATGAGGCCAAACTCATTGCATGCAGAGGGCTTATCCAGGACTTTGTGGACTGGTGCCATCGGAACTGCCTCCAGATCAACGCGAGGAAAACTAAGGAGCTGGTGGTGGACTGCCGCAGGCATGGGCAGCCCCTCACAGCACCAGTAAATATACAGGGAACAGACATCGAGATGGTGACATCCTACAAGTACCTGGGTATTCATCTGAACAATAAACTAGACTGGTCACACAATACTGACGCACTCTACAAGAAGGGACAGCGCAGGCTGTTCCTGCTGAGGAGACTCAGGTCTTTTGGTGTACAAGGGGCGCTGCTGAAGTCATTCTATGACACGGTGGTGGCATCAGCCATCACTTTTGGAGTGGTCTGCTGGGGCAGTGGCATTACTGCAGCCGATAGGAAGAGACTGAACAAACTGATTAAGAAAGCTAGCTCTGTCCTGGGGCAACGCCTTGATCCGATGGAGGAGATAGGAGAGAGAAGGACGGTGGCTAAACTGTCATCTCTGCTGGAGTCCGAGTTCCACCCTATGCAGGACATACTGGATGCACTGAGGAGCTCATTTAGCAGCAGACTACATCATCCCAGGTGCACAACCGAGAGGTTTCGTAGGTCCTTCCTACCAACGGCTGTCAGACTGTACAACCTAAGCAGGGCTGCTCGCAGAGATAGCAAAAAGACGTAACAAACTAATAGTTTTTTTTTTTTTTTTTTTTTTTTTTTTGAATGCAAAAGATGCAATAGACTTACACAATGGTCCTCTCCGGCATACAACTAGGAACATACCGGTCGCTATGGAGGGTGAGAATATGTATGGGCACATAATCATACCATGTAGGATAACTAAATAGACGGTTATGCTGTTTCATCCCACCTAGCAACAATGCTCTGCACTGTGTGTGTTTATATATTTACATATTTATTCCATCTAGCTACAATGCTCTGCACTGGGTGTGTTTATATTTATATATCTATATATTTATTCCATCTAGCTACAATGCTCCGCACTGTGTTTTTATATATCTACATATTATTCCATCTAGCTACATTGCTCCGCACTGTGTGTGTTTATATACTTGCATATTTATTCCACCTAGCTGCAATGCTCCATACTGTGGGTGTTTATATATTTACATATTTATTCCATCTAGCTACAATGCTCTGCACTGTGTGTTCATATATTCATATATTTATTCCATCCAGCTACAATGCTCTGCACTGTGTGTCTGTGTGTGTGTGTGTGTATATATATATTTTATAGTAATATGTACATATGTATATTAGCTGCTCTTGCTTGCTTGTTTTTTCTTGCCTTCTGATTGTTGCTCTGAGTGTTGCTATCCCTGTGCTGTTGCAATCCTGGAATTTCCCCGTTGTGGGACTAATAAAGGCTTATCTTATCTTATCTTATCTTATGCCTCCACGAAGCTGGTGATGAGTCTCTGCAGGGCATTCTCAGTATGAGCGATGAGAGTGGTGTCATCTGCGAAGAGCATCTCCTTGATCAGGACTCTACGCACCTTTGACTTGGCTTTGAGGCGGGCGAGATTAAACAAGTTCCCATCGCTCCGGGTGTGGAGGAAGACACTATTGTCTGACTCGCAGAAGGCGTGGAGCAGGAGCAGGGAGAAGAAGATGCCAAAGAGTGTTGGGGCCAGGACACAGCCTTGTTTCACACCGCTTTTGATTGGGAAGGGGTCCGAAGATGATCCGTCGTGCTGAACTGTGCCAGTCATGTTGTCATGAAAGCAAGTGATCAACCTCAGGAGCTTGGGGGGGCAGCCAATCCTGTGTAAGAGGGTGAAGAGGCCCAACCGACTGACCAGGTCAAAGGCCTTGGTCAAGTCGATGAAGGCCAGATACAAGGGGCGTCTCTGTTCGCGGCACTTCTCCTGCAACTACCTGAGGGAGAACACCATGTCGATCGTCGACCGCTTTGCTCAAAACCCGCATTGGGACTCTGGGTACACACACTCGGCCAATAGTTGGAGACGATTGAGGATTACACGAGCGAAAGCTTTCCCCACAATGTTAAGGAGGGAAATTCCGTGATAGTTATTGCAGTCACAACAGTCGCCTTTACTTTTGTAGAGAGTGATGATCTTTGCGTCCCGCATATCTTGGGGAATGGTGCCCTCTTCCCAGCATTGTAGCAGGAGGTCATGGAGGTGACCCAGGAGGGTGCTCTCCTTCCCCACCTTGATGACCTCTGGCGGAATACCATCATTACTTGGTGCTTTCCCACAGGCCAGGATGTCGATGGCCTTCCTGAGTTCGCCGATGGTAGGTGGTGTATCGAGCTCCTCCATGATGGGCAGGAGAGTGATGCTTTCAATCGCTATGTTGGTAACGACGTTCTCTCTTGCATACAGCTCTTGATAGCGCTCGGCCCATCTCTCCATCTGCTTACTGCAATCCGTGATGATATCGCCCGAGGTGGACTTGAAGGGAGCGATCTTGATGGCACTAGGACCAAAAGCTTTCTTCATACCCTCGTATATGACATGGATGTTACCACAGTCAGCAGCGGTCTGGATGTTGCTGCACAGCTTCAGCCAGTAGTCATTTGCGCACTTACGAGCGATCCGCTTGGCACTGTTTCTGGCTTCTCTGTAGGCGGCCAGTGTCTTCTCAGAAGGCTGCCTCTTATACTCAAGTAATGCGGCATGCTTGGCGGTGATGACAGGCTCCATCTCCTCTATCCCGGCCTCAAACCAGTCCTCACTCTTCATCACTCTCTTCCCGAAGGTGTCCAATGCAACTTCGTACACAGTGTCACGGATGAAGACCCAGCGAGCCGTAGCACTGCCTTTAGGGCAATCCTTGAGGGCCTTGTCAATAGCTTTGCCGAAGCTATTGACAAGTTCTGGTTTTGATGCACTGGCTGCATTGATCCAAAGACGACCCTTCTGCTTTGCACGATGGATTCGTTTGGGCCGAAGACGTACCTTACAGCTGACCAGAGAGTGGTCAGTGTCACAGTCGGCACTATGGTAAGTGCCTTCACTTCCGCCCTCCCAAGAGAGTAGACGCTTTTTCTTTCTCTCCTGCTCTGACTTTTCCTCCCCTCCCAACTACTGGATCCCAGCTTGCTGTTGTCTGTCTGCGTCTAACTGCGACCGTCGAAAAGAAATTATGGAGTTAATAAGCTGGGCTTTGAACACAATTGACACTATTTTTTCAACAAGGAAAAGTGCTCCGGGGGAAGCTGTCTGCCCCGCAGGAACGGCTCCAGCGGGCTATTTACGTGACACAGGTAATTGGTGAATCCTGTGTCTCACTAATCTCTCTATCGAAGATATTGAAGATTTGTTTATCTTCGTAATAATGGTGGTCGGGATCTTTCTGATTGGGACTGGAATTGTCCTGGTTTACTGCAAATTGCTGAAGATGGATTCAACCTATCAAAATGCTGGCCAGGCGAGGTGCATCTGTCAAATTGAAGAATTGGAGAAGACCCTGATAGCGACAAATGGAGAACTGTCTCGGAAGGTGGATTACATCATGGTCTCGCTTAGGTCTTTCCACGATGGATTTAAAGCCCCGCAATGAAGGATTAAGTACTGAATCTACAGAAGAAATAAAAAGCCTTCTCTGTGATCAGTCCGATTTGGCTCAATTTCCCCATGAAAATTCCTCCTGGCTGTCTGCAGTCTGTGTTTTCAAAATCATCGAGCATAAGGCCTTGGACAGCCATCTGGACTCTGCCAAGATAAGGACTCGGCGTCAGCCAGACAAAACATCTCCTGCCAAGTGTCCTTGTTGTCTCTCTTATTATCATCAACACTGCTCAACACCGCACACACATTGATCCATGAACTGAATAAAGATACACACACTGCTCTCTTGTGTCTTGTTAATCCTGTGTAGCGAATGTGCATCAAGAGCTTTTTTTTTCCCTTGAAATCTTAATATTGATTAATTATGTAACCAGTATTTTGAATCAATGATTTTTTTGCTCCTTCCTATTGTTCCTCGTATTATTCTTATTCTCATGCTTGTACTCACTATCCTGTTGGCAGGCGCGTCTCTGATGCTGCCGTGTCACTGGAAATGCAGGTTCATTTTCTGTGTCAAGTCAAATTCTCTCGTATGTTATCAGTGATCTGTTAATGTACTTGGCAATAAATCTTTTCTGATTCTGATTTCTGATTCTGAGTGATAAGGATTTGTTCAGCAAGGTTCTCCTGGTGATGACAAAGTCCAGTAGGTGCCAGTGCTTGGACCTGGGGTGTCTCCAAAATACTCTGTGGTGGAATTTAGTGGAGAAGAAGGTGTTGGTGATGCACAGGTTGTGAAAGGAGCACATCTCAAGTAGACGCTGACCGTTTTCATTGAGCTTGCTGACTCCAAAGTGCCCCAAGCAATGTGGCCAGGAGTTGTGGTCTGCACCCACCCGGGCGTTGAAGTCACCGAGCAGGAGCAGATTTTCATTAGAAGGAATCTCTCTGATCCTAGCCTCGAGCTCACTATAGAATTTGTCTTTGGCCTCTGCTGTGGAGCAGAGTGTGGGGGCGTAAATGCTAAAGATATTTGCTGGTCCCATGGAGGTCATGAGGCGGAGAGAGAGGATGCGCTCGGTCCCTCGGGAAGGAGGCTCTACTGACGAGAGGAGGGAGCTGCGCACTGCGAAGCCAATCCCATGTAGACGGCACTCGTCTAGCTCCAGTCCCTGCCAGAAGAAGGTGTACTCCTTCTCCTTGAGCCTGCTGCTGGAGGGAAGACGTGTCTCCTGAAGGGCTGCGATGTCGATGTTGAGCTTGGAAAGCTCGCGATCGATGATGGCGGTTTTCCTGGCATCGTCAACTAACTGGAGATCATCAGAGAGGCCAGGACACATTGTTCTGATGTTCCAAGTCACCAGCCGTAGGGCTGGCAGTTTCTTGATATTATGTTTACCTGGTGCAAGGTTTGCAGTCTGCTTTTCGGGTTTTGCCCTAAGCCCCAAGCACCCTTTGGAGCAGGCAGACTGTGGCGAGTCAACACCTAACTGGCTGGGGGCTGCCTAGCTTAAGGCGGGCGGTAGTTGACTAGTGAGATACGATGATCCCTCCCACCGTCGGAGACAACCCGTAGCGCCCGAGCTTACGCCAATACGCTCTGGGCTTATCACTCGTGACTGCTGTCTCCTGTGTTGGCTTAGCCGCTAGAACAGCGGTGCTGGAGTGACCTCTCTAGGTGCAGGCCTGGGCGGGTGATAAGGAGATCCTGGAGTGCCCAGTTGCCAAGATCCCCCTCTCGGTGTTGCTGACAGAGTCCGACGGAAAGGCAAGCCGATACAGTTGGTGTCAGTGCGACTGCAGGAGTTGCTGGAAGGTGTCGCAAAGCTCAACCAACCGCCTGCGGGGCTCCACTCTGGATTTTCTGATGGGGTTTACACCCTTAGCCTTGGGCTCTCCCGAGCCGTACACAAGGCAGTGTAACTATTTAACCCATAGTTGGGGATCTGGTTCGTGAGCACCAGGGTGTGTCCACACACCGGTGGGCCTGCATGCTGCACGTCTATGGGCCAGGTCTCCTCCGAGTCCCTTGTAGTTTCACTTGGGGCCGCGAGGTACCCAATTACCATGTGTCACCAAGATGAGGTACTACATAGGGCTTACTGGTGGAGAGGCTGAACTGACAGAGAGAGACTTACACACACGGCTCTCCTTTTCGCAGTGCCGCAAGCAGCGGAGCTGCAAGCGGCGGCGCTAGTCAGCTGTAGGGGCACAGGGCCATCACACTTCTTACGCATCACACCAGTCATTGAGACATATAAACTAAAAAGAGTAGGGCCTAGCACAGATCCCTGTGGAACTCCATGACTGAGCTTTGAGTTGAAAGAAAACTCATTATTGACATGAACAAACTGGAACCTATTAGATATATAAGATCTAAACCACTGCAGCGAAGTTCCATTAAGTCCAACATAGTGTTCTAATCTATCAAGTAGAATATTATGATCGATAGTATCAAAAGCTGCACTAAGGTCTAAAAGGACAAGTACAGAAACAAGTCCATTATCAGATGCGATAAGGAGGTCATTAGTGACCTTCACTAAGGCTGTTTCAGTACTATGATGGACTCTAAACCCAGATTGAAA
Organism: Pholidichthys leucotaenia; assembly: GCA_020510985.1. Classification (NCBI taxonomy): domain Eukaryota; kingdom Metazoa; phylum Chordata; class Actinopteri; order Cichliformes; family Pholidichthyidae; genus Pholidichthys; species Pholidichthys leucotaenia. The sequence goes on along the minus strand of CM035836.1, from coordinate 405,592,234 downwards.
CTCTTCAAATAAACAATTTCCCTGTAAGTGGTCAAATAATTGCGTAGCAATAACTCTTTCTAAGATGCTTGAAATGAAAGGGAGATTAGAGATTGGTCTATAGTTAGCTAAAACCCCTGGATCCAGCGTTGGCTTTTTGAGTAAGGGTTTAATTACAGCAGTTTTAAAAGCCTGTGGTACATGGCCTAAAGTTAATGAAGAATTGATTATTTGAAGAATAAAGCTATCAATAAATGGGAAGACTTCTTTAAATAACCTGGTAGGAATAGGGTCTAAAAGACAAGTTGAAGGCTTGGATGAGGAAATTATTTTGTCTAACTCTAAAAGGTCAATTGGAGTAAACTCATCCAAACAGATATCAATTGAAGGAGTTGTAGTAGTTACTGTATTTAAGTTAATGGTGGGAAGAATCTAAGTGATTTTATCTCTGATAGATGAAATTTTATTATTGAAAAAGTTCATAAAGTCCTGACTAGTAAGCTCTAAGGGAATGCTAGGATTGACAGGGTTCTGACTCTTTGTCAGCCTGACTACAGTGCTGAAAAGAAACATGGGATTATTCTTGTTCTCTTCTATTAATGCAGAATAACAACTTGTTCTAGCTTTTCTAAGAGATTTTTTTTATAAATTAAAAGATGATTTCTCCAAGCTAAATAGATTTTATCTAAATTAGTGGAGTGCCATTTTCTTTCTAATCGATGAGTTTTCTATTTTAAGCTACGAGTTTCTGTGTTGAACCAAGGAGTTAGAAATCTCTGATTAGACTTTTTCTTTTTTAAAGGGGCCACCATGTCTAGAGTCTGATGCAGAGAAGCTGTAACACTATCTACCGTACTATCAATTACAGAAGGAGCAAGCTGTCCATAGCTTATTTCCATTGTGTTGACACAGGGCATAGAGGAAACAATCTGCATAAATTTGGTTACAACATCATCTGAGAGGCATCTACTGTAGTAATATTTTTCTTTAGGAGCCAAATAGTCAGGAATAGTAAAATCAAAGGTTAACAGACAATGGTCTGACAGTACAGGGTTATGAGGAGACACTACCAGATTTTCTTTTTCTATACCGTATGTCAGAACAAGGTCCAACGTATGGTGGAGATAATGGGTAGAATTTCCTACTTTCTGAGAAAACCCCATCGAGTCTAATATTGAATTAAATGCCATATTAAGGCAATCACTATCTACATCTATGTACATGTATATTACCCCTACTATAATTATTCTATCTGATTTCAGCATTAAATCAGCTGAGAATTCGGCAAATTCGGATAAAAACTCTGAGTAGGTTGATGGAGGACGATAAACTATGGCAAATAAAATTGGGTTTAACCTAAAATTGTTAAAATGCCAAATAATGAGGACCAGGCCCTCAAAGGATTGATAACGTGTTTTTTGCTTTACATTAACTAATAATTTGGAATGGTAAGTTGTTGCTACTCCTCCTCCATGACCAGAACTTCTGGGATTTTGACAGTTTAAATAACCAGAGGGAGTTGATTCATTTAAACCAACATAATCCTCTTGCCCTAACCGAGTCTCTGTAAGGGATATTAAATTAATCTGATGATCAATTAACAGATCATGGACTAGCAGAGACTTGGGAGTTAGAGACCAAATATTTAACAAACCACATTTAATTTTTAAATTATGAGGAGGAACAGAGGCCAAATCATTCAATTTAGACGCTTCATGTTTAATTTGAGTTTTATCAACTTTTTCTTTAATCACTTTGGGGTGCTTATACATTATATTTTTATTTACTTTGGAGGGAGCAGACAATGATTCTCTGACGGGGAAGACAGGGGCTAAGTTGAGGGGTAGCGGATGAGAAGGAGCTGTAGAGAGACGCGTAAGACTGCGACTCTGCTTCCTGGTCCCAACTCTGAGTTGTCAGTGTTTTGGAAATTTGGATAAAAATGATGCCAGATTGTTAGATAAATGAGACGCACCATCCAAAGTGGAATGGATGCAGTCTCATCTAATAAGACCAGGTTTTCCCCAAAATGAGTTCCAATTGTCTATGTAGCCCACGTCGTTTGCAGGACACCACACATACAGCCAGCGGTTTAAGGATGACAAGCGGCTAAACATGTCATCACTGGTCAGATTGGGGAGGGGCCCAGAGAACACTAAAGAGGCAGACATTATTTGGGCAAAGTTACACACCGATTCCATGTTAAGTTTTGTGACTTCCGACTGCCGGAGTCGGACGTCGTTAATGCCGGCGTGGATAACAATTGTGGAGTATTTACAATTACTTTTAGCCAGCATTTTCAAATTTGACTCGATGTCGCCTGCTCTGGCCCCAGGAATGCATTTGACTATGGCCGCTAGAGTCTCTAGGTTCACATTTCTGACTACAGAGTCGCCAGTGATCAGAGTTTTTTCCTCAGCGGGTGTGTCGCTGAGCGGGGAAAAATGATTAGAAACATGAACAGGTTGGTGGTGAACCGGCGCCTTGTGATTAGGCTTCCTTCTCACCGTCACCCACCCAGTCTCCTTGCTGCTGAGGAGGACCGGAGGACCGCTAACAGGCCCTATGCTAGGGAGCTCCACTGCAGCTAAGGGGCATCCGTCATGATTAACTGGTGCAGACGGTGTTTCAATGCAGCGGAGCCGGGATTCCAAATCAGACAACCTCGCCTCGAATGCCTCAAAAAGACAACATTTATTACATTTACCATTGTCACTAAAAGAGGCAGAGATGTAGCTAAACATCTGACAGAGAGAGCACACCAGAGGAGAAGGGGAAGGAGAGCTAGTAGCCATAGCTAGTGGCTAACCCGAAGCTAACAAAACACCGATGAAAGGTGAACAGAAGGCTAAAGAGGGTGATTAGGTGACACTGAGTGCACACACAGGTGCAAGAGGCTTGATAAACAGAAGTGAGAGCTAACGGTAGAAGGAAAAAAGTGATTAAAATACAATTAAAGGCAAAATCCTCGGGAGGATGAGGAGAGCTAACCACAGAGCAAGCCACACAGACAGCCAGCAACACAGAAAGTGACAATACGCTACCACAGGAAGCCGAGCCAATCCACCATCAATCGAGCTCCACAAAAACAAAAAAAAAAAAGATGTCTTTGAAACACTGAACAGCTGGTTTTAAGCCTGCTCATTAATATTATTGAGCTCCTACTCTGATTGGGTGAAGTTTTTCAGATTGGGCCAATCAGAAGTAGGGAAGCAGTCAAGGTTTGTTTGTTTTGCTAACTTACAGAACTGAAGGGGGACTTGTTAAACCTAGAGAGTAGGGCTGGATGATTAACTGAAATAAAACCAAAACAGATGTTTGGGTCAAAGAATGACAAAATTTTGGTCATGTTGTGGCAATCCACATTGTAGAGGAGTCAGCAGACAGCGTCTCAGTCAGGAGGCAGCGATTAAACATAAGAGAATAATAGGCAGGAACGTCATGGGGAGTTGGCAGGAAGAAGGAGCTGGGAGTTTAAGGGAGATGTACTGTGGGGTTAGATGTCATGCAGTGTGATGTGAAATGTCATGCAGATGTGAGATGATCTGTTGAGTTTATAAGAAGAACCTGGCTTGACTGATTCATTCCTATTTTGTGTATGGATGATGTGAGAGTGTTAATAAAGCTTCATCTGTTCGTAAACTGGCCTCATCATTTCCCACACTCCCCACACTGGTGACCCTAGACGTATTATGGAACACGAGGCAAGAACCCCGGAGTTGGCCCCGATGGAAAGCTCCAGCAACGCGGCAAGCATCTCACAGATGGCCCAGACGGGAACCCCCAGCAACGCGTGCACTGTTGCAGTCAAGCTGCCGGACTTTTGGCAGTACAACCCGCGCTCTTGGTTCCACCACACCGAGGCCCAGTTCGCCCTCCGGGGAATAACGGCAGACGACACCAAGTTTTACCATGTGGTTGCAGCGCTGGACGCTCGCACAGCTCAGCAGGTAGCAAGCCTGCTCGACCAGCCCCCAGCCCACGACAGATACGAGGCTCTCAAAGCTGCGCTGATTCGGTGCTACACGCTCTTGGATTGTGAGAGAGCAGAGAGGCTCCTGAGGCGTTCCGAGTTAGGAGATGGTTCGGCCGTCAATCTGATGGAGAAGATGTTGGCGTTAATGGGCACGGACGACGGGCATTTTCTGTTTGCCCACCTTTTCCTCCAGAACCTTCCAACAGAAGCGAGAGCGGTCCTGGCCAATTCGCCGTTGCTGGCCGCGCGTGACTACCGTGCGCTAGCCCAGGAGGCAGACAGGATCATCCTCACCACCAGAGCGCTCACGGTGAACGCAGCGGCGTCGGAACCCAGCGAGATGACCAGAGGAGGCGAGGAGCCACTGACTGTAGTGGCAGCGGGGACCAAGGAGCGCCAGAGAGACACGCTCTGCTTCTACCACCGCCGTTTTGGAGGGAACGCACGCAGATGTGCGCCACCGTGCCAATTCAAGCGCTCGGGAAATGCCAGGGCCGGCAGTCGGTTGCAGCTGCGACCGCTGGCGAAGAGAACAAACTGCTCTACATGACGGACTTGCGCTCAGGGAGGCGTTTCCTCGTAGACACCGGAGCCCAGAAGAGCATCATCCTGCCGACCTACACCGACCGGCTGGCAGGACCTAGCGGCCCCGGGCTGGTAGCAGTAAACGGCTCGGACATTAAGACCTTTGGCGAGAGAACACTGGCTTTATCTCTACACGGCCGTATATACGAGTGGACTTTTGTCATAGCAGCACTGAATTTCCCAATCCTGGGAGCTGATTTTCTGTGCGCGCATGGTTTGCTAGTTGATGTTGCTAACAGGCGCCTGGTTAATGCACTGTCCTTTGACTCTCTACCCTGTACAGTTCGAGGGGCCGGGCCAGTAACACAAGCCAATGTCACAGCTCCAGGCGGTAAGTTCCACACACTGCTCACTCAGTTTCCAGCACTCACGGTCCCGACGTTTTCAGCGGCCATCGCTAAACACGGGGTGGAGCACTTTATCACTACCACCGGGCCGCCTGTTTTTGCACGACCTCGGCACTTGGACGCAGCTAAACTGGCCATAGCACGCGAAGAGTTTGCCAACCTGGAAAGGTTGGGCATCATCAGGCGATCGAACAGCCCATGGGCATCCCTGCTACACATGGTCCCTAAGGCTGAGGGGTCGTGGCGACCGTGCGGCGATTTCCGCAGGTTGAATAACGCCACAGCACACGACCGCTACCCGATTCCCCACATTCAGGATTTTTCCATTCACCTCGCTGGAGCACGCATTTTTTCTAAAATAGACCTGGTCCGCGGTTACCACCAGGTCCCAGTGTGTGCGGAGGACATACCCAAAACAGCGGTAATAACTCCGTTCGGCTTGTTCGAGTTTCTGCGGATGCCATTTGGATTAAAAGGAGTGGCACAGACGTTCCAGCGCATGATGGACGCGGTGCTGCGCGATTTCCCGTTTGTGTTCGTCTACCTGGATGATATCCTGGTAGCCAGTGCGTCCGAAGACGAATTTGTAACCCACGTCAGGATGGTTTTCTAGAGGTTGGAGGAGCACGGGTTAATAATCATCCCGGCGAAGTGCCAGTTCGGCGTGATGGGGATTGATTTTTTGGGGCACCGGGTCTCACCGGAGGGAGCGATACACTTGCTCGACAAAGTGCGTGCAGTGGCGAACTTTCCCCGGCCTCAGACGGCCAGGGCGCTGCAAAAATTTTGGGGGATGGTTAACTTTTATAACTGTTTCCTCCCCTGCGCAGCTCAACTCATGCAGCCATTGTACGCCGCACTCCAGAGACGGAAACCCGCGGATGGAGTCGAATGGACTCCGGAGCGAGAGCAGGCGTTCTCTGAGGTTAAAACAGCCCGGCAAACGCCGCACTGTTGGCGCACCCAGACCCGGCGGTCCGGATAGCGCTCACTACCGACGCCTCGGACGTGGCCATGGGGGGGCCGTCGTGGAGCAACGTGTTGCCGGTTCTTGGCAGCTGCTCGCTTTTTTCAGCAGGGCTTTGCGCGACAGTGAGCGCAAATACAGCGCGTTCGACAGAAAGTTGCTGGCTCTCCACCTAGCCATACGCCACTTCCAGTTCTGGCTGGAAGGGCGCAGCTTCACCACGTTTGTGGACCACAAGCCACTGACGTTCGCGATGGCCAAGGTTTCGGAACCATGGTCGGGCCGGCAGCAGAGACAGCTGGCCGCGATCTTGGAGTTTACTACCGATGTTCAGCATGTGTCGGGTAAACTGAATGTGGTGGCGGACTGCCTCTCGCGTGCAGTTGTGGCCCCGGTCTGCGTAGGGATAGATTATACAGCCATGGCCGCAGAGCAGATTAGTGATACGGACGTGCGCGCGCTCCAGTCTGGATCAACAAGGTTAAGGCTGGAGAGCAGGGTACTGCAAGACGGCAGCCCCCCCCAATCTGCGACGTCTCCACGGGATGCCCGCGCCCGGTGGTCCTGGTCGCGTGGCGCCGCCACGTGTTCGAGTCAGTTCATGCTTTGGTGCACCCAGGAGTGCACGCGTCAGTCAAAATGGTGGGAGTGAAATTCGTGTGGCCAGGCCTGTGCAAACAAGTGAAAGAGTGGGCTGCAGCCTGCGTAGCGTGCCAACGAGCCAAAGTGCACAGACACACGAAGGCTCCTTTGGAGCCGTTTAGTATACCGGCTAAAAGATTCGACCATATTCACGTGGACCTCGTGGGCCCCCTCCCGCCGTCGCAGGGGTGTACGCACCTTCTGACAGTGGTGGACCGCACCACACGCTGGCCAGAAGCAGTCCCGCTGGTGGCAACCACGTCCACGGACGTGGCGCGCGCTTTTTTGACAACATGGGTGGCGCCTTTTGGAATCCCGTCGGACATCACGTCCGATAGGGGCCCTCAGTTTGTTTCCAAACTTTGGTCCGCGATGGCCCGCAGCCTGGGTGTTGCAATTCATCGCACAACTGCGTACAACCCACAGGCAAATGGGTTATGCGAGCGTTTTCACAGGCCACTGAAAGCAGCACTCAGGGCTTCGTTGACGGATGCAAATTGGGTTGACCGGTTGCCGTGGGTTTTATTGGGGTTGCGTTCCGCACCAAAAGAGGATTTGGAGGCTTCCCTGGCTGAGCTGGTTTTTTCTCAGCCACTGCGGCTGCCCGGGGAATTTTTGCCAGATAATCCTGCGCCGGACAGCTCCCGTCTCAGCGTTTGCAGCGTAGTGCAGACACAGGCAAGCTGCCGGGCCCGGCCCACAACTGTTTTCCACGCACTTTTGTGCCAAAAACTTTGAAGAACGCGGCATTCGTGTTCGTCAGACACAATGCCCACCGCCCGCCATTGCGCCCACCCTATGATGGCCCGTTCAGAGTGCTGGAAACAGGGGACAAGCATTTTTTGCTAGACTTGGGGGGGGCGTCGGGAGAAAATATGCATAGACAGACTTAAGCCCGCCTTTGTAGTGGCGGACGAGCAAGTGCTGCTGGCCCGGGCCCCTCGGTGTGGAAGACCCCCACGGAGAACTCCCCAGGCAAACAATTCACCAGGACAGCCACACGGGCAGAGCGAAGTCCCCCCCCCCGCCTTGGCCCACCCGCAGTCAGACACACGTCCAGCAGCCCCCCGCTGGCACAGAGACCCCTGTTACAGCAGATATGGGAGGAGACTTAAGCCCAAAAGACGTGGTGACTGAAACTCTGTCTGGGGCGGGGGGTGGCAATCCCCGTTGTAGAAGAGTCAGCAGACAGCGTCTCAGTCAGGAGGCAGTGATTAAACATAAGAGAATAATAGGCAGGAACGTCATGGGGAGTTGGCAGGAAGAAGGAGCTGGGGGTTATGGGAGATGTATTGTGGAGTTAGATGTCATGCAGTGTGATGTGAAATGTCATGCAGATGTGAGATGATCTGTTGAGTTTATAAGAAGAACCTGGCTTGACTGATTCATTCCTTTTCTGTGTATGGATGATGTGAGAGTGTTGATAAAGCTTCGTCTGTTCGTAAACTGGCCTCATCATTTCCCACACTCTCCACAATGTTGGTTTTTTCCCTCTCCCTGTTTGCGTGTGTATATGAGAGCTTTCATATCCTTTCATTCATTCATTCATCTTCTTCGGCTTAATCCTTTTCAGGTCGGGGGGGGGGGGGGGCTGGAGCCTATCCCAGCATCTTTGGGCGAGAGGCAAGGTACACCCTGGACAGATCGCAAGTCCATCGCAGGGCCAACACAGAGAGACACACAACCATTCACTCTCACAGTCATACCTAAGGACAATATAGAATCCCCAGTTTTGATGCCAATTAACCTAACTTGCATGTTTTTGGCATGTGGGAGGAAACCGGAGAAATCCCGGAGTAAACCCACGCAGACACGGGGAGAACATGCAAACTCCACACAGATCACTGTTGTTCCGGGGCTGGTATCGAACCCAGGATCCCCTGGCCAAGGGTGAGTTGCTGTGTTGCTGCAGTGCTAACCACTCCGCCACCGCGCCGCCTCCACTTTAAAACATGTCCTGCATGAGGAGTCACGTGACTGTGCAGTCAGTGCTGTGTGGAAGCTGAAGACAGCAAAAAAAATTTAACGGCTTGTATCGAAAATAAATGTGATGTCCATCAGCATAGTATGTGATGATTGAGGCTTTATTTGATCTGAACATGTCAAGGAAAAAGCAAAGGAAGTGCACTTAAACTAACACATAAATGGCCTGAAGCTAAACCGCCGTTAGCCTCCAATGGCAGTTCAATCGTTTTACAGCAGAAACTGAGGACAAAATAGAAAAGCTGAGGTTGAATTTAAGAACCCAGTCAGAGACTTGTAATCCCTACGTGGTGATAGCTGTGTAAAGGACTCCCCCTGACGTAACTAACAGGCTAATTAGCTGCCGTCACATGACCCACAACCCCTCAAAGAGGTACAGCTCTGGAAAAAATTAAAGATACCAAAGAGACCAGTGCAAAATTATCACTTCATCTGGTTTTACTATTTACATATATGTGTTTGAGTAAAATGAACAATTTTCTTTTATTCTCTAACCTACTGAAAATAACTCATCCAAATTCCAAGTCAAAATATCATCATTTAGAGCATTTATTTACAGAAAATGACAACTAGTCAAAAACAACAAAAAAGATGTTGCTTTTAGATCAAATAATGCAAAGAAAACAAGCTCATTTTCATTCTGAAACATGACAATACTTAATTAAGGAAGAACTCAGAAATCTGTATTTGTGTAATAACTGATTTTTATTTACAGCTTTCATGCGTCTTACCATGCTTAGATGATCACCTAATCAGTGTTGTGTCCGAATAACAAGGAGGCGAGGTGACATTTTATAAAGTTTGTTAACAAGAACTATGTACACACGGGGAGACCCTACCGCGAGTACAGGAGCCACAGCAAAGAGACGATATGTCTCCCGCTCCAGGCTTATATACGACAGGTGACGCCACCCCCAAAGGCGGGGCATCACCCCTCCCTAGACTAGGGCACCGCCATACTAATATTTTATATATATATTACGATCCTACATTCCCCCCCCACTTTGAAAATGCAAGCACACAAATTACCCAACCAAATAATTTTCACCCGATTCACATTAATACAAGAGGACATAGACCTACTCATTCACTCACCATACTGGCCCAGCCGAGTTCTCCGCTATATAAACAAACAGTCCTAGAAAGGAAAAAGGGCCACACACCAAACTAAATTGATCCCGTTAAATCTAAATACACACATATAACAATCACAACTCTTGTCCATCCAGGGACAAGAGTTGCAAATTAGCTAATAGCTATACACTCTATGTGCAACACATCAGATTGATTGTCTTTGATTAATTGTCTATGTTTATTGCACTGTCCCTGTCAAATAAACTAATCTACTACTACAGACATACACAATGGCGGTACCCAACCCCATAAACTCACAGGATACACACAATTACACACAGAGAACTCCCCACAATAAAAAAAACACAAGTTTCACAACATAGGGCAATTAACACATAACCACTCACACCCAGGTGTCACTGCACCTCACACTCTCCAGTCACACAACAACGGTGGTCTCGTGCATCAAATCCCATAATCACCCCAATACACTGGCATACATTCCCTTTCACAAAGAGGTGGCAACACAAACAGTTTAAGTCCTAATAAAACAATCCTATATACACTTTTTTAAAAAAATAAAACACTGCAAAACGAACTAGATATTCACATTTCACACAATTAAGTTGTATCACCAATAGGAGGAACATCTATAAGAACCAACTTATACATGTTACACATTACCCACATGGTTCTCTTCATCCCTATTCCGTTACAACCTTAGCATGTGAATACAGCCAGAACATATATTGAACACAACAACCCTAACCATAACACACCTATTAATAAATGCACATAATCAGACACACCACAAGCCCTCACACACACCTAACCCGGGTCTCCCGAAGGCCACCCCCCCCCCCCCCCGGAGTGTCCGTCCCGTGGCCTACTTCCAGAGCGTCTCCGCTTTTTCATGAGAGGAGACGGGCTGCGTAGACGCCCTTTTCTGCTCCAACGTCGCAGCTCGTTGGGATGCCGTCTCGACCCATCAGTCAAACTCAAGTAGCCGTCGCCACCAGACTGGACCACCCGCAGATTATCCTGTCCAGCTGTCAGTTTCCTGGAACTGTGCACCCGACCAAGCCGAGGCTCAACCCTAGGGCGCACGTCCTCACCCTCACCCAGGGGAGCACTCACTGGCTTTCTCCGCCGTCTGCTTTGTGACCTGGCACCTTTATGACTCCTCAGTGGTTCGCCAAGTTGACTTGAGTCATATCCCTTGCTTTTGATATCGGCACGGCCAGGGTTCGTGCCATCTGGTGGTACCCTGGATACCAGATGTTATTGCACCGGAGCAGCACCAGCCACTGTTGGCTCAGCAGTCAGAACTCGTCAGCCACCGGAGCCCTGTAACTCACGCTCTTCGGACCTTTCCGCCACCGCAGGGATCAAACCATGCCGTTCGGGTCCACCATTCACAGGACCAAAAACACTGGCATGGGACCCCCACCTATTCAGCATATTAAGGTGCTGGCGGTGTCCCTCTTCACCCAGAATGGGCCACCCAAAGTCCAATACTTCATTGCCACTTCCCATGTATAATGGCCGGTCCCGTAAGCCACCACCTGACCACTTCTCCACTTCACCGCAGGTGATGGTGAAACCGAGCCCGTAAAATAAATCACAGCCCATTAGGTTATTACCGTCCCACGACACCATGAACTCGGCGGCGCACATGGAGGCCCCCTTGTACCTCACCGACAGCCACACCGAGCCCACAACATCCAGCGGGTGGCTACCATAACTGTAACAAGTAATGTTAGTGCTACTCACTCTGTAGTGGGGAAAACACTGACTTACAGATCGCTGACACAGTGTTTACCAACAGCGGTATCGGTGTCCCGTCCAACAAAATGTCACAAATGATACGACCGTCTGTGTTGGGCGAGACCGTGTGGACCACTGTAGGTACCTTCTTCTTAACGGGTCCTCTAGCCGGCCTCCATTTCTTCTTGTCAAAATTGTGGCAAACCCTGGCGAAGTGATGGAGCAGACCACACCGTCCACAACGCTTGCCCCTTGCTGTACACTCCCTGGCTCGATAGCAGTGCCTGCTGGATCCACAGCCGTAGCATCTTGGTGTCCCCGGGGTGGACCGTATGTTGACGATGGCCGCACACTCGTCATCGCTTCCATCGTCCGAATCCAAGGCCAGAGTCTTCCCATGTGCCTCGCTCTTCGGCGGAGCACTGTAGCTGCCGAGGTGTTTCGTCAGCTGCTCCGCTGCCTCGTGCTGTTGTGCTAGCTCCATGGCCGCTAGCAAAGTTAGCTCACCAGTGTGAGTTAGCAGGTGAACCCTCGCCGAGGAGTAGGCCACATGCTTGGCCAACTGGTCTCAGACCAACTCCTCCTGAAGGGCCCCAAACCTGCACTCACCCGTCAGCTGTCAGAGGTCTGCCACGAACTGCTGGACCGACTCTCCGGGTCGCTGGCGCCATTGTCGAAACTGGATGTGCCGCATTGTGATGTTTTCTGGGGTGCAAAAGTAGCCGGCCATGAGCCTCATGACGTCGCCGAAGCTGTCACCTCCTCCCAGTGTGCTGATGATTTTATGGCCCTCCATACCCAGGTTATGGACCACAATAGCCCTCGCTCTTAATTTGTCCAGGTCGCTGAGGTCTAACGCCAGTAGATAGTTCTGGAAGGCTGCAAACCACCTGGCCCAAGGGACCAACGGCACCCAGAGCCTCCAATAAAGGACAAAGTGTGGTTGCAGCCCTCTCCATCTCCGTTTATCCTCGTCGCCAACATTTGGCGAGGTGACGTTTTATAAAGTTTATTAACAAGAACTATGTACACACGGGGAGACCCTACCGCGAGTACAGGAGCCACAGCGAAGAGACAATATGTCTCCCGCTCCAGGCTTATATACCACAGGTGACACCCCCCACCCCCAAAGGCGGGGCATCACCCCTCCCTAGCCTACGGCACCGCCACACTATTATTATATATCTATTACGATCCTACAGTCAGTACCTCCTTTAATAGATTGAGGTGTCTTTGAGTTGGAATTCAACAGATACTCATATTTCATGGCTGCCATACATGTAGAGATACTAATTTAGGAAAGATTTTGCAGTGGTTTCTTATTTTTTTCCCCCAGAGCTGTATGTATTATAAACAATGACTTCTGCACTGAACAATATTTTTTTTTGGTTACATGTGTGTGAAATTATTATATTTTGCTCATTTACTACTGAATCACTGCAGTGATATATTCATTGATACCACAATCTTGTGTAATATTGCTGTCATGAACTGGGCTTGATGTTCAAGCCCAGTTCTGTGACGCTGTGGCTATTTTGTCTCTTTGTGTGTTTTTGCATTCTATTTTCCATCAGGCAATCTCAGGGAGCCGCTGGGGTCCGTTCGGCTCCCTGACAGATCAGCCACGCCTCCTTCGCTTGCCAATCTGATCAGCTGTGTGTCATTAGCGCTGTACTCCTCTGTTCACGCACGCGCACACACACACACACACATGCTTCCTCTCATTCTCATGCACTCTCCTGCACGCATACACACACACACCCATTCATCCTTACTCTCATGCTCACAGACGTTATTTCACACAGCTGTTTCCACTTTGTCCGGCCCACTCATTCCCACACTCACTTTCACTACACACACCGGCAATCTCTTTCTTCATTAGGGTTGGCATTATTTAGCCCTGCCTCTGCTGGAAGAGATTGCTGGATCATTGTCCTACACTGTATTAGTTCTATTCAGTGTTTGTTCTCTGTCACCCATGACTAGATGCCCTGCCAGTTTCCCGGTACCGCTTCACTCTGGGTAGCGTTGATCATTTCCTTCAGTTTGGGTTTTGTTTCATCTGGATATTTACTCGGACCAACTCGGACTGCTCCAGCTGTGTGAGTACAGACTGTTTTGCCCCTGCCGTCCAGTCCTGTCTGGCGGTTCCTTTCTCGGGCTCTCTAATCCATTCCTCTGCGACAGTTCCGTTTGCCTACGCATTGGAACATTTTCCCTGTACCATACTCACCTGTCTCTGTAGAACATCCTTGAGGACTACCTTGTGTATCCTGAACTACTCTTCTATTATTTTGCACTGTTTATATATTCCCTGTTAATAAAGACACACAACTTACTCCTGCATGTGGGTTTTAATTGTTCCCTCCATGCACTGCGTAAAAGCGCATGGGGAATCATAACAGAGTGATCCGGCCAGCCTAAAACCCAGCGGAGTAGTTGTGCGTGATTTTTCTTTTCATTTTTTGTGTGTCTGCTTTTTCTACCCACCTGTTCTGAGGACCATTATGCCTCGAGCTGGTGAAACAGCGACAAGGAGGCTGTGGAGCCGGGAGGATCTCTAAACTGTCATAGCGATTGAGGATTTGGCAGCCAGCACACGCAGCTGTACCTCCTGGAGGGATGAGATGGACTGCTGGGGCGGAATTACCAACTTGGTGGAGTGGAGACCATATCTGTGCCTTCATCCCCAGTTAATTGCTCTGTCACTTCCACCTCTACTGCCTCTGCCTCCACCCGTCTCCTCGCTGTGGGCGGCGAGGCCAGCTTCCGCACGGAGAAGAGTTTGTAGAGAGAAGCCCCATATCTTCTCCGGTGAATAGGATCACAAACTCGTTCTTCAAGTCCAAGCCCCAACACAAGGTTTCCTGGCGACATCCGCGCTCAAAGCACTGGCACCAGCTGGACTTGATCCTGACCAGGCGCACCTCACTGAAGAACGTGCTAATCACCTGTTCGTTCCAGAGTGCAGATTGCGACACAGACCATTCATTGGTGTGTTGCAAGGTCAAGCTGCAGCTGAAGAAATTCCATCGTGCTAGACAGCCTGAAAAGGCACGGATTGACACCAGCAAGATGGCCCAACCAGAACTTGTTGAGCGGTTTGCCTCCACCTTTGAGAAGGAACTTGGTGTACCACAAGAAGGAGAATCTGCAAAGCAGAAGTGGGAAGAGCTGTGAAACACCATCCACCGCACACAGCCTTGGCTACCTTTGGGAGGAAGACCTCGAAGTCACAGGACTGGTTTGATGCCAAGTTGACAGAGATGACCCCCGTCATTGAAGCCAAGTGCTCAGCTCTTGCCAAGTACAAGAAGTACCCAAACGAGAAGAATCTCCAGATTCTCAGGATTGCGAGAAGCAAAGTTCAGCAGACTGCTCGGCGCTGTGCCAATGAGTACTGGACTCAGCTTAGCCAAGACATTCAAACCGCTGCCATAACAGGGAACATCCGTGTTATGTACGATGGCATCAAGAAAGCACTTGGTCCGGCTCAGAGCAAGACAGCCGCCCTCAAATCCTCCACTGGGGAGATGATCACAGAAAAGAACAAGCAGATGGAGAGATGGGTGGAGCACTACTCCGACCTCTACTCCAGACAGAACACCGTAACACCGTCAACCCTTGATGCCATCGATTGCCTGCCATCCATGGACAAACTTGACGCCGAGCCAACCATCGACGAACTCAGCAAGGCCATTGATAGCTTGGCCGCTGGCAAGGCACCCGGCAACAACGGCATACCCCCCGACCTGATCAAGCACTGCAAGACCGCCCTATTGCTGCCATTGCATGACGTCCTCTGCCAGTGCTGGAAGGAAGGTGCCGTACCACAGGACATGAAGGACGCCAAGATCATCACCCTCTACAAAAACAAAGGGGAGAGAAGCGACTGCAACAACTACAGGGGCATCTCCCTCCTCAGCATTGTTGGCAAAGTCTACGCATGAGTTGTTCTCGTTCGTCTACAGAAGCTTGCCGAACGTGTCTACCCCGAGTCTAAGTGTGGCTTCCGCACTGAGCGATCGACGGTAGACATGATATTCTCCATCCGCCAACTCCAGGAGAAATGCAGAGAACAGAACATGCCCCTGTACGTCGCCTTCATCGACCTCACAAAGCGTTCGATCTGGTCAGCAGAGAGGGCCTTTTCAAGATCTTGCCAAAGATAGGATGCCCACCAAAGTTGCAAAGCCTCATTGAATCGTTTCACACCAACATGCAGGGGATAGTGCAGCACAACGGCAACGTCTCAGAGCCATTCAACATACGCAGCGGAGTGAAACAGGGCTGTGTATTTGCGCCAACCCTCTTTGGGATTTTCTTTGCTATGCTCCTGAGGCATGCCTTCAGCACAGCAACAGAGGGAATCTACCTGCACACAAGATCTGACGGCAGGCTTTTCAACCTCGCCTGCCTGAAAGCCAGAACCAAAGTACGCGAGGCTCTAATCAGAGACATGCTGTTCGCAGACGACGCTGCAGTCGCGACCCACACACAGCAGGAGCTTCAGACCCTGATGGACCGCTTCTCCCAGGTATGCAAGGACTTCAGGCTTACCATCAGCCTGAAGAAGACTAACATCTTGGTGCAAGGCACGAAAGCACCACCAACCATCACCATCGACGACTACGAGCTGGAGGTCGTGAATCAGTTCACGTACCTGGGGTCCACGATCAGCAGCAACCTCTCCCTTGATACAGAGATCGACAAGAGGATTGGAAAATCAGCCTCCACACTCGCTCGCCTCACCACACGAGTGTGGGAGAATCCCAAACTCTCTGTCAAGACGAAGATGGCAGTGTACAACGCCTGCATCATCAGCACACTGCTCTATGGGAGTGAGATGTGGACAACATACGCCCGGCAGGAAAAGAGACTGAACTCCTTCCACTTGCGCTGCATTCGCCGTATCCTGGACATATCCTGGTAGGACTAAGTGCCCAACACAGAAGCTTCTGTCCCGCGCCGGCCTTCCCTCCATGTTCACTCTACTCAGGCAGCGCAGGTTCTGCTGGCTAGGCCACGTTCACCATATGGAGGATGGCAGAATCCCCAAAGACGTCCTCTACGGAGAACTGGTGACTGGCAGGAGAGACGTTGGCCGCCCACAGCTACGCTTTAGAGACGTCTGCAAGAGAGACATGAAGGCCCTGGAGATCAACACAGAGCGCTGGGAGGACCTTGCAACGGACCGCTCCAAATGGAGAGGCACCCTGACCAGACAGCTCAAGGCGGGTGAAGAGAGACTGACTGCTGCAGCAGATGAAAAAAAGACCCGCAGGAAGAACCGCCACAGCTCCAGCAGCACGGAGACCACCCACAAGTGCGACCTGTGTGACAGGGACTGCCATTCGCGCATCAGCCTGTTCAGCCACAGGCGGTGCTGTTCCAGCAGAGTAGATGTTTAGGATTCTCTTCCATGGTCATCATAGACCGACGGAGGCCGACGAATCAGATCCTGTTCCGCCTAATTCGTCCTTTCCATGGCACCACAACCCAGCCTCGAACCGTAAGAGGAATTCCTCTGCTCCTTTGTCTGCCCTCCAGTCTGCAGGGGAGGCCCCCTTCGGGTTTCCCAAGGGGGCCAGGAGCACCGCAAATGACAAGAAGCGGGAGGCTGGGTTTGCTGCAGCGAAGACCATCACGCCCGGGATAAACAGGAAAGTGTGTTTTTATTCATTTCATTCAGTTGATAAATCACCTTGCCTGACGCCTGGAAGTGAGGCCCAGTTTGTGCCGTCCGCTGGGTTCTCACTGCCTGCTGCAGCCACCTAGTCTCTCCACATCTCCTTCTGTCCCCTGTGAGCGTCCATCGGCCCGGGAGCTTGACCTTCAGAGGAGGGAGGGGGCCACGGAGCTGGAAGGCTCTACTCCAGCCCTGCAGAGTCGCCATGGAGAGAGAGTGAGCGTTGTGATCTGTCTGAAGCATGTGCCGATGGGAGGAGCGTCCCCTGGTTTCAGTCGCCCGGGATCCAGCGCAACATAGGGCTCCTCCTCCAGAATCCTCGCTGGAAGAATCGCCAGCGGTGGAGAGTTCCCTGGGGGAGACCAGGGCTGCTGGTCATTGCTGGTGCATTGGAACATTTTCCCTGTGCCATACTCACCTGTTTCTGTAGAGCGTCCTTGAGGACTACCTTGTGTATCCTGAACTACTCTTCTGTTATTTTGCACTGTTTATACATTCCCTGTTAATAAAGATGCACAACTTACTCCTGCATGTGGGTTTTAATTGTTTCCTCTGTGCGCTGCGTGAAAGTGCACGGGGAATCATAACAATTGCTTGATTACAAACCGTGTCAATGAACTATAAGGGAGAAGGTGCAAAAAAATGACAAAACCCCCCCCGAACAAAACCGATGTGAAAGGTTCAAATAACCATGATGCTGATATACGAAATGAGAGATTTGTTTTTTAAATCAAATACAATCCTATTGATGATTTATTAAAATATCCAACACAAATTTTTTATATTCTTACCAACACATTCACGGAAATTTTGGATAACTTTTGTCCATTTTTATTTTTACAGAGAAACTCCAACTACGAATTACATTAATTGATTTTTGGTGAGATCCACAATCTCGGATAGCTTTTTTCCTCTTAATAAATGAAATCATAGTTTAAAAACTGCGTTTTGTATTTACTCGGGATATTTTTGACCAATACTAAAATTTGTTTGATGATTCTTCTTCTTTCAGCTGCTCCTTTTAGGGATCGCCACAGTGGATCATCTGCCTTCATCTCACCCTATCCACTGCATCTTGCAGCAGGTCTCGCTGCCGTCTTGTAAATATTCCCTTTCACTCTTGCTGCTACCCTTCTGTCACAAATCACCCCTGACACTTGTCTCCACCCACTCCACCCTGCCTGCACTCTCTTCTTCACCTCTCTTGTGCATTTTCCATTGTCTGATGAAGTGAAACATTTAAGTATGACAAATATGCAAAAAACATAAGAAGTCAGGAAGGGGCAAATACCTTTTCACAGCACTGTATAGGATATAGCTTGGTTTGAGGAAATTTACATGCTCAAACTAATAAATCTCTTCTGATGTCTAAAAGAGCCGGGGCAGCACATTTTAACAGTAATTAATCTAAAAAACAAACACTAATCCATTCATGCATCTAGGAAATAAGTAAAGGGACAACAGGCCCACTTTGGCTTATATTAAAACAGATACATTGTGTTTTCTAAGCAGTTATCTTGTTCACAGAATTGACATTACATAGCTGGCAGTCTGTCGGCATGGCCCGCTCAGCAGCTCTGATTTCAGCATTGGTGATGAGAGTTAACGAGGAAGAGATGAGCGTGATTAATGTTGGGGCAAAACAAAATGCGGCTTTTCCTTTACATTAGCGTGTGTCATCCCCAACTGTAGCCCGATGCCACTGTGACTGGCTTAAATTAGAAAACTGTTTCGGCAGCAACAGAAAAGAGATTTCACAAAAGGACAAAAGCAATTTCTGCAGCCGAACAGTAACGAGTTATGAATGCTTAAACATGCAGGGATCCAACACTCAACAGAGATGCTTCATAAATGTCAAGTGAACAGCGCATGTCACCGTGTGGTGGTATAATGTTTCGCTGGTTGTCTAAACTTCACTTTGCAGAGCCGCTGCCAAGATGGGATAAAAGCCCCCCCCCTCCCAACAGTGTTTGTTTTATCTTGCTGCAATCCTAGTATTGTGGCGAACAAGGAATGGGCAAAGGCAACGAGCTGGAAGACACAAGGCTTTATTTTTCTCCAACATACAGCAAACACGCTTCATAACTTTGCTGGACTATTGCGCTATCAGGGTATCTTTACATCCCCCTTCTACACTTTTATTCCCATATGCAGAGACTCAGCACTTCCAACCCTCATACATAAAGAGAAATGCAGCACATTAACAAACAGATTGCCAGACAATGTACATCATTAACATAACATACACGGGCACTGCTTCGACACCTTATTCTCTCCGCGGCTCCTGGTTACTCTTCCTCTGCCCAGGAGGTGTACAGAACTAACTGTCTCGTTTGATACCTCCCGGAGACACTTCCTCCTTCAGACATAATTCTCCTCTCCACCCTGCATTCTGGGTGTGAGGGAAAACCCCAAAACACTGTGTATAGTGTCCTCCTGTCATGGCTGCCAATCACGGCACCTGCGCACGCACCTGCCTGTCATCTCCTGCGGCCCTATTTATTCCCATCAGGACCAGTGCTGGGCACGGAGTCGTCTGATTCTTTCCTGTGAATCACGCCACACCCTGCCTCCGTGCTTCCCTGCACTGAATTATCCAGCCTACGGCTTCCAAGCCCCGCTGAACGACGTCCGGGTCGGTTTTGCCCGGACCAACGACCAAGTAAGCTTTATTGCTTCTAAACCTGTCCATTCCCCTGTGCACAGGCGGAGCCCGCAACGGCGGACCTCCATCTCCCTCCAGGTGGCGGACCATTATCCACCTCCAGCTAAACTGCCCGCAGACATTGTCTCTCTGGCTGCAGCTTCGGCATCACCTGAAGCCACTCCAACATCTGTTGACAGTAAGCATAATAACATCTAACGTGCTGCATAGGGTGAACTGTAAGCTAACGGCCTTTGTCTCTTTCCAGGGCTGCCAGTCTGTACGGCGCTCTGCCAGCCCAGCTGGAATACGCGGATTGCACTACACAACATTACACCATATAACCGCATTCACGCACCCAATCACTCACGTTAACAATAAAGTACGTTAATTGTGTTAATCCTGAGTCGTGTCTGTTCTGTGGGTCACCTGAACCATGTCACCGCCACAGTATAATCCACCCTCTCCACCAACAGTTGTCTTCCATCCCCAAAACAATGCCAAGAATGCCACAAATTCTCTCAAGTTGAGTACTCTCAAAGATACTGCTTTAGGTCCATGTCCTTTTTCTGAGGAGAAAAGTGCCATCTCAGAATGTCCAAATATGTGACCACATGTACCAGAGGATTCTTGATAGATCTTCCTTATTCTTAGTGAACAATACATTTTTGAAACGGGGCTTCTTAGCTACTGAGTATCAGACAACTTTATATATACTGTATATGTATGTATATAAATGATGGTGTCACAAGTACCGCTCGTCCTTTGGCTGAGAGCTGCTGTCTCAGAGTTTCCAGTTCCTGCTCGTTAACCAGCAGCTGCTGATTGTTCCTCTCACGCAGGGTCTCAAGGAAAAGGATCCTCTGAAAGAATCGGCAATACAAATGCAATAAATACCAAAATAGACCAAGAGAAAACACACGAGTTATTGCACTATTTCAAAAGTTAAATTAATGCTTTTCAAGACCCTTTGAGCCATAACTACATTTTTAGTTAAAGATGACAACAAAAAAAGAATAACACTAAGCAAACTGCATTTAAACTGTGACAACTTAAACAGATACAAAGGTCTTATTTATGTCAGCCAGTGTAAAACAGAACACCTAGAAATGTAACACCCAAAGCAAATGTTCAAAAAACACAAAAGGTTTTCAGACTTTATTTGGACTTTTCACTAGCCTGCAGGAGCCCTGCAGACAAGCAAGTTAATCCTGCAGTTCGGTCACACAGCTGAGAAATGGAACCACTTCCTTTACCTCCAGCAGTTTGCTTTTGTCTGAGTCTGGTTCGATCTGCCGTTTGGCCATCTCATCAATCTTCCTCCTCAGATGAGCATTTTCCTTTCTCACTCTTTCCAGCTCTGCCTCGGCTTTGGTGGCAGAGCTGCTGGATTTGAAACCCAACTTGCTGACAATGGTCTCTTTGGCACCTTTAGACAGCATGCTTGCTGCTTTCTTGTTACTGAGAATGTAAATAAAAGAACACAATTAAGATTAGCTTTGGATGTTTAAATGTAATATTTTGCAAAAACATTTAAACTGAAGGAGGGGAAAAAATGTATAAAAACAGTGCAGGAAAAAGGGAAATAAAAACCAACATCAGACTATGGACACCAGATTTTATGCCGGTCAAATGAAATGAGAGATTAATTTTTTTTAAATCAAATACAATCTTATCGATGATTCATTAAAATATCCACCATGAGCTACGATATGACATCACAAATTTGTTATATTCTTACCAACACATTCAAGGAAATTTTTGGTAACTTTCGTCCATTTTTATTTCAATAGAGAAACTCCCAACAACTATTTAAATTAACTGATTTTTGACAAGATCCACAATCTCAGAAGGATAATGCATGTTTCTCTGCACAATGTCTTCTTTTTTTTAATTCTTATCTCGGGGGTGGCTGTGGCACATGTGTAGTGTGGTGGACTACTGATCAGAGGATCAGGGGTTCGATTCCCGCTCTATCTGCAGTCTGCATGTTGAAGTGTCCTTGAGCAAGACACTGAACCCCCAGTTGCTCCTGGTGGGTCAGGCCAGCGCCGGTGCATGGCAGCTCTGCCGCCATCAGTGTGTGAATGTGTGTGTGAATGGGTGGCTAGCAGGATCTGTAAAGCGTTTTGTCATCTAGAGATGAGAAAAAGTGCAACATAAGTGAATACCATATATCCTAATACAAATAACATCACATTTTCATGGTCTAAATACAGTAAGATGCTGTGCACTTTAATGTGTATTAATGCTATGTGAAGTAGAGATCATGAAGATACTGCCAAAGATGAAGTGGGGAAATTTGTGACACAGCAGTAAAAACTTGTGATTATTTAGATGAATCATCAGTGTGATTGCATTCAAAGATAATGCCCCACACTAGAACTCCCTTAGTTTCATAGACTTGCATTCATCTATTGTATGAAATATGCAACTAAGTCAAGAGGTGGGCAGGGAAGTCATGAACTACTCAAGTAAAAGGAGCATTACCTTCTGTTATTATTAATTCAAGTAAGACAAACCCAAGTTACTTAAGAAAATGTCAGGGACGCACTGATATATCGGTCTAACATTTGAATGAATGAATGAATCTTTATTTCGGATAGATTAGATTAAAAGATTAAAAGAAAGGAACAGAATAATATAACAAAGGGGGAAAAAATCCAGCAAGGTCTAATTAAATAATAACTCCTCGGATTATACAATTCAACATAAATTATCCGAAATGGGTGATGGCTGAAGCCACAGCATATATTGCCCACCCATGTTCCATCTAAAATTCAAAAATAAAATAAAGTAAGAGTGATTACAAATTAGAGCAAAGCTAAGACAAAACGTGACAAAAAGCTAAGCAACAGCACAACACAGACTGAATATGATAATCCTTATGTGATTTTACATGTCGTTTTGTATATATGTATGTTTGGAGTATTTCTTCCTTTAGTTTTTGTTTAAATTGTCCAAGCGTTGTACATGATTTTAATTCAGATCCAAAAGCGTTCCACAATCTGACTCCTTGCACTGAAACACAGTGTTGCTTGGTGGTAGTTCTCACTGAAGGGTTTTGAAATATACATGTTCCTCTGAAATGATATTGTTTCTCCCTTATTTGGAACAACTTCTGGATATTTGCGGGCAGTGATAGATTCTTCACTTTTAACATTATTACTGTGGTCTATATTAATCATATATCCCATAACCTACATATGTATAAGCATGTGAGAATGTTTGGTGATTACATATGTAAAGCGACTTCACACCTCAGAACAGGACAAAGGGTCTCAACCGCCAGTGAAGATCAAAGAGCATCCGAGGCACTGCGGTGGAGACCAGATAGGTCGCCCTGACCCCCCAGGGCCAGGTGGAGGGGTACGGAGACAAAGGAGGATAATTAAGTTAATGGGGGATGTCAGCTTTGTATGCATGTCTTTTGTTGTGTGTGAGTATAAGTACACAGAACCGAATGTGTTCGCTCTCTTACTTCTTCTGCTGCTGCACTAGATGAGACTTGTTAGAGGAGCAAAGCTGATAATAAACTTTGGTTTATAAGTCACATCGCCTCGTCATTCCGAGCTCTTCTACACTGGTGACCCTGACGCGAGGATGGACCAGAGGCGTTCCCCAGCGATCGACTCATCTGTGGCGACCCAGGCAGACGCCGGCGCCCATGCAGACAGGGGAACAGATGGACGACGTTCCCCCACGGCAGAAGTGATAGAGAGGGCTCAACCGAGCACCAGCACCGCTGTGAGAGCCAAAGGAAGGCACTCTCACCCTGCGGACACATCAGTCACGGTCCACACAAATGCCGTCACCGTCAAGCTGCCGGACTTCTGGCAGGAAGACCCCACCTCGTGGTTTCAGCAAGCTGAAGCCCAGTTTGCACTTACGGGCATCACGGCTGACGATACAAAGTTCTATCACATCGTCGCCAAACTCGACGCCGCACTTCGAGATGTGCGCGGAGCATAATCCAGTGGCCACCGGCCCAGGACAAATACAGAGAACTGAAAGCGACCATTGTGGCGAATTTCGTCCCCTTTGCCGAGGAGAGAGCCGAGAGGATCCTGGCGGTCTACGGCCACAGAGGATGCAGACCCAAGGCCCTCATGGAGGACTTGCTGCAACTTAAAGAAGAGGACAACAACAATTTCCTTTTCCAATTTATATTCCTCAGTACGCTGCCGCCACACATGAGAGGGATGCTTGCCAACATGCGATGCAGCACCCAGCAAGACTTCCGCACGCTGGCTCACGAAGCGCAGCGACTCGTCAACGCCTGCAAGGAACAGACACCCACAGCAGCATCCGCAGACCTCAACGCTGATGTCCGGAGCCACGGGGAGCCACAAACCACGAAGCAGAATCCACCCGCTGTGACAGCGACATGGCCAAGACGTAACAGACGGAGCGACGTCTGTTATTACCACCACCGCTTCGCCGAAAAGGCCTACAAGTGCGTTCCCCCCTGCAAATTCACGAATTCGGGAAACGCCAAAGCCGAACCGTTAACAGCAGCGGTTCTCGGCGAAAAAAGCAAGCTTCTATATGTGACGGACGGACACACCGGCAAGCAGTTCCTCATCGACACAGGAGCTCAACTGAGTTTTATCATGCCCTCCCAAGCAGACCGGGCCATGGGCCCCCGGGGCAATGGAGCGGTGGCAGCCAACGGCTCCATCATTGACACGTTTGGCGAAAGGAACCTGCCCCTCCGCATCCATGGCCGCAACTACAGATGGACATTTGTTGTAGTGGCGGTGAGTTTTAACTTGTTGGGCGCCGACTTTTTGTGTGCACATGGGTTATTAGTCGATCTAGCGAACAGACGCTTGGTTAATGCATTGTCCTTCTATTCCCTGCTCAGCTCGAGTTTCTCCACCACCCGTGCAGGCCAGCGTCATTACAGCAGGAGGTAAGTTTGATCAACTCCTCACCCAATTTCCAGCACTCACAATTCCCAAATTCTCAGCTACAGTGGCTAAGCACGGGGTCGAACACTTTATTCCCACAACGGGCCCACCCGTTTTCGCCAAAGCTCGGCGCTTAGACGCGACCAAGCTCGCCATAGCTCGGGACGAGTTTGCCACCCTTGAAAAACTAGGCATTATCAGGCGATCAAAAAGCCCCTGGGCGTCACCGCTTCATATGGTCCCGAAATCCGACGGTTCTTGGAGACCGTGCGGCGATTACCGCAGATTAAACAATGCGACAGCGCATGACCGTTGCCCTATTCCTCACATCCAAGATTTTTCACTACATCTGGCGGGTGCACGCATTTTTTCAAAAATAGACTTGGTCCGCGGCTATCATCAAGTCCCCGTTAGAGCGGAAGACATTCCTAAAACAGCTGTAATAACCCCCTTCAGTCTTTTTGAATTTTTGTGGATGCCTTTTGGCCTCAAAGGCGCCGCTCAAACCTTTCAGCGGATGATGGATGCAGTATTACGCGACCTCCCTTTCGTGTTCGTCTACCTCGACGATATGCTGGTAGCCAGCTCATCTGAGGAGGAACACGAACAGCATCTCACTATGGTTTTTCAGAGACTAGAAGAGCACGGGTTAATAATCAATCCAGCCAAATGCAAATTCGGCGTGTCACAAATTGATTTTTTGGGACACAGAGTTTCACCGAAGGGGGCAGTCCCGCTGCCAGACAAAGTTCACGCAGTAAAAAGTTTCCCACGGCCACAAACGGTCAAATCGCTGCAAGAATTTTTGGGAATGGTTAATTTTTACAACCGTTTCCTCCCCCGCGCAGCTCAGCTCATGCAGCCCCTATATGACGCGCTTAGAAAACAAAAACCTTCCAGCGCGGTCGAATGGACCCCGGAGCGCGAATGCGCCTTCGCGGAAGTAAAAAGTGCCCTAGCTAATGCCACATTGTTGGTTCACCCTGATCCCTCGGCCCGCATTGCGCTAACCACAGACGCTTCAGACCTGGCCATAGGGGCGGTTGTAGAACAACACGTCGGCGGAACCTGGCAACCTTTGGCATTTTTCAGCAAATTGCTAAACCAAACTGAGCGTTAAATACAGCACCTTTGACAGGGAGCTGCTAGTGCTTCATTTATCCATCCGCCACTTCCAGTTCTGGTTGGACGGGCGGCGTTTCACGGCTTTTGTAGACCACAAACCGCTCACCTTTGCGATGGCTAAAATTTCTGAACCGTGGTCAGGCAGGCAACAAAGACAGCTAGCTGCGATTTCAGAGTTCACCACAGACATTCGACATGTGGCAGGCAAACTTAACATGGTAGCAGACTGCCTCTCTCGTGCTGTGACATCGCCAGAGCGCGAGGAGACAGATTATACTACCTCAGCCGCAGAACTCTTCGCCAATGCGGACACATATGCAGCCCCAATCCACGTAGGGATAGATTATGCAGCCATGGCGGAGGAGCAAAGTAGTGACGCGGACGTGCGCGCACTCCTGTCTGGACCAACAGGGTTAAGGCTGGAGGAAAGGGGTTTACGCGACGGTGTGCCCCCCCCTAATATGCGACATCTCAACCGGCCGACCTCGCCCGGTAGTCCCAGCTGCATGGCGCCGTCGTATTTTCGACTCAATTCACTCCCTCGCGCACCCGGGTGTGCGCGCTTCGGTTAAAATGGTCGCCGAAAAGTTTGTGTGGCCTGGCCTGCGCAAAAACGTAAAAGAATGGGCAAAGACTTGCATTTCTTGTCAGCGCGCCAAAATACACAAACACACAAAAGCCCCTCTAGAGCCTTTTCGAATCCCTGCTAGAAGGTTCGACCATGTTCATGTCGACCTCGTGGGACCACTACCTTCCTCCCAAGGTTTCACACATCTGTTAACAATGATAGACCGTACTACGCGCTGGCCTGAGGCGGTCCCTCTGGCGTCAACCACAGCGGAGGAAGTCGCTCGCGTTTTTTTGACAAACTGGGTGGCACGTTTCGGCGTCCCATCGGACATCATGTCCAATAGGGGGCCTCAATTTGTCTCGGAGCTTTGGTCAGCCATGGCCAGCAGCTTAGGAGCGACAATTCACCGCACCACCGCTTATCACCCTCAGGCTAATGGGTTATGCGAGCGTTTTCACAGGTCTCTTAAGGCCGCCCTCAGAGCCTCACTAACGGATACAAATTGGGTAAATAAACTTCCTTGGGTTTTATTGGGGTTGCGTGCTGCACCTAAAGAGGATCTAGATGCCTCCCCAGCAGAATTAGTTTTTGCACAACCTCTCAGGCTCCCAGGTGAATTTTTACCAGAGAACCCAGAGCCAGGGCATCTTCCAGCCCCGAGGTTTTTAGGCTGCAACGGACCGGACTCTCTCCCTGGACCGGCACATCACTCTTTTCCACGGGTTTTTGTCCCCCAAGCTTTAAAAAACGCTGAATTCGTTTTTGTTAGGCATGAAGCTTTAAAACCAACCTTCCGCCCACCATACGATGGCCCATTCAGAGTGCTGGAACCTGGTGATAAGCATTTTGTGCTTGATTTTGGGGACAGAAAAGAAACAGTCAGCATTGACAGACTTAAACCTGCCTTCTTGTTGAGAGACGAGCCTGCACGGTTGGCGAGAGCACCTTGGCGGGGTAGACCCCCCAAGAGAAAAGACTCAGCCCCCCTACAGGGAACAAATAATCACTCTCCTTCCCAAGCTGCAGATTCCTTACAGTAGGGTCCCACCAGGACGCCCGAACGGACCCACCGCAGATTCGGAAGAAGATTAAAGCCCAGACGGCACAGGGACTGATGCAAACTACTCAAAAGTTGTTCACTAATTGTGCTGTAACAGTTTAGGACTAACTTGTGATATTACTATGCTGTTATGATTACCACTAAATTCTCTACAGGAGCATAGCTGCTGGAAAGTTTCTTCTTTGTCAAGAGGTATAGCAGTTAGTATGTAATAATAATTATCTTAAACTGTGAATTTTCCTATTGTCCTTTTCTTAGTCGTTTGGGGGGGTGGCTGTGGTCTATATTAATCATATATCCCATAACCTACATATGTATAAGCATGTGAGAATGTTTGGTGATTACATACTGTATGTAAAGCGACTTCACACCTCAGAACAGGACAAAGGGTCTCAACCGCCAGTGAAGATCAAAGAGCATCCGAGGCACTGCGGTGGAGACCAGATAGGTCGCCCTGACCCCCCAGGGCCAGGTGGAGGGGGTACGGAGACAAAGGAGGATAAGATAAGATAAGATAAGATAAGCCTTTATTAGTCCCACAACGGGGAAATTCCAGGATTGCAACAGCACAGGGATAGCAACACTCAGAGCAACAATCAGAAGGCAAGAAAAAAAAAAGCAAGCAAGCAAGAGCAGCTAATATACATATGTACATATTACTATAAAATATATATATACACACACACAGACACACAGTGCAGAGCATTGTAGCTGGATGGAATAAATATATGAATATATAAACACACAGTGCAGAGCATTGTAGCTAGATGGAATAAATATGTAAATATATAAACACACAGTGCGGAGCAATGTAGCTAGATGGAATAATATGTAGATATATAAACACACAGTGCGGAGCATTGTAGCTAGATGGAATAAATATGTAAATATATAAACACACACAGTGCGGAGCAATGTAGCTAGATGGAATAATATGTAGATATATAAACACACAGTGCGGAGCATTGTAGCTAGATGGAATAAATATATAGATATATAAATACAAACACACCCAGTGCGGAGTATTGTAGCTAGATGGAATAAATATGTAAATATATAAACACACACAGTGCAGAGCATATAAGATAATTAAGTTAATGGGGGATGTCAGCTTTGTATGCATGTCTTTTGTTGTGTGTGAGTATAAGTACACAGAGCCGAATGTGTTCGCTCTCTTATTTCTTCTGCTGCTGCACTAGATGAGACTTGTTAGAGGAGCAAAGCTGATAATAAACTTTGGTTTATAAGTCACATCGCCTCGTCATTCCGAGCTCTTCTACAATTACTGCAGTTTTAAAATCAACCAGATCTTTCAACTTGAGAGCTTTTAATTTAAGAAAAAGTGGGTTTGTTGGTTCCCTGTAAGCAGCTTTGTTTATTATTCTAATAGTTCTCTTCTGAAGCATAAAGACTGGATATATGTTTGTTTTATATGTATTTCCCCATACTTCAGTACAATATGTCATGAATGGGAGTATTAATGAATGATACAAAGTATATAGTGTAGGTTGATTCAGCAAATATTTCACTCTGTGTAGTATTACGATTGATGTCGTAATACTACAATTACGATTGATTTGGATAATTTACCTTTAATATAATTAATATGTGACTTCCAACACAGTTTATTATCAATTATTATGCCAAGAAATTTAATTTCGGATACCCTTTCAATCTCTACACCATTTACACTGAGTTTAGATACTGAGTTGTTGTGATGGTTGTTAAAAATTATAAATTTTGTCTTACTTAAATTGAGAGTTAATTTGTTTGAATCAAACTACAGTTTAAGCTTTCCTAATTCCTTTCCAAATGTATCCAAAAGTTGTTCCAAATTGCTTCCACTGCATAATAAATTAGTGTCATCTGCAAACAATATTAAATCCATTTTTTCCGAAACTTTACATATATCATTTATATACATATTGAATAACAATGGGCCCCAAACTGAACCCTGTGGGACTCCACAAGTAACCTTCAGTAACTGCGAGTTTTTGCTACCAACAAATACAAATTGATATCTGTTCTTTAAGTAACTACATAACCAGGACAGTGCTAACCCCCAATACCATAATTTTGTAGTTTCTTTAACAATAATTCATGAGTCACTGTATCAAACGCTTTAAGATCCAGGAATACCCCAACTGAATACTCTTTTATTTTCTACAGCAGTTTATATTTTTTCTATAAATTCCATTAGAGCAAATGCAGTTGTCCTCTTGTGTCTGAACCCATATTGCTGCTCACACAGTAAATTATTCTTCATTATAAAGTTGTCAATTCTCTCACAGAATATTTTTTCGAGTCCATCCATCCATCCATCTTCTACCGCTTTTCCGGAGGTCCGGGTCGCGGAGGCAGCAGTTCAAGCAGAGAAGCCCAGACATCCCTCTCCCCAGCCACCTGCTCCAGCTCTTCAGAGGGGATACCAAGGCGTTCCCAGACCAGCTGGGAGACATAGTCTCTCCACCAAGTCCTGGGTCTGCCCCAGGGTCTCTTCCCAGTGGGACGTACCTGAAACACCTCAAGTGGGAGGCGTCCAGGAGGCATCCTAATCAGATGCCCATACCACCTCAACTGACTCCTTTCAATGTGGAGGAGCATTTCGAGTATTTTAGAAAATTGCGGCAATAGTAAAATAGGCCTATAGTTTGAAAATTCCCCTCTGTCACCCGTCTTGTACACTACCGTTCAAAAGTTTGGGGTCACCCAGACAATTATTTTGTGTTTTCCATGAAAAGTCACACTTATTTACCACCATGAGTTGTAAAATGAATAGAAAATATAGTCAAGACATTGACAAGGTTAGAAATAATGATTTGTATTTGAAATAATAATTTTTTCCAGATACTCAACCTGCTCAAAGGAAGGTCAGTTTTATAGCTTCTCTAACAAGCTAAACTGTTTTCAGCTGTGCTAACATGATTGCACAAGGGTTTTCTAATCATCCATTAGCCTTCTGACGCAATGAGCAAACACATTGTACCATTAGAACACTGGAGTGATAGTTGCTGGAAACAGGCCTCTATACACCTATGTAGATACTGCACCAAAAACCAGACATTTGCAGCTAGAATAGTCATTTACCACATTAGCAATGTATATTAGATATTAGAGTGTATTTCTGATTAGTTTAAAGTTATCTTCATTAAAAAAAACAGTGCTTTTCTTTCAAAAATAAGCAAATTTCTAAGTGACCCCAAACTTTTCAACGGTAGTGTATATCGGAATCACTTTGGCTATTTTCATTGCATTGGGAAATACACCTGTTTGGAGAGACAGGTAATACTGTACCTGCTGGTACCTGGTACCAGCAGGTATTTAATTATTAACTATTGCCTATTTTTGTGTGTCCCAGTTGTGTGACAGGGATTTTGCCCCGAAACAGACAACAGTAGACTACTTCTCTTTTTTCAGCTGCTCCCTTCAGGGGTCTCCACAGCGAATCATCTGCCTCCATCTCACCCCATCCCTTGTATTTTCCTTTGTAACACCAAGCCTCTCCATGTCCTCCTTCACAACATCCCATGAATCTTCTCTGTAGTCTTCCTTTTTTCCTCCTGCCTGGCAGCTCCATCTTCAACATCCTTTGTCCAATATATCCACTATCCCTCCTCTGCACATGTCCAAACCATCTCAGCCTTCCATCTCTTACTTTGTCTCCAAACTGCTCAACCTGAGCTGTCCCTCTGATATATTCATTTCTAATCTTATGCCTCCTAGTCACTCCCAATGAAAATCTTAGCATCTTCAACTCTGCCACCTCCAACTCCATCTCCTGTATTTTTGTCAGCGCCACCATCTCCAAACCATACATCATATCAGGTCTCACTACAGGTCTTGTAAATCTTCCCTTTCACTCTTGCTGCTACCCTTCCATCACAAATCACCCCTGACACTTGTCTCCACCCTGCCTGCACTCTCTTCTTCACCTCTCTTGTGCATTTTCCATTGCTTTGGATGGTTGACCCCAGGTATTTAAACTCATCTACTTTCACTACCTCTACTCCTTCCATCTTCACCGTTACACCTGCCTCCCTCTCATTCACACTCATGTATTCTGTCTTGCTTCTCCTGACTTTCATTCCTTTTCTCTCCAGAGCATACCTCCACCTCTCCAGATTCTCTTCCACCTGCTCCCTACTCTCACTACAGATCACAATATCATCTGCAAACATCATGGTCCACGGAGACTCCTGCCTGACCTCATCTGTCAGCCTGTCCATCACCATGGCAAACAAGAAGGGACCCAGAGCCGATCCCTGATGTAACCCCCCCCCCCCCCGAACCCATCTGTCACTCCTACAGCACATCTCACCACCATCTCACTGTCCTCATACATGTCCTGCACCATCCTCACATACTTCTCTGCCACTCCTGACTTTCTCATACAGTACCACACTTTCTCTCTTGGCACCCTATCACGTGCTTTCTTTAGATCCACAAAGACACAGTGCAACTCCCTCTGACCTCTATGTTTCTCCATCAACACTCTTAGAACAAAACTGCATCTGTAGTACTCTTTCTTGGCATGAAACCATACTGCTGTTCATTGATTGTCACCTCTCAACCTGGCTTCAACAACTTTTTCCCATATCTTCATAGTGTGGCTGATCAACTTTATGCCTCTGTAGTTACGGCAGCTCTGAGCATCGCCTTTCTTCTTGAAAACTGGTACCAAAACACTTCTTCTCCACTCCTGAGGCATCCGCTCACTCTCCAAACTTGTGTTAAACCAGGGGTGTCCAATCATGTGCCATGGAGGGCCAAGACCCTGCAGGTTTTCTCTTCTACCCAGTCTCTTCAGCAGGTGTTTTCACTGATCAGCAATCAGTGGCAAGAAGTTCAGTGAAATCGACTGTTGGAAGACACTGGTTGGAGGTAAAGCCTGTAGGGTCTTGGTCCTCCATGGCACATGATTGGACACCCCTGTGTTAAACAATCTGGTTAAAAAGTCCACTGCTATCTCTCCTAAATGTCTCCATACCTCCACAGGTATGTCATCTGGACTAACTGCCTTTCCATTCTTCATCCTCTTCAAAGCAGCCCTCACCTCTGCCTTGCTAATCCTCGGGACTTCCTTGTTCACCATCTTAACTTCATCCATCCTCCTCTCTCTCTCTCATTTTCTTTATTCATCAGCTCTTCAAAGGACTCCTTCCACCTTCTTGTCATTTGCTAGTACATTACTATTTCTGTCCTTAATAAGCCTAACCTGCTGCACGTCTTTTCCAGCTCGATCTCTCTGTCTAGTCAATCGATCCAAGTCCTTTTCTCCTTCCTTAGTGTTTAGTCGCTCATACAACTCACTATATGCCTTTTCCTTTGCTACGCGCCTAGATTCCAAATAGTCCTGTCTACTTTCGTCTCCCTGACTACCACCCCCAACTTTTTCTTTGCCAACCTCTTCTTTTGAATATTTTCCTGTACCTCCTCATTCCACCACCAAGTCTCCTCGTCTTCCTTCCTCTGTCCACTGGATTCACCACATACCTTTCTACCCGTTTCCCTCAATACTTTTGTTGTACTTTCCCAGTCATCTGGTAATTCTTCCCTACAACCCAGAGCCTGTATCAACTCCTTCCTGAATTCTGTGCAACCGTCTTCCTTCTGTAATTTCCCCCACTTAATCTTTGGCTCTGCCTTCACTCGCTTCCTTGTCTTGCTTTCCAAAGTCATCCTACAGACTATCATCCAATGCTGTTTAGCTACATTCTCCCTTGCCACCACCTTGCAGTCTCCTATTTCTTTCAGATTTCTCCTTCTGCTTAAGATGTAGTCCACCTGTGTGCACCTTCTTCCACTACTGTAAGTCATCCTATGTTCCTCTCTCTTCTAAAAGTATCTGTCTTTCTGTTCTGTTCTTTCTGTCGGAGTCTCCGCTGGAGGCTACCCGGGAAAGGAGGAGGCGTAAACGGAGCGAACTCAAGCAAAAGCGAGGAATAAGAGCCGGGATTCATGCTAGGCTAAAGGCTAACCCCTCCAGATCAGCAGTACCATTGCTCCTTCTTTCTAATGTCCGCTCTCTTGACAACAAGCTGGACGAGCTGCGTCTGCTGAGAGAAACCCGGAGAGAGTGGAGGGACTGCTGTGTGCTTGCGTTCACGGAGACATGGCTCCACGACAACATCCCTGATGAGGCCATGCAACTAGAAGGTACGACAGCATTCTGGGCGGACAGAGAAACTGCGAGCTCCGGTAAGAGCCGTGGGGGGGTGGGGGGCTATGCATCTATGTTAACAAGAACTGGTGCATTAACACCATGTTAGTATCTAACGAACTCTCTGTTGGTGGAGTTCCTTATTGTAAATTGTCGGCCATATTATCTGCCGAGGGAATTCAGCAACGTGTTTGTAGCTGCTGTTTACATAGTGCCGAGCGCTAACGCTAAAGCTAATGCTAAAGAGGCACTTAGAGAGCTGCACGACGCTATTAGTGAAATCCAAACTTCACACCCGGACAGCTTTGTGGAGGTTGCGGGGGATTTTAACCACACCAGTTTAAAGACTGTGCTCCCCAAGTTTAAACAATGTGTAGACTTTAAGACCAGAGGAGAGAACATGTTGGACTTGGTATACACAAACACAGATGCTTATAAAGCAACACCTCGCCCCCACATCGGCCTTTCTGACCACATATCCGTGATGCTGGTGCCTGCCTACAAACCTTTACTGAAGCGCAGCAGGCCAGTAGTGAAACAAATCAGGATTTGGCCAGAGAGTGCAACCTCTGCACTGAAAGACTGTTTTCTGCACACAGACTGGGAGGTCTTCAAAATAGCAGCCTCCCAGGAAGACAAGACAGATGTGGAGGAGTATGCTGAAACGGTCACCAGCTACATCGCGAAGTGCACAGAGGATGTCACTATAGTGAAGACCATCACTGTACGGGGCAACCATAAGCCCTGGATGACCGCAGAGGTGCGCTCGCTGCTCACAGCCAGAGATGCAGCTTTGAGAGCGAAGGACAGGATCGCCCTCCGCTCAGCCAGGTCTGCGCTCTCAAAGGGAATTAAGATGGCAAAGCGCGCCTATGCGGATAAAATCCAGGGACACCTCTGTGACACTAGGAACACCAAGCAGATGTGGCAGGGAGTTCGGACACTGACGGACTATAAGTCTAGGCAGGGGGTCGATGACGACGACGCTTCGCTTCCAGACAGGCTCAACGACTTCTTTGCACGTTTTGAAGCATCAAACCCGACAATCAGAGGGAGGGCTGGCCCATCTCCACCATCGTTTGAGCCAGCTATCACCATAAACACAGCGGACACATGGAGGACCCGAACCAGGGTCAACCCACGTAAAGCTGCATGTCCAGACAACATCCCGAGATGTGTGCTCCGAGACTGCGCAAGTGAGTTGGCGGATGTCCTGACTGACATTTATAACATCTCCCTGAATCAGGTCATCGTTCCCAGATGCTTTAAGAGCTCTACCATAGTACCGGTGGAAAAGAAACCAGTTGTGTCCTGTCTGAATGACTATCGTCCTGTTGCACTGACACCAATTGTGATGAAGTGTTTTGAACGGCTTGTCAAACCACACATCACAGCCTGCCTCCCTGCATCACATGACCCGCTCCAGTTTGCATATCGTTCAAACCGCTCCACGGAGGATGCTATAGTCACCACCCTGCACTCTGTCATCACCCACCTGGATCAGAAAGACACCTACGCCAGACTCCTGTACATTGATTTCAGTTCAGCATTCAACACCATTATTCCCCAGAGACTGATGGAGAAATTACTCCTTCTTGGTCTGAACACCGCCACATGTCTCTGGATCCTAGATTTCCTGACTGAGAGACCTCAGTCTGTCCGGGATGGAAATAACATCTCCACCTCTATCACGCTGAGCACCGGATCCCCTCAAGGCTACGTACTCAGTCCACTGTTGTTTACACTTCTAACACATGACTGTGTATCCAGACACAAGGGGAACCAGATTATTAAGTTTGCAGATGACACCACGGTGGTGGGACTTATTCAGAGGGATGAGGAATCAATGTACAGGGAAGAAGTTAGAGACCTGGAGGGCTGGTGCAGGGAGAACAATCTGGTGCTCAACGTGGACAAAACGAAGGAGACGATTATCGACTTCCGGAGGTCACAGCCTGAACACGTCCCTCTCAGCATCAGCGGCCGTTTAGTGGAGAACATCAAGTTTCTCTGAGTGCAGATCTCACAGGACCTGACCTGGAGCAAGAATTCCTTGGGGATCAGGAAGCGGGCCCAGCAGAGACTGCACT
Organism: Pholidichthys leucotaenia; assembly: GCA_020510985.1. Taxonomy (NCBI): domain Eukaryota; kingdom Metazoa; phylum Chordata; class Actinopteri; order Cichliformes; family Pholidichthyidae; genus Pholidichthys; species Pholidichthys leucotaenia. The sequence continues at coordinate 405,556,662 of CM035836.1, read as the reverse complement.
TCTTGAGGAAACTCAAACAGGCCTCTCTCCCCATCTGCACCCTCAGGACCTTCTACAGAGGTGTGGTGGAGAGTGTTCTGACGTACTGTATTGTTACATGGTACTCCAGCTGCAGTATGTCAGACAAAAAAGCCCTGCAGAGGATAGTTTAGGTAGCTGAGAGGGTAATTGGAGTCTCCCTCCCCTCTGTCCAAGAACTTTTTCAGAACCGTTGTAGGAGCAGGGCACTGAACATTGTCAAGGACTGTTCTCATCCTCTGCATAAACACTTTGAACTTCTGCCATCTGGCAAACGATTCCGGAGCATCAGAGGCAGAACCACCAGACTGATTAACAGCTTCCTTCCACAAGCTGTTAGGATGCTGAACAGTTGAGCCAGAATCTCTCATACATACCATTGCACCTATGGACATTATGTATATTATTTGTATATTATAGTTCTGGTTAGTTTTCAAGTATGTCTCAGGGAAGTGTGAATGGCTGTGGTGGGGTGGGGGGTGAGGGTATGTGTGAGTGTGTCTTAAATCATGTTCTTTTTACTTATATGGATGCCGAGAGAAATGCAATTTCATCTTGCCTGCACTACAGTTGTATGTACAGCAATATGACAATAAAGGTTGATTTGATTTGATTTTGATTTGATTTGTTCACCACAGCCATTTCCATCCTTTTAGCAAAATCCACAACAATCTGTCCTTCCACATTTCTCTCCTTAAGACCGTACCTACCCAGAACCTTCTCGTCACCTCTGCTCCCTTCACCTGCATGTCCATTAAAGTCTGCTCCAATCATCCCCCCCCTCCCCCGGGAACACTCTCTACCACTTCATCCAACTTACTCCAGAATTCCTCTTTCTCTTCTACCTGACATCCAACTTATGGGGCATACGCACTGACAACATTCAACATCACACCTTTGACTTCTAGCTTCAAACTCATGATTCTGTCTGACTCCCTCTTTACCTCCTGAACACTCTTCACATACTCTTCCTTCAAGATTACTCCTACTCCATTTCTCTTCCTATCTACACCATGGTAGAACAGTTTAAATCCACCTCCAATGCTCCTAGCCTTGCTTCCCTTCTATCTGGTTTCTTGAACACATAGTATATCTACCTTTCTTCTCCCCATCATATCAGCCAAGTCTCTGCCTTTACCAGTCATAGTTCCTACATTTAATGCCCCCCCCCCCACTCTCACCTCCACACTTCTGCCTTTTCTTCTCTCTCTCTCCCTCCCAACATGCCTCCCCCCTCTCCTCTTCCTCAGTCTTTGACCAACAGTAGCCCATTTTCCACCGGCACCCTGTCAGTTAACAACACCGGTAGTGGTCATCATTAACCCTCACCTCAACCGATCAGGTATGGAAGTCTCATTTGTCATGTTTGATTTGGCAAAGGTTTTACGTCAGATGCCCTTCCTGACACAACCCTCCCCATTTATCTGGGCTTGGGACCAGCACTGGGAGTACACTGGCTTGTGCACCCCTGTGGCTGGGTTACATACCTTATAGTTTATATCACATAAATAAGTCTTTGTTTTTAATTATTAATTCAGTTGAATATTTCAGATAATTGAAAAAATTAAAAATGGCATGGACAAAAAAGATGGTACCCTTTCATAAACCTGTAGCCAACCTTGCAGGGCATGGACCTTTTCGCAAATACTGACATCTTTGACACACGGCAAAGCAGTATGGGATTGCTTGGGGGCATCGGAAGTTGGCTTGTGCTTGTTTATAGTAGCTATTTCATTTTTAGATATTATTTGTGAATATTCAGGCATTTCCAGCAGACAAGAAGACTGATTACTGCAGAGAAATAAGAGAAGAAAAAATAATGTTGTGTGGCAGCCTCAAAAGTCACATTTAATGCTAAAGAACCACGTTTTGGAGGAGACAGGTGCTGCACAACACCGTTGGTTTGACCAGCTGATCACCATCTGAGGATTAATAAAAAATAACAAAGTAGTGTGTGCTGGCACTAAAACTGTCATTAAAGGCAGAAGACAGACGGTAGGAATGAAATCCATGATGCGCAACATTTAGGTGAACTCAGGCTGATGGAAATAATTTACATTTATACAGGCATGACATACGATGTAAATGAGCTCATCTGTTTGGTTACAGGCATTGGTGAACTAAATAAGTGTTTTAAGTGTTATCTGCCTGGTCATTTTAAAAGCATACATATCAAACATAAGAATTTATACTTACATTTTAGAAGAGAGGAAATAATATCGTCCCCCTCGTCCCGTTCCCTCAGCTGTGCTCACAGCTGTTCTGCACAGTTCTCCTGTGTGATATTATTCAGAGCGGGAGTGAAAATACTTTCATGACTTGCTGTGTTGTACAGCATTAATACAGATAAATTTATTTATTTAACCTGATATGGTGACTGCTACAGTCACTGCAGCTGCGCTGTGAGTGCTGTGCCACTGCGCCTGATGCATTAGTTTACCAGTGGAGTTAACCAGAAAATCCATGATGGATACCGGTTATTAATTAGTAACACCAGACTTAGTCAAAGAAATATCTTAGAACAGCCAAACTTACCACAATTTATCTTTGTAGAATTAATTTAACAGTACTGACACTGGATATGGTGACTCTGCACTCTGCTGCACACAAAAAAGATGAAAACATCACTATCCATCCATCCATCCTTCTTCCGCTTAATCCTTTTCGGGTTGTGGGGGGGGGCTGGAGCCTATCCCAGCATCTTTGGGCGCGAGGCAGGGTTCACTATCGCTCTATAAATTCAAGAAATCTGTGTATGTGTGCGTCTGTCTGTGTGTACGATCATAGGACATCATAGGATGGCCTATGATGTGCCTATGATGCATGTCTTTATGATGTCATATACATCAAGCCTGCCATCATGTCTTTATGATGTCATATACAGTGATGCCTGCCTGACAGCATATGATAATATGCTGTCCTTGATGTCTTTATGATGTCATATACAGTGAACATCAGGACTTGCAATGCCGTCATATAGACAAAAGGACCATGCCGTCATATACACAATAGGACAAAGCACTTTAAACCACACCCATTCCAAGCAGTAAATCTGGAAATCTTAAAAAAACATCACTCGACAAGAAATCTCTGTCAATTTGTGTGTAAATCTGGAAATCTTACACCTATTTGAAGCAGCACCTCATCGCTATGCCATCATCAAAGATTATAGGGCATAGGACATCTTCAAAGATCAAACGCAGGCATGACTCACGATCATAGCACTCGCTATGACATCATCAAAGATCAAACTTGCAAAGTTTGGGCAATGGATTTGCAGATTTCCTTCATTAAGTTGTAACTTTTTTGGTTGTAATTTGCAGCATTTTTCTTACAAATTTACCCCTTTACTTTTGTTTCTCTGTTAAATGTGTTAGTCTGAGGAAAATACAATACAAACTATCCACACGAAACCTCCAATATAATCATATCAATCACATGATCGCTGTGTACGCCCCTCCCGACGCGGACACGCGCGAAGCTCAGCGCGTGCTCGCGGATCACATTCAACACACAGAGCGGAGTTTTCCAGACTCGCTGATTATTGTGGCTGGCGACTTTAATCAGTGCAATCTGAGCCACGATCTCCCCCGCTACAAACAGTTTATTAAATGCCCCACCAGAGGATTAAACACACTGGATCACTGTTACACCACAGTGAAAGACGCATATCGCGCTGTCCCTCGAGCTGCGCTGGGATTATCTGATCACGTGATGGTTCACCTCATTCCCACATACAGACAGAGATTGAAGCTCACTAAACCTGTTGTGAGCACTACGAAGATACGGACCAGTGATGCTGAGGAGAAGCTGGAAACGTGCATGGAAATATCTGACTGGGGCATGCTTAAAGGAGCCACGCATGATCTGGATGAGTACACGGACACTGTGAACTCATATATCCACTTTTGTGAAGAGAACATTCTTCCATCACGCACCAGGGTGAGTTACTCTAATGACAAACCCTGGTTCACAGCTAAGCTCAGACAGATCAGGAAGGAGAAGGAAGCAGCGCTGAAAAGTGGAGACAGGGACTGCTACAGGGAGGTTAAATACCGGTTTAACAGAGAGCTGAAGAGGGCTAAATCTGTGTACTCAGAGAGACTCCAGCAGCAGTTCACTGCTAATGATTCGGCTTCCGTGTGGAGAGGACTGAGGCAAATCACCAACTATCGACCTCAGGCTCCTAAAGGTCAGGATGACAAAGCCCTTTGTCAGAGACTGTCCCAACACTATGCCCGTTTTGACACCTCGTCATCTGTGTCCAACTCCCCCCCTCCCTCCAGCTCCACAGCCTCCACATTCCCTACTTCATTTAAGGCACCCCCCCCTCCTCCCCCCCTCCCCTTATTATCAGTGAGCAGGATGTGCTCAAACAGTTCTCCAGACTGAACCCGCGCAAGGCCCCCGGCCCAGACGGCGTGTCTCCCTCCACCCTGAGACTCTGTGCGAAACAGCTGGCTCCTGTATTCACAGACATTTTTAACACCTCCCTTAAGTTATGCCACGTGCCATCCTGCCTCAAATCCTCCACCATCATCCCTGTCCCCAAGAAGCCACGGATCACTGGACTTAATGACTACAGACCTGTAGCGCTCACCTCTGTAGTCATGAAGTCCTTTGAGCGCCTGGTCCTGTCCCACCTCAAGTCCATCACCACCCCTCTCCTGGACCCGCTGCAGTTTGCCTACCGAGCCAACAGGTCTGTAGACGATGCAGTCAACCTGGCCCTCCACTCCATCCTGCAGCACCTGGACTCCCCGGGAACCTACGCCAGGATCCTGTTTGTGGACTTCAGCTCCGCATTCAACACCATCCGCCCCGCTCTGCTCCGGGACAAGCTGTCCCTGCTCAACGTGCCTGACTCCCTCTGCAGGTGGATCATCGACTTCCTGACGGACCGGAGGCAGCATGTGCGGCTGGGAAAGACTGTCTCAGACTATACTAGCATCAGCACCGGATCACCCCAGGGCTGTGTACTTTCCCCCCTACTCTTCTCCCTTTACACCAACTCCTGCACCTCCAGCCACCAGTCTGTCAAGTTGATCAAGTTTGCGGACGACACCACCCTAATCGGGCTCATCTCCAACGGCGACGAGTCCGCCTACAGGAGAGAGGTGGCCCAGCTGGCGTCCTGGTGCAGCAATAACAACCTGCAGCTGAACGCTCTGAAGACAGTGGAGATGATTGTAGACTTCAGGAAAGTCACTACTCCTCTGCCCCCCCTCACCCTCTCAGGCTCTCCCATCACCACTGCTGATTCCTTCCGCTTCCTAGGCACTACCATCACCAGGGACCTCAAATGGGAGCTGACCATCAGCTCACTCATCAAAAAAGCCCAGCAGAGGATGTTCTTCCTGCGGCAGCTGAGGAAGCTCAAGCTACCCACCAAGATGTTAGTGCAGTTCTACACAGCCATCATCGAGTCCATCCTCACCACCTCCATAACCGTGTGGTACGCAGGAGCCACTGCCAGGGACAGACTAAGGCTGCAGCGCGTCGTGCGCACTGCTGAGAAGGTGATCGGCTGCAAGCTCCCATCTCTCCAGGATCTGTACATCTCCAGGACCCGGAGGCGTGCTGGCCGGATCACAGCCGATCCCTCACACCCTGGTCACGTACTGTTTGCCCCCCTCCCCTCTGGTAGAAGACTTCGGTCCATCCAGACTAAAACCTCCCGTCACATGAACAGCTTCTTCCCCTCTGCCATTAGACTGCTGAACACTAAGTGACTCTCGTGCACCATGTACAGCAGCTCAACCAGACTCATGTCAATCATCACTGTTTTCTTCCTGCATTACCGACTGCACTATATAGTTCTCCACAGTATCTGCTGCTGGCTAATATATATTTTAACTGTTGACCAGTATCACTTAATCTTATCCTACACTTTATTACATGTATAGTTTATTTCTCTTATCTTATCATGTTTAATGTTGCAGCATTGTACCGAGACAAATTCCTAGTTTGTGTACTACATGAACAATGGCAATAAACCTGATTCTGATTCTGATTCTGATTCTAAAGCAAAAGCACTAAATGGTGACAAATTAAATATTTGCTAAGCCAGAGCAGAAAAAAAAACCCAATGTCAGCATCAGTTTCACAGTGATTACACACATCATTACAACATAAACTTTTCAGACAGGTTTTTAAACCAATGAAATGAAAAGTAACTCAAAAGTACAACCAAACATGTTTTTTTTTCTCGTAAATTTAATTTTTTTAAAAGTACGCTGCAATAATACCAGACATAGTGAAAGAAATATCTTAGAATAGGCAAATTTACCACAATTTATCATTGTAGAATTAACTTACCACAGTACTGACACTGGATATGGTGACTGTACTCTTCTGCTCAAAAAAAAAGATGAAAACATTCTTTAAAAGCACTGAGCCCAATCACAACTGTGTGAAAAATATTTAAAATTTCAGAAACTAAACATGTAATTCAAGTTTCTGCATCCGATCAATTAGATTTTAAAGTTTCTGCTTAAATCTGCTGGTTTGGCTGGAGTGATATAAATGTGTATGGTTCTCATTTATAACTACTAAAAGCTGCCTCTTTAATCTTTAGAGTAAATTGTTAAAACACTCATCTAAATCTAACACAAGGCAAACTGATCACTGCTCAATATAATATATAACCTATATAACCTTATATTACTCAATATAACCTCAATATACGTATATTTTGATATAATGACATGTTTCAGGACCCAAGAGACAGACACAGACACGGGCAGATACAAAATAGTTATTCTTTATTGTTAAGTGAGAGTGAATGTAGTGCAAGTGTGAGTGCAGATATAGTGGCCTGGTCACCGGAGCTGAGCGATACAGATGACGACCTGGCAACCCTGGAACACACAAGCAGAAACCGTTAAGGCTGTTCAGCACAAAAGGACAGGTGCAGGTGTGAAGCTTACTTGAGGTTGTCACTGATTGTATCTTGCTGTTCCCCGATGTCCGTGAGCTGTGGAGGTGCTGGTGCTTGAGGCTGTGATGGTGATAACTCCTGTAACCGTGGTGGTGATCGTGGCGAGAGCAATGATTGCACTGGCAGCTGTGACGGTGACTGTTCCCGTAGCCGTGGAGGTGACAATGTCCGTAACCGTGGTGATAGTGGCTCCTGTGGCTGAGAGAGTAACAGTACCTGCAGCTGTGGTGATGAGAGTTCCTGAAGTAGCGATGGCAAGGAGGAGCTCCGGGAAGGAGAGGGTAATTCTCCGTCAGTTGGAGATACCGGTCCGCTGCCTGGGAGATCCACCTGTGCACAGGGGTAAAGGTTTGGTGTTGAAAAGCAAATGGTTTTCTTATGTGGTGGGTCTTGTCGTGGTGTTCTTGACTTGGCTGTGAAACGAAGCTCTGGCTCATACTCAGTCGAGGTAGACAGACGACTCCGTGCCGGGCTGTCAACGACGCTGGCTTTTAATAGCCGTTGATTAACACCTGCTGGTCTGTGCGCAGCTGGAGCTGATGAGAGAGATGACGGCCCAGCGGCCGTCATGACAGTACTCCCCCCTCTAGCAGTGCCTCCAGGCACCTGCCCAATCTTACCTGGATTCGCCTGATGGAAATCGCGGATCGACTACCTATCCAAGATCAACGCTGGGCGAATCCAAGAACGATCCTCCAGTCCAAAGCACTCCCAGTCCACCAAATACTGAAGACCACGACCCCGCCTGCGAACGTCCAGGATGGCAGTCACGCCCCAGGCTGGATGGCCATCGATCATCCTCGGGGGGGCAGGCGCCGCAGGGGCCGGGCACAGAGGGTCCATGACGTACGGTTTAACCTGGGAGACATGAAAGGTGGGGCAGATGCGCATGGAAGGGGGGAGAGACAAGCGCACAGACACAGGGTTGACAATACGTGAGATGGTGTAGGGGCCAATGAAGCGCTTAGTGAGTTTGTGCTTTTCAGCCGGTACACCAATATTCCGGGTGGATAAACAAACCTTCTGACCCACCTTGTAGTCCGGGGCAGGTCTCCTGTGACGGTTGGCCACCTGGATGTTGTGTTCAGTGGTCTTCAAAAGGGCTCTGCGGGCGATGGACCAAACTCACCAACAGCGCTTAACATGGGCCTGGACAGACGGGACCGCTACCTCCTTCTCCTCCTCCGGAAATAGTGGTGGATCAAACCCAAAAGAAGCCTTGAAAGGAGAGACGCCCGTGGCCGTAGAGATCGTGGTATTATGGGCGTACTCTATCCAGGGAAGATGTTTGCTCCAAGAGGAGGAACAGGAGGAGATAACACAGCGCAGCGCGGCCTCAAGCTCCTGGTTAGCCCGTTCGCACTGGCCATTACTTTGAGGATGGTACCCAGAAGAAAGGCTAGCTGTGGCTCCCAGCGCTGCGCAGAATGCCTTCCATACCTGAGAGACAAACTGTGGTCCCCGATCTGACACTATGTCAGCGGGGATGCCATGGAGGCAAACCACATGTTGAACAAGGAGGTCTGTCGTTTCCTGAGCCGAAGGCAAGCCCCGAAGAGGCACAAAATGGGCCGCCTTCGAAAAACGGTCTACAATAGTCAAGACAGTGGTGAAAGTATCAGAAGGGGGCAAACCAGTCACAAAATCCATGGCCACATGAGACCAGGGGCGGGAAGGAACGGGCAGGGGATGCAACAGACCCGCCGGGGGAGAAGATGTCGTTTTCCCTGTGGCGCACTGAGCGCAAGCCCGGATGTAGTTCACCACGTCCTTCCATAGCCCTGGCCACCAGAAGGTCCTCTGGAGCAGGTCCACAGTCCGGCCTACCCCCAGATGACAAGCCAACTTGGAGGCGTGACCCCACTCAATCACCTGACCCCGAATAGAGCGTGGAACAAACAAGCGGCCTGCCCCCCCCCCGGATCTGGCTCCGTCCTCAACGCTCTCTGGACTTTGGTACAGATACCCCAGGACAGCGCGCCCACAACACAGGAGGGTGGTAGGATGGGTGCATCCTGATCCTCGGTAGATGGTGCGTCAAACTGTCGTGAGAGGGCATCCGGCTTACCGTTCTTGCTTCCTGGCCGATAGGTGATGAAGAAGTTGAAGCGGCCGAAGAAGAGAGACCAAAGAGCCTGACGCGCGTTCAGCCGCTTCGCTGTCCTGAGATACTCCAGGTTGCGGTGGTCAGTCCAAACAACAAACGGCTGCGCGGCCCCCTCAAGCCAATGTCTCCATTCCTCCAGGGCGAGCTTCACTGCTAACAGTTCCCTGTCTCCAATGCTGTAGTTCCTCTCCACCGGTGACAAGCGACGGGAGAAATATGCACATGGCCGAATCTTGCCGTCCTCAGGAGAACGCTGGGAGAGTACCGCTCCCACCCCTGAATCAAAGGCATCCACTTCCACCAAGCACTGAAGATTCGGGTCCACCTGAGTGAGCACACGGGCCGAAGCAAACTCGTCCTTTAATTTCTTAAACGCCCTGGCTGCCTCCTCACTCCAGCAAAACGGGGTCTTAGGGGAGGTGAGCGCAGTCAAAGGGCGAGCCAGGTTCCCAAAATTGGGCACAAAACGGCGATAAAAGTTAGCAAAGCCCAGGAACCCCTGGAGCTGTTTCCTAGAGGACGGAGTGGGCCAATCCACTACCGCCTTAACCTTGGCCGGGTCGGGAAGCACCTGGTTCCGAGCAATGATGAACCCAAGGAAAGAGGTCTGGGTTGTGTGAAATTCACACTTCTCTGCTTTGACAAAGAGTTGATTCAGGAGGCGCTGTAACACTCTGCGCACGTGCACCGGGTGCTCCTCCAGAGTGCGGGAGAAGATCAAAATATCTTCTAGATACACAAACACAAAGGAGTTAAGGAAATCCCGCAGCACGTCATTTATTAGCCGCTGGAAGACGGCTGGAGCGTTGGTCAACCCAAACGGCATTACCAGGTACTCGAAGTGGCCGCTTGGGGTCCTGAACGCCGTCTTCCACTCGTCACCCTCTCTGATGCGCACCAGGTGATAGGCATTGCGGAGATCAAGCTTAGTAAACCAATTCGCCCCCTGGAGGGAGTCAAAGGCAGTATTCATCAAAGGCAGAGTGTATTTATCTTTAATAGTGATTTCATTAAGCCCCCTGAAGTCAATGCAAGGGCGTAGCGACCCGTCCTTCTTTCCAACAAAGAAGAAACCGGCCCCCACGGCCGAAGACGACGGGCGGATGATACCTGAGGCCAGGGATTCTTTAATGTAGGTATCCATGGCCTCGCGCTCCGGGGCTGACAGGCTGTACAGGCGGCTCGCAGGGAGAGGGGGCCCAGCCTTCAGATTTATTGCGCAGTCATACGGCCGATGAGGGGGTAGAGACAACGCCCGTGACTTGCTGAACACTAATCCTAAATCGTGGTAAACCTCTGGTACCTTGGACAGCTCCTGAGTTGACGTCGAGGGGGGTGGCACCTTGACAGAGGGGGCGCATGCCGCCGATTGGAGGCAGGCGCTTAAGCAGAAGGTACTCCACGCTGTAATACTTCCTCCTTGCCAGTCGATGGTGGGGTTATGAAGGTGGAGCCAGGGGTAACCCAGGATGACAGGCGAAGAAGAGACAGGCAAGACTAAAAACCTAATCTCCTCTCTGTGATTCCCTGAGACGATCACGGACACTGGGGCCGTCTGATAGGCTACGGTGGTCAGTGATGCCTTAGATAACGTAATAAGCTTGACAGGTGGATCCAGGGGCTGACAGCTGAGGCCCATCTGGGTTGCCAGGTCCTTAGAAACAAAGTTTTGCTCAGCTCCTGAATCCACTAAGGCTAACGTGGAATGTTCTGCGTGTTTGTGGATAAGTCTAATGGATATGCGAAAACTCGTTAGGGGTCTTTCTAGGTCCGTGTCCATGAATCCCCCTACTGCAATCCACGGACCCTCCCTTTTAACCGACTTGGGCATTCAAAAACCCCATGTGACTCCTTTCCACAATAAAAACAAAGGCCTAAATCTCTGCGGCGCTGTCTCTCTGCTGCTGACACTTTAGATTGTCCTATTACCATAGCCTCCTGATCTGAAAGCTCCCCTGACACCGGAAGAGCGAGCAGGGGAGAGCTGGTGGAACGATGGCAGGGTTTTACAGGACGGGCGGTAGACCGCCGTTCTGCCGCTCGTTCCCTTAGTCTACTATCTATGCTTATGGCAAGGGCAATTAGCTCTCTTAAATTGTCAAGTTTGTCCCGTGCCGCTAACTCGTCTTTTAACTCCGCGTTGAGACTGCGGAGGAAAATACCGCACAGTGCCGGTTCCCCCCACCCAATCTCAGCGGCAAGGACCCGGAAGTCTACTGCATAGTCAGCAGCTGATCTAGCGCCCTGCTGCAGGCTCAACAGCCGTTCAGTCAACACCGCACCCCTATCCAAATGATCAAACACGGACATAAACTCCGCCAAAAACTGCTGGTAAGTCAACATAGGATAACCTGGTCTCGCCATGACTGTGTATGCTCAATCTAAGGCTCTACCCCCCAGTAGGTTAATGATATATCCTATTTTGTTTGAGTCTATGGCGAAGTCCCCCGGGACTCGGAGAAAAACTGACTCGCATTGTAGAATAAATCCCAGACCCTCTCTGAGTTTACCACTAAAACGAGCAGGTGTGGGAACAGGGGTGAGGCGAGATGTGAACGTGGTGTTAGCTTGACTTGGTGCTAAACCTGCAGGGGTTGAAACACTAGCGACCGGGGGAAACGCCTGTTGTCCCTCCAGGCGATCCAGCCGACCGTTAACTTGCGACAGCTGATTTAGAATAACAGTTTGCTGATGTACGAGCATGTCTACCCGGGCGCTAAGGGTGTTAAGTCCGCGCGGCTGTGTGCCGTCTGTTGGGTCAACGTGACTGAGTCGTACTGACATGTTTCAGGACCCAAGAGACAGACACAGACACGGGCAGATACAAAATAGTTATTCTTTATTGTTAAGTGAGAGTGAATGTAGTGCAAGTGTGAGTGCAGATATAGTGGCCTGGTCACCGGAGCTGAGCGATACAGATGACGACCTGGCAACCCTGGAACACACAAGCAGAAACCGTTAAGGCTGTTCAGCACTGTCACTGATTGTATCTTGCTGTTCCCCGATGTCCGTGAGCTGTGGAGGTGCTGGTGCTTGAGGCTGTGATGGTGATAACTCCTGTAACCGTGGTGGTGATCGTGGCGAGAGCAATGATTGCACTGGCAGCTGTGACGGTGACTGTTCCCGTAGCCGTGGAGGTGATAATGTCCGTAACCGTGGTGATAGTGGCTCCTGTGGCTGAGAGAGTAACAGTACCTGCAGCTGTGGTGATGAGAGTTCCTAAAGTAGCGATGGCAAGGAGGAGCTCCGGGAAGGAGAGGGTAATTCTCCATCAGTTGGAGATACCGGTCCGCCGCCTGGGAGATCCACCTGTGCACAGGGGTAAAGGTTTGGTGTTGAAAAGCAAATGGTTTTCTTACGTGGTGGGTCTTGTCGTGGCGTTCTTGACTTGGCTGTGAAACGAAGCTCTGGCTCATACGCAGTCGAGGTAGACAGACGACTCCGTGCCGGGCTGTCAACGACGCTGGCTTTTAATAGCCGTTGATTAACATCTGCTGGTCTGTGCGCAGCTGGAGCTGATGAGAGAGATGACGGCCCAGCGGCCGTCATGACATATAACCTGATATGATCAAATAATTCTGCACCGCATTGAGTCTAACAGATCTGTCATGAGATTTGAGCAGCATGATCACGCTCAGATTGATGAATACTAAACTTTGCATTGAATTGGTGTAAGACCATTTTTCTGTTAGATAAATTAAGACCATTGTTTTCCGGTTATAATCTTATACATCTATATTTATGGTAATACATAGCCAAGTATACTGTATTGTCAGGTTAAGTGCCTATGGATGCTAGTATACTGTACAATAGAATAATCTTTAACCTGTCATCAGAATTTAGAATAGTATAAGCTTTATTGTCATTGTACAGTACAACAAAATTGTGGGTGCTCCTACGCAATTAAGTATGAGAGAAGGATTAGATAAAACACGGTTACAGAACACACGATTAAACACATGACTGAAATAAAAATAGCCCAGGATTATGGAAATATACACAGGTATGGTAGTGGCTTCACAGATGGAACTATGTACATAAGCGTGTGGAGTGCAGAACACACAACTGAGTAAAATGGCCCAAGGATTATGGAAACTATACATAGTGGTGGTTTCACGGATGGGTCAATATACATGAAAGCGTAAATTGTAATTTACATATTAAAAAAATGTTAAATTTCCGGTTCCGGCTCTGCCGGACCGGTGGCGCCACACGAGTCGGCTGCCTGTTGCAACAGCCTTTTTTTTTTATCTTCCTTCTTCTTTCTACACCTTTCACTCTGTATATATATCACGGATCGCCCCGGGGGTCTCCCGGGTCGGCGGACGGAGCCACGGTTTGCAGCGGGAGACGTTACAGCGGGGAGGAGCTAGTGCTAGCTAGCACTTGGCCGCCGCCCGGTGCTAATGGGAAACTCGACATACCGGGAGCTGTAGCGAAAACGAAGCGGGTGCCGGGCTGGAGTTTAGGCGGCGTGAAAGAAATATAAGACAGAATAATAAAGAGCGATGGCAAGAACCAAGCAGACCGCCCGTAAAATCTACTGGAGGAAGAAGCCCCCCAGGAGACAGCTAGCCACAGGGCTGCTCGGAGAGGCGCTCTGGCCACCGGCAGAGTGAAGAGGCCTCGCCGTCACAGGTCCGTGGCTCTGAGAGAGATCCGTCGCTACCAGAAATCCACGGAGCTGCTCATCCGTAAGCTGCCCGTCCAGCGCCTGGTGAGGGAGATCGCTCAGGACTTCAAGACCGTCCTGCGTTTCCTGAGTTTCGCCGTCATGGCTCTGCAGGAGACCAGCGAGACCCACCTGGTGGTCTCTTCTTCGCTAAGGGGGTCACCATCATGCCCAAAGACTTCCAGCTGGCCCGCTGCATCCGCGGAGAGAGAGCTTAGACTTTCTGCTGCACATCCACCAGCCATAATGCTCTGCACTGTGTGTCTATATATATACATTTATAGTAATATGGACATATGTTTGCTAGATGTTGTTTTTTCTTGCCTTCTGATTGTTGCTCTGAGTGTTGCTATCCCTGTGCTGTTGCAATCCTGGAATTTCCCCATTGTGGGACTAATAAAGGCTTATCTTATCTTATCTTATCTTAAAATTAAGAACTTCTAGAAAGATATAGCCAGTGCAGTGATGTGGCCCAGCTTTGCCCCCAAACAATTCCAGGATACTTTGCCGAACGCGTCACGAACAGTCGCCATCATGCATTTGCGGAAAAGGTCCATGGACACAAGAACTGAGTCATCAGTTTCAAGTTATTTCAGAGATAGCTGTGTTTGGGGGTTTTGTGGAAGGGTACCAATAAATTTGTCCATTTCTGTATGTTGAGGGGGGTAAATCAAATGTGTACAATTTTGAGGGATATACAGTATATATGGTGTAGGGAACCCACGCTGGGATATTCATCTCAGACTGGAAGCAGAGGGGAGGTAAATAATTCCTCTGCCAGTAGAGCGTGGGGGATTAAACAGAGGAGGTCAGTACGTATTGTAATGGGAGAAATTATGGTAATGCAGCAGGAAGAGTAGCTGCGGGGACAGTAAGGGGTGAATGGCTGAATGTATTGTGATGCAAGATTTCAGGCAGCAGGGGGAAGGAATGGAGTGATATAAAAGGAGAGACCCTGGTGTATTGGAAAAGTCTTTTTTTGTGTATGAATGAAGTGAGAGAGAGAAATAAAGTTTTGTCTGCTGTGCAAGTCTGGTTCCTTTATTTGCACTCTCCACACTGGTGACCCTTGACGAATTATGGAACACGAGGCAAGACCCCGGAGTCGGCCCGGACGGAAAGCCCCAGCAATGCGGCAAGCATCCCAGAGACGGCCCGGACGGAAAACCCCAGCAACACGTGCGCTGTTTCGGTCAAACTACCGGACTTTTGGCTGCACGACCCGCGGTCTTGGTTCCACCACACCGAGGCTCAGTTTGCCCTCTGGGGAATAACGGCAGATGACACCAGATATTACTATGTGGTCGCAGCGCTGGACGCTCGCACGACTTTGCAAGTAGCAAGACTGCTTCAACAGCCTCCAGCCCACGATAAATACGGGGCTCTCAAGGCTGCGCTGACCCGGCGCTACACACTCTCGGACTGTGAGAGAACGGAGAGGCTCCTGAGGCGCTCCGAGTTAGGAGATGGGTCAGCGGTTGAACTGATGGAGAAGATGTTGGCATTGATGGGCACGAATGACGGGCATTTTCTGTTTGCCCACCTCTTCCTTCGGAACCTCCCAACAGAGGCAAGAGCGGTCCTGGCCAACTCGCTGTTGCTGGCTGCACGCGACTACCGTGCGCTAGCCCAGGAGGCAGATCAGATCATTCTCACCACCAGAGCCCTCACAGTGAACGTGGCGGCGTCAGAACCCAGTGAGACGACCAGCGGAGGTGAGGAGCCGGCGATGGTAGTGGCAGCGGGGGCCAGAAAGCGCCAGAGAGACATGCTCTGCTCCTACCACCGCCATTTTGGAGAGAACGCACGCAGATGCGTGCCACCATGCTAATTCAAGCATTTGGGAAACGCCAAGGCCGGCAGTCAGTAGCAGCTGCGACCGCCGGTGAAGAAAACAAGCTGCTCTACGTGACAGACTCGCGCTCGGGGAGACGGTTCCTCGTAAACACCGGCTCCCAAAAGAGCCTCATCCTGCCATCCTATGCCGACCGGCTAGCAGGAGCTAGCGGCCCTGAGCTGATAGCCACAAACAGTTCGAACATTAGGACTTTTGGTGAAAGGACACTGACTGTATCCCCACACGGCCGTATGTACGAGTGGACATTCGTCATAGCGGCATGCAGTTTCCCAATCTTGGGAGCTGATTTTCTGTGTGCACACGGGCTGCTAGTCAATGTTGCTAACAGACGCCTGATTAATGCAATGTCTTTTGATTCTCTCCCCTGTACAGCTCGAGGGGCCGGGCCAACAACGCTAGCCAACGTCACAGCTCCAGGCGGTAAGTTCCACACACTGCTCACTCAGTTCCCAGCACTCACGGTCCCGATGTTTTCGGCAGCCATCACTAAACACGGGGTGGAACACTTTATCACCACCACTGGGCCACCCGTTTTCGCACAACCTCGGCGCCTGGACACAGCTAAACTGGCCATAGCGCACGAGGAGTTTGCCAACTTAGAAAGGTTGGGCATCATCAGATGCTCAAACAGCCCATGGGGATCCCCACTACACATGGTCCCTAAGGCCGAGGGATCATGACGACCGTACGGAGATTTCCGCAGATTGAATAACGCCACAGAGCATGACCGCTACCCGATTCCCCATATTCAGGATTTTTCCGTTCACCTCGCCGGGGCACGTATTTTTTCTAAAATAGACCTAGTTCGTGGTTACCACCAGGTCCCGGTGCGCACGGGAGGACATACCCACAACAGCGGTAATAACTCTGTTTGGCTTGTTTTTTACGCATGCCCTTCAGATTAAAAGGCGCGGCACAGACATTCCAACGCATGATGGATGCGGTGTTGTGCGATCTGCCGTTTGTGTTTGTCTGCCTGGATGACATCCTGGTGGCCAGCGTGTCCGAGGACGAACACGTAGCCCACCTCAGGACGGTTTTCCGGAGGTTGGATGAGCACGGGTTAATAATCAACCCGGCGAAATGCCAGTTCGGCGTGATGGGGATTGATTTTTTGGGGCACCGCATCTCACCGGAGGGAGCGATACCCTTGCTGGACAAGGTGCGCACCGTGGCGAATTTTCCCCGGCCTCAGATGGTCAGGGCACTGCAAGAGTTTTTGGGGATGGTTAACTTTTATAACTGGTTCCTCCCCCGCGTAGCTCAGCTCATGCAGTCATTGTACGCCACGCTCAAGAAACGGAAACCGGCGGACAGAGTCGACTGGACTCCGGAGCTGGGACAGGCATTCTCTGAGGTTAAAACAGCCCTGGCAAACGCCACACTGTTGGCGCACCCGGACCCGGCGGCTCGGATAGCGCTCACTACCGACGCCTCGGACATGGCCATAGGGGCCGTCGTGGAGCAACGTGTCACTGGTTCTTGGCAGCCGCTCGCTTTTTTCAGCAGGGCTTTGCGCAACAGTGAGCGTAAATACAGCGCGTTCGACAGAGAGTTGCTGGCTCTCCACCTGGCCAGTTCTGGCTGGAAGGGCGCAGCTTCACTGTGTTCGTGGACCACAAGCCGCTAACATTCGCGATGGCCAAGGTTTCGGAACCATGGTCGAGCCGGCAGCAGAGACAGCTAGCCGCGATCTCGGAGTTTACTACTGATATTCAGCATGTGGCCGGTAAACTGAATGTGGTGGCGGACTGCCTCTCAAGCGCAGTAGTGGCCCCAGTCTGCTTAGGGATAGATTATACAGCCATGGCCGCAGAGCAGATTGGCGATGCGGACGTGTGTGCACGCCAGTCTGGACCAACAGGGTTAAGGCTGGACAGCAGAGTACTGAAAGATGGAACACGCCCCCCCAATCTGTGACGTCTTCACGGGACGCCAGCACTCAGTGGTCCCAGTTGCTTGGCGCCACCAAGTGTTTGAGTCAGGTCACGCTCTGGCACACCCAGGAGTGTGCGTATCAGTCAAAATGGTGGGAGCGAAGTTCGTATGGCCAGACCTGCGCAAACAAGTGAAAGAGTGGGCTGCAGCCTGCGTAGCGTGCCAACGAGCCAAAGTACACAGACACAGGAAGGCCCCTTTGGAGCCGTTTCGTATACCGGCTAAGAGGTTCAACCACGTTCACATGGACCTCGTGGGCCCCCTCCCGCCATCGCAGGGGTTCACGCACCTTCTGACAGTGGTGGACCGCACCACATGCTGCCAGAAGCAGTTCCGCTAGCGGCAACTCTGCGGACGTGGCGCGCGCCTTTTTGACAACACGGGTGGCATGTTTTGGCATTCTGTCGGACATCACGTTTGATAGGGGCCCTCAGTTTGTTTCCGACCTCTGGTCCATGATGGCCCGTAGCCTGGGTATAGCAATTCATCGCACAACCGCGTACAACCCACAGACCAATGGGTTATGCGAGCGTTTCCATAGGTCGCTGAAAGCAGCGCTCAGGGCTTCGCTTATGGATGCAAATTGGGTAGACCGGTTGCCGTGGGTTCTATTAGGGTTGCGTTCTGCACCAAAAGAGGTCTTGGAGGCTTCCCCAGCGGAGCTTGTTTTTTCTCAGACACTGCGGCTCCCCGGGGAATTTTTACCAAGATAATCCCGCACCAGACAACTATCTGTCTCAGCGTTCGCAGCATAGCGCAGATACAGGCACGCTACCGGGCCCGGCCCACCCTGTTTTCCACGTGCTTTTGTGCCAAAAACTTAGGAACGCAGCGTTCGTGTTTGTCAGGCACGATGCCCACCGCCCCCCATTGTGCCCACCCTACAATGGCCTGTTCAGAGTGCTGGAACCAGGGGACAAACATTATTTTGTTAGATTTGGGGGGTTGTCGGGAGAAAATATGTATAGACAGACTTACGCCCACCTTTGTGGTGGCGGATGAGCAAGTGATGTTGGCTCGGGCTCCTCGGCGTGGAAGACCCCCACTGAGAACTCCCCAGGTAAAAGATTCATCAGAGAATCAGAATCAGAATCAGAATCAGGTTTAATTGCCATTGTTCATGTAGTACACAAACTAGGAATTTGTCTCGGTACAATGCTGCAACATTAAACATGATAAGATAAGAGAAATAAACTATACATGTAATAAAGTGTAGGATAAGATTAAGTGATACTGGTCAACAGTTAAAATATATATTAGCCAGCAGCAGATACTGTGGAGAACTATATAGTGCAGTCGGTAATGCAGGAAGAAAACAGTGGTGATTGACATGAGTCTGGTTGAGCTGCTGTACATGGTGCACGAGAGTCACTTAGTGTTCAGCAGTCTAATGGCAGAGGGGAAGAAGCTGTTCATGTGACGGGAGGTTTTAGTCTGGATGGACCGAAGTCTTCTACCAGAGGGGAGGGGGGTAAACAGTACGTGACCAGGGTGTGAGGGATCGGCTATGATCCGGCCAGCACGCCTCCGGGTCCTGGAGATGTACAGATCCTGGAGAGATGGGAGCTTGCAGCCGATCACCTTCTCAGCAGTGCACACGACGCGCTGCAGCCTTAGTCTGTCCCTGGCAGTGGCTCCTGCGTACCACACGGTTATGGAGGTGGTGAGGATGGACTCGATGATGGCTGTGTAGAACTGCACTAACATCTTGGTGGGTAGCTTGAGCTTCCTCAGCTGCCGCAGGAAGAACATCCTCTGCTAGGCTTTTTTGATGAGTGAGCTGATGGTCAGCTCCCATTTGAGGTCCCTGGTGATGGTAGTGCCTAGGAAGCGGAAGGAATCAGCAGTGGTGATGGGAGAGCCTGAGAGGGTGAGGGGGGGCAGAGGAGTAGTGACTTTCCTGAAGTCTACAATCATCTCCACTGAGCAGCCACACAGACAAGTCGAATGTCGTCCCCCCGTCGCCTTTGCTCACCCGCAGACAGGCACACCCCCAAGAGCCCCCCAACTGGCACAACAGCGCCGCGGAGTCGAGGGATCCTCGTTACAGCAGATATGGGAGGAGACTGAAGCCAAAAGGACATGAGAGTTGAAACTCAGTCTGAGACTCTCGGGGGGGGGGGGGGGGGGCGGTGTAGGGAACCCACGCTGGGATATTCATCTCAGACTGGAAGCAGAGGGGAGGTAAATAATTCCTCTGCCGGTAGAGCGTGGGGGATTAAACAGAGGAGGTCAATATGTATTGTAATGGGAGAAGTTATGGTAATGCAGCAGGAAGGAGTAGCTGGGGGGACAGTAAGGGGTGAATGGTTGAATGTATTGTGATGCAAGATTTCAGGCAGCAGGGGGAAGGAATGGAGTGATATAAAAGGAGAGACCCTGGTGTATTGGAAAAGTCTTTTTCTTTGTAAGAATGAAGTGAGAGAGAAATAAAGTTTGTCTGCTGTGCAAGTCTGGTTCCTTTACTTGCACTCTCCACAATATATATACATGCGCACACAGACACACACGTACTTGAGTAGTAAATGTAACTTTACCACCCACTTCTAAACTACTCAGATTTTTGAAAATAAACACAAAATTTCGACTTGTATAAGATATTGTGTTTCAATATTCTTGGAGCCTCGCTGCATTAAACTTGGAAACGGCTTTCAGTATTTTATATGTAAACCAAAGTATGACACTTTACTCACTCAGATACTGAACTTAGTCAAATATAATTTCACTAAAGAGGTTACTAGAAAAATAGCCCACATTTACAGCGACAAACTTCCACTGCTCCTGTATTTAGCTTGTTAAAACAAATTAACGTTATAATGTATGTTTTTAAATTAACCGTAATGTACAAACCAAACATTACTAGCACAGATAAAAAAAAAAAATAAACCAATAAAACTCACGGAGGAAGAAGCCCAGATGAATATGTTACTCAGTTTTGTTGTTTGCGACCGTTAGACCAACACAAACTATCGTTTCCTGAGGACACAGTCCAAGGATGGATAATCTTCTTCTTCTTCTTTTAGATTTGATTGGCGGTTGGCAACCAGCTTACAGGTGCATTACCGCCACGTACTTCACTCTGTATCATCACTCTATATCTCTTCCGACGTTACAGGTTACAGATAAACGCAGCTATTTCCAGCTTGTCACCGCCACACTCCGTATACGTCTGTCTTTTTGTGTGTCTGTTTTTCCTCATAAGTTTGTGACGTTTTCCTCATAGCTTTGTGACGTTTTCCTCATAGCTATGTGACGTTCTTCATTCGTTCATTCATTCATCTTCTTCCGCTTAATCCTTTTCGGGTCGCGGGGGGGCGGGGGGGGGGAGCCTATCCCAGCATCTTTGGGCGAGAGGCAGGGTCCACTCCGGACAGATCACCAGTCCATCACAGACGTTCTTCTTCTTCTTTAATCTCGTATCTGTGTCTCATCTCATTCTTCTTCTTCTTCTTTTAGACTTGGTTGGCGGTTGATCCAGCAGCCCATGATGTCTGTGAACTTAAAGCTCCCCCACTTAACAAGTCCTCAACTACTTCCCACTGTTGCCCCTTAATGCCAAGATATTTTTCTGCTGCTTTCACAATGATTTTGATTTTTTCTGTTTTCGTGGAAGTCTGCACAGTGCAGTGTATCACATCTACCACAAATAAGACAAAATTATTTTCCTTGAAAACCAGAGTATCTTCCTTAATTCTACTGCATGCACTGCAAGTCTGCACACTTTCCCTGTTCGAGTCCACTCCCACTTTTTTTTAGCTGGCACCTTTTTCGCAGCTTCTGCATATGTTAGTCCCTGGGAGACTTTTATCTGCTAAATTTCTGCTGCTCTTTTGCTGGCTTCACAACCTCGATATGCAGAGCTATGTTCACTTTCTTCTTCTTCTTCTTTTAGATTTCATCGGCAATTGGCAACCAGCTTAAAAGTGCATTACCGCCACTGACTTGATTAGCATCACTCTATATCAGGGGTCTCAAACTCATTCCATGGAGGGCCAAGACCCTGCAGGTTTTACCTCCACCCAGTGTCTTCAACAGGTGATTTCACTGAATTTCTTCCCACTGATTGCTGATCAATGAAAACACCTGCTGAAGACATTGGGTGGAGGTAAAACCTACAGGGTCTTGGTCCTCCATGGAATGAGTTTGAGACCCCTGCTCTATATCTTTGTATAAGGAGTTCTTTTAGATTTGATTGGCATAATCTAGTTAGCAGCGGTAATGCACCTGTAAGCTGGTTGCCAACTGCCAATCAAATCTAAAAGAAGAAGAAGATTTGATTGGCGATTTGATTGGTGGTTGGCAACCAGCTTATGCTTGTTTTAACACCAACTTCACTCATATGGCAATCCTTCTTCTCTCGGTTAATGGCAAATAGCAAACAACTTAAAAGTGCATACCGCCACCTACTGTACAAGAGTGTGTAACATTATGTCATCTGAGCCTGACCCCTAAAGTCTATGACTTAATCCTGTATTATTTAAAAAAGAGAAAAGAGCCCTTCTTGTGATTCTTAGCACCTCTCCATCTCTGTCATGAACCCTTGTGTACCATTACACAGCGCACGAGGGAGAGAATGAAAACCCAATTGCAGGAGTAGAGAGTGCTGTGTTTATTAAAGTTCACCAACTTAACAAATCCAACTTTCACAAAATACAGTTCAGTCAACCACACAGTACATGGAGAGGTGTAATGACAGATCTGGCCACCAAGGTTACAGGGCACCTGCCGAATGCTCAACAGCCTGGTGAATATAGAGCCTGGTGCTACAGGGCTGCGTTACGCACGATATGGGAAAGGCGAGCAGCCTAATGCTGCAGGCCTTCTAGCACAGGAGAAAAGACTAAGAAACACTTACAGGTCTGGAGCTAATTCGGGGCGAGCCGTGCAGTCAGGAGGCAGAGGCAGAGAAGTGGACCAGCTGAAACACCAAGGTATGGATCGTCTTGGAATGTCGGGCTGGGTAGAGCGCTGGGAGTGACTAACCATACGCAGAGGGAAATGCTGCCACGTGTGAAGAGGAATGTCCCGACAATCTCTTTCCTCAGTGGTGGCAAACAAAATACTCCAAGCGCTAACGAGGAAAGAGATTGCCGGTGTGAATGCGTGGGTAGAACTGATTGGGAACAGATGTGTGAGAGCGCATGTGAATGAGAGTGAATGGAGCGTGTGTATGTGTGTGTGTGTGTGTGTGTGTGTGTGTGTGAGAGAGAGAGAGAGAGAGAGAGAGAGAGAGAGAGAGAGAGAGAGAGAGCGCACCGGTGACAGTGCAGCTGACGGAGCTTGACAGGAGGAGAGGGCATGCCAGAGCTGTCAGAGGGAAAACTAGGACAAATCATAACAACGAGTCAGAATCGGGGTTTGGCCTCCAAACCCGGATTCAAGACAGCCCCCCCCCCCACCAGGGGTGGACACCAGACACCCCAGCACCATCAGCCAAAAAAGAAAGGAGACAACACCCCTCAAGGGAACCCCTCCTCCCCCGGCAATGGCAACAAACACTAATCCAGGGTGGGAGGTGGGAGAAAACTGGTTAGGAGGGAAGCAACCCGTGAAAACACAATAGTACAAAAACAGAATGAAGAACAACCCCTCCTAATAAACCCCCAACCTGGAGCACTAACCCCCCTCTCCAGAAGTTCAAAGTTCAGGGGGGGTCGACCAGAGTCCCAGGCCCCAGTGTGGTGAGGAGTGGCAGATTGGGTGGCCTGCCCAAGTCCCAAGTCCAGCAGGTGGCCCGTGGGATAGTGTCCGGCGGCCTGCCCAGGCCAATGGACCACCCGACCCATAAACCAAGATCCTCAGGTGGCCAACCAGTGTGGTGGAGCCACTAGGACCTGCGAGGATGGTGGAGAGGCAGCCTACATACTTGGGAACATTGGCGGCCAAGCCAAGGAACAGGGCCCCCCCTGCCATTTGAGGCTTGGAGCAGGAGGTCCATAGCACTTGCGATGGTCCCGGTCTGGGACGTGGCTGCACCCGTGATGGTCCCGGCCTGGGACATGGCTGTACCCACGGTGGTCCCGGCCTGGGTCGTGGCTGCACCGGCGGTGGTCCCGGCCTGGGATGTGGCTGCACCAGCGGTGGTCCCGGCCTGAGATGTGGCTGCACTGGCGGTAGTCCCGGCCTGGGACATGGCTGCACAGGCGGTGGACTCCAGCTGGGGCTCTGCTGCACCAGTGGTGGACTCCCCAGTGAGGGAGGCGATGCTCCTCACATCCTCAGGAGTCAAACCCCGATCCTCTGTTGCCTCCAACAGCCCTCCGATGACCTTGGCCAGAGGCTCCGAGTCCTAAGGGAGAAAGAGAAAAACCGGGTCAGGGTTGCCGGCAGTGGTAGAGCCCGATGTGGTGGTCCCGAGGGCTACTGTGAGCTGCCCCGGGTCCACCTCACCATGAGTTGGGCAGTGTGACATTGATATTGAAATTTCTGATATAATGGAACACACTTGCCTGAACTCTGGCTCCATCGCCGTCCAGGACTACGGCGATCTTGGGTGCGTGGGTTCCTCCGGTCCAACAGGTGCCTCATCCCCTTCAGCCCCTTCCATGGAAGCTGGACCTCGTCTTCAATGGGCGGCCCAGGTGGTGGCTGCTCCTCTCCGGCCACCCTAGGATGGAGCTCGAAGGGGATAGGAGAGGGAGAGCGATTAGGGTAGCCGGCAGTGGCAGAGCCCGGTGAGGGGGGTCCAGATGCGGCTGGGGGCCGCACCCGACTCCCCTCCCCAAAAGCCAGGCAAGATCCCTCCACCATCAACAAATGAACTACAGGAGAGACTACTTGCCTGTGCTTAAGCTCTACCGCCGTCCAGGACTTCGACGATGATGCCCCGGCTGGAGGTCTGGTCCAGGGGATGACTCTACTGCGGCGGCCCCCGCAGCAGGCATGATGATGGTAGCAGGAGTGGAACTATCATGCGCCGTCCTCCATGTCTCTGGTTCCTCTGGCGTGGCGGCCGCGGACAACTCCTTAGCTGGCTCATGGGCTGGACTCTCCTGGTCCTCTGGCTCCTCCTCCCCCGAGCAACCTGGATCTGGGACCGATGGGCTCGTGGGGGCACATAGAGAAGAGTCATTGAGACCCGGCACAAGGGTACTGTATGCCGCTGGGGAAAAGAACTCAGGGGACTACACGCCCTGAGTCTCCTCACCAGGAGGCAGGCAACATTGATCATTGATTGTGTAACTCGAATGAAAAGAAACTTTCCTGTTCTCCTGACAGTGGAGGTCCCCAGCGGCCTCCGAGGGGTCCTCTCTACTCTCCTGGCATTCATTGTCGGGTTGAAGCTCCTCCTCCCTCAGGGAGAGCTCTTTCAGTCTCTCAGCCATCTCCGGGAGGAACCATGGCTTTACCTCCAAGATGAGGTCCGTTTCAGCCAGAAGAGCCTGCCTACGTTCCTCCATCTCCTCCTGCGACGTGGCGGAGAATTGCTCGGAGCGGGAAGGTGAAGCTGCAGTTTGCAGGACTGGACGCTTCTTGCTGCGGGGCTTCCTCCCTCTCCTCCTCTTGGGTGACGCTGGGATAAGGTAATCCAGGATGTGGAGCACCGTGCCGGGAAGCGGATCAGCCTGCGCAGAGACCCCGTGTCCTTGGGAAGGGAGAGCGAAGTGGCCGCGAGGAGCTTGAGCACCAGGAGATCCTCAGCCGATTCCTCACATGGCGCGGCAAAGATGTCCCGGCGGATCTCCATCACCTCCGGATGATCCCAGAGGCTGTCTCGCTCCATCACCCTCCTCGCAGTGTCCCAAGCCTGATAAGCTGTCGAAGAGGGACGGGGCCTCTGCGTCCAGGAGAGAACCACCTCCAGCAGACATAACGAGCGCTGCTCCCTATCTAGCTCCATCGCCGTCTTCTCATCCACAGGCTGGGTGGACGCTGGCCTTGGAGACGAAGGGGATCCGAGGGGGAAGGAAGTCTTCCTCTGTCGGGAGCATTTCTTCTGGCGTGGGGCCAGCTCCGATCGTGGAGAGGCATCCTCCAGCTCTCCGTCAGGAACGGGAAGGATGACGGAGAGGATGGCATCTACCCTATGGATCTCCCGGAGGTGAGGGTAGCGCTGCTCGAAGTCCTCCGCGACGCATCATGCCCACTCCCGCTCCTCGAGAGACCGAGACCACTGAAAAGCGAAGCCCGCCTCCTCCAGCAAATCCTGGGCTTCCTGCTCCTTATCTGTCCAAGTCATAGTACACGTAAGAGGAGAAAAAAGGAGAAGGGAAAAAGCCCCCACAATTCTACTCCGCTGTTTTCTTTTTATGGTCGGGACATTCTGTCATGAACCACTGTGCGCCATTACACGGCGCACGAGGGAGAGAATGAAAACCCAATCGCAGGAGTAGAGAGTGCTGTGTTTATTAAAGTTCACCAACGTAACAAATCCAACTTCACAAAATACAGTTCAGTCAACCACACAGTACATGGAGAGGTGTAATGACAGATCTGGCCACCAAGGTTACAGGGCACCTGCCGAATGCTCAACAGCCTGGTGAATATAGATGCCTGGTGCTACAGGGCTGCGTTACGCATGATATGGGAAAGGTGAGCAGCCTAATGCTGCAGGCCTTCTAGCACAGGAGAAAAGGCTAAGAAACACTTACAGGTCTGGAGCTAATTTGGGGCGAGCCGTGCAGTCAGGAGGCAGAGGCAGAGAAGTGGACCAGCTGAAACACCAAGGTATGGATCGTCTTGGAATGTCGGGCTGGGTAGAGCGCTGGGAGTGACTAACCATACGCAGAGGGAAATGCTGCCACGTGTGAAGAGGAATGTCCCGACAATCTCTTTCCTCAGTGGTGGCAAACAAAATACTCCAAGCGCTAACAAGGAAAGAGATTGCCAGTGTGAATGCGTGGGTAGAACTGATTGGGAACAGATGTGTGAGAGCGCATGTGAATGAGAGTGAATGGAGCATGTGTGTGTGTGTGTGTGTGTGTGTGTGTGTGTGTGAGCACCGGTGACAGTGCAGCTGACGGAACTTGACAGGAGGAAAGGGCATGCCAGAGCTGTCAGAGTGAAAACTAGGACAAATCATAACAACGAGTCAGAATCGGGTTTGGCCTCCAAACCCGGATTCAAGACAGCCCCCCCCCCCCCCAGGGGTGGACACCAGACACCCCAGCACCATCAGCCAAAAAAGAAAGGAGACAACACCCCCCAAGAGAACCCCTCCTCCCCCGGCAACGGCAATAAACACTAACCCAGGGTGGGAGGTGGGAGAAAACTGGTTAGGAGGGAAGCAACCCGTGAAAACACAATAGTACAAAAACAAAATGAAGAACAATCCCTCCTAATAAACCCCCAACCTGGAGCACTAACCCCCCTCTCCAGAAGTCCAAAGTTCAGGGGGGTCGACCAGAGTCCCAGGCCCCAGTGTGGTGAGGAGTGGCAGATTGGGTGGCCTGCCCAAGTCCCAAGTCCAGCAGGTGGCCCGTGGGATAGTGTCCGGCGGCCTGCCCAGGCCAGTGGACCACCCGACCCATAAACCAAGATCCTCAGGTGGCCAACCAGTGTGGTGGAGCCACTAGGACCTGCGAGGATGGTGGAGAGGCAGCCTCCATACTTGGGAACATCGGCGGCCAAGCCAAGGAACAGGGCCCCCCCTGCCATTTGAGGCTTGGAGCAGGAGGTCCATAGCACCTGCGATGGTCCCGGTCTGGGACGTGGCTGCACCCGTGATGGTCCCAGCCTGGGACATGGCTGTACCCACGGTGGTCCCGGCCTGGGACGTGGCTGCACCGGCGGTTGTCCCAGCCTGGGATGTGGCTGCACCAGCGGTGGTCCCAGCCTGAGATGTGGCTGCACCGGCGGTAGTCCCGGCCTGGGACGTGGCTGCACAGGCGGTGGACTCCAGCTGGGGCTCTGCTGCACTAGTGGTGGACTCCCCAGTGAGGGAGGCGATGCTCCTTACATCCTCAGGAGTCAAACCCCGATCCTCTGTTGCCACCAACAGCCCTCCGGTGACCCTGGCCGGAGGCTCCGAGTCCTAAGGGAGAAAGAGAAAAACCGGGTCAGGGTTGCCGGCAGTGGTAGAGCCCGGTGAGGGGGGTCCAGATGCGGCTGGGGGCCGCACCCGACTCCCCTCCCCCATGGGCAGAACTGATTAGGAACAGGTGTGTGAGAGTGCATGTGAATGAGAGTGAATGGAGCTTGTGTGTGTGTGTGTGTGTGTGTGTGTGTGTGTGTGTGTGTGAGCACCGGTGACAGTGCAGCTGACGGA
This sequence comes from Pholidichthys leucotaenia, assembly GCA_020510985.1. Lineage (NCBI taxonomy): Eukaryota > Metazoa > Chordata > Actinopteri > Cichliformes > Pholidichthyidae > Pholidichthys > Pholidichthys leucotaenia. The sequence continues at coordinate 405,528,922 of CM035836.1, read as the reverse complement.
GCTTGACAGGAGGAGAGGGCATGCCAGAGCTGTCAGAGGGAAAACTAGGACAAATCATAACAACGAGTCAGAACAGGGTTTGGCCTCCAAACCCGGATTCACGACAATCTCCATCTGTTCCCAGAATCCCAGTTAAATCCCATTCCCTACCGGCCTCTCGAACTTCATTTTTCATTCTCTCTCTTTCATTTCCATACTTGTGACAGTGTAATAAGATGTGCTCAACATTTTCTTTTACTCCACATTCTCTACATTTGTCACTTATGCTTTTCCCCATGGTGAATAAAGTGCCATTTAAACCTGTATGATCCAGTTTGAGTCTTGCCATAATGATGTCTTCCCTCCTGTTTGTTGTTTTATAATTCTTTATTGCAATAGATTTTTGTATTTTGTAATACGATCTACCTTTATGATCTTCATCCCATCTTTTTTGCCATAACTCAATCCCTTTTTTCTTGATTACTGCTTTCCCTTCACATTTTCCAAGAGACAATGTTATATTTCTTTCTTTCCCAAGTGCACTTTACTCAATAAATTCAACAAATATCCGTGTGTCTGTCACGATTATAGGCATGCAGGATGTCCTATGATGATCTTATGATCTCAGGGTACATAGGACTCGCAATGATATCATATAGGCGATGCCGTCATATAGGCAATATGACTCGCTACCTGTAATGCTGTGTCCTATGATGCCAGCCTGGATGTCTTTATGATGTCATATAGACCATCACTCACAATGCCTGCCTACCTATGATGTAGTGTCCTATGATGCCTGCCACAGGAGGAGACCCTTCACCAGCATAAGGTACAACAGACATGGGATGCACAGAGAGACAGGAAATGTGTGGCAGTGCGCCATGCATGTGCTGAGTTGCTTGAAGCCTGAAATGCTCGCAAAGCAAGCGACGCTGCATGCCACGCAAGGCACAGACAAGCTGAGACCCAGGAGATGAGGAATAGTCGGCTGGCCACCAATGCTGCACGCCAGGCAAGGCACAGAAAAGCTGAGACCAAATACGATGCACTACTTTAAACCACACCCACTCGAACCAGGACATCGGGAAATCTCACTGAGTAAGGCAGAAGGCACTCTATAAATTCAAGAAATCTCTGTCAGTGATGCCTGCGGCATGACTGTGAACAACAGCCATCTCACACAGGAAGAGAACCGACACAGACAAGCTGAGACCCAGGAGATGTGGAATAGTCGGCTGACCGCCAACGCTGCACGCCAGGCAAGGCACAGAGAAGCTGAGACCTAATACAACGCACTACTTTAAACCACACCCATTTGAACCAGGACATTGGGAAATCTCACTGAGTAAGGCAGAAGGCACTCCATAAATTCAAGAAATCTCTGTCAGTGATGCCTGCAGCATGACTGAACAACACAGCCGTCTCACACAGGAGGAGACCCTTCAGCAACGGGCATGCAGAAATACTTGCTTGGTTTCTATGGGCACGGGAATGCACTCATCACTCTCTCTCTCCATCCATCCATCCATCCATCTTCTTCCGCTTAATCTTTTTCGGGTTGCGGGGGGGGGGGGGGCTGGATATATATAATTCAAGAAATCTCTGTCTGCCACAATGTCACGATCATAGGATTCGCTAAAAGATCATAGGGCTTGCTATAACATCATCAAAGATCAAAGGCAGGCATCACTTATGATCATAGGACTCACTATGACACCTTCAAAGATCAAATGCAGGCATGACTCACGATCATAGGACTCGCTATGACATCATCAACGATCATAGGACTCATTATGACACTATCAAAGATCAAAGGCAGGCATCACTGAATGAGTGCTGACATGCTTGCTTACACCCTTGCTTTCTACGGGCATGCAGAAATACTTGCTTATGTTTGGTTTCTATGGGCATGCACGGGTATACACAGGCATGGTTTCTACAGGCATGGATGGGTATGCACAGGTATGGACTAGTTTTGCTAATTTGTCTGCACAGTCATTCCCTTTCAACCCTTCATGAGCAAGAACCCAACAAAACTGAACTTCTCCATCACCCCTGTGTACCCTAAATAAATTGTGATATAGCTCAATCACCAAGTCTTCCCTTGTAGATTTTAGTGTCTGTATGGTTGGTGGCTTACAGTCAACTTGGCCGCACCTCGGACACAGTCCAAGGACAGATAATTTTTTCACACACGGGGAGTTGTTCAGAACTCCTTATACAAAGATCAAGTCAGTGGCGGTAATGCACCTGTAAGCTGGTTGCCAACCTCCAATCAAATCTAAAAGAAGAAGAAGAAGAAGAAGAAGAAGAAGAAGAAGAAGAAGAACTGTGTTAATTAAAAGAATTTAGTTTTTATTTTCCCTGCCATTCTCTTGTCCATACTCCAACCCGGTGGGTGGCGGTGGTGCACCTGTGAGTTGGTTGCCAGCCGGCAATCAGATCTAGAAGAAGAAGAAAAGCGATATAAAGTGAAGTGTGTGGCGATAATGCACCTGTAAGCTGGTTGCCAACCGCCAATCTAATCTAAAAGAAGAAGAAGAAGAAGAAGAAGTGTTTACTGAGCCCAGACACTCACGTTTATTCTAAGTTCTGGTTGTTTGTTATCAGTATTATTATGTGGTCTGTTTTGTTTATTTTCTGGTTTTGTGACAGTTTTTTTCCCTTTTTCTCCAGACACTCCCCACCAGCTGCCCTCTGTCTTCTGCCACCTCAGCTGAAGGCAGTTGGTTTGATTAGGTTGCCGGCTCACTCTGCCTGCCCGCACCTGTGCCTCATTAAATTGTATTATATTTAAGCACTGCTTATTCTCTGTTGGATTGTGGCTAAATTACATTGTCTACACTTGTCTGCATAAACTTAAATCCTCTCCTCTCTACACTTTGGCAGCCTCTGAAGTTTTTTTCTTTTCCTTGGCGCATTCTGCTTAGAGGCACCAGTGTAAGTTTTCCTTGTTTGTGTCATGATTTGCCTCTAACGAGGTGCAGGGAGAGACAGATTCACGTGCAGGATTACACCTTAGACACAATTTATTAAAGTAAAGAACTAAAGTCCCAAAATAGTGCACAGACATACAAAAATAGAGACACGAATAAACTTAAAGAGCACGAACGAGATGAGATCAGAAGGAGAGCCATGACGGAACGTGGCAGTGACAAACACATGACAAACACACAATAATCTAACAATGAATGACAGAAAGTGAACTGACTAAATACACACACTAATGACAGAGTGACAGGATGCACCTGAGCGAGGGAGCGGGGCAATAATCACAGACAAGAGAGAACAGCTGAATGTCAAGAGAGGGGGTGTGGTCTGGCTGACAGACTGACAAGCAATGCCCACATGAAGTGCAAGCTAAACGTGCTGCCTGACAGCCTGTCAGTCAGAGAATCAATATAAACAAGCACAGAACCCGACTGGAAATAAATAGCAAATAATACATGGCATAACAAAGCAAGCTAAGCAGTAACGAGGGTCAGTGGAAAACCATATGAAACTCAAAGACTAAATAATACACAAATAAACATGCCAAAATACAATGCACAGATAAAAAGATACACAGAGGAAAGTCATGGAACCGAGCCTGGAGGACAAACCGGCTCAGTTCATGACAGAACCCCCCTCTCAAGGGGTGGAATCCAGCCACCCAACGTACCATCAAAAGAAAAAAGAAAAAAACTACCCCCCCTTCCCAGCATCAACCCAGGGCAGGAAGTAGGGGGAAAACAGGTGAGGAGGGAACAAAAAACCACCCCGCTCAGAACCCACAAGAGAAAAACACAACAATTAACCCACCCAAGTCCAGAGGCATAGAGGTTTGGGAGGCCGCCCAGAGTCCCAGGCCCAGCAGACAGCCCGACGGATTGAGTCCGGTGGCCTGCCGAAGGAGATGGGCCACCCGACCCAGAGACTCAGTCCTTCGAGCAGCCGTCCAGCGCTGTTGAGCCACCAGGACTGGAGGGGTGAAGCAGGAGGCAGCTTACCCACCGGGAGGCTCACTGGTGGGTGGCCGGACTGGAGGAGGGGAGCCCCGACAACGTCTGGTGGTGAAGAGAAGGGGACCACGACGGCATCTGTCAAGGAAGAGGAAGGGGCCACGATGGAGTCTGGCTGAGGAGAGGAGGGGACCCCAACGGCATCTGGCTGAGGAGAGGAGGGGACCTCGATGGTATCTGACTGAGGAGAGGAGAGAGGAACCACGACGGTGTCTGGCAGTGGAGGAGAAGGGACCTTCACTGGTCCCTGTAAGGAAAACTGTAGCACCCGCAGGGGTCCCCGTCTGGGACATGGTTGCACCTGCGGTGGGCCCTGTCTGGGCCATGGCTGCACCCGTGGTGGACCTCTACTGAGCAATGGCTACATCCGTGGTGGACCCCAACTGGGGCAGCGCTGCCTTGACGGTAGGCCAGCCAACCTGCATGAGCACCCGAGCCAGGAGGAGGTCAATCACAGGCACCCTGGGCTGGAACTGTGCACCCATGATGACCTTGATGGGGGGAGCTGGACTCACAACGTCATCTGTGGGCAGGACTGGACCCACAGAACCCCCAGGTGATGATGGACCCTCTCCGGCGACCCTAGGAGAAGGCTCAGGAACAATGGAAGAAGAAAAGTGGTTAGGGTCACCGGCAGTGCTGGAGCCCAGCAAGGTGAGTTCAGATGCAGCTGAGGGCTGCACCTGACTCTCCTTACCAAGAGCCAGACAAGATCTCTCTAAATCTGACATGAGAAAAACAAGAGAGATAACTTGCCTGAGCTCAAGCTCCACTGCCATCCAGGACTCTGTCGATCCTGGCGATGACGTCTCGGGCCCTGCCTCCAGGAGGTCTAGCTCTGGCTCCCACTCCGCGGCGGTTGCCTCTGCAGCGGGCATGATAGTGGTGGCAGTCCTGGTGCCCCTAGGTGAAATAACCCACGCTGGTAGCTCCTCTAGCTTGGTGGCTGGGGGTCCACTCCATGCTGGCACTGGCCCTGGATCCTCCAGAGCCACAGGCTCCTCCACCGTCCGGCAGTTCTGTTCTGGGGCCGGCGAACACTCAGGAAAAAATGGAGGAGACACGGAGAGGATTGGGAGAGAGTTAGTAACTGCAGCTGAAGGAGAGGGCCCAGCGGACTGCTGGGACTGGGTCTCTCTTCCGGGAGACAGACAAGGTTTATCATTATAAGATGTAACAGAATGAAAAAACACTTGCCTGTCATCCCGGTCTTTGATGTTGACAGCTGCAGTTGACAGGCAGTCATCCCTCTCCGTGTCAATGGCCATCTTGTCCCCTTCAAAGGATGGCAGAGGAGTCGGCTCTGATGGCATGGAGGTGGGCGTAACCGAGGAAGACCTGGAAAGCCTCTCGACAGCGGGAGGAATCATCGACGTGACTGTTAGTGCAGCAGCAGCGGACAGAGAACACAAGGGCAGCCCTGCTGCGGGAGAAGTCAGGCCCGACGAGGGGGGAGTGGCTGTCGAACTGTGTTCGAACTGTGGCTGTTCTCCCCGTGTTGTGTGGGTTTACTCCGGGACTTCTCCGGTTTCCTCCCACATGCCAAAAACATGCAGGTTAGGGATAAGGGGCGCTTGCGCACGCAGCGACCGGCAGCTGGTGGCTTGTCACCAGACTGCAAAACAAATCTACCTACGGGTACAAAATAAGTAATAAAAATAAATTTAAAAAAAAAGAATAGGAGGAAGGCTTCCTCCAACGGCTGACCCTGGGATGGTGCTGCCGCCGCTGTGACACTGGCAGCGGGCATCCTGGAGCAGGAGGCGAGGCTGTAGGGGAAGTGGCCACAGGCTGTGGAGAGTGTCTCTGCTTGGGCTCCGTGAAGAACGCCCCCCTCCTCAGGTGTGGAAATGCTTGCTGCAGCGCGCAGACAGAGGATAACAGCTCCGCGTACTGCTGGTAATTCCAGAGCCTGGGATGCGCCTCCAGAATTCCCGCAGCTGCATCCAAGCAGCTCCACATCTCCTTTGGTCCGTGGGCTTCATCCATGTAATCCTGGATGAACGTGGCTGCCCATTCCTCCTCCACAGTCGGAGTCCCTGCTGCCAAACCTCTTCTGTCGGTGTGGACGAGGTGCGCCGGGGATGCAGAGGAGGAGGCTGAAGGCAGAGATGGTAGCGGAGGAAGGTAATTCAATTCAATTTTATTTATATAGTGCCATATCACAACAACAGCCGTCTCATGGTACTTTCAAATGTAGGGGAAACCCCAAAAAGGTAGAGGGCGATCACCTGGGGATGAGAATGCACGCTGGATCTGAGCTCCAGCTGGCTGGCAATTCCACCCCAGCATATCAATGCGTCCTCTCGGGACGAGCAGTTTTGGGCGTTGGCTGTCATGTCCTCTATCACAGCCACACACTTTAGCTCACCCTGACTCCACCTTCTCCTCCCGACTGCTTCACCTGCTGGAGACATGCTTGCCTCCCCAAAACAGGTGAGTGGGAAAACAGGTCAAAAGAAAAACAATAATGCCTGGGTATTATCCGCTGAATCTTTTCAGGCTGGATTATTTTGTCATGATTCGCCTCTAACGAGGTGCAGGGAGAGACAGATTCATGCGCAGGATTACACCCAAGACACAATTTATTGAAGTAAAGAACTAAAGTCCCAAAATAGTGCACAGACATACAAAAATAGAGACACGAATAAACTTACAGAGCACGAACGAGATGAGATCAGAAGGAGAGCCACGACGGAACATGGCAGCGACAAACACATGACAAACACACAATAATCCAGCAATGAATGACAGAAAGTGAACTGACTAAATACACACACTAATGACAGAGTGATAGGATGCACCTGAATGAGGGAGCGGGGCAATAATCACAGACAAGAGAGAACAGCTGAATGTCAAGAGAGGGGGTGTGGTCTGACTGACAGACTGACAAGCAATGCCCACACAAAATGCAAGCTAAACGTGCTGCCTGACAGCCTGTCAGTCAGAGAATCAATATAAACAAGCACAGAACCCGACTGGAAATAAATAGCAAATAATACATGGCATAACAAAGCAAGCGAAGCAGTAATGAGGGTCAGTGGAAAACCATATGAAACTCAAAGACAAAACAATACACAAATAAACATGCCAAAATACAATGCACAGATAAATAGGCACACAGAGGAAAGTCATGGAACCGAGCCTGGAGGAAAAACTGGCTCAGTTCATGACAGTTTGTATTTTTGTATAATGGGTACCTTTGGCATTTATGTTACCTTTGTTAATAAATGTCTTGAACACAACCTGCGTGTGGATCTGTCCCCTCTGCGCCTCGTAGAGGTGCATATGACAGATAGAGGTGGCAATGCACCTGTAAGCTGGTTGCCAACCACCAATCAAATCTAAAAGAAGAAGATTTCTTGAATTATATATAGAGTGATATGCAGACAACCGGAACACCAAGGAGGTCTTGGTCAAGGCCAAGATAGATAATTTTTTTCACACATAAGGAGTTCAGAACTCCTTATAAGAACTCCTTCTACAAAGATATAGAGTGATGGATATAGAGTGATGATAATTAAGTCAGTGGCGATAAGGTGCAGTAGGGAAAATGCTTCGATTACTAAAATTATTCACATTTATCTCGTTTCTTTGTTGTTTGTACCTTAGGTTTTGCAAAGTTGAAGTTTCCTCTCAAATTATAATCAGTCTCTTTTTTAAAAAATATTTTTTGTATATTAGTTGGGAGTTGATTATTAATTGCCCTATACATTACTTGTGCTGTCTTAAATTTAACTAAATCCATGAACTTCATGGCATGACTTTAAAAACAACGAGTTGGTATAGTCTCTATATCCTACATTATTTATTATCCTTAGCTTTTTTTTTTATTGTGCATATTGGTGTAGTGTAGTGCAGTGTAGTGTAGTAAGATGACGGCTGTGGCACCCTGGGTGTAGTGGGAGGTGACAACCCACCTTTCCGGTGGTGGCGTCACCAGGGGTATAAAGGGCAAGGGCGGACGAGACTAGGTCTCTTCTCCGTTGACCCCTTGGCCTGTACGAAGCATCTGTGTGTTGTGGTTCTGGTTTATAATAAAGCTATGTTCAACTGCGCCCTGAGTCTCTTCCTTGGTTACCAGTTATGGACATAACAATTGGCTGTAGGTTGATCTTGTAGGTGCTTTCAACATCTTTGATGATGATCCCTACCATCTCAAGTGTTCCTGACTTCAATGGATGTGATGAACAACTCTCCTTCACTGGCTTTGGTGCAGTCTTTATAGTGTTAGTGTTATAGTGTTGGTGAACGTACTGCTGCATTTCTTTTTAGAATAAATTGTGAAAAGAAATATGTGTGTTTTCTTTACAGTTAATAGAAGGGTCAAACTCTTTTAAAACAAAACTGAAATCTTTCATTCATACTGCAAGAGTCCCAAGAGAGTGTCTCTGTCCAATTATGGGTCTCTGCATTTTATTTCACTTCTTGCTGTTAAAAGAGAAAAATGAGGGAGAACAAGAATTATTCTGTGGATGAGAATTTATGTAATGGTCTAGCCTTTAAATTAATTCACAGGATTCCTTTCACTTCAGTGCACGGTACATGTAAAAAAAAAGAAGGGCAAATTAAAAGCTACTAGACCTCTTGCACAATGTGGAGTGACGTGTGTGTGTGGGGGGGGGGTGGCGTAGGCGTAAAGGTCTTCGGCTGAAAAGTTCATAGAGGTCAAATTTGACCAATTGTGGTTTATTTTTCAACATAGTCTCCCCTTCAGTCCACACACTTCTTCCATTGATGTTGCAGCGCTTGGATACCTGGGTTTGAAAAATAAACCACATTTAGTCAAATTTGACCACTATGAACTTTTCAGCCCCCCTTGTATTTCTGCATTCCAGACCCCAAGCAGCTCCAGTTCCAATTCCATTCTATTCCCTGGTGCTTTCTTGTCAATAAATCAATTTTATCACTTTCTCTTATGATTATACATATTGGAAATAGTGTATGGGCAGATCGTTTGCTCTGTATAAAGTTTGTGTTTCACATTTTGATCGTTTTTATAACCATACTGTGCCATTTAATAATTCGCCCAGTTAGCTTAGCATAGCGCTGTGGAAGATGAAAGCAGACGAGGCAGTGAGCTGCATGACACACTAACTTTATTCCACTTCCAACATAAACACAGAAACTCTGAAACCTGAGTGCCTAAGTGAACTCTTTTATACATTTTAATTCCTGCCTCCGGCACTCAGGGTAAACACATTAACATTCAGACTGCAAGACATGCCCACACATTAACATAACATTGACCTACATGTCACAGAGCAGGTCTTGCTACAATACGTTTGCACCCCTGCATCCTCAGGTGTCAGCCTGGCGCGGCAGGGGGCAAAAGGCACATCTTTGTTTGGTTGGCTCCTCTCAGCTTTCCCTATTAGCATCTCTAACTTTCTACTCCCCCACCAACCCCCTTGTCCTGGATGGAGTGCCATGTGTATTGTGTCCACCACACAGCCCCCCCCCCCCCCCCCCCCGCCGAACACCCAGAAGGGGCTCTAACCCTCTGGCACCTTGGGCTTGAGCTGGTGCCCATAACAGCTTTAACGTGGACTGGCCGAAGTGTCTTGCTGTTGAGGAGGGCAGGAGACAAACTCGGTCTCCGGCGCACAGTCCTGTGGAGGGGGAAAAGGTGGGGAGGGGAAAGACCTAGTCTGCTGCCAAGAGTTCTCTGCAGGGGGAGCACCAACTTGCGGAGCCACTGCAGGTGGGTGTCCGCGCCGGGGAGCTTGAGCCAACACTACCTGTTTGTCTGCCAACACATAAGCTGGCTTAAGCCTGTTAATGCAGACACTTTCTTTACCCCCCCCCCCCAAGTCTAACACAAAATACTTTGCCCCAGTTTCCAGCACTCTGAACGGTCCGTCATATGGTGGGCGCAGCGGGGTTCTGTGTGCGTTGTGCCTAACAAAAAGAAATTTGGTGCTCTGTAAGCTCTTTGGGACGAAGGTGTGGGGAAAACAATGATGCGCCGGACCCGGCACGTTAGCGGCCCCTGTACTGTAAAATAATTGCGTGGGTGGGTAGGTCTCAGGTGCGGGGTTCATTCATCTTCTTCCGCTTAATCCTTTTCGGGTTGCGGGGGTGCTGGAGCCTATCCCAGCATCTTTGGGCGAGAGGCAGGGTACACCCGGGGTTTTCGGGTAAAAATTCCCCGGGGATCCGTAGTGGCTGAGAGAAAACAAGTTCTGCCAGGGAGGCTGCCAGATCCTCCTTAGGCGCAGAGCGCAACCCCAGTAGGACCCAGGGCAGGCGATCGGCACAATTTGCATCCATGAGTGAGGCTCTGAGCGCTGCTTTAAGTGACCTATGAAAGCGTATTGCATAACCCGTTAGCCTGGGGGTTGTACAAGGTGGTGCGGTGGATTTTGACCCACTGGCTCTGGGCCATCGCGGACCAGAGTTCCGAAACGAATTGTGGACCCCTGTCGGAAGTGATGTCTGATGGGGATCCAAACCATGCAACCCAAGCTGACAAAAAAGCGCAAGCCACTTCTGCGGACGTGGTGGAAGCCAGCGGGACCACTTCAGGCCAACGCGTGGTGCGGTCCACGATTGTCAAAAGGTGCGTGAACCCTTGCGATGGCGGGAGGGGTCCCACCAAATCCCCGTGGATGTGGTCAAACCTCCTGGCTGGGATTTGGAACGGCTTGAGGGGGGCTCTGGTGTGCTTGTGCACTTTGGCCCACTGGCACGCGACGCATGCTGCGGCCCACTCTTTCACGTCCTTGTACAAGCATGGCCAGACAAATTTTGCCCCCACCAGTTCAACTGAAGCGCGCACGCCAGTATGCAAAAGGGAGTGGACTGACTCAAAAATGTGGTGACGCCAAGAGCTCGGAACCACCGGTCGCCCGGAGACATCGCAGAGCAAGGGAGGGCACCTTTCTCGGACCACCCTGCTTTCCAGCTTTAATCCAGTAGGCTCAGACTGGAGCATGCAAATGTCCACATCCCCAGCTTGCTCCGCGACCATGGCAGGGAAATCTATTCCCATGTAGACCGGGGAGACTAACGCACACGAAAGGCAATCAGCCAAGATGTTGAGCTTACCAGCAGTGTGTTGAATGTCGGTCGTAAACTCCGAGATTGCGGCCAAATGCCGTTGCTACCGAGCCAACCACGGTTCCGAGACCTTGGACATCACGTACGTCAGCAGTTTAAGGTCAGCGGACGCGGTGAACTCACGCCCCTCTAGCCAAAACTGGAAATGGCGCATTGCCAGGTGGAGAGCCAACAATTCTCTGTCAAACGTGCTGTATTTGCATTCGTTGTCAAGCAAAGTTTGACTGAAAAATGTGAGCGGCTGCCACGCACCAGAAACATACTGCTCCACCACTGCCTCTATGACAACGTCAGATGCATCCGTGGTGAGCGCTATCCATGCTGACGGGTCCGGGTGGGCTAGCAAAGCGGCATCTGCAAGCGCTGTTTTGGCATCTGTGAAAGCCTGGACTGGCTCGGGGGTCCAGTTGATGTTTTCCGCAGGAGTCTTCCTCTTAAGTGTGGCATACAACAGCTGCATCAGCTGGGCTGCCCAGGGAAGGAAACGGTTATAAAAACTGAACATTCCCAAAAACTCCTGTAGGGCCCTCACGGTCTGCGGACGCGGAAAGTCCAACATGGCACGCACCTTATCTGGTAGCAGAATCACACCCTCTGGCGAAATGCAGTGGCCCAAAAAATTGATCATTGGCACACTGAACTGACACTTCACCGGGTTCACTATAAGCCCGTGCGCTTCCAACCTCTGGAAAACCGTCCGGAGATGGAAGATGTGCTCCTCCTCGGACACGCAAGCCACCAGAATGTTGTCTAAGTAGACAAAAACGAAGGACAAGTCACGGAGCACTGCGTCCATCATTCTCTGGAAGGTCTGCGCCACGCCTTTTAATCCAAACGGAATGCATAAAAACTCAAAAAGGCCAAATGGAGTTATTACCACTGTTTAAGGAACATCTTCTGTGTGCACTTTGACCTGGTGGTAACCGTGGACCAGATCCACTTTCGAAAAAACACATGTCCCGGCCAGGTGCACGGAAAAATTCTGGATGTGCGGGATAGGATACCGATCGTGTTCCGTGGCGTTATTCAAGCGCCAAGAAATCGTCACACAGTCGCCACGACCCATCGGCCTTAGGCACCATGTGTAGTGGGAATGCCCACGGGCTGTTGGAGCGCTTGACAGTGCCCAGCTGCTCTAAGTTGGCAAACTCCTCACGCGTGCTGGCCAGTTTAGTCGCGTCCAGGTGCCAAGGTTGCACAAACACCGGCGGGCCTTTAGTAGTTATGAAATATTCAACCCCGTGTTTCATTAGTGTAGCCAAAAAAGTCAGGACCGCGAGTGCTGGAAACTGTGCAAATAATTGCTAGTACTTATCCCTTGGAGCTATAATGTTAGCTAGTGTCATTGACCCCACTCCCTGAGCTGTGTAGGGTAGTGAAGTGAAAGAGACAGCCTCCACTAATCGTCTAATGGCAACATCGACTAACAACCCATAAGCACATAAAAAATCTGCGCCTAAAATGGGGGCAGAACATGTAGCTACAATGAAGTCCCACTGATAACTGCATCCATGGAAGCAAATCGTCAGCGTCCGTTTGCCAAACGTCCTGATGGTGGATCCGTTGGTGGTCATGAGCTCAGGACTGCTGCCTCCTGCCGACCTGTCCGCACTGAATGGCAGGATGAGGCTCTTCTGGGAGCCGGAGTCCACCAAAAACCGTCTCCCTGAACGTGTGTCCGTGATATAAAGCAGCTTGTTCCTGTCGCCAGCAGTTGCAGCTGCTACTGTCTGCTGGTTACGCTGTCCTCACGACTTCTTGAATTGGCACAGTGGCAGGCAGCGTTGGGAATCTGAGCCAAAACAGCGATGATAGGAACAGATCACTTCGTTTCTGAGTCCTTTGGCGTCCGTTCCGGCTACCACCAACGGCTCCTTGATCTTGCTGGAGTCCTTCATGGATGCCGGTGCCGCTGCATGCCCGCTGAGAGCTCTGGTTGCTAAAATAATGTGGTCTGCTTCCTGCACCAGGGTGTAGTAATCCTTGGTCACCAGCAGAGGTGAGTTGGCCAGGCTTGCCCTCGCTGTAGCAGGTAGGTTTCTGAGGAACAAGTGGGCGAACAGGAAAGATTCGTTGTTCTTCCCCCTCAGTGCCAACATGCTCTCCATGAGTTCCACGGCTGATCTGTCACCTAACTCTGAATGTGTTAGGAGTCTCTCTGCCCTCTCACTGTCAGACAGGGTATAGCGCTGGAGTAGCATCTGCTTGAGTGCCTCATATTTCCCCTGGGCCGGCGGCTCCTGGAGCAGACTCGTCACCTGTTGTGTGGCACATGCATCCAGCACAGAGACCACATAGTAATATTTTGTGTCGTCCTTTCTTATCCTGCGAAGTACGAACTGGGCTTCTATGTGCAGGAACCACGCGGCCAGGTTGTGAAGCCAGAAGTCTGGGAGCTTGACTGAGACAGCACACGCGGCGCTGGTGCTCTCCCTCCAGGTAGTCTCCAGGGCGATGCTCGGCTCATTCTCCATGGCATGTCTTAGGTTCACCAATGTGGAGGAAGAAAGCAGACGAGGCAATGAGATGAACAACACACAAACTTTATTTTCTCCCCCAACATCAAGTACAGTAAAAACTTTCAAACCTAAGTGCCTGAGCAAATTCCTTTATAATAATAATAATGCATCGATTTTATATAGCGCTTTATCATATATACTCAAAGATGCTTTACAAATTGGTACATTATTCATTCACTCCAGACAGACAATGGCAGTGGCAAGCTACTTCTGCAGCCACAGCTGCCCTGGGGCAGGCTGACGGAAACGTGGCAGCCAATCTGCGCCAATGGCCTTTCCGGCCACCACCGAACATTTTTATACATTTATACACATTCATACCCAGTGTTATGGATACTGGAGGCAATGCAGGTGAAGTGTCTTGCCCAGGGACACAACGGCAGGCTATCTGGGGAGAGTGGGATTCGAACCGCCAACCATCCGGTTATTAGACAACCTGCTCAACCTCCTGAGCCACTGCCGCCCCAATATACTCTTTAATTTCCATCTCCAGCACTCAGGGTGAACACCTTAACATTCAGACTGCAAGACATGCACACACATTAACATTACATTGAAGCACACGTCACAGAGCATGTCTTGCTACAATACATTCACATAATGCCAGATCCGCTTTCCACACCCTCTCTTCATTCAGCGGCTCTGGCGTCTCCTGAACTTCCTGTGGGGCGAATAGTCCTTTTTGTCCCATCTGAGACCCTCCGGTACCACTTCCTCCTTCAGTCCATTATTCCCTCTTTCCCCCGGCTCCCTACTCTGAGTGGAGAACCCCCCACACAGTGCCACCACACAATCAGAGGAACAGCTCAGGTGAGCAGATTGGAGCCAAAATAAGAGAGGCAAGGCTGAAATGGTTTGGACATAGGGATAGTGGTTATGTTGGACAAAGGCTTGTTGAAGGTGGAGCTGGCAGGTAGGAGGAACATAGGAAGACCACAAAGAAGATTCATGAATGTAGTGAAGGAGGACGTGGAGAGGGTTGGTGTTTCAGAGGAGGATGTAAAAGAGAGGGTAAGATGGAGGCAGATAATCCCCTAAGGGAGCAGCCAAAAGAAGAAGCAGCTGCTACATAATATTTTCATTCAGTAATAGCATGCAGCCATTGTTTGTTTTGAAATAACTTCAAACAACGCTAGTGAAGCACTCAGTGTTTCTGCTCACGCCTTCATCAGGGTAAACAGAAGTAATGAGGAGTCCGTCTACATAAAATAATCAGGCTTGTCACTCAAATGCAGCATCAATTCTTGCACTCCATTGCGTACACATGCTTACTGATTCTTAGAGCATTTCTTGTAAGATCAGAGTGAAGCCAAGAAAATATGTCCAATAAATTAATCTCTGTAATATTTAATTATGTAACACATGGTTGATCAAATGGTACGAGCAAGCTGATCACCAGCAAGCATCAACTTAATGTGAATAAGATTATTAAGTCATCCAGAAATATTTAGCTTTTCAAAAACAGTAAACCCAGATTGTCACTTCACATTTGGGAATTAACTTTCAGCCAGGAAAATGTGTGTGTTTCTGTTCCAGAAAATGTGAAGTTGATTGTGTCTTCTGTGCACTCTCTGTTCTGGGATCTAAATTTCAGCTTGTCTCCTCGTGTTCTTCCCACATACACTACATTCAGCCACAGGGGTATTTAAGAATATAAATAACCCCACTGGTAGCACAAGGAATGCTGGTCCCACCAAAACGCATCGCTAAATACAATTCTGTTATCCTCTTATGCTGAAAATGTTACTGCACTGGGCTATTACCGACTGTGTGAAATTGCTCCAAATAATGACTCTCAGGGGAATTTCAGAAGGTTTTGTATGTAAAGGAGTGGTGTCTGGTGAATTATTCCAGATTTCATCATTTTGGATTTGATTCAATTTGCCAAAAGTTTACAAGTCCAAATAAATCCAGTGAAACCTGTCATGATTATTAACAAGGACGGCCCACGTGCAAGGTGCAGCAACAAGGAGACTTGAAACACACAAAAATGTTTGAGTATTTATTTGAATTTCAAAACACTCCAGAGCACAGCTAGAGAAAATGTCACTCGCCAGAGGAACAGGCCTGTGGAAACAGAGAAACGAGAGCTGTGAGCGGAGGAACAGAGACTGGGAATAGGCCAGCCTAATTACCACTTACGTGGGATACACGGGAGAACCGGCAGAGACCCCAACGGGGAGATAGACGAACCAGCAGGGTGAAACGGGTTGGCTGATGATGTCTGACTGGGTGGAGAAAAATTACAGCTTGGTGTGATGATGGGGCAGGTGAGCATACGCAGTCCCCAGAGACGCACCCACACGATGGCAGTAACCTGAGAAGAGAAAAGGAGAAACAAAGGTGAGGTGGAAAACAACCTACACCAGGAGAAAATGCAAACCAACATCGTTAGTGTGGCAGTATACCGCAACGAACCAGCGTTGAAGCACTGAAGAGACGGTCCTTATAAACGCTGGCTGATTAGAGGTAGCAGGTGCGTCTCCTCTCCCAGGTGCGTTGATGACCTGAAAAGGAGTAGACGGGAAGGGGGGGGGGTTGCGCACTGACCGGACCATGACAGGAACCACTGTTATTTAATTTAGTGACTGTGAATCCTTTCAGGCTTTAAAGACCAACCCTTTTTTATAACCTTATTTTTTAAGGTGTTTTGCAATCAGAGGTAAACAGATTCAAGTTTTTTTTAATGTTCTGCAGAAGAAAAAGGGCTTGCATTGAATAGACCAATCAAATCAGTGGGCTACTGTAAACAGTGCCTGACAATTGTGAACTGCATTGATTACATTATTCAGTTAATGTGAAAAGTAAAATCTGAATCAAATCATTAAAAATAAAGTATAGATTTTTGAAGTTATAGGTAGCCAAATTAGGTTTGGTTGATATGGCCTAAAAATTGTATCCTCCATTTGTTTTCTTGCTACATGTGATTTTTGATTTTGATTGAAGACAAGGAATTATTTCAGTTTTGTACCCCCAAAGAAAAAGGATTCCCTGTTGGGGATAAATTACAAATGTGACTTTAACTAAACCAAAACTTTCTTTTTTGATAATAACAGTTTGATAAAGCAAAGATAAATCACCACACTGGTTAATAAAGTGCCAACTTAACTTTTATAAAATTAACTTTTAAAGGGGTCATCAACTGAACTTTTTTGCCACATTTTATCAGTTCCCACATGTCCTAATGAAATTTTTGTGACATATTTTGTTCAAATTTTCCTTAATTATTTATTGCATAATTTTTTCATTGCAATTTTTACCTCCGCCAAGGAGGTAATGTTTTTACCGGGGTTTGTCTGTCTGTCTGTCTGTCTGTCTGTTTGTCTGTTACCAACATAACTCAAAAAGTTATGAACGGATTTGGACGAAATTTTCAGGAAAGGTGTGTAATGGCACAGGGAACAGATGATTAGATTTTGGTGATGATCTGAGAGTGCATACCTCCACCAAGGGCTTTGTTTTTAATTGTGCAGCAGGATTACACAAAAACTACTGGATGGATTTGGATGAAATTTTCACCAGAGGTGGTTCTTGGGCTAGAGAGGAACCCATTATATTTTGGTGATGATCTGAGAATGCATATCTCAGCCAAGGCTCTTATCTTCTCACAGTGTGTTAGCAACAATACTCCAAAACTGATGGACGGACTTTGATGCAATTTTCACCACAAGTGGCTATAGGCCTACACACAAACCCATTACATTTTGGAGGTGATCCATGAGAAACGGAGGTATGCGCTCTATGAGTGCTTTTCTAGTTTTTAATAAAATTTAAAAAAAAAATCCCCTGCCTTTCTGAAAAGGCTTCATTTTAATGCAGTCACTTTAAGAAAAACTCTGATGGGATTCAACTCCCCCCTCCCTCTTACATCACTTAGCCTTTAGCTGGTTACCTCCTAGTCTTTAGCTTGGATCAGTGGCGCTGACTGTGATGTATTGAGCCAAATATAAGTCAAGTAAGCCACTGAAGTCAGTCCTGGGGTCTTTACGGGTAGTATCTCACATAGCAGTGAGAAGAAGTGAATTCTGGTGACTACAAAACCTGACCACAACTGCAAAAACTGCTGGTGAACCGCCAGACAAACCCTGACAGAACCACTTGTGGCATATTGGAATACCACCATACACATCACGGACCTGGGGACACATGCACGACGTGATGTCAACACACCGTGACTATATTAGGGGACTGAGGGCAGGAGACGTCTCTTTGGCGCGCTGCCTCTATGCCAACACCAGTCTGTATTCAATCCCGGTTTGCATTGCTATTATTCTGCTGTAACACGTGCTGTTAGCAGTGTCCTTAATAAAGTTACTGTTCAGTACAGCAACCACCTCCACTGTCCTGATTTCCAGAAATAACAATGGCGACAACAAGAAAAATTGGTCTTCTGGAGGAAAATTCAACGTTTTTCCTGAAGATGGAAGCATGTCTGTTATCCCGACCGGTGAGTGAAATGGCTAGATGAATCAAGCTCCACTAATGCTGACAGGGAGTGGGAGAAGCAAACCAGCAGTACATCGTGGACCTCCACTGTCTGGCAAGCACATGCAGGTCTGGCTGTTTAGAGGGCAAAATGGTGTGGGACCAGCCAGCGGAGCACACCAGCAACCTGCGGCTGCGGGCGAAGCTAATCATGGCGCCCGATGACCTACTGCTGGTGAAGGCAGCGGAGTTGGCGTTCTAGCTGGAGGCTGCCGACAAGCTAACATCACAACTAGGTGAGCCACAACGAGCCCTGTTAGTGTATGCAGTTGCCCCAGCAAAATAACCCAGTCATGACGCGACCTTCTCCGAGGATGCCTAGGTAAACACCGTGAAACACCATTCATGTGGTAACTGCGGCTCCCCGACCTACCAAGAGCGAGTGCAATCTTGCCCAGCCAGGGAGCAGCAATACAAATGCTGCGGCAAGCTCAATCACTTCGCCAAGGTGTGCCAATCAACATGATTGATATCAAGCCCGCCACCCAGTCCAAAAGAACCACCAACAACCACCATCCGCAATGCGCTCCAGAGGGGCAGCGTACAAGTGGTGCATGGTGAGGTTAGATGACGTCAGCTTACCATTGCTGATGGACTCCGCCGCTGTAAGGTCAGTGATGAACTGGGTTACAGTTAAAAAATTCTTTCCCAACCATCCTATTGGGAAGAATCCAGTGGAGCTGTACAACTATGGGCACACACGCATCAGCTTAGTAGGGACCATATTGCTGGCAATTCACTACAGGTCAAGAGCCCTCCTGGTAACCACACACGAGGACAACATCCTTGGGTGTGATCTTTTTTATGAACTAGGTTTTACCATCCGTGATAACCTTGGGCTTTGTTGATGGGAGCGCAACACACCTGGACGAGGGTACAGCCATTCTGAGCTTGACACCGCAGGGAGAAGACAGCAAGGAGAGGGGGCAGAAACCGGACTCATCTCACATCCTCCCCCAGCATCAACAGCAAGGAGCTGCGGCAGTGCTGCAGGACAGTAGTTCGTGCCCCAGCGAGGTGGCACCAACAGGGGGCATGTCCTGCTGCCGGCGTGAAAATCACGCAGCCACAATAGTAACCAACATCAGGGATGAAGAGCGCAGCAGCAGTGTCACATGAAGCCGACTATGTCCGGATTCATGGTGCTCAATTGGGTTTAGGTCCACCGATCCAAATGCCCAGATGACCTGCAGATGTTCCTGTCCCCGCCGATGCAGATCAGCGGGCAGTTGGGGCCAGCCACCTTCCAGATGACCGATGTTTTGAGATGGCACCCAGGTCCACCGCAACCAGCACCTCCAGGGCTGTGCCCACCACGGGCTTGCCTGAGGCCCCTGAGGTTGAACCGTAAAATGACTCTGTGTTTTTGAGATGTTTAAAAAGAGCATGGTTGATAACAGTGGCAGAATAATCCACTCAACCATACAGGGTTTTACCGGTAGTCTACCCAGTTGCTCAGGTTCAGATAATGGTTTTGGTTATGGTGTATGGAACCTTAAGTAATTTATGGCATGGGTCTAGAAGCTAATACTACCATATTGTGCCTTAACATCAAGCAAATATGTGTAACCTAACATTGACAACCTAGTGCACTTAACATCATGCATTATGTTAACCACTGCACTGGTACTGGTGAATGTATACGTATGTTATGCTAGCAATATGCCACAATTAAGGTATCCAGCTAAGGTTAACCATCACCAGCAGAGTTCTGGTTTTTCCCGGGGGGGGGGGGGGTGTCATATTGAAATACCACCATACGTGTCACGGACGTAGGGACCCACGCACGGCGTGATGACTATATTAGGGGACTGAAGGCAGAAGACTGTCTCTTTGGCACTACGCCTCTGTGCCAACGCCAGCCTGTATTTACTTCCGGTTAGCATAGCTACTATTCTGCTGTACCAGTGTCCTTAATGAAGTTACTGTTCAGTACAGCGACCGCCTCCAGTGTCCTGATTTCCAGACATAACACCGGTCAAATCACAACGCTCACCAGCATTTGCCACTCCCCACCACTCCATGAGATATGGGGGTAATGGCATGAGTGGAGAATTACTTCCGAGCCTGAGCTGTGAAGTTTGTCTTGAAGAATGAAATAATGCATCACTGGTTGACTAGGCTATGTGTGGTTTTAGAGGTTGATGGGATACGACTGGTCCTTGTGCTACAATAAGCACAGAAATATATGTGAATGAGTGGCTAAACTGCCAGCTTCAGCTAGCAACCTCGGGTCGTGGTTTGAGAAATTAAAAATTTAACTAAGCTAAAATAACATCTAAGAATGAAATATATGCTCAAGCATTGTTAGATGAACAAAGATTCCAGTGGGGGTGAATAGAATTTAAAGTGATCAAAACCTTCAATTCAATTCAATTCAGCTTTATTTATATAGTGCCATTTCACAACAACAGTCATCTCATAGCACTTTCAACTGTAGGGGAAACCCCTACAATTGCAGAAAGACCCCAACATTCGGCAATCCCCTGTGAGCAAGCACTTGGCGATGGCGGAGAGGAAAAACTCCCCTTTAGCAGGAAGAAACCTCCAGCAGAACGAGGCTCAGGGAGGGGTAGTCATCTGCTTCGACTGGCTGGGGGGGTGAGGGGATAGAGAAGATGAAGAAAAGAACAGACATGTAGAAAGCAAACAGCCCAATGGAGACTCAATCTATGGGAGAGAACAAACAGATGTTAATGACCAGCAAAAATATTTAATTGAGAGTGAAGAAAAGAGTGAAGCCCAGTGCATTGTTGGAGGTCCCATGGCTGTCTAAACCTATTAGCAGCGTACTGTAACTAAGGGAGGGTTTAGGGGCACCTGATCCCACCCTAACTATAGGCTATATCAAAAAGGACGTTTAACCCTATTCTTAAAAACAGAGATCGAGTCTGACTCCTGAATCCAGATTGGCAGCTGGTTCCAAAGGAGAGGAGCTAGATAACTGAAGGCTCTGCCTCCCATTGTACTTTGGAAGATTCTAGGCATCACAAGTGTAGTGGATTTATGGGTTTTATAGGTGTTTTATTGTTGGTACAAGTATTAATGTAAATATGAATGTGAGTAGGAATGAAGATTTCCTTTCATTACACTCAGTCTGTGCCAGTCCAGATAATGGACAATTTTATTAACAATTCTTCATTTGTACCAATGATGAATCAGTCTGAAAAAAACCCTTGTAAGTTTTTGTCTGCTGATAATCAAGAAGATGGACATGAAATCAAACAGTAACTCCCATATGTCTTTCAGTGGTTTAATAAGAAATGTCAGATTGGGTTAACACATTCGGATAACTTGAGACAGGAAATTCAACATGTATTATAAGCATCATAAACTGTTATTGAGTTACTGAGTGTAACCTGTGAATCAAGCTTTTGTGGAACTGAATAAACCGTAGTTTAACTTGTCAGGATACTGGAAATTGGAAAATCATAAAATAGCATTGGCTAAGAAAAGTGGATGCAATTTTACGAAGAAAATGATGATTAAACTATTTATAAAAATGGAACATTGGTGTTACTCTGAGAAAGAACGTAGATTAATGAAAGGACAAAATGAATTTTGAAATTCTGATGGGGGTTTGTGTGAAATTAAGTTTAAAGAACTTATACTATATATTTAAATTGGTTCCAAGGTTGTCATAGCCAGGAGCGGCACTGGGGTTAAGCTCCCAGTGCTCATAAAATGGTCCTTATGGCGTGCGTCTCGAAAAGCCTCTGACAACTAAGTCCAACTCCTAGCCTGCCCGTGTGGTTTAGTCTCTAAGCCCGGCGGAACTGCTTTTACTAACAGGAGAAGGGGCGAGGGCGGATCTCTGGCGCCTTAAAACCAGATGCTTCGGGTAGATGGTGGCTCGTCAACCTGGGAAGGTAGCCCATCTAGGGGAAGGTAAACCCTGATTTCAAACCTCCGCTGCCTTGCGGCACACCCGGTCAGGGGAAAGGCTTCGGGAGTCAACCATGAGGAAAAATCCGGAGTCGGAGCCCCTAAGGCAGTTCTCTGTTGTGCTCAACATCGTTCTGACAGCTCCTGCGATGGCGCTGGTGCCAAACTATAGCAGCCCTGCTGTTCCTTTGGATTCATCAGTGATGTGGAGAGGGGGGACATGCTGCATGGGTAACATCTTGTCCTACATATCTTCCTGCCCAGGCTTGAATCCTACCAATGCCCAACGTTGGAAGGTAGAACACCGGTGTGCATCGGCCTGTTCAGCCACAGGCGGTGCTGTTCCAGCAGAGTAGACGTTTTGGATTCTCTTCCATGGTCATCATAGACCGACGGAGGCCGACGACGATAAGTTTAAATTAAACAACAGACCGTCAGCCAAGCAGAATCATTGTGTCGCAGTAGGTAGCAGACGGGCCACTGGATTCTGTTTCAACTAGACCGGCGTAGGTTCTGTTGGAATACTGGCAGACAGGCTCCTTACCACGGTTATGGCCTACTCCTGAGATCACAAAAGGGCTGGTTCTTCAGCAGGCTGGCTGCGGTCTTCTCTTATGCACTGAAGAAGGAATTGGTTTATTGTACAAAGTCCCATCAGAAATTCAAACTGAGGCAAAAACACACCACAAATCCACTTCTTCCGATGTTTGTGGTTTAAATGAGTTGGTTTAAGCTAAAAAAAAAAAAAAATCAAATCAAATCTTCTTACATGGTAATTTAAAGAAAAGGATTAAAATAAGGGAAAGTGAAATTTTAAGAAAAGAAACAGGATTTTCACAGAGCCTGGAAGACTCTGGGTCTACTTAAAAGACAGAAGAGAATGGAAGAGCAGAAAAGGCTCCTCACAGCTTGACCAACGCCCCAAAAACTGAACAAAGGAAAGTTTTTTTCGGGTGTGGCAGAATCTCACTTAATTTCATGGAACTGAGCAGAACCAATTACATGGAGTTTTGTTCAACAAAAGTCATAAATTCGACCTAAAAAGGAGATGCAGTGAAGCCTGGAACTCTACTGGTCAGTTAAAGTCCAGCTATGGTCTCCCAAAGAGCAGAGAGAGAGTTTGAGTTTTAAAAAAAATCCCTTTATTGCACAATTCAAAAATGTAAGATCGCCAATATCATTCCACCAAGTGTCTCACATTTCAAAAGTGCAAACATAACTCATCCCCCTCTCCCACAGAACACAAAATATTCCCTACAGTCCATCTATTGGTGAATACCTCCAACTTGTCCACCATTTTATAGTAAGAGTACTCCACCTGGAGTCTGACTTTTAACAAGGCCTTGAAAACAAACACAGGATCCACATTGCCAGTGTTAGTAGTCCGATTTTTCCTTGTCAGCCAGAGAGAGAGAGGAGAGGGAGAGACATTTGATATGAAAAGTGAGACCCTCCTAAAGTATGTGTGCTGTCTATGAAAGCATAAATTCTTTAAACTTTAGTGACTAAGATAGTCTACTTGTTAAAAGGAACACACACAAGGTCTCTTCATTGTACATGAGATTAATTCCTTGATGGCAAGCATGCAGAAGTTAGTTTCTTCCTGAAAATAAAGCAACAATTATCAAATGATATTAATAAAAGCATTTGAAACCACAATTGTCCATTCTTGAGTTCAGCCAGGTCTTCAGTAGCGGATACTGTCTTGAGAGAAAGAATATGAATTAATTTATTTGTCCATAATTCATAAATTCCTCTGCAAAGGGAAAACATTAAATACTCCTGATCCATCCACCAGATGGCACTGTGAAAATGTCTGGTTGTTCACTGGAGAATCTTGACTCCCAAGTCTGGATTATAGCAACCACAAATCTGTTGATTTGGGCATTCCTTTCTGGAGAAGGGATTAACTTCCACTTTATGGCCGATGGGTCGTGTTACAGCTCTGGTCCTTGGGTGAGAGAAGCAGTTCATAACCAGGCTTTTGAGTTGAAACAATTTTTCTTCAGCAAAGAATGATTTTATAGATTGGAACCCAAGGTCAACGCTACACAAGTAATGCTGCATTTTGGGAGCGTAGTGCTCTGTTAGGATGATAGGGTAGTAACAGATCTTTTAAATAAAAAGGGGCCTGATTTTAAAACCCTCTGGTGCATAGCGGTCACTACAGTGGACAGCTACTAAAAAGTAACTTTCTCTTTAATGCATTGGTTTCTATGGTGGAACTGCATATCAGCCTGTAGAGTGCTCTCTGCTGCCATAGTCTGCTGCCATAGTCCATTGAGGTCAATTCAGTGGTCAGTCGGTGTAACTGCAAGTAAATTTCCTCTGAATCCAAGATGGCCGATAAACAGCCACCCCTGCTGACCACTGCTGGCATATCCTGTCAATCCTTCTATACTGGAAGAGCCCCAGTGGTAAAAAACAAAAAAGATGATATACAGTAACATCTAGGGAAGGATATTATCTGTTTGGAATATGAAATTTTTATGTCCAATATGTAGAAAATTACGATTAACCATGTGTCCAATGAAGTGGACACCATGCATCACCCAGTATATTTTTTAACACAAGTCATATAATTGCTTCACTGTTTCTTGTGACTGTTTTGGTTATAAGTCAGTGTATAATTGTTATATTTATAAGCTATTCATTTAAAATATACATTTTTGTGCAGATTAGCTGTAGTTTGAGTTACTATAATAATTATTTTATCGTATTTTGTAGACTTCAAACGCAGCAAAGAATAAGGCAGCCTACAGAATAGTCCAGGAAATTCCGTCCAGCTCCAGTGATGATGAGTGTAGTGACAACAGTGATGATGAGTGGCTGTCAGAGAAGAAGAGGGACATAGGAGCTGAGGATGATGGAGGTACAGACAGTCAGGATGCAGAAAGTGAGGATGATGAGGGGCAGAATGCAGAGGATGGTCAGCATGATCAGGGAGCTGTGGAAGATGGGCACATGGCACCTGACCATACTCAAGCCGGAAAAAATATCTGGAAAGTCAAAGACAATGACTTTGATGGAAACTCTCCTTTTCTAGGAGAGTGGAAACTGAATGTGGAGGGAAGAGATCCCATAGATTTCTTCAGACATCTGTTTCCAGCAGATCTCATTGATGATATAGTGCACAACACCAACTTGTATGCTCTCCAGAAAGGGAAAGAAAATCTGGCAGTGACAGGACAAGAAATGCAGATTTTTTTAGGGATCAATCTGATCATGGGGTACATTCGGTATCCTAGGGCATGAATGTACTGGTCTAGTGAGGATGGCCTTCATCTTGGAATAATTGCAAATGCCATGTCTGTAAACAGAAAAGATGAGACTCCTCCTCTTCAAAGCTTCTGTGGCTCGTGCACTGATAAATAGTGGCACCCTCCAGCAAAGCAAAAGAGGAAGACCCAGTGGGACCCCACAACCCGTGAAGCGGAGAGCAGTCACAAAAGTAGCCCGTGAGGTCAGGTTTGGCACAGGATATCACTGGCCCCAACTCACCGAGGTGAAAAATGCAAACAGATGCCATGATGCTGCATGCACACGGAAGACCAAATACATCTGCATTCAATGCTGTGTGCCACTGTGCCCTGGATGCTTTGCGAACTTTCACACAGCCTAGGTGTAATGAACATAGAAGTGTTCGGAGATGCAGAGACTAAAATATCAGTTTGTTTTCTTCCAACATGCTAATATAAGGGCTTGGTAATACTGTCCTGCATCCTTATACTGTAGAACTGTGGAAACTCACAATAATGTTTCTCCTGTTGGGGATGGTTTGACACATTTAGGTGTAAGATTCACGGCTATGAGTGTCATTGGTTTTCTTATTCAGGCCTAAACATTGCGCCTATACTGTTGAAATTTCCCAAAAATTGATGAAATGTTTTTCAAAGCATAAAAAGAAACAAGGGTTTGTATATTTACAATAGAACACAAGTCAATTCATTTTTACAGTAAGTTCACAATGTTTTATGTTGAGTGCTCAGGCGCATGTAGTTCACTGGATTGGACATGTCTGTAACTTTATGAAAAAATCATATTTTTGGGAAAAAAAAGTTGAACATTTTTTTTTCATGTCCTGAGAAGAATAAAAACACTTCAGAAAAAAATCTTGACCAAAGCTTTCATAATTCATGCATCAGAGGGCTAAACAAATAGTGAGGAATAAATTAGGACACCCCCCATCTTTTTTAGGACACCCCCACATCCATTCCCACTTACAGTGGCTAAAATAAATGTTAAAAAATGCAAATAAAAACAAAAACAAGGTTAGACATAGATATGTGAATATTTAATGGGGTGTGTTAATTTTTTTCTCATGGCTGTACATGTATATTAAAGTCCCCTACTATAATTATTCTATCCGATTTCAGCACTAAATCTGCTAAGAATTCGGCAAATTCAGATAAAAAAAAGCTCTGAGTAGACTGAGGGAGGACGATAAACTATGGCAAATAAAATTGGGTTTAACCTAAATTTGCGAACATGCCCAAAACTGAGGACCAGGCTCTCAAAGGAATGATAACATGTTTTTTTGCTTTACATTAACTAGTAATTTGGAATGGTAAATTGTTGCTATTCCTCCTCCATGACCAGAACTTCTGGGATTTTGACATTTTCAGTAACCAGAGGGAGTTGATTAATTTAAACCAACATAATCCTCTTGCCCTAACCAAGTCTCTGTAAGGGATATTAAATCAGTTTGATGATCAATTAACAGAGCATGGACTAGCACAGACTTGGGAGTCAGAGATCTAATATTTAACAAACCACATTTAATTTTTAAGTTATGAGGAGGAACAGAGGCCAAGTCAATAGATTTAGAGGCTACATGTTTAATTTGCATTTTACCAAGTTTTTGTTTAATCACTTTGGGATGCTTATACATTATATTTTTATTTACTTTAGATGGAACAGACAGTGATTCTCTGATGGGGAAGGCAGGGGCTAAGTTGAGGGGCGGCGGATGGAGAGAAGCTGCAGAGAGGCATGTCAGACTACGACTCTGCTTCCTGGTCCTAACTCTGAGTAGTCAAGGCTTTGGAGCTTTGGATAAAAATGATGCCAGATTGCTAGATAAATGAGACACACCTTCCAAAGTGGGATGGATGCTGTCTGACCTAATAAGACCAGGTTTTCCCGAAATGAGCTCCAAATGTCTATGTAGCCCACATTGTTCGCAAGACATCACACAGACAGCCAGCGGTTGAAGGATGACATGCGGCTAAACATGTCATCATTGGTGAGGTTGGGGAGGGGCCCAGAGAATATAAAAGGCAGACATCGTTTTGACAAAGTTACACATCAATTCCACACTAAGCTTTGTAACTTCCAACTGCTGGAATTGTATGTTGTTAATGCCGGCGTGGATAACAATTGTGGAGTATTTAGAGTTACTTTTAGCCAGCATTTTCAAATTTGACTCAATGTTGCCTGCTCTGGCCCCGGGAATGCATCTGACTATGGGCGCTGGAGTCTCTAGGTTCACGTTTCTGACTATAGAGTCACCAATGATCAGAGTTTTTTCCTCAGCGGGTGTGTTGCTGAGTGGGGAATAGTGATTAGAAATATGAACAGGTTGGTGATGAACCAGGGGCTTGCTACTATGCTTCCTTCTCACGTCACCCACCTGTTCTCTCCTGGCTGCTCAGGAGAGGTGGTTGCCGGGGGACGGCTAGCAGGCCCTATGCTACGGCGCTCTTCTGCAGCTAATGGGAATCTGTCATTATTAACTAGCGCTGACGGTGTTTCAATGCAGAGGAGCCGGCATTCGAAATCACACAACCTCACCTCGAGTACCTCAAAAAGACAACATTTATTACATTTACCATTATCACTAAAAGAAGCAGAGGTGTAGCTAAACATCTGACACAGAGAGCACACCAGAGGAGAAGGGGAAGGAGAGCTAGTAGCCATTGCTAGTGTCTAACCCGAAGCTAACACAAACACTGATGAAAGGTGAACAGAAGGCTAAAGAGGGTGATTAGGTGACACTGAGTGTGCACACAGGTGCAAGAGGCTTGTTAAACAGTAGTGAGAGGTGACAGTAGATGGAAAAAAGTGATTAAAATGCAATTAAAGGCAATAATCCTCAGGAGAGTGAGGAGAGCTAAACACAGAGCAAGCCATACCGGACAGCAACACAGGAAGTAATGATACATTACCACAGGAAGCACTCCAATCAGCTGGTATCCCTTTGGTAGATCCAGGCGACCTGTCTGTTACTTCTTTCCCAGCAAAGTGAGCTGTGTCCCAGTTACGGTGATCTACTCAGATGGATGAGCACGCTAGTGCTAACAATTCATTGGTGAAAATATATATATAACAAGCCAGAATGACCAAGATTTATTATCAACTGTGATTAGTGAACCAGGTATCCATTTGGGTGACTGAAATCTAAAGAAGATATCAATATATGGGCAGCTCGGTGGAGCAGTGGTTAGCACAGTGGCAGCACAGTAAGAAGGGCACAGGATCGATTCCACCCCTGACCATTGTGGGTTTGATCCCATCCCCTGACCATCAGTGACCCTTCTGTGTGGAGTTTGTATATTCTCCACGTGGGTTTACCCTGGGTACTCCAGTTTCCTCCCACAGGCCAAAAACATGCAAGTTAGGTTAACTGGAGACTCTAAAGTGGCCCTAGGTGTAAATGTGTGTGTGAATGGTGAAGGGATTGGCATCACACCGTGGCTGCCTCATCCATCCAGGTGGATGCCCTGAATTTTCCTCTGGGGATCAATAAAGTATACTAAATACAAATACAAATATAAACTGTGCTTGGCACAAGCTTCCTAGTATCACTGTTAGCTCAGGGGCTAATACCCTTGGCTCTCCATCCATCTACATGACAACTATGTTGACCAATAATAGAGCAGTGGGTGGGTCTCAATGACAGCCGAGGGCTGGGTTTACCATTTCTTGATGTATAAGATAATTCCCAGAACAGTCAAAATGGCTTGTTGCAGGGAAAAAAGTGATAAAGGCAGTGTGTTTTTGAAAAGAAGAGTGTTTTTTTTCCAATAATCCTGTGACCAATGGACACATTTCAGATGGTTAAGGCCTAATAGAGAGCCTAAGTCACACACCCTCTACTTCCGCATATGGGACCTTAAATCGGAAAAATTCTCCATTGAAATGAATGGCAAGAGAGAAATTTGTTAGCATTCCTGCCTGCTCTGTGTCCTTGCCTGTCTCTCTCTCTCTCTCTCCCCTGTGATTAGGTGCCGCTTCTTGCAGCTGATTGCACCACCTGTCACTAATCAGGGGAGCCTTTTATATTGGACACTCTCCCACCACTTTGTCTGGTGACGTCAGACCGCCTGCCTACCTGTATTCTACCTGAGCTTCGTTTGGATCAAATCTGTTCTCCTGTGTTTTGTGCTTTGACCTTTTACCTGCCCTAGAACCCTGAACCTGCCTGCTGACTTGGATTTGCCTATCTGCCTACTGTACCGCTTGCCGTGCTCTGACCCATGCCTGCCTGACTCCCGAATTGATCTCATGGACTGGGCTGTTTGCTCCCTGGATTGTGCACATTCCCCTCACCCCCAAGTTGGTCAACTTAACACTGTTTTCCTTCACTGCAGTCTCCTCTCCCTTCCCCTGCACTCAGGCCTGGTCAGCCTGCCACGGTCCCCTGCTGAAGGATTCTCAGCGGCTCCCCGCCCCAGAGGAGTCTTGCCCGGCATCCATCTGGTTCATAACCCAGTTACAGATTGGTGTAAGGGGGTAGTTAGCTCCTGGAATCCTTATTGTATGGCCGCATGCCTTCAGTCCGCTGCATGCTCGCCTAACATCCCCACTCAGGCTGCAGCTCCCAAACCCCCAGATTTGTCTAGGGTTCCCCTGGAATACCATGATTTGGTCCCTGTTTTTTGCAAAGTCAAGGCTATGTCTCTGCTTCCGCACTGCCCTTATGACCATGCCATTGAGCTCCTGCAGGGGGCCCCATTATCATCTAGAAGGCTATACAACCTATTGGGTCCTGAGCAGGTGGCCATGGAAAACTACATGAAAAAATCCCTGGCAGCTGGTCAGATTCGGCATTCGGTATCCGCCCTAGGAGCGGGGTTCTTCTTTGTGGGAAAGAAGGATGGCTCGCTATGCCCTGTATTGACTTCCGGCAGCTTAATAATATCACTGTCAAAGACAAATACTCCCTCCCTCTCATTTCCTCTGCATTTGATCAACTCCAGGGCTCTGTTATTTATACCAAACTTGACCTCAAGAACACATACCACCTCATTAGAATAAAGGAAGGGCATGAGTGGAAAATGGCATTCAAAACACACCTGTGTCACTTTGAATACTGCGTTATGCCCTTTGGCCTCACTAATGCCTCTGCTGTGTTTCAGTGTCTGATTAACAGTGTGCTGCAGGATTTTCTCAGTTCCTTTGTGTTTGTTTACCTGGACGATATGCTCATTTTCTCCCGCTCTCCAGAAGAACACCGGATGTATGTCAGGATGGTCCTCCAGCGCTTCCCAGAGAACCAACTGTACATCAAAGTGGAGAAATGTGAGTTTCACACCACCACCACCACATTCCTGGGGTACATCATCTCCCATGGCTACATTGAGCCCAACCTTGTAAAAATTAAAGCAGTCACTGATTGGCCCGTTCCCACCTCCTGCAAGCAGTTTCAGCAGTTCCTTGGGTTTGCTTATTTTTACTGCAGGTTTATCAGGAACTACAGCTCCATCGCCCATCCACTCACTGCCCTCACATCTGTTAAGGTCCCCTTTCACTGGTCTGAGCAGGCTAATAAGGCTTTTACCCTGCTAAAGACTAGTTTCTCTGAGGCCCTGATCCTTATCCAACCTGACCCGGCACAGCAATTTAGCATTGAGAATGATGCCTTTGATAGTGGGGTGGGGGCTGTACTGTCACAGCGCTCGGCAGCCGACAAGAAGTTACACCCATGTGTGTATTTCTTTTGGCGATTGTCTCCCGCCAAGAGAAATTACGATGTTGGCGACCGAGAGCTGCTGGCGGGCAAACTAGCCTTAGAGGAATGGCAACACTGGCTGGAGGGGGCGGCCCAACCATTCCTTGTGTGGATGGACCACAAAAACTTAGAATACATTAGATCTGCAAAGAGACTCAACTCCCATCTGGCTAAGTGGGTGCTGTTTTTTGGCAGGCTCAGGTTCTCCCTCACTCACAGGACTGGCTCCAAAAATATTAAGCCTGATGCGCTGTTCCATCAGTTCGGGGCTGAAACATCCGCCTCCAAGGTGGATACCATTGTCCTTCGGTCCATTGTTGTTAAAGCCCTCACCTGGGACATCGAGCGGTGGGTCAGGGACACCCAAGTCAAGGACCCGGACCCGGACCCTGGGGAGGGGGGGTGGTGGCTTTGTTCATTCTGGCAGCAGTTAAGGGGGATGTAATTCATTGGTTGCACATGACC
This sequence comes from Pholidichthys leucotaenia, assembly GCA_020510985.1. Lineage (NCBI taxonomy): Eukaryota > Metazoa > Chordata > Actinopteri > Cichliformes > Pholidichthyidae > Pholidichthys > Pholidichthys leucotaenia. The sequence goes on along the minus strand of CM035836.1, from coordinate 405,497,573 downwards.
AAATTCTCCTGCTACCCAGGGGTGGCTAGGTCCCTCTCAGCTCTCTGGTGCTCCTTCTGGTGGCCTTCTATGGAGAAGGACAAATGGGAGTACAGTAAAGCCTGTCCCCAGTGCTCCTCGGGAAAGACCCTACTTCAGCCCCTCCCTGTCCCTAGTAGTGTTGGGCAAGTTACTAAAAAATAGTAACTAGTTACAGATACTTCTTTTCAAAAGTAACTGAGTTACTTTTGAGTTACTGCATGATTAAGGTAACTAGTTACTTGTAACTTTCATGTTACTTTTACATGCATACTTAAATCATCTTGCACACACAGCAAGCTCAAGGCCCCTTGCTTTCATCAGAAAAAAAAGAAGAAAAAGAAAACTGATGAGAAAAAAGTCCCATCTTACAGAGAAAAAAGTCTCAGATTTACACAAATTATTGTAATCAGTAGAAAGTCAGAAATTTACTAGAAATAAAGCTGTGAATTCACAGAGAAAATGTTGGACCCCCTGGTGGGCCGTTTTTGGCCCACGAGCCATATGTTTAACACCCCTGGACCAGCCTATTAAAAATGCATATTTAGAGGATTTAATTCCATGAAACAGTTGCAAATCACAACAGCATGTAAATAAATGAGATAAAATAAAACAGAAAGCACAGATAAATGAAAGTTAACTGCTTACAAGAAGCTGTTCCTGCAACAAATCACAGTCACTTTTTCTCTGTGTGTAAGAAAACTTTAAATGCATTTAATGTGGACATTAAATGTGAGCTTCTTGCTCAAAAAATACTCATGCTTAACCACAGAGGTAGAAGCTACATACCACTCGGACTACAGGCAATCAGGGCTTGAAATGAGAAGTCGCCACCGCCATGACATTTCTCCACCGGGTTGTGACGTGAACTGGGGCAGGACAGGAAACAAACCTGCGAAGAAGACTGTGTGACTGCTGCGTCAGTTACGGTAGGGTCAGTTTATTTTTATTTGCTTGCCTTTGCCTTTGGCATGACAACCTCCAGTGGCTTGAGGCCAGTGGTGGCTCTGGGGATGGCAGTCCCGCCCATAGCCACCGAAACTGTGTATTTATCCCCAGTTGGCAGCTCAACTGTAAGTTGTATGATCGTCTATTTGTGCTAAAATATCTATCCAAATTAATAAAATGAGTAACGCGAGTAGTGCATCTGATCAAATTTCAGTAATTGTAGTGCATTACTGAATTTTTAAACAGTAATTTTGCTACACAGCACATTACTGCAAAAGTAGTGGTGTTACAGTAATGCGTAACCAACACTGGTCCCTAGTCGTCCATGGGCCAATACATATTGCTATGGATTTTGTCACAGGGTTACACCCCTCCAATGGCTTCACTGTCATCCTCACTGTGGTAGACAGGTTCTCCAAAGCGGCACATTGTGTGCCCCTCAAGAAACAACCATCTGCCTTGGAGACAGCACATCTCCTGTCCAACCATGTGGTGAGACTCTATGGCATTCCTGTTGACACTGTGGCCGACTGCGGTCCCCAGTTTATTTCTCAGGTCTGGCAAGCCTTTTGTAAATCCATTGGGGCCATGGTCAGTCTGACCTCTGGTTTTCACCCGCAGAGCAAAGGGCAGTGCGAGTGGGCTAATCAGGAGTTGGAGGCAATGCTGCGCTGTGTGACGGCAGCCGACCCTTCGTTGTGGAGCACTTTTCTGCCATGGATTGAGTATGCTCACAACTCGGCCACCTCCTCTGCCACAGGTTTCTCTCCTTTCAAGACCTCGCTGGGGTATAATCCCCCCCGCTCTCCATCTTAGACAAGGAGATTGTGGTCCCCTTCATCGCCACCCACCTGACCAGATGTAAACACCTCTGGAGGGAGACCAAGGAAGACCTACTCAGGTCGGCCGAGGAAAACTCTTGTTGGGCCAACTAGAAGGGGCGCCTGGCCCCTGCTTATGCGGTAGGTCAGAAGGTCTGGCTGTCCACTAAGAATTTCCCACTTATGACTGAGTCTAAGAAACTCGCCCCCAGTTCATTGGTCTGTTCACCATCAAAGCCATCATCAACCCTTTGTCAGTCAGGCTCAACCTCCCATCATCGCTCCGGGTTTGGGATGTTACCCTACTGTAGCTGAGACATAGCCGTCAGTCTATGTGACCTGTTACAGAGAGCTGAGTCTTTACTACTAAGCGGAGGAAGAGATGAAGCTACTTTGTTTTTGTGGAAATAGACAGATAATTTTTCCTTTGTTGCTGTTAAGGACAAAGGCATATTGGTGGGTAGCAAGCTAAAGTGCCAGTTGAGACCTATTGCAATCTTGAGAAGCAGTTGAAAACAGCAACAAAGCTCCGACAAAGCTACTGCTAAGTAATGGCTAGCTATGCTAACAACACTGTATTAGTGGATCTACACTATCTGAACAGCCACGGCTGGTGTAAAGTGGAAATACTCTTGTCTCAACAGCCATGGCTGGATTTCAGGCACAGGTATGCAGCTGGACAGTTTGTGACCAAGCAAGTTGTAAACTGATTGGCAGAAACGCTGTTACAGATTGAAGACGTGATATAAACAGTGACTTTCCATCAGACAGCTGAGACTGTGACCCACTGAAGTTAAAACACATTTACTTGCTATCTGGATAAAGATTGTTCAAAAATGGATTTTGATTTCCAAAAGGAATTTGAGGGACTGGATCATGTCAGTGTGGAGAAAAAAGGAATAGGCGAAGGCAATGAGCTGGACGACACAAGGCTTTATTATTTCTCCAACATAACAGCAAACAATGCTTCTGAGCTCTGCTGAGCTACTGCGCTACCTGGGTCTCTGTACATTCCTCTTTTATACTTTTATTTCTATATGGAGAGACCCAGAGCTTCCGACCCTCATACATTGTTGTGTGAGCAAAGAGAAATGCAGCACATTAACATAATATTCGCGGGCTCTACTCAAACACACTTCTTCTCTCTGGCATTTACTCCTCTCCCCAGGGGGAGGCACATAGTCTTTGCTGTCCCACTTGATAACCCCCCCCCCCCCCGGTGACACCTTTTCATTCAGTCCATTGTCCTCTCTTCCCCTTGTCTTTCTGGGTGTGAGGAAACCCCTAAACTGTGCCCCCACACAGCGCCCCCCCCCCCGAACACTCAGAAGGGGCTCTAACCCCCCGGTCCTTTGGGCTTAATTCGGCGCCTATAGCGGCTGCAGCGGGGGGTTGCCAATCCAGTAGAACCGTCCTGCTGGTGAAGTGTATTGGAGGGTATGTAAGTCTGTGGGGGGAAAGAGGGAGGGTGGGAAAACACCTTATGCTTCGCCCCAGGTTCCAGCACATTAAACGGTCTGTAGTACGGTGGGCGCAGTGTGGTCTGGTGTGCATTGTGCTTGACGGAAACAAAATCGGCATTCTGCAGGCTTTTAGGGACGAAGGTGTGGGGAAAACAATGGTGGACCGGCCTGGTATGTTAAAAGCCTCTGGGCCATGGATAAAATGTGTGGGCGGATCAGCCTTGGGTGCGGAATTTTCTGGTAAAAACTCTCCGGTGATCCGCAGCGGCTGAGAAAAACAAGTTCTGCCAAATCCTCCTTTTAAGTGCAGAGCGCAGCCCAAAAGAAACTCTGGACAGGCGGTCGAGCCAATTTGTGTCTGTGAGCGAAATGTCCTGATGGTGGATCCGTTGGCGGTTGTCAAATCCTCCTTAGGTGCAGAACGCAGCCCTAAAAGGACCCAGGGAAGGCGGTCGGCCCAATTCTCTGAACAAATGTCCTGATGGTGGATCCATTGGCGGCCATCAGATCCTCCTTAGGTGCTGAGCACAGCCCTAAGAGGAACTCTGGACAGGCAGTTGACCCAATTTGTGTAAAAATTGTGCAGGCAGGTTAGCCTCGGCTCGGGGTTTCCTGGTAGAGCTCTCCGGGGATCAGCAGCGGCTGAGAAAAAAGGAGTTTGGCTGGGAAGGTGGGCAAATCGTCCTAGGTGTGGAGCGCAGCCCTAAGCTGGGGAGGATGCGGGTGGGCCGGGGTTCCTGGAGCAGGCTTGTCGCCTGTTGTGTGGCACGCGTGTCCGGCGCAGCAACCACATTGCAGCATTTTGTGTCATCCATAGTTATCCCACGGAGTGCGCTGGGCTTCCATCTGTGAAGACCACGCTGCCGGGTCGTGCAGTCAGAAGTTTGGGAGCTTGACTGAAACAGCGCATGCGGTGCTGGTGTTCTCCCTCCAGGAGTCTCCGGGGTGTGCTTGGCTCGCTATCCATGGCGCGTCTTGAGTCCCAGTGTGTCTCGCTCTACCTGGCCCATCAAGTCACCAGTATGGAGAAAGGAATAGGCGAGCGCTCTCCATGGTACGTGGAGTTCACCAGTGTGGAGGAAGGGATAGGCGCTCCATGGCGTGTCAGGTCACCAATGTGGAGAAAAAAGGAATAGGTGAAGGCAAGGAGCTGGACGACACATGGCTTTATTATTTCTCCAACATAACAGCAAACACACTTCTGAGCTCTGCTGAGCTACTGCGCTACCTGGGTCTCTGTACATTCCTCTTTAATACTTTTATTTCCATATGTAGAGACCCAGAGCTTCCGACCCTCATACATTGTTGTGTGAGCAAAGAGAAATGCAGCACATTAACATAATATTCGCGGGCTCTACTCAAACACACTTCTTCTCTGCGGCATTTACTCCTCTCCCCAGGGGGAGGCACATTCTTTGCTGTCCCACTTGATATCCCCCCGGTGACACCCCTTCATTCAGTCCATTGTCCTCTCTTCCCCTTGTCTCTCTGGGTGTGAGGAAACCCCTAAAGTGTGCCCCCACAACAGCAGACATTTGGACTGTGGATAATAAACATTTTCCTTGGATTACTGCACACTGGATTAAATCCATATCATAAAGGTAAAATAAACATGGACAGCTTTATGCAGTGTTGCCAACTCTCACTCCAAAATGAGGAAATTACTGGCAATATCATGTTGATTTTCTTCAGATTTTTCCCACAATAAGAGCTCTCAAGGCAGGATAAAACAGACTAAACATGTTCGAAAAGCTCTGTCTGTTTCAGCCTGACATTAATAAGCCCATAATGTAATCCATCAATTAAATTACAGACGTGGACAAAATTGTTGGTACCCCTCTGTTAATGAAAGAAAAACCCACAATGGTCACAGAAATAACTTGAATCTGACAAAAGTGGTAATAAATAAAAATTCTATGAAAATTAACCAATGAAAATCAGACAATGCTTTTGAATTGTGGTTCAACAGAATTATTTTAAAAAACAAACTCATGAAATAGGCCTGGACAAAAATGATGGTACCCCTAGAAAAGATTGAAAATAATGTGACCAAAGGGACATGTTCAACCAAGATGTGTCTGTGGGGAGACTTGAATAACGAAACCGAATTGCCTTTAATTTCAGTTTATTTCAAGTAACCATTCCACTGTCTGCTCTCATTCCTGAGCAGCGAACAAAGAGGATGAACACACCAAAGTTCTCTCATTTAAACATTCTCACATCAAACCATTTCCCTCGCGGGGGAAATCACACATCTATATCAAAATCTCTTTATTCACATTCATTAACCTTTTATTTACATAACTCCCCCTTCTCTCCTCTCGAGCCTCAGCGGTCAGGAAGTCTTCTGTCCCCTGTCCTCCGCAGGGGGCCCAGGCTCTGTGGCTCCGCACCGCAGGGGGCTGGCTCTCCTTCATCGTGAGGTTAAATCACATATGCAGTGTCCAACATATACATGTCTCACAACACAGCCATATAACCCCCCCCCCCAAACGATGAAGAACAGACTAATTCCTAAAATTTAATAGCACCTTACTCACTACTGAATAATCAACACCAACATTCAGTCTGTGCGCCGCTTGCGCTTCAGCCGTCTGCCGAATCTGCTGTGAGTTGGCCCCGCCTTGCCTGCGGTGCTTTTCTGCTTCGGCTCTGTTGACTGAGGAAGAGAGTGATTAATTGCCCTTTGCTGGGGCCTGCCTCGTCGAGGCGCCACTGCGACTGGTACAGACACGTCCTTCATGACAAAAGCAGGTTTTAGTCTGTCAATACTGACTGTCTCTTTTCTGTCTCCAAAATCTAGCACAAATTGCTTATCACCTGCCTCCAGCACTCGAAATGGCCCTTCATAAGGTGGTTTGAGCGTTGCTTTTAGGGCTTCGCGCCTGACAAAAACGAAGTCGGCATTTTTCAAAGCCTTGGGGACGAAAACTCGTGGAAAAGCGTGATGAACCGGACCCGGGAGCGTGTCTGCTCCCGTGCCGACTAACGGTCCCAGAGCAGAGAGAGGTGGTGGCTCTGGGTGCTCTGGTAAAAACTCGCCCGGCAGCCTCAGAGTTTGTGCGAATACCAGCTCCGCTGGGGAGGCGTCTAAGTCCTCTTTAGGCGCAGAACGCAACCCTAATAAAACCCATGGCAGTTTATTTACCCAATCTGCATCCGCGAGCGACGCTCTGAGTGCTGCCTTCAAAGACCTATGAAAACGCTCGCATAAACCATTGACCTGAGGGTGGTAAGCCGTAGTGCGGTGAATTTTGGCTCCTAAGCCGTTGGCCATCGCTGACCACAGCTCAGAGATGAATTGCGGTCCTCTATCGAACGTAATGTCCGACGGAATCCCGAAGCGCGCCACCCAAGCCGTTAAAAAAACGCGAGCCACCTCCGCGGCCGTGGTCGTCGCAAGTGGGACCACTTCCGGCCAACGTGTGGTGCGGTCCACCATTGTCAAAAGATACGTGAACCCCTGTGATGCCGGTAGGGGGCCCACAAGGTCGACGTGCACATGGTCGAACCTTCTGGCCGGAATGCGGAACGGTTCTAACGGGGCTCTTGTGTGCCTGTGAATTTTGGCCCGTTGACAGGAAATGCAGGTTTTTGCCCATTCCTTCACGTGCTTGCGCAGGCACGGCCAAACAAACTTTTCCGCCACTAGTTTCACCGACGCGCGCACCCCCGGGTGCGCCAGTGAGTGGACCGAGTCAAAAACAGGGCGGCGCCACGTGGCCGGAACCACCGGACGCGGGCGCCCCGTCGACATGTCGCAGATCAGGGGGGGCATACCGGTTTGTAAACACTTGCTCTCCAGCCTCAACCCTGTTGGTCCAGACTGGAGCGCGCGCACGTCTGCGTCCGCCCCCTGGTCCGCTGCCATGGCTGCGTAATCTATACCCACGTGCACCGGGGCTGCGCGCGCCACCGTGCCGCTCTCCTGCGGCGCGGTCACGGTGGCCCGTTCTGCCTCTGCGCGTGTTGGGGTCGTGAACGCTCGCGAGAGACAATCCGCTACTATATTAAATTTGCCCGCGACGTGCCTAATGTCAGTGGTAAATTCCGAGATTGCGGCCAGCTGCCTCTGCTGCCTGCCGGACCACGGATCTGAAATTTTGGCCATGGCGTATGTGAGCGGCTTGTGGTCCACATAAGCGGTGAAGCACCGTCCTTCCAGCCAGAACTGGAAATGACGAATAGCCAAATGCAGCGCCAACAGTTCTCTGTCGAACGCGCTGTATTTTCGTTCAGCCGCGCTTAAAGATTTGCTAAAGAAAGCCAAAGGCTGCCAAACTCCGGCTACCTGTTGCTCAATAACGGCCCCTATGGCTAAATCTGAAGCGTCTGTCGTCAGCGCGATACGTGCTGCAGGGTCTGGGTGGGCCAGGAGCGCAGCGTCAGCCAAGGCTTTTTTAACCTCTGTGAACGCGCGCTCCCGCTCCGGGGACCATTCGACCGCCTGGGTCGGTTTTTGTTTTTTGAGCGCGGCATATAACGGTTGCATGATTTGAGCTGTGTGGGGCAGGAATCGGTTATAAAAATTCACCATCCCCAAGAATTCCTGTAGTGATTTGACCGTTTGTGGACGGGGAAAATCCGCTACCGCGCGTACTTTCTCTGGTAACGGAACCGCTCCCTCCGGGGAAACGCGGTGACCCAAAAAATCGATCCGCTCGACGCCGAACTGGCACTTGGCTGGGTTAACTATTAAGCCGTGCTCTCCCAGCCTCCTAAAAACTGCTGTGAGGTGCGTTTCGTGTTCGTCCTCTGAAGTACTCGCGACCAAAATGTCGTCGAGGTACACAAACACGAAAGGGAGATCGCGTAACACGGCATCCATCATCCGCTGAAATGTTTGCGCCGCCCCTTTGAGACCAAACGGCATGCGTAAAAATTCGAAAAGTCCGAACGGGGTTATTACCGCTGTTTTAGGAATGTCCTCCGGTTGGACTGGGACTTGGTGATAGCCGCGAACTAGATCAATCTTTAAAAAAATGCGCGCCCCCGCCAGGTGCACCGAAAAATCCTGAATGTGCGGGATGGGATAACGATCGTGCGCCGTAGCGTTGTTTAGCCTGCGGTAATCCCCGCACGGTCTCCAGGAGCCATCGGCTTTCGGTACCATGTGCAGCGGCGAAGCCCACGGGCTCTTCGACCTACGAACGATGCCCAGCCTCTCCAGGCTGGCGAACTCCTCGCGCGCAATGGCGAGCTTAACTGCATCCAAGCGCCGAGCTTTTGCAAACGCGGGAGGACCAGACGTGGGGATAAAGTGTTTCACCCCGTGCTTCGCGACCGTCAATGAAAAAGTGGGCACAGTGAGCGCTGGAAATTGGGTGAGGAGTGTGTGAAACTTACCACCTGCTGTAGCGACGTGGGTCTGTACTGGTGGCGGGGACACTCGAGCTGAACAGGGGAGAGAGTAAAAAGAGAGTGCATTTACTAGCCGTCTATTAGCAAGATCAACTAACAGATTGTGTGAACACAAAAAATCCGCGCCCAACATGTTGAAACTCACCGCCGCTATTACAAAAGTCCATTCATATGTGCGGCCATGTAAGCACAAAGGCAAGGTCCTTCTCCCGTAGGTGTTGATGTTCGAGCCATTTGCCGCTGTAGCTCCGCTACCGTGGGGTCCAGCCACCCGGTCCGCGTATGTTGGGGTGATGAAGCTCACTTGTGCTCCGGTGTCGATGAGGAACTCTCGTCCGGAGCGCGCATCCGTGATGTAGAGCAGCTTGCTGCATTCTCCGAGGGTCGAAGCTGCTAGCGACCCCCGGTCTTGCCGTTTCCCGAACTCCTGAAGATGCAGGGCGGCACACACCTGCGTGCCTTCTCTGCGAACCTCCGATGGTAAAAGCAGAGATCTTCTCCTCCGCTGTGTCGTGTTCGCGCCTCTGCCGCCGGGCTATTGGCTCCACCTCGTCGCGGCCGTGCTGCCGCCGTCGTCGGCCAGTCTGGTTCTGCCGCCTCTGGCTCCCCGCTGTCTCGGGTCGCCGCTGTGGTTGCTTGCCCGCCGCAGGCGTCCAGGATCCCATCTGCCTCCTGGGCCAGCTCCCGGAACTCCTCCAGGGTGTGACACTTTTTGCCGGCCAGCGTGCTTCTCGCATGCGCCGGGAGGTTGGAGAGGAAGATGAACTGAAAAATGAAATCATCGTTGTCCAACCCTCTCAGCTGTATCATCTCCTCCATCAGGGCGCTCGGCCTGTGTCCACCTTGGTCTAGCAAAGACAGGATCCTCCTCGCCCTCACTTCAGCCGAGGGGGTGAAAAACTTGATGAGGGTGGATTTCAGCTTGCCGTACCTGTCGGTCGCGGGTGGCTGCTCCACCAAGCTCTGCACGCACCGAGCTGTGCTGTTGTCCAGTTTAGCGATGACATGGTGGAACTTAGTGTCATCCACCGTTACTCCTGCGAGCGCGAACTGCGACTCTGCTTGCAGAAACCACGACCGTGGGTTATCCTGCCAGAAATCAGGCAGCTTAACGGCCACTGCGCTCGCCAGCTCTGAGCGCTGTGAGTCCGGGACCCTGAGAATTTCTTCGTTCATTCTCAACGTCGTCAGTCACCAATGTGGGGAGACTTGAATAACGAAACCGAATTGCCTTTAATTTCAGTTTATTTCAAGTAACCATTCCACTGTCTGCTCTCATTCCTGAGCAGCGAACAAAGAGGATGAACACACCAAAGTTCTCTCATTTAAACATTCTCACATCAAACCATTTCCCTCGCGGGGGAAATCACACATCTATATCAAAATCTCTTTATTCACATTCATTAACCTTTTATTTACATAACTCCCCCTTCTCTCCTCTCGAGCCTCAGCGGTCAGGAAGTCTTCTGTCCCCTGTCCTCCGCAGGGGGCCCAGGCTCTGTGGCTCCGCACCGCAGGGGGCTGGCTCTCCTTCATCGTGAGGTTAAATCACATATGCAGTGTCCAACATATACATGTCTCACAACACAGCCATAGTGTCCTCTAATTAACATCATAGGTGTCTACAAACTTGTAATCAGTCAGTCGGCCTATTTAAAGGGTGACAAGTAGTCATTGTGCTGTTTGTTGACATGGTGTGTACCACACTAAACATGGACCAGAGGAAGCAAAGGAGAGAGTTGTCTCAGGAAATTAGAAAGAAAATTATAGATAAGCATGTTAAAGGTTGGGTTGCACGGTGGCGCAGTGGTTTAGCACTGTGGCAGCACAGTTTTACCCTCGGCCGGGGGATCGCGGGGATCATGAGATCGTGGGTTCAATCCCAGCCCCCGACCAACAGTGAGCTGTGTGGAGTTTGCATGTTCTCCCCGTGTTGCGTGGGTTTACTCCGGGATTTCTCCGGTTTCCTCCCGCATACCAAAAACATGTAGGTTTAGGACGCTCGCGCACGCAGCGACCAGCAGCCGATGGCTTGTCACCAGACTGCAAACCAAATCTACCTACGGGTACAAATAAGTAACAAAAAAAAAAAACAAAAACAAAAAAAAGGTAAAGGCTATAAGGCCATCTCCAAGCAGCTTGATGTTCCTGTGACTACAGTTGCACATATTATTCAGAAATTTAAGATCCACGGGACTGTAGCCAACCTCCCTGGATGTGGCCGCAGGAGGAGACGGATAATACGAATGGTAACAAAAGAGCCCAGAGCAACCTCTAAACACATTCCTGGTGAACGTCAAGGTCAAGGTACATCAGTGTCAGATTGCACCATCCGTCATTGTTTGAGCCAAAGTGGACTTCATGGGAGATGACCAAGGAGGACACCACTGTTGAAAACAAATCATAAAAAAGCCAGACTGGAATTTGCCAAACTGCATGTTGACAAGCCACAAAGCTTCTGGGAGAATGTCCTATGGACAGACGAGACAAAACTGCAACTTTTTGGCAAGGCACATCAGCCCTATGTTCACAGACGCAAAATCAGAATCAGAATCAGAATCAGAATCAGATTTATTGCCATTGTTCATGTAGTACACAAACTAGGAATTTGTCTCGGTGCCATGCTGCAACATTAAAAACATGATGAGATAAAGAGATAAACTAAAAAACTAAAAGACTAAAAACATGCAATAAGTGTAGAATAATAAGTAACAATAATAATAATAATAATGATCACTTCATTTTTCATACAAAAATGAAGCATACCAAGAAAAGAACCCTGTCCCTACTGTGAAACATGGAAGAGGTTCTGTTATGTTCTGGGGCTGCTTTGCTCCATCTGGCACAGGGTGTCTTGAATCTGTGCAGGGTACAATGAAATCTCAAGACTATCAAGGAATTCTAGAGAGAAATGTGCTGCCCAGTGTCAGACAGCTTGGTCTCAGTCGCAGGTCATGGGTCTTGAAACAGGATAATGACCCAAAGCACACAGCTAAAATCACCCAAGAATGGCTAAGAGTGAAACATTGGACTATTCTAAAGTGGCCTTCTATGAGCCCTGATCTAAATCCTATTGAACATTTGTGAAAGGAGCTGAAACATGCCGTCTGGAGAAGGCACCCTTCAAACCTGAGACAACTGGAGCAGTTTGCTCATGAGGAGTGGGCCAAAATACCTGCTGAGAGGTGCAGAAGTCTCATTGACAGTTACAGAAATTGTTTGATTGCAGTGATTGCCTCAAAAGGTTGTGCAACAAAATATTAAGTTAAGGGTACCATCATTTTTGTCCAGGCCTGTTTCATGAGTTTGTTTTTTAAAATAATTCTGTTGAACCACAATTCAAAAGCATTGTCTGATTTTCATTGGTTAATTTTCATATAATTTTTATTTATTACCACTTTTGCCAGATTCAAGTTATTTCTGTGACCATTGTGGGTTTTTCTTTCATTAACAGAGGGGTACCAACAATTTTGTCCACGTCTGTATCTTGCTATGTGTGCAAGATGATTTAAAGTTAAAATATCCACCTCATTCCTAGGCCCCATGATGCCTTGCATGAATTGTGGTGGCAACTTCTGGTACTGGTTTAGAACATATGGTTGTCACTGAAATGGGACACTTTTCCTTGTTAAAAAACCAATGACTTCGGCATCAGAAATGTGGGAACATGGCCTCTTGCACCTCAAAACAGTAACATAATCATACCACTTCCTACGACAATCAAGGGATGGAAAGATAATCTTAAAAAGTGGCCTTGTACACCATAGCTCCATTAGTTAGCACCGCTGCTAACATGTTAACGATGTAAACAATATTTTAGCTAGGTTGAAAACTCGCATTTGATTGGTCAGGAGTTATGTCTTCTGCAAAAACATAGGTATTTTTAGAAAGTACAGTTTCTAAGCTTTAAAATGATACCAGACACTCTGGGGTTTCCTGGGACTTTGCAGCTAGCAACCAAAGAAAGTGTCATGATTTACCTCGTTGCCTGCAGTTCGTAATGGCACGGCACACATTCAACACCGTGCTTGGGTGTTTTAAATTCGGGGTAAAACATCAGATCTGTGACATTCATACAAGTGAAAACATACCTGGCTCTTGTCTTGGTGTCTGTCCTGTGTCTATACCACCGATCTCTCGAACAATCCTTTAGTTTTCAGTGCATAACCTACTCATTGCTGTAGAAGCCACAGATTGAGCTGTGCTTATCTCTAAGGAGCATCACACAACTAAACATTCAAAAATACAAAAACTACAAGTGCTGAAATTAGCTGCCACTTGAGTGGAAAACGCGTATGTGGACTATACATTAAATTGAATTTGAAAAACTTTTAAAAACACCATTTTAAATGCCCCTGCTACTCCACTGAAACTGACTGATTTTAGACTGGGTCAAACGAAACCAGAAGCTCCGTCCACAATCGTTCCTCCAGTGGCACCCCCAGGAATAAGGTGGATACCATATAGTTATTTAAAAAAGGTTTACCAGGACTTCCGGTCTGGACACCATGGTGATAGCAGCTTAACGCTGAAGCTCCCAGACCCGATCCAGGATAATACCTTGAAAATCAGATTTAACGGATTTTTGGAAGAGTGAAAATCAAAAGACAAAGTCATCATGCCTAAAGGAAAACAGAAGAAATCAACATTTACCAGGCCAGGACACGCATCGGCTGGAGAATCTAATCCGGAGGATTTCCATTCAGAAGACGAGGAGCTGAATGAAGCTAGCAAAAAAGTTAGCTTAAAAATGGTACTTAAAGAATTAAGACGATTTTGCCGAGAGTGTTGGGCCGAATTTCGTGAAATCAAAGAAGAAATAAAAAGGACAAACAGCAGAGTGGACCAGGCCGAGGACCGAATCTTGGAAGCAGAGGAAAGAATAAAAGGGCTGGAAGAAACCGTGCTGGATCTACACAAACGACAGTCAAGACTGGAGGCTAAGCTAACCGACCAAGAAAGAAGACTAAGAAGAGACAACATAAGAATTCATGGTCTGAAAGAAGGAGTCGAGGATGGTTTCACCACAATGGCGGCATGCGTGGAATCCTTACTGAGAGAGAAGTTGGATATTCCCCAAACCACCGACTTGAAGATAGAAAGGGCGCACCGTACATTAGCCCCTAGGCCGGCCGCGGAAGCACCTCCATGATCGGTGGTGGTGAAGTTTTCCAACTCCAAAATAAAAGAAGAGGTTGTAAGACTGGCTTGGCAGAAAAAAGGATTTATGCACCAAGAGAGAAAAGTTTTCGTGGAACACGATTACGCCCCGGAGGTCCTTAAAAAGCGTCGCGAATACAACGACGCTAAAAAGATATTATGAGAGAAAAAACTGCACTTCCAGACACCATCTCCGGCGAAGCTGTGGGTTTTCTATGGGGAAGAGACGTGTCTCTACAACTCGGCGGAAGAAGCAACCACGGATATGGCGAGAAGAGGGCTCCCGGTAACGGTGTATAAACCCGCAGCAGACCCGATCGAAAGAATCAAGGCTCAAACGTGGTCCACACAGAGACCCTCAAAACACACGGGCCAGCAGCGGGAAACCCAGCGCCAGAGCTACAAGGAAAAACTGGCTGTTTACAGGAGGGAATAAGATAAGATAAGATAAGATAAGATAAGCCTTTATTAGTCCCACAACGGGGAAATTCCAGGATTGCAACAGCACAGGGATAGCAACACTCAGAGCAACAATCAGAAGGCAAGAAAAAAAACAAGCAAGCAAGAGCAGCTAATATACATATGTACATATTACTATAAAATATATATATACACACACACACACACACACACAGACACACAGTGCAGAGCATTGTAGCTGGATGGAATAAATATATGAATATATGAACACACAGTGCAGAGCATTGTAGCTAGATGGAATAAATATGTAAATATATAAACACCCACAGTACGGAGCATTGCAGCTAGGTGGAATAAATATGCAAGTATATAAACACACACAGTGCGGAGCAATGTAGCTAGATGGAATAATATGTAGATATATAAAAACACAGTGCGGAGCATTGTAGCTAGATGGAATAAATATATAGATATATAAATATAAACACACCCAGTGCTGAGCATTGTAGCTAGATGGAATAAATATATAGATATATAAATATAAACACACCCAGTGCAGAGCATTGTAGCTAGATGGAATAAATATGTAAATATATAAACACACACAGTGCAGAGCATTGTTGCTAGGTGGGATGAAACAGCATAACCGTCTATTTAGTTATCCTACATGGTATGATTATGTGCCCATACATATTCTCACCCTCCATAGCGACCGGTATGTTCCTAGTTGTATGCCGGAGAGGACCATTGTGTAAGTCTATTGCATCTTTTGCATTCAAAAAACTATTAGTTTGTTACGTCTTTTTGCTATCTCTGCGAGCAGCCCTGCTTAGGTTGTACAGTCTGACAGCCGTTGGTAGGAAGGACCTACGAAACCTCTCGGTTGTGCACCTGGGATGATGTAGTCTGCTGCTAAATGAGCTCCTCAGTGCATCCTGTATGTCCTGCATAGGGTGGAACTCGGACTCCAGCAGAGATGACAGTTTAGCCACCGTCCTTCTCTCTCCTATCTCCTCCATCGGATCAAGGCGTTGCCCCAGGACAGAGCTAGCTTTCTTAATCAGTTTGTTCAGTCTCTTCCTATCGGCTGCAGTAATGCCACTGCCCCAGCAGACCACTCCAAAAGTGATGGCTGATGCCACCACCGTGTCATAGAATGACTTCAGCAGCGCCCCTTGTACACCAAAAGACCTGAGTCTCCTCAGCAGGAACAGCCTGCGCTGTCCCTTCTTGTAGAGTGCGTCAGTATTGTGTGACCAGTCTAGTTTATTGTTCAGATGAATACCCAGGTACTTGTAGGATGTCACCATCTCGATGTCTGTTCCCTGTATATTTACTGGTGCTGTGAGGGGCTGCCCATGCCTGCGGCAGTCCACCACCAGCTCCTTAGTTTTCCTCGCGTTGATCTGGAGGCAGTTCCGATGGCACCAGTCCACAAAGTCCTGGATAAGCCCTCTGTACTCAGCTTCATCTCCGCTGGAGATGAGACCAACGATCGCAGAGTCATCAGAGAAGTTCTGTAGATGGCAATGTGTTGTGTCGTGTGAGAAGTCCGCAGTATAAAGAGTGAACAGGAAGGGAGCCAGCACCGTTCCCTGGGGGGCCCCCGTGCTACTGATGATCGTGTCGGAAACACAGTCCTGGGTTCTCACAAACTGAGGCCGGTTCGTGAGGTAGTCCAGGATCCATGATGACAGGTGCTGGTCCACCCCTGCGCGCAGCAGCTTGTCCTTCAGGATCATCGGTTGGATGGTGTTGAAAGCACTGGAGAAGTCAAAGAACATGATCCTCACCATATTCCCGGGCTTCTCCAGGTGGGACAGAGAACGGTGAAGGAGGAAGATCACCGCATCCTCCACCCCAATGCCATGCTGGTAGGCGAACTGGAGTGGATCCATCGCTGGTTCCACCAGGGGGCGGAGATGAGCAAGGAGCAGTCTCTCCAGGGTCTTCATCAAGTGGGACGTCAAGGCCACCGGTCTGAAGCTGTTCAGGTCTTTGGGGTGGGAAGTTTTTGGTACAGGCACCACACAAGATGTTTTCCACAGCTGTGGTACCCTCCCCAGTTTCAGGCTCATGTTGAAGATATATGTCACAATCCCACACAGCTGGTCTGCACAGGACTTGAGGAGCTTTGCGCTGATGCCGTCCGGTCCCGACGCCTTCCTTGCCTTGATCTTCCTCAGCTCCGTCCTCACCTGGGTCTTGGTCAGGGTCAGGATGGGGGGCTGTGTGTTGGGAGTGGGGGGGGTGTCGGTGGAGTGGGGAGTGGGTAGCAGGACTTGATTTCTTAGAGGCAGCAGTGGTTGTTGTGCAGACAGGGGGGAGGGCGGTTGGTCAAATCTATTGAAAAACAGATTCAGGTTGTTCGCCCACTCCCTGCCCCCCGTGGCCTGGGGGGAGGTATTCTGGAGCCCCGAGATGGTTTTGAGGTTTCTCCAGACCCCGCTGATGTCGCTCTGTTGCAGCTTGTCCTCCATCTTCTTCCTGAAGCTGTCCTTGCCTTCTCTGATCTTTCTCCTCAGCTCCCTCTGTACGGACTTCAGCATCTCCCTGTTCCCCGACCTGAAGATCCTCTTCTTCTCTCTCAGAAGTGTTTTTATCTCAGGGTTGATCCAGGGTTTGTTGTTTGAGTGACGCCGTATGGTCTTGGTGGGAACGGATTTGTCCACACAGAAGCTGAGGTAGCCCGTGAAGGTGTGAATGAGGCCATCGATGTCCTCACCATGTGGATCGCAGAGCTGCTTCCAGGCAGTGGCTTCAAAACAGTCCTTTAGAGTGTCCATTGTCTCCTCAGACCATAACTCCACAGTGTGCATGGCCGGAGGTTGTCTGTGCACTAGGGGTTTGTACACCGGTCGGAGATGAACCAAGTTGTGATCCGATCTCCCAAGTGGGGGGAGTTGTGATGAGGTGTACGCCTCCTTAGTGTTTGCGTAGAACAAATCCAGTGTTTTATTGTCTCTAGTGTGGCATGTGACATACTGGGTGAAAGTGGGCAGAATGGGAGACAGTGAAACGTGGTTGAAATCGCCTGAGATGAGGAGAAGAGCATCTGGGTGTTCTGTCTGCAGCCTGCTGGTTACTGAATGGATGACGTCACGCGCTGTCCCAGCGTTCGCCGTCGGATTTGCATAAACAACAATGCAGATCACGTGTGAGTGTTCTCTCGGGAGATATGTAGGCCTCATGCTAACAGCTAGCAACTCAATGTCTTTGCTGCAGTGTCGTTGTTTAACAGTGATATGTCCCGGTCTGCACCAGTTGTTGTTAACATACATTATCACTCCACCGCCCCTAGTTTTGCCACTCTCTGGTGTTCGGTCAGCTCGTATCATGTGAAAACCCTCCAGCTCAATGTTAGCATCTGCTGCTAGTTCAGTTAGCCACGTCTCAGTAAACAAAAGGAGAGAGCACTCCCGGTAAGTGCTATCATAACGGGAGATAGCCGCTAGCTCATCTAACTTTCCCAGTATCGACCGTACATTTCCCATGACAACAGATGGAAGGGAGGGTCTGTACCTTATATTTTTTGTCCTCCGCCTTACTCCAGCCCGGCAGCCGCGACGTTTTCGCCTCAGTTCTCTCGGTATGTCGAGTTTTTCCAGTGGGACCGGGTGGCGGTTAAATGCTAGCAGCTCTTCCCTGTTGTATCGAATCCTGCTATAAACAGTGGCTCCGTCCACCGGCTCAGGAGACATAACGATATTTTTAGTCAATCTGCACATCCAACCCGCCTCCTACAAGAGTAACAAACATTAAAGGAGATGCAGAATCTGCAAGTGGTAAAACATTTCATGGAACAGTCATAATATTAGAAACAAATAAGTCTTTTTTTTAAAAAAAAAAAGGTTTACCAGAGATGCGTTATCAGAGAGGATTATTGTAGCACCCTCAAGGATTGGCTTACGCACAACGGTGAGAGTAAAACAGGGTTTATTCTTGTCCTTGACAACCCATGAGAACTGGTCACAAAAGGAAATACATTAAAATAAGTATAAAACTACATTTTACAACTTGCATCAATAAAATAAAGACACAAAACATGCAATAAAACATATAAAACGTTAGACAAACCTCGTGAGCTGGCATCCACGAGGGGCTAAAGGATCCCTTTTAACCTCCATTTGTCCTCTTTCTTCTTTTGTATTATTTTCTTTGTTTTAATCGTCCCTTTCACATGTTTTTCCATCAATCTACGGAGCTTGGCGGCAAGTAGCAAGTGTGATGCGCTGCTTGGGCAGAAATGTGCAGGTAATTAAGGTCGGGCGGAACCTAAAGATAAATAATTAGTTCTGTGTACACACTGAAACCCCATATGCCATCTATCGGATGAAAGTACACCTATTTGGCGCGGCTTCCTCCCCTGGATGATCGGATTCATCGCCAGATTCATCGCTTCGGATTCATCGCTAGCTAGGACGACGCTAGCTAGGACAACGCTAGCTACCGATGGAGCCTCGGTTCACCGGCAGATCCAGCAGCCAGATGACGACGCCAGTTAGCGACCTTCACTAGCCATCGGGAGCGCTTCAACCTCACAGTCAGATAACAGCTATAATTAGACGAGAAGCCAGCTGACGGCCTCCCCTAGCCATCGGACGTATTTCGTCTCCTGTACTAGCCAACAGGTGAGCTGCTCCTTTGATCCCAATCAGTCTAGTCAGTATGCCTCCGAAAAGGAATCAGACAAATGGAGAGGAGTTGGAGGAGATCAAACTCTCACTAAATGTTATGACTGAAGAAATAGCTAAGATAGCAAAACAACAAACTCTGGTTATTGGCCTTATGGACCAAGTGCGTGAATTAAAGGCTGAAGATATGGAAAAAGACAAGAAAATTAATTTCTTAGAAAGACGTGTGGATGATTTAGGACAGTATACAAGAATGGATGATGTCATTGTGAGCGGTCTTAACACCAGACACTACTCCTATGCACGTGTGACAGCAGTAGTTGGTAACCTGGATGGGGAGGATGAAACATTGGCAGAATCACACACTCTTGAGCAGCAGGTTTTACATTTTTTCAACTCTAAAAACATTGTTGTGGACAATAAGACTATTTCGGCTTGCCACATGTTACCTAAAAAAGACAGTAAAGGAAAGCCAGCGATCATCATCCTATTTGTCAACAGGAAAGCAAAAGCTGATCTTCTGCGACAAGCAAGAAAACTGAGAGGAACGGCTGTCTATGTAAATGAACATTTAACAAAAAAGAACTCTGAAATAGCTAGACAAGCCAGGGCTCTCAGAAAACAGGGAAAAATACAATCGACATGGACAAAGGACTGTAAGGTGTGGATAAAACTGCTTGGCACTCCAGAAGAAGCTAAAGTAATAATGATTAGAGAAATGGAGGAATTAGAAACATTTAAACCTTAGCTCTGATGCATGAAAAATAGCGCAGTAAGATTATGAGTGGAAATTTTTGTGTTCTTTTTTCTTTTGTGTGTGTTTTTTTCTTTTTTTCCTTTTGGTGTACATTGTTGACACAACTTATGATTAGAACTTTTACCAATCATCCTTCCTCATTTAATAATGGAAGTGTATTACAGTGGGGCAAAAAAGTATTTAGTCAGCCACCAATTGTGCAAGTTCTATCACTTAAAAGATGAGAGAGGTGTCCAATTTTCATCATAAGTATACCTCAACTATGAGAGACAAAATGAGAAAAAAAAATCCAGAAAATCACAATGTCTGATTTTTAAAGAATTTATTTGCAAATTATGGTGGAAAATAAGTATTTGGTCACCTACAAACAAGCAAGATCTCTGGCTCTCACAGACCTGTAACTTCTTCTTTAAGAGGCTCCTCTGTCCTCCACTCGTTACCTGTATTAATGGCACCTGTTTGAACTCGTTATCAGTATAAAAGACACCTGTCCATGACCTCAAACAGTCAGACTCCAAACTCCACTATGGCCAAGACCAAAGAGCTGTCAAAGGACACCAGAAACAAAATTGTAGACCTGCACCAGGCTGGGAAGACTGAATCTGCAATAGGTAAGCAGCTTAGTGTGAAGAAATCAACTGTGGGAGCAATTATTAGAAAATGGAAGACATACAAGACCACTGATAATCTCCCTCGATCTGGGGCTCCACGCAAGATCTCACCCCGTGGGGTCAAAATGATCACGAGAACGGTGAGCAAAAATCCCAGAACCACATGGGGGGACCTAGTGAATGACCTGCAGAGAGCTGGGACCAAAGTAACAAAGGCTACATCAGACACACGCTACGCCGTCAGGGACTCAAATCCTGCAGTGCCAGACGTGTCCCCCTGCTTAAGCCAGTACATGTCCAGGCCCGTCTGAAGTTTGCTAGAGAGCATTTGGATGATCCAGAAGAGGATTGGGAGAATGTCATATGGTCAGATGAAACCAAAATAGAACTTTTTGGTAAAAATTCAACTTGTCGTGTTTGGAGGAGAAAGAACACCATACCTACTGTGAAGCATGGGGGTGGAAACATCATACTTTGGGGCCGTTTTTCTGCAAAGGGACCAGGACGACTGATCTGTGTAAAGGAAAGAATGAATGGGGCCATTTATCGTGAGATTTTGAGTGAAAACCTCCTTCCATCAGCAAGGGCATTGAAGATGAAACGTGGCTGGGTCTTTCAGCATGACAATGATCCCAAACACACCGCCCGGGCAACGAAAGAGTGGCTTCGTAAGAAGCATTTCAAGGTCCTGGAGTGGCCTAGCCAGTCTCCAGATCTCAACCCCATAGAAAGTCTTTGGAGGGAGTTGAAAGTCTGTGTTGCCCAGCGACAGCCCCAAAACATCACTGCTCTAGAGGAGATCTGCATGGAGGAATGGGCCAAAATACCAGCAACAGTGTGTGAAAACCTTGTGAAAACTTACAGAAAACGTTTGACCTCTGTCATTGCCAACAAGGGGTATATAACAAAGTATTGAGATGAACTTTTGTTATTGACCAAATACTTATTTTCCACCATAATTTGCAAATAAATTCTTTAAAAATCAGACAATGGGATTTTCTGGATTTTTTTTTTCTCATTTTGTCTCTCATAGTTGAGGTATACCTATGATGAAAATTGGAGACCTCTCTCATCTTTTAAGTGGGAGAACTTGCACAATTGGTGGCTGACTAAATACTTTTTTACCCCACCGTAGGTCACATTGAAGCTGAAACCTTTGCCAATACTGAACAGCAACCACAAGACATTTTAGGAGATACTGACCCAGATAATAACTATTTCAATCATATTAACAATAAGCGTGCTTATTATGATGAACAACAATTAACTGGAATTATGAACTCGGATCAGACATTGACAATGATACATATTAATAGTAGGAGTCTCTATCCCAACTTTGATAGTATTAAGGAGCTTTTAAATCAGTTTAACACCCCATTTAGGATTATTGCAATAAGTGAAACATGGATTAATGAAGAAAAATATGTAATTTTTTTTTTTTTAATTTAAGTTTTTGTAAAGGGTATACAGGTCATTACAGCATTGCATTGTTTACATTTTCATCACATGTTCCCTTATTTTTTGCTATTTGACAACATTGGTAGGATAGTTATTACAACACCCCCCTTTTTCTTTTTTAAAGTGAAAGAAAAAGTGAAATTAAGGAGAATTAAATAAAAACAAAAAACAAACAAACGAATAAACAAACAAACAGAACAGCAAAAAACAAACAAACAGAAAATTAAGTAATTAAAAGTAAAAGAGCATCTGAGTAGCGTTGGAACAAAGAGCGGGACCATTATTGAAATGGTATTTGTCAAAGATTAGATCTAATGGAAGACACATATGCGATCCAGGGTTGCCAAAAGTTCATGAACCCATCCATGTCCTGTCTCAGTGCGAATGTCAACTTTTCCATCGAGTAAATGTCTTGAATCACGTTAATCCAATCTTCAGGTGTAGGACAGTCCTTCAGCATCCATTTTTTAGTTAGGGCTTTTTTACTTGCCAATATTAAAACATTGAATAAGTATTTATCTCCTCGTCTTTCCAGTGAGTCCGGTAGTAAACCCAAATACATAGTTACAAAAGAAAAGGGAACTGTTATTTTGAATATTTTCCCCAATATTGTCTGTACGTTGGTCCAATATTGGTGGATAACTGGGCATGACCAAAACACATGAAAATGATTTGCAGTCTTTTCACCACACAGGCGCCAACAGTTCAACCCCTTATGGGTAAATTTGTTTTGTGCAGGTGTTCTGAAAAATCTTACCAAGTTTTTCCATCCAAATTCTCTCCACTGCAGGGATGAGGTACTTTTCCATTGCTGTTTATTTAGCTTTTCCCATATTTCCAATTGTAAAGTGAAATTCCCCTCTTTTTCCCATCTCTCTTTTATATATGATGTGTTGTCTCCTTTTAAGTCTTGAAGACCTTGGTAAATTTTAGAAATGTATCTGATCCCTGGGATCCCTTTATATGCCATTAAGAAGACCTTCAGAACACCTGACTGGGCTCTTTCCAAATCCTCCTTTTTAAGTATATTGTTTATGTGGTGTCTAAACTGAAAGAACCTGTAAAGATCTTGATTTATTAGACCTTGTTTTTTCAAATCTTCAAAACTTCTTAAAGTTTGCCCCTTAAAAAAATCATAATATTTTATCAGCCCTTTCTCTTTCCACTCTTTAAATCTAGTGTCTGTTTTATTGGGGGTAAAGTCTTGATCATAGGCAATCCATTGCAGAAGTCGATAGGGCTCTTTAGCTTGATTCTCTCTGACTATCTTAAACCAAATTTTTAGCGGGGTCTCTATCCACGGGTTGGTGTTATTCAAGAGTTTAGTTAAGGCATTGTTCCCTATTATCGCCTGTAGGGGGATGTCACTTGTTATTTGGCATTCCATCTCCTTCCATTGTGCAGTGTAGACTGGGTTACATATCTCTACTAAAGTTTTAATTTGTGCAGCTATAAAATAGTCCCTGATATTTGGCAGCGCGAGCCCACCTTTGTCTTTGTTTAGCTGTAGGGTTCTATATCTGATTCTAGGTCTCTTACCCTGCCATATGAATCTTGAGATCCTTCTGTCCAGCTCCTGCCATGTTTTTTTGGGAGGTTCTACCGGTATTGTTTGGAAAAGGTATAGAAGACGTGGAAATATATTCATTTTGACTGCTTCAACTCTTTGTGCAGTACCTAAGAATGGTATCATATTCCATCTTGCTAGGTCAGATTTTATTTTTGTCACCAGTGGATCATAGTTTAGTGTTATAATTTTGTCGAGTTGTTTCGGGATATTGACCCCCAGATATTTCATAGATTCCAACTCCCAGTTAGTTTTGAGTTCATTTAGTGAAAAATGATTTGGGTCATAGTTGAATGTTAAAACTTGGGTTTTATGCATGTTTAATTTGTACCCCGATAAATCTCCATAGTCTGAAAAAACTGAGATTAGTTCTGGTAGAGAAGTGTCTGGCTGCCCTAGGTATATTAAAATGTCATCAGCAAAGAGTGCTATTTTATGTTCCTTCTGACCAAGTGTAATACCTTGAATTTCTTGATTTTGTCTTATCCATTGGCTCAGAGGTTCTATGAAGATTGCAAAGAGCAGTGGAGACAGGGGGCAGCCTTGACGACATCCTCTTTCCAGCTCAAAAGATGATGATAAATTACCGTTAATCCTTATTTTAGCTGTTGGTTTTTTATATAATGCCTGTATAGTTCTAATGAAGTTGTTATGAAAATTGAAACTGGATAAGATTCTATATAGGAAAGACCAGTCAACCGAATCGAATGCTTTTTCAGCATCTAATCCCAATATGACTGCATTTAAGTTATATTTTTTTATATGATGAATTATGTGTAAAGTGCGCCGAATGTTGTCTTGTGTCTGTCTTTGTCTTATAAAACCTGTTTGGTCTAAGTGAATTAAGTCTGTCAGTATGTTTTCTAACCTTTTGGCAAGGATAGTGGTAAAAAGCTTATAGTCCTGATTTAGTACACTGATTGGTCTGTAGTTGGAGCATTCTAGTTTATCCTTTTCAGGTTTAGGTATAACTGCAATGACCCCTTCTCTCCAGGAGGGGGGGATTTCCCCTGTGTGGAGGACGTAGTTAAATGTTTTCAGGAGGAGAGGAGATAGTTGCTGTTTAAAGGTTTTGTACCATTCTGCTGTATAGCCATCTGCTCCTGGGGATTTGTTAGCTTTAAGTTTCATAATTGCTTTTTCCAATTCTTTAGGTTGTATTTCTGACAGTAGGGTTTTATTTTGTGATTCCGTAAGTTGGGGAAGGTTTAATGTGTTTAGTAATGTCTCGGATGCGTTTTTATGTTTTTTGTGGGAGTATAAGTTCTTGTAGTAATTCTCGAAGCTTTTAAGAATATCCTGAATTCTGAATTTTATTTCCTTTGATACTGGGTCTCTGATTTTGTAGACTGCTCTTTCCGTTTGTTGTTTCCTCAATTTATAGGCTAGTAATTTTGCCGATTTACTGCCTGCTTCATAGTGTTTTTGTTTCAGAAATGTAAGTTTCTTCTGGATTTCTATTGTGTAGATCTCATTTATTTGATTTTTAATTTCTTTAATCTTGAGCGAGCCATTAGAATGAGTGTTGTCTTTGTGTTCTTTTTCTAGGTTCTTGAGTTCTGACTCTAGTGTGATTAGTTTTTCTTGTCTCAGTTTCTTTTGGGTTGCCAGTTTTGCAATAATTTTCCCCCTTATTACAGCTTTGCACGCATCCCACAGTATTAAAGGAGATACTTCTCCATTATCGTTTTCTTCCAAATATCTGAGAATATCTGATTCCAATTCATCTTTCAGTGGTCCTTTCAGGACACTTGAATTCAATCTCCAGGAAAATGTATTATTTGTGTATTTTTGGATGTTTAAGTCCATATAGATCGGACTGTGGTCAGAGAGATCCATCAGTCCTATTTTACATGTTTTTACTCTTCCAATGTCTCTATTAAACATAAAAAAGTAATCAATCCTTGAGTAAGATGAATGTGGCGTTGAATAAAAAGTATAATCTTTTACATTGGGGTTGAATTCCCTCCACACGTCACAGATTCCCATTTCTTTTAGTAGCATCCGAGTATTCTTACTTTGGGTGTTATTTTGATGTGAAGAATTACCTGTCGCATCCCAGTATGGATTCAGTCTTAGATTGAAGTCTCCACCACATATCACTAAACCTTGGGCTTTAGTTATCATTAGGTCGAATACATTTTTATAAAATTTCCATTTAGCCCCTGGTGGTGCATATACATTCAGCAGGGTAATATCTTCTCCCTCTAGCCGCCCAGTTACCAAACTGTACCTCCCTTCTTTATCTTTGTGTTCTGATTTTTTTTCAAATGTAATTTTGGTTGATATCAATGTCGCTACTCCCCTCCTCCTCCCTGATTTATATGAAGATGAAGAGATCATTTTAAACCCTTGTCTATTGAGTGTAGTGTGTTCCACGTCTGTTAGGTGGGTTTCTTGTAAAAATATTATTTCTGCTTTGTCTTTTTTCATTTTGCGTAGAATCTTGGATCTTTTAACTGGATTCAGGATCCCTTTTACATTATATGAGGCTATTTTGGTTACACCCTGTTTCTCCATTGTATTTTCTTATTTAGTATAACAGTGTGGTGGCCCTCTTTTTTGCTACTCAGAAACTGAAAGAACATTAAGAACATAAAAAACATTAAGAACATAGTGTACGAAACTTTAAAACAAAAAACTGTCAAAAAAACTTCCTGAGCTGGGGTCTCTTTAAAGACCCTGTAAAAGCCCTGATGGAGTGTAGGCTCTGAGGGAAATTCCTCAAACTCTGTTACGTGTTGAGGGCCCTCTCTTACCCCTGTAAGTTGTCCCATGTTTTTAACATGAATTTCAGATCCCAATCCGAATTTGTAATGATTTTTTTTTTATTTTTTTTTATGCCTATACCCTGAGATTGTGTGCACCCTCCCACCCCCATCACAGCAAGCATTCACTCTAATACAGTATTTGTTAGTATGGAGAGAACATGTGGGTCATTGTTACATTTCTATTTTAACATGATTTTTTTTTTCCCCCTTTAAATTAAGAAGACATTTGTTTCTAATGCTATAACTGCTCCATGAAAGGTTTTACCACATGCTGATTCTGCATCTCCTTTAATGTTTGTTACCTTGTAGGAGGGGGGGTGGAAGTGCAGAGTGACTGAAAAGAAAAAAAACCCAAAAAGGTCGCTATTCCTTCCTGGAACTGGAAAGCTTATCTTTGTAGCTCTGGGGCTGGGTTTCCCGCTGCTGGCCCGTGGATTTTGAAGGTCTCTGAGTGGACCACGTTTGAGCTCTGATCTTCTCGTTCAGATCCGCTGCGGGTTTAAACACCGTTACCGGAAGTCCTCTTCTTGCCATGTCAGTTGTTGCTTCTTCCGCTGAGTTATAGAGACATGACTCTTCCCCGTAAAAGACCCTTAGCTTCGCCGGAAATGGCGTCTGAAAGCGTAGATTCTGTTCCCGTAAAACCTTTTTGGCGTCGTTATATTCCCGTCATTTTTTAAGAACCTCCGGGGCGTAATGGTGTTCCACGAAGACTTTTCTCTCTTGGTGCATAAATCCTTTTTTCTGCCAAGCCCGTCTTACAGCCTCTTGTTTTATTTTGAAATTGGCGAATCTTACCACCACAGAACGTGGGGGCACTTCCGGGGCTGGCTTTGCGGCTGATGTACGATGGGCTTTTTCTATTTTCAAATCGGTGGTTTGTGGAATATCCAACTTCTCTCTCAATAAGGATTCCACGCATTCCGCCACTGTGTTGAAACTCTCTTCAGCTCCTTCTTTAAGACCGTGAATTCTGATGTTATCTCGTCTCTGTCTTCCTTCTTGGTCGGTTAGCTTAGCCTCCAGCCATGACTGTTTTCTGTGTAAATCCAGCACAGAATCTTCAAGCACTTTTACTCTTTCTTCAGCTTCCAAGATTCAGTTTTCGGCCTGGTCCATTCTGCTGTTCGCCTTTTTTAGATCCTCTCTGAAGTCAAGAAATTCGGCCCGAAATCGTCGTATTTCGTCAAATAGCGATTTCAAGCTAATCCTTTTGTTAGCTAGGCCCAGGTCTTCGTCTTCTGAATGGAGGTCCTCTGGTTCCGATTCTACGGCCGCTGTGCGTCCTGACCTGGGGAATGTCAGTTTCTTCTGCTTGTGGTTAGGCATGGTGTTATTGTCTTTTGATTTTTAATCTTCCAAAAATCCATTAGGTCTGATTTTGAAGTTGTTTTCCTTGGATTGAGTCTGGGAGTTTCAGCGTTAGGTTGCTATCACTATGGCGTCCAGACCGGAAGTCGAAAAATATGTAAATTTTGAACTATATGGATATGAGATGTACACACAAAATAGGAAATGTAAAAGTGGTGGTGGGATAGCACTGTATGTTGATAGAAAGTTAAAAAGTAAAAAAGTGGACAGCATGACATCAACAGTGAATGAAAGTATGGAATGTTTAACAATCGAAATTACGATGGAAAATAGAAAAAACATAATAGTAAGTTGTATACTGTGTATAGAGCACCGGGATCTGATATGGAAAAATTTAGAAATGGTATGGAGAAGATGTATACAAAAATAAGACCAAAAGATATCTTTATTTGTGGTGACTTTAATATAGATTTAATGAAAACAAAACAACATAAACCAACAGAAGATTTCTTAGATACAATGTATAGCTTAACCTTATTTCCAAAGATTACAAAACCTACAAGAATAATGACACACTGTGCTACCTTGATAGACAACATTTTTACCATCCATCCATCCATCTATCTTCTACCGCTTTTCCGGAGGTCCAGGTTGCGGAGGCAGCAGTTCAAGCAGAGAAACCCAGACTTCCCTCTCCCCAGCCACCTGCTCCAGCTCTCCAGACAGGATACCAAGGCATTCTCAGACCAGCTGGGAGACATATTCTCTCCACCGAGTCCTGGGTCTGCCCCGGGGTCTCCTCCCAGTGGGACGTGCCCGAAACACCTCAAGTGGGAGGCGTCCAGGAGGCATCCTAATCAGATGCCCATACCACCTCAACTGACTCCTTTCAATGTGGAGGAGCAGTGGTTCTACTCTGAGCCTCTCCCGGATGACTGAGCTCCTCACCCTATCTCTGAGGGTGAGTCCAGCAATCCTACAGAGAAAGCTCATTTCAGCCGCTTGTATCCACGATCTTGTTCTTTCGGTCATTACCCAAAGCTCGTGACCATAGGTGAGAGTAGGAACGTAGCTTGACTGGTAAATCGAATACCAATGTTATTGAATATAATATGGTGAATGGTATACTAATAAATGACATTAGTGACCACCTGCCTGTATTTGTTTCTTTAGATATTAATTATGGGGTGAATGAGAGTAAGAATAATAATAAACCATGTAAAAAGATTATTTATAAAAGAATACGAACAGAAGATAGAATCAGTGCTTTAAAAGATGACTTAATGTTACAGAATTGGGATGTTGTCTATAGAGAGAAAGAAGTGGACTTGGCATATGATAAATTTATTGATATATTTAAATCATTATATGATAAAAACTGTCCAATTAAAGAAATTAATAAAAAAAACATAAATACAAAAATTGCCCATGGTTAACCAGGGGGCTACGAAATGCTTGTAAAAAGAAAAATTATCTCTATAAAAATTTCATTAAATTAAGAACCAAAGAATCTGAAAAAAAAAATAAAACATATAAAAATAAATTAACTCAAATAATACGAACTAGTAAAAAATTATACTTTAGGAAAATGTTAAATGAAAATAAAAATAATATAAAAGAAGTCTGGGATATATTAAATAAATTAAGGAAAAATGGAACTAAGAAAACAATACATCCAGAGTATTTTACTGATAATTGTGGTGATAATTATGATAAGAACATGGTAGTAAATAGAACTAATATTTTTTTTGTAAATGTTGGACTAGAGTTGGCAGCAAAAATTTCAAACCAAGGAAGAGATACCGTGAGTGAGACATTGATTGGAAATAACCCTTGGTCAATCTTTCTCTCAGCGGTGGATGAACTAGAGATAAAATCTGTTGTTGAAAAGTGTAAAAATAAATTATCTGCTGACTGTGATGGTATTGATATGGCACTAGTAAAAAGAACTGTTGATGGCATATTAAAACCATTTACATACACTACCGTTCAAAAGTTTGGGGTCACCCAGACAATTATTTTGTGTTTTCCATGAAAAGCCACACTTATTTACCACCATGAGTTGTAAAATGAATAGAAAATATAGTCAAGACATTGACAAGGTTAGAAATAATGATCTGTATTTGAAATAATAATTTTTTCCTTCAAACTTTGCTTTCGTCAAAGAATCCTCCATTTGCAGCAATTACAGCATTGCAGACCAAACATGATTGCACAAGGGTTTTCTAATCATCCATTAGCCTTCTGACGCGATGAGCAAACACATTGTACCATTAGAACACTGGAGTGATAGTTGCTGGAAATGGGCCTCTATACACCTATCTAGATATTGCACCAAAAAACAGACATTTGCAGCTAGAATAGTCATTTACCATATTAGCAATGCATAGAGTGTATTTCTGATTAGTTTAAAGTTATCTTCATTGAAAAAAAAGTGCTTTTCTTTCAAAAATAAGGAAATTTCTAAGTGACCCCAAACTTTTGAACGGTAGTGTATATTTGTAATCTATCATTTCAAACTGGCTCATTCCCGCAGAAAATGAAAATAGCAAAAGTAATACCATTATTCAAGCAAGGAAATAAACACCACTACACAAACTACAGACCAGTGTCTCTCCTCCCACAGTTTTCAAAGATTCTGGAAAAAACTTTTCAACAACAGATTAGAAAACTTTTTAAATAAACATGTGCTTAATCAGAATCAATATGGATTTAGAGCAAAGAGTACAACATCACTGGCAATAATGGAAGCAACAGAGAAAATAATAAATGCATTACATCAAGGGAAACATGTAATTGGTGTATTTATAGATTTTAGAAAAGCATTTGATACAATAAATCATTCCATACTTCTTGATAAACTGCAAATGTATGGTATTAGGGGAATGGCTCTGAAATGGGTTACAAGTTATTTATCTGAGACACAACAGTTTGTGAAGATGGGAGAATATCTGTCTGGGTGTATGGGAATTGCCTGTGGGGTCCCCCAGGGGTCAGTAATGGGCCCCAAATTATTTAACATATATATACGTAAATGATATATTCCAAGTTTCTAAATTATTAAAAATAATATTTTTTGCTGATGATACTAATATATTTTATTCTGGAAATAATTATAGTCAACTAATCCATACTCTAAATAATGAATTAAATAAGCTTAAAAAATGGATGGATTGTAATAAATTATCAGTGAATATAGATAAAACTAAGGTAATGATATTTGGTAATTGTAAAAATAAAGAAGATATACATATTCATATATATAATGTAATTATTGAAAATGTTAAGGAAATCAAGTTTTGGGGTGTAATACTAGATGATAAAATTAGTTGGACACCACACGTCAGATACTTTCAAAACAAAGTTGCAAAAAATATTGCAATTATAAATAAAATTAAGCAAGTCCTAGATTACAACTCGCTTCATATTTTGTATTGCTCATTAGTACTTCCATACTTGACCTATTGTATAGAGGTCTGAGGTAACAATTATAAAAGTACGCTTAATTCATTGCTAATATTACAAAAAAGGGCAGTCCATGTTATACACAAAGTTTGGTATCTTGAACATACTAATTTATTGTTTTGACTTTCAAAGCTATTGAAATTACGGGATCTGGTTGATTATTATACAGCACAATTAATGTTTAAAGTCAGTAAAAAACCTTTTGCCACACAATATACAAAATCTTTTCAGTGAGAGAGAAGGGGAATATAATTTACGGGGGAACACAAAATTTAAAATGCACGTAGTAAGATCTACTAGGAAAGGTTTTTGCATGTCTGTGTGTGGGGTAAAATTGTGGAATGGGTTGGGGGAGAAACACAGGCAATGTCCAAACATCCATATATTTAAATCAACAAATAAAGAAATGATTTTTGAGCAATATAAAAATAAAGGACAGTAACATTACAATGTGTCTTCAATGAAGAAAGGTTGTTATTGTGAATATATATATGCTGAGTTATTATTGATATCATTATTACTAGAATTATAGTGTTAGGATTGTTGTTGGGATGGAGTTGTTTGGAATATTGTATAGGCCAGGTGGTATTATTATTATTAGTGTTGTTGTTGTAACTACCATATGGCTACCTATTATTATGGTTATTATTATTATATGGTTACTTATTGCACCTAGGTATTGTAAGCCATGTGGGGGTATATGGTGGTATATATGGTGATTGTAATGATGATGATGGTGTTGTCTATGACTGTATTGAACATACCAGAAGTATTTATTTATTATTGTTACAGTTATTGTTGGATGTTGGTATTGTTGTCAATATGGACTGTCATTGTTGTATCATTTCTGTTGCACAATTTGATTATGGGGTGTATTGTGTATTATGGTGTTGTATGGTGAATGTGGTTGTGGGATGAATGATGACTAGAGTGATGTTGTAATTTGTTGGGTATGGAAAAGGGGTGGGACTATATAAGCCTTGGCTTCTTCCCACTCCTTTTGAACATTTTATTCTTTTGGTTTTGATTTTTGTTTTAAATTCTTTTTTTCTTTTTGTCTGAATGTTCAAATAAAATCAATCAATCAATCAATCAATCAAATCTTTTTGAAGAGTGCCTGGATGAGTGCTTGGATGGGACCTTTGAATGAGAAGAGTGACTTGCATGGTGAGATTTAGCACTCATCTTTAGTGAGGCTGCAGACTCGAATACAGACTCTGTCTCTTTCCAAATTTCTTCATCCCCTTGACGTTCAACCTTTTCAGCCTTCAGGCAGCTTTCAGCACCTTCGATTATTGTCTTTGTCACTGCTTCACGTGTCTATCCAATGTCTTGTGTCATGGTCAGGAGAGTCAGTCTGTCTCAACTCATCATAAGTTGTGTTCAGATTTATTGCAGCCCTTGAAACTGTAGCAACATGTTAATTCAGCAGATTTTGTGAGCACTCCTGTTTCATAGCTCTTTTGGCATCTTTAGTGACAGCCTTCCACTTCTCATAGCACGTAATGAAACAATGTGCAGTTTTCCTTACCTGCTCATCGTGCAGCTCTTGGCCCTTTTCTGTCAACTTACTACTTCTTTGGCTCCTTTGTGGTTCTTGTGAGGTAGTGGGGATATCATCTCCTGTGCCTCCAGCTCCTTGTGGTTGCTCATCTGCACAGAGTTGCTTTTTATCACAACAATCTTCACTGACTTCTGAATTGACCCAAACTCTGCTATTGTTTGCTTTGGTTTGTCTTTGTTTACTTTAAATGAAAGATTTAACGCAGTAACTTAACGTTGAGTTTGGTAATAAAATGGTTAAATGTTAATCTTGTTAAATGTTCCTGTGTGGTCTATATTAACCATATATTCCATAACCTACATATGTTGAAGCATGTGGAAATGTTTGGTAATTACATATGTAAAGGACTTCACACCTCTGAAAGGACAAAGGGCTCTCAACCGCCGAGTGAAGAACAAAGACGTTCCCGGACGCGGCGGAGGAGACCGGAGGAGCCACCCTCACCCCCCAAGGCGAGGAGAGGAAATACCAAGACAATGGGGGGATTAAGATAATGAGGGATGTCAGCCTTTGTTATGCATGTCTTTTATTGTGTGCCAGTATAAAGTCAGTGAGCTGGAGACATTCTGTCTCTTTTCCCTTCTGCCACTCTCTGCACCAGATGAGACTTGTTAGAAGAGCTGATTATGCTGATTATTAAACTTGGTTTATAAATCAAATCGCCTCTTCATTTCCAAGCTCTTCTACACTGGTGACCCCTGACGCAAGTATGGTCCTGAGGCATACCCCCGTAATCGACTCATCCGTGGCGACCCACGCAGACGAGGGAACAGATGGACAACTGTTCCCCCCGGCAGAAGAGATTGAGAGGGCTCAACCGAGCACCAGCACCGCCGTGAGAGCCGAGGCAAGGCACTCTCACCCGGCGGGCACAGCAGTGATGGTATGCACGAATGCCGTCGCTGTCCAGCTGCCAGACTTCTGGCAAGAAGACCCCGCCTCTTGGTTTCAGCAGGCTGAAGCCCAGTTTACTCTGGCGGGCATCACGGCTGACGATACCAAATTTTACCATATCGTCTCCAAACTTGACGCCGCCACTTCGAAGTGTGTGCGGAGCATGATCCGGCGGCCACCGGCCCGGGACAAATATGAGACGCTCAAAGCAACCATCGTGGCGAACTACGTCCCATCAGCGGAAGAGAGAGCCAAGAAGATCCTGGCGGTCTACGGCCACAGAGGGTGCAAACCGAAGGCCCTCATGGAGGATTTGCTACAGCTCAAAGAAGAGGACAATGACAACTTCCTCTTCCAGTTTATATTCCTCAGCACGCTGCCGCCACACATGAGAGGGACACTCGCCAGCATGAAATGCAACAACCACCAAGACTTCCGCGCACTGGCCAACGAAGCTCATCGGCTCGTCAACGCCTGCAAGGAGCGGACACCCACAGCAGCATCCGCAGACCTCAAAGCTGACGCCCCGAGCCACGGGGAGCCACAACCCACTGAGCAGACCCAGCCCACGGTGACAGCGACACGGCCCAAACTTAGCAGACAGAGCGACGCCTGTTATTATCACCACCGCTTCGCCGAGAAGGCCCACAAATGCGTTCCCCCCTGCAAATTTGCGATTTCGGGAAAACACCAAAGCCGAGAGCCGTTAACGGCAGCGGTTCTCGGCGAGAAGAATAAGCTGTTGTACGTGACGGATGGACACACAGGCAAGCAGTTCCTCATCGACACAGGAGCCCAGCTGAGTTTCGTCATGCCCTCCCACGCAGATCGAGCCACGGGCACCCGGGGCAACGGAGCCGTGGCAGCCAACGGCTCTAGCATCGACACGTTCGGCGAAAAGAGCCTGCACCTCCTCATCCACGGCCGCAGCTACAGATGGACATTTGTTGTAGCGGCGGTGAGTTTTAACTTATTAGGCGCAGATTTTTTGTGTGCACATGGGTTATTAGTGGATCTAGCAAATAGGCGCCTGGTTAATGCACTGTCCTTTGCTTCTATTCCCTGCTCAGCCCGAGTTTCTCCACCACCTGTGCAGGCCAACATCACCACGGCAGGAGGTAAGTTTGAGCAACTCCTCACCCAATTTCCAGCACTCACAATTCCCAAATTCTCAGCCACTGTGGCTAAACACAGGGTTGAACACTTCATTCCCACAACGGGACCTCCCGTTTTTGCCAAAGCTCGCCGCTTAGACGCGGCCAAGCTCAACATAGCACGGGACGAGTTTACAACTCTTGAAAAATTGGGCATTGTTAGACGCTCGAAGAGCCCCTGGGCCTCACCACTTCACATGGTTCCGAAATCCGACGGTTCTTGGAGACCGTGCGGAGATTACCGCAGATTAAACAACGCTACAGCGCATGACCGTTACCCAATCCCTCACATTCAAGATTTTTCACTACATCTGGCGGGTGCGCGCATTTTTTCAAAAATAGACTTAGTCCGCGGTTATCACCAAGTCCCAGTCCGAGCAGAAGACATTCCTAAAACAGCGGTAATAACCCCTTTCGGCCTTTTTGAATTCCTGCGAATGCCTTTCGGCCTCAAAGGCGCTGCTCAAACTTTTCAACGAATGATGGACGCGGTCCTACGCGACCTTCCTTTTGTCTTCGTCTACCTCGACGACATGCTGGTAGCCAGCTCGTCTGAGGTAGAACACGAGCAGCACCTCACTACGGTTTTTCAGAGGCTAGAAGAGCACGGGCTAATAATCAATCCAGCCAAATGCAAATTCGGCGTGTCACAAATTGATTTTTTAGGACACAAAGTCTCTCCGAAGGGGGCAGTTCCACTTCCAGACAAAGTTCACGCGATAGAAAGTTTCCCACGGCCACAAACGGTCAAATCGCTACAGGAATTTTTAGGGATGGTTAATTTTTACAACCGCTTCCTCCCCCACGCAGCTCAGCTCATGCAGCCCCTATATGTCACGCTCAAAAAAAAGAAAGCTTCCAACGCGGTCGAATGGACCCCGGAGCGCGAACGCGCTTTCGCGGAAGTAAAAAGCGCCCTAGCTAACGCCACATTGTTAGTTCACCCAGATCCCTTGGCCCGCATCGCACTAACCACAGATGCTTCAGACCTAGCTATAGGGGCAGTTGTAGAACAGCTTGTCAGCGGGGTCTGGCAACCTTTAGCATTCTTTAGCAAATTGCTAAACCAAACTGAACGTAAATACAGCACTTTTGACAGAGAGCTACTGGCGCTTCATTTATCCATCCGCCACTTCCAGTTCTGGTTAGAAGGGCGGAGTTTCACGGCTTTTGTAGACCATAAACCGCTCACCTTTGCTATGGCTAAAATTTCAGAACCATGGTCAGGCAGGCAACAAAGACAGCTAGCTGCGATTTCAGAGTTCACCACAGACATTCGACACGTGGCAGGCAAACTTAACGTAGTAGCGGACTGTCTCTCTCGCGCTGTGACACCACCAGAGCGCGGGGAGACAGATTATACTGCCTCAGCAGCAGAACTCTTCACTAACGCAGACACATACGCAGCACCTATCCATGCAGGGATAGATTATGCAGCCATGGCGGAGGAACAAAGCAGTGACGCGGACGTGCGCGCACTCCTGTCTGGACCAACAGGGTTAAGGCTGGAGAAAAAGGGTTTATGCGACGGCGTGCCCCCCCTAATATGCGACGTTTCAACCGGCCGACCTCGCCCGTTAGTACCAGCTACATGGTGCCGCCGTATTTTCGACGCAATTCACTCCCTCGCGCACCCAGGTGTGCGTGCCTCGGTTAAAATGGTCGCCGAAAAGTTTGTGTGGCCAGG
Organism: Pholidichthys leucotaenia; assembly: GCA_020510985.1. NCBI lineage: Eukaryota > Metazoa > Chordata > Actinopteri > Cichliformes > Pholidichthyidae > Pholidichthys > Pholidichthys leucotaenia. Next base: position 405,461,509 of record CM035836.1, on the reverse strand, counting down.
CCTGCGCAAAAACGTAAAAGAATGGGCAAAAACTTGCATTTCTTGTCAACGCACCAAAATACACAGACACACAAAAGCCCCTCTGGAGCCTTTTCCAATCCCTGCTAGAAGGTTCGACCGCGTTCATGTCGACCTTGTGGGGCCACTACCTTCCTCCCAAGGTTTCACACATCTGTTAACAATGATAGACCGCACCACACGCTGGCCAGAGGCAGTCCCTCTAGCGGCAACCACAGCGGAGGAAGTCACTTGCGTTTTTTTGACAAACTGGGTGGCACGTTTCGGCGTCCCATCGGACATCACGTCCGATAGGGGGCCTCAATTTGTCTCAGAGCTCTGGTCAGCCATGTCCAACAGCTTAGGGGCAACAATTCATCGCACCACCGCTTATCACCCTCAGGCTAATGGGTTATGCGAGCGTTTTCACAGGTCTTTAAAGGCTGCCCTCAGAGCCTCACTAATGGACACAAATTGGGTAAATAAACTTCCCTGGGTTTTATTGGGGTTGCGTACTGCACCTAAAGAGGATCTAGACGCCTCTCCCGCAGAATTAGTCTTTGCACAACCTCTCAGGCTTCCAGGTGAATTTTTACCAGAGAACCCAGAGCCAGGGCGCCTTCCAGTCCCAAGGTTTTTAGGCAACAACGGACCGAACTCTTTCCCCGGTCCAGCTCATCACTCCTTCCCACGGGTTTTTGTCCCTCAGGCTTTAAAAAACGCTGAGTTCGTTTTTGTTAAGCATGAAGCTTTAAAACCTACCTTTCGCCCAGCATACGATGGGCCATTCAGAGTGCTGGAACATGGTGATAAACACTTTGTGCTTGATTTTGGGGATAGAAAAGAAACAGTCAGCATTGACAGACTTAAACCTGCCTTCTTGTTGAAAGACGAGCCTGCACAGTTGGCGAGAGCACCTCGGCAAGGTAGACCCCCCAAGAGAAAAGACTCAGCCCCCCAGCAGGGAACAGTTAACCTCTCTCCTTCCCACACTACAGATTCCTCACAAGAAGGTCCCAGCAGGGCGCCTAAACCAACCTACAGCAGCTTTGGGAGAAGATTAAAACCCAGACAGCACAGGGACTGATACAAACCACTCCACAATTATTCACTAATTGTGCTGCAACAGTTTAGGACTGACTTATGATTTTACTATGCTGTTATGATTACCACTGAACTCTCTTAGGAGCATGGCTGCTGGAAAGTTTCTTCCGTGGCAACAGATGTAACAGTATGTCATAATAACTATCTTAGACTGTGAACCTTTCTGTTGTCCTTTCTTAGTTGTTTGGGGGGCCTGTGGTCTATATTAACCATATATTCCATAACCTACATATGTTGAAGCATGTGGAAATGTTTGGTGATTACATATGTAAAGGACTTTACACCTCTGAAAGGACAAAGGGCTCTCAACCACCGAGTGAAGAACAAAGACGTTCCCGGACGCGGCGGAGGAGACCGGAGGAGCCACCCTCACCCCCCAAGGCGAGGAGAGGAAATACCAAGACAATGGGGGGATTAAGATAATGAGGGATGTCAGCCTTTGTTATGCATGTCTTTTATTGTGTGCCAGTATAAAGTCAGTGAGCTGGAGACATTCTGTCTCTTTTCCCTTCTGCCACTCTCTGCACCAGATGAGACTTGTTAGAAGAGCTGATTATGCTGATTATTAAACTTGGTTTATAAATCAAATCGCCTCTTCATTTCCAAGCTCTTCTACACCTGTCACTTTAACTTAAACAGTAAACTGTCTTATTGTTCTTCAAATGTAACTTAAAGTCAAAACTCAACTCACTATAAGCTGTAAGCAACCATTACATGTCTTGAATGAACCAGTAATATCCTTACTGTTACTGAGAATCACTGAATATACACAGTATGTAGGTTACTTAGCACAGCACAGATGTGCACACTGTATGAAGATCAATTCAGGTTAAACAGGAGAAATGTAAATAAAGAAAATTATTTCAATGCAAATATTTCAGTCCTTAATTCACAACAGAAATGAAAATGATCTAATTTCTTGTTACAGTGTCCTCTTGACTTCACTTATATTTAACCCCTTGCACTCTGGTCAATTTCCCTAAAAACGCCTAAAAATAACATACCCAAAGTAAATCAAAAGCTATTCTTCAACCCTTTGCAGCATCTTCATGGGGTTGGTCTCATTTAAAAGAAAACACTTTGAATTTTTTGGCAAAACTGTCATAATCTCTCTAAGTGCTCCTGCCACTGAGTAACAGTCATCTAAACATACTGAATCTGAAGAAAATAAAGTTCGCCTGGGTGGTTTTTTTTAGATACAAATGCTTGCAAATAACACACAGCTGTCAGATACTGGCTGGAAAATGCAACAGAAATGTAGAACCTGTGGAAGATGTGAAAATGATGAGGCAGCGTTCTTTCTCAGAGTCAGCTTTATTCACATCTCCATCATTTCCAAGCAGAAAAAAAAGAGAGTGAAACAGTAAACTCTCGTCCTTTAAATATCAGGGACTTCACACCTCATAGATCACATGTCCCATAGACCACCTTGCATAATAAAGACAGTCACAATGCATTTCACCACCTTGCATAATAAAGACAGTCACAATGCATTTCCCTCCATGATATCACTTCCACTGTCTCCCACGCATCCTTTAATCGACCCCCCACAGTCTCCAGCCTTGCATAACAAGGCTAAGCTTCCTGCCTTTGTTCTGACCTAAAATGCGAGTCACAGAACCGGTCCAACAGGTCCATTGAGTGTTCACCACACAAGCCCCCCCAGCATTTTAGAAAAACAGAACAACAAGAAAATAACCACATGCATGCCGTGATAGCATCAATACACATCAGTCCACATGCTGGATAGGCTTCAGCCTCCTGCCAAATCTGCTGTAGCTGGGGTTCACCGTCTCTGCGGTGCTGTCCCGCTGGGGATTTGCCGTCTGGGGGCGGAGACCCTTTGTCAGTCTCTGTGGGTGTTCTGGGGAAACATTACTTTGGGAAACATTACTGTGTGAAACCCTCCGTGGTGGTCTACCTCGCCGCGGGGCCTTTGCCAACAGCACTTCCTCCTCTGCCACCACAAAAGCGGGTTTAAGTCTGTCTATGCCAATTTTCTCTTTCCTACCCCCCAAATCTAGCAAAAACTGCTTGTCCCCTGTTTCTAGCACTCTGAATGGTCCGTCATAAGGCGGTCGCAGCGGGGTTCGATGCGCATCGTGTCTAACAAAAACAAACTCTGCGTTCTTCAAAGTTTTAGGCACAAAAACGTGCGGAAAACTGTGGTGCGCGGGGCCGGGCAGCGTGCTTGATTCTATGTTACTCCACAACAGCTGAGACGGGGAGGCGTTTGGCGCAGGGTTATCTGGGAGAAACTCCCCAGGCAGCTGGAGTGGCTGCGCAAACACGAGCTCCGCTGGGGAGGCTTCTAGATCCTCTTTAGGTGCAGAACGCAACCCCAATAACACCCATGGTAACTTGTCAACCCAATTTGTATCCGTCAGTGACGCTCTGAGAGCCGCTTTCAATGACCTATGAAAACGTTCGCATAACCCGTTAGCCTGCGGATTGTACGCGGTTGTGCGGTGAATTGTGACACCCAGGCTGCGGGCCATTGTTGACCAAAGCTCGGAAACAAATTGAGGGCCTCTGTCGGACGTAATGTCCGACGGAACGCCGAAGCGCGCCACCCAAGCTGTTAAAAATGCGCGCGCCACTTCCTCGGCCGTGGCTGATGCCAGCGGGACCACTTCAGGCCAGCGCGTGGTGCGGTCCACCATTGTCAGAAGATGTGTGCACCCCGTGACAGCGGGAGGGGTCCAACGAGGTCCACATGAATGTGATCGAACCTCTTGGCCGGAACGTGAAACGGTTCCAAAGGAGCCCTCGTGTGCCTGTGTACTTTGGCTCGTTGACTCGCCGTGCAGGCTGCTGCCCACTCTTTGACCTGTTTGCGGAGGCCCGGCCAAACAAATTTCTCTCCCACCATTTTGACCGACACGCACACTCCAGGGTGCGCCAAAGAATGAACTGAGTCAAAAACGCAGCGGCGCCACGTGGCCGGTACCACTGGACGCGGCCGTGCAGTGGAGACATCACAGATTGGGGGGGCATACCATCTTGCAGCACCCTGCTCTCCAGCCTTAACCCTGTTGGTCCAGACTGGAGCGCGCGCACATCCGCGCCATCAACCTGCTCTGTGGCCATGGCTGCATAATCTAACCCTACGCTGACTGGGGCCGCCACAGCGCGCGAGAGGTAATCTGCCACTACATTGAGTTTGCCCACCACATGCTGAATATCAGTGGTAAACTCTGATATTGCAGCCAGCTGTCTCTGCTGCCGGCCTGACCACGGTTCTGAGACCTTGGCCATCCCGAATGTTAGCGGTTTGTGATCAATGAACGCGGTGAAAGCGCGTCCTTCCAGCCAGAACTGAAAGTGGCGGATGGCCAAATGGAGAGCGAGCAGCTCCCTGTCGAACGCGCTGTATTTACGTTCGCTATCGCGCAAGGTCCTGCTGAAAAAGGCGAGGGGCTGCCAAACCCCGGCTACGTGTTGCTCCACGACCGCCCCTATGGCCACATCTGACGCGTCAGTGGTGAGCGCTATGCGGGCCGTTGGGTCTGGGTGTGCCAACAACGCAGCCTTTGCCAAGGCTGCTTTCACCTCCAAGAACACTTGGTCCCGCTCCGGGGACCACTCGATCTTATCCGCGGGTTTCTTTTTTTTGAGCGTGGCATACAGTGGCTGCATGAGCTGCGCCGCGTGGGGGAGAAAACGGTTATAAAAATTCACCATTCCCAAAAACTCCTGCAACGCCCTGACTGTCTGCGGCCGGGGAAAAACTGCCACAGCGCGCACTTTGTCAGGCAGCGGGACTGCTCCTTCGGGGGAGACGCGGTGTCCTAAAAAATCGATCTGCGCCACCCCGAACTGACACTTCGCTGGGTTGATTATTAACCCGTGATCTCCCAACCTGCAGAAAACTGTGGCCAGGTGTTTTTTGTGTTCGTCTTCGGACGCGCTGGCTACTAAAATATCGTCCAGGTAGACGATCACGAAAGGGAGATCGCGAAGCACTGCGTCCATCATGCGTTGGAACGTCTGAGCAGCCCCTTTAAGTCCAAATGGCATGCGTAAAAACTCGAATAAATCAAACAGAGTTATTACCGCTGTTTTGGGTATGTCCTCAGCGCGCACTGGGACTTGGTGGTAACTGTGGACCAAGTCTATTTTAGAAAAAATGCGCGCCCCTGCCAAATGAACCGAGAAATCTTGGATATGTGGGATTGGGTAGCGGTCGTGCACTGTAGCGTTGTTTAACCTGCGAAAATCCCCGCAAGGGCGCCATGATCCGTCAGCTTTCGGGACCGTATGTAGGGGGGAAGCCCACGGACTGTTTGAACGTCGGATAATGCCCAACCTCTCCAGGTTGGCGAACTCCTCGCACGCTATGGCTAGTTTAACTGCGTCCAAGCGCCGAGCTTTTGCAAAAACGGGCGGTCCGGTAGTGGTAATAAAATGCTCCACCCCGTGCTTAGCGACTGTTGCCGAAAATGTGGGGACCGTGAGTGCTGGGAACTGAGTGAGCAGTGTGGAACTTACCGCCTGCTGTTGTGACGTTGGCTTGTGCTGTAGGCGGGGCCACTCGCGCTGCACAGGGGACAGAATCAAAAGAAAGTGCATTAACCAGGCGCCTGTTAGCGAGATCAACCAACAACCCATGTGAGCACAAAAAATCAGCCCCCAGCATATTGAAATTTACTGTTGCTACATCAAAAGTCCACTCATATGCACGGCCGTGTACAGACAGAAGCAGAGTCTTCTCACCAAAGGTCTTAATCTCCGAGCCGTTCACCGCTGTCACCAGGGGACCTCCGGAACCCGCCAGTCTGTCCGCGTAGGAGGGAGTGATGAAACTCAACTGGGAGCCTGTGTCGATGAGGAACTGCCTCCCGGAGCATGCATCCGACAAGTAGAGCAGCTTGTTCTCTTCCCCGAGGGCCGCGGCTGCTACCGACCCCCGGTCTTGGCGTTTCCCGAACGCCCGAACTGGCACGGCGGTACACACTTGCGTGCCCTCTCTGCGAAGCGGCGATGGTAGAAACAAAAGACGTCCGGTCCACGCTCACTGACCCTTGCCGCCGCCGTCGTCAGTGAGTCTGGCACCTCTGTCTCTGGCCTCCTGTCGTCTGCGGTCGTCGCGCCGAGTTCCACTGCAGCGGCCGTGGCTGCGCGCCGCTTGGTGGCGTTGACAATCCGCTGCGCCTCTCGGCCCAGCGCGCGGTAGTCCCGTAGGGCCAACAATGGCGGACTGGCCAGAGCCGCTCTCACTGCTGACGGTAGAGTCCTGAGGAAGAGGTGGGTGAAAATGAAGTGATCATCGGCAGAGTCTTTCAACCTCAACAACTTCTCCATCAGGCTTGCGGGCATGTCGTTTTCCCCCTCCGTCAGCGCCAGGAGCCTCTCTGCTCGCTCCTCCGCTGAGCGGGTGAATTGCTTGATGAGTGCAGCCTTCAACGCGCCGTATTTGTCGCTCTCCGGCGGCTGGTCGATCAGGCTCTCCACATGCTGGGCCGTGTTGCTGTCCAGCTTTGCGACTACGTGGTAGAATTTCGTGACATCTACCGATATCCCCCGGAGGTTGAACTGCGCCTCAACTGCGTTGAACCAGGAGTGCGGATTGTTCTGCCAGAAGTCCGGTAGCTGGACTGTAGCGGCGTTCGCTTGGCTGGGGGCTCCTGACACGGCTGGCCCGGGGGGAATTTCTTTCTTCCATGATATGTCTCGGGGTCACCAATGTGGAAGATGTGAAAATGACGAGGCAGCGTTCTTTCTCAGAGTCAGCTTTATTCACATCTCCATCATTTCCAAGCAGGAAAAAAAAGAGAGTGAAACAGTAAACTCTCATCCTTTAAATATCAGGGACTTCACACCTCATAGAGCACATGTCCCATAGACCACCTTGCATAATAAAGACAGTCACAATGCATTTCACCACCTTGCATAATAAAGACAGTCACAATGCATTTCCCCCCATGATATCACTTCCACTGTCTCCCACGCATCCTTTAATCGACCCCCCACGGTCTCCAGCCTTGCATAACAAGGCTAAGCTTCCTGCCTTTGTTCTGACCTAAAATGCGAGTCACAGAACCGGTCCAACAGGTCCACTGAGTGTTCACCACAAACCAAGTGTTATCAAGCTGAGGTCAAAATTTTGTAACAATACCACAAAAAATGAATATATTACACAGCTTTTTTCTCAGGTTGTTCCCAGGCATTTTTGAACTGTGCCAAATTGTGCCAAATGGCACAGTTTGGAAAAACGTCTGTAACTTTTGAATGCTGAAACATAGAAGCTCCATCTTGGGCTCTAATGAAAGGTGACACTCAGGGCTGTGTGTGTGTGGGGGGGGGGGTTGTTTATTCAATCATTCATGAATGAATGAACAAACAAGCCCCCCACACACAAAGAAGCATGCCAGGTAAAAAATGTGTGGCCTTTTATTACAAGAAAAAATAACCTACAGTGCAATAAAAATTATATTAAAATATCTGCAATGTAGAGGATAACAACTCCCCCCCCCACTACAGAGGAGCTTGGCGCACAAAAAATGGTCCGTCAACGGTCCGTCATGTGGTTATGACGCACCGTTGTAATTACCGATCGGTCAAAAGTCATTTTTATTACTATTTTCAGTGATAAAGAATAATTTAGCTTATAACACTTACCTGTCCACAACAGCAGTGTCATTGGCAAACATCTGTTCCTCATTGTCAGACGAACATGAAGCTGGTCCACTTGTTACGGACTCGTGGTTCTGGTCACCCGACCCGGTCAAACCATGATTCCATTATTGCGGTTTTGCACTTCCATGATTGTGGTCTTGGTGAACGATTTTTCAGAACAAATAAGAACAGTAGTAATAAAAAAAGACTGGCGAACGCGTGTGTGTCACCCAGCGGCTTACACAAAACAGATTTTACGCACGGGACGCACGCGTTTCAATCGTCGAGCTTCTCTGCTTCAATTGGCTCATTGTATTCGCTGTCGTTGGTAGGCAGGTCCTTCTTGCTAGGTTTTCAGTCATTGGTTCTTCAAGGTTTCAGAAACCCAATTCAAGGCTCTTATTAGTCGAATGAGAGGTCAATCAAATCTAAACCAATCAAAACACTCCTTTGGCTTTCTGTTTGTGGCTGTGTCTGTACTGGAAGAACGGAAATGCAGCTTTTTTTTTTCAGTGCGCACTGAGACGCACAGTGCGCACTGAGACGCACTAGGACGCAGAGACGTGACTGCCCGCAGTATCCCGGAGTGCAAGAGGTTAAATCAAATAATGTTAATGAGTCTCTTGTTTGGGGCAACATTCATTTTGGGAACCTGGAATTCCCCGCGGTTGTTGCATCTTGCGTTGTGCATTGGGCCATGGCAAGATGGAGGTGCCGCACTGTCATCCCTCTCATCCCTGGCTCTGGCACGTCACTCGTCCACCCATGTGTCGGAGCAGAGGAGTTCTCACTGTAGCACCCTCAAGGATTGGCTTACGCATGAGGTTTAGAGTAAAACAGGGTTTATTCTTGTCCTTGACAACCCTTGACAACCCGTGAGAACTGGTCACAAAAGGAAATACATTAAAATAAATATGAAACTACATTTTACAACTTGCATCAATAAAATAAATTAAAGACACAAAGCATGCAATAAAACATATAAAAACATTAGACAAACCTCGTGAGCTGGCATCCACGAGGGGCTAAATGATCCCTTTTAACCTCTGTTTGTCATCTTTCTTCTTTTGTATTATTTTCTTTGGTTTAATCGTCCCTTTTACATGTTTTTCCATCAATCTACGGCGCTTGGCAGCAAGTGGCAAGTGTGATGCGCTGCTTGGGTGGAAATGCGCAGGTAATTAAGGTCGGGCGGAACCTAAAGATAAACTAGAAAAGCACTCAGAGAGCGCAGACCTCCGCCAAGCGGAGGCCCTATCTCGCAATGTTAACCCCTTGCACTCCGGTCAATTTCCCTAAAAATGCCAAAAAATAACGTGCCCAAATTAAATCCAAAGCTGTTCTTTAACCCTTTGCAGCATCTTCATGGGGTTGGTCTCATTTAAAAGAAAACACTTTGAATTTTTTGGCAAAATAGTCATAATCTCTCTAAGTGCTCCGGCCACTGAGTTACAGTCATCTAAACATACTGAACTTGAAGAAAATAAATTTGGCCTGGGTGTTTTTTTGGATACAAATGCTTGCAAATAACACACAGCTTCAGATCTGGGCTGGAAAATGCAACAGAAATGTAGAACCAAGTGTTATCCAGCTGAGGTCCAAATTTTGTAACAATACCACAAAAAATGAATATATTACACAGCTTTTTCCTCAGGTAGTTCCCAGGCGTTTTTGAACTGTGCCAAATTGTGCCAAATGGCACAGTTTGGAAAAACGTCTGTAACTTTTGAATGATTCAATATAGAAGCTTCATCTTGGGCTCTAATGAAAGGTGACATTCAGGGCTCTGTGTGGGTGTGTGTGGGGGGGGGTTGTCCCCCCCCCTCGCTACAGAGGACGGAGATTGGCCATCACTACATGACGGATTACACTCATGTGGCGATGTTGCGACCGCGGCGCAGTCACCGCGGCTCCCCCCCCCCCCGCTACAGAATAGTAGCGGGGAGGGGGGGGGCGTTCACGGTCCGGACGCGACGAACGACCCGTGTACTGCGGCGCACACACTTCGGACATCGTGCGCCGCACAGTTGTAATTTACCGATCGGTCAAAAGTCATTTTTGATTACAATTTTCAGGGATAAAGAATAATTTAGCTTATAACACCTTACCTCTTCACAGCAGTGTCCTGGCGAACTTCTCTTCCTCATTGTCAGACGAACGCAACGCTGGTCCGCTCGTGGTTCTGGTCTCGCAACCCGGTCAAAACATAATTCCATGATTGCGGTTTTGGCGAATGATTTACGACCTTCATCGTCGGCCTCCGTCGGTCTATGATGACCATAAGAGAATCCTAAACACTCTGCTGGAATTTAAAAAATTCTGTCTTCACCCAGCCTTTGTAGACAAAACAGCTCAGCGAACTTCTGTGCTTCAATTGGCTCGCTGCGTTGGTAGGCGGGTCCTTGTTGCTAGGTTTTCAGTCATTGGTTCTTCAAGGTTTCAGAAACCCAATTCAAGGCTCTTATTAGTCGAATGAGAGGTCAATCAGATGAACTAATCTGTTCGCGGCTGTGTCTGCAGCTTTTATTTTCAGTGCGCGCTTGGACGCATCTCCATCATCTCCATCTCCATCTCCAGCTCCATCATCAGCATCTCCATCATGCGTCCTAGTCTGCGTCCTAGTCTGTGTCCCAGTCAACTCTGGGACGCAGAGACTTGCCTGCCCACGGTACAACGGAGTGCAAGAGGTTAAATTAAAAAAAAAAAAGAATCCTTTAAAAAATTCCTGGATCCAGACGGTGATCCGGATCACCACCAAAATCTAATCATCTGTAGGATACCCCATTTCTGACAATCTCTGAAAATTTCATGAAAATCCGTCCATAACTTTTTGAGTTATCTTGCTAACAATCAAACAAACAGACAGACAAACCAACGCCGATGAAAACATAACCTCCTTGGCGGAGGTAATAATTAGTTCCGTGTACACTAAAGTTGACCATTAGATGGCATAGTTGCAAAGAGAGAGGACAAACAACTAAATGAAGGCATACATAGGGAGTAAATTAAGAGAGACTGTTACAATTATGTTAAATAAACAATTCTATACCACAAGAGTCCTCGCTTTACATGCTGTCTGGCTCATAATAACCAAAGATCTGAGATGTTAGCAGTCTGCAGTATATTGACGTTAGCCTCCAGGAAGTGCTGTTTATCTCTACCTGGCAACAGGAACAAGATTATAGTGAGTCAACAGTGCGTGCGACACCTACTGGCCAGGCGGTAAGAATCCTTTATATTGCACCTTTAAGTATGCATTTAAAAGTAACATGAAACTTACTTTTCCAAGTAACTAGTTACTTTAATCATGCAATAATTGGTAAAGTAACTCAATTACTTTTGAAAAGAAGTAACTGTTATATATATGTTCACTGTTCATATTGGAGCTCTTGTTTTTGTGGTACAGGATGGCGGCCCCGGTTTCCGGTTCCACCATCTCCCGTGGTATAAACGGGGCTGCTGGTAGAGGGGTGGTCTCTTCTGCCTTTCCTCTGCCAAGCGGCTGCATGTACAGTCAGGTGTACAGAGTCCAGTTCATTTAATAAAGCAGTGTTCAGCTCCACTCCTGGCCTTGTCCTTGTCTACGAGTTACGACATAACATTTGGCAACGAGAAGAAAACTCATGGAGGCGTGTGGAACACCAATTCATCCATTCCTGGAGCTCCTGGGAAATCTGCCTGTGCCGTGGCCTCGTTGGTATGAGGCGTTCCAGACGTACATGGTAGCGCTGGACCTGGGAAGAATGGAGAAACTGCGAGCTTGTGCATTATTAGTATATAACCTGGGAATGGAGGGACAAAGAATTCTGGGCATGCTTAGAGACGCAGACACGTATGAAGAAGTGGTCGAGTTAACGGCCCACCATTTCAGAGCGCCGGACAACATTATCATTAGGCGGATTAAGTTCAGACAGCACCGCTAATGGGTGGGCGAACTGATTCAGCGGTTTGTGTCGGACTTAAGGCAGTTGGCCGTTGAGTGCTGGTTTGGGCCGTTGGAAGAAGAAATGGTACGTGACCAGTTGGCAGAACACACCAACTGTGTTGCAGCCTGCTCCAAGCTGCTCACATTCCCGGGCGAGTTGATGCTGACTAGGGCCATCGAGTTAGCACTACAGTTAGAAGCAGCAGATAAGCTAACTTGGGAGCTAAGCGAGTGCCTTTCACCAGGAGGTTCAAGATCCCCCATGGCTGCACAGGTAGTGGACCCGGACAGTGATGGGAGTGTCGAATATGACGCCGAAAGTGCCAACGCTGTACAGATGAGGTCTGCCCTGGGGATGCCCAGGTGTATTGGTTGTGGGTCCACGAAGCACCGCCACAAGGCCAGAGAGTGTGCGGCAAGAGGGAAGCACTGTGGAAATTTTGGCCGTTTCCACCATGTTGCAAGGATGTACCAGTTAGCTGGACAAGAGAGCCCGGGCAAGACTTCAACTTCTCCTGCTTCAACGGTGGTACACTCGATGTCCCCGAGTACCGATGGGCGCACACATTGCACGGTAATTCTGGAGGGAATTCCAGTACTGATGTTGGTCGACACGGGAGTGGAGAGTGCTGTGCTGAATTGTGCTACAGTCAGACAGTGTTTTCCCCACTACAGGACTGAAAGTTTCTCAGTGCCACTTTGCGGCTATGGAGGAGGACGGTTGGCCACAGTGGGTACCATCACGATGACAGCTCGTTACAAGTCTGCGATGATGGACACTGTGGAGTTCATCATGACAGCCTACGGCTCTAACATCATGGGCTGCAACTTATTTTATGGCCTTCGATTCTCCATCAGGAGTGGCTCTAGGGAAGAGTGGTCAGGTGGCGGACTGTGGGACCGACCGGTTACGAGGGTCCAGGACGATGCATTGTGGAATAAACCATTGCTGGGCACTCCAGAAAGTGGACAGTCTGCTTCGTGCTCAGGGTTGCTGCAAGAGGGCCCCGGTGCCAGTGTCCGAGCTGCTCTGGATGTGGGTGCTGGGTGGTATAGGGGAGGCCCCGCAGCTACGAGTGGGGCCCAAACGATGGTCTCAGATGTTCCTGGAGCACGGCTATGGAGGACTGGTGAACACGGGACCACAGGGGCGGGGTCAGCAGCGGATCTAAAAGCAGTCAGAGCAGGACTGAGTAGCACTGGAAGAGCTAGTGCCAAGCGGGAACACCGCAGGCCATGCAAAGCCCCACTTGGAGTCACAGACTGGGTTCGGGCTCGGGTGGAGGTGAGGCCCAGGTGGGTGAGACAGAAGTGGAACATGGAGCAGTACCAGGGTCGGCTGCAGGTAATGACTGAGTGGCATGATGGATACCTGCTGTTGTTGGATGGCTCGTGGCACCATCCCAGTGAGTTACGCCGTGTCCTAAGAAGATGGGTGAGCACGACCCCAGATGGTTGGAGCACTCGGATGTGTGGAGGAGGAGATGCTCCGAGGCGAAGGCGACCAGCTGTGGTCCGGGAAGCGGACTGCCACCAGGGATGGACTGATGGTAAAGGGTCTGGGGGGACGGGTCATCCTCACCGAGTCATGGGTGTGTTCTATCTGTTCAGTTGTTATGTGTTAATAGTTTTGGGGATTATTTTAGTATGGTATATAAGAGACACGGCAGCATTTTCTTTTATGGACTTTAATAGTATAGGCGGCAGGATAACCCACCTCACCATGTGGGGGGTAGGATGGGAGTCAACCCTTCCCCCCTAATTTTATTTTTTTGGTGTGAATGTCATAGGCCCCTTTTTAGTGATTTTAGTTTGTTTATGTTTAGCGAATGATTCAGGTTCCAAATTGGGGTGGGTTGATTGTGTGTATGCATTTTGGATTTTCTGCGGGGGGAGGGGGGGGTTATATATATCTTCACTGTTCATATTGGAATTCTTGTTTGTGTGGTACGGGGTGGCGGCCCCGGTTTCCGGTGGTATAAAAGGGGCTGCTGGTAGAGGGGCGGTCTCTTCCGCCTTTCCTCTGCCAAGCGGGTGCATGTACGGTCGGGTGTACAGAGTCCAGTTCATTTAATAAAGCAGTGTTCAGCTCCACTCCTGGCCTCATCCTTGTCTTACGAGTTATGACATAACAGTAACTAGTAGCTGTAATTAGTTACTATCTTTTAGTAATTTGCCCAACACTGGTTACGTCAGATCCCCTGCCAGCCTGTATCCTACCTGAGCTTCATTTGTATCAAATCTGTTATCCTGTGTTTTGTGTTTTGACCTTTTGCCTGCCCTAGAACCCTGAACCTTTCTTCCGATTTGGATTTGCCTGCCTGCCTATCGTACCGCCTGCCATGCTCTGACCCATTCCTGCCTGACCCCTGAATCTGCCTCATGGACTGGATTGTTTGCTCTGTGGGTTGTGCACACTCCCCTTAACCCCAAGTTGGTCGACTTAACACTGTTTTCCTTCACTGCAGTCTCCTCTCCCTTCCCCTGCACTCAGGCCTGGCCAGCCTGCCACAGTCCCCTGCTGAAGAACCCTCAGTGGCTCCCCACCCCAGAGGAGTCTTGCCTGGCATCCAGCTTCCCTACACCAGAAGGTTTTCCATGCAGCACCTTCCAGAGGAAACCTGTAAGAATAGTCATTCTATAAATCACTTTAATACTAACAACTCATCCAATTCATATACAGTGGTGTGAAAAAGTGTTTGCCCCCTTCCTGATTTATGTTGTGTTTATGATTAAGGGAAAAAAAAATCCAAACCTATATGGCCCTGTGTGAAAAAGTGATTGCCCCCTAAGCCTAATAACTGGCTGGGCCACCCTTAGCAGCACCAACTGCAATCAAGCATTTGCGATAACTGGCAATGAGTCATTTACAGCACTGTGGAGGAATTTTGGCCACCTCATCTTTGCAGAATTGTTGTAATTCAGCCACATTGGAGGGTTATTGAGCCTGAACCACCTTTTTAAGGTCATACCACAGCATTTCAATCAGATTCAGGTCAGGACTTTGACTAGGCCGTGCCAAAGTCTTCATTTTGTTTTTCTTAAGCCATTCAGAGGTGGGCTTGCTGGTGTGTTTTGGATCATTGTCCTGCTGCAGAACCCAAGTGCGCTTCAGCTTGAGGTCACGAACAGATGGCTGGACATTCTCCTTCAGGATTTTTTGGCAGACAGCAGAATTCATGATTCCATTTACAGACGTGGACAAAATTGTTGGTACCCCTCTGTTAATGAAAGAAAAACCCACAATGGTTACAGAAATAACTTGAAACTGACAAAAGTGGTAATAAATAAAAATTCTATGAAAATTAACCAATGAAAATCAGACAATGCTTTTGAATTGTGGTTCAACAGGATTATTTTAAAAAACAAACTCATGAGGTGGACTTCCGGTCTGGACACCATGGTGATAGCAACTTAACGCTAAAGCTCCCAGACCCGATCCGTGAAAATACCTTGAAAATCGGATTTAACGGATTTTTGGAAGAGTGAAAATCAAAAGACAAAGTCATTATGCCTAAAGGAAAACAGAAGAGATCGACATTTACCAGGCCAAGACACGCATCGACTGGAGAATCTGACCTGGAGGACATCCACTCGGAAGCAGAGGAGCTGAATGAAGCTAGCAACACGGTTAGCTTAAAAATGGTACTTTAAGAATTAAGACAATTTCGCCGAGAGTGTTGGGCCGAATTTCGTGAAATTAAAGACGAAATAAAAAGGACAAACAGCAGAGTGGACCAGGCTGAGGACCGAATCATGGAAGCAGAGGAAAGAATAAAAGGGCTGGAAGAAACCGTGCTGGAACTACTCAAACGACAGTCAAGACTGGAGGCTAAGCTAACCGACCAAGAAGGAAGACTAAGAAGAGACAACATAAGAATTCATGGTCTGAAAGAAGGAGTCGAGGACGGTTTCACCACAATGGCTGCATGCATGGAATCCATACTGAGAGAGAAGTTGGAAATTCCCCAATCCACCGACTTGAAGATAGAAAGGGCGCACTGTTCATTGGCCCCAAGGCCGTCGGCGGAAGCACCCCCACGATCGGTGGTGGTGAAGTTTTCCAACTTCAGAACAAAAGAAGAGGTTTTGAGACTGGCTTGGCAGAAAAAAGGATTTATGCACCAAGAAAGAAAAGTTTTTGTGGAGCACGACTACGCCCCGGAGGTCCTTAAAAAGCGTTGGGAATACAACGACGCTAAAAAGGTACTAAGAGAGAAGAAACTGCACTTTCAAACTCCATTTCCGGCGAAGCTGCGGGTTTTTTATGGGGATGAGACGTGTCTCTACAACTTGGCGGAAGAAGCAACCACGGATATGGCGAGAAGAGGGCTCCCGGTAACGGTGTATAAACCCGCAGCAGACCCGATCGAAAGAATCAAGGCTCAAACGTGGTGCACACAGAGACCCTCAAAATCCACGGGCCAGCAGCGGGAAACCCAGCTCCAGGGCTATAAGGAAAAACTGAGCGTTTACAGGAGGGAATAACAATATTTTTAGTCAGTCTGCGCATCCAACCCTCCTCCTACAAGGTAACAAACATTAAAGGAGATGCAGAATCAGCAAGTATCAAGTGGTAAAACATTTCATGGAACAGACATAATATTAGAAACAAATAAGTCTTAAAAAAAAAAAAAAACTTGTTAAAATAGAAATGTGACAATGAGCCACATGATCTCTCCAGACTAACACATACTGTATTAACGTGACTGTTTGCTGTGATGGTGGTGGGAGGTTGCGCACAATTTCATAGGGTATAGGCATAAAATAAATAAATAAATAAATAAAATCATTACAAGTTCGGATTGGGATCTGAAATTCACGTTAAAAACATGGGACAACTTACAGGGATAAGAGAGGGCCCTCAACGCGTAACAGAGTTTGAGGAATTTCCCTCAGAGCCAACGCACCATCAAGGCTCTTCTAAGGTCACTAAAAAGACCTCAGCTCAGGAAGATCTTTTGTCAGTTTTTTGTTTTAAAGTTTTATATACTATGTTTTCAATGTTTTTTATGTTCTTAATGTTCTTTCAGTTTCTGAGTAGCATAAAAGAGGGCCACCACACTGTTATACTAAATAAGGCAACACAATGGAGAAACAGGGTGTAACCAAAATAATCTCATATAATGTAAAAGGGATCCTGAATCCAGTTAAAAGATCCAAGATTCTTGGCAAAATGAAAAAAGACAAAACAGGAATAATATTTTTACAGGAAACCCACCTAACAGACGTGGAGCACACTAAACTTAATAGACTAGGGTTTAAAATGATCTCTTCATCTTCATATAAGTCAGGGAGGAGGAGGGGGGTAGCGACATTGATCTCAACCAAAATTATATTTGAAAAAAAAATCAGAACACAAAGATAAAGAAGGGAGATTCAGCATGGTACTTGGTCGGCTAGAGGGAGAAGATATCACCCTGCTGAATGTATATGCACCTCCAGGGGCTAACTGGAAATTTTATAAAAATGTATTTGACCTAATGATAACTAAAGCCCAAGGTTTAGTGATATGTGGTGGAGACTTCAATCTAAGACTGAATCTATCATCAGGTAATTCTCCACATCAAAATAACACTCAAAGTAGAAAAACTCAGATGCTACTAAAAGAAATGGGAATCTGTGACGTGTGGAGGGAATTCAACCCCAGTGTAAAAGACTATACATTTTACTCAGCACCACATTCATCATACTCAAGGATTGACTATTTTTTTATGTTTAACAGAGACATTGGAAGAGTAAAAACATGTAAAATAGGACTGATGGATCTCTCTGACCACAGTCCGATCTATATGGACTTAAGTATCCAAAAATACACAAATAATACATTTTCTTGGAGGTTAAATTCAAATGTGCTGAAAGGACCACTGAAAAATGAATTGGAATCAGATATTCTCAGATATTTGGAAGAAAATGATAATGGAGAAGTATCCCCTTTAATACTGTGGGACGCATGCAAAGCTGTAATAAGGGGAAAAATTATCGCAAAACTGGCAATCCAAAAGAAACTGAGACAAGAAAAACTAATCACATTAGAGTCAGAACTTAAGAAACTAGAAAAGGAGCACAAAGACAACACTCATTCTAATGACTCACTCAAAATTAAGGAAATTAAAAAACAAATAAATGAGATCTACACAATAGAAATCCAGAAGAAACTTACATTTCTGAAACAAAAATACTATGAAACAGGCAGCATATCGGCAAAATTACTAGCCTATAAATTGAGGAAACAACAAACGGAGAGAGCAATCTACAAAATCAGAGACCCAGTATCAAAGGAAATAAAATTTAGAATTCAGGAAATTCTTAAAAGCTTCGAGAACTACTACAAGAACTTGTACTCCCTCAAAAAGCACAAAAACGCATCCGAAGCCTTCCTAAATCCATTAAACCTTCCGCAACTTACTGAGTCACAAAATAAAACTCTATTGTCAGAAATACAACCTAAAGAATTAGAAAAAGCAATTATGAAACTTAAAGATAACAAATCCCCAGGAGCAGATGGCTATACAGCAGAGTGGTACAAAACCTTTAAACAGCAACTATCTCCTCTCCTCCTGGAAACATTTAACTATGTCCTCCACACAGGGGAAATCCCCCCCCCCCCCGGAGAGAAGGGGTCATTGCAGTCATACCTAAACCTGAAAAGGATAAACTAGACTGCTCCAACTACAGACCAATCAGTATGTTAAATCAGGACTATAAGCGTTTTACCACTATCCTTGCCAAAAGGTTAGAAAATATACTGACAGACTTAATTCATTTAGACCAAACAGGTTTTATAAGACAAAGACAGACACAAGATAACATTAGACGCACTTTACACATAATTCATCATATAAAAAAATATAATTTAAATGCAGCCATATTGGGATTAGATGCTGAAAAAGCATTTGATTCGGTTGACTG
This sequence comes from Pholidichthys leucotaenia, assembly GCA_020510985.1. Classification (NCBI taxonomy): domain Eukaryota; kingdom Metazoa; phylum Chordata; class Actinopteri; order Cichliformes; family Pholidichthyidae; genus Pholidichthys; species Pholidichthys leucotaenia. Next base: position 405,442,953 of record CM035836.1, on the reverse strand, counting down.
GTCTTTCCTATATAGAATCTTATCCAGTTTCAATTTTCATAACAACTTCATTAGAACTATCCAGGCATTATATAAAAAACCAACAGCTAAAATAAGGATTAACGGTAAATTATCATCATCTTTTGAACTGGAAAGAGGATGTCGTCAGGGCTGCCCCTTGTCTCCACTGTTCTTTGCAATCTTCATAGAACCTCTGAGCCAATGGATAAGACAGAATCAAAAAATTCAAGGTATTACACTTGGTCAGAAGGAACATATAATAGCACTCTTTGCTGATGACATTTTAATATACCTGGGGCAGCCGGACACCTCTTCTCCAGAACTAATCTCAGTTTTTTCAAAGTATGGAGATTTATCGGGGTACGAATTAAACATGCATAAAACCCAAATTTTAACATTCAACTATGACCCAAATCAATATTTACTAAGCAAACTCAAAACTAACTGGGAGATGGAATCTATGAAATATCTGGGGGTCAATATCCCAAAACAACTCAACAAAATTATAACACTAAACTATGATCCACTGATGGCAAAAATAAAATCTGATCTAGCAAGATGGAATATGATACCATTCTTGGGTACTGCACAAAGAATTGAAGCAGTCAAAATGAATATACTTCCACGTCTTCTATACCTTTTCCAAACAATACCGGTAGAACCTCCCAAAAAAAACATGGCAAGAACTGGACAGAAGGATCTCAAGATTCATATGGCAGGGCAAGAGACCAAGAATCAGATATAGAACCCTACAGCTAAACAAAGACAACGGTGGGCTCGCGCTGCCAAATATCAGGGACTATTTTAAAGCAGCACAAATTAAAACTTTAGTAGAGATATGTAACCCAGTCTACACTGCACAATGGAAGGAGATGGAATGCCAAATAACAAGTGACATTCCCCTACAGGCGATAATAGGGAACAATGCCTTACCTAAACTTTTGAATAACACTAACCCGTGGATAGAAACCCCGCTAAAAATTTGGTTTAAGATAGTCAGAGAGAATCAAACTAAAGAACCCTATTGATTACTGCAATGGATTGCCTATGATCAAGACTTTAAAACAGACACTAGATTTAAAAAGTGGAAAGAGAACGGACTGATAAAATATTACGATTTTTTTAAAGGGCAAACTTTAAGAAGTTTTGAAGATTTGAAAAAACAAGGTCTAATAAATCAAGACCTTTACAGGTTCTTTCAGCTTAGACACCACATAAACAAAATACTTAAAAAGGAGGATTTGGAAAGGGCCCAGTCAGGTGTTCTGAAGGTCTTCTTAATGGCATATAAAGGGATCCCAGGGATCAGATACTGACATGATTTACGACCCAAGAGACAGACGCTGACACGAGAGATACTGACAATAATCTTTATTGTGGATTTGTGAGTGAAGTGTGAGTGAATGTGTGAATGTTCGTCTGGCCACTGGAGCTGAGCCCGTCTTGTGGTAACCTGGCAACCTTGCGGGTGCCACAATGAGAGGCTGACTGACTCCTGGTGTCCGTGCGACGTCGTGCTCATGGTGTCCGGTGCTGTGGAGGTGAGGAGGAGCTCCGCGGAGCGGGAGACGGTGCCTCGTCAGCAGAGGAGGGAGGTCCGCCGCCAGGGAGGTCCACCTGTGCACAGGGGAAAAGGCTAGCAGAGGAATTGTGAAGAGATGGCTTACGTGGCCTGGTTTGGTGAAGCGTAGAGCTCTTCACGAGAGGTCGAGATCTTGGCACGTTGCTCAGTGAGATTGACAGACGACTCCGTGCTGAGGCGTCCGCGCGTTGGGCTTTTATGGCCCGCTGATTGCCACCTGCTGAAGTGAGTGCAGCTGATGTTGATGATGCTGATGATGGCCTAGCGGCCATCATGACAGTACTCCCCCCTCTAGAGGTGCCTCCAGGCACCTGCCCAATCCTACCTGGATGCACCCGATGGAAATCGCGGATCAACTGCTTGTCAAGGATCAACGCAGGGCGTATCCAGGAGCGGTGCTCAGGGCCAAACCCCTCCCAGTCCACCAAATACTGAAGGCCCCGACCCCTCCTGCGGACATCCAGGATTGCCGTTACCCCCCAGGCCAGATGGCCATCGATCATCCTCGGGGGAACGGGAGCCGCAGGAGGTGGGCACAGCGGGTCAGCGACGTAGGGCTTGACCTGGGAGACGTGGAAAGTGGGGCAGATGTGCATGTGAGAGGGGAGAGCAAGACACACAGATACAGGGTTGACAATGCGGGAGATAACAAAGGGACCGATGAAGCGCTTGGTTAGCTTACGCTTCTTGGCAGGCACACTGACATTCTTTGTGGACAACCATATCTTGTCACCCACCTTGTAATCCGGGGCAGGCCTCCTATGGCGGTTGGCCACCTCAATGTTCCGTTCCGTGGTCCTCAGAAGGGCTCTGCGGGCAATGGACCAAACTTGCCGACAGCGTCTGGTGTGAGCCTGAACGGACGGGACTGCTACCTCCCCCTCCTCCTCCAGGAACAAGGGTGGATCGTACCCCAGTGATGCCTTGAAGGGGGACATCCCTGTGGACTAGGACACCGTGGTGTTATGAGCGTACTCGATCCACGGGAGGTACATGCTCCATGAAGAAGAGCAGGAGGAGATGACGCAGCGCAGCCTCCAGCTCCTGATTGGCTCGCTCGCACTGGCCGTTACTCTGAGGATGGTATCCAGAGGAGAGACTGGCCGTGGCCCCAAGCGCCGTACAGAATGCCTTCCAAACCTGCGAGACGAACTGTGGCCCTCGATCCGAAACAATGTCAGCGGGGATTCTGTGAGGGCAAACCACATGGAGAACGAGGAGGTCCGCCGTCTCCCGCGCTGAAGGCAACCCCTGGAGAGGCACAAAATGGGCAGCTTTAGAAAAACGGTCCACGATGGTTAAAACGGTCGTGAAGTGGCCGGAGGGGGGGCAAACCGGTCACAAAGTCCATGGCTACATGGGACCAGGGGCGGGAGGGAACGGGCAAAGGATGAAGCAGACCTGCCGGGGCCGATGATGATGTCTTCCCCGTGGCGCACTGAGCGCAGGCCCTGACGTAGTTGTTAACGTCCCTTCGCAGCCCTGGCCACCAAAAGGTTCTCTGGAGGAGATCAACGGTCCGACTCACACCCGGATGGCACGCCAGCTTGGACGCGTGACCCCACTCTATTACTTGGCTCCTGACAGGACGAGGGACGAACAAGTGACCCGGGGGCCCCCCACCCGGATCGGGCTCCACCTCCTGTGCTCTTCTGACCTTATCGCGGATGCCCCAGGTTAACGCACCAACCACACACGCAGGTGGCAGAATAGGCTCCTCCCGGTCGTCAGCGGAGGGCGCGTCAAACTGCCTGGAAAGGGCGTCAGGCTTGCCATTCTTACTCCCTGGCCGGTAGGTGATCGTGAAATTAAAACGGCCGAAGAAGAGAGACCAGCGGGCCTGACGTGCATTCAACCGCTTGGCAGTCCTAAGGTATTCGAGATTGCGGTGGTCAGTCCAGACAACAAACGGCTGGGCAGCCCCCTCCAGCCAGTGTCTCCACTCCTCCAGCGCAAGTTTGACAGCCAATAGCTCCCTGTCGCCGATGCTGTAATTCCTCTCAGCAGGTGTCAAACGATGAGAGAAGTAAGCGCAGGGGCGGATCTTCCCGTCTGTCGGGGAGCGCTGAGAGAGTACCGCCCCCACCTCCGAATCCGATGCGTCCACTTCCACCAGGCATTGAAGCTCCGGGTCCACCTGGGTCAACACACGGGCCGAAGCAAACTCTCCCTTCAGCCTGTCAAATGCCGCGGCAGCCTCCTCACTCCAATGGAAAGGGACCTTCGGGGATGTGAGTGCATTCAGGGGTCTGGCGATGTTCCCAAAATTTGGCACGAAGCGCCGGTAAAAATTGGCGAACCCCAAAAAACCCTGTAGCTGTTTCCTGGATGTGGGCGTAGGCCAGTCCACCACCGCCTTGACCTTGTCTGGGTCGGGAAGCACCTGGTTACAGGCGATTATAAACCCCAGAAAGGAGGTGCGATCCGTGTGGAACTCACACTTCTCCGCCTTGACGAACAACTGATTCTCCAGGAGGCGCTGTAGGACCCGTCGTACATGCACCTGATGCTCCTCCAGTGTGCGCGAGAAGATGAGGATATCATCAAGATAAACAAAGACGAAGGAATTCAGAAAGTCCCGGAGAACGTCATTTATTAAGCGCTGGAACACTGCCGGATCGTTGGTTAACCCAAACGGCATTACAGTTTTACCCTCGGCCGGGGGATCGCGGGGATCATGAGATCGTGGGTTCGATCCCAGCCCCCGACCAACAGTGAGCTGTGTGGAGTTTGCATGTTCTCCCCGTGTTGCGTGGGTTTACTCCGGGATTTCTCCGGTTTCCTCCCACATACCAAAAACATGTAGGTTTAGGGCGCTCGCGCACGCAGCGACCAGCAGCCAGTGGCTTGTCACCAGACTGCAAACCAAATCTACCTACGGGTACAAATAAGTAACAAAAAAAAAAAATCTCCTTCCCGAATGCGCACCAGGTGATAGGCGTTCCGTAGATCTAGTTTAGTAAACCACGCCGCCCCCTGGAGGGAATCGAAAGCAGTGTTCATCAAGGGAAGAGTGTATTTGTCTTTAATAGTAATGTCGTTGAGACCCCAGAAATCGATGCAGGGGCGCAGCGACCCGTCCTTCTTCCCAACGAAGAAAAACCCTGCCTCAACGGCCAAGGAGGATGGACGGATGATACCGGAGGCCAGGGACTCCTTGATGTACGTATCCATGGCCTTGCGTTCCGGAGCTGACAGGCTGTACAGGCGGCTCGCCGGGAGAGGAGCCCCAGCCTTGAGATTAATCGCGCAGTCATACGGGCGATGGGGGGGAAGGGACAACGCCCGTGACTTACTAAACACCTGGCCCAAATCATGGTAGACGTCAGGCACCTTTGACAGGTCCGGAGGAGGTGTTGAGGGAGGCGTCATCGGCACTGAGGGAGCGCATGCAGCGGACTGAAGACAGGCGCTCAGGCAGAATGAGCTCCAAGCTGTTATTCTCCCAACTTGCCAGTCGAACGTGGGGTTATGAAACTGGAGCCATGGGTACCCCAAGATGACGGGTGAGGAGGAGAAGGGCAAGACCAGGAACCGTATTTCCTACCTGTGATTACCAGACACTATCGTTAACACAGGTGCCGTCTGGTGGGAAACTGACGTCAGAGATGCTTTTGACAGGGTGACCAGATGGATGGGCGGGCGTAGAGGTTGACAGCTGAGGCCCATCAGGGTTGCCAGGTCTCTGGAGATAAAGTTTTGCTCAGCCCCAGAGTCAACTAAGGCAAGTGTGGTGTGTTCCTTGTGTTTATGAATGAGCCTAATGGGAATGTGGCAACTAGTGAGGGGCTTTGTCTGATTTTTGTCCGCGAATCCCCCTACCGTGATCCGCGGACCTCCCCTTTTTAACGGCAATCGACTACTCCATGTGCCCCATTCCCACAGTAGAAGCATAACCCCTGCTCCCTGCGGCGCTGTCTCTCAGCCGCTGTAAGACCCGATTGCCCCACAACCATATCCTCCTGCTCCGGAAGTTCTTCAGATGCGGGCAGAGCAAGGAGTGGGGACCTAGCGGAGCGAGGGCGAGACTTATTTGCACGGATAGCTGTTCGCCGTTCTGCAGCTCGCTCCCTCAGTCTGCTATCTAGGCTGATGGTGAGGGAAATTAATTCCCCAAGTCTGTCTGGTTTCTCCTTTGCCGCTAGCTCGTCTTTTAACTCTGAGTTAAGGCTGCGGAGGAAAATTCCACAGAGTGCTGGCTCTTCCCACCCAACCTGACCGGCTAATACCCGGAAGTCCACGGAATAATCGGCGGCAGATCTACTGCCCTGCCGAAGTCCAAGCAGCCGTTCAGTTAACACCGCGCCCCGGTCAGCATGATCAAACACTTCCATGAACTCTGCCACGAACAGCTGGTAAGTTAACAATGAATAATTTGGTTTGGCCATGATGGTATAAGCCCAATCAAGAGCCCTGCCTCCCAGCAGGTTGATGATGTACCCAATCTTATTCATATCAGTGACAAAGTCCCCCGGGACGCGGAGAAAAACTGACTCACACTGTAGCAAAAACCCCCGAGCCTCCCCCAGTTTACCAGTAAAGCGTGCGGGGGTTGGTACAGGAGTTAGGCGATGTGTGGAAGATGGGCTGGTTTGGCTAGTAGCCGCAACTGCGGGGGCAGAAGGCGCCCCGTTAGCCGGGGGGAATGCCTGGTGACCTTCCAGGCGATCCAGCCGGCTGTTAATCTGAGTTAGTTGATTTAAGATTACTGTCTGCTGGTGGGAAATCATATCTACTCGTGCGCTGAGTGTGTTAAAGCGGCACGACAACGCACTGTCTGATGGGTCATCCTGATGGAGTCGTACTGACATGATTTACGACCCAAGAGACAGACGCTGACATGAGAGATACTGACAGTAATCTTTATTGTGGATTTGTGAGTGAAGTGTGAGTGAATGTGTGAATGTTCGTCTGGCCACTGGAGCTGAGCCCGTCTTGTGGTAACCTGGCAACCTTGCGGGTGCCAAAATGAGAGGCTGACTGACTCCTGGTGTCTGTGCGACATCGTGCTCGTGGTGTCCGGTGCTGTGGAGGTGAGGAGGAGCTCCGCAGAGCGGGAGACGGTGCCTCGTCAGCAGAGGAGGGAGGTCCGCCGCCAGGGAGGTCCACCTGTGCACAGGGGAAAAGGCTAGCAGAGGAATTGTGAAGAGATGGCTTACGTGGCCTGGTTTGGCGAAGCGTAGAGCTCTTCACGAGAGGTCGAGATCTTGGCATGTTGCTCAGTGAGATTGACAGACGACTCCGTGCTGAGGCGTCCGCGCGTTGGGCTTTTATGGCCCGCTGATTGCCACCTGCTGAAGTGAGCGCAGCTGATGTTGATGATGATGATGATGGCCTAGCAGCCATCATGACAGATACATTTCTAAAATATACCTTGGTCTTCAAGACTTAAAAGGAGACAACACATCATATATAAAAGAGAGATGGGAAAAAGAGGGGAATTTCACTTTACAACTGGAAATATGGGAAAAGCTAAATAAACAACAATGGAAAAGTACCTCATCCCTGCAGCGGAGAGAATTTGGATGGAAAAATTTGGAAAGATTTTTCAGAACACCTGCGCAAAACAAATTTACTCGTAAGGGGTTGAATTGTTGGCGCTTGTGTGGTGAAGAGACTGCAAATCATTTTCATGTGTTTTGGTCATGCCCAGTTATCCACCAATATTGGACCAATGTACAGACAATATTGGGGAAAATATTCAAAATAATAGTTCCCTTTTCTTTTGTAACTTTGTATTTGGGTTTACTACCGGAATCACTGGAAAGACGAGGAGAAAAATACTTATTCACTGGTTTAATATTGGCAAGTAAAAAAGCTCTAACAAAAAATGGATGTTGAAGGACTGTCCTACACCTGAAGATTGGATTAACTTAGCTAATGCTAAGAAGGCACTCGGGGTACTGCACAATGCAATCAGTGAAATCCAAACTTCACACCCGGACAGTTTTGTGGTGGTTGCGGGGGATTTTAACCACACCAGCCTAAAGACTGTGCTCCCCAGGTTTAAACAATGTGTAGACTTTAAGACCAGAGGAGAGAATATGTTGGACTTAGTGTACACAAACACAGATGCATATAAAGCGATACCCCGCCCCCATCTCGGCCGTTCTGATCACATGTCCGTGATGCTGTTGCCTGCCTACAAACCTTTATTGAAGAGCAGCAGGCCAGCAGTGAAACAAATCAGGATTTGGCCAGAGAGTGCAACCTCTGCACTGAAAGACTGTTTTCTGCACACAGACTGGGAGGTCTTCAAAATAGCAGCCTACCAGGAAGACAAGACAGATGTGGAGGAGTATGCTGATACAGTCACCAGCTACATCGCGAAGTGCACAGAGGATGTCACTACAGTGAAGACCATCACTATGTGGGGTAATCATAAGCCCTGGATGACTGCAGAGGTGCACTCGCTGCTTACAGCCAGAGATGCAGCCTTCAGAGCGAAGGACAGGATCGCCCTCTGCTCAGCCAGGTCTGCGCTCTCAAAGGGAATGAAGGCGGCAAAGCGTGCCTATGCGGAGAAAATCCAGGGACACCTCTGTGACACTAGGAACACCAAGCAGATGTGGCAGGGAGTTCGGACACTGACGGGCTATAAGTCTAGACAGGGGGTCGATGATGATGACACTTCGCTTCCAGACAGGCTTAACGACTTCTTTGCACGTTTTGAAGCATCAAACTCAACAATCAGAGGGAGGGCTGGCCCACCCCCACCATCGGTCGGACCAGCTTTTACCATCAACACAGCGGACACACGGAGGACCCTAACCAGAGTCAACCCACGCAAAGCTGCAGGTCTGGACAACATTCCGGGACGTGTGCTCCGAGACTGCGCGAGCGAGTTGGCGGATGTCCTGACTGACATTTATAACATCTCCCTGAGTCAGGCCATCGTTCCCAGATGCTTCAAGACCTCTATCATTGTACCGGTGGCAAAGAAACCAGTTGTGTCCTGTTTGAATGACTATCGTCCTGTTGCACTGACACCAATTGTGAGGAAGTGTTTTGAACGGCTTGTCAAACCACACATTACAGCCTGCCTCCCTGCATCACACGACCCGCTCCAGTTTGCATATCGTTCAAACCGCTCCACGGAGGATGCTATAGTCACCACCCTACACTCTGTCATCACCCACCTGGACCAGAAAGACACCTACGCCAGACTCCTGTACATTGATTTCATTTCAGCATTCAACACCATTATTCCCCAGAGACTGATGGAGAAATTACTCCTTCTCAGTCTGAACACCACCACATGTCTCTGGATCCTGGATTTCCTGACTGAGAGACCTCAGTCTGTCCGGGTTGGAAACAACATCTCCAACTCTGTCACGCTGAGTACCGGATCCCCTCAAGGCTGTGTACTCAGTCCACTGTTGTTTACACTTCTAACACATGACTGTGAATCCAGACATGAGGGGAACCAGATTATTAAGTTTGCAGATGACACCACGGTGGTGGGACTTATTCAGTGGGATGAGGAATCAATGTACAGGGAAGAAGTGAGAGACCTGGAGGGCTGGTGCAGGGAGAACAATCTGGTGCTCAACGTGGACAAAACAAAGGAGATGATTATCGACTTCCGGCGGTCACAACCTGAGCACGTCCCCCTCAGCATCGGCGGCCGTTTAGTGGAGAGAGTAGAGAACATCAAGTTCCTCGGAGTGCAGATCTCGCAGGACCTGACCTGGAGCAAGAAGTCCTTGGAGATCAGGAAGCGGGCTCAGCAGAGACTGCACTTCTTGAGGAAACTCAAACAGGCCTCTCTCCCCATTTGCATCCTCAGGACCTTCTACAGAGGTGTGGTGGAGAGTGTTCTGATGTACTGCATTGCTACATGGTACTCCAGCTGCAGTATGTCAGACAAAAAAGCCCTGCAGAGGATAGTCAAGGGGGCTGAGAGGGTAATTGGAGTCTCCCTCCCCTCTGTCCAAGAACTTTTTCAGAACCGTTGTAGGAGCAGGGCACTGAACATTGTCAAGGACCGTTCTCACCCTCTGCATAAACACTTTGAACTTCTTCCATCTGGTAAACGATTCCGGAGCATCAGAGGCAGAACCACCAGACTGATCAACAGCTTCCTTCCACAAGCTGTCAGGATGCTAAACAGTTGACCCGGAATCTCTCATACACACTACTGCACCTACGGACATTTTGTATATTATAGTTAGTTAGTTTTTCTTTTTCCCCCAAGTATGTCTCAGGGATGTGTGAATGGATGGGGGGGTGGGGGTGGGGGGTGGAGCTATGTGGGAGTGTGTCTTAAATCATGCTGCTTCTTATATGGATGCCGAGAGAAACGCAATTTCATCTTGCCTGCCCTACAGTTGTATGTACAGCAATATGACAATAAAGAGGATTTGATTTGATTTGATTTGAACGTGATTCAGGACATTTATTCGATGGAAAAGTTGACATTCGCACTGAGACAGGACATGGATGGGTTCTTGAACTTTTGGCAACCCTGGAACGCATATGTGTCTTCCATTAGATCTAATCTTTGACAAATACCATTTCAATAATGGCACCTCTCTTTGTTCCAATGCTACTCAGATAAGCTTTTATTTTTTTTTGCTCTTTTGTTTTTGTTTGTTTTTTCTTGTTTTGTTTTTTTTTGTTTGTTTTTTTTGTTCTTTTTTAATTTATTTTTCTTTCACTTAAAAAAAAGGGTGCTGTAATAATTATTTTTCCAATGTTGTCAAAAAACAAAAAAAAGGGAATGTGATGAAAATGTAAACAATGTAATACTGTAATGGCATGTATACCCTTTAAAAAAACTTTAAAAAAAAACTCATGAAACAGGCCTGGACAAAAATGATGGTACCCCTAGAAAAGATTGAAAATAATGTGACCATAGGGACATGTTCAACCAAGATGTGTCCTCTAATTAACATCACAGGTGTCTACAAACTTGTAATCAGTCAGTCGGCCTATTTAAAGGGTGACAAGTAGTCACTGTGTTGTTTGGTGACATGGTGTGTATCACACTAAACATGGACCAGAGGAAGCAAAGGAGAGAGTTGTCTCAGGAGATTAGAAAGAAAATTATAGACAAGCATGTTAAAGGTAAAGTCTACAAGACCATCTCCAAGCAGCTTGATGTTCCCGTGACTACAGTTGCACATATTATTCAGAAATTTAAGATCCACGGGACAGTAGCCAACCTCCCTGGATGTGGCCGCAGGAGGAAACTTGATGAAAAATGGAAGAGACCGATAATACGAATGGTAACAAAAGAGCCCAGAACAACCTCTAAACACATTCATGGTGAACTCCAAGGTCAAGGTATATCAGTGTCAGATCACACCATCCGCCATTGTTTGAGCCAAAGTGGACTTCATGGGAGATGACCAAGGAGGACACCACTGTTGAAAACAAATCATAAAAAAGCCAGACTGGAATTTGCCAAACTGCATGTTGACAAGCCACAAAGCTTCTGGGAGAATGTCCTATGGACAGACGAGACAAAACTGCAACTTTTTGGCAAGGCACATCAGCTCTATGTTCACAGACGCAAAATTGAAGCATACCAAGAAAAGAACACTGTGCTTACTGTGAAACATGGAGGAGGTTCTGTTATGTTCTGGGGCTGCTTTGCTGCATCTGGCACAGGGTGTCTTGAATCTGTGCAGGGTCAATGACATCTCAAGACTATCAAGGAATTCTAGAGAGAAATGTGCTGCCCAGTGTCAGACAGCTTGGTCTCAGTCGCAGGTCATGGGTCTTGCAACAGGATAATGACCCAAAACACACAGCTAAAAACACCCAAGAATGGCTAAGAGTGAAACATTGGACTATTCTAAAGTGGCCTTCTATGAGCCCTGATCTAAATCCTATTGAACATCTGTGGAAGGAGCTGAAACATGCTGTCTGAAGAAGGCACCTGAGACAACTGGAGCAGTTTGCTCATGAGGAGTGGGCCAAAATACCTGCTGAGAGGTGCAGAAGTCTCATTGGCAGTTACAGATATCATTTGATTGCAGTGATTGCCTCAAAAGGTTGTGCAACAAAATATTAAGTTAAGGGTACCATCATTTTTGTCCAGGCCTGTTTCATGAATTTGTTGGGGTTTTTTTAAAAAAAAAATAATTCTGTTGAACCACAATTCAAAAGCATTGTGTGATTTTCATTGGTTAATTTTCATAGAATTCTTATTTATTACCACTTTTGTCAGATTCAAGTTATTTCTGTGACCATTGTGGGTTTTTCTTTCATTAACAGAGGGGTACCAACAATTTTGTCCACGTCTGTATCACAGCAAGTCTTCCAGGTCCTGAAGCATCAAAACAGCCCCAGACCATCACACTACCACCACCATATATTACTGTTGGTAAAATGTTCCTTTTCTGAAATGCTGTTACTTTTATGCTGGATGTAATGGGACACACACCTTCCAGAAAGTTCATCTTTTGTCTCGTCAGTCCCAAAAGTCTAGGGATCATCAAAATGTTTTCTGGCAAAACTGAGACGAGCCTTTATGTTCTTTTTGCTCGGCAGTGGTTTTCGTCTTGGAGCTTTGCCATGCAGGCCATTTTTGCCCAGTCTCTTTCTTATGATGGAGTCATGAACACTGATCTTAACTGATGCAAGTCAGGCCTGCAGTTCTTTGGATGATGTTGTGGGGTCTTTTGAGACCTCTTGGATGAGTCATTGCTGTGCTCTTGGGGTAATTTTGGTCGGCCGGCCACTCCTGGACAGTTTCACCACTGTTCCGTGTTTTTGCCATTTGTGGATAATGGCTCTCACTGTGGTTTGCTGGAGTCCCAAAAGCTTTAGAAATGGCATTATAACCTTTTCCAGACTGATAGATCTCAATTACTTTGTTTCTCATTTGTTCCTGAATTTCTTTGGATCGCAGCATGATGTCTAGCTTTTGAGGATTTTTTGGTCTCCTTCACTTTGTCAAGCAGGCCCTATTTAAGTGATTTCTTGATTGAGAACAGGTGGGGCAGTAATGAGGCCTGGGTGTGACTAGAGAAATTGAACTCAACTTTCCAAAGATGTGATAAACCACAGTTAATTTATGTCTTAACGGGGGGGGGGGGGGGTGTCACTTTTTCACATAGGGCCACGTAGGTTTGGATTTTTTTTTTACCCCGAATAATAAACACCTTTATTTAAAAACTGCATTTTGTGTTTACTTGTGTTATCTGTCACAACCCTCCTCGGGCGCTTTTACGCAGCACATCGAGGAGTGATGAGGAAGGATTGATTTACACTCAGGGTTACACCACAACACATTTATTAACAAAGAGGCAGACAGTTCCAAAAATAAAGACTTACAAAAATGCTACTAGGTACACTAAATTGCTCACACGACGAGTGTGGAGCAGGCAGACCACAGTGTACCATGGCCACAAGACAAATAATACAAAATAGGCAGACTTACAAAAAGGAGACAGGGTTCACTACTTGACTCACACAAGAATGGGCAGCGGGCAGACCACAGTTAACGATGGCCACACATTCCTCACAGACGAATCAATGGTCCAGCAATCCTTGACTGGCAAAGGCCGCTTAAGTACAAGCATTGCTGGCACAACAGATTGGGTGCACCTGGGCGAGGCGCGGGAAAAGCAATTACCAGAGTGGAACCAGCTGGCTGTCAAGAGAGAGGGGGTGTGGTCGGACCGGCAGGTGTCAGACAACACCCACACAAATGTAGGTCAAGGGAGGCTGCCTAACAGCTGCCGGCCAGAACAGTGGCTACAGGTACGGGAAAAAGAACAAGTGACAAAGAAACTGCAAGAACTCAAAAGATAACACAATACACAAATATACCGATAACCTGAGCCACAGAGAATGGTCAGAACCGAGCCTAAAGGACAACACCGGCTTGGTTCGTGACAGAGCCCCCCCCCTTCCCCGCTAGGGGTGGATTCCAGACACCCACAGCAATATCATATATATATATATAATATAGGGGGATATGGGGGTATATAGGTGGAACAGGCAAGGAGGGAACACAATACACCCCGCCCAGGACCCACAAATAACCCCCCAAGTCCAAAGGCGTGGGGTCTTGGGAGGCTGCCCAGAATCCCAGGCCCAGGAGACAGTCCGGCGAACAGAGTCCGGTGGCCTGCCGGAAAACACGGGCCATCTGGCCCAGAGACTCAGTCCCTCCGTCGGTCGGCCAGCGTTGAGCATTGAGCCACCAGGACTGGAGGGGTGGAGCAGGAGGTGGCCTGCCCACCGGGACGTTCACTGGTGGGTGACCAGACTGTAGGAAGGGAACCCCCACGACGTCAGACAGGGAGAGGGAGGAGGCCACGGTGTCTTTACGCTGACCCGCAGCACCTTTGGTGATCCCAGCTTGGGACACAGCTGCACCCTCGGTGGACCCAGACCCGGCCAACGCTGCACCCTCGGTGGACCCCGACCGGGCCAACGCTGCACCATCAGATGCTCCCAGCTGGAGCTCTGCAGCACCCACGGTGGCTCCCAGCTGGAGCTGTGCAGCACCTGCGGTGGCTCCTGGCTGGAGCTCTGCAGCACCCGCGGTGGATTCCAGCTGAAGCTCTGCCGCACCCGCGGTGGACCCCGACCGGGCCAACGTTGCACCCTTGGTGGACCCCGCGCTGGAGCGTGGCATCCATGATGGGTCCATGCAGGAGCACAGCACCCACGCTGGGCTAACCCTGGGGCGCAGCTCCCACAAGGGTCCTAGGCCAGTGTGCCACACCCACGGAGACACAACCTGCAGAGGGACCCACACGACGGCCTCAGGCAGTAGGGGAACTGGGCCTGCAACGTTGTCAGGCAGCGAGACTGGTTCTAAGGAGACCCCTGGTGATGATGGTTCCTCTCCAGCAACCCAAGAAGGACACTCAGAAGCGGGAGAAGAAACAAGGTTATTAGGGTCGCCGGCAGCGGCGGAGCCCAGCGAGGGGAGTTCAGATGCGGCTGAGGGCTGCGCCTGACTCTCCTCACCTAGAGCCAGACAAGATCTCCAATACTGACATTAGAAATACAAGAGAGAAAACTTGCCTGAGCTCGAGCTCCACCGCCGTCCAGGACTCCGTCGATCCTGATGATGAACACTTGGGCCCGGCCTCTAGGAGGTCCAGCTCAGGCTCCCAATCCACTGCAGTTGCCTCCATAGCTGACATGATGGTGATAACAGTGCCATTGTCCTCCTAGAATGGCTCCAACACTGGGGATTCCTCTGACGTGGCTGCAGAGGAACATCTCCGTGCTGGCTCTGGAGCGGAATCCTCTGAAGCCACCGGCTCCTCCACTGTCTGATGGCTTTGACCTTGGGCCAACAGGCACTCAGGAGAACATGAAGAAGACACAGAGAGAATAGAAATAAATTCAATATCTGCAGCTGGAGGAGAGGACCTAGCGGACTGCTGAGACTGGGCCTCTCCCTCGGGAGACAGACAAGGTTTATCATGATTTAACTGGGTAGAATGAAAAAAACACTTGCCTGTTATCCCAGTGCTTGTTGTTCATAGCTGCAGCTGGCACATAGTCGTCCCTTTCCGAGTCAACGGTGATTTGGCCCCCTTCAAAGAATTGTGGAGGATCTGTCTTCATGGCAACGGAGGTGGGCGTTCCCGGGGTGGCCCTGGCAGACCTCACGGCAGCTGGAGGGGAGATCGCTGCCGAGGATGAGGAGGGCCTCTCCTGATGTTTCCCTGCAGGATGATGCCGTTTGCGGGAGGCTGGTGCTTTGCACACTGATACGGGAGGTGAAGCTGGCGAGCTGGGAGGGGAGAAGGATGTCAGCAGTGGAGAGCACCTCCGCTTTGGCTCCTCTGGAAACGCCCCCATCCTCAGCCCAGGAAATGATCGTTGGAGTGCTGACACTGTGGACAACAGCTCAGAGAATTTGGGATAGTTCCACAGACCGGGATGCGCCTCCAGAATTCCCACCGCTCCATATACACTTTCCCAGGTTTGCTTGGGTCCCTGGGCGGCAAGAGTCTCATCCACAAAACTCTGGATGAAGTCTGCAGCCCACTCCTCCTCCACCGTCGGAGACCCCGCTGCCTTCCTCCCTTTATTGGCTTGAGGCCGACGAGCCATGGACATAATGAGCTCCCGTTCACAAGTGGGTAAAAAAGAAAAAAACAGTTCAAAAAAGAAAAACAGATGTGTGGGTGTATCCCATTAAATTTTCTGCACTGGCTGGACCATTTTTTCATGACCTTCCTCGTGCGCTTTTACACAGTTCATCGAGGAGTGAGGAGGAAGGATGGATTTACACTCAGGGTTACACCACAACACATTTATTAACAAAGAGGCAGACAGTTCCAAAAATAAAGACTTACAAAAATGCTGTGAGGTACACTAAATTGCTCACGCGACGAGTGTGCAGCAGGCAGACCACAGTGTACCGTGGCCACAAGACAAATAATACAAATTAGGCAGACTTAGAAAAAGGAGACAGGGTTCACTACTTGACTCACACAAGAACGGGCAGTGGGCAGACCACAGTTAACGATGGCCACACATTCTCCACAGACGAATCAATGGTCCAGTAATGCTTGACTGGCAAAGGCCGCTTAAGTACAAGCATTGCTGGCACAACAGATTGGGTGCACCTGGGCGAGGCGCGGGAAAAGCAATTACCGGAGTGGAACCAGCTGGCTGTCAAGAGAGAGGGGATGTGGTTGGACCAGCAGGTGTCAGACAACACCCACACAAATGTAGGTCAAGAGAGCCTGCCTAACAGCTGCCGGCCAGAACAGTGGCTACAGGTACAGGAAAAAGAACAAGTGACAAAGAAACTGCAAGATCTCAAAAGACAACACAATACACAAATATACCGATAACCTGAGCCACAGAGAATGGTCAGAACCGAGCCTAAAGGACAACACCGGCTTGGTTCGTGACAGTTATCTTTGTCTAATATTTAAATTTACTTGATGATCTGAAACATTTCAGTGTGACAAACACACAAAAAAAATGAGAAATCAGGAAGGGGGCAAACACTTATTCACACCACTGTACATCACAATTTGGCTGATCTAATCTAGTGTAAAATGAATTGTATAACTCTTTGAACTTTAAATTGTAATCTATACTTTAATTAGCTTTTCTTTTGTTTCATTGTATGAGGTGAGGGAATAGGTTTGCGCTCGCCACTTAGCCATTAGCCATTGCCAACAACACCCTCTGAAAGCAAAGTACACGTTCAGAGATAGTTACGGAGTCAGCTACTTTATGTACAACCAACTAGAAGAGACAATTAAAACAGAAATGCTAAAAAATGTGCATTTGTGGCGGTTCGTTTTAACCCCACAACAGACTAAGGACACTCAGCCCTCTTTTCTCTGTTTTCCTGCTACACTACTGAGAAGCAATGTGCCATTCATGTATTTGTGATGCAAACATGCATGTGTTGTGATGTAATGCGCCATTCTATATAGTGTGCATATGGCTTGTCCTTACTATGCTTTTTCTGAGCATCTTAGATGTGCTTTGGTGTATTAATGTCTACAGGTAGACCAGTTTCTTCTGTCTCACCTATGTGATGTTAATCGATGCCTTTCATCCTTTGTATTCATGCATTTTGCCCTTACTGTGACCTAGAGACTCAGATCAATATGTAGATGTGCTTGTTAGCCTCTTTGTCTGACACTTGGAGCGAGGTCTAGCTAATCTGCCCATTGTGATGTATGTCTTACAAATGCAAATACCTCCTGCCTGTTCTGTTGTCCCTTTGATCATTCTAAACTGTGGGGTACGTCTCTTTGATGTATTGTTATGATCAAGTATTTAAGGTGCAACTCTGTAACGCAATCTTTCTCTTACTCTTCTTCTCTCACTCTGATCCTGCAACTGGTAGACACACACGTGTCCTCCTCTCCTTCTCTGAGAGCTTAGGGATCCCGCTCCGGGCTGCTCCACTATGCACCGGAGAGGGGATCCCGTGAAGGCGACATGATATAATAAAACCTGCTTAAAACCACAGCACTGCAGCTTATTTTTCCATGCCGCCTCACTGGTGACCCCTCCAACACGCACACGTTTTGTGCGAAAGCAACCTTCCGAGCTGGACAGCCACACAGCTGCGTTGGTGGCCCCTTGAAGACGCACACGTTTTGTGCAACGCAGCCTTCTGTTTTGGATGGCCACGCTGGCGAACCGACGCTGAAAAAAACGAGCGGCCAGCGAACGCAACACCCGGGCATGAATGCTCCGTCGCCTGAGATCTGCACAACCACGCTGGACCGGCCGCTCTCACTGAGAGCGCACGCACCTCGTCCTCTCTCCACGACGGCAACCTCCAGGGCCGACGGGGAGTGCAGCGCGTGGAACTGAACGCACCATGGCCGCACGAGCGACAACGATCGTCCACTTCCTCACACCGCGCCAACGCAGCTGCATGAGCCTGAGGAACAAAAGATCGTCTATTCCCTCCCGCCGCTCCAACGCCTCTGCACGGGCCTGAGGGACTAAAGATCGTCTATTTCCTCTCAACGCTCCAACGCACCATGGCCAAATCTACAGCAACAGCTCAACCTGGATTTTATTGGCGCCGTCTGCGCTGATCTCCGCCAAGTTTCTGCACCCTGACTCACCACTCCAGCGGCCCACCCACGCACTGAACCCCCGCGCACGCACCGGGGAGTTACAAGGACGGCGCATCACGCATGGGACAAGTAACGGCTCCACAGACTGCCTTCCTCCTTCGCCGCTGCCTTTCAGGGCTGCTCGCTCACCTGAGGTACGCATACAGCATACTGGAAGGATTTGTTAACAGTCTCAGCCACGCCACAGACCGCCATCGTCCTCCGCCGCTGCCCTCAGAACCTTCAGGGTTGCTCGTTCACCTGAAGCAAGCACGCAGCTCGCCACTGGATTTTTTAATGGTCTTAGCCACGGCACAACGGGATTTCAGCCGTCAGCTGTTCCCGGGAGCTTTGGGGTTGCTTCAGCACCCAAAACCAACAGTCCCTATGCTTTGTTTACTTTCTCTCTTACAGCCGCTCCTGCTTTTCTTCATGGCCACGAGAGGAGTCAGAGACTAATTTTTCTTCTTGTGGACCGCTGCACGTTCAACGGGACCAGCCCTTCGACATTGCGGACCCACAAGCAATTTTTGCGCGGCTCAGGACGATTTCACAGCTCCTGCCGGCACTTACTACCCCTCCCCTCCCCTCCCTCCCCCTCCGCCTGCAGCGAGCTTCTCCCACAGCTCGCTCACACAGATGGATTATCGAGGTCGCGACCCCCTGCCGCGTCCTCTGGGGGGGGGGCGTGTGTGGCGGTTCGTTTTAACCCCACAACAGACTAAGGACACTCAGCCCTCTTTTCTCTGTTTTCCTGCTACACTACTGAGAAGCAATGTGCCATTCATGTATTTGTGATGCAAACATGCATGTGTTGTGATGTAATGCGCCATTCTATATAGTGTGCATATGGCTTGTCCTTACTATGCTTTTTCTGAGCATCTTAGATGTGCTTTGGTGTATTAATGTCTACAGGTAGACCAGTTTCTTCTGTCTCACCTATGTGATGTTAATCGATGCCTTTCATCCTTTGTATTCATGCATTTTGCCCTTACTGTGACCTAGAGACTCAGATCAATATGTAGATGTGCTTGTTAGCCTCTTTGTCTGACACTTGGAGCGAGGTCTAGCTAATCTGCCCATTGTGATGTATGTCTTACAAATGCAAATACCTCCTGCCTGTTCTGTTGTCCCTTTGATCATTCTAAACTGTGGGGTACGTCTCTTTGATGTATTGTTATGATCAAGTATTTAAGGTGCAACTCTGTAACGCAATCTTTCTCTTACTCTTCTTCTCTCACTCTGATCCTGCAACTGGTAGACACACACGTGTCCTCCTCTCCTTCTCTGAGAGCTTAGGGATCCCGCTCCGGGCTGCTCCACTATGCACCGGAGAGGGGATCCCGTGAAGGCGACATGATATAATAAAACCTGCTTAAAACCACAGCACTGGCAGCTTATTTTTCCATGCCGCCTCACATTTTACATTACTGTTGATGCACAAAGTCATCAAGTACATCAATCAATCAATCTTTATTTCGGATAGATTAAAGTACAGATTAAAAGAATCAGAATCAGATTTTTTGCCATTGTTCATGTAGTACACAAACTAGGAATTTGTCTCGGTGCAATGCTGCAACATTAAAAACATGATAAGATAAGGAGATAAACTAAAAAACTAAAAACATGCAATAAGTGTAGAATAATAATAATAATAATAATAATAATAATGAGTAATACTAGTCAAAGCAGTTTTAAATAAATTAGCAAGTAGCAGATAATGTGGAGTACCACATAGTGCAGTCGATAATGCAACAGAAAAACAGTGATGAATGACATGAGTCTGGTTGAGCTGCTGTATATAGTGCACGAGAGTCAATAAGTCACTTAATGTTCAGCAGTCTGGTGGCAGAGGGGAAAAAGCTGTTCATGTGCCGGGAGGTTTTAGTCTGAATGGACCGAAGTCTTCTATCTGAGGGGAGGGAGGCAAACAGTACGTGACCAGGGTGTGAAGAATCGGCTATGATCCGGCCTGCACACCTCCGGGTCCTGGAGATGAACAGGTCCTGGAGAGATGGGAGCTTGCAGCCGATCACCTTCTCAGCAGTGTGCACGACGCGCTGCAGCCTTAGTCTGTCCCTGGCAGTGGCTCCTGCGTACCACACGGTTATGGAGGAGGTGAGGATGTGTCACGCCGCGCCATTCATCAGCGGCGCCACCTGCTCACGCACCTGATCCTCATCAGCGGCGAGGGATAAAAGCCGTCTCGCCCGGAGGCTCGGCCTGAAGCCGTCAGACTTCGTCCCTCACCGTTGTGAGCATACTTCTCTTCAGCATCATCATTTTGGTAAGAAGATCGCTTACCTCTCTTCTTCAGTCTGCTCCCCTGTGCACAGGTGGATTCCCCGGCGGCGGACATCTCCACTCCATCGCCCAATCCTCGCTGCTGTACGGAGCTCTCCAGGTGGCTGTCTTCCGGGCTTCGCCCCCTTGTTGTGCCAGCTATCCTGACAAACCAAGTAAGTCCTTCTCTCACCATAAATCCCTCCTGTGTTGGTGTATGCCCGTCACCCTCTCCCTGTGCTCTCTCCATAGGGTTGCTCGGCTGTACGGTCACCTGCCTCTGTGCCTGAAGCAGACGCCATCACCAACACATTTACATCCCGCAGACACGCACTCATTCACTCCTGCTGTTAATAAACTCTTTGAACTACTCTAAGCCTGTGTGTGTGCGTCTCCTGAGCCGTGCAATATGTCAGTACGGCTTCAGCAGAGCGGCTCGGCGGACGGCGGGCTCGCACACCGGTTTTCCACTCTCGAGGCTAGAGTGGATCAAATAGCTTATCAACAACAGGTGATCTTTAATCAATTATTGAATTTAACTAACCGGTTGGGCCGCTTGGATCCTCAACAGCCGTTCCCCCCGGCTCGTCAGGGTGGCGCGGCTCCTGCTGTTCCAGCGGCCGTCCAGCCGGCTCCAGTGGCACCGGTTCGGCTCACACCGATTCCGACCCCCGCCCGCTTTAGCGGTAAGCTCGGCGGAGCGCGGGGGTCATTATGCAGTGTGAGTCCGTGTTCCACCGTGTGCCCGGAGATTTTCCCTCGGATCACAGCCAAATTGAGTACATAGGGAATCTCCTGGAGGGGCGTGCATTAACTTGGACCTACGCCGTAATGGCGAGGCCCAGTTATGCCACCCTCACCTATGACCAATTCGTGGGGCGCTTTCTGGAGGTCTTTGACCATTCTCTAACCGAGACGGTCCAGGTCGATCGGCTTCTCGCTCTCCGGCAGGGAGACCGGTCGGCAGCGGACTACTCGGTCGACTTCCGGGTAGCGGCGGAGGAATTGGGCTGGGGGGAACGCTCCCTCTGCGGCCTGTTCCTCTGCAGCCTCAACGAGGATCTGAGGGATGAACTGACTGGACGGGATATCCCTGGGACGCTAGCGGAGCTGACATCCTTAGCGGTAAGTTTGGATAACAGGCTGCGCGAGCGCTCCTCGGGGCGGAAGTCTTCTTCTTCTCGCCTTCGTGGAGTCTCACCGCACCTGTTCCAAGCTCGCCCCCTGGCGGCGCCGCCAGCATCGTGCCCCGAGGAGTCGGAGCCGATGGTGACGGGCTGGACCAGGCTTTCCCCTGCGGAGAAACAACGCTGCAGTGAGTTGGGCCTCTGCATGTATTGCGGAGGTGACCAACACACCGTGGAGCGTTGCCCACGGAAAGCCAGTCGGCGGGGTCCACGAATCACTGTAGGGGGCCTCACGGATCTCCACCGGTTAGACACACTTACCCAATTGAAGCTGCCCATCCGTTTCTGCCACAATCCCACTGGGCACCTCACCCACGCACTGGTGGATTCGGGCGCAGAAGGCAGCTTCATTTCACAAGGCCTGGCAACCCGATTGGGCATCCGCTGTCAGGCACTCAAACACCCCATCTCCCTGGTCCATCTCTCCCGTGCCTCCCTTGGGAGAGTTACCCATCAAACCATTCCTGTCCCAGTCATCATCTCAGGGAACCACCGGGAGGAGATGGTTTTCTACGTCCTGCCCAACTCTGTGTCGCCCGTCATCCTGGGGTACCCCTGGCTACGCCTCCACAACCCTGTCCTGGACTGGAGGTCAGCTGGGGTGTCGGCATGGAGTACCTTCTGCATGGGCACCTGCCTTCAGTCCGCTGCCTGCTCCCCGTCCGCGGCTCCTCCTGTGGCGGATACAGCACCTCCGGACCTGTCGCTGGTGCCTCCAGAATTTCACGACCTGGGTATGGTATTCAGTAAATCGAAAGCTATGTCTCTTCCCCCGCATCGACCATATGACTGTGCCATCAATCTCCGCCAGGGGGCTCCCCTGCCATCTGGTCGGCTCTACAGCCTGTCGGCGCCGGAGAGGGAGACAATGAATACGTACCTAAAGGAATCACTGAGCACTGGGATTATTCGCCCATTGTCGTCACCCGTGGGGGCAGGGTTTTTCTTTGTCGGGAAAAAGGACGGTTCCCTCCGTCCCTGCATAGACTACCGAGCGCTTAATGACATCACTGAGAGGGACCGTTACACCCTGCCCCTCATGGACACTGCCTTCCACTCCCTCCAGGGGGCGACCTGGTTTACCAAGCTGGATCTACGCAGCGCTTACCACCTCGTCCAGATCCGGGAGGGAGATGAATGGAAAACAGCCTTCCGTACCCCGAACGGCCACTTTGAGTATCTCGTCATGCCGTTCGGGTTGACCAACGCTCCTGCCGTCTTTCAGCGCCTCATTAATGACGTCCTCCGGGATTTCATCGGCCTTTTCGTGTTCGTCTACCTGGACGACATTCTGATCTTCTCCAGGTCCAGAGATGAGCACCAGGTCCATGTGAGGCGGGTCCTCCAAAGACTGCTGGAGAATCGTCTGTACGTGAAGGCTGAGAAATGCGAGTTCTACGCTAGGACCACATCCTTCCTGGGATTCATCATCGCCCAAGACCAGGTGCTCCCAGACCCAGAGAAGGTGAAGGCGGTGGTGGAGTGGCCTACTCCCGCATCCCGGAAGCAGGTGCAACAGTTTGTTGGCTTCGCCAATTTTTACCGCCGCTTTGTCCCGAATTTCAGCTGGATCGTCGGACCGCTGACCCGCCTCACGTCCCCGAAGGTCCCGTTCCGGTGGACCGAAGAGGTCGATGCTGCCTTTAAGGCGCTGAAGGCGGAGTTCTCCTCCTCCCGGGTCCTTCGCCAGGTCGACCCCGCGCTGCAGTGCATTGTGAAGGTGGACGCATCGGACACGGGAGTGGGAGCAGTGTTATCCCAACGATCACCGGACGATGGCGCCAAGCGACCGTGCGCCTTCTTCTCCCGGCGCCTGTCCCCGGCGGAGAGGAACTACGATGTGGGGGACAGAGAGCTCCTGGCCATCAAACTCGCCCTACAGGAGTGGCGCCACTGGCTAGAGGGGGCGGACCTGCCGTTTGTGGTCCTGACGGACCATAAGAACCTAGAGTACCTACGATCTGCCAAGCGCCTGAATGCCCGCCAGGCGCGCTGGTCTCTGTTCTTTGCCAGGTTCCGCTTTTCAATCACCTTCAGGCCAGGCTCCAAGAACGGCCTGCCTGATGCCCTCTCTAGACAGTTCACCCCCGTGGAGGCTGAGGAAACGCCCCACACTATCCTGCCCAGGTCGTGCGTCGTGGGAGCTGTCTCTTGGGACATTGAAGACAAGATCCGGAAGGCGCAGGAGGTGGAACCTGATCCTGGCGGCGGACCGGAGGGAAGACTGTTCGTTCCATCTGCGGTCCGAGGAGAGGTCATCCACTGGCTCCAGACCTCCCGGCTCACCTGTCATCCCGGCACCTCTCGGATGATCAGCCTCCTCCAACGGTCCTTTTGGTGGCCAGGCCTGCGGAGGGATGCAGCCCGCTACGCCCAGGCTTGCCCAATCTGTGCCACCAGCAAGTCGGGAAATGCCCCTCCAGCGGGTCTGCTCCAGCCTCTGCCCGTCCCCGGCAGGCCCTGGTCGCACATCGCGCTGGATTTCGTCACCGGACTCCCCGTTTCCAACTCTTTTGACACCGTCCTGACCATCGTGGACCGTTTCTCCAAGGCGGAACACTTCGTCCCCCTGCGAGGTCTCCCTACCGCCCTGGAGACGGCGGGCCTCCTCATCCAACACGTGGTCAGGCTGCACGGGATTCCGGTAGACGTGGTCTCGGACCGGGGCCCCCAATTTTCATCCGAGGTTTGGAAATCTTTTTGTAACGCCATCGGAGCCAAGGTGAGCCTCTCCTCCGGCCATCACCCCCAGTCTAACGGGCAGTGTGAGAGGACCAATCAGGAGCTGGAGGCTGTGCTCCACTGTGTTACCAGATCCAAGCCGACGTCCTGGAGCAACCATCTCGCCTGGGTGGAGTATGCCCACAACACCGCCTGCTCTTCTGCAACGGGGATGTCCCCCTTCAAGGCGTCCCTGGGTTACGAACCCCCGCTGTTTCCAGCGCAGGAGAGCGAGGTAACTGTCCCCTCTGTTAGGGCGCACCTTAGGCAGTTCCGCTCCACCTGGGCTGCCGCGCGTCATGCGCTTTTACGCACAGCGGAGCGCAACAGGACCGTGGCGGACCGGCACAGACGACCTGCCCCGGCGTACAGAGTTGGGCAACTAGTGTATGTGTCTACCCAGGACGTCACATTAAAAGGCGAGAGGAGGAAGCTGGCACAGCGATTCATGGGTCCCTTTCCCATCACCCGGATCATCAACCCGGTGGCTGTGCGCGTGGCTATTCCCCCCTCCCTCCGCATTCATTCCACTTTCCACGTGTCGAAGGTAAAACTGGCAGTCACTGACCCCCTTTGCCCTCCTCCTGCAGCGCAACCCGCGCCCCGGATGATTGGTGGCCATCCGGCCTGGTCCGTCTCCTCCATCCTGGACTCCCGGCGCCGAGGTCGTGGGTTGCAATACTTGGTGGACTGGGAGGGCTATGGGCCCGAGCATCGACAATGGGTGCCCCCGTCGTTTGTGTTGGACCCATCGCTCATCGCGGACTTCCACCGAGCGCACCCGGATAAGCCATCGCCAGGAGGCGCTGCTAGAGGGGGGAGTACTGTCACGCCGCGCCATTCATCAGCGGCGCCACCTGCTCACGCACCTGATCCTCATCAGCGGCGAGGGATAAAAGCCGTCTCGCCCGGAGGCTCGGCCTGAAGCCGTCAGACTTCGTCCCTCACCGTTGTGAGCATACTTCTCTTCAGCATCATCATTTTGGTAAGAAGATCGCTTACCTCTCTTCTTCAGTCTGCTCCCCTGTGCACAGGTGGATTCCCCGGCGACGGACATCTCCACTCCATCGCCCAATCCTCGCTGCTGTACGGAGCTCTCCAGGTGGCTGTCTTCCGGGCTTCGCCCCCTTGTTGTGCCAGCTATCCTGACAAACCAAGTAAGTCCTTCTCTCGCCATAAATCCCTCCTGTGTTGGTGTATGCCCGTCACCCTCTCCCTGTGCTCTCTCCATAGGGTTGCTCGGCTGTACGGTCACCTGCCTCTGTGCCTGAAGCAGACGCCATCACCAACACATTTACATCCCGCAGACACGCACTCATTCACTCCTGCTGTTAATAAACTCTTTGAACTACTCTAAGCCTGTGTGTGTGCGTCTCCTGAGCCGTGCAATATGTCAGGATGGACTCGATGATGGCCATGTAGAACTGCACTAACATCTTGGTGGGTAGCTTGAGCTTCCTCAGCTGCCGCAGAAAGAACATCCTCTGCTGGGCCTTTTTGATGAGGGAGCTGATGGTTGGCTCCCATTTGAGGTCCCGGGTGATGGTGGTGCCCAAGAAGCAGAAGGAATCTGCAATGGTGATGGGAGAACCTGTGATGGTGAGGGGGGGCAGGGGGGTTGTGACTTTCCTGAAGTCCACAATCATCTCCGCTGTCTTCAGAGCGTTCAGCTGCAGGTTGTTGTGGCTGCACCAGGACACCAGCTGGGCCACCTCTTTCCTGTAGACGGACTCGTCGCCGTTGGAGATGAGCCCGATGAGGGTGGTGTCATCCGCAAACTTGATCAGCTTAACAGACTGGTGGGAGGAGGTGCAGGAGTTGGTATAAAGGGAGAAGAGTAGGGGGGAAAGTACACAGCCCTGGGGTGATCCGATGCTGATGCTGACAGAGTCTGAGACAGACTTCCCCAGCCGCATATGCTGCCTCCGGTCCGTCAGGAAGTCGGTGGTCCACCTGCAGAGGGAGTCAGGCACGCCGAGCAGGGACAGCTTGTCCTGGAGCAGAGCGGGGCGGATGGTGTTGAAACAGAATAATATAACAAAGGGGGAAAGAAAATCCAACAAGGTCAAATTAGACAATAACTCCTCTGATTATACAGTTCAACATAAGTTATCCGAAATGGGTGATGGCTGAAGCCGCAGCTTATGTTGCCCACCTATATTCCATCCAAGAATTCAAAAGAAAAACAAACAAGAGCGATTACAATTCAGAACAAAGCTAAGACAAAATGTGACAAAAAAAAAAAAAAACTAAGCAACAACACAACGCAGACTGGATATGACAATCCTTATGTGATTTTATATGTCATCTTGTATATATGTTTGGAGTATTTCTTCCTTTAGTTTTTGTTTAAATTGTCCAAGCGTTGTACATAATTTTAATTCAGGTCCAAAATCGTTCCATAATCTGACTCCTTGCACTGAAACACAGTGTTGCTTGGTGGTAGTTCTCACTGAAGGTTTTTGAAATATACATGTTCCTCTGAAATGATATTGTTTCTCCCTTATTTGGAACAACTTTTGGATATTTGCGGGCAGTGATAGATTCTTCACTTTAAACATTATTACTGCAGTTTTAAAGTCAACCAGATCTTTCAACTTGAGAGCTTTTAATTTAAGAAAAAGTGGGTTTGTTGGTTCCCTGTAAGCAGCTTTGTTTATTATTCTAATAGCTCTCTTCTGAAGCATAAAGACTGGATATATGTTTGCTTTATATGTATTTCCCCATACTTCAGTACAATATGTCATGTATAGGAGTATTAATGAATGATACAAGGTATATAGTGTGGGTTGGTTCAGCAAATATTTCACTCTGTGTAATATTGCAATTGATTTGGATATTTTACCTTTAATATAATTAATATGTGACTTCCAACACAGTTTATTATCAATTATTACACCAAGAAATTTAGTTTCGGATACCCTTTCAATCTCTACACCATTTACACTGAGTTTAGATACTAAGTTGTTGTGATGGTTGTTAAAAACTATAAATTTTGTCTTACTTAAATTGAGCATTAATTTGTTTGAATCAAACCACAGTTTAAGCTTTCCTAATTCCTTTCCGAGTGGAAAGGAAATACCTAATTTCCTTTCCATTTTTCAAGTCAGTCTTGCCAAGGCTCGCTCACTTCATCAAAGAAAAACTGACTATATGGCCCAGAAGCACTCGATGGGCACATCCCCAAATTGGACTTCCTCTAAGAGGAGGAACTATTTGAAGCCTTGACCACCAATCTCTATAAAATACCTGGATAGCGCACACCCCATTAGTGAGTACAGAGCCGAGTGACGCCACCTGGCTGCCATATTACTATACCCAAAACACTCAGTGAGTCAATGGAGAATGAATGGGTGTAGTAGTAAATGGTGCCACTTTTACCTCAACAACTTCCCAAAGAATAAACAGATTTTGAACTTCTTGTTATGGAGACACAGCTTATAGTCTTGCGCAACTGGTGAACTATAGAAATTGAGTTGACATTATGTTTCGTGGCTGTGGGATGGCTGGATAATTGGAAAGGTCAAGCCAAGGAGAGTTTTTCTGTGAGTAATGCATGCAGTAAGTATGTTTAGGCATGTCGTCATAATAATAGTCCTAATGATAGTCTTACAGTATATGAGTAAATTAAAATATAGTGTAGTGCTTTAATCTTGCTATTAAGTGCCTAGGCCTAATCTAATTTGCAAAATATGGGATCACAACCTTTTCACAAAGGTCCTATTTAAATTAAAGTAAAAAACTGAGAAAAAAGGCTTCACATATTTTCTGTGATGATGTAGTTCTAGGCCTTGCTATACATAGCCTACTTAACTAGTACAGACTAACTATATATTGAAATAATTTGTCAATCAATCAGTCTTTATTTCGGATAGATTAAAAGTACAGATTAAAAGAAACAGAATAATATAACAAAGGGGGAAAGAAAATCCAACAAGGTCAAATTAGACAATAACTCCTCTGATTATACAGTTCAACATAAGTTATCCGAAATGGGTGATGGCTGAAGCCGCAGCTTATATTGCCCACCCATATTCCATCCAATCACACTGTGAATAGGCCCAAATGGAATAAAAGTTAAGGCCTAATGCTAATTCTTATATACTGTTATAATAAATAAATAGTGAAGATTAGTTAGTTAGATATTACACAAAGTGCTCTCATACACAAGCTACAAACATACATTCACACACCAAAATCTCTAGTCTCTGTTTCCTGCTTCCATATATGGGCATGGGGGTCGCGTGAAGAGTCCTAAACAACAGAATGTGGATGATGTCATAAAGGACTAAAAGAGGAGACATCTGGATGCTGAAAGGAAGGATGTGGAAGCCATAAAAAGCCATAAAAGCCATAAAAGAGGAGACATTTAAGCTATTTGGACCTGAGAAGACCAGTTTTGGATAAATGGACATGTGTTGTTGGAGAGTTGTTGGGAATTGCCCACCAACTCAGAAGCTATATGTAGGAGAGAATTTCTTTGTTGTGGGTCTGAGAACAGATTGTGCTGTTGAGACCCGGCCGTGTTGACTACCTGCATGATTCAATAAAAGTTAAGCTGAGAAAAAGTATTTCTTCTGTGATTATTAGTTGGTTAACTGAAAAGATTCTGCTGTCAAAAATTAATTTTTACAATACTTCGTCAATTTTAGGATTCTGATACAAAACATGACACCTTTCCTCCTGCTTACACATCCTGGACTTGGAACCAGGCAATGGTGCAGTTAAAGGTGATTGGTAATCAACAAAAATCAGCATGTAGAACTGATCCAGTGTTGATTGGTAATCACTAGCTGACGATGAGCATCAGGAATAATTTAGCACAGATACAGTATATACACTGTTTACTTCCCCACAAATGTTGCCAATGACCAAGCCAAGGATGCATTCTATACACAACTGCACGACGAGCTATGCTGCATTTCCCACCACAACATCACCATTGTCCTAGGGGACATGAGCGGCTTGGAACACATCATCGGACCATTCTCGTCTGACATCACCAGCGACAATGGTGACCGCATGCTGGAGGTGTGTGCCACGCACAATCTGAAGATCCTGGGCACCTGGCTCCAGCATAGTCAAATCCACCATACCACTTGGTACTGTGACACCAGCGCTACATCCAAGACCACTGACGACAACCTGGTTAGTGGGCGTTGGAGAATTGCCACCGACTGCTGCGTCGTCCACAGTGCTGAGCTGGGGCAGACCGACCATCGACTCCTCGCCGGCACTGTCCGCCTGCACCTCCACCGCAATTCCCCTCCTGGCCCTGCCCGCTGCTGCCCTCCAGACAACGAGAAGATTTACACCCCTCAGTTTACCCACTGCAACGCCATCAAGGTCACAAACCGTTTTGCTGCCCTTGACCACCCAGAGAGCCTTGAGGTTGCCTGGAAGCAGACTACCACCACTCTCACTCTAGCTGCCACAAACGTCCTAGGTGATTGCCACAAGAGGAGTCAGCCATGGATCTCTGACACTTCCCTGGTCGAATGATGCCGTGAAGCCAGACTCCAGGGGAAGGATGATTTCCACAAGCTGAACATAGAGAGATGCCGCAGCCTCCGGCACGATGAAGCCACTTGGCTCCACCGTATCGCCGACAAGCCCAAAAACAGCTTCCAAGCAGGGAACCCCCGGTCTGCCTACCAGACTATCAAGGAGCTCTGCCACACCGGCAAGAAATGGCAGTCATCGTTCCCTTTGCTAGCTGTCAATGGCATAAGCCTTGTCACGGATCCGAAAACCAAACTTCAATGATGGCGGGAGCACTATGCGAGCGTCCTCTGCAAGCCCCCTCTTCCCACCTCGGATAAGCTGCAGTAGTATGCCGATGCCAGTGTTGAAGACAACTCGATCAGCCTAGCCCCGCCCTCAATCAGTGAGCTGTCAGATACCATCAAGAAGCTCCCCTCTGGGCGAGCCCCCGGCACTGATGGAGTTACAGCAGAGATGATGACAGCCGCCCTTACCACTGTCATCTCTCGGCTGGAATATCTGTGTTGCTTTATCTGGGCAGAAGAATGCGTCCCTGGGGAGTGCAGGGACGGGGTCATTTGGATGTTCCTGTCCCCGCCGATGCAGATCTCCGCGCGGTTGAGGCCAGCCACCTTCCAGATGACCGATGGTTCGAGATGGCACCCAAGTCCGCCACAGCCGGTGCCTCCAGGGTGCGCCCACTGCGGGCTCACCAGAGGCCTCCCTGAGCTCAAACCACAACAGTGACTCTGTTTTAATGTGTTTAGCAGAGCACAACTGGTTCACGGTGGCAAAATAATCCACCCAGTCATGCAGGATCAACCGGTGGTCTACCCGGTGCCCCAGGTTCTGTTTTCCTTTGCTTGTTTAAAAAAATGCTGCTGTGAATTTAAAGTGTCAACTAGTGCATTGCCTGTAGAACGCAAGTATTCCTGTCTGAAACAGGTATCCCAATCAGGCTTTACAGGCCCAAATGTAGGCTGTGTTTGAAAGTTGAATACAAAGAGGTGTAGCCTCTATGTTGGCAATCACATGTTAGACTTTGACAAATAGAAAAGAGATTAAATGGCACTAAGATTTATTTAACTGTGTGAATATTAATTACAGAATACCTTGCAGGGGACACAATAGGTCATGGCATTCCACCGAGAACCTCGGGTTGGTGGGGGGAGAAGATAGTCAGAAATGGTAATGGAGAAAAGGCAAGAAGAGCCAGCTAAGGGCACCAGAGTGCTAGGGGGAAATGAGCCAAAGAAAGATGTGCCTTCCACCCCCGCTGTGCCAGGTTCACACCTGAGGACACAGGGGTGCAAATGTATTGTATTAAGACCTGCTGTGTGACGTATGTTAATGTGTATGTGGATGTGTGTGCATGTTTCACAGTGTGTATGTTAATGTGCTTACCCTGGGTGCCAGAGAGGCAGGAATAAAGCGTATAAGAGAGATTGCTCTGGCACTCAGATTCAGTACGTTTTACTTGTTGGAGGAGAAATAAAGTCTGTGCCGTCAGTTCATGGTCTCGTCTGATTCCTTACTCCACAACCTAAACATTGAAAATGATTGGGACATCCAACATTAGGCTGTTATGTAGGATGTTATTTGGGTTCTAAATATTTTATTGGGTTTTAGACCTTTGAGTTTTTAACCTCTTTGACTAGTCTTTAACCTTATAATATGACTCTTCTCTCTTATCTCTGGTTTTTCTCTCATCTCTTTGTCTTTATACCCTGATTGATGGAGCCTTGAGTATTTTTATCATGTTTATAGTCAGCTTCATGTGTGCTTGTGTTTGTGTCTATGTTGAATGTAATTGTGGCTTGTAAATATGGATGTCACCAGACTGCAAACCAAATCTACGTACGGGTACAAATAAAGTAACCTGAACCTGAACCTGAACCTGATTAGCGACTGTTTCAGATCCCTTGTTTATTTGTTTGTCAGATCACTTATTTGTGTGATGTTTTATCACTTATATTCAAGATAATAGTGTATCTTGCACTTTGGGGAATGGGAGTTGTTCAGTCATCATTATAATTATTTTAGTTTATCACTGTTCAGTGATGGAGTTCAGTGTAATATTGAATTTCTTCTGTGTATCGTCAATAAACTCATGCAATACTATAACAGGACATGTATACAAATATTTGAGACCCATTGTAGTGCATCATTTTATATCTTAGCAATATATTATTACCTCCGCCAAGGAGGTTATGTTTTGATCAGCGTTGGTTTGTCTGTCTGTCTGTCTGTTTGTTTGTTAGCAAGATAACTCAAAAAGTTAGGGACGGATTTTCATGAAATTTTCAGAGATTGTCAGAAATGGGGTATCCTACAGATGATTACATTTTGGTGGTGATCCGTCCATATTCAATATTTTTTCAATTTTTTTTTTGTGCATGGTTAAACACTGTATGGGGGTAACTGTGGCGCTTGGCGGAGGTCTGCGCTCTCCGAGTGCTTTTCTAGTTATTTAAAGGTTTTTTAAAACTGCAATGCTGAGGGGGTGTTTATATCATTGCGTTGGGGCGATACTGAGGCCAAATAATGAGCTTAACCTTGAGGGCGTGACTAGCAAACACGAACAATGTGAGCGCTGTGGCTCTATTGTAAGTGGTTTGTTGTTTATTGATGCGAGAAAATTATTTATTATTATTATTATTGTTCCACCTAAACAATCGCATTTTTGACCCTCCTGCGACTGATGATGATGATGATGATGAAACCATGGGTGTCAAGCTCATTCCACGGAGGGCCAAGACCCTGCAGGTTTTACGTACCTCCATCCAGTGTCTTCAACAGGTGATTTCACTGAATTTCTTCCCACTGATTGCTGATCAGTGAAAACACCTGCTGAAGACACTGGATGGAAGTAAAACATGCAGGGTCTTGGCCCTCCATGGAATGAGTTTGACACCCCTGCTCTAAACGTTAACCAAAACACTATTTTTTTTTCGCACACACCTCAGACCTGGTGAAAAATTTTATAAACTGGAAAAAATATGTGCCCCATGCTAAAAAATTTTCAGACGTATCCAGCATATGGTTGATACTGTGACGTTGCAAGGGTTCATGTCGAGTTGTGGTCAGCACCCACTCTGGCATTGAAGTCTCCAAGGAGAATGAGTTGTTCCGAGTTGGGGATGATCCTGACAGTTGTTGCGAGATTCTCGTAGAACTCGTCTTTTGCCTCTGGTGTGGCTGTCAGTGTTAGGGCATACACACTGACGAGGGTGACTGTGCCTTGAGTGGTGTTCAGGCGGAGGGTGAGGAGTCGTGCAGAGCCAGTGCTGCCCGGTTCCACCATCTTCAGCAAGGTGTTCTTCACTGCGAAGCCCACTCCGTGTTCCCTGTGTTCGTCACTGCCCTTTCCCTGCCAGTAGAACGTGTAGTCCTTCTCTCTCAGTGTACCTGCGTCAGCCAACCGTGTTTCCTGGAGAGTGGCGATATCCACTCCCAGTCTCTTCAGCTCATTATTGATAATGGCAGTCTTCCTGGTGTCGTTGATGTCCTTGAGGTTAGCAGCGAGTCCTGTCATCATAGTGCGGACGTTCCAAGTTCCCAGTTTTAGAGTTGGTCTCTTTTGTTTTGTCTTGCCTGGTGCGAAGGTTCTCAGCCTGCTGTTCGGATTTCTCCTCATCCCCATGCACCCAATGAGGAAAGCAAGCTGTGGCGGGACAACACCTTATTGGCTGGGGGCTGCCCAGCTTGAGGCGGGTGGTAGCTGTCCATTGAGATCCGATGATCCCTCCCACCGTCGGGAACAACCCCTGGCGCCGCGCTCTACGCCAATTGAGTGGTGGCTTATAACCGGTAACTGTCATTCCCCGTGTTTTGTCTACGCCAAAGGCGAAGCTGGAGTGTCCTCTCCAGTGATCCGGTGTTCTACCTTCCAGCGTTGGGCGTTGGTAGGATTCAAGCCTGGGCAGGAAGATATGGAGGACAAGATGTTGCCCATGCAGCATGTCCCCCCTCTCCACGTCACTGATGAATCCAAAGGAACAGCAGGGCTGCTACAGTTTGGCACCAGCGCCGTTGCAGGAGCTGCCAGAATGATGTTGAGCACAACAGAGAACTGCCTTAGGGGCTCCGACTCCGGATTTTTCCTCAGGGTTGACTCCCGAAGCCTTTCCTGTGACCGGGTATGCCGCAAGGCAGCGGAGGTTTGAAATCAGGGTTTACCTTCCCCTAGATGGGCTACCTTCCCAGGTTGACGAGCCACCATCTACCCAAAGCATCTGGTTTTAAGGCGCCAGAGATCCGCCCTCGCCCCTTCTCCTATTAGTAAAAGCAGTTCCGCCGGGCTTAGAGACTAAACCACACGGGCAGGCTAGGAGTTGGACTTAGTTGTCAGAGGCTTTTTGAGACGCACGCCATAAGGAGCATTTTATGAGCACTGGGAGCGTAACCCCAATGCCACTCCTGGCTATGACAACCTTGGAACCAAGATCAACACAGAGCGCTGGGAGGACCTTGCAACGGACCGCTCCAAATGGAGAGGCACCCTGACCAGACAGCTCAAGGCGGGTGAAGAGAGACTGACTGCTGCAGCAGATGAAAAAAGGACCCGCAGGAAGAACCGCCACAGACCCAGCAGCACGGAGACCACCCACAAGTGCGACCTGTGTGACAGGGACTGTCATTCGCGCATCGGCCTGTTCAGCCACAGGCGGTGCTGTTCCAGCAGAGTAGACGTTTAGGATTCTCTTCCATGGTCATCATAGAACGACGGAGGCCGACGATGTGCAAACTATATAAATGTATGCCCAAACTTGTTCCTCCCTCACCTACTAGTACACTGCACCCCTTGGGCTTGGGCTGAGAAGTACATCCAACCCTCAGACTCAGAGTTAAGCTCATTGGGATTGCTACCCTTTTCCCATTTGAGCTACTTTGTGGTAGTGGTATATTTTGACTATAATTCAGGCCCAGGGTGGGTTCTGGGGATAGATGCATCATCAGAGTGAGTCGATCTGCATCATCTAGATCTATACTAGGACTATGTTACCTGGCACCCAGAGTCCCTTGGTTATTAGCCTCCACACCCCCAGATCGGCCTACTCGGAGTCTTAGACCAGGACTTGGTCACCCTGTGAGCAGTTGACAAAGGTTTTAGACATCTAGGGTTCCATTTTAGTTCATATTTAGAGTTACAAATGATCGGAGCCAAACGACTCCAGGGCACACGCAGTACAACCATAAACAATGGCTGCCACTCACCTTTCTCGAACAAGTCGGAACGTTGTTCTGCTACTTTCTGTTGGGGTCCGTCAAGTACAAGCCATTTTTGGGCACACTCACGTACTTTTGCCCACGATGCTTCAGTAAAACGAGTGATACTGCCCGAAAACTTATCGGAAATGTGAATAACACAGGAGAGGCTTTCAGCGCACACTACCCCTGTGGGCGCTGCCATTTTGTTGTCACATGACCAAAGGGACGACGCTGATTGGTTAAAACGTCCTGGACTGGGCCATGTTTAAGGTAGCCAGACAATTTTTACCGACTGACTTCAATCGCATTTTTCATACAGCTATCCACACCTTTGGAAGTGGGAACATCGATATTTTGTCTTACAATAATGTAATCTTAATTTAGAAACAGTAAAATTTTAGTTCCCCGTTGGGTACCACGAAACTGAACGAAAAGTGGCAGCTGCTCACGGCCTAAATCCATTTCATGTTTGAATTTCTTTTATGAGTCTTTATCTCCAATCACAGTTTGAATCGGACTATTTGATATTTCTTTTTCTATATCTTTCCATTTTGCTACAAAATTTGGGTTGCACCAACAGTACAAAGGTCTTAACTGAGCAGCATAAAAATATTCCTTTAATTTTGGCAATGCCATTCCGCCTAGGTCTTTGGAAAGCTGGAAAGTTTGATAACTAACTCTGGGTCATTTACCTCCCCAAATGAACCTGGATATTGTTTTGTCCCACTTTATAAATTGGTCTAGAGGGATCTCTACTGGTAACAATTGGAACAGGGTAGTATATTCATTTTAACTATTTCGATTTTTGAACTAAAGTCCAGTGGTAGGGTTGCCCATCTTTCTATATCTTTCTGTATATCTTGATATACCTTTTCATAATTTATATTGAATAGTTCAGAGAGGTCTTTTGTTAACCTCTTGCACTCCGGTGTACCACGGGCGGACATGTCTCTGCGTCCTAGAGCGCACGAGGGCGCCCTAGGACGCATACTGTGCGTCCTAGGGCGCACTGAAGAAAAAAAAAGCTGCATTTCCGTTCTTCCACTACAGACACAGCCGTGAACAGAAAGCCAAAGGAGTGCTTTGATTGGTTTAGATGTGATTGACCTCTCATTCGACTAATAAGAGCCTTGAATTGGGTTTCTGAAACCTTGAAGAACCAATGACTGAAAACCTAGCAAGAAGGACCCGCCTACCAACGGCTGCGAATACAGCCAGCCAATTGAAGCACAGAAGTTCGAAAGCTGTTTTGTGTAAGGCTGGGTGACACACAGGTGTTCACCAGTCTTTTTTTCTTACTACTGTTCTTATTTGTTTTGAAAAATTGTTCGCCAAAACCGCAATCATGGAAGCGCAAAACCGCAATAATGGAATTATGGTTTGACCGGGTCGCGTGACCAGAACCATGAGTCCGTACCAAGCGGACCAGCATCATGTTCGTCTGACAATGAGGAAGAGAAGTTCGCCAGCGACACTGCTGTTGTGGACAGGTAAGTGTTATAAACTAAATTATTCTTTATGGTGTGGCAACCTGGGGAGTGCATAATGGTTTACCACCTTAGACAGGAACAAAGGACGTGAAGTTAACCTTTTGTGTGTGAGAAGTTTCTAGATGCCCTAGTAAGATAACAGGGAGGTGTCAAGGATGAATGGACTGACTGCAGTCGGATGGGGGATTATCTTTTGTGTGTGAGAAGAGTCTAGAAGGAGATTATCTTTTGTGTGTGAGGAGAGTCTAGAAGGATGTCATGTTATTTAAGGGAAGAGTTCCTACTTGTATGCCATTCTGTCTATGCTCCTTGTGTGAGTCGTGTAATAAACCACCTGAACCAAATCTGCCTCATTATTTACACGCTCCACACTGGTGACCCAAGACGAATCATGGAATACGACGGAAGATCCCCGGAGCCAACCTCGACTGGAACACCCAGCTTCGCGTGTGCTGTAGCGATCAAACTACCTGATTTTTGGCAGCACAACCCGCGCTCCTGGTTCCACCTAACCGAGGCGCAGTTTGCCCTCCGAGGGATATCGGCGGATGATACGAAATTCCACTATGTGGTCGCAGCACTTGATGCCAGCACGGCTCAGCACATCAAGAGCCTGCTCGATCAGCCACCAGCCGACGGCAAATATGACGCGCTGAAGGCTGCCCTCATCCAGCACTACACGCTCTCGGATGGTGAGAGAGCAGAGAGGCTTCTGACGTGGACCGAGTTGGGAGACGGTTCGGCCGTGGACATGATGGAAAAGATGCTGAGGTTAAAGGGCACGGACGACGACCACTTCATCTTCACCCACATTTTCCTCAGGAACCTTCCGACAGCGGCGAGAGCGGCCCTGGCCAATTCGTCGTTGCTGGCCAAACGGGACTATCGTGCGCTGGCCCGGGAGGCAGACCGGATCATCGTCGCCACCAAGGCTTTTGTGACCATTGTGGCAGCGACGGAGCCCGGCACGTCGACACGAGGAGGCGAGGAACCGCCGACGGCAGCAGCAGAACCACCGACGGCAGCAGCAGCGGGGGCCAAGGAACGTGGAGGTGACACACTTTGCTTCTACCACCGCCGCTTTGCAGAGAGGGCACACAAATATATACCACTGTGCCAGTTCAAGCGCTCGGGACGCCAAGACCGGGGGTCGGTAGCAGCCGCGACCCTCGGGGAGGAGAACAAGCTGCTCTATTTGACGGACGCATGCTCTGGGAGGCATTTCCTCATGGACACCGGCGCACAGAAGAGTTTCATCCGGCCAACCTACGCTGACCGGCTGGCAAGACCCAGCGGCCCCGAGATGGCAGCAGCAAACGGCTCAGAGATTAAGACCTTTGGTGAGAGGACTCTACTCTTGTCTCTACACGGTCGTACATTTGAATGGACTTTTGTTGTAGCAACATTGGATTACCATATACTGGGGGCTGATTTTCTATGTGCATATGGGTTGTTGGTAGATATCGCTAACAGGCGCCTGGTTAATGCACTGTCTTTTGACTCTCTTCCCTGTATAGCTCGAGTGACCCGGCCAACAGCACAAGCCAACGTCACAGCAGCATGCGGTAAGTTCCACACACTGCTCGCTCAGTTCCCAGCACTCACAGTCCCGACATTTTCAGCAGCTATCGCTAAACATGCGGTGGAGCATTTTATCACCACCACCGGGGCGCCTGTTTTTGCAAGACCTCGGCGCTTGGACGCAGCTAAACTGGCCATAACGCGCGAGGAGTTCGCCAACCTAGAGAGGTTAGGCATCATCAGGTGCTCAAACAGCCCATGGGCTTCCCCGCTACACATGGTCCCTAAAGCTGAAGGTTCGTGGCGAGCTTGCGGCGATTTCCGCAGGTTAAACAACGCTACAGCGCACGACCGCTACCCAATTCCCCACATTCAGGATTTTTCCGTTCACCTCACAGGAGCGCGCATTTTTTCTAAGATAGATTTGGTCCATGGTTACCACCAAGTCCCAGTGCGCGCTGAGAACATACCCAAAACAGCGGTAATAACTCCGTTTGGTTTATTTGAGTTCTTGCGCATGTCGTTTGGGCTTAAAGGGGCAGCACAGACGTTCCAACGCATGATGGATGCAGTGCTGCGCGATCTCCCTTTCGTGTTCGTCTACCTGGACGATATCTTGGTAGCCAGCGTGTCCGAAGACGAACACGAAACCCACCTCACGACGGTTTTCCGAAGGTTGGAAGAGCACGGTTTAATAATCAACCCAGCGAAATGTCAGTTCGGGGTGACGGGGATTGATTTTTTAGGGCACCGCGTCTCTCCCGAAGGAGCGGTTCCGCTGCCTGACAAAGTGTGTTCAGTGACAGATTTTCCCCGACCGCAAACGGTCAGGGCGCGACAAGAATTTTTGGGAATGGTGAACTTTTATAACCGTTTCCTTCCCCGCGCAGCGCAGCTCATGCAGCCATTGTACGCTGCGCTCAAAAAACAGAAACCCGCGAATAGGGTCGAATGGACCCCGGAACGAGAGCAGGCGTTCTCAGAAATTAAAGCAGCCCTGGCAAACGCCGCATTGTTGGCACATCCAGACCCAACGGCCCGCATAGCCCTCACCACTGACGCCTCAGATGTGGCCATAGGGGCGGTCGTGGAGCAGTGCGTCGCCGGGGCTTGGCAACCACTTGCCTTTTTCAGCAGAACCTTGAGCAACAATGAACGTAAATACAGTGCGTTCGACAGAGAGTTGCTGGCTCTCCACCTGGCCATTTGCCATTTCCAGTTCTGGCTGGAAGGGCGCAACTTTACTGCGTTCGTTGACCGTAAGCCACTAACATTCGCGATGGCCAAAGTTTCAGAACCTTGGTCGGGCCGGCAGCAGAGGCAGCTGGCCGCGATCTCAGAGTTTACTACCGATATTCAGCATGTGTCAGGCAAACTGAATGTAGTGGCAGACTGCCTCTCGCGCACCGTTGTGGCCCCGGTCTGTGTAGGGATGGATTACGCAGCCATGGCCGCGGAGCAGGCTAGTGACGCGGACGTGCATGCGCTCCAGTCTGGACCAACAGGGTTAAGGCTGGAGAAGAGGACGCTGCTTAACGGCATTCCCCCCTTAATCTGCGACGTCTCCACGGGTCGCCCATGGCCTGTGGTTCCGGCCGCGTGGCACCGCCGCGTGTTTGAGTCGGTTCACTCTTTGGCACACCCAGGGGTGCACGCGTCGGTCAAAATGGTAGGAGAGAAATATGTGTGGCCGGGCCTTCGCAAACAAGTGAAAGAGTGGGAGGCAGCCTGCGTGGCATGCCAACGAGCCAAGGTTCACAGACACACGAAGTCTCCTTTGGAGCCGTTTCGCATCCCGGCTAAGAGGTTCGACCATGTCCACGTGGACTTCGTAGGTCCCCTTCCGCCATCACAGGGGTACACGCATCTCCTGACAATGGTGGACCGCACCACGTGCTGGCCAGAAGCGGTTCCGCTGGCGGCAACCACGGCCGAGGAGGTGGCGCGCGCGTTTTTAACAGCATGGGTGGCGCGTTTTGGAGTTCCGTCGGACATTACGTCCGACAGAGGCTCTCAATTTGTTTCTGAACTCTGGTCAACCATGGCCCGCAGCCTAGGTGTCTCAATTCACCACACAACCGCGTACAACCCGCAGGCTAATGGGTTATGCGAACGTTTTCATAGGTCGTTAAAAGCGGCTCTGAGGGCTTCACTGATGGATGCAAATTGGGTAGACAGGCTACCATGGGTTTTATTGGGGTTACGTTCTGCACCTAAAGAGGATCTGGAAGCTTCCCCGGCAGAGCTCGTTTTTGCACAACCACTCCGGCTGCCTGGGGAGTTTCTGCCAGATAATCCTGCGCCGGGCAGCTCCCCGTCTCAGCTGCTGCAGCGTTGCATAGACTCAGGCACGCTGCCAGGCCTTGCCCACCACAGTTTTCCATGCGTTTTTGTGCCTAAAGCTTTGAAAAACGCAGAGTTCGTGTCTGTCAGACACGACGCCCACCGCCCCCCACTGCGCCCACCTTATGATGGACCGTTTAGAGTGCTGGAAACAGGGGATAAGCATTTTTTGCTAGACTTGGGGGGTAGGAGAGAAAAAATTGGCATAGTCAGACTCAAACCTGCTTTTGTTGTGGCTGACGAGCAAGTGCTGTTGGCGAGGGCCCTTCGGCGTGGAAGACCCCCACGGGGCGCTTCCCAGAGAAAAGATCCTCCAGAGTACCCACACGGACAGTCAAAAAGTTTTCACCCCCAGACATCAGCCCCCCAGCATGGCAGCGCCACGGAGGCAGCGAATCCTGGCTACAGCAGATACGGCAGAAGACTGAAGCCCAAGCAGCATGCGGACTGATGTTGATTGTTCTACAGCATGTGGACTGATGTTAATGGTTCTATCACAGCATGTGGACTGTTACCCTTTTGTCCTATCTAAGTTGCTGGGGGGGGGGTGGCAACCTGGGGAGTGCATAATGATTTACCACCTTAGACAGGAACAAAGGATACGAAGTTAACCTTTTGTGTGTGAGAAGTTTCTAGATGCCCTAGTAAGATAACAGGGAGGTGTCAAGGATAAATGGACTGACTGCAGTCGGACGGGGGATTATCTTTTGTGTGTGAGAAGAGTCTAGAAGGATGTCATGTTATTTAAGGGAAGAGTTCCTACTTGTACGCCATTCTGTCTATGCTCCTTGTGTGAGTCGTGTAATAAACCGCCTGAACCAAATCCGCCTCATTATTTACATGCTCCACAATCTCTGAAAATTGTAATCCAAATGACTTTTGACCGATCGGTAAATTACAACTGTGCGTTATCGCAACATGACGTTGCGAACAGCCCCCCCGTCATGTTGTGAACGCCCCCCCCCCACTACTCTTCTGTAGCGGATTGCAGATATATTGCAGATATTTTAGTCCAACTGTGCGTAGTAGACCGTGGCGCACCGTCACCGCTTTCCGTCATGTAGCGATGGGCGATGTCCATCCTCTGTAGCGGGGGGGGGGGGAGTTGTTA
Source organism: Pholidichthys leucotaenia (assembly GCA_020510985.1). NCBI lineage: Eukaryota > Metazoa > Chordata > Actinopteri > Cichliformes > Pholidichthyidae > Pholidichthys > Pholidichthys leucotaenia. The sequence continues at coordinate 405,401,491 of CM035836.1, read as the reverse complement.
TCTTCTACATTACAAATATTTTAGTATAATTTTTAGTGCACTGTAGGTTATTTTTTACGTGGCATGCTTCTTTGTGTGTGGGGGCTTGTTTGTTCATTCATTCATTCATTCATGAATAAACAACCCCCCCCCACACACACACACACAGCCCTTCACCTTTCATTAGAGCCCAAGATGAAGCTTCTATATTGAATCATTCAAAAGTTACAGACGTTTTTCCAAACTGTGCCATTTGGCACAATTTGGCACAGTTCAAAAACGCCTGGGAACAACCTAAGAAAAAAGCTGTGTAATATATTCATTTTTTGTGGTATTGTTACAAAATTTTGACCTCAGCTGGATAACACTTGGTTCTACATTTCTGTTGCATTTTCCAGCCAGTATCTGAAGCTGTGTGTTATTTGCAAGCATTTGTATCCACAAAAACACCCAGGCGAAATTTATTTTCTTCAAGTTCAATATGTTTAGATGACTGTTACTCAGTGGCAGGAGCACTTAGAGAGATTATGACTGTTTTGCCAAAAAATTCAAAGTGTTTTCTTTTAAATGAGACCAACCCCATGAAGATGCTGCAAAGGGTTGAAGAACAGCTTTTGATTTACTTTGGGTACGTTATTTTTTGGCATTTTTAGGGAAATTGACCAGAGTGCAAGAGGTTAATGTTACTCCCAAGTATTTAATTCGCCTCATATGCCAGTTAAGTTTATAAGATTTCTGAATTGTTATTGAGGGTGTATAATTAATTGTAAGTATCTGAGTTTTAGAAATATTTATTTTATATCCTGATAAATGGCTATATATATTTCAAGGAGCTTCATCGTTATGGGAAGTGTAGTGTTTGGTTGTTCGAGGAAGACCATTACATCATCAGCAAAAAGTCCAATTTTATGTTCTATTCCTTTGATTGTGACACCTTTAAGTTTCTCATTTTGTCGAACCTCTTGGGCCAATGGTTCAATGTAAATGGCAAAGAGAGTCGGTGATAGGCAGCATCTTTGTCTTGTGGATTTTTGCAGATGTAGTTTACTAGTCAAGCTTTCATTTAATTTTATTCAGGCCGTAGGCACTTTGTAAAGTGTTTTAATCACCTGTATTGATTTTTCATTAAAGCCTAACCGCTCTAGTACCAAATATAGATATCTCCAGTTCACACAATCAAATGCCTTTTCGGCATCTATACTCATCAAGACTGTACTTTTTTTTCTTCTTTTGTGCCTGTTCTATGATGTGTAAGGTTCTCCTAATATTGTCCTGGGTTTTACGTCCCTTTATAAACCGTGTTTGATCTTCATCTATTAGTTCTGCCAGAAATGTGTTTAATCTTTTGGCTATTATTTTTGTATATAGCTTATAATCTATGTTTAACATTGAGATTGGTCTGTAGTTGTGGCACTTGTTCTTATCTTTATCCATTTTGGGAATGACTGTTATTATTGCTTCTGACCATGTTGGTGGGATTTTATTTTTGGAGAGTGTCCAATTAAAGGATGTCTGGAGCAGTGGAATTAGTTCTTCTTTAAACAGTTTGTACCATTCTGCTGGATATCTGTCACTCCCTGGAGAGTTATTATTTTTTAATGAATTTATTGCTTCTTCTACCTCTTTTTCTGTAATTTTGGCTGTTAATCTATCATTCTGTGAGGTGCCAATTGCTGGTAAATCCAAATTATTTAAAAAGGATCTCATTTCATCCTCCTCTGCAGCAGGTGGCTGCGCATATAATTTTTTATAGTACTGATAGAATATTCTTTCTATCTAACTAACTACTAACTAACCTGCACTTATATAGCGCTTTTCTAGTCACAAAGACCACTCAAAGCGCTTTCATTAATACTAACCCTCTATTCTAAGGGCCTATAGGAAACAAATATCTAGGGACAATTTAGAACAGCCAAATTAACCTAACATGCATGTTTTTGGCATGTGGGAGGAAACCGGAGAAATCCCGGAGTAAACCCACGCAACACGGGGAGAACATGCAAACTCCACACAGATCACTGTTGGTCGGGGATCGAACCCACGATCCCACAATCCCCCGGCCAAGGGTAAACTGTGCTGCCGCAGTGCTAACCACTGCGCCACCGTGCAGCCCATCTCTTCTGGGTTATCAATTATCTCCTTAGTTAGTGGGTCTTTAATTTTGTGTATTGTATTTATCGCCTGTTGTTTTCTTATACGTTTTGCTAATAATTTTGTAGATCTCGAGCCCGTTTCATAATAATTCTGTCCTAAGAATAAGTTTCTTTTCTCAATTTCATTCAGTAGTATATCATCTATTTTCTTTTTGGTATCCTTGATTTGTTGAAATACCTCCTGATCATTTGTATCTTGATATTTCTTCTCACATTCCTTTAACTTCTCTGAGTATTTCTTATAGGTTTCCAATCATGCTCTTTTCAATAATGCCATTTTTGCTATTAGTTTTCCTCGAATAACCACCTTCAAAGCATCCCATAGTATGGTTGGATCCACTTCCCCGTTATTGTTTTCTTTGATATATTGTTTGATTCCTTTTTTTATATCCTCTACCAGTTCTTTGTTGTTCAGTATTCCCACATTGAGTGGGAATACTGTTTGTCTCACGACAAACAGTGTCAACACGTTTGTCTCTTTTGGGCATTTAGCTGAATCTTTAAATATACAGCATTGTGGTCTAAGATATCAGCTCCTCCTATTTTACATTCATTTACCCTATACCTATCACCTATATTTATAAAGAAGTGATCTATCCTCGAGTGGACTTTGTGGGTGGCAGAGTAATGAGTATAATCTTTTTCATATGGATTGAGACTCCTCCAAATGTCAATCATACCCATCTCTTCTAGTTGCAGTTTTAAAAATTTTGTCAGATGTTTTTTATTTCTCTTTAAACTTGTTGTATCCAGGCTATGATTCATAATTATGTTAAAATCACCTCCACAAATTAGAGTTCCCTCTGTTTCTGTTGCAGTGTTATCAAAGAGAGCTTTGAAAAAATGTTTATCACTTTCAAGAGGAGCATTTTTTTTTTTTTTTTTTTTTTTTTTTTTTTTTTTTTTTTTTTTTTGCATAGACATTTACCAGAGTGACAGGTTCATTTTCCAGGTTCCCTTTCACCAGTATATACAGTATCGTCCTGTGGTGACACTAAACACAGCAGGGAGACATTCCTCTGGGATTTTCTTCTGGAGCTTTCCTCACACCCAGCAAGGAGCTTGGAGGAAGCAGAGGACAATTGACACACAACCAAAAGAACCACAGGAGACAGTCAGACGGGACTGAATGCATGCATCTTTGTGCCAACCAATGTCATGCTAATCATGTGTATTGACCAATGGTATTACATGACAATTGATATGCTAATAGATAGATATATAGATGTACTTTATTGATCCCAAACTGGGAAATTACAGTGTAACAGCAGCATGACAGTTGACAACCAAACAACAGAAACACACACATGACAGACAAAGGGATTACCCATGGAAAGTAAAAACTAACACGACTATAAAACCTATATACATCATAGCTTAATATATGATGACCCGTATAAACACATGAATCATCCCATTGCACAAAGAAGGACTATCAGGAGCAGAGTGAAAAATGATGTACCAGTTAGTCTGTAAGGTGCAGTGTGGCAGCATAGTTATGACCAGAATACAACATCATAGTGAGTTATTGTACAGTGAAATTGCATGTGGCAGGAAAGATTTCCTGTACCTGGCCGTTCGACAACAAAGCTGTAGTAGTCTACTGGAGAAAGTGCTTCACTGTCTATCTAGTGTGTGGTGGAGGGGGTGATCAGGATTGTCCATGATGGATCGCAGTTTATATAGTGTTCTCCTCTCCACCACTGTCTCAAAGGTCTCCGGTCTGAGACCAATTACAGAGCCAGCCCTCTTGATAATCTTGTCAAGTCTGTTGGTATTTCTGGCCCTGATACTGCTACCCCAACAGACAGCAGCAAAGATGGCGCTGGCGACAACAGTCTGATAGAAAAGCTCCAGCATCCTGCTGCACACGTTGAAGGATCTCAGCTTTCTCAGGAAGTAGAGTCTGCTCATCCCCTTCTTGTGCGCAGCATCGGTGTTGGATCTCCAGTCCAACCCGCTGCTGATCCTGACACCCAGACATTTGTAGTCCTCAGCCACTCCCACATCCTCCCCCCTAATCTGCAGTGGCTGAGAAGGAGCCTTCCTCTTCCTGAAGTCAATCACCATCTCTCTGGTCTTGCTGACATTCAACCTCAGATGATTCTACTCCGTCCACTCCACAAATCTGTCTACCAGTGCCCTGTACTCCCCCTCCTCTCCTCCTCTTATACATCCCACAACAGCTGAGTCATCAGAGAATTTTTGCAGGTGGCATGACTCAGTGTTGTACTGAAAGTCAGTGGTGTATAAGGAAATGTGCCATGCATTCTCTCTGTCTGTATAAGGTATAAAAGAGCTGCGCTCCCTCATCTCTCTCTCTTAACTCTTACATTCTCCTACCAGACACCTGGCCCCAGCGGGCAATGCTGGGGTCCACCGGCTGTATTTATGTTAGAGGGTAAATAAAGAATCTGTGCTGAACTACGCTCGTGCCTCGCCTCCACACCCTTTCCTTCGCACCCTCTACATTGGTGACCTAACGTGAAATGGACTATCTCTCCCTCTCACCGCGCCATGGATTCCAGAGACCGGGAATCGCCTACATCCTTCGCATCCACACGGGAGCGCACGCGCCTTGTCCTCTCTCCACGATTGCAACCTCCAGGGCCGGGAGGAGAGCACGGCGCGGGGACCGAGACGCACGAGGATCAGCGAGACGAGCACCACACAGAAACAGCCTGAATGGGGGAAATCGGCGCCGGCTGCGTTGATTTCCATCAAGCCCCCGACCCTGACTCACCTCCTGACAGCGGAGTTTCAGCTCACAGAAGCCTCGTACGCACAACGCAGGATTATGAGGACAGTGCAACTGGAAGCTACGTGGCCACAGCACACGCCACACTCCAGGGACAAACCAGCTCCATTGACTTATACATTGTCTTCCGCCGCTGCACATCCCAGGGTCCGCGGCCGATTGCCATCCTCGGAACCTGTAGGGCTGCCCTCGCACCTAAAGCAGCTGTGCAGCCCGCACACAGGACTTTGTATGGGTTTGTCGGCCACGGCGCACAACGGGGATTTAGCCGATTGCTGTCCCTTCCGCATCTACGGCCACACCGCCAAGTCCCTCACACAGCTACAGTTGTTTCATAGCCGCTACGCATCCTCTGGGAATTTGGCTGCCCGCCTTCCCCATATCCTCGCAGGACGAGCTGCGAGAAGAGTCAGAGACGTAAGTTTTCTTTTTTTTTTTCACAATCACTGGCTTTTCCACCTCTCCCCCTTTCCCCCCACAGACTTATGGGCCCTCCAACTCTCCTCACCAGCAGACAGTTCGACCGGAGCGGCAACCCCCCTCCCCCCCGCTACAGCCTCCACTGGCGTCAACTTGAGCCCAAATGACAGTGGGGGTCACAGCCCTTTCTGGGTGTTCGGGGGGTGGTGGTGTGGTGACACTAAACACAGCAGGGAGACATTCCTCTGGGATTTTCTTCTGGAGCTTTCCTCACACCCAGCAAGGAGCTTGGAGGAAGCAGAGGACAATTGACACACAACCAAAAGAACCACAGGAGACAGACGGGACTGAATGCATGCATCTTTGTGCCAACCAATGTCATGCTAATCATGTGTATTGACCAATGGTATTAGATGACAATTGATATGCTAATGTGCCATGCATTCTCTCTGTCTGTATAAGGTATAAAAGAGCTGGTGTCCCTCATCTCTCTCTCTTAACTCTTACACTCTCCTACCAGACACCTGGCCCCAGCAGGCAATGCTGGGGTCCACCGGCTGTATTTACGTTAGAGGATAAATAAAGAATCTGTGCTGAACTACGCTCGTGCCTCGCCTCCACATCCTTTCCTTCACACCCTCTACAGTCCCTCTTTATCCCTGATTTCTTTTCCAAATTCAAACTTATTTGTATTTGAGATTAATATCAAGACTCCTCTTTTATGCCCCTGTTTGCATGAGCTGTAAAATGAGTTTCTAAATCCTAATCTTTTAAATTTTTCATGCTGTTTTTGGGATAAGTGAGTCTCTTGCAGAAATGTAATTTCCACCTTTTCCTTCTTCATTTTGCCAGGACTTTTGCTCTCTTTACAGGTGTTTTTAGACCATTTACATTTAACGTTATAATCTTAAGACTATTTTTTATCATAACACTTAAACCATGTTCTCATATGCTTCCCCGAGCAGTTTGAACCAGAACTATGCACACATTTGAACATCACAATAAGAACATAAACCATAAGTAACTTCCACCTGGGGGTCTCTCGGTTCCCCCCCCCCCCCCCCGTGCCTCTGTTGGTAGGTGGATAGGAAATCCTCTTCTTCAATAAGGGCCCATCCCTAGACTGAGAAAACCATTCTACTGATGGATTCCCCCTCAGTCTATTTAAGTCCAACATTTACACATGAACTCTCAGTCTATTTTGAATTAAAAAAAATAAAAACCATAAGCATAAGGCCATACAGTATTACAAAACTCCTATTATATATTCATAAGAAAATTTATTTCCTTGTTTTTATGAGTAGAGTAGAGTCTATATAGCAGTGGGTGAGAACGCTGTTCTTTTATCCCATTTGGAGATTTCGACTCATCATCTCCAACTTTTACACACGAGTCTTACCATTGTAGTTTGTTACTTAACCCCTGAAGTTCTCCGTCTTCGTCGTTGCTATTTCCTTTGAAACTCACACAGTTTCTCCCTCACTCAGTGTGCTGTATCCCGGCTCGGGGACACAGCTGTCCCGCCGCCTCTCTTTGTCTCTCCGCCTCTCACTCATTGCCATCCCGACGCTCTGCGGTTCCCTCCTTCACTGTCGCCGTCTGTGTTGTTCGGCATGTCCAGCTGGAATCCCCTCGCTCTTATGTCCCGTGCAGCTTCCCCAGCGTCGTTGTCACTCTTTACTCCATCACTTCAATGAATTTGTATTTTCGTGTACGGGGTTTGGAAGCGTATGTTCCTGTCTTTTAGCGTCTTCTTTATGTCACGATAAGCTCTGCGTTTCTGTACAATTTCAGCAGGATAGTCATGGTTGAACTGAATGCGTACATCTCCCACTTTAATTTTCTTCTGGCACGCTTTTTTTAGCACCATGTCCTTGGTTTAGAGTGTCTGAAAATGAACCACTATTGCCCTCGGTTGAGCACCCTCCCTCGGTTCCTGCGGCGGGGTTCTGTGAGCGCGTTGGATCTGCAGACTGAAATCCCCGGAGATCTCCAGCTCTCTTTTTAATAACTGTTCCAGGTATTTCTTCACAGAGCTTCCTTCAGTTCCTTCCGGTAGGCCAAAGATGCAAACATTATTTCTCCGAGACCTCACTTCTAGGTCTACTATTTTATCTTGCATGTAGCTTGTCTGCTTTAGCATCTTTAGCAGCATCTCATTAGCCTCCGCGTTCCACTCTTCCAGCTCAGATATGCGACCCTGGGCCTCGGCTATACTCGCCTTTTGGTCCTGTACTTCTTTGTTGCATTCTGTGAATTTATGGTCCATATCTTGTCTGAGGGATGCAATTTCTTGTATCACTTCCTTCTTTTTTTCGTCTTTAAAATGTGTCAATTCTTCATGAAGATTTTGTTGCAGCTCTTTTATATCTTTGCTAATGCTGGCTAGCCCTGCCTGGAGGGACTCGGTGTGGTCGTGGTCCATTTTCACTGCTGTGATGTCTTCAGAATCACTTTTGCTGCACTCGGTGGCTCCCTCTGCTTCAAGTTGCTCTGTAGGTGACTTCTTAGTGCTTTTGCGGCCTCTGTGTATATTTCCGCCACTCATTTCTAAAATGTTTTGTATATGTGACTCGAGTTACGTGTTCTAAGTGGCATTTGAATATAAAGACTGATACGAGCTCTTAACTGCACAGCCGCTCACGACGCTATCTTTCTCGGAAGTCCATGTCCAACATATTTTAACAAAATGCAACCAACTTTGTTGCGGTGGAAGCATTGATATATCTCAGAGCTTTTATTTGTTTACAGCATTAGCAGTTTTAACAGCTAACGGAGCTACTGTCTGCAAGGTCACTTTTTGAGGTCATCTTCTCATCCCTCGATAGTCATGGGAAGTGGTATGATTATATTACTCTTTCTGAGGTGCAAAAGGCCATGTTCCCAAATTTTTAATGCCAAAGTCATTGTTTTTTTATCAAGGAAAAGTGTCCCATTTCTGTAGCAACCCCACTTTCTAAACTAGTACCGGAAGTTGTGCCCATAATTCATGCAAGGCATCATGGGGTCTAGGAATAAGGTGGATATAAATAGACACACAGCTGTGTTCCGATCGCCCAATAGTGTACTCTGAAGTGGACTGCACAGGGTATCCGCCATATTAACTGAGATTCCAAACCGAAGGGAGTGAACGGTCTTCAGTTCAAAGGGAACTAAGAACTGTGCAGGGAATAAATGAACAATGATACATCCCTTCACTGGAAGTTGACAAGAAGATTACCCATAAGCCATTGCGCCTCAAATACGAGTAAAACAAACTATTGTTGCTAATGTTATTAACAAGCTAAACTGATGTTAGTCATTGTTTATATCAACTGATGTCATGGACGGGGTGATGTGTCAACCCCGTTCCATGATCTGTGGCTGTAGTTTCCTGATTGTTGTTAATTGTTCCCAGCTGGCAGGTTATTGAAGCCTCTGAACCTGGGCTCCGTGCCAGTCTACAGCCACGCCTCCTCCTCTCCCTGCCAGGCATTCACCAGCTGTTTGCCTTCACCTTCTGTGTTTCCACACATACACATACATGCACACACACATATATTCATTCTCACTTACATACACACACACATACATGCACTCACATGCATCATTCAGCACACACACACACACACACAGGCACGCTATCACACATACACACGCACTCTTAGTCCCACCAGCTGCTGCCGCGCACCTGCATCCACTTGTCACTCATTGGTACTCAGGGTATTTATGGGTGACAGTGTGGGCATTCTGGGTGGCGGCGCTAGTCTGCATTTGATGTTCAGGCTCCTTGTTGTTGGTTTTCCCTCTTTGGACTAGTGGTGTTGTTTCCAGAGCACAGTTGGGCTCTGACACGCACGTAAGTCTTCCTCCTCTCATTAGTAATTACTGCCCTTCCTTTCCACTCCAGTCTCGCCTGGGAGCACGTGGGGCATCTCTCCTCCAACCAACGGAGTTTGTAGCCGGTTATCTCATCATTATTACTCATTTTGGACTGTTTACATGGACACTTTGTATGTATGCTTTTCTGTTGAATAAACACATTCACTTCACCAGCGATTGGGCTCACATAAGTTTATTTGTGTGCTGCGCAATTACGCAGTGGACATGACAACTGATTGTAATAAAAATATATTTGTATTCATATTTTATTTAAGAAATATAAATTATCCACCACAGCATCAGTACATGTCTATGGTTACCGTGATTAACCCACGGAGGAGGGAGCCGACGGTTACAGGGTGTTTCAAATGGAGAAATTCTGTGAAGTGCAGTTAACTTCACTGATATAGAGGGGTTGCACCGACGTCACACAGGTCACGTGTCTTTTGTTTACTGTGCCATTTTGGATGGCAATGAACAGTCAAATCACCAACAGCAAGTGTGAGTGAGTGTAATCAACGAGATACTGTAAATGGCTACACACAAATCAACACCGTGGTCTAACGACGAGGTGCAGACTTTTCTGTGCTTGGTAGCTGACTAAAGAAATCCAGAGGGAGCTGGACAGAGTGACCTGAAAAGAATTCATGGCCACCAACCTGCAAAGGCAGATGAGAGGCAGAGTGGTGTCGACCCGACCACGGCATCATCATTATTGAAAACAGTAACAGAGGATGGTGAGTGATGTTGTGGTGGCACTGTGTGTGGGATTCTCCACCCAGAGTCAGGAGCCGGGGGAAGAGGGAACAATGAACTGAAGGAGGAAGTGGTACTGGGGGTGTCTCAGACGGAACAGAAAGGACTATTCGCCCCCCGGGGAGTTCAGGAGATGCCAGAACCGCTGGAGGAAGAGAGGGTGTGAGAAGCGGGACTGGGGTTATATGATGTTAATGTGCCACACATGTCTTTGTCCACTGAATGCATTGTTGTTGGGCTCCCTGGGCGAGGGCGATCCTGGCCAACTCGCCATGGCTGGTTACCAAAGATGACTGCGCCCTGGTGCAGGAAGCGAACCGCATCATTTTTGCAACCAGACCTCTCAGTGTGCAGGCAGTGGCACTGGCATCCATGAGGAACTCTAGCGAGATCGTGGAACTGTTGGTGGTAGCCGGGACGGACACCAAGAGATGCAGGAACAGGATGATCTGTTTCTATCATCGCCGCTTCGGCTCAAATGCCCAACGTTGCCTGCTGCCATGCCAGTTTAAGAAGCCGGGAAGACGACACATTCGGAATTCATTTGCAGCTGCGACCGATGGCGACAGGAACAAGCTGCTTTATATCATGGACACATGTTCAGGGAGACAGTTTTTGGTGGACTCCGGCTCTCAGAAGAGCCTCATCCTGCCAGTCAGTGCAGACAGGTCAGCAGGAGCCAGCGGTCCCGAGCTCACGGCCGCCAACGGATCCATCATCAGGACATTTGGTGAACGGACACTGATGATATGCTTGCACGGACGCAATTTCCAGTGGGACTTTGTGGTAGCTGCATGTTCTGCCCCCATTTTAGGTGCAGATTTTTATGTGCTTATGGGTTATCAGTCGATGTTGCCAACAGACGTTTAGTGGACGCTGTTTCTTTCACCTCCCTGCCTTGCACAGCTCGGGGAGCTGGGTCAACAACACTGGCTAATGTTTTAGCTTCAGGGGGTAAGTACAAGCAATTACTTGCACAGTTCCCAGCACTCATGGTCCCTACTTTTTCAGCTAAGGTAACCAAACGAGCATTTTATAACCACAAAAGGCCTGCCGGTGTTTGCGCGACCTTGGCGCCTGGACGCGGCTAAACTGGCCAGTGCGCACGAGGAGTTTCCCAACTTGGAGCAGATGGGCATCGTTAGGTGTTCCAACAGCCCGTGGGCATCCCCGCTACACATGGTGCCTAAGGCTGACGGGTCATCGCAACCGTGCAGCGATTTCTGGCGCTTGAACAACGCCATGGAACACAATCTGTATCCCATCCCACACATCCAGGATTTTTCCGTGCACCTGGCTGAGACGCGTGTTTTTTCGAAAGTGGATCTGGTCCTTGGTTACCACCAGGTCCCGGTGTGCGAGGAAGATGTTCCTAAAATAGCGGTAATAACTCTTTTCTGCCTTTTCGAGCTGTTACACATGCTGCTCGGATTAAAGGGCGCGGCGCAAACCTTCCAGAGAATGATGGACGCAGTGCTCCGTGACTTGTCCTTCGTTTTTGTCTACTTAGACGACATTCTGGTGGCTAGCGCATCTGAGGAGGAGCACCTCGCCCACCTCAAGATGGTTTTCCAGAGGTTGGAAGCGCATGGGTTTATAGGTAACCCGGCAAAGTGCCAGTTTGGTGTGCCAGTGATTGATTTTTTGGGCCACTGCATTTCCCTGGAGGGCGCGATTCCGCTACCAGGTAAGGTGCGTGCCGTGTCGGACTTTCCGCATCAGCAGACCGTGAGGGTCCCACAGGAGTTTTTGGGAATGGTCAACTTTTATAATCGTTTCCTTCCCCGGGCAGCCCAGGTGATGCAGCTGTTGTACGCCGCGCTTAAGAAAAAGAAGCTTTCAGAAAACATTGACTGGACCGCTGAGCGAGTCCAGGCTTTTGCAGACGCCAAAACAGCGTTCGCTGATGCCGCTTTACTAGCCCACCCTGACCCATTGGTGTGGATAGTGCTCACCACGGACGCGTCTGACATTGCCATAGGGGCAGTGTTGGAGCAGTACGTCTCAGGTTTGTGGCAGCCGCACGCATTTTTCAGTCGTACTTTATGCAACAACGCACACAAATACAGCGCATTCGACAGAGAACTGTTGGGTCTCCACCTGCCGATGTGCCATTTCCAGTTTTGGCTAGAGGGGCACAAGTTCACTGCATTCGTGGATCTTAGAACCATGGTCGGCCCGACAGCAACGGTATTTGGCCGTGATCTCGGAGTTCACGACCGACACTCAATACGTTGCTGATAAGTTCAGCGTAGTGGCTGATTGCCTGTTGTGCGCATTAGTCTCCCCGGTCTACATGGGAATAGATTTCCCTGCCATGGCTGTGGAGCAAGCTGGGGACACAGACATTTGCGTGCTCCAGTATGCGCCTACTGGGTTAAAGCTGGAGAGCAGGGTGGTGCAAGAAGGGTGCCCTCCCTTGCTCTCTGACGTCTCCACCGGTCGCCCGCACCTGGTCGTTCCGAGCTCTTGGCGCTGCTGCATTTTTGAGCCAGTCCATTCCCTTTTGCATCCCGGCATGCGTGCTTCGGTTAAACTGGTGGGGGAGAAATTTGTCTGGCCGCGCTTGCGCAAGGACGTGAAAGAGTGGGCTGCAGTGTGCATCTCATGCCAGCGGGCCAAAGGGCACAAGCACACCAAAGCCCCCCTCGAGCCATTCCAAATCCTGGCCAGTAGGTTTGACCACGTCCATGTGGATTTGGTGGGACCCCTCCCACCGTCGCAAGGTTTCACGCATCTTTTGACAATCATGGACCGCACCACTCATTGGCCTGAAGTGGTCCTGCTGGCTTCCACCACGTCCGCGGAAGTGGCTCACGCTTTTTTGTTGCCTTGGGTTGCACAGATCGGATCCCCGTTGGACATCACTTCCGACAGGCATCCGCAATTAGTTTTGGAACTCTGGTCCGGAATGGCCTAGAGCCTGGGGGTCAAAATTCACCACACTACTGTGTACAACCCCCAGACTAACGGGTTATGCGAGCATTTTGATAGGTCGCTTAAGGCAGCGCTCAGAGCTTTGCTCACGGATGCAAATTGCATCGACCGCCTACCTTAGGTTCTTTTAGGGTTGTGCTCTGCGGCTAAGGAGGATTTGGCAGCCTCCCCGGCAGAACTCGTTTTTTCTCTTCTGTTGCAGATCCCCGGAGAGTTTTTACCGGAAAACCCTGTGCCCGGGGCCGATCCGCCCACGTAATTTTTGCACAGTAGGGAGGCTGTTAACGTGCCAGGCCTGGCCTGTCATAACCCGAGTGTCGGTTCTGGCCACACTCGGGTCTCATATCTTTTTGTTCCCTGGCCTTGGCAGCTGAGGGTTCCTTCCAGCTCCTCGGGCTCTTATTGTGAAGGTGCCCGGGGGAGCTCCCTGCTGTCAAAGTCAGCTGCTGCTCTGCTGTCATTAGCAGCAGCTGTGCCGCGTTGGGGTCATTAGCCGCCAGAGATATAAGCGGGTGCTAAATGTCCTCCAGCGCGGCAGTCTCTGTTATATTCTGTTATATCCTGTTATGTTCAGCTACGTTCTGTTAATCTCTGTTGTGTTCCTGTTATTCTTGCTCATCATGGTTAACGGACTTGGGAATCCCCTGTTACCCACCTGTTAACAGTCCCGTCGTTAAGGTACGCTCGTTGTAACTTTACCTTAATTATTATCTCGTCTGGTGCATCGGGTGCTCCCCGGCTCAGGCGTCACCTGTTCACTGTATATATTCCTATGCCTGTCTAAACCTGCACTGTAAATAAACATCACTGCAAACTCACTGGTGACTGAGGCGTCTTGTGACGGTCCGTGAGGGCCGTTGTGACAGTAGACTGCCGCCTAACGCCCGGAGAGGAGGCGTTGTTTCGAGACGCCATTCACCGTGCAGTTTGCAGTAGGGGACTGTTAATTCCTACCTGTCTGAGTGTCTGCAGCGGGGAGTATGTCGTCATCCAGGGGCCATTGTCGGCGCCTTGGCAGGCAGCAAGCGGAGGTTCTGAAGGAGGTGGACTACACCATCTTCACCGCTACGCTGTTGGACGCTCCCAGCGACATTTGTAGATACCTGGACCTAGCCGAGGAGATTCTGGATTCTCTTCCCCGCTTCACCGATCATCCAGAGGTAAGCGTGAGGAGAGATGACATCGCCACCCAGCGTGAGAGACTCCGAGGGCTGGAGGGAAATCCTGGCAGGAAGCTGAAGCGGCGGAGACGTCGCCCCTCGCTTCGGGATCCCGCTCCTGCCTTCGTTCCGGCCCGGGAGTTTGCACCATCCGGAGGTCTTTTCCCATCGGGCATGTCGTCACTCGGGATTCCCCCAGAGAAGCTGCAGATGACAGCAGACAAGATCTGGGACCGGGTGGCAGCTGCTTGCTCCGCTGAGAATCCTCCAGCGTGTATGAAGCATGTGGTGGCGGCGGTCAGACTGGTGGAGAGGAATCCAGCGCTGCGTGAGTTTCCTGAGTTTGCTGACTTGCTTGCCGCCGTTTCTGCTCAGGAACGGCGATTTCCGGACCTCACCTTCGCCTCACCCCCTACAAGGAACCGTCGTCAATCCGGCTTCCAACCTCGGCTAGACCCCCGTCTGGATGCTGTTCCGGGCCGCCGCAAGGGCTTAACCCCCCACACAGCTGTCACTCCTGCGCCTCGTCAGAGGGGAATCCCCGCAGCCTCGTCTTCTCCCGGGCCCTCGCCTGCTGTTCCGTCAGCGCTCCATGCCCGACTGACCCCGGCTGTCGCCCCCTCCTCCTCGTCGCCTATCCTGGCTGCTGTGTGTCACGAGAGCTCCGTTTCGGCGAGCTTCATCCCGGATCCGTCTCGAGTGGCCTCATCTCGTCTTCCCAGAGGGCCCTCTGTCGCCATCCAGCGGGGAAAGGAAGGAATGACGTCCCCCACAGCGGAGACTATCTTACCCTTAGGGGAAAGGCAAGTGCATGATGATTTCTCTTCTTTTGACATTGTTTTGCCTTGTCTGACTCCTAGGGGTGGAGTTCGGGGTATGCAGCCCCCCGAGCTCCCTCCACCCGCTGTGGATGAAAATATTAACCCTGCTTCCTCTGTGTCTCCCTCCGCTGAGCGGTCCTCGATGTCAGGCCAACGTCGCTGGATGAGGAGGGGGCCTGCGGTTCTGGAGAGCCTGGTTCCGGTTCCGCAGCCACGCCATGGGCGGAGGAGGAGAGCGGACTGCAGTGTGGAGCCATCGCCGATGAAGAAGCGTCCCCGGGGTTCCACGGAGGAGCGGTCCAGTCCAGCAGGGCGAGATTCTCCTGCCACCACGCCGTGCGGGCCACCGGCGTGGACATCGGTGCCGGAGGACTCTCTAGCTGCACGCACCATCATGCCAGCTGCGGAGCCCGACCCAGCTGAGTGGGAGCCTGAGGACGACCTCCTGACTTCTGAGCCCGGATCTTCGCAGTCCTGGACGGCGTCAGAACCCGAGCTCAGGCAAGTGCTCTACTTTGTCTTTCTTTTTCACCTCTTAGAGCATTTTTGCCTGTCTCAAGGGGAGATGAGCCGGGTGCAGCCACCCGCTGCGTCCGAGCTTATCTCGCCGGGTTCTGGCGCTGCCGGTGATCCTGATCCCGGGTTTTCTCTCTTGTGTGAGTCCTCTCCCAGGGTCGCCGGCGAGGGGCTGCTCTCGCCTGCTGTGCCAGAGGTTCCGGTTTCGAGGTCGGAGGTCGAGTCTGGTGCCACGCCGACCGGGTCCACCGGGAGTGCTGTTCCGGAGGCCCAATCGGGGTCCACCGTGGGTTTGGTTCTGGAGGCCCAATCGGGGTCCACCGTGGGTTTGGTTCCAGAGGCCCAATCGGGGTCCACTGTGGGTGCTGCACCAGCAGGTCCTAGGTTCGGTGAGGGAGCTGCAGATCCCCAGCCACCGGATGCTGGACAGGCTCGTTTTCTTCTTCATCTCCACAGTCATCCTCCTCGTCTCCCTGAGGAGCACTACCAATCTCCACCTGGAACCGTTGGGGTCCCGAACGCTCCGCCCGGTTTCCCCTCATCTCCCCCCTTTTTTGCGGGATCACCGGCTGCTTCCTCCCAACGGTTCTGGTGGGCTGGTGTTGCGGGGCGGCCGCCTGAAGGGCTGTCTCGTTGGTTTGGTTCTCTGGGCCGGCCCCCCGACCTGTTTATCTTCCTGTGCGGCGACCTGCTCCGGCCGCCTGAAACTCTCTCCCCCCGAGCATGGGACTGGGGTAGGCCGCCCGAACTGTCCTCTTTTCCCCTCCCTGTTCTGTGGCCTCTTGTTGCCGGATGAACCCCCCGAACCTTCTGCCCCATCCCTCCGGGCCTGGACTGCGCCCTTTCCGGGTTCCTGATCTCGTCTGTGGGACTGTTGGGGTGTTTGTGGGGGGGGGGGGAATTGTTTTGTGTTTTTGTGTCACTCTGTTTGCCCAAGGGTGTGTTGCCTATTTTGTACTTATTGTGGTTTTGTTCTTGTTACCCGGGATTGTGGTTTTTTTTTTTTTTTATAGCCTTGTTGGTTGTTTCTCTCCCTCCTGCCAGCGCCCCATCCACCCACCCTAGGGGGGTGGGGTGGGGGGGCTTGGGTGGTACTCTGGCCGCTCAGAGCTCGGCCTTGAGGGGGAGGTACTGTCATAACCCGAGTGTCGGTTCTGGCCACACTCGGGTCTCATATCTTTTTGTTCCCTGGCCTTGGCAGCTGAGGGTTCCTTCCAGCTCCTCGGGCTCTTATTGTGAAGGTGCCCGGGGGAGCTCCCTGCTGTCAAAGTCAGCTGCTGCTCTGCTGTCATTAGCAGCAGCTGTGCCGCGTTGGGGTCATTAGCCGCCAGAGATATAAGCGGGTGCTAAATGTCCTCCAGCGCGGCAGTCTCTGTTATATTCTGTTATATCCTGTTATGTTCAGCTACGTTCTGTTAATCTCTGTTGTGTTCCTGTTATTCTTGCTCATCATGGTTAACGGACTTGGGAATCCCCTGTTACCCGCCTGTTAACAGTCCCGTCGTTAAGGTACGCTCGTTGTAACTTTACCTTAATTATTATCTCGTCTGGTGCATCGGGTGCTCCCCGGCTCAGGCGTCACCTGTTCACTGTATATATTCCTATGCCTGTCTAAACCTGCACTGTAAATAAACATCACTGCAAACTCACTGGTGACTGAGGCGTCTTGTGACGGTCCGTGAGGGCCGTTGTGACATGGCCCACCATTGTTTTCCCTGCACCTTCGTCCCAAAAACCTTACAGAACGCCAGCTTTGTCTTTGTCAGGCACAATACTCACCGGACCCCACTGCGCCCACCGTACGACGGACCATTCAGGGTCCTGGAAACTGGGGCAAAACATTTTGTGTTAGACTTGGGGGGGCATAGGGAGACCATCTGCACTGACAGGCAGAAGCCCGCTTTTGTGTTGGCAGACGAGCAGGTGGTGTTGGCCCAAGCTCCCTTGCGTGGACGCCCACTGTCGGTGGCTCCACAAGTTGATGTTCCCCCGGTAGAGGCCTGCACTCGTGAAGCTAACATGTTTCCCCCCCACCTTTTTTCCCTCCTGCACACCTTACCAGCAGGGTGTTTTGACCAGAGCGGCGACCCCCTACTACAGCCGCTATGGACGCCAGCTTAAGCCCAAAGGACGGGTGGGGGGGGGGGGGTTAGTGCCCTTTCTGGGTGTTGGGGGGGGCTGTGTGGTGGCACTGTGTAGTGGATTCTCCACCCAGAGTCGGGAGCCAGGGGGACTGGTGTGATATGATGTTATTGTGCCACACGTCTTTGTCCGCTGAATGCATTGTTGTTGGGCTCCCTGGGTCTCCAGGGACAGAATTAAAAGTTATAAAAAAGAAGGTGCCCTGAGACCCAGGTTAGAGATGTTCTGTACTTGATGTTGGAAGAGGAATAAAGTTCATGTGTCGTCTAGCTCGCGGCCTCGTCTGCTTCCTTCTTCCACAATGTGATATTATGCATCTTTGTCAATATTTACTCCAGTGGTGGAAAGCTCACTTTGAACAAACAACACCGTTGTCTCCTGTATGCAAACAATGAGCTAGTTAGTTAGCATCAATGCTAACTCCGTGCTCCATTTGTATTTTGCGCTTGTGTCGACAACATCTGACAAAATAAGCCAGTGTTAATCCTGGTTAAAAAGTCGTTTTTTTACATGTTGCACTTTCGTGTTGTGCATGTACTTAAATTGTGTGTGTATTTTTATTCTATGTCCTACCGCAGGCTGAAGATCTGCTGAACCGGGACCAGCAGCACATCCAGTTGTTTCTCAGTGAGGCAATAGAGCATGAAACGGGAACAGGTCAAGAGGACCCCTGACCAAGTGAGCACCCCGTGTGAGCAGCCCAAGTGGACCCCGGGGTCCAACCTGTACATGTACAAGTACATGTACAGTGATTTGCAAACTGATTCAGAGCTCTCTAAAGCCTCATTCAGAAAATTCTAGTCCCACATACCTATTCTGTGTATTTTCATCTGGGAGCAATCAGCGGTGACGAGCAGCAGCAGTGGAGAAGAAAAGTCTTTTCAAAGCAGAAACAGAGCCAAAACCTTTTCCAGGTCAGCTTCGTTGTCATCTTACATACTGTATATATATTTTTTACACTTCTTGGTGACTGGGAAAAATCTTTCCAACAGTTTTACACAAAATCTTGTTGTTGTTCTCCTTCTTTGCGTTTACAAATCACTGGATTGAAAATGGTCTCCTCCCAGTGAGACGTGCCCAAAACACCTCAAGTGGGAGGTGTCCTGGAGGCATCCTAATCAGATGCCCATACCACCTCATCTGGCTCCTTTCAATGTGGAGGAGCAGCGGTTCTACTCTGAGCCTCTCCCGGATGACTGAGCTCCTCACCCTATCTCTGAGGGTGAGTCCAGCAATCCTACGGAATGCTCATTTCAGTTCTGGGAACGCTTTGGTATCCTCTCTGAAGAGCTGGAGCAGGTGGCTGGGGAGAGGGAAGTCTGGGCATCTCTGCTTGAACTGCTGCCTCCATGACCCGGACCTCCTGAAAAGCAGTAGAAGGTGGATGGATGGATGGATGGATGGATGGATGGATGGATGGATGGATTGAGAATGTACTTGTACATGTACAGACTGGATCCTAGGGTCCACTTGGGGTGCTCACTTGGTCAGGGGTCCACTTGACCTGTATCCTATGAAAGTACCTTGCAAAGGGAGGAGATGGTTCAGAATGCTGCTTTCAATCAAGCGTTCCTTGGTGTGCTGGGCCACTTTGCGAAGGCGAGGAGTTAGCATGCGGCCGGCATGTGTGACCAATTCTGAGGGGTTTTTTTACAGTTTAAAGCTTGAATTTTGCATATTTTAAATAATCTGGATTTTACTGGTGATTGTAATAAACAATTTAGTGACTTATGTGTTTGCATCATGATTTTCTAGTTTTCTGTTAAGACACCGGTGGAAAGAGTCAACAGTAAAAACCAAACATTTATCAATGATGTTGAGAATAATGACTCATTTTTAACAAAAAGTAACCAAAGACAATTATTTTATTTACTGAAGACTGTATTGTTGGCTGTGCCAGTGCAGAAGACACTGCACATTTTAGTGATAGTACCAGTATATGGAGGATTTCTGGACCATAGCATCTGTATTTCCTAATAATGAGTTAGGGTTTAATGGGATTTAACATGTTTTAACACAAACTACTTTATGGTTCATAATTCTGTTGACGGACTTACACCAAACCAAAAGTGATTTCTCAAACTGCTGGATTATTTAGATAGCTTTTCCAATCTTTTAGCATGTAATTTATATCACTAAATCTTGGTAACCTTCACAAATAAAACATTAACAAAAGTGGAGACATATCTGCAAAAGGCACAAAAGTTTATTGTAAAAATTCCTAGTGCAATACAATAGGAGTGCATAGTACATTATTCACACATAGAATATATATTTATACAGTATCTACATGTATATATCCACTAAATCCATGTATTTCTCCATGTAACCTTGTGAGTGCATTATTTTAATTGCTTTTAATCCTAGATAAAGTTTGGTTTGGGTTAAAAATGCATCATAATTGTTAAATATATTTTATTATACCTAACTCAGTACTGTTTACCTGTTGAAATATATATTTTACGGCTAATATAAACCCATAACTATAATATGGCACCTGGCGATCAATTTTTAGCAGCTGATCACTTTTTGCCACAACACCACAGACTGGAGCAGGTACATCCCATGATGTCTCAACAGTCTCTCCATGATTTTCACACAGATCAGAGCAATTTGTAGCACAGGAAGCTAAACGTTCCTACAGACATTCTGAAGTTATGCAATCACTGTGGTTTGTGAAGCTGGGGTGACATCCCACCACTGAGAAGCTGTGTTGAACGGCCAGACCGACGGTTTGAAGCAATAATTTTGCCACAAGAGAGCCATCTGAAACACACACACACACACACAACATTCATATTTTAGTACCTAATAGCGATAACTTGTCATGATTACAGTATAGTATGGGGGACTTATTAGTGCTTAACTAGTATTAGCAATCATTAGCTTACCTTCATATGTGATCTAGTTTGTATCCTCACGTCTTCCGCTGTCTCATGGCTTCCTGAACTCTCCAGTACTTTTCCAGAGTTTTGTCTCATTGCCTGTAGCCTTCTCTGGCTCTCCTTTTTTGCCTTTACTCTGACTAAAAGCCAGCGAACACCAGGCTTGCCTCCATATGCATCTTGTGTTTTGCTTGTCACATACAAATGATGTCGTAGGTGTGTCGGACCCGCTTGCTGTAAAGATCTCACTCACTTAAGGTACTTCAGTCGTAATGGATAACGAACAACACTGTGTTGAGTCAGGCTGATTATGTGCTAGTGGAAATATTATTATTCTCAACACAGGGTCTATGCTATTTGTCGTCCAAAATGGTAGAAAAACAAGGTGGCACGTGACCACTGACATCACGTGCAACCCCTCTATTCCCTGAGAATGAAGTACACTGTGGATCGGAACGTAGGATGCTGAAAAATGCGCCACATTTTTGGATCAGCCAATCACGGTGCAGCGCCATCTTCTTCTTCTTCTTCTTCTTCTTCTTCTTCTTCTTCTTCTTCTCTCAGTTACTGGCAGATAGCAAGCAACTGAAAGGTGCATACCGCCACCTACTGTACAAGAGTGTGTAACATTATGCCATTTGAGCCCAACCCCTAAATTCTATGACTTAATCCTGTGATATTTAAAAAAGAAAAAAGAGCCATTCTCGTGATTCTTATTGCCTCTCCATCTCCGTCTGTTCCCAGAATCCCAGTTAAATCCCATTCTCTACCTGCCTCTTGAACTTCATTTTCCATTCTCTCTCTTTCATTTCCATACTTGTGACTGTGCAATAAGACCCGCTCTACATTTTCTTTTACTCCACATTTTCTACATTTGTCACTTTCACTTTTCCCCATGATGAATAAAGTGCTGTTTAAAACTGTGTGATCCAGTCTGAGTCTTGCCATAATGATGTCTTTCCTCCTGTTTGTTCTTTTTTAATTCTTTGATGCAATACATTTTTGTATTTTGTAATACGATCTACCTTTGTGATCTTCATCCCATCTTTTTTGCAATAGCTCAATTCCTTTTTTCTTGATTACTGTTTTCCCTTCTCCTTTTCCAAGTGACAATGGTATAGTTATTTCTTTCCCAAGTGCACCTTTTTGCTAATTTGTCTGCACAGTCATTCCCTTTCAACCCTTCATGTGCAGAAACCCAACAAAACTGAACATCTCTACCACCCCTGTGTATCCTAAATAAACTGATATAGCTCAGTCACCAAGTTTTCCCTTGTAGATTTTAGTGTCTGTATGGTTTTTAAAGGGTGGCGCAGTGGAGGAGTGGTTAGCACTGCGGCAGCACAGCAACTCACCCTTGGCCGATGTTAACAACTCGCTCTCGCCTGTCATCAGTGCCAGCGGCGCGCACACCTGCACCTCATGAGCCTCCACCTATATAACTCCCTCTGCTTTGGCCTGGAGTCGTCTGCTCGTCTACGCTCCCAAACCTCCAGCGATCGACCGTTTCGTCCCGGCCAGCGCATCTTTCTTCAAGCACGTAAACAGCATAATTCCTCTTACCATCTCTCCAGCTTCTCCTCTGTGCACAGGTGGACCTCCAGGGCGGCGGATTTCCTCCTCCTCGCCTGTCCCTGTCAAACCTCTCTCCAGCACGTCGAGAGCGCGCAGCAGCGCTGTCCTCCAGGCAGCATCAGCGTCGCCAACGCCAGTCACCATCTCATCTGCACGTAAGCAGTATATTGTGGTTATTCCCCACGGGGCGCTTGACTGTAGCTAATTCCCTGCTCTGCTCTGCCTTCAGGGTTGCCTGGCTGCACGGCGAACTGTTCTGCTCTCGATGCACCCTGTTCACCCACACCACATCCACACTTCCACTCACGCATTCCAACACCACTCGTTGTTGAATAAAGCCTTAAATCCTTCCCGAGCCTGTGTGTGTGTTCCCTGAGCCCATCATTATGTCAGTACGACTCCAGCAAAGTGGCTCAGCGGACAGCGGGCTCGCACGCCGACTTTCCACCCTCGAGGCTCGGGTGGATTTAATCGCTCATCAGCAACAAGTGATTTTCAATGAACTCACCCAAATTATCCAATTATTAGGTCACCTGGATCCTCCACAGGCCTTCCCTCCGGCTCCGGTCGGTGGGCCAGCTTTGGTCCCTTCCCCGGCTAGCTCAGCTAGCTCGGAACCGCTGATCCGACTCACTCCCATTCTGACCCCCGCGTGCTTCAGTGGTAAACTCGGTGAGGCATGCGGGTTTCTCCTGCAATGTGAGTTGGTGTTCCAGCGCGTCCCCAGGGATTTTCCTTCTGATCATTGCCGAATTGGGTATGTAGCAAATCTTTTGGAGGGGCAAGCGCTAGCTTGGGCCTACACCGTCATGGCGAGGCCCAGGTACGCGAACCTGACCTACGCCCAATTCGTGCATGATTTTAAGGAGGTTTTTGACCATTCGGACCGAGATAACGTCCTAACCACCTGGCTACTAAATCTTTGTCAGGGTAGCCGGTTGGCCGCCGACTACACTGTCGACTTCCGGGTGGTAGCGACGGAAGTCGGGTGGGGCGAGGATGCGCTCTGCAGCATCTTCACCCGCAGCCTGAATTCATTCAGGACGAGCTGGCCTCCCGGGATATACCGGACCGGTTATCAGAATTAATCTCCCTTGCAATTAATTTAGATAATAGGCTGAGGGAGCGGGCCGCCGAGTGGAGGGCATCTAGTCGCTCGAGTGGAGCGTCCACCTGCGCCCCTCAGTCTCGCCCCCTGGCGTTATCCGCTCCAGGGTCCGCCGACGACACCGAGGCAATGCTGATCGGACGGGCTAAGCTTCCACCTGCAGAGAAACAGTGCCGCAGAGAGTTGGGCCTCTGCATGTATTGCGGGGGAGACCAGCACTCTGTGGAAGACTGTCCAATTTGGCCAAAAGGGGATGTCCGCGAGTCACTGTAGGGGGCCTCGTGGATGCGTCCCATTCTAATCCCCTCACCAAATGCCTCATCCCGGTTAGGTTCTGTCATAACCCCACGGGCCACGTCACACACGCACTGGTGGACTTGGGGGCGGAACAGAATTTCATTTCTCAAAGCCTGGTAACCCGATTGGGCATCCCCTGCCAAGCGCTGCCAGCTCCCATTAACCTGGTCACTCTTGCCTGTACACCTCTTGAGAGAGTCACTCACAAGACTAAACCGGTCCCAGTCATCGTCTCCGGCAACCATAGGGAGGATCTCAGCCTCTTCGTATTACCCACCTCGGCTTCACTGGTCATCCTGGGTTATCCCTGGCTGCGTCTTCACAACCCTACATTCGACTGGCAGTCCGGCAGCGTCCTCTCCTGGAGCACCTTTTGCATGAGCACCTGCCTCCAGTCCGTTGCCTGTGCCCCATCGGTGCCGCTTCCTGCTTCTGACTCACCACCGCCAGACCTCTCCCTGGTACCTCCAGAGTTCCATGACCTGGGCCTGGTTTTCAGTAAGTCCAAAGCACTGTCTCTTCCCCCCCACTGTCCCTATGACTGCGCCATTAACCTCCGCCCGGGGGCGCCCCTGCCATCTGGCCACCTCTACAGCCTGTCAGCCCCGGAGCGCGAGGCTATGGAAGCTTATATTAAGGAGTCGCTCGGCGCAGGTATCATCCGGCCCTCCTCATCCCCAGTTGGAGCCGGTTTCCTCTTCGTGGGCAAGAAGGACGGGTCCCTGCAGCCGTGTATCGACTTCCGAGCTCTCAATGACATTACAATAAGGGACAAGTACACGCTGCCCCTGATGGACTCGGCCTTCAACTCCCTCCAGGGGGCCTCCTGGTTTACCAAGCTGAACCTGCGCAGTGTGTACCACCTCGTTTGGATCCGGGAGGGTGATGAATGGAAGACGGGGTTCCGGACGCCCAGCGGCCATTTTGAGTATCTGGTCATGCCGTTTGGGCTCACCAACGCTCCGGTCGTCTTCCAACGCCTCATCAACGACGTTCTTTGGGACTTCCTGGGGGTCTTCGTCTTCGTTTATCTGGACGACATCCTGATCTTCTCCCGGACCCGGGAAGAGCATCAGGCCCATGTGAGGCGGGTCCTTCAGCATCTTCTGGAGAACAGGCTGTATGTTAAAGCAGAAAAGTGTGAGTTCTACACCAACCAAACCTCCTTCCTGGGGTTTGTCGTCACTCACAACCAGGTTCTCCCCGACCCGGCCAAGGTCAAGGCAGTGGTGGAATGGCCCGTCCCCTCCTCCAGGAAACAGGTGCAACAATTTCTCGGGTTCGCCAATTTCTACCGCCACTTCGTGCCGAAGTACAGCGTCATCGCCACTCCCCTGACCCGCTTCACTTCCCCCAAGGTGCCGTTCCAGTGGACCGAAGACACAGCATCGGCCTTCGAGACCCTGAACACGGAGTTCGCCTCCTCCCAGGTCCTCACCCAGGTTGACCCGACACTCCAGTGCCTGGTCGAGGTGGACGCATCCGACATGGGGGCAGTGCTGTCCCAGCGTTCACCGGCGGATGGGCAGGTGCATCCCTGCGCCTTCTTCTCCCGGCGCCTTTCCCCTGCTGAATGGAATTACGACGTTGGTGACAGGGAGCTCCTGGTGGTGAAGCTCGCACTTCAGGAATGGTGTCATTGGTTGGAGGGAGCTGCTCAGCCATTTGTGGTCTGGACCGATCACAAGAACTTGGAGTACCTGAGAACGGCCAAGCATCTGAATGCCTGTCAGGCACGTTGGTCACTCTTCTTTGGACGCTTTAAGTTTAACATCACCTATCGCCCCAGTTCCAAGAATGGCAAACCGGATGCGCTGTCCAGACAATTCGCCCCCGAAGACCCAGAGGATCGGGACCACACCATCCTGCCCACCTCGTGCGTTGTGGGGGCCGTCTCGTGGGGGATTAAGGCCAAGGTCCGGAAGGCACAGCAGGTGGAACCTGATCCTGGTGGCGGTCCGGTCGGGAGACTGTTCGTTCCATCATCGGTCCGGGGTGACGTCATCCACTGGGCTCACACGGCCAAGTTCGCCTGTCACCCTGGCATCTGGCTGGTGGAGCTCCTCCAACGATCCTTTTGGTGGCCTGGTCTTAGGAGGGATGTCACCAACTACGTCCGTGCCTGTCCCCAGTGCGCAATGGGTAAAACCTCCACTTCTCCCCCAGCTGGTCTCCTCCACCCACTGCCGGTCCCCGGTAGGCCCTGGTCTCACGTGGCTCTGGACTTCGTCACTGGTCTCCCCAAGTCTGGTTCCTATGACACCATCCTGACCATCATCGACCGATTCTCCAAGGCGGCCCATTTCGTGCCTTTCTCCGGGTTCCCTTTGGCGCGAGAAACGGCCGACTTATTAATCCAACATGTGGTCAGGTTGCACGGGATCCTGGCGGATGTGGTCTCGGATCGGGGGCCTCAATTTGTGTCCAGGGTTTGGAAGTCCTTCTGCAACGCACTGGGGGCCACGGTGAGTCTGTCTTCCAGTCACCATCCTCAATCGAAAGGACAGTGTGAGCGCACGAACCAGGAGCTGGAGGCAGCTTTGCGCTGCGTCTCCTCTTCTAGCCTCTCTTCCTGGAACACCTGCCTACCCTGGGTCGAGTACGCCCACAATTCGACCCTGTCTTCGGCCATCGGAATGTCTCCCTTCTGGGTGTCCCCGGGGTATGACCCGCCCTTGTTCCCTGAAGAGGAAGGTGAGGTGGCGGTCTCCTCTGTCCAGGCACATCTGAGGCACTGCTGGCGTATTTGGACCAAGACACGCCAGGCGCTTTTACGCATGGCGGAGCGCAATTCCCAAGTTGCCAATCGCCACAGGAGGGCCGCTCCCAACTATCAGGTGGGCCAGCAGGTATGGTTGTCTACCCGGGATATTAAGTTGAAGGCTGAGAGGAGAAAGCTGGTGCAGCGCTTCATCGGTCCCTATCCCATTACTAAGATAATTAATTCGGTGGCTGTGCATTTGGCTCTCCCCCCCTCCCTCCGGGTCTGTCCAACGTTTCCCGTTTCCCATATTAAACCTGTTGTTTCTGACCCTCTCTGTCCTCCTCCCAGAGCCCCTACTCCCCCCAGGATGATCGACGGCGATCCGGCATGGGGGGTCACGGCCATCCTGGACTCCCGCCGCCGTGGTCGCGGTCTCCAATATCTGGTGGACTGGGAAGGTTATGGCCCTGAATGCAGATCCTGGGCGCCCCCGTCCTGGGTGCTGGATAAGAGTCTCATCACGGAGTTCCACCGGGCGCACCCAGGTAAACCAGCGCCGGGAGGCGCTGCTCGGGGGGGGAGGGGAGTGTTACTGTTACAACTCACTCTCGCCTGTCATCAGTGCCAGCGGCGCGCACACCTGCGCCTCATCAGCCTCCACTTATATAACTCCCTCTGCCTTCTGCTTCGGCCTGGAGTCGTCTGTTCATCTACGCTCCCAAACCTCCAGCGCTCGACCGTTTCGTCCCGGCCAGCGCACCTTTCTTCAAGCACATAAGCAGCATAATTCCTCTTACCGTCTCTCCAGCTTCTCCTCTGTGCACAGGTGGACCTCCAGGGCGGCGGATTTCCTCCTCCTCGCCTGTCCCTGTCAAACCTCTCTCCAGCACGTCGAGAGCGCGCAGCAGCGCTGTCCTCCAGGCAGCATCAGCATCGCCAACGCCAGTCACCATCTCATCTGCACGTAAGCAGTATATTGTGGTTATTCCCCACGGGGCGCTTGACTGTAACTAATTCCCTGCTCTGCTCTGCCCTCAGGGTTGCCTGGCTGCACGGCGAACTGTTCTGCTCTCGACGCACCCTGTTCACCCACACCACATCCACACTTCCACTCACGCATTCCAACACCACTCGTTGTTGAATAAAGCCTTAAATCCTTCCCAAGCCTGTGTGTGTGTTCCCTGAACCCATCATTATGTCAGCCGGGGGATCCTGGGTTCGATCCCAGCCCCCGACCAACAGTGATCTGTGTGGAGTTTGCATGCTCTCCCCGTGTCTGCGTGGGTTTACTCCGGGATTTCTCCGGTTTCCTCCCACATGCCAAAAACATGCAAGTTAGGTTAACTGGCATCAAAAACTGGGGATTCTAAATTGTCCTTAGGTATGACTGTGAGAGTGAATGGTTGTCTGTCTCTC
This sequence comes from Pholidichthys leucotaenia, assembly GCA_020510985.1. NCBI lineage: Eukaryota > Metazoa > Chordata > Actinopteri > Cichliformes > Pholidichthyidae > Pholidichthys > Pholidichthys leucotaenia. The sequence goes on along the minus strand of CM035836.1, from coordinate 405,374,003 downwards.
TGTGTTGGCCCTGCGATGGACTGGCGATCTGTCTAGAGTGTACCCTGCCTCTCGCCCAAAGATGCTGGGATAGGCTCCAGCGCCCCCATGACCCGAAAAGGATTAAGCGGAAGAAGATGATGAATGAATGGTTTTTAAAGCTGCAAGTGAACCTGTGCACACCACCAACCTGTCCAGTCTGACCTCCACCCACTGCAAACCAATAATTATTGCCACCATCTCTGCTGTATACACGGATGTATTGTTGGAGAGTCTTTTTGAGATGGTCACTTTAAACTCTAGAATGTATACTCCAAATCCAACAGAGCCCTCTTTGTTTTTTGAACCGTCAGTATAGAGCTGTAAGTAGTTAGAATAATTATTCCTGAGGTAAATGCTTGTTTTAACACCAACTTCACTCATATGCCAATCCTTTTTCCTCATTAGCAGACTGATGTCTGCTTCTGCTGCAGGAAACAGCCAAGGGGGAACATTGCTCACTTTACTGGTGTTAGCTATGTCAATAGTGTCTAGTCCATACATTCTGCCGTTTCTTTCAAGTGTCCACCTAAACCCATGCCCCTGGAAGTTAATATATTCTCAGCAGTCTTGTAGTGTTGTTTTTTAAATATTCACTTCCTCACTTCCTTTCAGCTTGACCCAGACTGAAAATGCAAGTTTATCTCTTCACAAATCCATTGGTATTTCTCCTGCTTCTATTAAAACTGCATTGCTTGGTGTTGTTTTGACAGCTCCAATGCACAGGCGAAGCGCTCTATGCTGCATTTTACTTTTTCCAGAGTCGTCTTTGCCGCTGCTCCATAAATCATGCATCCATAGTCTATTGTCAATCTCATTAGTGCTCTGTAAATGTCAATCAGTGCCTGTTTATCTGCACCCCATTCATGTCCAGCTACAGCTTTCATGAGATTAATGACTTTTTTTGCACTTTGTCTCCAGATTTTTAATATGAACTCTCCATGTGTATGCATTATCAAACCACAATCCCAGATATTTGAACTCACTCACTTTTTCTATTGGTTGATTGTATAATGTTAATGGTTCTGTACCAGTTCTGCATTTTTTTTGTGAAAATCATATAGCAGGTTGTACTGTTTGAAAATTTAAATCCCCACTCATATGACCACTTTTCCACTTTCTCCATTGCTTTCCTGATGTTTTTGAACACCAATTTCTCATTGCTTCCCCTCATCCATACGGTTCCATCATCTGCATATAGTGCTGTTTTGATGTATCCCTCTTGATCCCCAAACATGTCATTAATCATTATGTTGAATAAAACTGGGCTCATCACACTCCCCTGAGGAACACCATTTTCTATTTCAAAGTCATTAGAAACTTGTTTGTTAAAAAAATCCATTATCCAATTATACATCCTACCACCAATGCCAATTTTATTGAATTTGATAACTCCATCCCTCCTCAGTGAGTCATAAGCCTTTTCAACATCCAGATAAACTATAACCATTACTTCCTTCATTTTGAGAGTCTTTTCAATATCATTACTTACTAGAGCATCCACTGTGGATCTTCCGCTTCTAAAACCATTCTGATAGTAGTTTATTAGTCGTCTTTGTTCTAGTACATATGACAGTCTGCAAACTAACACCTTCTTGATTCATTTCCCTAAGTGTGACCTTATTGCTATTGGCCTGTAGTTGCCTGGATGAGCTGGATCTTTCCCTGGCTTATTCATCATTATCACAGCAGTCTGTCGTGGGCGACAATGACTGTTTCATTTAGGTTGATCAGATTCCTCCTCACAGCTCTGTCCTTAGCCTTCTGCTGCCAGGAACTCCTGTCTATGTCCAACTTCTTCAAGTTTTTTTTTTTACAGTGTCTTTAAATCTGAGCCTTGGTCTACCCTGATTGCGTTTGCCCTCACATAACTGTGAGTAGAGTAACTGCCAAGGGAGACGCTGGTGGTCCATCCTCTCAACATGTCTGAGCCATCTCAGGTTCATCTGTATTAGCATGTCCTCCATTGATGGTAGACCAGTTCGTTTCAACACTTCTATGTTGGTTATCTTGTCTTTCCATGAGATGTTCATTATGGCTTGAAGGTGTCTCATCACATACGCGTGGAGTTTCTTCACCTGCACTCTGTAGACAGTCCAAGTTTCAGCACCGTACAATAGAGTAGCCAGTACTGTCGCTCTGTATACTTTGCATTTCACACGGATAGACACATGTCGATTGTTCCACAGTCTCTCCCTCAAGTTTCCAAACACAGCGCTCGCTCTTCCCATTCTGAGAGATAGTTCATCCTCCAGCCTAGCATTCTCTGAAACAGTACTCCCTAGGTACTTGAAAGTCTTGCACTTGACTAGTGGCTCTGTACCAATGCTGATCTCTTCTGGTAGTGATGTTGATAATTGGAACTTTGGTGGTTGATAAAGGCACTCTGTCTTCTTGATGTTGATTTGGAGGCTGAATTGGCTAGCTGCTCTTGCGAATTTCTCCACTAAAGATTGCATATCTTCCATGCTGTGTGCAACTAGAGCACTGTTGTCGGCAAAGAGCATTTCTCTTTCTACCTTTATCGATGTCTTACTCTTGGCTTTAAACTGTGCCACATTGAACAAGTCTGCTTCTTTCCTTGTTTGAATGTATACTCCTTCTGAAGTGTCTTTGTAGGCCACCTCAAGCATGGCTGCCAGATATAGCGAGAAGAGTGTAGGTGCCAGCACACACCCTTGTTTCACCCCGTTGCTTACTGAAAAGTCTTTAGATACTGAACCACTCATTGCCACGTTTGCTTGCATACCTGTATGGAGTGCCTCGATCAGGCTGACAAACTTCTCTGTACAACCATATTTCTTGAGTACCTGCCAAAGTCCTTGTCGCGAAACAGTATCGAAGGCTTTACTGAAGTCTATGAAGACTACATAAAGCGGCATGTTCTGTTCAATACTTTTCTTGAACCTGTTTCAAGCAGAAAATCATGTCCATTGTGCTTCTTCCACTTCTAAAGCCGCACTGGGTTTCCGGTAGTACATTCTGCGAGATGTGTTCATTGAGTCTGTTAAGTAGTACACGTGAGAGAATCTTACCAACAGTGGCTAGCAGTGATATACCTCGGTAATTTCCACAATCCTTCCTGTCACCTTTCTTGAACAAAGGCATAATACTTGCATCCTTTCTGTCTTGAGGTACTTTCTGGGCATCCCATATCTCTCGGATGAGCTTGTGCAGGCAGTTGGTCAGCTGAACACCACCAAATTTCCACACTTCTGCTGGAATTCCATCCCTTCCTGGAGCTTTACCATCCTGTCTTGTCCTGATAGCTGCCATTAGTTCATCAAAATTTGGTGGTTCATCCAGACTTGATTCAGCTGGTCGCTGCACTAGAGCTTCTTTAGCCTCTTCAGTGAGATCTCCAGGGTTGTTTAGTAGTTGGTCAAAGTGGTCTGCAAATCTGTCCAGGATCTTGTCTTTCTCCTGCAAAACCGTTTCACCATCCATAGCCTTTAGTTGGATCAGTCCTCTTGGTTTAGGGCTGTAGATTTCTCTCAAACCTGTGAAGAATGTCTTCATGTCCTTCCCCTCTGCTGCAGTTTGAAGTTTCTCCGCTTTTTCATCCCACCAATTGGACTTCATCTCTCTGGTGTACTTCTGTAGCTCACTCTGAACCTCTGAGTATTTCTTCTTCTTCGACCTTGTGTTACACTGTAGGTTTTCCTGCCTAGCTGTATTCCTCGCTTCTAGTAGTTTCTTCAGGTGTTCATCATGCTCATCAAACCAATCTTGCTGTTTTCTCTCAGGGTAGCCTAGTACATCACTTGCAGTCTGATACACCGTATCCTTCAGTGTTGCCCATTTCTCTTCTATGTTATTCTCTGGGTTGTTGCTGTCCCAGTCTTTCAAGTTTTCATCCATTTCCTGTGCAAGTTCTTCCTGCTTCTTTTGGCCTTTCAGTGCACTAGTATTTAGCTTCCGTGATGGCTTCGCACCTGTCCTGCAGTGCTGTTTTTGTCTCCAAATCCTTAATCTAGATCTCAACATAACAAGATCAGTGCCACAGTCCACGTCTCTCATTGCTCTGGTGTCCATTACATCCCTTATGTCTCTCTGCCTGACTATGATGTAGTCTAATAAGTGCCAGTGCTTGGATCTTGGGTACGTCCATGTCTTCTTGTGTGTGTCCTTGTGCTTAAATGGAGTGTTGGTTATCACAAGGTTGTACTCTGAACATAGTGCAAGTAGAAGTTTTCCATTAGCATTGCCCTTGCCTGCTCCATAACTGCCTAGCACTCCTTTCCATTTCTCGGTGTCCAAACCAACTCTGGCATTAAAATCTCCAACGAGTATCAGCCTGTCATCAGTTGGTACACGCCTGATAGTCTCATGTAAATCACTGTAGAACTCCTCCTTCACCTCCTCTGTGTTGGTCATTGTTGGGGCATATACACTGATGAGTGTGCCATACATCTTCTGCTGTAGTGGGAGTCTCATAGTCATTATTCTGTCATTGATTGGCACCGGGTCCTCATCAAGCATTGCTGCTATCTCCTTTCTAACTGCAAAGCCCACTCCTACTTCTCTCCTTTCTTGAGTTGATCTCCCACTCCAAAAGAAGATGTACCCATGGCCTTCCAAGCTGCCATATCCAGGCAATCTTGTTTCACTAAGTGCAGCTATGTCTACATTGTACCTGTTCATTTCCAGGGCCACAAGCACGGTCTGTCTTTCTGGGCGCTGTGATGTTGTTCTGTCCAACAGAATGCGTACATTCCATTCTGCTACACACAAGGTTACTGCTTTCCTCTTCTTTTGTCTTCCTGCTCCTAGCTTACTTTTCGCTGCCTGTCGGTGTGTGAACAGATCAGCGTGGACCTTGTAAGCCTGGGCGACGTCCAAGCCGGTATGAGTTGCTTTCTGATTGACCATTTCATGAAACTGCTTGCAAAGTATTTGAGTACTGCTAGCTTTTGCTGGACTAGCAGCACATTCTTGGCAGATAAAGGTATTATCAGTGGCAAGGACAAGCCAAGACAAACTGACTCCAGTATCTGTTGCAGTGACTGACCAGATGATAGTTTTTTTTTATCTCTGCTCTTTGTGTAGTGCATGTCACAATGCACCAACTGGCACAGTCCACAACAGACCTTGCGACATATGTGTTTATCTGCCAGGATGTCCAGTCTCACCCCGTGTAACTGGGAGTGGTCCACCACAGACCCGTGGCAGATATTGTTTTTAGTTCTGCCAGGATGCCCTGTTTCACCCTCCACGCCCTCGGAAGGGCGGGGATACCGGTTGAGTCACCGACGGCCCGACCCATGAGACAGGTAGTACCGGTTTTCATGGTTATCCGATAGCAAGCAAGCCAATGCCTGACCTGACACAAGCCTGACCTGGCTTATTAAAAGGTAAAATTACAGTCTTTTTCCACCCGCTTGGGATAACCCCCTCCTTCCATATTCTGTTGAACAATTTCAGCACCAGTTTCATTGATTGCATAGGTAACTGCCAGAACATAGCAGAGTTTAACCTCTTGCACTCCAGGATACCGCGGGCGGTCACGTCTCTGCGTCCTAGCACGCCCTCGTGCGCCCTAGGACGCACACTGTGTGTGCTAGGGCGCACTGAAAAAAAAAAGCTGCATTTCCGTTCTTCCACTACAGACACAGCCGCGAACAGAAAGCCAAAGGAGTGCTTTGATTGGTTTAGATTTGATTGACCTCTCATTTGACTAATAAGAGCCTTGAATTGGGTTTCTGAAACCTTGAAGAACCAATGACTGAAAATCTAGCAAGAAGGACCCGCCTACCAACGGCTGCGAATACAGCGAGCCAACTGAAGCAGAGAAGTTCGAAAGCGTGCGTCCCGTGCGTAAAATCTGTTTTGTGTAAGCCGCTGGGTGACACACACGCATTCGCCAGTCTTTTTTTCTTAGTACTGTTCTTATTTGTTTTGAAAAATCGTTCACCAAAACCGCAATCATGGAAGCGCAAAACCGCAGTAATGGAATCATGGTTTGACCGGGTCGCGTGAGACCAGCGTCATGTTCGTCTGACAATGAGGAAGAGAAGCTCGCCAGCGACACTGCTGTTGTGGACAGGTAAGTGTTATAAGCTAAATTATTCTTTATCCCTGAAAATTGTAATCAAAATGACTTTTGACCGATCGGTAAATTACAACTGTGCGTCATTGCCACATGACGGACCGGTCCGTGCTCCGCGTCCGGACCGTGAAGGCCCCCCCCCCCGCTACTGTTCTGTAGTGAATTGCAGATATATTGCAGATATTTTAGTACAACTGTGCGTAGTAGACCGCGGCGCACCGTCACCGCGGTCCGTCATGTAGTGATGGACGATGTCTGTCCTCTGTATCGGGGGGGTGGGGGTTGTTATCTTCTACATTACAGATATTTTAGTATAATTTTTAGTGCACTGTAGGTTATTTTTTCTTGTAAAAAGAGCCACACATTTTTTACGTGGCATGCTTCTTTGTGTGTGGGGGCTTGTTTGTTCATTCATTCATTCATTCATGAATAAACAACCCCCCCCCCACACACACACACACAGCCCTTCACCTTTCATTACAGCCCAAGATGAAGCTTCTATATTGAATCATTCAAAAGTTACAGACGTTTTTCCAAACTGTGCCATTTGGCACAGTTCAAAAACGCCTGGGAACAACCTAAGAAAAAAGCTGTGTAATATATTCACTTTTTGTGGTATTGTTACAAAATTTTGACCTCAGCTGGATAACACTTGGTTCTACATTTCTGTTTCATTTTCCAGCCAGTATCTGAAGCTGTGTGTTATTTGCAAGCATTTGTATCCACAAAAACACCCAGGCGAAATTTATTTTCTTCAAGTTCAGTATGTTTAGATGACTGTTACTCAGTGGCAGGAGCACTTAGAGAGATTATGACTGTTTTGCCAAAAAATTCAAAGTGTTTTCTTTTAAATGAGACCAACCCCATGAAGATGCTGCAAAGGGTTGAAGAACAGCTTTTGATTTACTTTGGGTACGTTATTTTTAGGCGTTTTTAGGGAAATTGACCAGAGTGCAAGGGGTTAACTGATCATATCCTGGAGCTGTGTATTCCCAAAAGCTCTTTTAAGTTCTGACATTGTGAGCTCAAGGTCTAATACAGTCATATCCTCTTTCATTTCCTTTTTTAAGTTTCCACTTTCTCCAAGTTTATGCTCTCTTTGCTGTCTATCACTCGCACCACGATGTTCTCCTCTATGCGCTGCTGCAAATGCTCTACCTAGGACTTCTGCCTTTTCTTTGTCTGATACAGCCATCTTGTCTCCATCCATTAGAGCTAGAATTTTAACTGATACCCCTTTCCCACTCATTTTTTTAAACATACCACAGACATCACCTAATTCCGTTTTCCTACCAAAGGTGGAACAAAATTCTCTCCATGTTGACCTTTTCCTGTTTTTAATAATCCTTTGAGCTACTGTCCTTTTCTTTTTATAATCTATTAAATTTTCACTAGTCATATTCTTCCTCAGCTCTCTGAATGCCTCGTTTCGCTCTTTTACTGCAATACTACATTCCTTATTCCACCAGGATATGACCTTCTTTCTATCCTGTGTAGTTTTCTTAGGTATACTTGCTATTGCAGAATTCAGAATATGATTAGTTATCTGACTTGAACATTCTTCTATGCCACCTTTTAATGTTATCAGATGACATGATTGTACACAGTATTGCCTAAATTTTCCCCAATCTGCCTTGTCAAAAGACCATCTAGTAAAACATCTTCTCTCTTGTATACATACTTCAGTTTTAATGACTCTAAGCATTGGGAAGTGATCACTTCCTATAGTTGTACTGTTCATAACGGTCCGTTCACAGGCGCTCACTAAAGAATCAGATACCAGGGTCAGGTCAATACATGATGATGTGCCCCTGTGCACATCCACCCTGGTACCTTCACCACTGTTGAGACAAATTAAGGATCTTTCAGCTAACAGCTCTTCCTCAACATTTCCATTGTTATCTGTATGTGTGCTTCCCCACAAGCTATTATGGGCATTAAAGATCCCACATGGGATCAACATCCTACATCCTACATGTAGGAAACTAATCAGCTTAATATTTCCTTTTCCATTTGGCCTACATATTTCAATAACATTACACTCTATATCTTCAGGGGAAGGAATCACCCTATATGCCACGCTGTGGGGAGACTTGAATAACGAAACCGAATTGCCTTTAATTTCAGTTTATTTCAAGTAACCATTCCACTGTCTGCTCTCATTCCTGAGCAGCGAACAAAGAGAGTGAACACACCAAAGTTCTCCCTTTTAAACATTCTCACATCAAACCATTTCCCTCGCGGGGGAAATCACACATCTATATCAAAATCTCTTTATTCACATTCATTAACCTTTTATTTACATAACTCCCCCTTCTCTCCTCTCGAGCCTCAGCGGTCAGGAAGTCTTCTGTCCCCTGTCCTCCGCAGGGGGTCCAGGCTCTGTGGCTCCGCACCGCAGGGGGCTGGCTCTCCTTCATCGTGAGGTTAAATCACATATGCAGTGTCCAACATATACATGTCTCACAACACAGCCATAACGCCATCTTTAATGAAAGTGGCACATCCTCCCCCATTTACACTGTTAATTCTGTCTTGTCTGATCGAACTATATCCTGGAATAACAAAATCTAAGTGAAGTTGAAGCCATGTCTCCTGTACACACACTACCTCTGGAACAACTAGTTCATAAAGATACTTCTTGAGTTCTTGTCCGTTTGCTGTAAGACTCCTCGCATTCCACTGTAGTATGTGTAGTACCATAATTAAGATCTTAAGTATCACCATGTGCATTCTCCCCAGTTTCAGCTGTCAGTAAAAAAATTAATTTGGTCGAATTTGACATCTTTCATACCGAGGAATCTTCCTGCTGCTTTGAGTTCAGCGCCGTCAGCTGTTTCCGTCACTAGTGATGTGCGGATCGATCCTGAAATATCGATACCCCGATACCGGATCTTTATGCTCTAAATCGATACTCAAATCAAAATATCGATACTTTTGATACTTAAGTCATTTGAGGTAAGGTATAAGATAAGATAAGATAAGCCTTTATTAGTCCCACAATGGGGAAATTCCAGGATTGCAACAGCACAGGGATAGCAACACTAAAAGCAATAATCAGAAAGCAAGAGAAAAACAAGAGCAGCGAGTATACATATATATATCCTTAACGAAACACGGTGAAAAGTAACTAAACTATTGAGATGTTGTCTAAGTGACACGCGGTTGGTGGGACTACTTTTACTTCCGCCTGGGTAAGTGCGTCATGCGTTTTTTTAGATTTAAAAGACATATTAGGTGTAGTCGCAAAAAAGATCGATATCGGTATTGGTATCGCCGATACCAGCCTGAATTTTACTCAGTATCGGATCGGAAAGGAAATCAGTGGTATCGAACATCACTATCCGTCACCTGTATGAGCGGAAGCGTATTTCCTGTTCCTAGCTGCGCATGCGTAGTAACCCAGGGTATGGCCATTCTGATTAGCATGGTAAAATGTTAGAACAACTGTTCAGCATGGAGGGAAAACAGACCAGCTTGGAGTTGCGGTGTGGAACAAGTGAGCGTTTTGAGTATTTTTGCGGTCTTTATAGTGTAAATAATAGCTTAATATTGCAACTAGTAATTTTAGTATTGTTTGTGAAAGTTTTGGAGTGTTTTTTTTAATTGTTTTTGTTTCGTGTTTTGTCGTGTTTCTGTTTTCACAACAGCGTCTTTTTCCGCTTTAGTTCTTGTTTTTTTTTTAATAGATTTTATAGATTTTTTTTCTGTAATAATTTGTAAATAGCTTAGCAAAAAATGTTGAGGAGATCAACTAGAAAGAAGAAAGCCCCATGGAATAAGAGGGTTTTCAGAAGTGTCCCAATGTCAGAGTAATACAATTTGTATTACTGGATATTTATTCCTAGCTTTGTTAGAATATTTTTTCAATATCTCTTTATTGTATTTATTTATATTTTTTCTGTTTATTTAATTTTTTTCAGTATGTATTTTTTTTCTTATTATCTTGATTTCCGGTGTTAGCATAACACCGGCGCAGCACGGATCGGCAGCCTCTTTTGCAGCAGCTGCTTCAGTACTGAGTTTTTTCTCGCTTTCTACTTTACGTTTTTTGTTTCAACTTTTTTCTCACTCCTGTTACTTTATATTCACCACGGATACCATTGACACTAATATCGCTGTTCTCACGCTGATATTATGTTTTTTGTTTTTTTTTCTCACTTCAGGTGTGACTGGGGATCCGATGGGCTGTGGCCGTTATGTTTACAGCAGGGATGAGCTGCTAGCGCTCCGTAGCTCAGCGGTGCTGACCGAGAGACCCGACATTCCACAGGAACTAAAGCGACGACGGCGTGGGTGCCGGGCTGGGGTGAAGCGACGGGAGAGGAAGGCAAGGTACAACCCTATTCTACCATCCTTTATTATGGGGAGTGTGAGATTGCTTCAGAACAAGGCAGATGGGTTAGCTGCTCTGACCGGTATGAGAGAGAGCCTAAGGAGAGGTCACTGTTGCCAACTTCTCAGTAAGGAAAGGAGGTATTGGTTGTCCTAGAAGTCGCCAAATGACGTCATAACATAATTTGCATAATTTTACGTTCGCATGTAATTGTAATGGGCGCTGTAGGACAAGAATAATGTCATGGGAGAGACAAAAAGTGAGTTAAAAAAAACACCCTAAATATGTTTAGAACTACAAATTAACTTTCTTCTGTTGATTCTTGGTTTGTTTTAATTTGGCATTTAAATAGGCCGTCACTTCTGTATCATCTCCAATAAACGGCTTCAACCAGCCTTTGAATTCAGGGTTTGATTCCTACTCCTTTCAGTATTTTTGAGCGTACAGTTTAGACTGTGGCATGATGAAGTAGCTGCTAGATGTTTAGCTTATGGCACACACACACATAGTGGACGAAGTGAGTACGTGATTGAGACTTAGTCAAATGCAGTGAGCTATTAGTGTGACACTGACAATGAAGAAACATTTACATCGATTGGCGGGGGGGTTGTGCATGCGCAATTCATTTGCAGTCTGGACGTGAGTGGCGTGGGCGTGGGTCTCCTCTCTGACTGCAGCTAACTGCTGCACGAGGCTACTGTGAGACTGACCGCTTGTGAGTGCTTTGGGATGGAGAGAAGCTCACGGGAGCACCCACTGCTTGTTGAGGATAGTAACTGCAGAGCAATAGTGCTTTCACGTCAGCAGGGCTTGACATTAACTTTTTTGCTCACCGGCCACTGTGGCTAGTGATTTTCCAAAGTTACTAGCCACTCAGCCTTTTCACTAGCCACAATTTTGTAGTTGGAAAATTATGTTTTATATGATCAAATTTACCAAGGCGTTCCCAGCTAGTCTGGGAACGCCTTGGTATCCCCTCTGAAGAGCTGGAGCAGGTGGCTGGGGAGAGGGAAGTCTGGGCTTCTCTGCTTGAACTGCTGCCTCCGCGACCCGGACCTCCGGAAAAGCGGTAGAAGATGGATGGATGGATGGATGGATGGATGGATGGATGATCAAATTTGATTATCACATGCTAGTTGAATTAAATGTACAACCTTTTTAGATGCAGTGACCCTTATACATACATAAAAATAGCAAGAGAAACACTGTCTGTATAAGTAGTTATTAACAGCAATAAATCAATCAACTTCATTTATAAAGCACTTTAAAAGCAACACTCGCTATACAAAGTGCTGTACAGCAAGAAAACACATGAAAACATAAAAGCAGGAAGCAGGGCACTAACACAAAAGAATATAGAATCACAGTCAAAAGAAACAATAAAATAAAAGGTAAAATAAATAAATAAATAAAAATCCATTTTATTCAATAAAATCAATGTCTCACACTGGGTCGAAGGCCAGGGAGTAAAAGTGTGTTTTAAGACCGGTTTTAAAAATGGACAGTGAAGGTGCTTGTCTGATGTCCAGGGGTAAATCATTCCATAACCTGGGTGCATGATCAAAAAGGCTCTGTCTCCTCTGAGCTTCCGCCTCGCCTTTGGCACCCCCAGAAGCAGCTGTTCAGCTGACCTGAGGGACCAGGTGGGAGCGTAGGGATGCAGAAGCTCAGAGAGGTAAGGAGGAGCAAGACTGTTCAAGGATTTAAAAACAAAAAATGAATTTTAATATGAACTCTAAAATGCACGGGCAGCCAGTGGAGTGAAGCTAAGATGGGTGTGATGTGATCTCTTTTACGTGTACCTGTTAAAAGACGAGCATCAGCATTTTGAACTAGCTGCAGACGCGAAAGAGATGACTGGCTGACACCTGCGTAAAGTGCGTCACAGTAATCCAGCCGAGATGAAATAAAAGCATGGATTACTGTTTCCAGGTGCGGTCTAGAGAGAATGTGTTTTATTTTTGCTAAACACCTTCAATGAAAGAAGCTGGATTTTACCACAGACCGAATCTGAATGTCTTTAAAATCAATGTCCATGTCATGTCTGTGTGAACAGAGGGCGCACGCAGCGACCGGCAGTGGGTGAAAAAAGTTTGACGTCTGTGCCTTTGTTTTTATGCATTTTTAATGTGTTTCAACGTAATTCTCTGTGTCGTTTTTGTCCTTGAATGTTTGTGGACTATATAACGAAGAGCTCCCTGGTTCCATCAGTATGGATTTCCTCCTTGTTTTTGCACTGTCGTTTTTTTCCTACCGGCTCATTGTCTTGGAGGTAAGCGCAATCGCGATCATGCCAGGAAGAATACAGTATTCCAGAGATATGCTACTACATTTAAACATGGATAATGCAGCATCTGTGTTTGAGTCCGTGACGCAACTGCCAGACTTTATTTTAAGAGATTTTCATGGACACAGCGATGAAAAGAGAGACAAGAGGAGGAAACGCGGAAAGTGTGGAGGCGTAAGATTAAACCTGAGGAGGCGTCAGCTTAACAGCATTCCTCTTCCTTCCATTATTATGGGGAATGTACAATCCCTGAGAAATAAAGTGGATGAAATTCAAGGGAATGTACGATATCAGAAGGATTTCAAGAACTGCTGTGTCATGGCTTACACGGAGACTTGGCTTGCGGTGCATGACTGGGATGCGGACCTGTGGATTGACAGCTTTGGAGCCCCACTTCGCTCGGATCGGCAGGAAGAGGTAACGGGGAAACGTCAGGGGGGCAGCGTATGTTTATATATTAACAAACAGTATTGTACATCTGTCACGGTCAGAGAGCACATCTGTACACTCGATGTGAAGCTTCTGTCCGTATCGCTACACCCCTTTTATCTGCCCTGCGAGTTCCCCCAACTTTTCATAACAACTGTGTACATTCACCCGAGAGTGGATGCTGACTCCGCCTCCAGCACCGTCTTTGATGTGGTACAGCGGTTGCAGTCAATTTCCCCAGAGGCTCCAGATTTTATCCTAGGTGATTTTAACCATGTTTCTTTAAAGAAGAAACTTAAAAACTTTTATCAGTATGTCTCCTGCCCAACCAGGCGAAAAAAGACATTGGACCTGTGCTATGGATCCATTGAGAGGGCCTATAAATCTATTCCCCTTCCTCCTTTAGGATCCTCAGATCACAACTGTGTACATATGCTGCCCACATATACTGTAAAACTGCTCTCAGAAGAGACAAGGCGAAGACCAGAGACATAAATGTGTGGACAGAGGATTCAGTGCACTGCCTCCAGGAATGCTTTAACTGTACGGACTGGGAGGTGTTCACACTGGCCTGCGGAGAAGATTTGGACTCTTTAGTGGACGTGACATGCTCATACATGGCTTTCTGGAGAGACATGATCGTTCCATGTAAACGTGTCAAAATATATCCCAACAACAAGCCATGGGTTACAAAATCAGTTAAATCCTGCTTACAGAGGAAAGCACTTGCCTTTAAACAGGGGGTTGTTTCTGAGCTGCAGGTTGCCACAAAAGAGCTGAAGGCCGAAATTTTAAGAGCAAAACAGAATTATAAATCAGAGTTGGAAAGCAAGATGGCAACAAAGAAACTTGGTTCAGCCTGGGCCAGTATGAAAACTATTGCAGGCCTTCAGATCACAGAGCGCAGTAATCGTGTGTTTGTAGATGGTTTTAGTTCAGACACAGAGCTGGCTAATGCTCTTAATTGTTTTTATGGTTGTTTTGACTCCTTTGATTTTAGCACAGAAACCCAAGGTTTGAAACAGAAACTTAAAGACAATTAGCACTTTAATATTGAGGTGCAGGATGTTAAAAGGGCGTTCTGTGCTGTAAAAGTGAACAAAAGTCAGGTCCCTGTTAATATATGTGAGTGCTTGGTAAAGTCCTGTGCACATGAGCTGAGTCCTGTATTTCACTACATTTTCAATAAGTCCTTACAGACACAACATGTGCCTAAGATCTGGAAAGATGCTGTGGTTGTACCCGTTCCAAAATCCAGTTGTCCTAAAACGGTAAATGATTTTAGACCAGTTGCTTTGACTTCAATTTTTTTTTATTTTTATTTAAGTTTTTGTAAAGGGTATACAGGTCGTTACAGCAATGCAGTGTTTACATTTTCATCACATGTTCCCTTATTTTCTGATATCTGACAACATTGGAAGATTAATTCTTACAACACCCCACTTTGACTTCAATTTTAATGAAAATTTTTGAAAAACTGGTCCGATTTGAGGTCCTAAAGCAGACTGAGCATGCATTGGATCCTTTGCAGTTTGCCTACAGGCCTCACAGAGGAGTGGAGGATGCCACTGTCACTCTTGTTTAACATGCTTTTTAAACATCTGGATTTTAATGGGACACACGCCAGGCTTTTATTTGTGGACTTTTCTTCCGCCTTTAATACAATCCAACCTCATATTTTAGTTGAAAGGCTCCTGCAACAATTTGATTTGAGTAATAATCTGGTGGGTTGGATTCTGGATTTTTTTAACCAACAGGACACAGAGAGTAAGGGTCAATGGTACATTGTCTGACCAAAAGTGTTCTTCTGCTGGCTCTCCGCAGGGGTGTGTGTTGTCACCACTACTCTTCATCCTGTACACAAACATGTGTCAGAGCAGACTTGACAACAGACACATTATAAAGTATGCTGATGATTCAGTTGTTGTCAGTCTCCTCCAGGATAGTGAGAGTGGCCACGGCTCAGTAGTTGATGATTTTGTTCACTGGTGTGAGGATTCCTACCTGCAGCTGAATATGACAAAAACTAAAGATATGATTATTGACTTTAGGAGGAAAACTCCCAGGCACGAAGTCACTGTACTAAAAGGCCAGACCACTGAATGTGTACAATCCTACAAATATCTTTGGACGATTATTGATAGTAGATTAAACTTTGAAGAGAACTGTGAAAGGGTGTGCAAAAAGGGTCAGCAACATTTGCATTGTTTAAAGAAACTTGCACGCTTTCAAATTGACCGAACCATAATGACAATGTTTTATCGGGCTTTTATTGAATCTGTTTTATCCTTTTCTTTAGTGTCATGGTTTGGTCAGATAAAACTGAAACGGAGGAAATCCTTGGATCAGGTAGTTAGATGGTCCAGTCATTTGCTTGGTGAGTCACAGCTGAGCCTGACATCCCTGTACACCAGACAAGTACAGAGGATTGCTACCTCCATTTTAAATGATGACTCCCACCCCTTGCACTGCGGCTTTCAGCTTCTTCCCTCAAGACAGCGGTTTGCTGTCCCAAAAAGTAAAACCCAGCGCTACAAAAGCAGCTTTGTTCCTGCTGCTGTTAAAGAATTGAACAAGATGTAACAATATATTGCACATAATTTAGTTACCCATTTATTAATTTTATTTTATATTTACTTGTTTTTGTAGGTTTTTTATTTGGGTTCTAAATCTTTTATTGGGTTTTAGACTTCTGAGTTTTTAACCTCTTTGACTAGTCTTTAACTTTTTAATATGACCCTTCTCTCTTATCTCTTTGTCCTATGTCTTGATTGGTGGAGCCTTGAGCACTTTTATCATGTTTATAGTCAGCTTCATGTGTGCCTGTGTTTGTGTTCATGTTGAATGTAACTGTGGTTTGTAAATATGGATGTCACCTGACTGCAAAACAAATCTACCTACGGGTACAAATAAAGTAACCTGAACCTGAACCTGATAAAAGCAAGGTTCCTAACTGTGGATTTCACATAGGGAGTGAGGGGGCCCAAGTTTACAGGAGGGGGCTCACAGGGGCCACTAGGTCCAAACACCATCACTTCTGTCTTCTTATCATTAAAATTTAGAAAGTTTAAGGCCATCCAAGACTTCATGTCTTCAATGCATACCAGGAGTGGGTTTACTGATGAGGCAGGTTTTTGTTTTAGACCAACATATATCTGACAATCATCAGCATACAGATGGAAGGAGAAACAAATAAATAAATACTGTAAAACAGTCGAGAAAAATATTTGCAGTGTGAGAGTGAAGTACAGCTAGATTTGAGGTATGTCCCAATTCTAATTTCTGCCCCTTTGCCTACCCCTTGGCCCTTGAAATCAAGGGTCCCCTGCTCATCTTCAGAACTAGAAGAAAAAGAAAATTGATGAGAAAAAAGTCTTATCTTACAGAGAAAAATGTCTCAAATTTACACAAACTATCCTAATCAGTAGAAAGTCAGAAATTTACTAGAAATAAAGCTGTAAATTCACGGAGAAAATTTTGGACCCCCTGGTGGGCTGTTTTTGGCCCGTG
This sequence comes from Pholidichthys leucotaenia, assembly GCA_020510985.1. Lineage (NCBI taxonomy): Eukaryota > Metazoa > Chordata > Actinopteri > Cichliformes > Pholidichthyidae > Pholidichthys > Pholidichthys leucotaenia. The sequence goes on along the minus strand of CM035836.1, from coordinate 405,357,374 downwards.
GGCCATATGTTTGACACCCCTGGACCAGCCCATTAAAAATGGAAACAAGCCCCAAAAAAGCCGAACAAGCAACCTACCACATTGTGTAAAAGAGAGGTTGCTTAATAACATACTGTATATTGATATATATAGATTTAAATATGGTCAGCACTGAATAACGGAATTTTATAAACTCTTAAAGGAAAATACGTATGTATTCTGCATAAGCAACAGAAAATTTATAGTAAACACAGTCAACATAAAAACTTTGAATAAGTTAAATTTTTAAAATCTGATCAAAAGGAAAGACGTGCATTCTGCACAAGTAACAGCACTAAACAATTACAGTTTAGGGATGTGAGATGATGGGAGTTGTCTGCTAGTCTTTTAAAAAAACAAATATTATTGTGTTATTATACGGCAGCTGACAATTTTAATTATGTGGAAAATTATCTTTTAAATTGACAAACATCATATGTATAACTCATGGCAAAATTTGATTGGGATCAAAAGATAATTTTGCTCTTGTCATTCATTTCAATGGAGAATTTTTTTTCAATTTTAGGTCCCATATGCCCTGATCTGTATCAAAAAAAAAAAAAAAACCCTGGATAGCTCACGCCCCATTAGCGAGTACAGAGCTAAGTGGAGTCAGGCGGGCCGCTGATCTCTAGAAAAACTGGATGAATCATTGGCCGCCAAAAGTGAAGCCCCTGGCTGGCCACTTTTGCCTCAGTAACTTCCCCAAAAATTTACAGATTTTGAACTTCTTGGTATGGAGACACAGCTTATAATCTTGCGCAACTGGTAAACTATAGAAATCGAGCTGACATTATGTTTAGCGGCCGTTGATTCGGATGTACTAGTGTTTTGGGTGTACTAATATGGCGGCTAGGTGGCTTCACTTTGGGTGGCCAATGATCTGTCAAGTTTTTCTATAGAGATCAGTGGGGTGGGTGCAGTAATCAGGAAATCAGGGTGTGGATGGGTCCTGTAAACAAACTATCGTGCTCGTGTTTTGTGGGGAGCTGGGAGAGCTGTCAAACAGACAGCAAAGCAAGCCCAAATAAGCAACTACATGTTAAAAAACAAACCCGCAACCCGCGACTGATGAGATTTGCAAGCGACTTTAGAAAAAAAGCAAGCCCTAAGTCGCTTATAATAAGCGTACTTGGCAGCTATGACAGGAACAGGTCAGGTGAACCCCTGACCAAGTGAGAACCCCATGTGAGCACCCCATTGGACTCCGGGGTCCAATCTGTACATGTACAAATTCCTATTTTAATCCAGTGATTTACAAACTGATTCAGAGCTTTCTAAAGCCTCATTCAGAACATTATTGTCCCACATACCTATTCTGTGGATTTTCATCTGGGGGCAGCGGTGACGAGCAACAGCGGTGGAAAAGTAAAGTCTTTTGAAAGCAGTAACAGAGCCAAAACTTTCTCTGGGTCAACTTAGTTGTCATCTTACACACACATATATTTTTTGCACTTCTTGGTGACCGGAAAAAGTCTTTCTAACAGTTTTACACAAATTCTTGTTGTTCTCCTTTTTCGCATTTACAAATCACTGGATTGAAAATGTCCTTGCACATGTACAGATTGGATCCCGGGGTCCACTTAGGGTGCTCACTTGGAGTGCTCACTTGGTCAGTGGTCCACTTGACCTGTATCCAGCTGCGCTAACCACAGATGCTAACATCGGACTGGAGGATTTTCATTTACTGCGGGCAGATCGGACACTGGATAGCGGCAAGAGCAGAGGTGGTTTACTGGTAGTGTTTGTGAATGACAGATTACTTATCCTTACTTAATTATCCTGTTCAGTTTTTGTAGGTCATTCACCTATTACTGATTTTCACCTCTTCACATTTCACAAACAAAATTATGGGCAGGGAATGGAGAACTAATAAGTGTTGCAGGGAGTGTAGGTGTGCAGACGAGTGGGCATCAAATGTGTTCTTCAGGACATTCACTGATGGAGCTGTCAGTTTCCTCCAGCAGTCTATTCCAGGTATCTATCACTCTGTTGGAGACAAACTTCTGCCACCTGTTGTTGTTACATCTATGTTTTTTTGAACTTCAGACTATGTCCTCTGGTAGATGCGGGCTTATCATCCAATTTCAAGGGACAGGGAATAACTTTTGCCGTTTTTCCACTAGCCCAGTTCGACTCGCCTCGTTTCGTTTCGTTACTACTCGGTTCGGCCGCGGTTGTGTCTCCATAGCAGCCGGGTAAAGCGGGGTTAAGCTGTGGTGGGCGGGATTTTTTTTTACAGCAAGGCGGCGCCACACTCCCGTGACGTAAAACACGCGACCCAAGCCAAACACAACATGGCGGCTTTACAAGGCGACTCCTCGGTCTGTGGCTTTTTTACACCGTAAATGCCAAAAAGGACCGCCAGACAAGGGTACAGGCAGTGAGACGAAACACTCTGGAATAGTTCTGCAGCTTCTGGGAGAGCCGAAGACGTGAGGATACAAACTAGGTCATATATGACGGTAGGCTAATGTTGCTAATGCTAGTTTGCTATAAGTACATCGTACTACACTGTAATCTCTGCAAGTTATCGCTGTTAGGTACTAAAATATGTACGCTGTGTGTGTTTCAGATGGCTCTGTTGTGGGAAAATTACCGCTTCAAACGGTCAGTCTGGCGTTCAGCACAGCCTGTCACTGATGTCAACACAGCTTCACAAACGATCAGTGGTTGTAGAGCTTAAGAATGTCTGGTTTATTTCCTGTGCAAAAAATTGCTCTGATCTAAGTAAAGGAACCCTATTTCACTGTTTATGGGAATGTAGAAAAATCAGAATGTTTTGGGAAGAGGGGAGGGTAACAATTGAAAAAATAATTTCAAAACAAATCACATTGAACCCTAAACTGTTTTTGTTGGGTCTGTATCCAGAAAAACATAACTTTAATAAGAGGGAAAGAACATTCATAGACCTCGGTTTGCTTAATGCCAAAAAATGTATTGCATTACCGTGGAAAAACTCATAGACCAGATGTGACTCAGTGGTTAAGACAGATGTTACCAACCTTCCACTAGAAAGAATAACATACATACTGAAATCAAAGGAAAATGTGTTTGAGAATATATAGAGACCTTTCATTGATTATGTAAAGAAATTAAACATAACTTCTGAAGAAGAAGGTGAATGATATGTGTGGACCTTGCAAATTCCAAGCTGGTGAATGTATATTATGTATTCTTATGTAATAGATTACCTAGACTAAACAGAGGAGCATTGTTGTTGACTTGTTTTTGTTAATGGTTGTTGTTTTTATTACCCTTTTTTTGTTATTTTGTTATTGTTCTTTTTAGTTTTTAAATTACTTTTGTGTTAGTGTCTGACTGTGTGTGCTGTTTGTAAAAAAAAAAAAAAAAAAAAAAAAAAAAAGGTTCAATACAAATATTGTGGGAAAAAAAATTGCTCTGATCTGCGTGAAAATCATGGAGAGACTGTTGAGACATCATGGACATACCTTCTCCAGCTGCACTGAGTCTGAGATGGTGTCATAGCAAAAAATGATCAGCTGACACAACTTGATCGCCAGGTTAATAACTATATTAGCCACAAAATATATATTCAAAAAGTAAACAGTACTGAGTTAGGTATAATAAGATATATTTGACAGTTATGATGCATTTTAGGCCAAAACAAACTTGATCTAGGATTAAAAGCAATTAAAATAATGCAGTCACAAGGTTACATGGAAAATGCTTGATTTACTAGATACATATACTGTAGAAATATATATTCTCTGCATCAACAATGTACTATACATGCATTGATGCATGTATACATACATACATGTATGTATGTATGTATGTACACTACCGTCCAAAAGTTTGGGGTCACTTAGAAATTTCCTTATTTTTGAAAGAAAAGCACTGCTTTTTCAATGAAGATAACTTTAAACTAATCAGAAATACACTCTAATATCTAATATACATTGCTAATGTGGTAAATGACTATTCTAGCTGCAAATGTCTGGTTTTTGGTGCAATATCTACATAGGTGTATAGAGGCCCATTTCCAGCAACTATCACTCCAGTGTTCTTATGGTACAAAGTTTTTGCTCATTGCGTCAGAAGGCTAATGGATGATTAGAACACCCTTGTGCAATCATGTTAGCACAGCTGAAAACAGTTTAGCTGGTTAGAGAAGCTATAAAACTGACCTTCCTTTGAGCAGGTTGAGTAGCTGGAAAAAAATATTATTTCAAATACAAATCATTATTTCTAACCTTGTCAATGTCTTGACTATATTTTCTATTCATTTTACAACTCATGGTGGTCAATAAGTGTGACTTTTCATGGAAAACACAAAATAATTGTCTGGGTGACCCCAAACTTTTGAACGGTAGTGTATATATACATGTATGTGTGCATACATGTATGTATACATGCATGTACTACATGCATTCATGTAGTATTGCACTGACAATAAACCTCTGAAGTTTTTGCAGATGTCTCTTTTTTATATGTGAAGGTTACCACCATGTGACATAAATTTCTTAAAAATGAGCCATTATTTTCAAGGTCACCCATTAATGGTTTGTACTATTGACTCTTTTCCCACCAGTGTATTAACAGACAAAAATAGAAATCATGATGCAAACACATAAGTCACTAAATTGTTTATTACAATCAGCAGCAAATTCCAGATTATTCAGAATGTGCAAAACTCAAACTGTAAGACTGGGTCACTCAGCAGCTGGGATGTGCAGCTCACACTGGTCTCAGATCAGCAGATCTTAGGCCTGCATCTCTGTAAATAGTGACGCAAGGTCCAGTTTGGGGTGGATTGATCGTTTACCTCTTGCCTAGACAAAAGACAGAAATGGGTGGTGGTTAAATAACGGAAGTTTAAAACATATTTGGGAAATACACTTGTTGCTAAAAGCCAGTGGTGGAATGTGAATGAATGAATCTTTATTTCGGATAGATTAAAAGAAAATAGAATAATATAACAAAGGGGAAAAAATCTAATAAGGTCGAATTAAACAATAACTCCTCTGATTATACAGTTCAGCATAGGTTATCTGAAATGGGTGATGGCTGAAGCTGCAGCTTATATTGCCCACCCATATTCCATCCAAGAATTCAAAAGAAAAACGAAACAGGAGCGATTCCAATTCCAATGTGACAATAAAGTACTTCGTTGTTGTATTTAACCACAATTTTCATGTAGCTGCACTGATGTAAAGTCAATTTTACAAGGGCTGGCTTACATTTAAAATCATCTATTTTTACTGTGGCCTCAGCAATCAGAATTAATTAATACATTCACTTGAATGGAATCTAGTACTTTAACTGAGGGTGTGCATCACTGAGTATGGAGTCGCTCAGTCAAAATATGGAGTTTTTATCAATAAAAGTTTGTCTTGAATGTAAAAGTGTCTCTTCTTGCCCTGGCTTCAAGTGTGGGCGGTGTTTTGTACTTTTATTGCTAAAATATAAAAGGATGCACTACAATGGGTCTCAAATATTTGTAATGTGTCCTATTACTGCATGAGTTTATTGATGATAGAGTATAAACTACACATATAAACTAAATTATATTGATGACTGAACAACTGCCATTCCCCAAAAGATACAGTTATGAACATAACTCACAAAGGATCGCAGAAGTGATGTGACAAAAAAATAAATACATTAACACGTGGTTTATTTTACAGTTGATGTACCAGTCTTTTTCAATTATTCTGTGATTAATGCTCACACAATCAAATAAATCTCAGTTCAGTCCCTTTTATATTAAGTGGAAATTGTGCTACTTTGGTTTTGACACTTTACCTATAAAAGCAAAGGATTTCAGTACTTTCCACAGTGGCGACGTCCGTTGTTCAGCGGCTGATTCCCTCCTGCCTAGACGAACGACAGAAATGGATGATGGTTAGTTTCAAGCAAGTTCAACACTTAAACAGGCACATCTCAAAAATTAGATTATCATGAAAAAGTTAAATATTTTTGTCACTCATTTCAGAAAGTGAAACCCATATATAGATTCATTACAGGGACAGTGATATATTGAAAGTGTTTATTTTAATATTGATGATTATGGCTACAGCCCATATTAACCAACACCTCAGCAGCCAACATTTCTATTTAAAAACTATTTTTTAAAGTTTATGTAATATTCTAATTTTTTGCCAAATTGAATTTGGGTTTTTCAGGGGCTGTAAGACATAATCATCCAAATTAAAATAAATAAATGCTTGAAATATATCACTGGGATTTATGGTGGAACAGCACAATACTGTTTCAGCACCTTTTATGGAAAATCCACAGAATAGGTGTGTGGGTCTATTCTGACGCTTTAGAAAATTATATGAATGACTTTATAAATCACTGGTTTGAAAAAGCACTTTAATATTGTTGAGATTTCGGCTCCTGTGGTCTCACCAGTATCCACTATAAACAGGGAGGCTAACCCCTGGCATGTGGAAACACATTCTAGCATTAAATTACACACAATTTAATGCGCAGCATCAAAGTGCAATACAAAACACAAACCAGGACTTTAACCAGGATTAACATATTTCATCGTTTTGCTCTCACAAGCGAATATTTAGGAGAAAACAAGCACGAATCAGCAGTTGGTACTAGCTAGCTACTAGCTAACACTCGTTAGCCAGCACAGAACAGCGCTGTATTGCTCAAAAAAAGTGAGCTTACCACCAACAGGATAAATAAGCGAACAGATGCACATTATTACAAATCACTCACCATCGATGGTTCTCTCACGTTTGTCTTCCGCTTGTCAGTAGTACGGTTCTATTCTGGGCTGCCATCTGTATGGGTCCGGATCACTCCTCTCACTGTGTATCTGCCACCAAGCAGAGAAAACCCCGCACCTCTTCGTTGGACCACGGTGTAGATTTCCGCAAAACCTACAACGCTGTCTGTATTAATATCGTATTTACTCCGTGACCGAGTTAGTCCGTGATAGATTGCAAATGGCGGTCATAAAGATTTCAACGAAGACGGGCGCTTTCGTGACGTTATGCCCTGACCAATCAGCGGCTAGCAGTCAATTGACGTCACATCTCGGCTCGCTTTCGCACGCTTATACCCTGCCTCTTAACAGGCACGAAAATAGTGTCGGTTAAACTGTGCTGGGTACAGTGGAAAGGGCGAGAAAGTGAGTAGAGTAGAAGTAAGTAAGGCCAAGGCGATACTAGTGGAAAAGGGCCTTTTGTAAACGATATGAAGGTACTTGTTTTCCACAGTGATGTCACCCTGGGCTTGTTGATTCTGCAGTGTTGGAAGCTTTAGTTCATGTAGCCTCTCAACGTATGCTAGATGCTGAAGTCCTGAGAACAGCGTTGTTGCCCATCTTTGAACGCCCTCTAGAAGTTTGGTTTGCCTGTCGTATATAGGGAAGATGACTATATTACAATACTCAGATGTGTCCTGACAAGTGATTTGTACAGTGTGTTGAAGGTTTCTTTATCTAGGAAATCAGACGATCGTCTTATTAGTCCCAGCTGACGGTTGGCTTTATTCACTTGCTTCTCCACATGGATATCAAACTTCAGCTGGTTGTCCATCCATAATCCCAGATCCTTCTTTTCCTTAGTTTCCTATAGGGTAACTTCACCTAATCTGTAATTGTATTTGGTATTGTCTCTCCTAAATTGCATCATTTTGCCCAAGGCCCATTTGCACCTGGATGACGGAGGAGAGACTGTGAGAATCACGTTCTTTGATTTCTCCAGTGTCTTTAATACCATCCAGCCACTGCTGCTGGGGAGAAGCTATGGGTGATGAGGGTCGACAGCTCTGTGATCTCCTGGATCACTGACTACCTGACAGGCAGGCCACAGTTTGTCCGGCTGGGCAGTGTCTTGTCTTATGTGGTGGTTAGTGATACGGGAGCTCCACAGGGGACTGTGCTGTCTCCTTTTTTCTTTACCTTATACACCACCAACTTTCAGTACAACTTTTGAGTCATGCCACCTGCAGAAATTCTCTGATGACTTGGCTGTTGTTGGGTGTATAAGAGGGGGAGAGGAGGGAGAGTACAGGGCATTGGTAGACAGCTGGCAGTCTATTCCAGACAGACTACTTTCGGCCCGCTTTCTTCACCAGCAGGGAAAGATGACAGTTATTGTCTCCTATGCCCCCACCAATGTTGCAGATGAGGAAGAGAAGGATGCTTTCTTTGACCAACTTCATCAGGTTGTTGGACAGGTTCCACCACATGACATCACCATCATTCTTAGCGATGCCAACACTACCCTCTCCTCCAGAGATTTGCTCCCAGCCCAGTCTCCTGGTCCACCTGTCGGTACCACCTTTGTTGACCCATCTACGAACGACAATGGTAACAGCCTCCTTCTGCTCTGTCACTCCCACAATCTCTGCATAGCCGACACCTGGTTTCCTCAGAAACTCATCCATCACTGGACTTGGTACAGTCCAGATGGTAGAACCCGAAAGGCCCTCGACCACATCATCATCTCCCACCACTGGAAGTCATTTGTGACAAAGTGCCATGTGTTCAGAGGAGCAGAGCTTGGTGACACTGACCATCACCTGCTGGCCACGCAGCTGTAACTGACGCTATGGACCAATCCTTCTGCCAAGTACCAGTCCTGTCTGGACACCTTCCAACATCGCCACTGAGTGCCTGTGTTCTATCAACAACTGCTTCAGTGCCTTGGCACAGGCAAAGTGGGCAACTGGGAGATTTTCAAGAAGAACATCATCCAGTCTGCCCGCAGTGCCCTGGGACGTTCACAACCTTCTCCAAAACAACCTTGGATCTCTCGGCGGACTCTGGACATCAACCCTCCGAGGTGACCTGATGGAGTACCGCAGATTAAACCATAACAACATGAGCCGCATATTCAGTATGCTCTATCAAGCACGCAATGGCCCACACACCAAGACAGCCCAGGTGAAGGACATCAGTGGCAATCTCATCACCACTGAGACAGACTGCTTGGACCGCTGGAAAGAGCACTTCAGTCACCTCCTGCATCATTCTCCCGTTTCCATTGACCACAATCTCTTAGCCACTGTCAGTGTCACTGCTTCCTGTGATTCCTGCAGAACCGACCTAGTCACCCCTGAAGAAGTCGTGGCTGCCCTGACCAAGATAAACCGCAGGAAAGCCCCTGGAATTTGTGCTATAACTACCGAAATGCTGAAGATGGGTGAAAATTGCATAATCCAGTGGCTCACCCACATTATCAATTATGTTTGGGTGACAGAGCAGCTCCCCAGTGACTGGACCAGGGGCATCATCCTCCCCTTTTGGAAGGGAAAGGGCGACAAACTTGTCTGCAGCAATCACAGAGGCATCACTCTTTTGTCCATTCCTGGTCAGCTCTTCACCAGGATCCTCCTCAGTCGTGCCCTTCCAGTCATCAGAGGCGGTCGTTACCCTCAGCAGGTAGGCTTCATGCCCAACCGCTCAACCTCAGAGCACAGCTCTGCTGTTTGCCTATAGGGGTGTGCCATATCATATCGTTCACGATAATATCAGTATAATTTTTGATACCAGTGTAAAAATGAATGTTGCGATATTTGGGTCCGTTATGCTGCCAACGGAAGTTATGCGTTACTATAGAAACGACAAAACAAACATGGTGCAAGAAGCCACGATCTGTGCTTGGAATGTCTGCATCTAGTTGTGAGGAAATAATTTAGTTTTAAGGCTGTTTCAGACTGCTGCCATCTTGAAAAAAACGATGCAGTGATGCAGATAATCTGCCCACATTTTTTTCCGCACGTCAATAACACAGCTTCAGTGAAAAATTTTACTTCACCCTGAAGCAGTGTTGTTGATGTCCGGACTCCGAAGTGTCCAGAGGTTTATTTTCATTCCCTTGTGTCTGCTCCAGATTGATTTATTCACCCAGCCGAAAGAAAAAAAAAAGTCTGTTAACAGCCCCAGGAGTTTTCTGTGCAACGGAGATTTCTAACGCAGGTAAACTGAGAGAAAGCGAGAGAAACGGGAGGTCTGATGCAGCGGTCATTTACTTGCAGAAGTGTCTTGTTTGGGGAAATGGCAGACAGGTAGGCCAAATGATGAAATAATACTTTTAAATAACCCCACTCCCTCCCTGTTTTATTTAGATCCTCTTCCTGACCCAGTGAAATAACATACTAAATGAATTTAATATATTAAAATGACCAAAACCCCCTGATGCCCCAGAGCATAGAAATGAGATGAAGACAGAAGTAATGTGGTGAATGAGTGTCTGTGGTTATATTACACTGCTGTAGCTACTTATACTGTAGTTCAGGGTTTATGTTTTTAAATGTAATAAATTGGTTGCATTAACCATAGCTAAATTGCTCTTACATTTATAAGGCAGTGTTTTCAGGACTATTCAGAGGTTTTAAGAAAAACCTTTATAATTATCAAAACTATGGACTATATGTAGTCTGCAGTACCAGCTTTACTCTCATCTGCTTGTTACCATTCTGTCCTAAATTGGTTTTATTTTCTCACTTTTCAAAAAGGTACATTTTCTTTTAAATTTTGAATGTTTTTGGTGACAAATTCGTGACCTTTTTCATGCAGAGTTGTAACTTTTTACCTAAAGCCTCTAACCTTGTGTTTTTATTCGGAAAAGTTAACAAAATCAGAAGCAGCACCAGATTAAAATTAAGATTAGTCAATCAGTTGTTTTATGATTTTCCTCCCAGCTGAAGGTTATAATTACATTTATAACGAGTTTGATACCTGCTATTTTAAAATGCTGGCCTACTAAAACTGCGGTGGTTTCTGGTTTCCAACAACAGGGTGGCCTAGGATGAAGTCAAATTCCCAGCCTGAATTTTTGTCCCAGTCCTCCCCTCAGTGCACTTAAGATGTGGTGATTTATAATATTTTCTGGTAATATTTGATACAGAATAAAAAGTTTGAAACACATTTTAAACTGCTCTTTATAAACTGGAGAAATAAGAGTTTTTATTTTTACTGAATATGTTGAACATAATTAACATTGGCCTGTGAAACTGTACTTTATAAATTTAAAAGAAAAAACTGTATTCTGTTATAGCGTGAAGAATATTGTTATTGTGAAAATTCACAGAAATATCGTGATATTTTTGGGCCTCTCGAAATCTTGTTTTGCTTTCCTACATTCCCACCTGGCCTGATTTCTTGACCTTGCATACAAAAGGAAGTCTCGTCTCTCCAGTGTATTTGTGTACCTCTCATAAGCTTCTGCCTTCTTTTTAACCTTCCTCAGTGCATTGGTACTCACCCAAAGTGGTTTTCCAGGTTTGTTGTAGTTAGTTATCTTGATAGGTATAAACTCCTTGATCCCTTCAGTCATTCTTTCTTTGAAGAGAGTCCAGCTATCTTCGCAGCATAGTCCATTCAAGTTGTCCTCCCATAAATACTTTGCCATCTTTAGTCTAAAATTCTCATAGTCACTTTTGTCATAGAGGGGCTTCTTATGGCCCTTTTCCGCTAGTACCTACTCAGCCCTACTCGCCTCAACTCTACTCACTTTGTATGGTTTTCCGTTAGTACCTGGTATCACTTACTTTTTTGGGACCTACTTCAGTGAAGTTCCAACCGTGCTGGGTCAAGCTGAAAATATGACATCAACAGATTGCGGGTCACTGATTGGCCAGGGCATAACGTCAGTGGATGACAGCGACGTCTTCACAAGATTCAAAACCGCCATTTTGTAAATCCTACCGTGAGTTTTTATTATTTCTGTGATAATTAACAAAAATAAATGGCTACACACAAATCAACACCATCACAAAACACTCACCATCTTCACCGTGAGCAGCCATCAGCTCAGAGACCTCTTGGTATTTCATTTGGGAATGCTCCATCGGCACCGGGGCTGAAAAGTTCATAGGCTGAAACATATAGTCATCAAATTTGACCAAATGTGGTTATTTTTCAGCAGTTTCCCCATCGGTGCGCACAGTTCATCCATCAGTGTTGCAGTGCTTGGATCCTCATGCTTGAAAAATAAACTACATTTGGTCAAATTTGACACCAGTGAACTTTTCATCCCATCAGCCCTGCTGCTGCGGAGTGACCTGAAATTAAAAAGTATACCAGGAGGTCTCCAAGCTGATGGCTGCTCATGGGGAAGATGGTGAGTGTTTTGTGATTTTAAGCATCTTTTACATTATTTATCAGTGAAAATGTCAGCATGTAAACAACATAATGGGCCACCTTCCTGTAATGAACCCACCCACTTGAGGTGGTACTCGGTTGTAATGGAAAACCAACCACACCGTGTCAAGCCAACTAGAGTTGAGGCGAGTAGGGCTGAGTAGACACTAGTGGAAAAGGGCCATTAGTGGATGATTTAGTCCTCAAGTAGCAGCATAGTTGAAAGATAATACATGCATGGTGACTTTTCCCAAGTCAATCCTCAGATCCTCAATCATTCCCTTGTGGAGAAAGGAGGCAGGTGAGGCAACGAGCTAGACGACACAGAAACTGTATTCTTTCTCCAACATAACTTGCAGCAAAAAAAAAAAAAAAATCCTGGGTCTCTGTGCATTCCTCTTTTATATCTTTAATACCATGCATCGAGACCCGGAACTTCCGACCATCATACATTATGTTTAGAACAAAGCCTGTGTGGCACATTAACATGACATAACGCTGGCGCCGCTTTCACACCCTTCTCCCTGCGGCTCCAGCATTTACTCCTCTCCCCAGGGAGCGCATAGTCCTTACTGTCCTGTCTGATACCTCCCGGTGACACCTCCTCTTTCGGTCCATTGTTCCCTGGGTGGAGAAGTCCAACACCATGCCCTCACACAGCCCCCCGAACACCCAGAAAGGACACTAACCCCCCCATCCTTTGGGCTTGAGCTGGTTCCCATAGCGGCTGTAGCGGGGGGTCGTTGATCCAGTCAAACCACCCTGCTGGCGGGGTGCACAGGATGGCATGTCAAGTCTGTGGAGGGAAAAAGGGAGGGGGAGAAAACACATCAGCTTCGCGAGCGCAGGTCCCTGCCGAGGGATCACCAACTTGCGGAGCCACCAATGGTGGTCGTCCGCGCCAGGGAGCTTGGGCCAACACCACCTGCTCATCTGCCAACACAAAAGCGGGCTTCAGCCTGTCGATGCAAATGGTCTACCTACGTCCCCCCAAGTCTAACACAAAATGCTTCGCCCCAGGTTCCAACACCCTGAATGGTCCATCGTACGGCGGGCGCAGCAGGGTCCGGTACGCATTGTGCCTGACAAAAACAAAACTGGTGTTCTGAAAGGTTTTTGGGATGAAGGTGCGGGGAAAACAATGGTGGGCCAGGCCCGGTACGTTAAAAGCCTCTGTACTGTGCAAAAATTGCGCGGGTGGATCAGCCTCGGGTGCGGGGTTTTCTGGTAAAAACATTCTGGGGATCCGCAGCGGCTGACAAAAAACAAATTCTGCCGGGGAGTCTGCCAGATTCTCCTTAGGTGTGGAACGCAACCCTAAAAGAACCCAGGGCAGACGGTCGACCCAATTAGCATCCATGAACGAAGCTCTGAGCCCTGTTTTAAGTGACCTATGAAAACGCTCGCATAACCCGTTAGCCAGGGGGTTGTACGCAGTAGTGCGGTGAATTTTGACCCCCGGGCTCTGGGCCATCGTGGATCAGAGTTCCAAAACAAATTCTGGACCCGTCGGAAGTGATGTCCGACGGGGATCCAAACCGTGCGATCCAAGCCCACAAAAAAGGACAAGCCACTTCTGTGGACGTGGTAGAAGCCAGCGGGACCACTTCAGGCCAGCGCGTGGTGCGGTCCACGATTCTTAAGAGGTGCGTAAAACCTTTACCTTTTTGTTCTTATTAAAGACAAAAATAGAAAGGAGATGTTTTTACCTTCTTTACATGTTTCGACTGTTCACTGCAGCCTTCGTCAGAAGTGTCAGCTGATTGCTGCCAGGTGTCATTTTATCAGCTGACTTTCGCAGGCGGGGCCAGCCCAGCAGACCTGTCAGATCCACCGAGCCGGCCCTGCTTTCTGCCGTCTGATGGTCTCTGGAGAATGTGGTCCCAGGTGTGGGAAAGCATAAAGGCCCCCTCATCCCGGTTCATGCTATCTTTCCCCGCTTCCTGATTTCTATGGTCTCCTTGATCCAGCGTTTGTGTCTGTTGCTCTCCGATCCAATAATTTGTGCGTTGTCCCAGTCCATGATGTGATTATTTCTTTTGCAGTGATCTGATATTGCTGATTTTAATGTTTTTTGTTCTGCCTTTTCTTTTTGTGATCTTGTGAGTCGTCCTTGTGTTTCCTTCTCACATTCCTTCTGGTGTTCTTTTTTCCTTGTAGTGAACAATCTTCCGGTTTCTCCAATGTAGGTTTTGTTGCATGATCTGCATGATATTTCATATATTACATTGCATTTTTTTGTCTTGTTCTATTTTGTCCTTGGGGTGTACTAGTAACTGTCTTATTTTTTTGTGTGGTTTTACTGCTGTGTTTATTTTGTATTTTTTCATGATCCTTTGAATTGGTTCCGTTATCCCTCAGATGTATGGTGTAGTTATGGTGTACTTGTTTTTGATTTCAGCTTTTGTTCTGTGTATTGTTTCCTGTTTGTTTTCTTTGTTTTTGACTTGCTGTTTCCCTTTGTTTATGGCCCATACTGGATATTGGCAGCATATGAGTGCATGTTTTATGTGATTTTCCTCCTCTTGTCTGTCTTCTTGGTCTGTGATGATGGTGGCCCGTGCTTATAATGTCCTGACAACTGATAGTTTGTGTGCTGTGGGGTGTTCTGATGTCCATAGTAGGTATTGATCTGTGTGGGCTGGTTTCCTGTAGACCACAGGTGTCAAACTCATTCCATGGAGGGCCAAGACCCTGCAGGTTTTACCTCCACCGTGTCTTCAACAGGTGATTTCTCTGAATTTCTTCCTACTGATTGCTGATCAGTGAAAACACCTGCTGAAGAGACTGGGTGGAAGTAAAACCTGCAGGGTCTTGGCCCTCCATGGAATGAGTTTGACACCCCTGCTGTAGACTGTGATTTTTATGCTGCCGTCATTGTTGTGGTGGATTTTCATGTCCAGAAAGGCTATGGTGCCATTTTCTTCCTCTTCGTGTGTGAATTTTATATCCCCAGTGCTGTCCGTGCTATTCAGGTGGTCAATGAGTTCTTGCGTGTGTCCTTTCCTTATTTTCTCCAGAATGTCATCCACGTATCTCTTCCAGAGGGTGGGTTTACATTGTGTAGGTGCTGTGTTGATGGCTTTGTTTTCCAGATCCTCCATGAAAAAGCTGCTCATGATGGCTGATAGTGGGTCTCCCATTGCAAATCTTTCTTTTTGTCTGTAGATTTTTTATCTGTATTGAAAATAGGTGGATATTGCAACAAATTGTAATAGCTCAGATACTGTATGTCGTCAACTGTGAGATTGGTGCGTCTTTTTAGGGTTCTGTCATTTCTGAGGCGTTCTTGCACTATGTGTGGTGTGACATCAACCGGGGTCTTTGTGAATAATGAAATGACATCATGTGAAATGAGGATCTCATCTGATTCTATTTTCGTATTTTTGAGTTCTTGTGCCAGCTCTTTTGAGTTTTTGCAGTGGAATTCTGATAGTCCAAGGAGGGGTTTGATGATTTCAACCAGGGCTTTTGATAAGTTGTATGTAACTGATCCGATACTGTCTATTATTGGCTGCAGTGGGATATCCTTCTTATGTATTTTTGGGGTTCCATAGATCCGGGGGGTGATGCTGGCTGTGGGTATCAGGTGATCATATGCGTCCTTTGTGATTTTTTTGCTTTCTAATAGGGGTTTAAGAAGGGCTTTTAGCATTTTTTTCTTTTCTTCTGTGGGGTTTGTTTTTATGATTTCATATGTGCTGTTACAGTTGTGCAAAAAAGTATTTAGTCAGCCACCAATTGTGCAAGTTCTCCCACTTAAAAGATGAGAGAGGTGAAATGAGAAAATGAAAATGAGGAAAAAAAAAATCCAGAAAATCACATTGTCTGATTTTTAAAGAATTTATTTGCAAGTTATGGTGGAAAATAAGTATTTAGTCACCTACAAACAAGCAAGATTTCTGGCTCTCACAGACCTGTAACTTCTTCTTTAAGAGGCTCCTCTGACCTCCACTCGTTACCTGTATTAATGGCACCTGTTTGAACTCGTTATCAGTATAAAAGACACCTGTCCACAACCTCAAACAGTCAGACTCCAAACTCCACTATGGCCAAGACCAAAGAGCTGTCAAAGGACACCAGAAACAAAATTGTAGACCTGCACCAGGCTGGGAAGACTGAATCTGCAATAGGTAAGCAGCTTGGTGTAAAGAAATCAACTGTGGGAGCAATTATTAGAAAATGGAAGACATACAAAACCACTGATAATCTCCCTCGATCTGGGGCTCCATGCAAGATCTCACCTCGTGGGGTCAAAATGATCACGAGAAGGGTGAGCAAAAATCCCAGAACCACACGGGGGGACCTAGTGAATGACCTGCAGAGAGCTGGGACCAAAGTAGCAAAGGCTACCATCAGAAACACGCACTACGCCGCCAGGGACTCAAATCCTGCAGTGTCAGATGTGTCCCCCTGCTTAAGCCAGTATATGTCTAGGCCCGTCTGAAGTTTGCTAGAGAGCATTTGGATGATCCAGAAGAGGATTGGGAGAATGTCATATGGTCAGATGAAACCAAAATAGAACTTTTTGGTAAAAACTCAACTTGTCGTGTTTGGAGGAGAAAGAATGCTGAGTTGCATCCAAAGAACACCATACCTACTGTGAAGCATGGTGGTGGAAACATCATGCTTTGGGGCTGTTTTTCTGCAAAGGGACCAGGACGACTGATCCGTGTAAAGGAAAGAATGAATGGGGCCATGTATCGTGAGATTTTGAGTGAAAACCTCCTTCCATCAGTAAGGGCATTGAAGATGAAACGTGGCTGGGTCTTTCAGCATGACAATGATCCCAAACACACCGCCCGGGCAACGAAGGAGTGGCTTCGTAAGAAGCATTTCAAGGTCCTGGAGTGGCCTAGCCAGTCTCCAGATCTCATCCCCATAGAAAATGTTTGGAGGGAGTTGAAAGTCCGTGTTGCCCAGCGACAGCCCCAAAACATCACTGCTTTAGAGGAGATCTGCATGGAGGAATGGTCCAGAATACCAGCAACAGTGTGTGAAAACCTTGTGAAGACTTACAGAAAACGTTTGACCTCTGTCATTGCCAACAAAGGGTATATAGCAAAGTATTGAGATGAACTTTTGTTATTGACCAAATACTTATTTTCCACCATAATTTGCAAATAAATTCTTTAAAAATTAGACAATGTGATTTTGTGGATTTTTTTTTTCTCATTTTGTCGCTCATAGTTGAGGTATACCTATGATGAAAATTGGAGACCTCTCTCATCTTTTAAGTGGGAGAGCTTGCACAATTGGTGGCTGACTCATCAGTCATAACAGTGACTCATCACTGTTTTCTTCCTGCATTACCGACTGCACTATATAGTTCTCCACAGTATCTGCTGCTGGCTAATATATATTTTAACTGTTGACCAGTATCACTTAATCTTATCCTACACTTTATTACATGTATAGTTTATTTCTCTTATCTTATCATGTTTAATGTTGCAGCATTGTACCGAGACAAATTCCTAGTTTGTGTACTACATGAACAATGGCAATAAACCTGATTCTGATTCTGATTCTGATTCTGACTAAATACTTTTTTACCCCACTGTATCTGCCAACTTGGTTTCCATCTGTTTTTCATATGTTTCTGTGTCCATCACTACTGTTGTTCTGCCTTTATCTGATGGGAGGATTGTGATTGTTTTATGTCTTGAGTGAGTTTAATGCTTTTTCTTCTTCTTTTGTAACGTTGCTTTGTGGTAATTTGGCCGTTTTGAGGATTCCTGCAACTGTGTTCCAGAGTGATGCTTTTTTCCCCTTGGTCCTGGATTTTTTTGCATGCGAGTTCTGTTGCGAGGATGTATTCTTCATGGGGTATTTTGGCTGGTGTGATGGCAAAATTCAGTCCTCTGCTCAGCACTGTTTTCTCCATGTCCATGAGTGTGCGTTTTGATAAGTTTTTGACCCACCTTAGCGTTTGTTTCCGTGTGTGTTTGTCTTCGCTCGTTCTTCCTTTCTGTGAGTTTTTTTAAGTTTCTTAAATGGTGGTTTTTCGTTATAATGAATTCCTGTTCGTGTGCGTGTTTTAATTCTGCTTTTATCTGCTCCTGCGTTTCCTGGTTGGTCGGGTAGTGTTTCTTGAAAATGTCCGTTTCCTCCTTGATCTGGTTGTTGATTCTGTCCACTTTGTTTACCGTCATTCTTATCCGTTCTTTGATCAGGTCTTTCCGTGCTTTATTGATAATTTTCTCTACATTTTTGGTTGGGATCGGATTTTTTATGTTGAGGTTTGCTGGTGTGACATCCTCATCTCTGCAACAGAGGTTAAATTTCAGGTGGTTTCTGTAGTGTGCTTGTGTTTTCTCCAATTTCTCCAGCCGGCGGAAGTCTTTGACACAATTTTGTCCATAACTTCCACGTAATAGCTCAAGTAGGTTCATTTTGTCTTCTTTTAATTATTTACCTTTTTGTTCTTATTAAAGACAAAAATAGAAAGGAGATGATTTTACCTTCTTTACATGTTTCGACTGTTCACTGCAGCCTTCGTCAGAAGTGTCAGCTGTTTGCTGCCAGGTGTCATTTTTTCAGCTGACTTTCATAGGCGGGGCCAGCCCAGCAGACCTGTCAGATCCAATGAGCCGGCCCCACTTTCCGCCGTCTGATCGTTCACTACAAAGAAAAAAGAACACCAGAAGGAATGTGAGAAGGAAACACAAGGACGACTCACAAGATCACAAAAAGAAAAGGCAGAACAAGAAACTTTAAAATCAGCAATATCAGATCACTGCAAAAGAAATAATCACATCATGGACTGGGACAACGCAAAAATTATTGGATCGGAGAGCAACAGACAGAAACGCTGGATCAAGGAGGCCATAGAAATCAGGAAGTGGAGAAAAGATAGCATGAACCAGGATGAGGGGGCCTTTATACTTTCCCACACCTGGGACCACATTCTCCAGAGACCATCAGACGGCGGAAAGCGGGGCCAGCTCGGTGGATCTGGCAGGTCTGCCGGGCTGGCCCTGCCTACGAAAGTCAGCTGATAAAATGACACCTGGCAGCAGTCAGCTGACACTTCTGACGAAGGCTGCAGTGAACAGTCGAAACATGTAAAGAAGGTAAAAACATCTCCTTTCTATTTTTGTCTTTAATAAGAACAAAAAGGTAAATAATTAAAAGGAGACAAAATGAACCTACTTGAGCTAGTGCGTAAAACCTTGCGACGGTGGGAGGGGTCCCACCAAATCCACGTGGACGTGGTCGAACCTCCTGGCCGGGATTTGGACCGGCTCGAGCGGGGCTCTGGTGTGCTTGTGCACTTTGGCCCACTGGCACGCAACGCAAGCTGCAGCCCACTCTTTCACGTCCTTGCGCAAGCGTGGCCAGACGAATTTTTCCCCCACTAGCTTCACCAAAGCGCGCACTCCCGGATGCGAAATGGAGTGGACTGACTCAAACACGCAACGGCACCAAGAGCTCAGAACCACCGGACGCGGGCAGCTGGTGGAGATGTTGCAGAGCAAGGGAGGGCACCCTTCTTGCACCACCCTGCTCTCCAGCCTTAACCCAGTAGGCGCAGACTGAAGCGTTCAAATGTTCGCGTCCTCGGCTTGCTCCGCGGCCATCGCAGGGAAATCTATTCCCACATAGAGCAGGGAGACTAACGCGCGTGACGGGCAATCGGCCATGACGTTGAGCTTACAGGCGACGTGTTGAATGTCGGTTGTAAACTCCCAAAATTGCGGCCAAATGCTGTTGCTGCCAGGCTGACCACAGTTCCGAGACCTTGGCCATCGCGTATGTCAGCGGCTTATGGTCCACAAACGCGATGAACTTGCACCCTTCTAACCAAAACTGGAAATGGCGTGTCACCAGGTGGAGAGCCAGCAATTCCCTATCGAACGTGCTGTATTTGCTTTTGTTGTCGTGCAAAGTTTGGCTGAAAAATGCGAGCGGCTGTCACAAACCTGAGACACACTGCTCCACCACTGCCCCTATGGCAACATCAGACGCATCCGTGGTGAGCGCTATCCGTGCAGACGGATCCGGGTAGGCTAACAATGTGGCATCCGCAAATGCTGTTTTGGCGTTAGTAAAAGCTTGGACTCGTTCGGGAATCCAGTCGATGGCTTCCACAAGCTTCTTTTTTTTTTAAGCACAGCATACAACGGCTGCATCAGCTAGTCTGCCTGGAGAAGGAAACTGTTATAAAAATTAACCATTCCCCAAAACTCCTGTAGTGCTGTCACGGTCTGCGGGTGTAGAAAGGCTGACACAGCGTGCACCTTATCCAGTAACGGAATCGTTCCCTCCGGTGAAATGCGGTGGCCCAAAAAATCAATCTCTGGCATGCCAAAGTGGCACTTCGCCAGGTTAACTATCAGTCCGTGCCCCTCCAACCTCTGGAAAACAGTCTTGAGATGGACGATGTGCTCCTCCTCAGATGCGCTAGCTACCAGAATGTCGTCTTGAGTACACAAAAACAAAGGACAAGTCACGAAGCACTGCGTCCTTCATCCTCTGGAAAGTCTGCGCCGTGCCTTTTATTCCGAATGGCATGCGTAAAAACTCGAAAAGGCCTAAAGGAGTTATTACCATTGTTTTTGGAACGTCTTCCTCGCGCACCGGGATCTGATGGTATCCGCGGACCAGATCATTTTCGAAAAAACACGTCCCGGCCAGGTGCACTGAAAAATCCTGGATGTGCGGGATGGGATACAGATAGTGTTCCATGGCGTTGTTCAGGTGCCGGAAATCACCGCATGGTCGCCACAACCCGTCAGCCTTAGGCACCATGTGTAGCGGGGATGCCCATGGGCTGTTGGAACGCCTGATGATACCCAACTGCTCTAAGTTGGCAAACACCTCTCGCGTGCTGGCCAATTTAGCTGCGTACAGATGCCGAGGTCACACGAACACCGGCGGGCCTTTTGCCGTTATAAAGTGCTCGATCCTGTGTTTTGTTCCCATAGCCGAAAAAGTCGGGACCGTGAGTGCTGGGAACTGTGTGAACAAATGTTGGTACTTACCTCTTGGAGCTATAACGTTAGCCAGTGTTGTTGACCCAGCTCCGCAAGCTGTGTAGGCCAGTGAGGTAAAAGAGACAGCATCCACTAATCTCCTATTAGCAACATCAACTAACAGCCCATAAGCACATAAAACATCTGTGCCTAAAATGGGGGCCGAAACATGCAGCTATCACAAAGTCCCACTGAAAGTTTTTGTCTGAGTAAGCATATCGTCAGTGTCCGCTCGCCAAACGTCCTGATGGTGGATCCGTTGGCGGCCATGAGCTCGGGACCGCTATGTCCTGCCACCCTGTCTGCGTTGACCAGCAGGATGAGGCTCTTCTGGGAGCCGGAGTCCACCAAAAACCGTCTTCCCGAACGTGTGTCCGTGACATAAAGCAGTCTGTTCCTGTCGCCATTGGTTGCAGCTGCCACTGAATTCCAAATGTGCTGTCTTCCCAGCTTCTTGAATTGGCATGGTGACATACCTTGCAGCAAAAAACGATCCCGGGTCTCTGTGCATTCCTCTTATATACAGTATCTTTAATACCATACATCGAGACCCAGAACTTCTGACCATCATACATTATGTTTAGAACAAAGCCTGTGTGGCACATTAACATGACATAACGCAGGTGCCGCTTTCACACCTTTCTTCTCCCAATGTCTCCGGCATTTACTCCTCTCCCTGGGGGGCGCATAGTCCTTACTGTCCCGTCTGATACACCCGGTGACACCTCCTCTTTCGGTCCATTGTTCCCTGGGTGGAGAAGTCCAACACCATGCCCCCACACCCTCCTCATTAGTAAGAATTAAGTCTATTAAAGTAGGTCTCTGATCACCTTCTCTGTGTGTAAAATCACATATGTGCTGAGTAAAGAAACAGTCTCTAATGCACTCACACAACTGGAAGCCAGCACTGGCAGTATTACCTGGTGAAATATCATCAATCCATTTGATGTCTGGGCAGTTGAAATCCTTACAAATAAGTATGACTGTATTCCCTTCTATTGCTAATGTTCCTTAAATAAAGAGTTTGGCATTATTCACTGGATCGCTATTAGGGGATCTATAAATACAGCCAATTAAAAGTTTATCATTCCCTTCCAACTTCATCTCAGTCCAGCAGCTCTCATCAAAGGTATCAGCAACACAGTCCGCTAGTGAGGCCTTCAATTTGTGTGACACATAGATCATCACACCTCGCTTCCCTTCATCTATATTACTGTAGAGGTCATATTCCTCCATCTGGAACTCTTCTTCCTGTATTTGAAGGTGCAAGTGCTTTGGTAATACCTTCGTAACACAAACAACGTCGGGTGCATAATGTTGTCGTCCTCATCATCATGCGGTCAGCCAGCATGACTATGACTGTTAATGGTTTTGGCACAGCCTTAAAGAGCCTCCTCCAACGTGGTCGGTCATTTGCAATAATTTGCCATTGATTTGTATCTGTGTCTTTCCATGTCATGTTCCTTTTGGTGGTGTGTTTGTACCTCAGTCTCAGTCTGCCCTGGTTTATTTTTCCATTACAAAGTTGAGAGTAAAGTAACTGCCTAGGTAGTCTAGACTTGTCCATCCTGTGAACTTGTCCTAACCATTGCAGATTCCTGTCTATTAGGTTATCTATCATGGAAGGCAAGCCAGCTCGTTGCAGAATCTCTTTATTCCTGACCTTGTCAATCAAGGGGAGGTTCATGATTTGTCGTAGTTGTCTCATCATGTATACATGAAGTCGATCGATCTGAGTTCTGTAGATTATCCATGATTCAGCTCCATATAATAGAGTTGAAAGCACAACAGCCCAGTACACTTTACATTTCACTCTGATAGGCACGTGTCTGTTCTTTCATAGCCGGCCCTGCAATCTTCCAAAAGCTGTGCTGGCTCTACCCATTCTATAAAAGAGCTCCTGGTCCAGTCTAGCATTGTTGGATATGGTGCTTCCTAAATATTTAAAGTATTTGGACTGCACTAATCCTTCTTGTTTGATGGTGATTGTTTCTGGTTCATATGCGGGTAGATTCTTGATATGCTGGTAGAGACACTCTGTTTTCTTGATGTTTATCTTCAGTCTGAACTGCGCAGCAGCCTGGGCAAAGTGGCCCACTAAAATCTCCATGCCTTCACAGCTGTGAGCAACCATTGCACTGTTATCTGCAAACAACCTCTCACAAACTAGGATCTTAGTTGTCTGAGTCTTTGCTTTGAAGTGGGCTATGTTGAATAAATCCACATTGTGACGAGTTTGGATCTTGATGCCTTCTTTCACTCCTTTGAAGGCAACCTGTAGTATTGCAGGGAGATAGTGAGAATAACATGGGTGTGGACATGCAGCCTTGCTTTACTCCATTTGTGACTTTAAACTCCTTGGAGGTATTGTGCCCTTATGCCACAGAGGTCATCATACCATTGTGCAACAATTTTATCACACTGATTTTTTTGGGGGTATCCATGTTTTCCTAGTACTTTACAAAGTCCTTCTTGAAGTACCATGTAAAATGCTTTGGTGAAGTCAATGAAAATTGAACACAGGGGCTTATTCTGTTGAATGCATTTCTCCTGTACTTGCCGCTGACAGAAAATCATATCCACTGTGCATCGACCACTGCGGAATTTGCACTGGTTTTCAGGTAAGACTCTTGGACAGATGTAGGACTGCAGCTAACGACTATTTTACAGCTCGGGTAATCGCCCACTCTAATTGAAGATTACTCGAGTAATTGGATATTTTTTTTTAAAAGAAACTTGCATTGGCCAACATATGCAGAACTTTCTTTCATAAAAAGCAGTAGTAATTGTACCAAACACTCAATAACACAGGTACATGTTTATTGTAATGTTTATTGTATAGAATGTAACTTTAAACGTGATGTTACACCATAATGTTCCGTTTGCTAGTGGCTATATGTTCTTTGGTCATATAAGCATAATTTGCATAGCTGACTTCATTCTATTCATCTTGATTTAAAATCTCAATCGCGTACCTTGTCTTGGGTGTGCTGGCCATGCATGATGTGGGATGCTTTCTGCCAAGGCACCGTAACATCGACATTGTAGGATGCTAGCTCGCCACTTGGCTTTACCATATTCACACTGCACAATGTTTTCCTTCAATTTGAGCTTGAAATGATCCCAGACGTTGCGTCTTGTTTATATAGCATGACGGAAAGAAGGTTGTATAGGAAGAAGGCCATATAGACCACAAGTGCTACATTAAACGACACATTGAAGCATAGATTTTGAATTGAGGAATTTTTGTAATCAAGTAATTCAAATTATTTGAGTAATTGTTGCAGCCATAAAAGTGTTCGTTCAGTCGGTTAAGCATAATACGTGCTAGTATCTTGCCAGCTATCGATAGTAGAGAAATACCCTGTTGTTTTTGCAGTCCATCCTACATCCCTTCTTAAAGATGGGCACAATGCTGGCATCCCTCCATTCCTGAGGGACACTTTCATTCTCCCATACTTGAAGTATTATGCTGTATAGGTTCCTGTGAAGCTTTAGTCCTCCATACTTCCAAACCTCTGCTGGGACACCACATTTACCAGGTGCTTTTCCTTCCTTCATGAGGTGCACAGTGTCGGTGAACTCCTCGAAAGATGGTACTGCATCAAGCAAAGTGACTATAGCTTGTTGAATAACTTTCTCGCAAGCTGTGTTATCCAACACCCCAGGAATGTTCAGCAAAGTGTCAAAATGGTCCACAAATCAATCAATAATCTGACTTTTCCTGCAGTACCGTTTCACCACCCAAGGTAGTCAGTTTTATGGTACTTCTCTTCTGGGGTCCATAGACCCCTTTCAGTCCTGAGTAGAAAGCTTTCATGTCATTTTTGTCAGCCTGTCTCTGTAGATCTTCTGCCTTTTCTTCCCGCCAATCTGATTTTAGCTGTTGGGTATATTTCTGTAACTTTTGCCTTGCTTGAACCAACTTCCCTCAATTTGATCTTGTGTTGAGTTAAAGTTGCTTGACTTTGGCCTTGTTGCATTCTTTCAGAAGGGTCTGCATTTGTGTGCCGTCTTCATCAAACCAGTCCTGATGTTTTCTTTTTGACTTTTCTAATACCCTCAGTGCAGTCTCATATGTTGTTGACTTCAGGTTGTTCCAATTTTTGTCCAGATTTCCTACATCCACTTTCTCCCAACCCTCCAGTGCATTATTTAGCTGTTCCTCAAGTTCAAGCTTAACATTATCTTTCAGTTTCCTTACATTCAGCTTGTTCTAAGGTTTGCCTTTGTTCTTCTTAAAACTGTTCCTGATTGTGAAGGACATTTTAGATCTGATCATAAGGTGGTCAGTTGAACAGTCTGCGCCTCTTATCACTCTTGTGTTCAAGGTATCGTTTTTGTCATTCTTACGGGTGGTAACATTGTCAAGGATATGCCAGTGCTTGGAGCGAGGGTGCATCCATGTGGTCTTGCATTGATCTTTGTGCTTGAAGAGTGTGTTTGTGATAACTAGTCTGAACTCTGAGCAGAGAGCAAGGAGAAGCTCACCATTTGAATTACACTTTCCTAATCTATGTTTTCCAGGCACACCAGGCCATTTGTCATCATCTTTCCCAACCATTGCATTCATGTGTCCAGCTATAATTAATGTGTCCTTGTTTGGTATTTTGCAAAGAACTAGGGCTGTGTGATATGACGATATATATATTGAATGACGATAGAAAAATGTCTATCATTTCATAGAATATTCTTATTGTTTATATCGTAATTTACAATGCACATACTGTGGAGTGTGTAAAATAAGAGACATATTCACGACAGACGGTTTATTACACACTTCACATCTTTCAAGCACAGAACAGAATGACACATTTAAGCAGGCACTCTTCTTTTACCCAAATCCCTCCTCACAAGTTTCATGGCATTTCTTCACACACAACATGACATTTGCATTACACTGCATTCAACCCCCTACGTCCTTGACTCCTTCCTGCTATCTAGCCAGGAACCTCCTGAGCATTGTTCTCCCATGCTTATCCACTGTCTCTTGTCTGAGATGCTAAATAATCTGACTCCCCAAGGTGCTACACTGCCCCCACCCCCCAGCATCTTAGATAGAACAATAGAACATCAGTTCACACGCCGTTTGGGCTTCCATCTCCTCCCGTATCAGCTGTAACTGGGGTTTACCACCTCCGTGGCGCTGCTGTGCCGGTGGGGGGCTGCTGGGAGTGTGTCTGACTGTGGGTGGGCCACTTCGGTCTGTTCGTGTGGCTGCTCTGGTGAATCGTTTCCCTGGGGAGCTCTCCGTGGGGGTCTTCCACGCCGAGGGGCCCTAGCCAACAGCACTTGCTCGTCCGCCGCAACGAAAGCGGGTTTGAGTCTGTCTATGCCAATTTTCTCCCGCCTACCCCCCAAGTCTAGCAAAAAATGCTTATCCCCTGTTTCCAACACTCTGAACGGTCTATCATAGGGTGGGCGCAATGGAGGGCGGTGGGCGTTGTGTCTGACGAACACGAACTCCGTGCTCTTCAAAGTTTTAGGCATGAAAACACGCGGAAAACTGTGGTGGGCAGGGCCCGGTAGCGTGCCTGTGTTTGCGCTACGCTGCAAAAGCTGAGACGGGCAGCTGCCCGGCACGTGATTATCTGGTAGAAATTCCCCGGGCAGCCGTAGGGGCTGCGCAAAAACCAGCTCTGCGGGGGAAGCTTCCAAATTCTCTTTTGGCACGGAGCGCAACCCTAATAAAACCCACGGCAGCCTGTCTACCCAATTTGCATCCGTCAGTGAAGACCTGAGTGCTGCTTTCAGGGATCTATGAAAACGCTCGCATAAACCATTGGCCTGTGGGTTGTAGGTGGTTGTGCGGTGAATTGAAACACCCAGGCTGCAGGCCATCGCGGACCAGAGTTCGGAAACAAATTGAGGGCCCCTGTCGGACGTAATGTCCGATGGAACTCCAAAACGCGCCACCCATGCTGTTAAAAAAGCGCGTGCTACGTCCGCGGACGTGGTTGCCGCCAGCGGGACTGCTTCTGGCCAGCGCGTGGTGCGGTCCACCACTGTCAGGAGGTGCGTGCACCCTTGTGATGGCAGGAGGGGGCCCACGAGGTCCACGTGAACATGGTCGAACCTCTTAGCCGGTACCTGAAACGGCTCCAAGGGAGCCTTCGTGTGTCTGTGTACCTTGGCTCGTTGGCACGCCACGCAGGCTGCAGCCCACTCTTTTACTTGTTTGCGTAGGCTCGGCCACACAAACTTCTCTCCCGCCATTTTGACCGACGGCCGCACTCCTGGGTGCGCCAGAGTGTGAACCGACTCAAACACGCGGCGGCGCCACGTGACCGGGGCCACGGGACGAGACATTGCAGATGGGGGGGCCACCATCTTGCAGCACCCTGCTCTCCAGCCTTAACCCTTTTGGTCCAGACTAGAGCGCGCGCACGTCTGCATCGCTAATCTGCTCCGCGGCCATGGCTGCGTAATCTATCCCCATGCAGACCGGGGTCACCACGGCGCGCGAGAGGCAGTCCGCCACCACATTCAGTTTACCTGACACATGCTGAATATCGGTAGTAAACTCTGAGATCGCGGCCAGCTGTCTCTGCTGCCGGCCCGACCACAGTTCTGAAACCCTGGCCATCGCGAATGTTAGCGGCTTGTGGTCCACGAACGCGGTGAAGCTGCGCCCTTCCAGCCAGAACTGAAAGTGGCGTATAGCCAGGTGGAGAGCCAGTAACTCCCTGTCAAACGCGCTGTATTTACGTTCGCTGTCGCGCAAAGTTCTGCTGAAAAAGGCGAGTGGCTGCCAAGCCCCGGCGACGCGCTGCTCTACGACATCCCCTATGGCCACGTCTGAAGCGTCGGCAGTGAGCGCTATCCGGGCCGCCGGGTCCGGATGCGCCAGCAGTGCGGCGTTTGCCAGGGCTGCTTTAACCTCCAAGAATGCCCGCTCTCGCTCCGGGGTCCATTCGACCCTATCCGCGGGTTTCTGTCTCTTGAGCGCAACGTACAATGGTTGCATGAGCTCCGCCGCGCGGGGAAGGAAATGGTTATAAAAGTTCACCATCCCCCAAAATTCCTGCAGCGCCCTGACCGTCTGAGGCTAGGGAAAATCCGCCACGGCGCGCACTTTGTCGGGCAACGGGATCGCTCCTTCCGGAGAGACGCGGTGCCCCAAAAAATCAATCTCCGTCACACCGAACTGGCATTTTGCCGGGTTGATCATTAACCCGTGCTCCTCCAACCTCCGGAAAACCGTCGTGAGGTGGGTTTCGTGATCCTCTTCGGACGCACTGGCTACCAGGATATCGTCCAGGTAGACGAACATGAACGGGAGATCGCGCAGCACTGCATCCATCATGCGCTGGAATGTCTGTGCCACGCCTTTTAACCCGAATGGCATGCGCAGGAACTCGAATAAACCGAACGGAGTTATTACCGCTGTTTTGGGTACGTCCTCAGCGCGCACTGGGACTTGGTGGTAATCGCGGACCAGGTCTATTTTGGAAAAAATGCGCGCTCCGGCGAGGTGAACAGAAAAATCCTGTATGTGGGGAATTGGGTAGCGGTCGTGCGCTGTGGTGTTGTTCAACCTGTGGAACTCACCGCACGGTCGCCACGATCCCTCAGCCTTAAGGGCCATGTGTAGCGGGGACGCCCATGGGCTGTTCGAACGCCTGATGATGCCCAACCTTTCCAGGTTGGTGAACTCCTCGCGCGCTATGGCCAGTTTAGCTGCGTCCAAGCGCCGAGGTCTTGCAAAAACTGGCGGCCCGGTGGTGGTGATAAAGTGCTCCACCCCGTGTTTAGCGATGGCCGCCGAAAACGTCGGGACCGTGAGTGCTGCGAACTGAGTGAGCAGTGTGTGGAACTTACCGCCTGTAGCTGTGACGTTGGCTTGTGCTGTTGGCCGGGTCACTCGAGCTATACAGGGGAGAGAATCAAAGGACAGTGCATTAACCAGGCGCCTGTTAGCAACATCGACCAGTAAACCATGTGCACACAGAAAATCAGCCCCCAGGATATGGTAATTCAGTGCTGCTACGACAAAAGTCCACTTGTATGTATGACCGTGTAGAGATAAGATCAGTGTCCTCTCACCAAAGGTCAACATCTCGGGGCCGCTAGGTCCTGCCAGCCGGTCGGCGTAGGTCGGCAGGATGAAGCTCTTCTGGGCTCCAGTGTCCATGAGGAAACGCCTCCCCGAGCGCGCGTCCGTCATGTAGAGCAGCTTGTTCTCTTCACCGAGGGTCGCAGCTGCTACCGACCGTTGGCTTCGGCGTTTTCCCAAGCGCTTGAATTGGCACGGTGGCGCACATCTGTGTGCGTTCTCTCCGAAGCGGCGGTGGTAGAAGCAGAGCGTGTCTCTCTGGCGCTCCTTGGCCCCCGCTGCTGCTACCGTCGGTGGCTCCTCGCCTCCTCTGGTCGTCTCCCTGGGCTCCGCCGCTGCCGCGTTGACTGTGATCGCCCTGGTGGTGAGGATGATCCGGTCTGCCTCCTGGGCTAGGGCATGGTAGTCCTGCGTGGCCAGCAACGGTGAACTGGCCAGAACCGCTCTCGCCACCGTTGGAAGGTTCCGGAGGAAAAGTTGGGCAAACAGAAAGTGCCCGTCGTCCGTGCCCATTAATGCCAGCATCTTCTCCATCAGGTCGACGGCCGAACCATCTCCTAACTTGGTCCGTCTCAGGAGCCTCTCCGCTCTCTCACATTCCGAGAGCGTGTAGCGCTGGGTGAGCGAAGCCTTGAGCGCCTCATATTTGTTGCGGGCTGGCGGCTGATCGAGCAGGCTCGCTACCTGCTGAGCTGTGCGGGCGTCCAGCGCTGCGACCGCATGGTAGAATCTGGTGTCGTCTGCCGTTACTCCCCAGAGGGCGAACTGGGCCTTGGTGTGGTGGAACCAAGAGCGCGGGTTGTGCTGCCAGAAGTCCGGTAGCTTGACTGAAACCGCACACGTGTGGCTGGGGGTTCCAGTCCGGGCTGTCTCCGGGTTCTTGCCTCGTGTTCCATAATACGTCTTGGGTCACCAGTGTGGAGTGTGTAAAATAAGAGACATATTCACGACAGACGGTTTATTACACACTTCACATCTTTCAAGCACAGAACAGAATGACACATTTAAGCAGGCACTCTTCTTTTACCCAAATCCCTCCTCACAAGTTTCATGGCATTTCTCCACACACAACATGACATTTGCATTACACTGCATTCAACCCCCTACGTCCTTGACTCCTTCCTGCTATCTAGCCAGGAACCTCCTGAGCATTGTTCTCCCATGCTTATCCACTGTCTTTTGTCTGAGATGCTAAATAATCTGATTCCCCCAAGGTGCTACACTACTCCCGTTTCTTGAGCAAAGCTCCTCATGCACTATTCGTCAGTGCCCTGCCTTTTCCCCGCAGTGTGCGGTGCGGAACAGGTGTGTGGTGGATGGTTAGGCTCCCTGGTGGTTGCTAATGCTAACTACAAACTACCAGTTTGGTCATATAGCTGCTACTCCTGTTTGCCAGGGATGTGGGACTGTTTTCCATCATCCTGCATCAGCGAGGATAGTCCGCTAACCTTGTTTTAATAGGAGGTAAGTAATGTTAACACCATGTCTAATTATAAAATGGCAAATGCTAAATGACAATGCTAAGTTGTGCTAATAGGAAACATTATAGTGTATCAGACCATCATTTCTTTGGTTTAAATTACTGAAATTACTGGTACTAAATTACTGCCGAGTTTCTTAGTTTTGTCTGAAAAAAATTTATTAAAGCTGCAAAAGTGTGTGATGAAGTTACATACATGCAAAATAAATAATAAAACGGGTTGGAGGAGCAAGTTGGCTCTTAAGGTGCTTTCACACCTAAATTTGTTTACTTTGGTTCGAGTCTGATAAGTTTGTTACTTTGTATCATTTTGTCCTTGGTTTGGTTCCCTTTCACACAGGCAAAAATTGAAGCGGCCCAAACTGTGTCATGTTAAATCGAGCGAAACTTACGTCAGAATGTTCTCTGTTCTTATTGGTCAGATTTTTTTGCCGCAAGAACTGAAAAGGTAAATACAGGAAGTAGAATGACTACTGTGCATTTATGCATTTCTGGGGAGAAAATAATACAAATCATAGCGTAAAGTACGGGGAGTTTTCATTGCACTGGTTATCGTTTATTACATGACGTGCATATACCACTTTGAGCAAATCGTACAGTTTGAAAATGAAGCGAGGCTACACATGAAAAATAACATGTTAATGTTCATTAATCCTCCAAATTTTCGTTGATTTAAACTAACGGCTGATTTATAGCTGTAGAACTTATTAATGTTTACTTTTTATTCATATGGTATAATTTAGAAGAAAAACCTCAAATTTATGAGAATAATGTCTTAAATGCACATTAAAAACTAAACACTGCAAAATTATGAGGGGAAAAAGGTGCATGTAAAAAACTGCAAAAAAGAGATGGTGCCTTTTATGTGATTAAACTGTAGAATTTACAGACAATGTATACCGCGATATAGATACTCTGTGTGTGTGTGCGTATATATACAGTTGTGTTCAAAATAATAGCAGTCCCACATCACTAGCAAGGTAAGTCACTGTTTTTGTTAGAATTTCAACTTCTACACTGCAAGTAAGTTTCTAGAAGGTTTAGTAAAGGTATAGAAAACCAACAGACCCAACAGGCATGACGTGCATGCTGCTGATTCTGTGAAACTGAATCATTAACTGAAAGGGGCATGTTCAAAAAAATAGCAGTGCTGAGTTCACTTAGTGAGGTCATTGATTCTGTGAAAAAAAAATAGGTGTTAAACAGGTGGCCCTTATTAAAGGATCAAGGCAACCGACGCTGCATATGCTGGCTGTGCATTTGTCCTTGAAAAACAGAGTAAAATGGGTCGTTCAAGACACTGTTCAGAAGAAGAGCGTTCTTTGATTAAGAAATTAATAAAAGAGGGGGAAACCTATAAAGAAGTGCAGAAAATTATAGGCTGTTCAGCTAAAATGATATCAAACGCTTTAAAATGGCAGCCAAAATCAGAAAGGCGAGGAAGAAAAAGAAAACGACTATTCGAATGGATCGGAGAATAACCAAACTGGCAAAGGCTCAGCCAATGATCAGCTCCAGGAGGATCAAAGAAGATCCTCCTGGTTGCCTGTGAGTACTGTAACAATCAGACGACGTCTATGTGAAGCCAAGCTACCAGCAAGAAGCCCCCGCAAAGTCCCATCGTTAAAAAAAAGACGTGCTGAAGCGGTTACAATTTGCATTGACTGGCCTAAAAAGAAATGGCGTAATATTTTGTGGACTGATGAAAGTAAGATTGCTCTTTTTGGGTCTAAGGGCCACAGACAGTTTGTCAGACGTCCTGCAAACACTGAATTCAAGCCACAGTACACAGTGAAGACGGTGAAGCATGGTGGTGCAAGCATCATGATATGGGGATGTTTCTCGTACTATGGTGTTGGTCCTATTTATTGCATACCAGGGATCATGGAGCAGTTTGAGTACATCAG
The DNA here is from genome assembly GCA_020510985.1 of Pholidichthys leucotaenia. Taxonomy (NCBI): domain Eukaryota; kingdom Metazoa; phylum Chordata; class Actinopteri; order Cichliformes; family Pholidichthyidae; genus Pholidichthys; species Pholidichthys leucotaenia. The sequence goes on along the minus strand of CM035836.1, from coordinate 405,324,859 downwards.
AATACTGGAAGAAGTCATGTTGCCGTATGTTGAAGAGGAAATGCCTTTGAAATGGATGTTTCAACAAGACAATGATCCCAAACACACTAAAGACAGATGTCAACACTGCTATTTTTTTGAACATTATATTTCTTGACTTTGTGTAAAATATTATCAAATTCAATTACTTTTTCCAATTTTCTTGCTTTGAAATAGAATGTGCATTGTCCCCAATGCATTTGTGTTCATTAAAATACAATTTATTTGAAGAATTTTGACGTTTATTCACATTTTTCAACACACTGCTATTATTTTGAACACCACTGTATATATATAGCAAGACAAGATTGCTTACGTATATCGCGATATGAAATTTTGGTCATATCGCACAGCCCTAACCGCTGTCAATGTCTGTCTGTAGTGAATGAATAATAGACTCACTGTAAGCCTTTGAGATGTCACTTGACATGCAAAGCGCCATATAAATCTAATCCATTATTATTATTATTAGGCTCTGCAGGTCCTTCCTACCTGCTGCTGTCAAACTTTATAATCAAATCTGTGCTGCTTACAGAAACCGTACGTAACACCACTACGTTGCACAATAACATAATATATAATAATGTAACCTTGCTTATTTTTTTAGGATGACAATTTAACATCTGTCCAGGGACTGCAGATGAAAAATAGCCATTTCGGCTAACTCTGGTGCATTTTACAGTAATGTGAATTAATGTATAATGTCCCTGTCAAATAAACCAGTAAATAGATAAATAAATAAATAGGGATCGCTCCCTTCCAATACACTACTAATACAATTACAATTATTATTGAAGGTGGCGACAACACTGTTCATTCAGTTGTGAAATGTACTGTCTGGATTTATATTTATATTTTGGCCGGTATTACTGTAAATACCATTTAACTGCAATGCTCCTGCACTGTGTAGATATACTGTGTATCAGGGATGTTAATGATGAATTGACTTTTGATTAACTGTCGATAAAAATTTAGTTGACTAAGTTAAATTAGTTGTCAGTCAGTTGATAACTCAGCAGTCCTTTTCAATGGGAGCTTTTTCTATGAAATGTAGTGGTGTTGCCGTCGAGGTGGGGGCACATGCGGTCACCCACTGTCACATTTCAAATGAAAAAGCAGAAGAAGATGCTAAGTCCCCAGAGCGCATGTGCTGTGCAGAGCGACAAAACTCACCCTTCCGGGTTATGTTGGAAAATCACAACAAGTTTCATTGGCACATTCCAGTGTCCACCTGCCTACTTCAAATCAACAGGGTGGAGAAACGGACTGCAGCAAAGGCAAAGCCTACACAACTGCAAAAACCTATTCCTGCTGCCTTTAACCTGCCACAAGATGGGAAAGCAGACTGGATTCAAGTTCCCACTGAGGCAACAGACAACAGAGAGAGCCCAGATCGTACTGAATTTGCCTGGATTGCCGGGGCAGGGTTTCCTCTGGTAACGTTATCAGAAGTTATGCCACCACTCTAAGAGGAAATATAAATTTAAGGGAAAAAAAATGAAGGAATGACGGTCCGCAAGTGCGTACACGAACAATGCACGTGACCGTCATCCGCCGAAATTCAGAAGTGCCCTGCCCGTGTGACCATTCCATTCGGCAGGCACAGAGCATCTCGCTGGCGCCACTGACCGAGAGACACATGAACTTATTAAAGTACTTTAAACACGGAAAAAAGCAGAAGATTCAAGATTCAAAGATTCAAAGGCTTTATTATCATGTGCATAGTTAAGAAATGCTACATGTCCTGAACAATGAAATTCTTACTTTGCTCTCTGAATGAATGCCAAGGTAAAAGGTACAGAAACAACAATTCTAAAAGGTCATGACACACTAACACAGTAACTCAATCCTAATACTGATTAATGTTAACACACACCAACACACAGTTAGGCAGTAGAGGAATGAAATTGAAAATTCACTGGATGACTAAAGTGATAGTGGTATATTGATATCAGAGATGATGCAAACCTGAGATGGCATGAACCTGTGTACAGTGTGCAAATGAGCAGTGTACAACGAGTAGTGTATAATTACAGATTATTTCTGTAATGATAGTACCATTACAGTGATCATCATTGTACCATTACAATGATAGTACTAGTAGACATGTGCATGATATTGAAACCATAAGCCCTGGATGACCGCAGAGGTGCGCTCGCTGCTTACAGCCAGAGATGCAGCCTTCAGAGCGAAGGACAGGATCGCCCTCCGCTCAGCCAGGTCTGCGCTCTCAAAAGGAATTAAGACGGCAAAGCGCGCCTATGCGGAGAAAATCCATGGACACCTCTGTGACACTAGGAACACCAAGCAGATGTGGCAGGGAGTTCGGACACTGACGGGCTATAAGTCTAGGCAGGGGGTCGATGATGACGACGCTTCGCTTCCAGACAGGCTCAATGACTTCTTTGCATGTTTTGAAGCATCAAACTCGACAATCAGAGGGAGGGCTGGCCCATCCCCACCATCGGTCGGACCAGCTTTTACCATCAACACAGCGGACACACGGAGAACCCTAACCAGAGTCAACCCACGTAAAGCTGCAGGTCCGGACAATATCCCAGGACGTGTGCTCCGAGACTGCGCGAGTGAGTTGGTGGATGTACTGACTGATATCTATAACATCTCCCTGAGTCAGGCCATCGTTCCCAGATGCTTCAAGACCTCTATCATAGTACCGGTGGCAAAGAAACCAGTTGTGTCCTGTCTGAATGACTATCGTCCTGTTGCACTGACACCAATTGTGATGAAGTGTTTTGAACGGCTTGTCAAACCACACATTACAGCCTGCCTCCCTGCATCACACGACCCGCTCCAGTTTGCATATCGTTCAAGCCACTCCACGGAGGATGCTATAGTCACCACCCTGCACTCTGTCATCACCCACCTGGATCAGAAAGACACCTACGCCAGACTCCTGTACATTGATTTCAGTTCAGCATTCAACACCATTATTCCCCAGAGACTGATAGAGAAATTGGACTAAAAGTTCATCGAGCCCGCCCACGAAGTACACTCATTGGCTGAGATTCCGGTCAACCCGGAAGCCCGCGGAAGCTCAACAGAACTTATAAAAGGCGACAGACTCTTTGCTCATCCCTTTTTTCCCTTCCCTTTTTCTTTTCGCCTCTGATTCATCCCTTTTCACCGATCTCTTTCGACGTTCGTCTCTCTCTTTTGTAGATTGTCTACACACAGCAAGAAAGAACGCAAGGAAGAACAAAGACTTCTACCACGTGTCGCTTTTCTGAACACAGAGCAGATAACTTGTAATTTGTTTATGTAACTTTGTATTTTAATGTCTTTTCTTTTTCTCTTAAATGCCTAGGAATTCCTATTTCTTTGAGCTTAATGCTTAATCGGAGTTAAACTCCAATTTTTATTTATCTCTTTTTCTTTGTTATTCTGTAAAACCACTGTTTGTTTGATTTTAATATAAACTTTAATCTTGACTTTATTTTTATAATAATTTTCTTGACCAATCACACGCCAGAAGCTATTATTTTATCTAAAGTCCGAAAGTCTTTTTTTTTTTCTAATTTGAGATCTGATTAGATCTAATTATTCTCGAAGACCTCTGGAGCCTCTTTTCTACGAAGGAGAAAATGCGCAGCTGTTCATCACACGCTGAAGAAATGTTTTACATCATCTGCCTCCGATCCCAGTTTCGTCTGTGGGTCATTCGGCTAAAATCCAGCCTCTTCGACCGTTTGACTTTAAAGGTCGAACTGTGGATCCTGAAATATCTGTGGGCAGATATTTCACCTAACGTCCACGAAATCTTGGGCTGAGGACGACGCCGAACGAGGAATCACGTGAGCTGCAACTTTAATTCATCTGCTTAATTAAACATCTGAGGTTCGGTAATAATTTGTGTATCTAATCAGATGCAAATTAAGAAACCATTAACATAACTCTTCTTTTCATTAAAATTCCGTTTTTATTTTCTTGATCATCTTCTATCAATTCCGTCAAGAATGTCTTTATTCGTTTACATATAATTGTTGTATATATTTTATAATCCACATTTAATAAAGAGATTGGCCTATAGTTTCCGCATTGTTCTCTATCTTTCCCTGGCTTTAAAATGACTGAAATAATGGCTTCGTTCCATGATGGAGGTATTTTGTTGTTGTTCAACGTCCAATTAAATGACTTTAGAAGCTGTGGCGTGAGTTCTTCTATAAACAGTTTATAAAACTCAGAGGGGTATCCATCACTACCTGGTGATTTACCGTTTTTAAGTGACTTAATCACATCTCTAATCTCTTGTGTTGTTATTTCTGCTGTTAGCTTTTCATTTTGTTGATTTCCTATTGATGGCAAGTCCAATGTGCATAGAAATTTTTTAATATCTTTAGTATTTGTTTCTTCAGGTTGCGAGTATAGTTCTTGGTAGAAATTATGGAATATTTCTTCGATGTTTTCTGGGTTAACTGTGGTTTTATTTGTGGTGGGGTCTTTAATCTTATATACATTATTCATTGTTTGTTGTTTTCTTAACCGTTTTGCCAGCAGTTTTGTGGCTTTTGGTCCCGTTTCATAATATTTTTGCTTTAGATATCTATTTTTCCTTTCAATTTCATCCATTTGTGTTTCTTTTATCTTTATTTTTTCTTCTTTAATTTCTTGATATATTTTTGGGTCATTTGTGCTTTGATGTTTATGTTCTAATTCCCTCAGTCTCTCACATCTTTGTTCATATGCTTCCAGTTTAGTCTTATTTGCTTTTCCTGTTTCAACAATTAATTTACCTCTTAACACGGCTTTTAGTGCATCCCATAGTATTGTTGGGTCCACTTCTTCATTGTCATTCTCTTGGATATATTCATTTATGTTTACTTTTATTCTTTCTTTCATTTTATCATCATTTAACAGTCCTACATTAAGTTTCCATGTTGTTTGTCGTTTTCTATTGTTTAAATTTATTTCCATGTATATAGGATTATGATCTGATATTTCTGCCCCTCCAATCCAACAATTTCTCACCCTGTGTCTGTCATCTTCATTCATAAGGAAGTAATCTATTCTAGAGTGTACTTTATGGACTGCTGAATAATGTGTATAGTCTTTTTCGAGTGGGTGCAGGTCCCTCCAAATGTCTACCATACCCATTTCTGCCAGTGAGGTTCTTATGAATTTTGTTACATGTTTTTTTGTCTTCTTAACACTTGTTGTATCAATTTCATGATCCATGACAGCATTTAAGTCTCCTCCACAAATTAGGACTCCTTCACTGTGTGTTGCTATGAGATCAAACAGATGTTGAAAAAAACCCTTGTCACTTTCTGGTGGGGCATAGATGCTCACTAATGTGATCTGCATTCCATCTATGCTACCCTTTATTATTACATACCTGCCTTCTTTATCCTGGATTTCCTGTTCACATTCAAATTGTATTTTATTTGAGATTAGTATCATAACCCCCCTTTTAGTTCCTCCCTTAAATGAACTGTAGTAGGAGTTCTTATAGCCAAATCTCTTTAGTTTCACATGTTCTGTCTTGCTCAAATGTGTCTCTTGCATAAATATAATTTCGGCTTTTTCTTTCTTGAATTTTCTTATTATTCTTTCCCTTTTAACAGGTGAGTTCAGACCATTCACGTTTAGTGTTATTATCTTAAGATTTTTACCCATAATCATGTTTTTCCATTTTTTTAACTTGTGCTCCTAGCCCCTTTAACAACAAAAATAACACATATTTATATAAAAACACATTAAAAAATCTCGACCTCCGTACTTTGGGCCTTTCTTCTGCCCACTGGTCCCTGTTGGTGGGTGGAGGGATTGTCCTCACCGAGTGTAGGGCCCTCCCTAGACCTGTATTTACTATCCAAGAAATAGTCATTAGTCTAGAAATGTCCAACAAATATCACTTAAACCTCTCCTAGCCGTCTGTTTCTCTTTTACCTTGTCTTCTTGGCCTTCATTTCTTCTGTGTCTTTCTTAATCTTTGTTATAATCTAGGCTTTCAGTTGAAAGCCTTGTAGTCTTTCCTGGGCCCGCTGCGCCACGTCTCCCCCCGTCTTTTGCCGTTCACTCGCCTCCACTCCGGCTGTCGTGATGCGTTCAGGGCCTCCGCTGCTCCTACCGTTTCCTCCGGCACGTACACCTCAAGGCCCCGCTCCATCATGTCCTGCGCTGCCTCTCTGGCTGTGTTGTAGGTTCTTACGCCGTTCTCCCAATGAATCCTCATCTTCGTTAGCGGCGTTTGGAATCTAATTTTTTTTTCTTTCAGCGTTTTTTTAATGTTGGCATATTTCTTCCGCTGCTGCACAATTTCCGCCGGGTAGTCATGATCAAAGAATATCTGCTTGTCGCCGATTCGTATCTTTTTTTTCCACGCTCGTGTCAGGATTCTTTCCTTTACATCATATTTCAGAAAGTTTACCACAACTGACCTGGGTGTAGAGCGTGGGTTCGGGTTCTGTGCCGAGGCTCTGTGCGCTCGTTGAATCTGCAGATCCGCTTCGCTGGGCAGTTCCAGCTCTTTTTTTAAGAACTGATCCATGAATTTCGTCATCGAGTTGCCTTCAATGCCCTCCGGGATCCCGAAGATGCGTATATTGCCCCGTCTGGACCTGCTCTCCAAGTCGGTTACTTTCTCCTGCATCCTCTGCATTTGTGCCGTCAGGGTCTGCAGCTGTTCGCTTGCCTCGCTATTCCAATCTTCCAGCTCTGATATTCGGGCCTGCGCTTCTGTCATACACGCCCGCTGGGAGCGCAGCTCCTCCATGTTTTCTGCTAGCTTGCGCTCCATTTCTCTTCGGAGGCCCATAATTTCTTCCTTAATCTCTTTTTTCAGCTCCTCCTTAAGAGCCGCTAAATCCTGTTGTAGCTGCCGTTTGAAGTCTCTCAACTCTTTACCCAAACTGGCGATGCCAGTGTTCATGGTATCGAGTTTTGTGTCTTCCATTTTCTCTGCTGCGGTCACCTCGTTTTTTTGGGCCCCGTGTTCAGCGGTTTCTCCTGCGTTGTTGAAGAGGAATTCTTTAATTTTACTCTGCTTTTGTCCTTGTGCCCGGCTCCTTCGTGTTTTCATCCCTTAGTTTATTGATCCGCTTATGTCGAGTTGGCCATTTACCAATGATTTTTAATCCGGCTAGGGAGAGCTCTCTGTTTAAGCGTTATGTCTCTCCGCCATCTTCCCGGAAGTCCCCCGTTTTTATTTTCTTAAGATTAATCCAGGACTTTTAATATAATTAGTAAACTTTCTCCATAAATTTGCGTTGTTTCCATAATCTGTTAACTCAAACTGATAGAAATTGGTTTCTCAGTTTAACCCTGGTTCCGAAAATATTGACATTGTTAATCTATCATTTACAAGATTGATTCTATGATTAATGAAATTACTGCAATGTCTGTTAATCATTTCGTTTAATAAATATGTGAAAATGAGAGAAGTTGTTGAGAAATTATTTCATTCTGAGTCTGTTCAAGCACAGGTATCGAATTCACAGAAAATTTTTGAGACTGATTATTAATTAATTTATTGAGTGATTAAACAGGTATAAAGTGAAATTAAAGATTAAAATTGCTTCTTAGAGATAGAAGCTGGTGCCCCACGAGTGTTATTAACTTTTCTGATGTATATGAAACGAGATTTGATCTCAGATTCCAATACATGAATATAAATTAAATAATTCATACCTGATCATATTTATTAATTTTTCATATTTCCTTCTACAACCATTATCCCCCAGAGACTAATGGAGAAATTACTCCTTCTTGGTCTGAACACCGCCACATGTCTCTGGATCCTGGATTTCCTGACTGAGAGACCTCAATCTGTCCGGGTTGGAAACAACATCTCCAACTCTGTCACGCTGAGCACCGGATCCCCTCAAGGCTGCGTACTCAGTCCACTGTTGTTTACACTTATAACACATGACTGTGTATCTAGACACGAGGGGAACCAGATTATTAAGTTTGCAGACGACACCACAGTGGTGGGACTTATTTAGAGGGATGAGGAATCAATGTACAGGGAAGAAGTGAGAGACCTGGAGGACTGGTGCAGGGAGAACAATCTGGTGCTCAACGTGGGCAAAACGAAGGAGATAATTATCGACTTCTGGCGGTCACAGCCTGAACACGTCCCCCTCAGCATCGGCGGCCGTTTAGTGGAAAGAGTGGAGAACATCAAGTTCCTTGGAGTGCAGATCTCGCAGGACCTGACCTGGAGCAAGAATTCCTTGGGGATCAGGAAGCGGGCCCAGCAGAGACTGCACTTCTTGAGGAAACTCAAACAGGCCTCTCTCCCCATCTGCATCCTCAGGACCTTATACAGAGGTGTGGTGGAGAGTGTTCTGACGTACTGCATTGCTACATGGTACTCCAGCTGCAGTATGTCAGACAAAAAAGCCCTGCAGAGGATAGTTAAGGGAGCTGAGAGGGTAATTGGAGTCTCCCTCCCCTCTGTCCAAGAACTTTTTCAGAAACGTTGTAGGAGCAGGGCACTGAACATTGTCAAGGACCGTTCGCACCCTCTGCGTAAACACTTTGAACTTCTGCCATCTGGCAAACGATTCCGGAGCATCAGAGGCAGAACCACCAGACTGATTAACAGCTTCCTTCCACAAGCTGTTAGGATGCTGAACAGTTGATCCGGAATCTCTCGTATACACTACTGCACCTACGGACATTATGTACATTATTTGTATATTATAGTTAGTTAGTTTTTCAAGTATATCTCAGGGATGCGTAAATGGATGTGGTGGGGTGGGGGGTGAAGATATGTGTGAGTGTGTCTTAAATCATGTTCTTCTACTTATATGGATGCCGAGAGAAACGCAATTTCATCTTGCCTGCACTACTGTTGTATGTACAGCAATATGACAATAAAGGTTGATTTGATTTGATAAGTAGCAGCAGAGATGATATGGACATCAGATGGGTGATACTATGTCTACTATACAGGTGAGCAGTGTGCAAATTGAGCAGCCGGTATGAGCGTTCCTATATGCAAAGCTGTGTGACGGAGTTTTGGGAGTTATCTGTTCAGGAGTCTGATGGCAGTGGGAAAGAAGTAGTTTTTCAGTCTGGGTGTCCTGCATTTCACACTTCTGTACCTCCGGCCTGAGGGTAGAAGTGTGAACAGTCTGTGCTGGGGGTGGGTGGGGTGCCGGAGGATGGCGTAGAGGTATGCAAGCAGTGGAGGCATTTATCATGGTTGTTACCCGCTGGTAACGGGAGCAATAACGAAGAGTCGCTTAGCAAACAGGTGTGGTTAGGGACTCGAGTAGGTTAATTTTGTCTTCTTTTTAATTATTAGTTTTTTGTTTTTCTTATTTCAGACAATAATAAAAATATGTTTTTACCTTTACCTTATTTAATATGAATTAACTATTTTATGTTCATTATTATGTGTCTGGTAAGTTAAGATGACCGAAATTCATGAAGTCAGTAACTTTCATCCGTCAGCAGCCTTGAGACAAACTAAATGTGCCAACATTTGGATTTCAAAATATGGGAGGGTTTCCTTGCTGTCTGAGTAGTGAGGAGATTTGTAAAAAAAAAAAAACTATAAATACATATAAATATCATAGCAGAAATACTGTAACTGCATCTTTGGTCATTTAAGTTAATTTATTTCATTAAATATAATTTTATTAATATTTTTTCTTTAAAATCAGAGTTAAATTATTGTTCCGTTGTGGCTCTGCAAAATTATGGTCAAAAATGTAAATTGTTATAAGGGAAAAGTAAAAAAAAAAAAATACCACAGTCTCTTTTAAATTTATTACAAAAAACAGTAGTTTTTGTGGCGGTTTGGGAAAACCCCCACAAACAGACTGGCCAAACACAGCGCTCGGCTAGAGCAAATAAAGGGCCTTTTCCACTAGCACGCTTTAGCGCGACACGGGACGGCTCAGCACGCTTTGTACGCTTTTCCACAAGCCCCAACACGGTTTAACAGCCGCGATTCTCAGCCCCACTCCAGGGCAGGGTACAGCAGTGCTGAGCTGTGCCGTGTTGTGATGTTAACAGACTGGTCGCCGCTGATTGGTCAGGTCGTAACCGGCGCTGATTGGTCAGGTTGTAACCGCCCCTCTCCTCCTCCTCTTCTACCGAATCTTCACGACCTTCTCAATAAAGTTTTTGAAAAAAAAAAAAAGAATCTTTCACGACCGCCTTTACTCAGCATGCAACCGCTGTTGGCGGTTTCTTTTCAGTGTATTGCTGTGCTATTTTCATTTATTCTCTATCAAAAATGGCTTCGCGTAATAAGGGTGTTCCATGGACCAATAAGGAGGTGTGGTGTCTGCTCACTGCATTGTCAGACGAACGTATCCAGCGCGAGTTAGACGGAGCCGCCCAGAATGAAAAAATATACCGGGAGGTCTCGACATCGGAGTCCTTTAACGGTGAGTTTTAATTTTTTTTATTGTGCGTTTTTTCGCAAATATATTCGGTAAGACGCTCAGTTTATTTATGCAATAAAAAAGGTGTTCATTTGTGGATGATGATCGCTGCTTTATTGCAGCACACTGTGGACTAAAGCTTTTATTTTAATTATTCATGTGAACAATACGCTGAAATAAGCTTATGTATTCTTGTTTAAAAACTATTGTCTTTTTTGTATATCTTGCACTTTCGTGCTGTATTTTATTGTGTGCATTTTCCTTGTAGAATCATCCCACGTGTCCGCCGCGACAGCCTGTCCGGATTAATTCAACCAAGCCTTTCTGAACCAGAGCTGGCAGAGACGGCTTCATTCAACCGAGCCTTCGTGACCCAGTTTGGGAAGCTGGTGTAGAGGCACTCAGTGGTCGGCGTGTATAAAATGTCGATTAACCTTCATGTTGTGTTGCAAAGTTTTTTTTTCTTTTAATATTTTGTATATAATAAAATGGAATTGTTTTGGAAAGTGTGGTTTGTCTGTTATAACACCGAATTATAAAACAGTATAATTACATAGAACTTCCATTGCCTAGTCTGATCAAAATGATGCTGATCATCCTGTCAGGGGTCAACCATTGTAAAGGTAATGTAATTTTTAACTAGACCAAAAAAGAAATCTTTTTGTAAGCTTTCTGTTCTTTTTATTGAAATATCATAAAAAATTAGCATCAAGTCAAAGTAGGTACAAGTATATGTAAATTGAATGTTCTATCGGCATTCCAAATTCAGAGATTTACAATACTTTAGAAGGAGTGTAGCATCATCTAAACGGAAAATAATAATACTGTTGTTCCAAACGTTGACCTGAAGGTGAAAAACATGAATTTTTTTAATTCAGTACATCCAAAATGCCCTAGGATGTAAAAAATAATACAATTTGGTGTTGGCCAGTGTGCCACCGTCTCATTATTTAATACGAATAAAAACAAGTTTCAGCTCATTATTTCTAGGTCATTTGGCAGTTAATTCAAAACAAAAGTGACTTGTGTTGTTGCAGCTTAATTATGAGATAAAATTAATTGTGAGATAAAACCACAGAGCGAGCAAGGCAATAATCCTTGGATCCTCCATTTTTTGTCTCGTGTAAATAAGGACTCAGTCGGGTGCGTAATGTCACGGGAGTGTGGCCCCGCCTCGCTGAGAATCTGCCGCCGCCCCGCTTCTAAAACCTCCTAACACAAACCATCACAGCACAAGCACAACACCGTGCTAATGGAGACAGAAGCATTCCGAGCCGTACTGAAGTGAATCGAGCCGTACTGAGGTGTGCTGGGCTAGTGGAAAACAGGCTTAATAGAACAGTGAAATGTGTATTAATGTCTACAGGCAGCCCCGCTTCGTCTGGCTCACTTCTGTGATGTTAATGTTGCCTTTCATGCATTGTGTTCATGCATCCTGTCCTTACTGTGACCTAGGGACTGAGATCAATATGTCTCTCAAATGCAAATGTCTCATGTCTGTTCTGTTATCTCTTTGATCAGACCAACTGCTGTGAATGCTTTGATGTATTGTTGTAGTTGGGTATATATACTGCATTGTAACCATGCTGACTTCCGCTGATTCTCACTTCTACAATGGCTGCTGCTGGACACAGACTTTATGTCTCCTCTTCAATGAGAGCCTGAGGAATTCGGCTTCAGCCTGCTCACGCTATGGGCTGGAGCAGAGTTCCCGTGACGGCGGTATGATTAATAAAACCTGCTTAAAACCTCAGCATCGCTGCCTTATTTTATCATCCGCCGCACTGGTGACCCGACGCTGAAACGAACACGCTGCCAGCGAACGCAACACCCGGCGGTGATTCTCCGACGATAAGCGAACGCGGCAGCCTGACTGATCTGCCCTCCCTTCTGCTTCAGGGAGACCTCAACGCGGAGTTTCCAGGCGAAACTCCCCAGAGAACACCCACGACCGGGAAAGCTGAGCAATGTTTCATGGTGAGATCTGCACGCCGAGATCGGCACATCCACGCTGGATCGGCCGCGCTCACAGCTCCTCCACACGAGAGCGCATGCACCTCGTCCCCTCTCCACGACGGCGATCCCCATGGCCGACGGAGCACACGTGGACCTGAACGCACCATGACCGAGCGAGTGACAGAGCGTCTACCTCCCTTCACCGCTCCAACACACTGAACAGGGATGATTTAGCTCCCTGACCCTGGTTCTCCTCTCCAGCTGGCCCACCCATCACGGAACCCCGGCGCACGCACCGGGGAGTTACGAGGACGGCGCACACCACGCACGGGACAAATACGGCTTTTCTGACCGCCTTCCTTCTGCTGCACACTGGCCCTTCAGGCTTGCTCGTTCACCTGAGGCACGCAGCTTGCTCACTGGATTTTATGGTCTTAGCCACGGCACACAAGGGGAATTCAGCTGTCTGCGGTTCCCGAGGCTTTAAGGTTGTGCCCGCACCTAAAGTCAACACGCCAGTCCCTCTGCTCTCATTACAGCCGCCACGCAGCCTCGTCTTTTCTTCATGGCCGCTATTAATCCTTGCAGGACTTAATCGCGGGAGGAGCCAGTGACTAATTTTTCTTCTTGTGGACCTCTGCACGTTCAACGGGACAGCCCTTCGACATCGCGGACCCACAAGCAATTTTTGCGCGGCCCGGACGTTTTCATCGTCTCCGGCCGGCTTTTACTACCCCCACCCCCCTCCACCCCCTCCTGCACAGAGCTTTTCCCTGCTCGCTGCCCAAGCTGCACTATCCAGGTCTCGGCCACCTGCCGAGCCCTCTGGGGGGGAGCTGTGGCGGTTTGGGAAAACCCCCACAAACAGACTGGTCAAACACAGCGCTTGGCTAGAGCAAATAACAGAACAGTGAAATGTGTATTAATGTCTACAGGCAGCCCCGCTTCGTCTGGCTCACTTCTGTGATGTTAATGTTGCCTTTCATGCATTGTGTTCATGCATCCTGTCCTTACTGTGACCTAGAGACTGAGATCAATATGTCTCTCAAATGCAAATGTCTCATGCCTGTTCTGTTATCTCTTTGATCAGACCAACTGCTGTGAATGCTTTGATGTATTGTTGTAGTTGGGTATATATACTGCATTGTAACCATGCTGACTTCCGCTGATTCTCACTTCTACAACGGCTGCTGCTGGACACAGACTTTATGTCTCCTCTTCACTGAGAGCCTGAGGAATTCGGCTTCAGCCTGCTCACGCTATGGGCTGGAGCCGAGTTCCCGTGACGGCGGTATGATTAATAAAACCTGCTTAAAACCTCAGCATTGCTGCCTTATTTTATCATCCGCCGCAGTTTTATTTAAAAAAAAAAGACAAAAAATAGCCATAAAATAATCCACAAATTTATAATAAAGTCTCAAATGTAAAAGAAAAGTCAATTTTACAAGAAGAAAATACAAATTTGAGGAAAATGGTTTCAAATTTAAATAAATTTACTGAGAAAAGTAGAAATTGTTATAAATTTTGGAGAAAAACATCAAACCTTCAAGACTGAAGTCATTACTCAAGTTTTTAAGTGGGTGCTCTTTGTACCCTTAACTAGAAATTTTTGGTTGTCTACTTTTAATTATTAATTTCAAAGCACTGCTTTTACATGAGTAGAATTTCTGGCTACTATACCCACCTCTGATCATATAATTTAAGTATGCATGTGTAAATTATTATTATGAATGTTTTTTTCTCTTCCCTACTCTCTCAATGGAAACAAAAGAAACACTAGAATAAAAATGCACAAAAAATACACATTTTTGTCATTTATGTAAACCATGACAAAAAAATCCTGCAGGACAAAATGTGACACTTGATATTTTCTAACCTGTTTGTATACCACAATTGACAGATAGAGAACCTGAATTAGACAGAGCTCAGAGAGGGCAAGATGAGACAGAAGAGAGGAACCAAGGAGAGGAGAGTGTTCAGGCAGAGGGTCCAGGAGAGGTGAGAGCAAAGGAAGGAGAGAAGGATGACACCAGTAAAAAGTCCAAACACAGGACGTCTGGGTGGGATCCCAACTGGCCCGATATTCCAACATTCAAGCCTTGGTTGTACAATGCTTCAAATGGTAAGTTCCATTTGCAAAGTTACTGTGTAAAATTGAAAAAAAAAGAAAGAAATAAATAGTATAAAATTAACATTTTCCAGTTGCAATAGTGTCATGTGTATTACCCCCCCCCCCTCCCGAAAAATATGTTACCACCATGCCAAGGTCTTTGGAAACATTGTGGGGTTCTGTGCTAATGTTTAACGTGCAACAGATGAAGCAGCTCACAATTTATTTTCCAGTTAAAACAGTCTACTAGTGCATCTCAGTAAATTGGAATGTGGAAGTTTTTTTAATATAACTAAAAAAGAAATTTTATGATATTTGCAGGGATGGCAATTTTCCGCCGATTTATTTTCAAATTGATCATTTCTGTGAATCGTCTAAATCTGTTGAGAAAATTTTAGGGGGGGTAAGGTACCTTATTGTTACCGATTTTAGCGAAAATCAACATGATTACATAAGCGCTCGGCGCTTCCCCGGAAGTCGTCTCCCGCGATAACCCGGATGTGTTGTGTTCAAGCTACTGCTGTATTGTAAACAGCCCTGCGATTGGATAGTTGCAAACGATTGGACCAATCAAATGGCTCGTTGTATGCTTTTTCAAAAATTCATGGCGGCGTATTCTCAGGGATGTGATTTTCTGCTAATTCGCCGAACTCCGCTTTATTTTATCTTCCAGGAAGATAAAGTACGTTAAGTACGTTAGTGGCTTGTGGTCCACGAACGCAGTGAAGATGTGCCCTTTCAGGCAGGACTGGAAGTGGCGTATGGCCAGGTGGAGAGCCATTAACTCTCTGTTACTGGCGGCGTACAACGGCTGTATGAGCTGGGCTGCGCGGGGGAGGAAACGGTAATAAAAGTTAACCATCCCCTTTTATGATTCCAAACAGTTTGAAATTGACAGTGCACAGTGGACATTGACTCATAACTTTTGAATATTTCTAAGACTTGGCTACATCAGTGATTGTGCAAAATGAACTGCTCAAGTCTCAATGGAGATTGAAACTGGTGATCTGAAATGAATGCTGAAATTATAAAAAGTAATGGTATGTTGGAATTTTATTTCTATTATGGAATAGGTAAAATTAACTGATTTTGATTTGATCAAGTGTTAAAGCATGTGATGGATAATGCTTGTTGGAATATTTACCTCTGCCAAGGAGGTTATGTTTTCATCGGCGTTGGTTTGTCTGTCTGTCTGTTTGTTTGTTTGTTTGTTAGCAAGATAACTCAAAAAGTTATGGACGGATTTTCATGAAATTTTCAGAGATTGTCAGAAATGGGATATCCTACAGATGATTAGATTTTGGTGGTGATCCGGATCACCGTCTGGATCCAGGAATTTTTTTACTTATTGGGATTTCCAAAACGGGAATCACAGTAATTTGCATAATACAGGACAAGTTTTCAACAGCTTCTACAAGACATTTAAGACCTAAGGAAATGGAATAAATCTGGATAATGATGCAAAAAAATTAAAAAATAGGGAACCTTTGAAATTTTTAAAAGAACAAATGAAGCTATAAACACGCAACAAGCATCACAGTATAGCTAATATATGCCACTTGCGAATGGCATTTTTTTCATGGTCAAGGAATCTATAAAGTTACACAAAATAAATGGAGGATTAATATTTATGATGTTAAACACTGTATGGGGGGAACTGTGGCGCTTGACGGAGGTCTGCGCTCTCCGAGTGCTTTTCTAGTTTAGGAATGCTATCTTCTTGGAACATAAGTCAATATTATAGAGTAATAAGTGGCATTCAGCTGTTTGTTTTATGTCATTTAAGCACAGTTCTGGTACTTAAAAATTATAAAAATCCAGGAGCTTCGTGGGGCTTTGCCCCCCGAGCCCCCCCCCCCCCCCACCCACCAGGGCTCTGCCCCGGACCACGCTGGGGGACTGTGTCCCCCAGACCCCCTGCTGAATTTTTAGATAATTTCCCCAACCCCAAATCACATCCCTGGTTCGTTTTGGAATTCTGAGCTTTCGGTATTGTTTTCAGCGGAATTATGAGATTTTTTATTTTTTTTTTCCACAATATCTTTATTGAACCTTTTTTTTTTTTTTTTAACAAACATGATACAAGCAATCAAACACTAACACTAAAGTACTACAAAACAAAAAAAAATGCATTAAAAACACCAACAACCACCAACAAAATCAAGTCTTCAACAATGCTCCTCTGTTTAGTCTAGACAATCCAATACATAAGTATACATATTATGTTCACCAGTTTGGAATTTACAAGGTCCACACACATCATTCACCTTCTTCTTCAAGAGTTATGTTTAAATTTTTTACATAATCAACAAAAGGTCTCCATATATTCTCAAACACAATTTCCTTTGATTTCAGTATATATGTTATTCTTTCTAATGGAAGGTTTGTTAACATCTGTCTTAACCACTGAGTCACATCTGGTCTATGAGTCTTTTTCCATAATAGTGCAATACATTTTTTGGCATTAAGCAAACTGAGGTCTATGAATGTTCTTTCACTTTTATTAAAATTATGCTTTTCTGGGTACAGACCCAACAAAAACAGTTTAGGATTCAGTATGATTTGTTTTGAGATTATTTTTTCAATTGTTACCCTCACCTCTTCCCAAAACATTCTTATTAATCTACATTCCCATAAACAATGAAATAGGGTTCCTTTACTTTCCATGCATTTTGTGCATGTATCTGGTATATTTTTGTTATATCTATTTAACTCCTCCGGTGTAACATACATCCGCATTAACCATTTGAAATGTATCAATTTAAGGCGTGCATTTATTGATTTGGTTTGAGCTTCTGTACAAGCCAATTCCCATTGTTCCTCTGAAATTTCAATTTGCAGATCTTCTTTCCAGTAGTTTAATCTTTTCAGTGAATTTTCACTTGAAGATAGTGTCAATGAGTTATAAAACTCTGAAATAATACCCTTTCTTTTACTATCTTTCATCATCATTTTTTCCAAGGATGAATAAATAGGTCGAGTGAGAGCTTTATTTTGATTTGATCGAATAAAGTTTCTAAGTTGAAGATATTTAAAAAAATGTGTTCTATTGAGATTAAATTTGATCCTCAGCTCTTCAAAAGACATTATGTTGTCTGCACATGGCAAATATAAATCCTGAATCTTTTGTATCCCTTTTAAATTCCATACTTTAAATACAGCGTCCGCTCTCCCTGGTTTAAAATATTGATTACCCCATATTGGACTAAATTGTGACAATAACTGTGGTTCTTTTAAATAGTTTTTAGCTTCACACCATATTTTGATCATATGCTTTACAAATGGATTTTTAACTTGTTTTTGTAATTTTTTTGCCGAATCTGAGTATATGAATATGGGAAGAGGTAAAGGTAAATTGTATGATTCCATTTCAGTCCAGTGAGGGAGATCATTTGATGAAAAATAATATGTCATAGACCTCAGTTGTGCCGACCAATAATACAACATAAAATTTGGACATTTCAGACCTCCACGATCAAATGGTAAATATAATAAAGACAGACGTAATCTAGCCCTCCTGTTGTTCCATATAAATTCCACTAACTTTTTTTTTATTCTTGAGAATAGATCTAAAGGTGGTGATAAGGGAATGTATTGAAATAAATAAAGTATTTTAGGTAAAATATTACTTTTAAGTATATTGATTCTCCCAATCATCGACATTGGTAGTGACATCCATCTCTGAGTTAACTCATTGATATCTGACATTAAGGCTTCATAGTTGACGCTGGCGACTGATTCTAGCTTAGGCATAATTTGGATTCCTAAATATTTAAACTGATTTACAACATTGAATTGATTTACCTCAGGGGCTGGGTAATTTCTCTGGGTCTCATTTAGCATTAATATTGAAGATTTAGTTTTATTTATTTTATATCCTGATATTTCCCCAAAATTCTTTATTAAATTCAACAAGGTTGGAATTGATTTTTTTAGATTCGACATAAACAAAATTATATCATCGGCGTACAGGGAGATTTTATGTTCTGTTGGTCCAACTTTAATTCCATATATTTGTGAATGTAAACGTATCGCTATCGCTAAAGGTTCAATTGCCATAGTAAACAGTAAAGGTGAAAGTGGACAGCCTTGTCGACATCCTCTATTGATTTTTATTGGTTTTGAAATATTGTTATTTGTTAGGATTTCTGCTGTAGCATTATTGTATATTATTTGAACCCATTTTATGAAATTATTTCCAAGTCCAAACCTTTGTAGGACTTCAAAAAGAAAGGGCCATTCAACTCTATCAAAGGCCTTTTCGGCGTCCAATGATAGGAGAGCTGTATCCGGCGCTTCTTTATTAAAATAAATAATATTAAATAGTCTTCTTACATTATGGAAGCCTTGTCTACCCTTTATAAAGCCATTCTGATCTCGATTAATAATATTTGGTAAAATTTCTTGTATTCGTCTTGCTAAAATTTTACAGATTATCTTAAGGTCGGCGTTTAATAGGCTTATTGGTCTCATATTTTCACATTTATTAGAGGGCTTACCTGGTTTTGGCAGCAGTATAATTAAGGCATTATTTATGTATGATGGTAAATTATTATTTTGAAATGCTTCTAAAACCATTTCCAAAAAAGGTTTTATTAATTTATTCTTAAATTTTTTATAAAGGTCAACTGGAAGACCATCTGGTCCTGCACTTTTTCCTGATTTCATATTATCAATGGCTAGCCCAACTTCTTCTTGACTAATTTTAGACTCCAATATCTCCCTGTTTTCATTTGGAATACACGGTATAGATAGTTCATTCAAAAACCCATTTAGTTTTGTTAAATCAGGTTCATTTTTGGTATCATATAATTTTTCATAGTAATCTCTAAAGGCTCTATTAATTTCTAAAGGATCTATAACTACCTGTCCGTTACTTATAATACTGGTAATTGGTGTTTTAATTTCCAATTGTTTAATCTGCCATGCTAATAATTTTCCTGATTTTTCACCTTGTTCATAAAAAGATTGTTTCAATCTTAGAAGACTCGAGGCAGCTCTATTCGCTGATTTTTTGTCGTATTCAGCTCTCAAAATCAGTAATTCATTCTCCAACCTTGGGTCACTTCCTGCATACACTTTTTCCTGAAGACTTTTTATTTTATGTTCCAATTTAGCTCTCTCCTCTCGAGTCTTCTTAGATTTTGATCCTGTATAACTAATAATATGTCCCCTAATAAAAGCTTTGAAAGCCTCCCACTTTACACATGCTGATGTTTGTGTAGTATTGATGTCAAAGAACTCGTCTATCTGTTTTTCTATATACTTGACAAATTCCTCATCCTGAAGCCATTTATGCTGAAATTGCCATCTACCTGATTCCTTTGTCAATTTTTTATCTACATATATTAGACAACAGGGTGCATGATCAGAGATCACGATGTTATCATAAAAGCAGTTTTGAATCTTGGACCTTAATTCTGTGGAAATCAAAAAATAATCAATACGTGAGAATGTCTTGTAGGTACTGGAATAACAAGAATAGGCTTTAACTTGTGGTTTCATTTCTCTCCATATATCTAACAATCTCAATTCTTTCATAAAATGATTAATAGTCATCCTACATCCAATGTGCGTACAATCCAGTCCTGTTGATCTATCCACACCTGGATTCAATGTACAATTAAAATCCCCTGCTATTATATGTTGCCCTGTAAGTGATGATAAGATGAGAAATAAATTAGCAAAGAACTTCTGATCATCTATATTGGGACCATATAAGTTCACAAGATTTATATTTTCTAATAGCAAAGAACCTTGAATGATTACATATCTTCCAAATTTGTCTCCAATTACATTTTTCACTTGAAAAGGAACTGATTTATGTATGAGAGTCATAACTCCCCTGGCTCGGGATGAAAATGAAGAGGTGAATACACTTCCCTGCCATCTACTCCTAATTCTTTTAACATCCTCCTCTATCAGATGAGTTTCTTGTAAAAACACAATTCTTGAACCCATGTCCTTTATTTTATTCATAACTTGTTTAAGTTTTTTTAAATTTTGTAGACCTCTGCAATTCCATGAAGTTAAATTAAGATTAACACTTTGGTCCATGATCAATAGAGAGTTTGGGATTACCTTGCAGTGTAAACATGCTCATACAGAGAAGCAAAAACATGAGTGGTTGAACATTCATCCTACAAACTACACACAAACAAATTTCCCCTTCCCACACTTGTGGCAAACCCCCCAAAATCAAAAGAAAAATTCTGTCTCCCGATATAGCCATCGACCGTTCCACACCCACGGGGAACAGCCTAAGCCACTCCTTCTTCATCCTCCCAATCACCCTAACTCTACTGCTTTTAATGACGTAACATTAACTCTCCTCTGTAGTTTTCCAACTTAACTCCAAAATTTTTAACAACTTTGTACATCATAGTTTTTTTTTTGTTTGCTTTGTTTTTGTTTTGTTTTTTTAATATATAATACAATCTATATTTTGTAAACTTACTATTTACTTCAAGTCAGTCAGATGCCTGTGCAAATGCTTAATTATTCTACCTTATATTTTGTTCATGCTTAGCTCCCACCAGTCTCTTCTTCTTCTTTGATCTTCTTGATGAACTCCTGCGCCTCCTCTGGGGTCTTGAAGATGTGGGTTCTGCCCTCATACGTGGTCAGCAGTCTCGCAGGATAGATTACACCATGACGAATCCCAAGGTTGCGCAGCTCCTTACGTACGGGATCAAACTGCTTCCTCAATTGCTGGATTCCTGTGGCCAAATCTGGGTAGAACCGCACCTGCTGGTCCTGGTGTTTAATCTCTCCTTTTTTAGCTCGTGCAGCGTTGAAGATCTTCATCCTGTCTCTGTTGCTAAGAAACTTCATAATTAAGGTCCTCGGCGGTCCCTTATCTCTCCGTGGGCCAATACGATGTGCTTTTTCCAGAATCACTGCTGATTGCAACTCCTCGCTGCCCAGCACCTCCGGAATCCACTTTTCCAGAAAGGAGCATACGTCCCGACCTTCTGATTCCTCTGGAAGACCCACCAGCCTCAAATTATTCTGTCTCGACCGAGATTCCAAATCCAAAATATTATCTTCCAGAGATTTATTTTTTTTTTCCAAAGTGCGCACCTTTAATTGAAGACGGGTGACGTCATCTTCAGCACTAGCGAGACGGAGCTCCATCTGCGCCGTTCGTTCTACACAGTCACCCAATTCCTTTCTTATTCCTTCCAACGCTGTCATAATCCCATCAAATCTAGAGGAAAAGTCCGCTCTCATTGAACTCATGGCAGCCATCAGCGCATCTGCGCCATTCCCCGCAAATATCGCACCGTTGCCAGCCTCCTCCGCCATATATGGAGTTTTGTTTGCTGCGTCACAGACCTGAAAGTCCGTTAATTTGGACTGTTTCGGCGGCTCGCTTTTTCCTTTTCCTGGTTTTCCAGCCTTAGGCTTCGCCGACATATCCTCGCCCAAATGCTGGGATACGTTCTGTCCCAAATGAGAGAGTTATTTGCCGATTTTTTTTTTTCCAGGAGCAGAGCAGAGCGAGACACGTCTGTCCTACGTGGCAGCCATAACCGGAAGTCCGAATTATGAGATTTTTACTGAAGGATCAGGAGTCATCAGTGCTAGAAATAGACGAAAGTGTCAAAAATAAGTTCCGATGGAATTGGCTTGAGAGAAAAGTTCAGGTTCAGGTTACTTTTTTTGTATCCGTAGGTAGATTTGTTTTGCAGTCCAGTGTAAATAGTGTAATAAACTCTTATAGAACTGTTAAATATGTTGGACTAAAGACAGTGAGACAACATTGAAGAAAAAGTAAGTTAACTTTATATTAAATTTAATGATTTATCTAAGTCTCGTATTTCATTTTTTTTTATCATTTTTTTCAGTCTAAATTACTTCTGTTTTATTGAAAACCTCCCAGCTTCAGGGGGGCTGCATCCCCCAGCCCCCCCATAAGTCAATTGACCAAATTAGATTTCAGCTGAAATCAGAATTTCCTGTTGCCATCCCTGTATTAGTAATAGTTTTTAAAATAAACAAAAAAATCATGACATCTGTAATTTACTGAGATGTACCAGCACATAGTACACACTATACAGTAGGGCTGCACAGTTAATGAAATTTTGATTGTGATCACGATTTTGGCTGCCACAATTAAATTAACATGATCGTCAGTGGTATTAACATTTAAAATGTGGGCTCTACTGCATATCATATCAAGCATTTTCTCACCCACCAACCAGCCGACCACCAGGGTGCGAAAGCATGTTAGGGAAATATTAAGCTGCAGAACTGACAGGCGAGCGCACCCTGTAGCAGCAGCCTTAAGTTTTTAATATCGGACTGGTGTGATGGTGAAGCACAAACCAGATGTCGGGAGCAGAAGGTGACAGGATGGCAGCATTTGGAAGGGAGGAGTTAGTGCGTCGAAAGGATCATCATCCATTGTCTGGATGTGTTTTGGATTCAGGGCAAGTGATGCTGACTAAAAAGAAATTATATGCAAAAAGTTGTCATAGCCAGGAGCGGCACTGGGGTTAAGCTCCCAGTGCTCATAAAATGCTCCTTACGGCGTGCGTCTCGAAAAACCTCTGACAACTAAGTCCAACTCCGAGCCTGCCCGTGTGGTTTAGTCTCTAAGCCCGGCGGAACTGCTTTTACTAACAGGAGAAGGGGCGAGGGCGGATCTCTGGCGCCTTAAAACCAGATGCTTTGGGTAGATGGTGGCTCATCAACCTGGGAAGGTAGCCCATCTAGGGGAAGGTAAACCCTGATTTCAAACCTCCGCTGCCTTGTGGCACACCCGGTCACGGGAAAGGCTTCGGGAGTCGACCCTGAGGAAAAATCCGGAGTCGGAGCCCCTAAGGCAGTTCTCTGTTGTGCTCAACATCGTTCTGGCAGCTCCTGCAACGGCGCTGGTGCCAAACTATAGCAGCCCTGCTGTTCCTTTGGATTCATCAGTGACGTGGAGAGGGGGGACATGCTGCATGGGTAACATCTTGTCCTCCATATCTTCCTGCCCAGGCTTGAATCCTACCAACGCCCAACGCTGGAAGGTAGAACACCGGTGCGCATCAGCCTGTTCAGCCACAGGCGGTGCTGTTCCAGCAGAGTAGACGTTTAGGATTCTCTTCCATGGTCATCATAGACCGACGGAGGCCGACGATGTCAAAAGTGCCATAGAGCTGTGTCTGCACCACAGGGCAACACAACTAACTTAGTCAGCCACCGGAAACCCCCCCCACAAACACAAGTATGATAAATGCATGAAGGCTAAAGTGAATGTCACTTCACTAATTCATAGTCTGGGTCTGGCGTTGACCCAGGCAACCATGGTATCAACCTTGCACAGAGCTTCACCGTATCCATACGCCTCCCAAAGACACACTAAAGTAACTGATGCAATAGCATTTTATTTAGCCAAAGACATGTGTCCACTAAATACTATATGAGGAATGAAGGCTTCAGAAACATGGTCAAAATACTGGACAAGAAATACGTGATCCCCACATGATTCTCCAAAGTTGCATTAGATAGAGGGATAGATGTATTTTATTGATCCCAAACTGGGAAATTACAGTGTAACAGCAGCATGACAGTTGACAGCCAAACAACAGAAACAAACACGACAGACAAAGGGATTACCCATGGAAAGTAAAAACTAAAAAAATTTAAAATAAAAAATTACCTGCACTGTATGAAAAATCCAGAGGGATATCACAGCTGTCGAGTACTTTGCAACTACGACTGACCATTGGTCAAGTAGAATAACGGCGCTGTACCTGTCCCTGACAATTCACTACATTGATGGGGATGTTGTTTTTCCCACAAGACCACACAGGAGAAGCTATAGAGAATGGGCATTGACGTCATGCCGCACTGCATTCTGGGCCGTTGTTGCCATCGTCATGGTCTGGCTTCTTTGTTTACCTGTAGTCTCGGCAACTGCTAACAGGAACAGACATACGTGCAATGGAATGAAGCAAACAGAACATTCAAATTCCTGATTCAGAGAAGCTGAATAAGGAAGCAAAGGAGTACTACCTCTAAAAAAATTTAAGAAATAAACGGGATCGTTTGATATGAGCACAAGAAATGGACCACGAAGCTCGACCAACTGCCTCGAGTCACGCTGTCAGATTTGTTTGCCTACCTGGTTTGTGGGGTGAGTGCACAAACCCATGAGCAATTTAAAAACGATAAATCATTAGAGGCTCATGTTCAATTAACCAATGGATGGGTCCAGCCACCTCAAATCTTCTGGGTGAATGACCAGAAAACTGTCGTTTGCACAAAGGTGAGCAGTCATTGTTTCTACACACCGTGCACCAAAAAAAATTACCGGTATAATTAGCTGCTATAAAAACATACTAAACCAGGGCAGTGACGTTTTTATAGTGACCTGAAAGAGGAGAATCTGCTTAACTTAACGATACCAAACATTCTATGGACTTCAGTGCCCAGCTGATATTAAATCCATGCGTAATGAGGGCAACAAGTAATCACAACTTCAGAAAAATCAAAGAAAATCCACACACTGAAAAGCTCCCATTTAAAAAAACAAACAAACAAACCCCCCCCCCCCAAAAAAAAACTGCTCAAGATTAGCAAGACAAATTCAGAATAGTAGAGATGATGTGGAGAAATTATTTCATTTTGCCCTGTGCATTTTTACACATTACTGAGAGATGACAAGAGAGCTGTGGCTGAGGTACAGCCATTGTGCACGGCGCACAAGACAGCTGCTCTGGAGAGGGGGACGTCTTTCTGCACTTCTAAATATTTTTTAAAATCACAACTTACCTTCGTGAAATGCTGTGAACACACAACCGTGTGTGCAGGAATATTGTCGAAGCTGATGTCTTTCCTTCTGACTGCTGCAACCCATTCCATCCAACGCCTCTTTGTTAGCTCGGAGACCCCATTCTCTCCACTTTTCTTCCAAGTCGGGAAGGTAAAAAAAAAAGCGTAGGCTGTTATCAGTCTTTTTCTACGCCAATCATGAGATCATTTGTTGCATGTGATAATGCAGCAAAACTTCCCCATTCTAACGTTGCATGGTATTTGGATGAATAATAATGTGATTGAAAGGACCACACTGGAAATAAGTGCTTTCACTTTCATGTGTCATCCTGGATTTTGTATGACATTTTATATGTATATTTACATTTCCTATGTGTGAATTCCATATTCAGTGTCATTTTTATCCAAATAAATAAATAAAAAATAAATAAATAACAGACTGAAGCAACCCTCTGAAAAACTTCAACTTAACGACATTCGTTGCTCACTGCTAACCACAGACAGACAGAACACTTTTCCCACAATTCCTTGTGGTTTTTCCGTCAGGTGATGTCACGCGCCCATTCTTAATAGCCCTCGGATTGAAGGAAGCACAATCATCTTGCATCCTGCAGGAGGAGGGACTAGTCTGCATCACAACAGACAGCGAATCTTTTGTCGTCAAGACAGCTTCTCTAAATAAATGGACAAGGCTCCAGTGCTTTGGCCACAGGCTTCATCTAGCAATTGGTACGTAGGGTGTATTTAAAAAAACCCATTTTTTTATGTAATCTGTGTTTTTCCTAAAGTTAATGAAGAATCGTGATTAATAATCGCGATTTTAATATTGATCAAAAATGATCACGATTATCATTTTGGCCATAATCATGCAGCCCTACTATACAGAGCAAAATTTGTTAAACTACAAAAAATGCCATTGTCTGTAGTAAACAAAAATGCAAATGGTACAATAAATCACTGAGGAATATGATGTTCGTGTTTTTATTCAGTATATGAAAAAACAGCAACTTTTTATACGTTAAAGATAGAACTCATTGTACCGAGGGAAATTCAGATTCTCAGGAAAAAAAATGCCACTTATCAATTAATCGTTAATTGATCGATAAGGTGAAACAATGATCAATTAATGAATTAGTCAATAACTTGCATCCCTACTGTGTATATATGTATTTTTACTGTTTTGCTATCCAATTCTTATCTTTATATCATTTATTATTGCTCTGAGTGCTGCTGTCCCTTTGCTGCTGCAATCCTGTAATTTCCCCCATTGTGGGACTAATGAATCTTATCTTCAGATTGCTTTATCATTGCTATTTATTACTGTTCCTGTGTTATATTTATTACTTTACCTATTCCTATATTGTTGAACATTTTTTCTAGAAACAAGTTTCTTTTCGATAAATCTTATCTAATCTTATGCTATATTTTTATATCCTTAGAGATCCTTCAAATGAAGAGCCATCTACCAAGACCACCAGTGGGACAGAGACAGCTGGAGAGGAACTGATTCCTGGACTAACACAGAGTCAAGAAAAGGCCTAGACATGGACCAAGCCGGTAAATTCGACACTCTTAAGTTCTGGGCAAACACAAATATTTGAGAAGATGTATAAGGGGTTCAGTTTCATTTTTGCTATCTCAAAACTTTTGTTCATGTATATTTAAAATATTTAGAAATAGAAAACTGATGAAAATTCAAATCCACTTTTTTTTTTTTTTAATTTTTAGTTATTACACACTGTTTTAAGCATTTACAGTGCATCCGGAAAGTATTCACAGCGCTTCACTTTTTCCACATTTTGTTATGTTACAGCCTTATTCCAAAATGGATTAAATTCATTTTTTTCTTCAAAATTCTACACGTAATATCCCATAATGACAATGTGAACAAATTTTTTTCCAGATTTTTGTAAATTTATTAAAAATAAAAGACTAAGAAATCACATGTACATAAGTATTCACAGCCTTTGCTCAGTACTTTGTTGATGAACCTTTGGCAGCAATTACAGCCTCAGGTGTTTTTGAATATGATGCCACAAGCTTGGCACACCTATCTTTGGGCAGTTTCACCCATTCCTCTTTGCAGCACCTCTCAAGCTCCATCAAATTGGATGGGAAGCGTCAGTGCACAGCCATTTTCAGAATTCTCAAGAGATGTTCAATAGGATTCAAGTTTGGGCTCTGGTTGGGCCACTCAAGGACATTCACAGAGTTGTCCTGAAGCCACTCCTTTGCTATCTTGGCTGTGTGCTTAGGGTCGTTGTCCTGCTGAAAGATGAACTGTCAC
Organism: Pholidichthys leucotaenia; assembly: GCA_020510985.1. Lineage (NCBI taxonomy): Eukaryota > Metazoa > Chordata > Actinopteri > Cichliformes > Pholidichthyidae > Pholidichthys > Pholidichthys leucotaenia. The sequence goes on along the minus strand of CM035836.1, from coordinate 405,297,360 downwards.
CCCAGTCTGAGGCCAAGAGCACTTTGGAGCAGATTTTCATCCAGGATGTCTCTGTACATTGCTGCATTCATCTTTCCCTCTATCCTGACTAGTCTCCCAGTTCCTGCCGCTGAAGAACATCCCCACAGAATGATACTGCCAACACCATGCTTCACTGTAGGGATGGTATTGGCCTTTTGATGAGTGGTGCCTGGTTTCCTCCAAACATGACACCTGGCATTCATGCCAAAGAATTCAATCTTCGTCTCATCAGACCAGAGAATTTTGTTTCTCATGGTCTAAGAGTGCTTCAGGTGCTGTTGAGCTGAGCTGCAGGCCACACCCTCTCTGCCTGAGTGCTTTAGATCTGGGTGTGCTTCCCAGCCTGAGAGCAGTTGGTTGATTGCACCAGGTGGGAATGATCTGGTGATTAAGAGAGTTTGGAGGCAGTTACTCACAGGGCAGTGGAGAGTAAGCAGTGTGTGAGAGAAATGGTTGGAGACTTTGGACTTTGGAAGAGACTGCAGGACTAAAGCTTGTTTCAAGCAAGGAAGAAGGAGCCGGTGAGCATCCATTTGTGATATGTCTTTGCAGCTGCATTTGAAAAGTAATTTGATCAAGTTTAGGTTAAATGTGATGTTTTAGAGAGTGCATAATGGTGTAGCATCTTAGACTAGAACAAGAGCAGAGTTTCCCAGAGTTTCCCCTGGAGATAACAGGGAGGTGTGAAGGACGAATGCAGCGTGATCTTTTGTGTATCAGACGAATGCAGTGTGATCTTTTGTGTATCAGAGACTGCTAGGAGGATGTTAAAGGATGAAGGAAGTGAATGCAATGTGACCTTTGATGTGTAGAAGCGGCTGAAGGAAGGCCTGAGTATTTAAGAGAAGAGTCTTGTCTGAGATGCCTTCTTTCTGACTATGCTTATGTGTGAGATGTGTAATAAATTGTCTGCGTCAAATCCGCCTCGTTATTGACAAACTCCGCACTGGTGACCCAAGACGAATCATGCAACACGATGAAAGATCCCCGGAGCCAGCCTCGTTGGGAGCCCCCAGCCAAGCATATGCTGTTACAATCCAGCTACCGGATTTTTGGCAGCACAATCTGCGCTCCTGGTTCCACCTAGTGGAGGCGCAGTTCGTCCTCCGGGGGATATCGGCGGATAACACGAAATTCTACCATGTGGTCGCAAAGCTCGACGCCCACACGGCTCAGCATGTGGAGAGCCTGCTGGATCAGCCACCAGCCAGCAACAAGTACGGCGCGTTGAAGGCTGCACTCATCCAGCACTACACACTCTCGGTTGAGGAGAGAGCAGAAAGACTCCTGACGCGGACCGGGTTAGGAGATGGGTCGGCTATTGACCTGATGGAGAAGATGCTGAGATTGAAGGGCTCGGACGACGACCACTTCATTTTTACCCACCTCTTCCTCCGGAACCTTCCGTCAGCGACGAGAGCGACCCTGGCCAATTCGCCGTTGCTGGCCGAGCGGGATTATCGTGCGCTGGCCCGAGAAGCACACCGGATCATCATGGCCAGCAGAGAGCTCACGACCACGGCGGCAGCAACGGAGCTCGGCGCGACGGCCGGAGGAGGCGAGGAGCCATTGACGGCAGTAGCAGAACCACCGACGACAGCGGCGGCGGGGGCAAAAGAACGCAGAGGAGACATCCTTTGTTTCTACCACCGCCGCTTTGCAGAGAAGGCACGCAAATGTATACCACCGTGCCAGTTCAAGCGCTCGGGAAACGCCAAGACCGGGGGTCGGTAGCAGCTGCGGCCCTCGGGGAGGAGAACAAGCTGCTCTACTTGACGGACGCACGCTCAGGGAGGCATTTCCTCGTGGACACCGGCGCCCAGTTGAGTTTCATCATGCCGTCCTACGCCGACCGGCTGGCAGGATCTAGCGGCCCCCAGATGGCAGCAGCAAATGGCTCGGAGATTAAGACCTTTGGTGAGAGGACTCTACTTCTGTCTCTACACGGCCGTGCATTTGAGTGGACTTTTGTCATAGCAGCATTGAATTTCAATATATTGGGGGCTGATTTTTTGTGCTCACATGGTTTGTTGGTTGATGTCGCTAACAGGCGCCTGGTTAATGCACTTTCTTTTGATTCTATCCCCTGTACAGCTCGAGCGTCCCGGCCAACAGCACAAGCCAACGTCACAGCTGCATGCGGTAAGTTCCACACACTGCTCACTCAGTTCCCAGCACTCACGGTCCCCACATTTTCGGCAGCCGTCGCTAAACACGGGGTGGAGCATTTTATCACCACCACCGGGCCGCCCGTTTTTGCAAAACCTCGGCGACTGGCCATAGCGCGCAAGGAGTTTGCCAACCTGGAGAGGTTGGGCATCATCAGGCGTTCAAACAGCCCATGGGCTTCCCCGCTACACATGGTCCCTAAAGCTGACGGTTCGTGGCGACCTTGCGGGGATTTCCGCAGGTTGAACAACGCCACAGCGCACGACCGCTACCCAATTCCTCACATCCAGGATTTTTCCGTTCACTTGGCAGGAGCGCGCATTTTTTCTAAAATAGACTTGGTCCACGGTTACCACCAAGACCCAGTGCACGCTGAGGACATACCCAAAACAGCGTTGATAACTCCGTTTGGTTTATTCGAGTTTTTGCGCATGCCATTCGGGCTTAAAGGGGCTGCACAGACGTTCCAACGCATAATGGATGCAGTGCTGCGTGATCTCCCTTTCGTGTTCGTCTACTTGGACGATATCTTGGTAGCCAGCGCGTCCGAAGACGAACACGAAACCCACCTAACGGCGGTTTTCCGGAGGTTGGGAGAGCACGGTTTAATAATCAACCCAGCGAAGTGTTAGTTCGGGGTGACGCAGATTGATTTTTTGGGGCACTGCGTCTCTCCCGAAGGAGCGGTTCCACTGCCTGAGAAAGTGCGCGCGGTAGCAGATTTTCCCCGGCCGCAAACGGTCAGGGCTTTACAGGAGTTTTTGGGAATGGTGAATTTTTATAACCGTTTCCTTCCCCGCGCAGCGCAGCTCATGCAACCACTGTACGCCACGCTCAAAAAACAGAAACCCGCGAATAAGATCAAATGGTCCCCGGAGCGAGAGCGGGCGTTCTTGGAAGTCAAAGCAGCCCTGGCAAATGCTGCGTTGTTGGCACATCCAGATCCAGCGGCCCGCATAGCGCTCACTACTGACGTGTCAGATGTGGCCATAGGGGCGGTCGTGGAGCAGCGTGTAGCCGGGGCTTGGCAGCCGCTCGCCTTTTTCAGCAGGACTTTGCGCGATAGTGAACGTAAATACAGCGCGTTCGACAGGGAGTTGCTGGCTCTCCACTTGGCCATTCGCCACTTCTAGTTCTGGCTGGAAGGGCGCTGTTTCACCGCGTTCGTTGACCACAAGCCACTAACATTCGCGATGGCCAAGGTTTCAGAACCGTGGTCGGGCCGGCAGCAGAGACAGCTGGCCGCAATCTCAGAGTTTACTACCGATATTCAGCATGTCTCGGGTAAACTGAATGTGGTGGCAGACTGCCTCTCGCGCGCTGTGGCTGCCCTGGTCCGCGTGGGGATAGATTACACAGCCATTGCCGCGGAGCAGGTTAGTGACGCGGATGTGCGCGCGCTCCAGTCTGGACCAACAGGGTTAAGGCTGGAGAGCAGGGTGCTGCAAGACGGTATGCCCCCCCCAATCTGTGATGTCTCCACGGGGCGACCGCATCCCGTGGTACCGGCCGCGTGGCGCCGCCGCGTTTTTGACTCGATTCATTCTTTGGCGCACCCGGGAGTGCGCGCGTCGGTCAAAATGGTAGGAGAGAAATTTGTGTGGCCGAACCTTCGCAAACAAGTGAAAGAGTGGGCAGCAGCCTGCATGGCGTGCCAACGTGCCAAAGTACACAGACACACGAAAGCTCCCTTGGAGCCGTTTCGCATCCCGGCTAAGAGGTTCGACCATGTTCACGTGGACCTCGTGGGCCCCCTCCCACCATCACAGGGGTGCACGCACCTTCTGACAATGGTGGACCGCACCACGCCCTGGCCGGAAGTGGTTCCACTGGCGGCAACCACGGACGAGGAGGTGGCGCGCGCGTTCTTAACAGCATGGGTGGCACGTTTTGGAGTCCCGTCGGACATTACGTCCAACAGAGGCCCTCAATTTGTTTCCGAACTTTGGTCAACAATGGCCCGCAGCCTGGGTGTCACAATTCACCGCACTACCGCGTACAATCCACAGGCTAATGGGTTATGCGAACGTTTTCATAGGTCATTGAAAGCGGCTCTCAGGGCGTCACTGACGGATGCAAATTTGGTAGACAAGCCACCGTGGGTTTTATTGGGGTTACGTTCTGCGCCTAAAGAGGATTTGGAAGCTTCCCCGGCAGAACTCGTTTTTGCGCAGCCACTTCGGCTGCCCGGGGAGTTTCTCCCAGATAATCCCGCGCCGGGCAGCTCCCCGTCTCAGCTGTTGCAGCGCAGCATAGACACAAGCACGCTGCCGGGCCCTGTTCACCACAGTTTTCCGCACGTTTTTGTGCCTAAAACTTTGAAAAACGCGGAGTTTGTTTTTGTCAGACACGATGCACATCGCCCTCCACTGCGCCCACCTTATGATGGGCCGTTCAGAGTGCTGGAAACAGGGAACAAGCATTTTTTGCTAGATTTGGGGGGTAGGAGGGAAAGGATTGGCATAAACAGACTCAAACCCTCTTTTGTTGTGGCGGATGAGCAAGTGCTGTTGGCGAGGGCCCCTCGGCGTGGAAGATCCCCGCAGGGAGCTTCCCAGAGAAAAGATTCCCCAGAGCACCCACATGCACAGACTTTTACCCCTCAATCATCAACCCCCCCCAGCATTCATCAGCCCCCCAGCTTGACAGCGCCGCGGAGGCGGTGAATCCTGGTTACAGCAGATACGGGAGAAGCAGCATGTGGATTGATGTGGATTGATGTTTAAAGATTTTACCACAGTATATGGACTGTCATTCTATTGTTCTATCCAAGACGCTCGGGTGGGTTGTTCAGAGAGTGCATAATGGTGTAGCATCTTAGACTAGAACAAGAGCAGAGTTTCCCAGAGTTTCCCCTGGAGATAACAGGGAGGTGTGAAGGACGAATGCAGCGTGATCTTTTGTGTATCAGACGAATGCAGTGTGATCTTTTGTGTATCAGAGACTGCTAGGAGGATGTTAAAGGATTAAGGAAGTGAATGCAATGTGACCTTTGATGTGTAGAAGCGGCTGAAGGAAGGCCTGAGTATTTAAGAGAAGAGTCTTGTCTGAGATGCCTTCTTTCTGACTATGCTTATGTGTGAGATGTGTAATAAACTGTGTGTTAAAAAATTGTGTGTTTAAAATGTAAGTTAAAATGTCATATATTTATAAAATTATGTGGGTTTAAAAGTATAGTTAAAATGGAATGTATTTTAAGAGTTTAAAAGTTAAAAGCTGTTAAAGTTGTAAGGTTAAAAATCATTATTGAACAGTGTTTTAAGATGTGTTTAGTATTTGGGGTGCTTTAGATGTGAGTATTTTCTATTTGTTTCACGATTGGGTTTTAGTAATTTAAAAACTGAGTATTTGATTTTGGGTTATGTTGATTTATTATGGGTTCTTGGGTTACATTCTCCTTGACCCTTTATTTCTGTTGTATTTAAAGGCCTTGTCCGGACGAAAATTCAATATCGCTAAATCATATCTTAAATTTTTGTGTGAGACGAGCTAATTTGAACCGCACATGTTTTGGTGTCAACAAATGCCGCATAAGGTGACAATGCGCTCTTGAAGTACGCTGTCCTTGAGAGCTGTCTGGCTCACCCGAGCGATCAGCGGCTAAGATGGCCACTGACTGTGTGATATCATCACAGGGAGAGACATGCACACGCTCGGCGGACATTGTTTGTTGTTTACGTTTTAAAATCGGCGATTACGGATATTTCTCGGAGTACTTGTGGATTACAAATAGATTATTTATTAAGGATTTCAGGAATTGAATTAATTATGGTTTGGCGTTGTGTTGTCTACGGGTGCGACGTTATACCAGCGGAGCATGCGGTGAGTGTTTTTGAATTTCCCGTCCTTGGGAAAATCAGAACGGCATGGGTGAAATTCGTTCAGAAAACGTGAAAAAATTGGAATGATGTCGGTAACTCACCCAACATGTGCAGTAGACATTTCGTTGACAGCGATTTCGAGAATAAGATGCAATTTGTGTCACGACTCGCCGCTCATCAGTGGCTTCAGCTGCGCGCACACCTGCGTAGTACAAATACAAAGATGCGAGCACTACATACGATCCCGCAGCTCCTGAGAGACTGCAACCTAACACAAAAAACAGTTTCACACAATGAAACAACAGTGCATGTATTATATATATATAAAAATTATTATCCCATTGATTTTCATCATTTTTGGTCACATATCTCACACCTACAGTTTATTTATTTCAGGGACAAAGGGCTGTGAAAAAGTTGTTGATATGATCAACAAAACACGGGTCCTCAGGGATGTGCGAAAGCTGAGTCCAGGGCAGCAAACTTCAAATGTGGAGGCTTTCCACAGTCTGATTATTCATTTTGCACCAAAGAGTGTACACTTCTCATTCCTTGGAATGTTTACAAGGTGAGGAGATGCAATATGTGACCAAAAATATGAAATGCAATTATAATAACAGTGCCAATTACATAGAGTTTCTGCTGATAGACAGATCACTTATATGTCCAAAAATAAATCATTGTGATAAAATACCCAAAATTACCCAAAAAAGGCGGATATACACTGCAAGCAAAGAAAGTTAATCCAACTTTCGGGGAGTATAAGAAATATTAGTATCATTTTCTAGGCTTGTATATGATATTTACAGTGGGTGGAGGGTTGGTCTTCATTCAACTTTCACATTTCATAGCTTTTATCAAATTATGTTAATTTGGGTCAAATTTGTATTTCATACTGTAGTCAAATGGATGTCTAATTTTTATTGAATATATTTTTTTTCAGAATAGGTGGATGATCTGATGAATACTCTGTTCAACAAAACCTTGGTTGATCCAACCCACTTATTGGAGCAGTGGCACTCTGTACAAGCCAGAGTTCCTGCCACACTGAGTGCCAAATTTCAGTGTCCCATCAAAGCTGATGCTGTTGAGCAACATGTATCTAGATTTTCAAAATCAAACATGTAAAAGTAGAAGAAATTTCCAATTAGCAATGAAAGTTCAGCTTTCAGTTGTTAGGGAAGCAACATATTTTGCTAAGACAAACAAATATAAGCCTAAGATTTTAAGAGAAATGTGCTTTTAAAAATGGAACCCGAATTTTATACCATAAAATGGTAGAAAAATGATTCAAATGTATATGACATGCAACTTTGATGAATGCTGAAATATTAGAATTATAAAATTGACATGAACATTAATAAACTCAATATATGATTTTACAAAACTTTATTTAAATATCATTTTTCACAAATCTAATCTTGGTAGGCAAAATGCCTTGTAGTGATCTGATGGGAATGTTTCTCTGATGAGGCTCACAGCACAGGCAGGCAATATCATCCTCACTTCTTCCTGTGCTGACGTCACTGCTGCCCGCCCCTATCGACAGATGGCGGTACTGCAGCATCACTAAGTGAAAGATGGGCTATTACCAAATAAAGTCATTTATGGAGGCTGGTGACACATATTAAATCACGGGAATGGCCAGAATGGAATATTTTCATACAATCAGTTTATTAGTTCAATAAAAAAATGTCACCGTACAAGGACTTTAAAGGTTTTTCACCTATGCCTGTGCTGTGCCTGTGCTTGGCTGTGCTTGGCCTTGATGACTTTACAAAAAATAAAAGGAAAGAAAAGGAAAAGCTGAATCTTGGTCACTGAGTGATTTCCAGTTCTATCTTCCGAAGCAAGCATCCCGTTCAAGTGGGGGAAACTGCTGGTCAAACCTCACAAGAGTGAGGGCCACTTGACAGGTGCCTTTTGGCAAACTCCAGGCGGGCTGCCATGTGCCTTTTACTAAAGAGTGGCTTTCGTCTACCCTACAGGCCAGATTGGTGGATTGCTGCAGAGATGCTTGTCCTTCTAGAAGGTTGGCCTCTCTCCACAGAGGAATGCTGGAGCTCTGACAGAATGACCATCGGGTTCTTGGTCACCTCCCTGACTAAGGCCTTTCTCCCCCGATCGCTCAGTTTAGATGGCCGGCCAGCTCTAGGAAGAGTCCTGATAGTTCCGAACTTCTTCCATTTACGGATGATGGAGACCACTGTGCTCATTGCGACCTTCAAAGCAGCAGAAATTTTTCTGTACCCTTCTCCAGATTTGTGCGTCAAGGCAGTCCTGTCTCAGAGGTCTACAGACAATTCCTTTAACTTCATGCTTGGTTTGTGCTTTGACATGCACTGTCAACTGTGGGACCTTATATAGACAGGTGTGTGCCTTTCCAAATCATGTCCAATCAACTGAATTTACCACAGGTGGATTCCAGTAAAGCTGTAGAAACATCTCAAGGATGATCAGTGGAAACAGGATGCACCTGAGATCAATTTTGAGCTTCATGGTGAAGGCTGTGAATACTTATGTACATGTGATTTCTTAGTTTTTTATTTTTAATAAATTTGCAAAAATCTCAAAAAACCTTGTTTCACATTGTCATTATGGGGTATTGTGTGTAGAATTTTCAGGAAAAAAATTAATTTAATCCATTTCGGAATAAGGCTGTAACATAACAAAATGTGGTAAAAGTGAAGCGCCATGAATACGTTCCAGATGCACTGTAAAACATATAATAATGACAAATACTTGGCAGATTTTGACATCTACACTTCTGGAAAAAAAGGGCAAAATATTTTTATACAGACATTTTATGACATTTTTATTGACAAAGATAAAAAGCACCAGGCAAGCTATTATAATTATAATTGTAAAAGGCATCAGCAATCACTGATGTCACATCACATTTGGAGGAAAATTATCTTTTGACATTTTTTAAATCAATCACAGCCCCTTTAAATCAAAGCAGGCTACTAATGGTTAGCTTATCAAGCAGCTTGACAACAGGCGTTTGGCCTTCTTCACATCCCCTCCCCAAGTTATGACCTCATAAACCAAGGGGTGACATTACTTGGCTCTATCCATCAGGAATAATAATAATAATAATAATAATAATAATGTATTAGATTTATGTGGGGCTTTACATGTCAAGTGACATCTCAAAGTACTTATTATTCATTCACTCCAGACAAGTGGCAGGATGGCTGGGGAGAGCAGGATTGGAACCGGCAACCCTCTGCTTATTGGATGATCCGTTCCTGAGCATTGTTGGGAGTAACGCATTACTGTAATGGCACTACTTTTGCAGTAACGTGCTGTCTCACGAAATTGCTGTTTAAAAATTCAGTAATCCATTACAGTTACTGAAATTTGATCAGATACGTTACTCGCGTTACTCGTTTTATTCATATGGATAGATATTTTTAGCGCAAATAAATACAAACTGACCCTACGTAGCTAACGCAGCCGTCAGTCAACGTGTTGCAAAGAGCCTCTTCACTGCTGCAGCCAGAGGCCACAAATGGAGCTTGCTTCTGCTGGGGAAAAGATGAAGCTTCTTTGTTTTTGTGGAAATAGATTTAGTTTTCCTTTGTCACAGTTAAGGACAAAAGCATGTTGGTGGCCGTGTGAGACCAACTACAATCTTCAGAAGTGCCTGAACAGCAGCAAGATCAAAACTAGTGCTATGCTATGCTCACACCGTGTTATTACTGGAGTTACGCTATCTGAACAGCCACACTGGAATTTTGTGTTGATTTTCTTCAGATTTTCCCACAATAAGAGCTCTCAAAGCAGGATAAAGCAGACTGAACATGTTCTTAAAGCTCTGTTTGAAACAGTCTGTTTTCAGCCTGACATTAATAAGCCCCTAATGTAATCCATTAATTAAATTATCTTGCTATGTGTGCAAGATGATTTAAGTATGCATTTAAAAGTAAAGTGAAAGTTACTTTTCCAAGTAACTAGTTACTTTAATCATGTAGTAAATGGTAAGTAACTTGGTTACTTTTGAAAAGAAGTAACTAGTAAGTGTAACTAGTTACTATTTTTTAGTAATTTACCCAGCACTGCTTCTGAGCCACTGCTGTGCCAGGAAGCTGCTTTGTTCCTGCTATTGCTGATATGTATTTGTGTGATCTTTTATCATTTACAGTGGCGTGAAAAAGTGTTTGCCCCCTTCCTGATTTCTCATTTTTTGTATGTTTGTCACACTTGAATGTTTCAGATCATCAAACAAATTTAAATATTAGACAAAGATAACACAAGTAAACACAAAATGCAGTTTTTAAATGAAGGTGTTTATTATTAAGCAAAAAAAAATAATCCAAACCTACATGGCCCCATGTGAAAAAGTGATTGCCCCCTAAACCTACTAACTGGTTGGGCCACCCTTAGCAGCAATAACTGCAATCAAGCATTTACAATAACTGGCAATGAGTCTTTTACAGCGCTGTGGAGGAATTTTGTCCCACTCATCTTTGCAGAATTGTTGTAATTCAGCCACATGGGAGGGTTTTCAAGCATGAACCGCCTTTTTAAGGTCATATCACAGCATCTCAATCGGATTCAGGTCAGGACTTTGACCAGGTCACTCCAAAGTCTTCATTTTATTTTTCTTAAGCCATTCAGAGGATGACTTGCTGGTGTGTTCTGGATCACTGTCCTGCTGCAGAACCCAAGTGCGCTTCAGCTTCAGGTCACAAACAGATGGCCAGACATTCTCCTTCAGGATTTTTTGGTAGACAGCAGAATTCATGGTTCCATTTACCACAGCAAGTCTTCCAGATCCTCAAGCAGCAAAACAGCTCCAGACCATCACACTACCACCACCATATTTTACTGTTGGTATGATGTTCCTTTTCTGAAATGCTGTTACTTTTTCGCCGGGTGTAATGAGGCACACACCTTCCAGAAAGTTCAACTTTTGTCTCGTCAGTCCAGAGTATTTTCCCAAAAGTCGTGGGGATCATCAAGATGTTTTCTGGCAAAACTGAGAGGGGCCTTTATTTTCTTTTTGCTCAGCAGTGGTTTTCGTCTTGGAACTCTGCCATGCAGGCCATTTGTGCCCAGTCTCTTTCTTATGGTGGAGTCATGAACACTGACCTTAACTGAGGCAAGTGAGGCCTGCAGTTCTTTGGATGTTGTTGTGGGGTCTTTTGAATCAGAGTCAGAATCAGCTTTATTGCCAAGTATATTTACAAGTAAACATACGAGGAATTTGACTTGACATTGGGCGCGCACGTTAGGCGCATCCAATGACGCGGCAGCCATGCAAGGTGCCTGTCATGCAGTAGAGGGTAAAGAAGGGAATGAGGGGGAGGGGAAGTGACACAATGGGAAGAGAGGAAAAAAGCATTGTTAATCAAAATAAAGCTCATTTTATGACCAAAATTGTGATTACATAGAAAAAAACTCTCCAATGCACAATTAGCAGACAATATAGATCACACAAAAACAAGAGTTGAGAGAGGCAGTGTATGTATGAGTCAGTATATATGCGTCAGTCGTGTAATGCTGTATGCATTGTGTAGTGTAGGTGTGACAGTTGCTCGTGAACAGCAGAGGGCGCCTCCTGGCAGTGGATAGATGTTATAATCATGTGACTTATAAACAAGTCCGGAGTCTATCTCTTCGCTTGCAGATGAAGGCACATGGGCTGTCCTTGAGGAGTTCAATCTGCTGAAACAACAGCAATTGTTTGTCGATTGTTTGGGTTAGCAGCCGCCACTTCTACCTTATCTCATCGAGGAGGAATGTAAACAGGGCATCAAAAACAAGGTCAAATCTACACAGCTCAGAGCCCACGGAGAATAGAATTTTCCTCTCTCATGCGCTTCTGTGCTTCATAATTTCCATATACAGGCTTAAACAGGCATTCCATGGAGAGCACAGGGCTCCAGATGTATTCCTCCGCTGAATCACTGTCATTCAGTTCACCATTTGCCGCTAATCGTGCCCTCCCCAACTGGTCGAATTTGATGAAGGAGCTTGCCGGGTCCGCTTTGATCAGCTCTCTCACCTTCTTCAATTTCTGATACATCAGGGAACTCCACAGCCAAAATAGAAGTCCTGAGATCATAACCAATAATGTTTCCTGCCAAATCTCCACAGACGCATGAATTCCAGTGTCCATGAGTTTTCTCGTTGGGTTCCCCCTGACCCGATCTTCTTTTAAAGTGGTGACAATCACAGTTAAGCCGCTTTCCAGATCCATAATTTCCATTTAGATTAAGATTCAGCAGAAGAGCGACTAAACAGACAAAAACGCAACATTGCAAGCTGGGATCAGAAGGGAGAGAATCAGGTGGGAGAGAAGGAAGAAAAGCGTCTGCTCTCTCTGAAAAGCCGGAAGAGAAGTGTGACCTCTTGGATGAGTAATTTTGGTTGGCCGGCCACTCCTGGGAAGGTTCACTACTATTCCATGTTTTTGCCATTTGTAGGTAATGGCTCTCGCTGTGGTTTGCTGGAGTCCCAAAGCTTTAGAAATGGCTTTATAACCTTTTCCAGACTGCTAGATTTCACTTACTTTGTTTCTCATTTGTTCCTGAATTTCTTTGGATCGCAGCATGAAGTCTAGGTTTTGACGATCTTTTGGTCTACTTCATTTTGTCAGGCAGGTCCTATTTAAGTGATTTCTTGATTGAAAACAGGTGTGGCAGTAATCAGGCCTGGGAGTGGCTAGAGAAATTGAACTCAGCTTTCCAATGATGTGATAAACCACAGTTAATGTATTGATTTAACGGGAGGAGCAATCACTTTTTCACACAGGGCCATGTAGATTTGGATTTTTTTTTTTTACTCTCAATAATAAACACCTTCATTTAAAAACTGCATTTTGTGTTTACTTGCGTTATCTTTGTCCAATATTTAAATTTATTTGATGATATGAAACATTTAAGTGTGACAACCATACAAAAAAATAACTAACTAACTAACTAACTAACTAACCTGCACTTATATAGCGCTTTTCTAGTAATAAGAAATCAGGAAGGGGGCAAAAAATTTTCCACACCACCGTATATTGAAGATAATAGTGTATCTTGCACTTTGGGGAATGGGAGTTGCTTAGTCATTGTTATAATTATTTTAGTTTATATCACTGTTCAGTGATAAGAGTTCAGTGTAATATTGAATTTCTTCTGTGTATCGTCAATAAACTCATGCAGTACTATAATAGAACATGTTTACAAATATTTGAGACCCATTGTAGTGAATTATTTTATATTTTGGCAATATTTTGTTATTAAAAAGTTTTTTTTTTAAAACTGTAATCAACCGAATTAAGTACAAAGCACCCAACATTATTATATGCAGCAGAAGGACTCATTTGACTGCAACCGTTGCATCGGTGTTGAAATGATTTATTTCGTTATTTGGGCGTTTTTGTGTCCTGTGTTTGGTCGTTAAGTCATTCTGGCCATTCCACTCCACAATCATTGCGGTATTATTAGTTTTTAATTTTTAGATACTCGCTCGGGAGGGGGGACTCACAGTCCTGCAAAGCACAGTAGTACCTCATGGGTGAAGCAGAAGCAAGGACTCCCGTCTACTGCTGACCGGGCAGGCTGGGCGTGCCTCCCCTGTGAAGGACCGTGGTCCGCCCGGTCGAGCTGCTGCTTCTCCCGGTGTGGTGTGTGTTGGATACACCGGTGTTCTTTGTCAGACCCAGTCCCCACTGATGCTCCACCCAGTCAGCTCACGTGCCTCATGTTCTCCACATATGCTGAATCATCCTTTAGGCCTACACAATCACAGCAACTTTATGGTATAATTGTTAAGCATTAAATCATCAGTATTATCTTTTTCTAATCAAATTTGTCACTTTTCACTTCCTTGTTTTGCTCACGGTGTGCTGTGGTGACTGATGCCGTGATGTTGCATATTATCCAATTAGTATGGAATCGATGCAAAACCACGTCCATACTTCTAGAAGCCAGAGCATGAGGAGAGAGCAATGACTGAACTTTTATTGATAAAAATTACATATTTTGACTGAACAACTCCATACTTGGGGATGCACACCCTCATAACCTCAGCAAAACGCGTATAAAATCTTAGGTCAGTTTGACGAACGGTTCAAAGGATATGCGTGGAACACACACACACACACACACAGAGTGACAGAGACCGAGATTCTGTGCATTTATAGATTGATATAAAGTTGTCATTTAATCCTGGTGGACTGTTTTCTCTAGCCTGCAGCTCCCATCTGAGGTATAAAAGAATAATAAGCACAAGGCCTCCTTCTTGTTCCTCAGTCAGTAATAGTCTGCATAGGCAATCAGCTTCCCAAGATGCATTTTGTTCTTGTATCTTCAAAGCAAGGTGACCATAGCTCTGGTCCTTGGAGCTAAGCAGAGAGATGGGGAATTGTGAAAGTACCAATCAATATGAGGAGCAAAAGGTCCAGAACCAGATCTGACTTGCCAAAACAGGAAAAACCTCATCCCCCTAAGTTTGTCCAGCCGGCTAATTAAAAACTGCGGGCAAACAACAGCATGACAAGAAACATGCCTCCAATTTAGGGAATTACGCTGAAATCTGTAAAAACACTATGATTTATCTGTTAGTGATTATGTTAATATTGTCACCTAATTTTCACCAACCGCTTCTCTGTTGATTAATTGCACTGCTAAACTCGCTGTCCCTTGTTGTTTTCAGGCCAGGGCTGAGTTTGGCTCATGGATCAGTCTCCCCGTGAGCCACGTCTGCATCATCAGCCGAGTGCACGCATCCTCAATCTTTTTTTGCAGCAGACCTCCCGCCGCCCTGCAACACTGACCGGCCTTGCCTCTCTTGCCTGGAGGCTAGGGCTCTGACCTGTGGGAGGCACACAGTCTTTCACTGGAAGAGATTTTGTGGCTCACAGAGAGACATAATACATGAGCCAAATCACCTTGATTAGATCAGATCAGATGAAATAAATGAAATTGGCCTGCAGCAAGTAAACAGTGGGGAGTTTGCATGTTCTCTTGTGTTCCTATGCAGTGTTGTACTCCAATATTGAAAGCACGAAGGGGTAGGAGATTAAAACTTTACATGCTTTATGTGAATATGAGTATCATTCTAATCGGGTAGTGCAGTCTGTGGGTTAGTCCATTTTCTGCTATATGCAGAGTACATAAACATGCTATGGCTGATGCAACCTGGGGACTGGAAAATGCTTAATTTAAGTAAAACTGTTTCTCATTCTTCTCTTCAAAGTGTAAAGGTGCTTCATACCTTTTCTAACATCTTTTGACTGTCACCTGCAGTCTTCTTCAGAAAAACATAATCCGACATTCTGCAACGTGTCACATCATCTGTTTTATCTTTTCTGTAGGTGTGACAAATCTGACGGATCCACCAGGTCGGTCACACCCCCTCCGTGCGACGGTCTTTGGAAGAGAGAGCCCCAGGTTTGCGGGAGCACGAAGGCTCTATCATCCCAGTTGATAGTGGCGTGAGCCCTTTTTCTGATTTCAGCTTCTCCTTTAATCCAACATTTGTGTTTGTTGTCCTGTGATCCATTTCTTTTTGTTTTGTCCCAGTCCATGATGTTTTTTTTTTTTCTAATGCAGTGGTGTTACTAGATGTAACAAATGCATTTGTTACATCTAGGCTGAACTACTGCAATGCCCTGTTGGCTGGATAGCCAAACAGTTTCCTCAAAATTCCTCAGTTGATTCAAAATGCTGCTGCCAGAGTACTGACAGGTGCTACCAAGAGAGATCACATTTCTCCCATGTTATCCTTTCTACATTGGCTCCCTGTTAAATCTAGAGTGGAATTTAAAATCCTTCTCATTGCCTAGAAAGCCCTCAGTGGCCAAGCTCCTTCCTACCTTACTGTTCCATATTACCCTTCAAGACCTCTTCACTCTTTGAATGCAGGCTTACTTGTGGTTCCCAGATTTTTAAAAGTAAATTTGGAGGCAGAGCCTTCAGCTATCAGGCCCCTCTCTTGTGGAACTCGCTCCCTGCCTGGGTACAGGATGCCGATACCCTCTCTTCTTTTAAGATCAAGCTTAAAACTTTTCTTTTTGACAGAGCTTCCAATTAGCTTTATTGTTGTTATTATTAATAATGTTATTGTTATTTTCACTGATTTACAATTTGTGGAATTTTGACTCTCACTTTGACTGTTGTGATTTTATTGTCTTATAGTTGTTTTAATCATTCCTTTCTTCATATTTTTGAATATTTTAACCTCTTACCTTTTTGTGTTTTTATGTGTTTCTGTTTGACTATGGTTCTGTAAAGCACCTTGGGTTGCACATGTGCTTGAAAGGTGCTATATAAATAAACTGAACTGAACTGGTCTGATACTGCTGATTTGAAATCGGGAAGTGGCCCACAACACCATCAATTGTGATGATGGAGCCTTCATGCTCTCGCACACCTGGACTCTCTTCTTCAAAGACCATTGCATATTTAATGGGGGGGACCGACCTGGTGGATCTGTCAGGTGGGTCACGTCTGTATGCAAAATATAAATCAGCTGATGTGACACGTGACAGAATGCCAGATGATGTTTTTTCTGAAGAAGACTGCAGGTGACAGCCGAAGCATGTCAAAAGGGTATGAAACATCTTTATACTTTTTCTGAATAGAACAATAAGACAGTTTTGTTACTAAAAAGACAAAATGAACTTGTTTGTGAGATTCATTTAAGAGATGAAAAACATGAACACCATCAGACAGCTTCAGGCTGAAAATATTTTACATAAAAAGAATGAGATTATGTGCAAAAAAAGAGCATTCATTTGTGCCTCCTCAGCCTTAATGGCAGGAATGTGTACACCTGCAGCATTACAAAGTGAAATCCATAAACCATTGACATTTCATTAGGAGTCATTAAAATTCCCATACATTCACTAGAATTTATAGCACATCAGTAGAATAAATACACAGCAATAGCACCACATGCAGAGAACTGAAGAATATATATTTTTGTTGTTTTACACCTTAAGTAAAAAGAAATATTTATCGGCAAACACTCAACACAGTCAATGCACTGGAAATGAAGACTTATCGAATTCCATTGACTGTGACATCAACTCAACTGTGAAAGACTGACAAATTTCAAATTCATTTTGTCACAGAATCCCACTGACAGATCAGCAGTCTGCCTCCCCAGGCTGAAAATGAAAACCCTGATGGATTTTACTGGAGCAAAATTCTAGTACCCCCGACCTAGGGTCTGTGCCATCAGACATGCAAGACTCTGTGTTATGAGGTTTTTGCAAAAACTGGACCTGCATTTAATACATTTTAAAATGATACATGTTTAGATCATTTGGAAAAAGTAATTTACCCATGTTAAAAGCTAGAAAATTTAACATAAAATGTTTATTTGCTTTTTGCACTGAATAGAAAAAAATGTTGCATATGTGTGGGAGTGGTGAAGCAGCAGGGGAAGTCGGACGAAATCACTGAAATTACCTTTTTATGATTGAGTTTAAAGATAAATTTCTAGTTTATTTTTATTATGAGTTTACTCCTCAAGCATCATCACTGCAACCCTTTATTTGCACCTCATATACAGAGTACTTATCACTTAATAAAGAAAACAAGTTTTTCCTTTATCACCATTGATGATAATAAGATAAGATAAGATAAGATAAGCCTTTATTAGTCCCACAACGGGGAAATTCCAGGATTGCAACAGCACAGGGATAGCAACACTCAGAGCAACAATCAGAAGGCAAGAAAAAAAACAAGCAAGCAAGAGCAGCTAATAAACATATGTACGTATTACTATAAAATATATATATATACACACACACACAGACACACAGTGCAGAGCATTGTAGCTGGATGGAATAAATATATGAATATATGAACACACAGTGCAGAGCATTGTAGCTAGATGGAATAAATATGTAAATATATAAACACCCACAGTACGGAGCATTGCAGCTAGGTGGAATAAATATGCAAGTATATAAACACACACAGTGCGGAGCAATGTAGCTAGATGGAATAATATGTAGATATATAAATATATAAACACCCACAGTACGGAGCATTGTAGCTAGATGGAATAAATATGCAAATATATAAACACACACAGTGCAGAGCATTGTTGCTAGATGGAATGAAACAGCATAACCGTCTACTTAGTTATCCTACATGGTATGATTATGTGCCCATACATATTCTCACATATTCTCATAATGGAGCTCATCTGGCCACAAGCATTGGTAGTTTTTCCACTTCAGTTCATGAATAATACCAGAAGTATTTAATGAATTTTTTAGGGATGTTTTCTTGCCATGTCAAGATGCTGTCAAAAAAATCTCATGAAGTCACACAGCAGAATAATGCCTGAAGATTCTTTTGGCACATAATGACCTGACTGCTTGTTTTTGCCTCTGAAGTTTTTCAAGGACAGCCTATATAGCTGTTTGCACAGAAGCTCCCTGTGCTTTGTCTGGGGGAGGTAGAAATTTGCTTGTTGGAAAGAATGTGGGATGGTAACCCGCTGTTATTTGTGCAAATTTCTCTTTTTATGAAATATTTCCGTATAATCTGTAAACTTCATCTGCCTATCAAGAATGATTATTTCTGCAGTTGCTACAATGCTATTTTTGTGCTTTGCTTTTTCAGTGACTATGACGATTTTCAACCATAAACGGACAATTTCAGAATAATTGGGTCGGGGTATTTTCTGCAGTTATTCTTTTGAACATGTTAAAGGCAGTTTGGAATAGTCAAAGCATTCTCATCCAGTTAGTAGTACGTTGCCTTTCAATCAGGTGTCCGGCATGACAGGACAGATGCAAATGGTGCCCTTTTGTGTAGGAGCCTTGAACCTTTAGGACTCTTATACACTCCAATGCAAAGCTGTAAATGATAATAGTTCTGAAATCCTCACAAATAGGGAAATGATCACTTTCACTAGCTTGTTACTTGTGGCATTAAACATTTTTAGGGTTTGGCACTAAAACTACTACTAAGGTTAGAGTATTGTTTAGGGACCACTGGCCTCTAACAGAATATGCCTTATATGTATGCGTTTACCTGCAAGTCTCATTGCCAGTATTTATATTTTGAGACTGTTTGGACATTAAGCAACCACTAGTGACTGTGTAAATAAATAATAATGACAACGCTCATGGCTGGTGGGAGCCAACACCGTTTCACTGTGCTTGTGTGTCCTCCCAAGGCTTCAGCTACATGGCTACATATGCAGAATTATAATAGTTTGGATCCTCCACAATCACGATAGCATAAGTGTTATAGACTATCCAGAATCCGACCACAGTTCGTGAGAATCCAGGACTGTGTGTCTGACACCATCATCTGCAGTACAGACCCCCCCCCCCCCGGGGGGGGGCAGTTCTGGTTCCCTTCCTGTTCACCCTCTACACTGCTGACTTTTCACACAATACACCACACTGCCATCTACAGAAGTTCTTTGATGACTCTGCGATCGTCTGCCTCATCTCTGATGGGGATGATGCGGCGTACGGAGGACTTATCCAGGACTTTGTGGACTGGTCCCTGCGGAACTGCCTCCAGATCAATGTAAGGAAAACCAAGGAACTGGTGGTGGACTGCTGCAGGCGAGGACAACCCCCACAGCACCAATAAACATCCAGGGAACAGACATTGAGATGGTGACATCTTACAAGTACCTGGGTGTTCACCGGAACAATAAACTGGACTGGCCACACAACACCCAACACACTCTACAAGAAGGGGCAGCGCAGGCTGTACCTCCTGAGGAGACTGAGTGCTTTTGGTGTGCAAGGAGCACTCCTGAAGACCTTCTACGATTTGGTGGTGGCATCAGCCATCACATTTGGAGTGGTCTGCTGGGGCAGCGGCATCACATCAGCTGACAGAAAGAGACAGAACAGGCTGACCAAAAAAGCTAGCGCTGTTTTGGGGCACCGCTTCGACCCAGTGGGGGAGATAGGAGAGAGGAGTATGGTGGCTAAGCTGTCATCTCTGCTGGAGTCAGAGTCCCACCCCATGTGGGGCATGCTGAACACAATGAGGAGCTCATTTAGTGGTAGGCTGTGCCATCCTAAGTCCTCGAGGGAGAGGTTCCACAGGTCCTTCCTACCTACGGCTGTCAGACTTTATAATCTAACCGTGCTGCTTGTAGAGGTCGTATTAAACATACTAAACATCACATCTTTGCACAATAGAGATCGTCCCCTCCAATACACAACTAAGACAATTACAATTATTACTGAGGGTGACAACAACATTGTAGATTCAAATGTGAAATATTTGGGTCCATATTTATATTCTGCCAGTTAAATTAACTAATTGTAATGCCATTGATACCATCTAGCTGCAATGCTCCTGCACTGTGTATAGAACTGTGTAATATGCATATTTATTTACTGCTTTGGCTAACCAGTTTGTATCTTATTTACTATTACTCTGAGTGCTGCTATCCCTTTGCTGCTGCAATCCTGGAATTGCCCCATTGTGGGACTAAAAAAGGCTTATCTTAAATAGTCCATCTTAAAATCCGTTCATAAACACTGGACAAAATCATAAAGAAGTCACTCTAAAACTTAAAGTGGTTTGCAGCAAAATCCTCAAATTACAAGATGAGACGTGACATCTCTCACACTGTTCTACTATGACAGGATTGGGTTTTGACTGTTGAGACTTGGAAAAGTGGAGTCTTAAGAAGATAGTTTTGCATGAGAAAGTGAAAGTAAACAGACGGCAGTGACTGAAGGTCAAGGCAGGGACTCAAGCTTGTGAGTCCAGAATGTCTTCTTTAAGCAAATCGCAGCTATAACCTGCTTGTCACATAACACCCTTAACATGTGACACCTTTCTACTAACTGTCAAGCCGAGGGCTTCACTTTTTAAGGCCAAAAGTGGTCCCTCCACATCTGTACTGTTTTGCAGAAGATATCTTGAAGAACAACAACATACTGCCTGGCCAGATCACGCAGAGGTAGCCTTAAACACATTTGTTCTTGCTCGTTTGGAAATACTCTGGTCTTCACATGACGTCCACTTGGAATATTGTCTATTCTCTTATGTTTGACCTTTGCGTTTTCACATGGACTGCTGTTGACTGATTGTGATTGCCTGTAGCTTTTATGGTATGCAGCACCAGAGTAAAAAGCAGCTTCAGTTATATCATTGCACTTAACCCACAAGCAATTTCTAGCTCAAGATTTAAAAAAATAAAAATATGTCATCAGTTACATTACTAAGAGAAAAGCGCTTACAGGATCGAAGTTAAAATTTTTGTTGTTTATAAGGCTGAGTTGTGATGGTATAATAAATCATTTTTTTTCCCATTTGTCATTTTTTCAATTTGCTTTTTTAATACCCCCCTCAACCCCATCTCTCTTAGTCCCTTTATTTCTGCCTCTCCCCTCTTTTACTCTTTTATTCCACTCCATCTCTCTTTCCCATCATGCCTGAAAAATTTTCACTGGCTAATCACAAAAATGCACACTGGGCAACGCACTAAAAGTGCAAATTTAGCTGAAGCACTTTTCATATTGTACAGCTCTTCTACAGCGCTTTTTTTTATTGGGGGTGGGGCTTGTGTCACTCCTAGCAGACACTGGGAAAGTGGCAGGTTAAACCATGGACAGGCTGTCAGTCTCTGGCATTCTGGCATCGTTAGAAAGACAGACAAGTCATGGACACATTCACACCTACTGCCAATTTGAAGCTATCATCACTTAACTTGTATGTCATGCATGAGAAGTCGAAGGAAACCCACGCACACCTCGTAGGGAGAACACGACGCAGAAATTTTCCCAGTTCAAACTCAGATAACAGCATTTACCAATGTGCCTTTGTGTTTTGCTGCCTCTGTGAATGACATTTGTTTATCATTTCCCAAGTAGCACTTACGTTTGTACCTCATTTTGTGTGTGCTCTTGTGAACTCAGCCCTCTTGTTTCAAACCTTGCTGAACTAATGATCAGATCAATGCTCTTCACCCTTCACAAAACCAGCCGCAGCTATGCACCCACTGTACACCCCAGCAACAAGCCAGGCTGGGAGAAACTAGAATGAGGGGGGAAAAAAACCCCTGAAAAGATGGAGATGTGACTCAGACCATGAGTTTGCAATCAATTAGGGGCCTAATAGATATTCCCTGGGCCTTTATGTTTCAAGGAGAAAGAAAAGTTATTTTGAAAACCCTGACAGCTTGATTAAATGTTCCACTCGATGACATTAAGAAAGGACTGGGGTGGATATTTTTGTGTTGCAGTAGAATAAGGAGCCATCATTCCGCCCATGTAATAATAATGTTCAACAGAAATGCTCATTACAAAGCGTAATTAATGAACAACCAAATCCTGCCAGGGCCTATGCTGAAGGATTCCAGGCTTGATTTCCCCATGCTGTTCCATGTGGGCAATTTTAACTGAGATAAGGCTAATGAGCCGCTCTGCTTCCTACAACAGAAAAAAACACACAGTACACACACACTGTTTTATACTTTTGAAAGCTTCAGAATGAATTAAAGTAAATTATATTGTGTCTTTCCTTAGGGGGACAGTTTTCTCATGGAGGTCTACCAGTGTGATGACACTTGCAAAGATTCTTCTATGATACTATGATACCAGTTTTACAACTGGAGGGGAAAAAAAAAACAATTCCTAAAAAGTGTGGGGTTCCAGAATATCTTTGAGTTTGATATGCTCCACTTTTCACTTTAATGCCAGTGTACACTCAAGTGGTGTGTAGCCTTCTTTCCCAACATGATCCGCCAATGTCCTAAAGAGCCTCATGGGGTGTCAGAAATACTCGACTGTCTCAGTCTTTAAATGGCCCCATGAACGATCAGTGAGCTTTAGGTCAGGTCACTGTGACTGCCAGTCGTCCACTGAGGCTTCCTTGACACTGCATTTGTCGATTGAAATCCTGCATTCTTTATTACCAGCTGCAATTATTCTCTTTGTGTGTGTGTGTGTGTGCGTGTGTGCGTGCATCATCATGGTTCTTGAGACACCTGAGGAGATGTCTCAAGGACCATTAGTCTGTAAACCGATTTTGTCAACAGAGTTACAACCAGAGTCTTTATAAAAGATGAATATAGTCTCTGTGATTTTCTTTTTCCTTCACTGGTTCCTGAACTCTGCATTTTGAAGCCTCACACCAAGCTGGAAGAATTGTGGCCATATTTAAGTGGAAGGTGGAATGCTAAGCTGTCGGCTAATTCTGGCAAGCTTGATTAGCAAACTGCATACATAAGCTTTACAACACTGAAAAACAGATATTTGTTAAATAATGTTTGGTCTTTCCCCATCTTCCGAGTTTTGGAGTTCTGTTTTTACCTCCGCCAAGGAGGTTGCGTTTTCATCAGCGTTGGTTTGTCTGTCTGTCTGTCTGTCTGTCTGTTTGTTTGTTTGTTGATATGAACGGATTTTCATGAAATTTTCAGCGATTGTCACAAATGGGGTATCCTACAGATGATTAGATTTTGGTGGTGATCCGTCAGAACACTTGGGAAAAAAACAAAAAAACAAAACAAGCATCACAGTATAGCTAATATATGCCACTTGCCAATGGCATTTTTTTCATGGTCAAGGAATCTATAAAGTTAGACAAAATAAATGTAGGATTAATATTTATGATGTTAAACACTGTATGGGGGAACTGTGGCGCTTGGCGGAGGTCTGTGCTCTCCGAGTGCTTTTCTAGTCTTGGACTTATGTTATGATTTGCTCTAGTTTAGTTCCTGTTTTATGTTGAGGGTATTTCCTGTGCTATTCTTGTTGAGTGTGTCTTGATTGTTGTTACCTATGCTGACAGAGTCGAGACGTGGGTAGGGTTGTTGCCTTCGTCTGTCTGGACTGTAACTTGAGAAAGACTGAAGCTAGGGTCACCAAACTTGGTATACAGGTGAACCTCAGGCTTAGCACGTCTTGCTATGTTTATGAGGTCACAGGGTCAAAGGTCAAGGTCACACGGTCATCCATGCTGTAACTCAACAGGGAATTAGGCTACAACTGTGGAGATCACGAAATGATGAGACTGGTTGCTTTTTAGTTCCAGTTTATTGCATCTTACATCTCCAGCCTTCTCTCTGTCTCAGACAGAAACAAAGAGAAAGTGCTGCAATAAACCCACACATATATATATATATCATGCACCTCCACAGACAGAGTCACCCACTCAAATCAAATCCCTCTATTCATCCCTCACACCAAAAGTCACACATTCACGTTACATCAAATCTTTCTATTCATAACGTACATCAAAGGCAAGGTCACACATCCATGTTACATCCTTCCATTCACGCTTAATCCGAAGTTCCTTCAGGCTCTCGTCCCTGAGCCTCTGTCCTTCTTCTAAGTCCGCAGGTGGCCCAGACTCATTGGCCATTTGAGGCATGAGGTCAATCCACATTGCAAGCCCACAGTCCTTCTGTGTTTAAACCTAAGCATGCAAATATGTGAGCTACATACAGTTACATACAGTTATGAATATGGGCGCTACACAACCACCAAACTTGGTATATGGGTGAACCTCAGGCTTAGCATGTGCTGCTATGTTTTTGAGGTCAAAGATCAAGGTCACAGGGTCATCCAGATTCAAGATTCAAAGGCTTTATTATCATGTGCACAGTTAAGAAATGCAACATTTCCTGAGAAATGAAATTCTTACTCTGCTCTCCGAATGAATACCAAGGTAATAGATACACACCAATACTAATAAAGGTAATAAACAACTTAATACGGAATACTAATAAATACATATTAGACAATTAGGACAGTTAAAGCAGTTAAACTAGAGGAAACAAGAAGAATGAAAATTGAAAATTCACTGGATGACTATAGTGGAAAATGGTATTTTAATATCAGAGATGATATGAACCTGAGATGGCATGAGATTATGTACAATGTGCATATGAGCAATGGACAAATTAGCCCCCAGTGTGAGAATTTCTCTCTGTAAAGCCATGTGCCCTGATAATACCCAGTAGACTGTACAATGATAACACAGCATAACAAAAATAATTTTTTTGTAAGTTGTCTGTGTTTTTTCAACTGATTTAAGACAATTTTGCACCGCTGAATCCAAAAATGACATCCGTTTCTCTCAATCAGGTCAGGTTTTTATGCTAAGTTGTAAGCAGTTGTACAGCAGTTGTATAGTTGTACTGTAAATTGAATAGTAGACACTGATAAAGGTAAGTACATGTAAATTGAATGTTATGTCATCATTGTTCAAAAGTCAGAGAATTTCAAGAAATAAAGAATTTTGCATCATATAAAGTGAAAATACCCATACATGTAAACAAAAATGTAAAAAGCATGTGGCCATAGTTCAAAAAGTTGACCTGATTGAGCAAAACCAATGTAATTTTTGGATTCAGCACATCATAATTGTCCTAAATCAGCTAAAAAAAACTTAGACAATAAATTTGGTGTTGACCAGTGTAATTTAGCAGAAGAAATGATATAGACATGAGATGGGGTGAGACTATGTACAATGTGCAAATTTAGCAACTAGTGTGTGAATTCCTATTTGCAAACCTGTGTTCGGAGTTTATTTATTCAAGAGTCTGATGGCAGTGGGAAATAAGGAGTTTTTTTAGTCTGGATGTCCTTCATTTCACACTAATGTACCTCAGGCCTGAGGGTAGAAGTGTGAACATTCCATGCTGGGGTTGGGTGAGGTCCTGGAGGATAGAGGCAGCTCTCCTTTGGACTCTGCGGTGATAGATGCTCTGCAGAGAGGGGAGTGGAGTCCTGATGATCTTTGCCGCTGTCTTCACCACTCTCTGCAGGCGTTTGCGGTCCAAAACAGTAGTGCTACCGTACCACGCAGTGATGCAGTTGGTCAAGATGCTCTTGATGATGCAGCTGTAGAAGTTGTTGAGGATCTTGGGGGACATGCCAAACTTCCTCAGCCTCCTAAAAAAGTACAGCTGCTGTTGAGCTCTCTTAACCATCTCTGTGGTGTTGAGTGCCCACGTAAGGTCCTCGCTGATGTGGATGCCCAGGTATTTAAAGCTGCTCACCCTCTCCACCTCAAGCTCCCGGATGAACAGTGGTCTGAGGTCTCCTCCCCTTTCTCATGTCCACTATCAAGTCCTTCGTCTTGTCCGTGTTGATGGTGAGGTTGTTGTCCTCACACCATGACACCAGACTGGCCACCTCCCTCCTGTAGTATGCTTCATCACCACCAGTGATGCGTTCTATCACTGCTGTGTCATCCGTGAGCTTTAAGATGACATTGTCATTGTGGGAGGCAATACAGTCATGGGTGAAGGGGCTGTAGAGGATGGGGCTGAGAACACAACCCTGTGGGACACCTGTGTTCGTGGTGATGTTGACTGAGGTCCTGTTACCCATCCTGACAGACTGAGGCCTGCCAGTCAGAAAGTCCAGTAGCCAGTCACAGAGGGTGGGGTGCAGGCCAAGTAAAGACAGTTTGTAGGTGAGTTTGTGGGGGATGACTGTGTTGAAGGCAGAGCTGTAGTCAACAAAGAGCATCCTGATGTAGGAGTCTTTATCTTCCAGGTGGGAGAGAGAATAATGGAGTGCAGCAGCAATGGCATCTGAGGTGGACCTGCTGGGCCGGTAAGCGTACTGCAGGGGGTCCAGGGTATCCGGTATCTGTCCTGAATGAGGGCCAGCACCACTCTCTTGAAGCACTGCATGATGATTGGAGTGAGTGCTACCAGCCTGTAATCATTCAGGCAGGTCGGCGGGTTCTTTTTGGGGAGGGGGACAATGGTTGTGGTTTTGAAGCAGGAGGGGACTATGTTCTGGTTGAGGGAGAGGTTAAAGATGGATGTGAGAACATCAGTCAGTTCGGCAGCACATGCTCTCAGAGCCCACCCAGGGATGTTGTCTGGTCCTGCTGCCTTGCGGGGGTTGATATTCCTCAGTGCTTTGTTTACCTTAGTGGAGGGGGAGGCTGTGCATGTGTGTGTGTCTCCTCTCTGCACTGTAGCTGGAGGTCAAAGCAGGTGTAAAAGATGTTGAAATCATTCGGCAGGCTGTCTGTGGAGCTAGTGGTGTTACTGTTGGTTCTCTTGTAGTCTGTGATGTGATGCAGGCCTTGCCACATGTGCCCAGGGTCAGGAGTGGAGTAGAGGCTGTCCAGCTTCTCTGTACTGCCTCTTGGGTGTTGTTATAGCCTTCCTCAGTCCATACTTTGCAGCTTTGTACTCGGCCTCTTTGCCTGATTTAAATACAAGAGAGCGACCACGCAGCATCTGACGTACCTGACTGTTGATCCAGGGCTTCTAGTTGGGAAACTTCCTGACTTGTATGGTGGGTACGATGGTATCAACACAAGTACTGATGTACCCAGTCACATACTTAGCATAGTCCTGTATGTTTACAGAAGAGTCCTCCTGGGTGGCTGCAGCTTTAAACACATCCCAGTCTGTCTGGGCAAAACAGTCTTGCAGGGTGCTCTCAGCCTCTGGAGTCCAGTGTTTAATTTGTTTAACGACAGGGTTTGTTTGTTTCAGTCTTTGTCTGTAGGCCTGGTACATGGAGTTTGCGGAGCGCTGCTGTGTAGTTGCTTTGTGGGGGAATGTAAACAGCGGCGAAGAACACAGCAGTGAATTCCCTTGGTAGATAATAGAGATGGCATTTCAGCAGTAAAAACTTCACATCAGGCGAACACTGCTTGTAAGCAGTCTGTACATCCCCACACCACGAGTTGTTTATAACCCCCCTCCCCCCCCATCTTATCCGTGGCTGATGTCTGGTCTGCCCGATGTACGGAGTGTGTCTGTAGCTGAATGGCACACTCAGGGACTTTATATTTACATATTTATTCCATCTAGCTACAATGCTCCGCACTGTGTGTGTTTATATATTTACATATTTATTCCATCTAGCTATAATGCTCCACACTGTGTGTTTATATATTTACATATCTATTCCATCTAGCCACAATGCTCTGCACTGTGTGTGTTTATATATTCATATATTTATCCCATCTAGCTACAACGCTCCACACTGTGTGTGTGTTTATATATTCACATATTTATTCCATCTAGCTACAATGCTCCGCACTGTGTGTGTTTATATATTCATATATTTATTCCATCTAGCTACAATGCGCCGCACTGTGTTTATATATCCATCTAGCTACAATGCTCCGCACCGTGTGTCTGTATATTTATGTTTATATGTACATATGTATACTCGTTGCTCTTGTTTTTTTTTTTTTTCCTTGCCTTCTGATTGTTGCTCTGAGTGTTGCTATCCCTGTGCTGTTGCAATCCTGGAATTTCCCCATTGTGGGACTAATACAGGCTTATCTTATCTTATCTTAAAATTAGAGCAGAGCACACTCTTATCTCCTGCTGGTCTTCAATCCTTACTCTTAGTTTGTCCAGTTTCTTTTCCAAAGACCGTACGTTGGCTAGCAGGAGGCTAGGTAGTGGTGGGCAGCTAGTGCGAGCTTTTAACCTAGCCCCCCCCCCCCCCACACTCCCATGCCTCGCTTGCGACGCCGCTTCCGAAGCGCTCTCTTGGGGTCATCATGCTCACTCAGGCTCGGTACTTCGGGGTCTTCCTGGGGGTGGTGATGATCACTGTGGGAGCGGACAATGCATTGTAGTTTGGGTGGTATAAAGCCAGTGATTTCCGTATGACTGCTTGTCTTGGTGATGTCCAGCAATGCCTGACGGTCGTATGTTAGCAGTGCGGGACATTTATGCACTGCAGAAAGAGCAGCAAACGTGCAAAAAAGAAGAAAAACCCGGCATTTAAGAACAGAGCAAGCAAACATGTCTACCTCGGGGGGCGCCATGATGCTTTTGAGATAGAGCTCCGTGCGCTATCTCAACAGGGAATTAAGCTACGGTCACCAAACTTGGTATGTAGGTTGACTTTGGGACTAGCACCTACGGCTATACTTTTGGGTCAAAAGGTCAAACGTCAAGGTCACAGGGCCATAAAATGTCAAGATGAATTTTGGCCCATAGTGACTTCAATTTAACAGCAGCTACAACCATATGCAGTTGGGAACTAGGGCTGCAAAAAACATGGGGCGGGATCTCTGTTGAGTGCAATTCTAATTGTACTCTGAAAGTATCCCTGTATTGTTCTGGTGTAGTTGGGCTCATTTGATCTTTGTCTTACTTTTAAAGTATTTCTTGTTGGTTTTTTGCTTGAGTTCCAGTTTATTTTAGGGTTGGTTTCAGGTGTTTCTTTAGTTACTTTTTATTTTTGATTTCATGTTTTTCCCCGTGTCTCCTTCTAGTTATACTTTCGTCCCATTTTTGTCCTTTAGGTTCTGTTTCCTTGTGAATATCTCCCTCTGTGTTTGTGTTCCCTCTGAGTGATTTGGTCTGTTTGTCTCCCTGACTCTATCTTACTCATTAATGTCTCTCCCCTCCCCCCACCTCCCCGACTGATCTCAGCTATTTCCCATCCCTTGATGTCTCTTACCTTTAAATATGATCTTGTGTCTTCCCTCTGATGTGGCTTCATTGTGATCATGTTGTTTCCCTCCGTCCTTCTGGATGTTCTCCTGTGTCTGCTGCCTCCTTGTTCCCTTTCCACGGTTTGTTATATTTAGTTACCTTTAGCCTTCTGTTATTTAGTTCATTATTTCCTCATTGTATGAGTTTAGTGTGTATTCGACTCTCATGCCACAGTTTTGTTTGTGTGAAACTATTGTGTTTCAGTTTAGTTAAGTTTCCCGGTTGGTACTTTGCTGTTATTTTAACCTCTTGCGCTCCGTTGTACCGCGGGCGGGGAAGTCTCTGTGTCCTAGGGCGCACGAGGGCGCACTCCCCCTCGTGCGCTCTCGGACACATGGTCCTGATGGTGGTGATGTAGGTGGTGTTGGCGTCCAAGCGCCACTGAAAATAAAAGCTGCAGACACAGCCGCGAACAGATTAGTTCATCTGATTGACCTCTCATTCGACTAATAAGAGCCTTGAATTGGGTTTCTGAAACCTTGAAGAACCAATGAATGAAAACCTAGGAAGGAGGACCCGCCTACTGTGAATGCAGGAGCCAATTGAAGCACAGAAGTTCGGGCTGGGTGAAGAGAGATTTACTGTTGCAGCAGATGAAAAAAAGGACGCTGGACGAACCTGCTACAGATCCAGCAGCATGGAGAGCACCCACAAGTGCGCCCTGCACTCATTCCAGCAGAATAGACGTTTAGGATTCTCTTCCGTCATCATAGACCAAAGGAGGCCGACGACAAAGGTCGTAAATCATTTGCCAAAGCCGCAATAATGGAATTATGTTTTGACCGGGATCCACGAGCGGACCAGCATTGCGTTCGTCTGACAATGGGGAAGAGAAGTTCGCCAGGACAATGTGGCTGTGAAGAGGTAAGGTGTTATAAGCTAAATTTATTATTTATCCCTGAAAATTGTAATCAAAATATGACTTTTGACCGATCGGTAAATTACAACTGTACGGCGCACGAAGTATGAAGTGTGTGCGCCGCGATAAACGGTTCATTTGCTGTGTTCGGACCGTGAATGCCCCCCCCGCTGCAGAAGAGGAGACTTCTGCGCAGCGGTCGCCACATAGCCATATGAGTCTATACCGTCATGTAGCGATGGCTGTCCTCGGTAGTGGGGGGGGGACAACCCCCCCCACACACACACAGTAGTGAGGGGGGGGGGAAGCCGCTGTGACAGCGTTGCTGTGGAAACATGCAACGAGTGTAATCCGTCATGTAGCGAGGGCCGAATTCCGTCCTTTGTAGCAGGGGGGGGACAAACCCCCCCCCCCCCCCCCCCCATACACACACAGAGACACAGCCCTGAATGTGACCTTTCATTAGAGCCCAAAATGAAGATTCTACATTGAATTATTCAAAAGTTACAGACGTTTTTCCAAACTGTGCCATTTGGCACAGTTCCAAAACGCCTGGGAACAGCCTGCACGGTGGCGCAGCGGTTAGCACTGCGGCAGCACAGTTTACCCTTGGCCGGGGGATTGTGGGGATCGTGGGATCGTGGGTTCGATCCCAGCCCCCGACCAACAGTGATCTGTGTGGAGTTTGCATGTTCTCCCCGTGTTGCGTGGGTTTACTCCGGGATTTCTCCGGTTTCCTCCCACATGCCAAAAACATGCAGGTTAGGTTAATTGGAGACTCTAAAGTGGCCCTAGGTAAAGACATGCATGTTAGGTTAATTGGCTGTTCTAAATTGTCCCTAGATATCTGTTTCCTATAGGCCCTTAGAATAGAGGGTTAGTATTAATGAAAGTGCTTTGAGTGGTCTTTGTGACTAGAAAAGCGCTATATACAGTAAGTGCAGGTTAGTTAGTTAGTTAGTTAGCCTGAGAACAAAGCTGTGTAAAATATTCATTTTTTGTGGTATTGTTACAAAATTTGGACCTCAGCTGGATAACACTTGGTTCTACATTTCCGTTGCATTTTCCAGCCCGGATCTGAAGCTGTGTGTTATTTGCAAGCATTTGTATCCAAAAAAACACCCAGGCCAAATTTATTTTCTTCAAGTTCACTATGTTTAGATGACTGTAACTCAGTGACCGGAGCACTTAGAGAGATTATGGTTTTTTTTGCCAAAAAATTCAAAGTGTTTTCTTTTAAATGAGACCAACCCCATGAAGATGCTGCAAAGGGTTGAATAACAGCTTTCGATTTACTTTGGGCACATTATTTTTTGGGGTTTTTTGGAAAATTGGCCGGAGTGCAAGGGGTTAATAAATCCTTGATACCCTGCTAGGGATGTTAATGATTAATTGACTTTTGATTAATTGTCGATAAGAATTTAGTCAACTAAATTAAATTAGTTGTCAATTAATTGATATGTCAGCAGTGCTTTTCACTGGGAACTTATTCTATGAAATGTAGTGGCTTCTCCGTCCCGGCGAGGGTGCACGCGGTCACCCACTGCCGCATTTCAACTGACAAAGCAGAAGAAGACACTAAGCCCTTCCGGGTTATGTTGGAGAGCCACAACAAGTTCCAACGGCACTTTCCAATGTCTACCCGTCAAATCAACAGACTGTAGCAGGCTACATAAGTGCAAAAACATATCCCCGCTGCCTCCCTTCAGCCTGCCGCTAGATGGAAAAGCAGACCGGACTCAAGTTGCCACTGAGGTAACAGACAACAGAGGGAGCCCAAATCAGACTGGGTTTGCCTGGATTGCCAGGGTACTGCGCTAATGTTTAACATGCAAAAGATGAAGCAGCTCACAATTTATTTTTTTGTTAAAACAGTCTACCAGTGCATCTCAGTAAATTAGAACGTAAAAGTTTGTTTTAATATAACTAAAAAAGATAAATTTATGATATTGGTAGTAGTTGTTAAAATAAATAAAAAATCATGACATTTGTAATTTACTGAGATGTACTAGCACATAGTACACACTAGACAGTGCAAAACTTGTAAAACTACAAAAAAAAATCCTATTGTCTGTAGTTAAAAAAATGCAAATGTCCTAAAGCAAATGTCCTTTAGGACAGTGGTCCCCAACCTTTTTTGCGCCACGGACCGGTTTAATGTCACACAATATTTTCAGGGACCGGCCTTTAAGGTGTGGCGGATAAATACACAAAAGAACATGATACGACCGGCATAAAAACTGTGGTATTTTCTAAATATAACAATAAACGTGAATCCACTGTGTACACGTTTGCAACTTTAGCAGTGTCCTCTTAACATCGCGACAACAACAACATAACATGAGTAACATCCTCTCTGCCCACAACGCTCTTTGGTCACTATGGTGACGTTTAAACATGCCTTCAAAATCAGATACATCACAAACACAAATATAAAGTGCATCAGAATCAGCTTTATTGGCCAAGTACGCACAACACATACAAGGAATTTGACTTTGGCTAAAAACTTGCTCTCGTTGTTCTGGTGTAAGATTTAAATAAGATTTAAATAAGGATTCAATGACAACAGAGTATGTACAGTAGATTACAGTCTGTCCATGTTTCTATAAAAGGATGCAAATATATACAGGAATATATGCAGTTATTTACTCAGACTATCCACACTTGCAGAAATATATGAAAAAATATATAGTCATACAGTATTTCAATGTGAACTCAGATTCAGTGATATAATGTGAATGAAGTAAAAAGCAGTGTGAGAGTTATGTGCAATGTAAGAATGGATGAAAAGTCATGAGTACAGCAACAGGTAGGACTAGGTGAATGTTAGGAGTTCATCAGAGTGATGGCTTGAGGAAAGAAACTGTTCCTGTGACGGGTGGTTTTGACCTTCAGTGATCTGTAATGTCAACCAGAAGATAGAAGTTCAAACAGTTTGTGGCCGGGGTGTGACGGGTCAGCACAGATGTTTCCCACCCGTTTCCTGGTTATGGACCGATATAAGTTCTCAATGGAGGGTAGGTCGGTACCAATGATCCTCTCCGGAAACTTAATGATCCGCTGCAGTCTGGTCTTGTCCTGTTTAGTGGCAGATCCAAACCAGACAGTGATGGAAAAGCAGAGGACAGATTGGATGATGGCGGTGTAGAAGACAACCAGCAGCTCCTGAGGCAAATCAAACTTCTTGAGCTGACACAGAAAAAACAACCTCTGCTGGGCCTTGACAGTGTCTATATGGGAGGACCACTTCAGGTTCCGGGAGATTGTGGTACCCAGAAACTTGAAGGAGTCCACAGTGGACACTGTGCTGTTGAGGATGGTGAGTGGGGGGAATGAAGGAGGGTGTCGTCTGAAATCCACAGTCATCTCCACCGTTTTGGCTGGGTTAAGTTCAAGATGGTTCTGGCCGCACCAGAGGATCAGCTGCTCCACCTCCCGCCTGTATGCAGACTCATCACCATCCCGGATCAAACCGATGACTGTGGTGTCGTCCGCAAACTTCAGGAGCTTCACTGAAGGGTCCTCTGAGGTGCAGTCGTTGGAGTAGAGGGAGAAGAGCAGTGGGGAAAGGACACACCCTTGGGGGGCGCCAGTACTAATTTTTCGGGAGCTGGATGTAATTCTCCCTAGCTTCACCTGTTGCCATCCGTCGGTCAGAAAGCTGGAGATCCACTGGCAGGTGGAGGGGGCACCTTGAGCTGGAGGAGTTTCTGATGAAGAATGCCTGGGATGATGGTGTTGAACGCCGAGCTGAAGTCGACAAACAGGATCCTGGCATACGTCCCTGGGGAGTCGAGGTGTTGCAGGATGTAATGTAGTCCCATATTCACTGCATCATCCACTGACCTGTTTGACCGGTAGGCAAACTGCAGTGGGTCCATCAGGGGGCCTGTGACGACCTTCAGGTGGTTCAGCACCAATCTCTCCAAGGATTTCATGACCACAGAGGTCAAGGCAACAGGTCTGTAGTTGTTTAATCCTGTAACAGATGGTTTCTTGGGAACTGGAATGATGATGGAGCGTTTGAAGCAGGAAGGCACTTCACACAGCTCCAGTGATCTATTAAAGATCCGGGTGAAGATGGGGGCCAACTCGTTGGAGCAGACTCTCAGGCAGGACGGAGACACACCATCAGGTCCTGCAGCCTTCCTGATCTTTTGTCTCTGAAAGACCCGGAGCACCTCCTCTTCACAGATCGTTAGTGCTGG
Organism: Pholidichthys leucotaenia; assembly: GCA_020510985.1. Classification (NCBI taxonomy): domain Eukaryota; kingdom Metazoa; phylum Chordata; class Actinopteri; order Cichliformes; family Pholidichthyidae; genus Pholidichthys; species Pholidichthys leucotaenia. The sequence goes on along the minus strand of CM035836.1, from coordinate 405,262,894 downwards.
TGGGAGGTCAGAGTGGAGGAGGGATGGAGTTCCTGGGGATGCAGATAATCCTATTGTGTGGGTGGGAGGTGAGAACTGTAGGTTCTTTTCAAACCTACAGTAAAAGCTGTTTAGGTCGTTAGCCAGCTGGAGGTTTTCCACAGGGTGGGGGGATGGTGTCCCCCCACCAGCATGAAAAATACAACTCACCACAACGCTGAATCAGTGGGAGCCCTGAGCTTGTTTCTCTGCAACGAGACGGTCCCATCAAGGGGTAATGGGAGACAATGACACCCGAAGTGTTTTGCTTATGTCCAGTCTACTTCGTAATTTCGTTCTGGTTGCTGTCACTGCAGAAAACCCGACTTCACACAGATATGACGTCGGAAATGGCAACAGGGTTTTCATTGTTGTTGTGGCGATCTCAGGGTATTCAGCCATGACTTTAATCCAGAACACCGGCAGAGCTGTTGTCTCGAACATACTTTTAAGGCCGCCGTCATTTGCAATCTCCAGCAGTTGATTTTCTTGCACAGACATGTTGGAGTCACCTGGTTTGTTGAGAAATGGGTTGCGCATCCATTCTTTGGCAGTTCATGTATTTTTTGTCGTTGGGAAGTAGCGCTCGAACTCTTTTAAATTCAACTTCAATTCAATTCAATTCAACTTTATTTATATAGCGCCATTTCACAACAACAGTCATCTCATAGCACTATCAAGTGTAGGGGGGACCCCCACAGTTGCAGAAAGACCCCAGCAATCAGGCGATCCCCTGTGAGCAAGCACTTGGCGACGGTGGAGAGGAAAAACTCCCTTTTAACAGGAAGAAACCTCCAGCAGAACCAGGCTCAGGGAGGGGCAGTCATCTGCTGCGACTGGCTGGGGGGTGAGGGGATAGAGAAGAAGAAAAGAACAGACATGTAGAGAGCAAACAGCACGATGGGGACTCAATCTATGGGAGAGAACAAACAAATGTTAATGACCAGCAAAAAAAAAATATTTCATAGAGAGTGAGGAAAGGAGTGAGGCCCAGTGCATTACTGGAGGTCCCCCGGCTGACTAAACCTATTAGCAGCATAACTAAGGGAGGGTTCAGAAACACATGATCCCTCCCTAATTGTAGGCTATATCAAAAAGGTAGGTTTTAGCCCTATTCTTAAAAACAGAGATCGAGTCTGACTCCCGAATCCAGATTGGCAGCTGATTCCACAGGAGAGGAGCTTGATAACTGAAGGCTCTGCCTCCCATTGTACTTTTGGAGATTCAAGGTATTACAAGTAATCCTGCATTTTGGGAGCGTAGTGCTCTGTTAGGATGATACGGTAGTATCAGATCTTTTAAATAAAAAGGAGCCTGATTGTTTAAAGTTTTGTAAGTAAGAAGAAGGATTTTAAACTTAATTCTAAACTCTATGGGAAGCCAATGAAGGGAGGCCAGAACCAGAGAGATATGATCTCTCTTTCTAGTACCTGTTAAAACTCTTGCTGCAGCATTTTGGATCAGCTGAAGACTTTTTAAAGATGTTTTAGGACAGCCTGATAATAAAGAATTACAATAATCTAATCTCGAGCGAACAAAAGCGTGGATCAGCTTCTCAGCATCACTCTGAGACAAGATGCTCCTAATCTTGGCAATATTACGCAAATGATAGAAGGCAGTCTTAGAAACAAATTTAATATGTGAATTGAAGGACAAATCCTGATCAAAAATAACTCCAAGGTTCCTCACAGAGCTATTAAGAGAAAGAGTAACTGCATCCAAACTGAAAGTTTGATTTGGAAAGGAATTTCTAAGGTTTTTTGGACCAACAAGAATGACTTCAGTCTTATCTGAATTTAATAGCAGGAAATTACAAGTCATCCAAGCTTTGATTTCCTTAAGACAGGCTTCTAACTTGGCTAATTGATTAGTATCATCTGGCTTCATTGACAGGTATAATTGTGTGTCATCTGCATAACAATGAAAATGTATACAGTGCTTTCTAATAATGTTGCCTAACGGAAGCATATATAAACTAAAAAGAGTAGGGCCTAGCACAGATCCCTGTGGAACTCCATGACTAAGCTTTGAGCTGAAAGAAAACTCATCATTTACATGAACAAACTGGAACCTATCAGATAAATAAGATCTAAACCACTGCAACGAAGTTCCATTAAGTCCAACATAGTGTTCTAATCTATCAAGTACAATATTATGATCAATAGTATCAAAAGCTGCACTAAGATCTAAAAGGACAAGTACAGAAACTAGTCCATTATCAGATGCAATGAGGAGGTCGTTAGTGACCTTCGCTAAGGCTGTTTCAGTACTATGATGGATTCTAAACCCAGATTGAAACTCTTCAAGTAAACCATTTCCCTGCAGGTGGTCAAATAATTGCGTAGCAACAACTCTTTCTAAGATTTTTGAAATGAAAGGGAGATTAGAGATTGGTCTATAGTTAGCTAAAGCTCCTGGATCTAGCGTTGGCTTTTTGAGTAAGGGTTTAATTACAGCCGTTTTAAAAGCCTGCGGTACATGGCCTAAAGTTAATGAAGAATTGATTATATGAAGAATAAAGCTACCAATAAGTGGGAAGACTTCTTTAAATAACCTGGTAGGAATAGGGTCTAAAAGACAAGTTGAAGGTTTGGATGAGGAAACTATTTTGTCTAACTCACAAAGGTCGATTGGAGTAAACTCATCAAGACAGACATCAATAGAAGGAGTTGTAATAGTTACAGTATTTAAGTTAACTGTGGGAAGAATCTGATTGATTTTATCTCTGATGGATGAAATTTTATTATTGAAAAAGTTCATAAAGTCCTGACTAGTAAGCTCTAAGGGAATGCTAGGATTGACAGAGTCCTGACTCTTTGTCAACCTGGCTACAGTACTGAAAAGAATTGGGATTATTCTTGTTCTCTTCTATTAATGCAGAGTAATAACTCGTTCTAGCTTTTCTAAGAGATTTTTTATAAATTAAAAGATGATTTCTCCAAGCTAAATAGATTTCATCTAAATTAGTAGAGCGCCATTTTCTTTCTAATTGACGAGTCTTCTGTTTTAAGCTACGAGTTTCTGTGTTGAACCAAGGAGTTAAAAATCTCTGATTAGACTGTTTCTTTTTTAAGGGGGCCACCAAGTCTAGAGCCTGATGCAGAGAAGCTGAAACACTATCCACCATGTTATCAATTACAGAAGGAGCAAGCTGTCTATAGCTTATTTCCGTTGTGTTGACACATGGCATAGAGGAAACAATCTGCATAAATTTGGAAACAGCATCATCTGAGAGGCATCTACTGTGATAATATTTTTCTTTAGGAGCCAAATAGTCAGAAATAGTAAAATCAAAGGTTAACAGACAATGGTCTGACAGTACAGGGTTATGAGGAGACACTACAAGATTTTCTATTTCTATGCCATATGTCAGAACAAGGTCCAATGTATGGTGGAGGTAATGAGTAGAATTTCCTACTTTCTGAGAAAACCCAATCGAGTCTAATATTGAATTAAAAGCCACATTAAGGCAGTCACTATCTACATCCACATGTATATTAAAGTCCCCTACTATAATTATTCTATCAGATTTCAGCACTAAATCAGCTGAGAAATCAGCAAATTCGGATAAAAATTCTGAATAGGTTGATGGGGGACGATAAACTATGGCAAATAAAATTGGGTTTAACCTGAAATTGCTAAAGTGCCCAACACTGAGGACCAGGCCCTCAAAGGAATTATAACATGTTTTTTGCTTTACATTAACTAGTAATTTGGAATGGTAAATTGTTGCTACTCCTCCTCCACGACCAGAACTTCTGGGATTTTGACAGTTTAAATAACCAGAGGGAGTTGATTCATTTAAACCAACATAATCCTCTTGCCCTAACCAAGTCTCTAAGGGAAATTAAATCAATCTGATGATCAATTAACAGATCATGGACTAACAGAGACTTGGGAGTTAGAGACCTAATATTTAATAAACCACATTTAATTTTTAAATTATGAGGAGGAACAGAGGCCAAATCATTCAATTTAGAGGCTTTATGTTTAATTTGAGTTTTACCAATATTTTGCTTTATCACTTTGGGATGCTTATACATTATATTTTTATTCACTTTGGAGGGAGCAGACAACGATTCTCTGATGGGGAAGACAGGGGCTAAGCTGAGGGGTGGCGGATGAAGAGGAGCTGCAGAGAGGCGTGTAAGACTGCGACTCTGCTTCCTGGTCCCAACTCTTAAAAGCAAATACAGGTGATCGTGCACCAGCTGGGAGAATGAAGGCTCGGGCTCAGTCTCTTCCAAAATCCCTGCTAATGTTTGAAACATGTCAAATATACCTCCATTCACGCGCCGTCCCCACAAACCCAATTTGGCTTTAAATGCAGCTACTTTATCTGCCACCTTGAAGACAGCTGTCATTTTCCCCTGAAGTGACAGATTGAGTTCATTGAGCAGGCTGAATATGTCGCACAAGTAAGCGAGTTTTGCGACTGATTCCCCGTCACTGAAATGTACTGCCAGCGGTGACTCCTTTTCTGAGAGAAATGGGCAGCGCAGTGGTGGAGTGGTTAGCACTGCGGCAGTACAGTAACTCACCCTTGGCCGGGGGATCCTGGGTTCGATCCCAGCCCCCGACCAGCAGTGATCTGTGTGGAGTTTGCATGTTCTTCCCGTGTCTGTGTTGGTTTACTCCGGGATTTCTCCGGTTTCCTCCCACATGCCAAAAACATGCAAATTAGGTTAATTGGCATCAAACTGAGGATTCTAAATTGTTCTTAGGTATGACTATGAGAGTGAATGGTTGTCTGTCTCTCTGTGTTGGCCCTGCAATGGACTGGCGATCTGTCCAGGGTGTACCCTGCCTCTCGCCCAAAGATGCTGGGATAGGCTCCAGCCCCCTCGCGACTCGAAAAGGATTAAGCGGAAGAAGATGGATGGATGGATCTCTGCAGCGGCTCTCGTAATGTCTGCCGTCCAGCAGCGGCCTTTAATTTTAGCGGTAACGTATCACGTCACTGAGACAAGCGTCTTGACGTGCGTCAAGAGTGAGCCATAAACGGATGTAATGGAGAGAATCCGGTAATTTTTCAAAATAAAACATCATTCAGACTCTGATAATAAATAAAACGGACGTAATGTAAGTTATTTATTATTACCTCCGCCAAGGAGGTTATGTGATCATCGGCATTGGTTTGTCTGTCTGTCTGTTTGTTTGTTTGTTAGCAAGATAACTCAAAAACTTATGGACAGATTTTCATGGAATTTTCACAGATTGTCAGAAATGGGGTATCCTACAGATGATTACATTTTGGTGGTAATCCGAATCACCGTCCAGAAGAAAACCGCCATTATGGAAAATGCCATTTTCGAGAATAACTACTGAACCACTAATCCTACCATTGTCAATCCAATTGCTAGTCATATGTTTTCGTGGTCAAGGAATCTGAAAACGTACACACAAACACTGTATGGGGGGAACTGTGGCCGCCATTACGGAAAATGTCATTTTCGTGAATAACTACTGAACCACTAATCCTATCATTGTCAGTCCAATTGCTAGTCATATGTTTTCATGGTCAAGGAATCTGAAAACGTACACACAAACACTGTATGGGGGGAACTGTGGCGCTTGGCGGAGGTCTGCGCTCTCCGAGTGCTTTTGTAGTTTTTTCTGTGCGGCCCGTTATCAAGTGACCCATGGACCGGTACCGGTCTGCGGCCCGGGGGTTGGGAACCACTGCTTTAGGACATTTGCATCTTTCAGTCTGAGATGAATACCACAGCATGGGTTCCCCACAATGGTACAATAAATCGTTGAGGAATATAATGTTCATGTTTTATTCAGTATATGAAAAAACAGCAACTTTTTATATGTTAAAGATAGACCGTATTGTACCGAGGGAAATTCAGATTCTCAGGAAAAACGCTTATCAATTAATTGTTAATCGATGGATAAGGTGAATCAATTTATCAATTAATGAATTAATTGACAACTTACATCCCTATACCCTGCATTCCTGCTTATATTTAGATTCTTTTCCTGCTCCTCGAGACCAATCCATAACACTAATGTAAGCTTGCGTGGGTGATAGTTGAAGGTTAGTCCTTCTGTCACAAGAACGAGACCATTTGAGCTCTTTCCATAACTTTAATATCCAGCCATAACTGCACCCAACGTTCTCTTTACAAAAACATCCTCCCACTCCACTTCCGTCACTCCTCCTTCATAATAAAAGCCTTTTCCAAAATTACCTCTTACATTACTTCCCCCTTCACAAAAGAAGCGTCCTCGCTTCACAACAACAACAACAACAGCAACAGCAAAAAGACAATCTGGTACTACACATCTGTCAGGGAAAACTTCCAAACTGTTAGAGAAGAACTGGGGTGTACAGTTTTGTTTTGTTTTGTTTTTTTAAGTCCAGTCTGCTTATGTTTGCATATGAGGTCAATGGTGAATGCTAAACAGTGAAAGTGTAATTTCTGTAACGCTGTGGCCGTCAAACACAACGTCCTGACTTGGTCATCCTTTGAGAGGGAGGTTGAACAACGACAGGTGGCTGTTGTGGAGGCACAGCTGGTGAATCGTTTCTCACTGGAACATGTCCATATGGGGGTTGCTGCACATGGGCAACATCAGGTACTGGAGGTGAAGCAGGGGTTGGGTGTTGATACACATAAGGCCTCGAGCCTGAGAGTGCAGTGAGTGGTGGTGTAAATGGACTAGAGGCAGAAGGTGATGCTGGTTCCGAGGTTTGGGACGGTGACTGTGCTGCAGACCATGGGGATCGATAAGGCTTGAGACGGTTGTAGTGAATGACTTTTGGTTTGCCTCTGGGGTTTAACATATCCAACAGCTCATAGACCACACCATTCCAAAGTCCAGCCTCCGTAAGACTTTGAAAGGGCCTGTCCATCTGGGAGACAGTTTGTGCCTAGCGAGAGAGGGGAGATCAACCCAAACCAGGTCCCCTGCTTCGTAAGCCATATGTCTCTTGCGACGATCATAGTAATGCTTCTGCTGAGCACCTGCAGCAGCAATATTATGTGCAGCAGAGTGGAACAAATCACAGAGTTTTTTCACAATAGAGTGAGCATAATCATGTGGCACATCTTGTGTGTTTCCTGAAGCTCCAGGGGCTTCCCCAAGGAGGAGGTTGGTGGGTAGACGAGCCTCTCAACCATGAACTAAGAAGAAGGGCGTGTGTTTGGTGGAGGAGTGGACAGTGGTGTTATAAGTAAACTCAACTTGTTTAAGATGCTCATGCCATTCTCCACCTTTGGTGAAAAGATACTTCGCTAACTGATCCTTTATGGATCTGTTAGCCCGTTCCACCATGCCATCTGACATAGCATGATATGGAGAAGTTCTTGTTTTGTGAATGCCCAAAAGTGAACATAGACATTTTACCAAATCTGAGTCAAACTGGCGTCCTTGGTCATTGTGCAGGCTTTGTGGCACACCATAGCGGCTGATATAGTCTTCGAACAAACATTTTGCCACAGTAACTGCTCGTTGATCAGGGAGGGCATACAGGTTATATTTTGTGAAATAGTCCATTATGACAAGGGTGTACCTATTACCTCGATGGGTGAGAGGCAGCTCTGTCAGGTCCATGGCTATTTTCTCAAAAGACATTGAAGTAACCACATTTTGCATAGGGGCTTGTTGCTGTGGAGTTTGTGGCCTCCGTGCTTCACAGGCAACACACTGCAGGCACCATTCATTTATGTCACGTGCCATATATGGTCAATAACATCTACCCTGGGCACTTTGCAATGTCTTTTCAGCACTAAAATGGCCAGTGAGTGAATGTCCATGTAGTGTTTGAAACACTTCTCTTTGTAAGCTGCTGGGGATCACAATCTGTTAAGACTGGGTCACCTGGAGGGTGTCTTACTTTTCTACACAGAATAGAGTCAGCAACAGTAAGCTTTGGGAACTCTCTCCAAAAATGTCTGCGCTCAGGTGAAGTGTGTTTGAGTTTAGCAAATGGTGGCCTGGAATTTGTCAGCACCCACTCAATGACAGTTTTTAATACCAGGTCATCTCGCTGAGCTTGAATGAGATGGCTACAGTCCCTGTTTAGGAAGGAATAATTGGTGGCCATTTCAGGCTCCATATTTACCACCTGCTCAGATAGTGATGTTTTTGGGAATGTGGGTGTTTGATCAGTCTGTGTGGCATCTGACAGATGAGCTAGTGGCTATGGCTTGTTACCAGAGCGTCTTCAGAGAGATTAGCATGATGTTGTTTACTGAGACGTGTCTAACAGAACTAGCAACAGATGCTAACATCGAACTGGAGGGTTTCCACACAATACGGGCAGACCGGACACCAGACAGTGCGAAGGCAAGGGGCGGAGGAGTGATAATGTATGTCAATAACAGCTGGTGCAGACCGGGACTTATCACGGTTAAGGATCAGCACTGCAGCAAAGACATTGAGTTGCTAGCTGTTAGCATGCGACCTACCTATCTCCCGAGGGAATACTCACATGTGATCTGCATTGTTATTTATGCAAATCCGACGGCGAACGCTGGGACAGCGCGTGACGCCATCCACTCAGTAACTGGCAGGCTGCTGACAGAACACCCAGATGCTCTTCTCCTCATCTCAGGTGATTTCAACCATATTTCACTGTCCCCCATTCTGCCCACGTTCACCCAGTATGTCACATGCCACACTAGAGACAATAAAACACTGGACTTATTCTATGTAAACAGGAAGGAGGCGTACACCTCATCACCACTCCCCCCACTCGGGAGATCTGATCACAACTTGGTTCATCTCCTGCTGGTGTACAAACCCCTAGTACACAGACAGCCTCCGGTCATGCGCACAGTGAAGATATGGTCTGAGGAGGCAATGGATGCTCTAAAGGACTGTTTTGAAATCACTGCCTGGGAGCAGCTCTGCGATCCACATGGTGAGGACATCGATGGCCTCACTCACACCATCACGGACTACATCAACTTATGTGTGGACAACACCGTACCCACCAAGACCATATGGTGTTGCTCGAACAACAAACCCTGGATCAACCCTGAGATAAAAACACTTCTGAGAGAGAAGAAGAGGATCTTCAGGTCGGGGAACAGGGAGATGCTGAAGTCCGTACAGAGGGAGCTGAGGAGGAAGATCAGAGAAGGCAAGGACAGCTTCAGGAAGAAGATGGAGGACAAGCTGCAATGGAGCGACATCGGCGGGGTCTGGAGAAACCTTAAAACCATCTCTGGGCTCCAGAATACCTCCCCCCAGGCCACGGGGGGGGGGGGGGGGGGGCCGGGAGTGGGCCAACAATCTGAACCTGTTTTTTAATAGGTTTGACCAACCACCCTCCCCCCCGACTGCACACCTACCACTGCCGCCTCTAAAGTCATCGAGACCTGCTGTCCACACCCCACTCCACCAACACCCCCCTCACTCCCAGCATACAGCCCCCCAGCCTGACCCTCATTAAGACCCAGGTGAGGACGGAGCTGAGGAAAATCAAGGTGAGGAAGGCCTTGGAACTGGACGGCATCAGCACGAAGCTCCTCAAGTCCTGCGCAGACCAGCTGTGTGGGATTGTGGAGCATATCTTCAACATGAGCCTGAAGCTGGGGAGGGTACCACAGTTGTGGAAAACATCTTGTTTGGTACCTGTACCAAAGACTTCCCACCCCAATGATCTGAACAGCTACAGACCAGTGGCCCTGACGTCTCACATGATGAAGACCCTGGAGAGACTGCTCCTTGCTCACCTCCGCCCCCTGGTGGGACCAGCGATAGATCCACTCCAGTTCGCCTATCAGCATGGCATCAGGGTGGAGGATGCAGTGATCTTCCTCCTTCACCGTTCCCTGTACCACCTGGAGAAGCCTGGGAACTTGGTGAGGATCATGTTCTTTGACTTCTCCAGTGCTTTCAACACCATTCAACCAATGATCCTGAAGGACAAGCTGCTGTGCACAGGGGTGGACCAGCACCTGTCATCGTGGATCCTGGACTACCTCACTAACCGGCCACAGTTTTTGAGAACCCGAGATTGTGTGTCTGACACGATCATCGGTAGCACGGGGGCCCCCCAGGGAACGGTTTTGGCTCCCTTCCTGTTCACCCTTTATACTGCGGACTTCTCACACAACACAACACACTGCCATCTACAGAAGTTCTCTGACGACTCTGCGATCGTCGGCCTCATCTCCAACAGAGATGAAGCTGAGTACAGAGGGCTTATCCAGGACTTCGTGGACTGGTGCCATCGGAACTGCCTCCAGATCAATGCGAGGAAAACTAAGGAGCTGGTGGTGGACTGCCGCAGGCAAGGACAACCCCTCACAGCACCAGTAAACATACAGGGAACAGACATTGAGATGGTGACATCCTACAAGTACCTGGGTGTTCATCTGAACAATAAACTAGACTGGTCACACAATACCGACGCACTCTACAAGAAGGGACAGCGCAGGCTGTTCCTACTGAGGAGGCTCAGGTCTTTTGGTGTACAAGGGGCGCTGCTGAAGACATTCTACGACACAGTGGTGGCATCAGCCATCACTTTTGGAGTGGTCTGCTGGGGCAACGGCATTACAGCAGCCGATAGGAAGAGACTGAATAAACTGATCAAGAAAGCTAGCTCTGTCCTGGGGCAACGCCTTGACCCAGTGGAGGAGATGGGAGAGAGAAGGATGGTGGCTAAACTGTCATCTCTGCTGGAGTCCGAGTTCCACCCTCTGCAGGACATATTGAACGCACTGACGAGCTCATTTAGCAGTAGACTACATCATCCTAGGTGCGCAACCGAGAGGTTTCGCAGGTCCTTCCTACCTATGGCTGTCAGACTGTACAACCTAAGCAGGGCTGCTCGCAGAGATAGCAAAAAAAAACAAAAACATGACAACCTACTAGTATTGAATGCAAAAGACGCAACAGACTTACACAAATGGTCCCCTCCAGTATACAACTAGGACAATATCAGTCGCTATGGAGGGTGACAGTATGTATGGGTACATATTCATACTATGTAGGATAGCTAAGTAGACGGTTATGCTGTTTATTGCATCTAGTTACAATGGTCCGCACTGTGTATATATATTTATATATTTATGTGCACATACTGTATGTATATTCACTGCTCTTATTTTCTTATCTTCTAAATTATTGCTCTGAGTGTTGCTGTTCCTGTGCTGTTGCAATTCTGGAATTTCCCCATTGTGGGACTAATAAAGGCTTATCTTAAAGGGCTTGCTGCAGGGTTAGCTGTCAGGGGACTGGGCACCTGCTAATGTGCTTTTTCCTGTGGGACTGCTTGAGCTGGACAGAGCTGTGCTTTTACAGATTCAATGGCCCTTGTGGATGATGGTCGACGTGACATAGAATCAGGATTAGCATGTTTACTGCTTTCCCAGTGTTCAACCGTCCAATCATAGGGGTCTATCTCAAGAGCCCACCTTGCTCTACGTCCTGTTGAGTCACAATCCAGGGTCATTTTTCACAAACCAAGAAGAGGTTTGTGATCCGTGATGATGCGAAAATGGTGTCCAGTCAAATATTGGCGAAAGTGACGAATAGACCACACAACAGCCCACAGCTCCCTGTCATAGGTGGACCAGCGTCTCTCAGTTCGCGTCAGGACGTGGCTACCGTAGGCAATGACTTTTTCCATATTACAGTCATTAACCTGCGATAACACACACCTGATGGCTGTGTTGGATGCATCTGTAAAGAGCAGGAATTCTTGTGAGAAATCTGGGTAGGAGAGGATGGGTGTGTGAGTTAGGGCATGGGGAAGGCAGTCAAAAGCAGACTGTTCAATTTCAGTCCAGACAAATGGTTTCCCTTTCTGAGTGAGGCTATGCAGAGGTTCAGACAGCTTAGCATATTGATAGATGAAACGGTGGTAATATGAGCATAAGCCGAGAAATGCTCTGACTTCAGTGAGGTTCTCAGGAATGGGCCACTCCTGTACTTTCTGAATGTTTTTGGGGTCAGGTTTCAGACCAGCTGCAGAGACTACATGTCTTAGAAATGACACTACTTCTTAAGCAAAGTGACACTTGATGGTTTGAGTTTTAAATTAGCTGCTCTTAGCCGATCAAACACCTCTCTAAGATGCTGCAAATGTGTGGAAAAACTGGGGCTGTACTCGATAATGTTATCTAAATAAACGAGACGTGTTTTCCACGAGAGGCCTTGTAATACCAGCTGCATCAAATGCTGAAATGTGGGTGGAGCATTCACAAGACCTATGGGCAGAACACAGAACTGGTAAAGACCCCTACCAGTAGTAAAAGCTGTTTTGGCTTTGTCTTGCTCATCCAGCTGCACCTGCCAATACCCTGATGAAAGGTCCATGGTACTGAACACTGAGCCCTGTAATGCATCCAAGGTATCATCTCTTTTGGGCAAAGGATGAGCATCTTTCGTGGTCACAGCATTCAAACCCCTATAATCAACACAAAAATGCCATGAGCCATCTTTTTTTCGCACCATTACAACAGGGGCTGCCCAGAGACTATTTCTGATTTCACTAAGTCCTTTGTCTAACATGTCATTCACCTGTGACTGAATCACCTCCTGCATCTGGGGTGAGGTGCAATAGGCACGTTTTCTAACGGGGGGTGAAGCATTTGTGTGGATTTTGTGTTTGACAATGTCAGTTCTGCCAAAATCTGTAGGACTTTTAACTGAACACATCATGATAACACAGGAGCAGTTCGGTCAGTTGAGACTTCTCAGAGGCAGTCAGAGCACCACACTGAACATCAAATGGCAATTTGTCGGAGATTTGGGCTGCGTTTGTTGCCTTGTGTGATTGTAAAGGGCAGTCGGATACATTGCATACAGGGGCAGACTCTGACACTATGTCATCTTGTGACACAGGGATGAACTGTCCTATGTGCATACCTGGCTGCAGGGTGCTGGGACTATCCATCGGATTCAGAAGGCGCAGTATAGTCACACCATTTACTGCCGTTGTCAAGGTGCGCGCCACTGCGATGCCCTCAATGTCCATCTGGCGTGACTCTAGGCAGCCGTCATAGTTGTCTGGGATGCCAGCAGTGATTGTGGGAGGGTTTAATGTGATCTTGCAGTTCATTTCACAACGTGGGGGTACAGTTGTGCATTCCATAACCTTTGCCGTACAGTTATCAGGGGCCAGCCGTGTAGTTTTTAACAGTGGCAGTTCCTCCCCATAAAGACTACATACACCCTTGCCCATATCCAAGGCGACCGTATGGAGCTGAAGAAAGTCTAGGCCCAACAGTGTGCTCTGAGTAACATTTCTTATCACCTGCATGTTATGATGGAATGCATGGGAGCCTAATTTCAGAGCCACATCAATGGTGCCCAAAGTATCTAAACTGTGCCCAGTTACTGCTTTAGACAGAATGTAGTGCTTCATAAGAGGCTTTTTGGCTAGTACTGAAATGGACATTCTGGTTGCTTCACTGATAAATGAGATATGGGAGCCTGAATTTAACAGAATGTGTGCATCTGTACCCTCAACAAGGCCATTTACATATGAAGAAAAGGGTATCTCATTTACCACTGCAACAGTGTTTTGATTTTCAGTAGGGGAAAATGTAGTACCTCTGTTGTCACTAGAGGGCAGCAAAGCAGTACTGATGTGTGGTGCAGATTTATCCATTTCATTTGGGGCTCCTAAGGTCCCAGCTGAAGAGTGCCCCACATCTTCAGCTAGCGCCTGTTTCCCCTGATGAGAGGTTTGTGGGCCCAGGTAGTCATAGTTTGAGTGCTGCTGATGGCCACGAACCAGGTGTTGGAATCCATGGCTGCCCCTCTGAAGGTCCTGGAATGAAACATGTTTACAGCGGGGACTTGGGCTCCTCTGACGCAAACTCAAAGGGGGCCCTGAAAGAGAGTGGTGAGCTCCACTTCTGTTATCATACTGTTCGGGAGAATAATGGGATTCTTGGCTACATGACTTGTCTGCTGAATATGTTGCTGCATTTGGGCTATACGAGCGCTGGTATTTTTCAGCTCTGTAATTGTGGGTTGGTGAATGCCGATAGTTAAATTCAGGTGAGGAGGAGGGGGAGCGTCTTGAGGGCAGACATGCATTGCGGGTCGCTGAAGCGTTGGGGCTTTATTCACAGACTGCAATATTATTAGCAACCATTTCTACCTGCTCCGGTCGCCTCGCTCTCTGTTTGTCATCCGCACCAAATCATACACACCGTTCACTTGTCGGGGCCATTCCACACACACTGGGGCGCGCCTCGGCTGCGCGCACGCACTCACTCACGTTCACGCACTGAGCTGTCCTATCTAAACACCTGCATTAGGCACATCTTACAACACATCACTAAGGGCTGCTATATGCTTAACCACTTGCACTCCGGGCAATTTTCCTAAAAATGCCAAAAAAAACCGTGCCCAAAGTAAATCGAAAACTGTTATTCAACCCTTTGCAGCATCTTCATGGGGTTGGTTTCATTTAAAAGAAAACACTTTGAATTTTTTGGCAAAAAAAACATAATCTCTCTACGTGCTCCGGCCACTGAGTTACAGTCATCTAAACATACTGAACTTGAAGAAAAAAAAATTGGACACAGTGTTTTTTTTGGATACAAATGCTTGTAAATAACACACAGCTGTCCGATCCGGCTGGAAAATGCAACAGAAATGTAGAACCAAGTGTTATCCAGCTGAGATCCAAATTTGGTAACAATACCACCAAAAATGAATATTTTACACAGCTTTGTTCTCAGGCTGTTCCAAGGCGTTATGGAACTGTGCCAAATTGTGCCAAATGGCACAGTTTGGAAAAACGTCTGTAACTTTTGAATAATTCAATGTAGAATCTTCATTTTAGGCTCTAATGAAAGGTCACACTCAGGGCTGTGTCTGTGTGTGTGTGTGTGGGCGGGGGGTCGTTCCCCCCCCCCCCCCCCCCCCCGCTACCAAGGACCAAATTCGGCCCTCGCTACATGACGGAATACACTCTTTTTTTTTTTTTTCCTTGCATGTTTTCACAGCGGCTCCCCCCCGCCCTCGCTACTGTGTGTGTGGGGGGGACCGTGAACGGACCGTGAACGCCCCCCCCCCCCTCGCTACAGAAGAGGGCCATGATGGAATAGACTGATATGCTTCCCCCAGCGGACTGGGGAGCGTTCGGACCGAGGAGCGGGGGGGGGGGGGGGGGGGGGGGGGCGTTCACGGTCCGAACACGGCAAATGAACCGTTTATCGCGGCGCACGCACTTTGTATTTCGTGCGCAGTACAGTTGTAATTTACCGATCGGTCAAAAGTCATTTTTGGATTACAGTTTTCAGGGATAAATAATAATTTAGCTTATAACACCTTACCTCTTCAAAGCAGCAGAGTCGCGGCGAACAGCTCTTCCCACGCGTCAGACGAACGCGACGCTGCTCCGCTCGTGGATCCCGATCAACATAATTCCATTATTGCCGTTTTGGTGAATGATTTACGACTTTTGTCGTCGGCCTCCGTCTATTCTGCTGGAATGAGTGCAGGTCCCACTTGTGGGTGTTTTCCATGCTGCTGGGTGAGCCTGGGTCTGTAGGAGATTCGTACGGAGTCCTTCTGCAGCAGTAAATATTGCTTCACCCAGCCAGAATTTCTGTGCTTCAATTGGCTCCTGCGTTCACAGTAGGCGGGTCCTCCTTCCTAGATTTTCATTCATTGGCTCCTCAAGGTTTCAGAAACCCAATTCAAGGCTCTTATTAGTCGAATGAGAGGTCAATCAGATGAACTAATCTGTTCGCGGCTGTGTTTGCAGATTTTTTTTTCAGTGGCGCTTGGAGGGCACACCACCTACACCATCACCATCAATATCTTTATCATGCGTCATGCGCACGAGGGCGCTCTCGCGCGCCGTCGTGCGCCGTCGTGCGTCATAGGACGCAGAGACTTGCCCGCCCGCGGAACAACGGAGCGCAAGTGGTTAATCAATCAAAACAACGTTCCATGGTCACCTGACTTCAATTCGACCAATGAGCTGCGTCATTGTCGAAAGTAAATGTGAACGAAAGATGGGCTGACAAGGCTGCTAGGTAAGTATAGTGACGCTCTTATTTATTTATTTTTTTTCCACAATATCTTTATTGAACCTTTTTTTTTTAACAAACATGACACAAACAATCAAACACTAACACTAAAGTACTACAAAAAAAAAATGCACTAAAAACACCAACAACCACCAACAAAATCAAGTCTTCAACAATGCTCCTCTGTTTAGTCTAGACAATCCATTACATAAGTATACATATTATGTTCACCAGTTTGGAATTTACAAGGTCCACACACATCATTCACCTTCCTCTTCAAGAGTTATATTTAAATTTTTTACATAATCAATAAAAGGTCTCCATATATTCTCAAACACAATTTCCTTTGATTTCAGTATGTATGTTATTCTTTCTAGTGGAAGGTTTGTTAACATCTGTCTTAACCACTGAGTCACATCTGGTCTATGAGTCTTTTTCCACAGTAGTGCAATACATTTTTTGGCATTAAGCAAACTGAGGTCTATGAATGTTCTTTCACTTTTATTAAAGTTATGCTTTTCTGGGTACAGACCCAACAAAAACAGTTTAGGATTCAATATGATTTGTTTTGAAATTATTTTTTCAATTGTTACCCTCACCTCTTCCCAAAATATTCTAATTATTCTACATTCCCATACACAATGAAATAGGGTTTCTTTACTTTCCATGCATTTTGTGCACGTATCTGGTATGTTTTTGTTATATCTATTTAACTCCTCCGGTGTAACATACATCCGCATTAACCATTTAAAATGTTTCAATTTAAGACGTACATTTATTGATTTGGTTTGAGCTTTTGTACAAGCCAATTCCCATTGTTCCTCTGAAATTTCAGTTTGCAGATCTTCTTTCCAGTAGTTTAATCTTTTCTGTGAGTTTTCACTTGAGGATAGTGTCAATGAGTTATAAAACTCTGAAATAATACCCTTTCTTTTACTATCTTTCATCAACATTTTTTCCAAGGATGAGTAAATAGGTCGAGTGAGAGCTTTATTTTGATTTGATCGAATAAAGTTCCTAAGTTGAAGATATTTAAAAAAAATGTGTTCTATTAAGATTAAATTTGATCCTCAGCTCTTCAAAAGACATGATGTTATCTGCACATGGCAGATATAAATCTTGAATCTTTTGAATCCCTTTTAAATTCCATACTTTAAATACAGCATCCGCTCTCCCTGGTTTAAAATATTGATTACCCCATATTGGGCTAAATTGTGACAATAAGTGTGGTTCTTTTAAATAGTTTTTAGTTTCACACCATATTTTGATCATATGCTTTACAAATGGATTTTTAACTTGTTTTTGTAATTTTTTTTGCCGAATCTGAGTATATGAGTATGGGAAGAGGTAAAGGTAAATTGTATGATTCCATTTCAGTCCAGTGAGGGAGATCATTTGATGAAAAATAATATGTCATAGACCTCAGTTGTGCCGACCAATAATACAACATAAAATTTGGACATTTCAGACCTCCACGATCAAATGGTAAATATAATAAAGACAGATGTAATCTAGCCCTCCTGTTGTTCCATATAAATTCCACTAACTTTTTTTTAATTCTTGAGAATAAATCTAAAGGTGGTGATAAGGGAATGTATTGAAATAAATAAAGTATTTTAGGTAAGATATTACTTTTAAGTATATTGATTCTCCCGATCATCGACATTGGTAGTGACATCCATCTCTGAAGTAACTCATTAATATCTGTCATTAAGGCTTCATAGTTGACACTGGCGACTGATTCTAGCTTAGGCACAATTTGGATTCCTAAATATTTAAACTGATTTACAACACTGAATTGATTTACCTCAGGGGCTGGGTAATTTCTCTGGGTCTCGTTTAGCATTAATATTGAAGATTTAGTTTTATTTATTTTATATCCTGATATTTCCCCAAAATTCTTTATTAAATTCAACAAGGTCGGAATTGATTTTTTAAGATTCGACATAAACAAAATTATGTCATTGGCATACAGGGAGATTTTATGTTCTGTTGGTCCAACTTTAATTCCATATATTTGTGAATGTAAACGTATCGCCATCGCTAAAGGTTCAATTGCCATAGTAAACAGTAAGGGTGAAAGTGGACAGCCTTGTCGACATCCTCTATTGATTTTTATTGATTTTGAAATATTGCTATTTGTTAGGATTTCTGCTGTAGCATTATTGTATATTATCTGAACCCATTTTATGAAATTATTTCCAAGTCCAAACCTTTGTAAGACTTCAAAAAGAAAGGGCCATTCGACTCTATCAAAGGCCTTTTCGGCGTCCAGTGATAGGAGAGCTGTATCTGGTGCTTCTTTATTAGAATAAATAATATTAAACAGTCTTCTTACATTATGGAAGCCTTGTCTTCCCTTTATAAAGCCATTCTGATTTCGATTAATAATATTTGGTAAAATTTCTTGTATTCGTCTTGCTAAAATTTTACAGATTATCTTAAGGTCGGCATTTAATAGGCTTATTGGTCTCATATTTTCACATTTATTAGAGGGTTTACCTGGTTTTGGCAACAGTATAATTAAGGCATTATTCATGTATGATGGTAAATTACTATTTTGAAATGCTTCTAAAACCATTTCCAAAAAAGGTTTTATTAATTTATTCTTAAATTTTTTATAAAGGTCAACTGGAAGACCATCTGGTCCTGCACTTTTTCCTGATTTCATATTATCAATGGCTAGCCCAACTTCTTCTTGACTAATTTTAGACTCCAGTATCTCCCTGTTTTCATTTGGAATACACGATATAGATAGTTCGTTCAAAAACCCATTTAGTTTTGTTAAGTCAGATTCATTTTTGGTATCATATAATTTTTCATAGTAATCTCTAAAGGCTCTATTAATTTCTAAAGGATCTATAACTACCTGTCCGTTACTTATAATACTGGTAATTGGTGTTTTAACTTCTAATTGTTTAATCTGCCATGCCAATAATTTTCCTGATTTTTCACCTTGTTCATAAAAAGATTGTTTCAATCTTAGAAGACTCGAGGCAGCTCTATTCGCTGATTTTTTGTCATATTCAGCTCTCAAAATCAGTAATTCGTTCTCCAACCTTGGATCACTTCCTGCATACACTTTTTCTTGAAGAATTTTTATTTTATGTTTCAATTGGACTCTCTCCTCTCAAGTCTTCTTAGATTTTGAACCTGTATAACTAATAATATGTCCCCTAATAAAAGCTTTGAAAGCCTCCCACTTTACACATGCTGATGTTTGTGTAGTATTGATGTCAAAGAACTCATCTATCTGTTTTTCTATGTACTTAACAAATTCCTCATCCTGAAGCCATTTATGCTGAAATTGCCATCTACCTGGTTCCTTTGTCAATTTCTTATCTATATATATTAGACAGCAGGGTGCATGATCAGAGATCACGATGTTATCATAAAAGCAGTTTTGAATCTTGGACCTTAATTCTGTGGAGATCAAAAAATAATCAATACGTGAGAATGTCTTGTAGGTATTGGAATAACAAGAGTAGGCTTTAACTTGTGGTTTCATTTCTCTCCATATATCTAGCAATCTCAGTTCTTTCATAAAATGATTAATGGTCATCCTACATCCATTGTGCGTACAGTCCAGTTCTGTTGATCTATCTACACTGGGATTCAATGTACAATTAAAATCCCCTGCTATTATATGTTGCCCTGAAAGTGATGATAAGATAAGAAATAAATTAGCAAAGAACTTTTGATCATCTATATTGGGACCATATAAGTTCACCAAATTTATATTTTCTAATAGCAAAGATCCTTGAATGTTTAAATATCTTCCAAATTTGTCTCCAATTACATTTTTCACTTGAAATGGGACTGATTTATGTATGAGAGTCATAACTCCCCTGGCTCAGGATGAAAATGATGAGTTGAAAACACTTCCTTGCCATCTACTCCTAATTCTTTTTACATCCTCCTCTATTAGATGAGTTTCTTGTAAAAACACAATTTTTGAACCCATGTCTTTTATTTTATTCATAACTTGTTTAAGTTTTTTTTAAATTTTGTAGATCTCTGCAATTCCATGAAGTTAAATTAAGATTAACGCTTTGGTTTATGATCAATAGGGAGTTTGGGATTACCTTGCAGTGTAAACATGCTCATACAGAGAAGCAAAAACATGAGTGGTTGAACATTCATCCTACAAACTACACACAAACAAATTCCCCCTTCCCACATTTGTGGTGATCCCCCCAAAATCAAAAGAAAAATTCCGTCTCCCGATATAGCCATCGACCGCTCCACACCCACGAGGAACAGCCAAAGCCACTCCTTCTTCATCCTCCCAATCACCCTAACTCTACTGCTTTTAATGACGTAGCATTAACTCTCTTTTAGATTAGATTAGATTAGATTCAACTTTATTGTCATTACACATGTATGAATACAAGGTAACGAAACACAGTTTAGCATCCAATCAGAAGTGCAAAGGACAGCAGTGCAGTATATACGGTAATTAACAGTATGTGCAATTTAAGCAAATATATGCAAATATATGCAGCAGTGCAGAAAGTTAAGAGTACTGTTATGTGCAAATAATGTGCAATAAGTTAGATGTAGTTATGTAGTTATGCAGTTATATACAGGTGAGGATGGTAAAAGATGATGGTAAGAGAGTCAGCGGGGAAACTAAGTTCAATAACGTGACAGCTGTTGGAAAGAAACTGTTCCTAAACCTGCTGGTTCTAGTCCGAAGGCTTCTGAAACGTCTTCTGGAGGGGAGAAGCTGGAACAGTCCATGGGCAGGATGGTTGGAGTCCCTAAGAATGCTGCGTGCCCGGCGCAGACATCTTTTCCTGTAGACGTCCTCTATAGCTGGAAGTGGAGTCCCTGTGATGCGTTGGGTGGTTTTCACCACCCGCTGCAGCGCCTTGTGGTCAGCTACAGAGCAGCTCCCATACCAGGCTGTGATACAGTTGGTCAGGGTGCTCTCTATCACGCAGCGGTAGAAGTTGCCCAGGATGTCAGTTGACAGATGGTTCTTCTTCAGTGTCCTCAAGAAGAAGAGGCGCTGATGGGCCTTCTTGATCAGGCTGGTGGTGTTAACTGACCAGGACAGGTCCTCCGAGATGTGGGTCCCCAGGAATTTGAAGCTGGGGACACGTTCAACAGCTATGCCATTGATATGGATGGGGTCATGTGTCTCTTCCCTCTCCTTCCTGTAGTCCACTATGAGCTCCTTGGTTTTGCTGGTGTTAAGGAGCAGGTTATTGTCAGCGCACCAAGTAGCCAAGTGCTCAACCTCTGCCCTGTAATCTGACTCGTCGTTGTCCCTGATGAGTCCAATCACCGTGGTGTCATCTGCGAACTTTATGATGGAATTGGATCCATACATAGGCCTGCAGTCATGGGTGTAGCGGGAGTAGAGGAATGGGCTGAGCACACAGCCCTGTGGTACACCAGTGTTGAGTGTGATGACGGAAGAACGGTTGGGGCCTGACCTAACATGCTGGGGTCTGTTGGTCAGAAAATCCATGATCCAGTTGCAGGTGGAGGTACTGATTCCCAGGTCCCCAAGTTTAGTGAGCAACTTGGAGGGGATAACTGTGTTGAATGCTGAGCTGAAGTCAATAAACAGCATTCTTGCGTAGGTGTTCTTGTCATCCAGGTGTGAGAGTACATAGTGCAGCGCTGTAGAAACCGCATCCTCTGTACTCCTGTTGCTCCGGTAGGCGAACTGATGAGGGTCCAGTGTAGGGGGCAGGCCTTTTTTGAGCTGTGCCAAGACCAGTCGCTCAAAGCACTTCATGACTATGGGCGTCAGTGCCACAGGGCGATAGTCATTTAGGCACGATGGTGTTGAATGTTTCGGCACTGGTACTATTGAAGTGGTCTTGAAGCACGCTGGTACCACGGCCTGGGCCAGGGACAGATTGAAGATGTCTGTGAAGACCCCTGCCAGCTGCTCAGCGCATGCCCTCAGCACACGCCCAGGAATGCCATCAGGGCCAGCAGCCTTACGTACGTTGACATGACTCAGTGCATTACGGACGTCGGTGTGGGTGAGTTTTCTGTAGTTTTCCAACTTAACTCCAAAATTTTTAGCAACTTTGTACATCATAGTTTTTTTTTTTAATATGTAATACAATCTATATTTTGTAAACTTGCTATTTGCTTCAAATCAGTCAGATGCCTGTGCAAATGCTTAAATATTCTACCTTATATTTTGTTCATGCTTAGCTCCCTCCAGTCTCTTCTTGGATCTTCTTGATGAACTCCTGCGCCTCCTCTGGGGTCTTGAAGATGTGTGTTCTGCCCCCATACGTGGTCAACAGTCTCGCAGGGTAAATTACACCATGACGAATCCCAAGGTTGCGCAGCTCTTTACGTACGGGATCAAACTGCTTCCTCAATTGTTGGATTCCTGTGGCCAAATCTGGGTAGAACCGCACCTGCTGGTCCTGGTGTTTAATCTCTCCTTTAGCTCGCGCAGCGTTGGAGATCTTCATCCTGTCTCTGTTGCTGAGGAACTTCATAATAAGCGTCCTCGGTGGTCCCTTATCTCTCCGTGGGCCGATACGGTGTGCGCTTTCCAGAACGACTGCTGATTGCAGCTCCGCGCTGCCCAGCGCCTCTGGAATCCACTTTTCCAAAAAGGAACATGTGTCCCGACCTTCGGTTTCCTCCGGTAGACCCACCAGCCTCAAGTTGTTCCGTCTCGACCGGGACTCCAAATCCAGGACATTATCTTCCAGACATTTATTTTTTTTTCCCAAAGTGCGCACCTTTAATTGAAGATCGATGACGTCATCCTCAGCACTGGAGACACGAAGCTCCACCTGCGCCATTCGTTCTACACAGTCACCCAATTCCTTTCTCATTCCTTCCAACGCTGCCATAATCCCATCAAATTTAGCGGAAAAGTCTGCTCTCATTGAACTAATGGCAGCTAGCACTGCACCTGTGCCGTTGCCTGCAGATACCGCACCGCTGCTAGCTTCCTCCGCCATATATGGAGCTTTATCTGCTGCGTCACAGACGTGAAAGTCCGTTAATTTGGACTGTTTCGGCGGCTCGCTTTTTCCTCTACCTGGTTTTCCAGCCTTAGGCTTCACCGACATATCCTCGCCCAAACGCTGGGATACGTTCTGTCCCAAATGAGAGAGTTATTTGCCAATTTTTTTCTCTAGGAGCAGAGCAGAGTGATACGTGTCCTTCTCACGTGGCAGCCATAACCGGAAGTGCTATTATTTATTTTAATTTTATTTTTATTTCAGTCATGTGTTTAATCATGTGCCCTGTAACTGTGTTTTATCTAATCCTTCTCCCTTACTTTATTGCGCAGTAACCTGGTGGAGCACCCACAATTTCATTGTACTGTACTACTGTACAGTGACAAAGCCTATTCTATTCTATATTTGTCCCTGTATTTTCTTTTGTGTTACAGATCTCCATAGGTAATATTAGAACCAAATGCACGCTCCCCATTGTCCCTTGTCTTGTGTAGCATATCGCTAAATAAAGTAATTACATGTCCTTCGCGTTGTTGTCCTGCTGATATGAAAGAATCCCTGCTGAAAAAACGGCATACACCTGCATCAGACCAGCACCAAAACTGTTCTGTTTTCGGTTTTGGAGCAGCGTCTTTTTTTTTTTTTTTTTAAGTTTTTGTAAAGGGTATACATGTCATTACAGCATTGCATTGTTTACATTTTCATCACATATTCCCCCTTTTTTTGTTTTTTGACAACATTGGAAAAAAATTATTACAACACCTTTTTTTTAGTGAAAGAAAAAGAGAAAAGAAGAACAAAAAAAAACAAAAGAGCAGAAAAATAAAAGAGCATCTGAGTAGCGTTGGAGCAAAGAGAGGTGCCATTATTGAAATGGTATTTGTCAAGGATTAGATCTGATGGAAGACACATATGTGTTCCAGGGTTGCCAGAAGTTCAAGAACCCATCCATGTCCTGTCTCAGTGCAAATGTCAACTTTTCCATCGAATAAATGTCCTGAATCACGTTAATCCAATCTTCAGGTGTAGGACAGTCTTTCAACATCCTTTTTTTTGTTAGAGCTTTTTTACTTGCCAATATTAAAACAATGAATAAGTATTTTTCTCCTCGTCTTTCCAGTGATTCCGGTAGTAAACCCAAATACAAAGTTACAAAAGAAAAGGGAACTGTTACTTTGAATATTTTCCCCAATATTGTCTGTACATTGGTCCAATATTGGTGGATAACTGACCAAAACACATGAAAATGATTTGCAGTCTTTTCACCACACAAGCGCCAACAATTCAACCCCTTACGAGTAAATTTGTTTTGTGCAGGTGTTCTGAAAAATCTTACCAAATTTTCCATCCAAATTCTCTCCACTGCAGGGATGAAGTACTTTTCCATTGTTGTTTATTTAGCTTTTCCCATATTTCCAGTTGTAAAATGAAATTCCCCTCTTTTTCCCATCTCTCTTTTATGTATGATGTGTTGTCTCCTTTTAAATCTTGAAGACCTTGGTATATTTTAGAAATGTATCTGATCCCTGGGATCCCTTTATATGCCATTAAGAAAACCTTCAGAACACCTGACTGGGCCCTTTTCAAATCCTCCTTTTTAAGTATTTTGTTTATGTGGTGTCTAAGCTGAAAGAACCTGTAAAGGTCTTGATTTACTAGACCTTGTTTTTTCAAATCTTCAAAACTTCTTAAAGTTTGCCCTTTAAAAAAAATGGTAATATTTTATCAGTCTGTTCTCTTTCCACTTTTTAAATCTAGTGTCTGTTTTGTTAGGAGTAAAGTCCTGATCATAGGAAATCCATTGCAATAATCGATAGGGTTCTTTAGTTTGATTCTCTCTGACTATCTTAAACCAAATTTTTAGCGGGGTCTCTATCCACGGGTTAGTGTTATTCAAAAGTTTAGGTAAGGCATTGTTCCCTATAATCGCCTGTAGGGGAATGTCACTTGTTATTTGGCATTCCATCTCCTTCCATTGTGCAGTGTAGACTGGGTTACATATTTCTACTAAAGTTTTAATTTGTGCGGCTTTAAAATAGTCCCTGATATTTGGCAGCGCGAGCCCACCTTTGTCTTTGTTTAGCTGTAGGGTTCTATATCTGATTCTAGGTCTCTTGCCCTGCCATATGAATCTTGAGATCCTTCTGTCCAGTTCTTGCCATGTTTTTTTGGGAGGTTCTACTGGTATTGTTTGGAAAAGGTATAGAAGACGTGGAAGTATATTCATTTTGACTGCTTCAATTCTTTGTGCAGTACCCAAGAAGGGTATCATATTCCATCTTGCTAGATCAGATTTTATTTTTGCCATCAGTGGATCATAGTTTAGTGTTATAATTTTGTTGAGTTGTTTCGGGATATTGACCCCCAGATATTTCATAGATTCCATCTCCCAGTTAGTTTTGAGTTTGCTTAGTAAATATTGATTTGGGTCATAGTTGAATGTTAAAATTTGGGTTTTATGCATATTTAATTCGTACCCCGATAACTCGCCATACTCTGAAAAAACTGAGACTAGTTCTGGAAAAGAGGTGTCCGGCTGCCCCAGGTATATTAAAATGTCGTCAGCAAAGAGTGCTATTTTATGTTCCTTCTGACCAAATGTAATACCTTGAATTTTTTGATTCTGTCTTATCCATTGGCTCAGAGGTTCTATGAAGATTGCAAAGAGCAGTGGAGACAAGGGGCAGCCCTGACGACATCCTCTTTCCAGTTCAAAAGGTGATGATAATTTACCGTTAATCCTTATTTTAGCTGTTGGTTTTTTATATAATGCCTGGATAGTTCTAATGAAGTTATTATGAAAACTGAAACTGGATAAGATTCTGTATAGGAAAGACCAGTCAACTGAATCAAATGCTTTTTCAGCATCTAATCCCAATATGGCTGGATTTAAATTATATTTTTTTATATGATGAATTATGTGTAAAGTACGTCTAATGTTATCTTGTGTCTGTCTTATAAAACCTGTTTGGTCTAAATGAATTAAGTCTGTCAGTATATTTTCTAACCTTTTGGCAAGGATAGCGGTAAAAAGTTTATAGTCCTGATTTAACACACTGATTGGTCTGTAGTTGGAGCAGTCTAGTTTATCCTTTTCAGGTTTAGGTATGACTGCATTGACCCCTTCTCTCCAGGAGGGGGGGATTTCCCCTGTGTGGAGGACATAGTTAAATGTTTTCAGGAGGAGAGGGGATAGTTGCTGTTTAAAGGTTTTGTACCACTCTGCTGTATAGCCATCTGCTCCTGGGGATTTGTTAGCTTTAAGTTTCATAATTGCTTTTTCTAATTCTTTAGGTTGTATTTCTGACAGTAGTGTTTTATTTTGTGACTCAGTAAGTGGGGAAGATTTAATGTATTTAGGAAGGCTTCGGATGCGTTTTTGTATTTTTTGAGGGAGTATACAGTAAGTTCTAGTAGTAATTCTCGAAGCTTTTAAGAATTTCCTGAATTCTAAATTTTATTTCCTTTGATACTGGGTCTCTGATTTTGTAGATTGCTCTCTCCGTTTGTTGTTTCCTCAATTTGTAGGCTAGTAATTTTGCTGATTTGCTACCTGTTTCATAGTATTTTTGTTTCAGAAATGTAAGTTTCTTCTGGATTTCTATTGTGTAGATCTCGTTTATTTGTTTTTTAATTTCCTTAATTTTGAGCGAGTCATTAGAATGAGTGTTGTCTTTGTGCTCTTTTTCTAGTTTCTTAAGTTCAGACTCTAATGTGGTTAGTTTTTCTTGTCTCAGTTTCTTTTGGGTTGCCAGTTTTGCGATAATCTTTCCCCTTATTACAGCTTTGCATGCGTCCCACAGTATTAAAGGGGATACTTCTCCATTATCATTTTCTTCCAAATATCTGAGAATATCTGATTCCAATTCATCTTTCAGTGGTCCTTTCAGGACATTTGAATTTAACCTCCAAGAAAATGTATTATTTGTGTATTTTTGGATATTTAAGTCCATATAGATCGGACTGTGGTCAGAGAGATCCATCAGTCCTATTTTACATGTTTTTACTCTTCCAATGTCTCTATTAAACATAAAAAAATAGTCAATCCTTGAGTATGATGAATGTGGTGCTGAGTAAAATGTATAATCTTTTACACTGGGTTGAATTCCCTCCACACGTCACAGATTCCCATTTCTTTTAGTAACATCCGAGTTTTTCTACTTTGAGTGTTATTTTGATGTGGAGAATTACCTGATGCATCCCAGTATGGATTCAGTCTTAGACTGAAGTCTCCCTCACATATCACTAAACCTTTGGCTTTAGTTATCGTTAGGTCAAATACATTTTTATAAAATTTCCAGTTAGCCCCTGAAGGTGCATATACATTCAGCAGGGTGATATCTTCTCCCTCTAGCCGACCAAGTACCATGCTAAATCTCCCTTCTTTAGCTTTGTGTTCTGAATTTTTTTCAAACATAATTTTGGTTGAGATCAATGTCGCTACCCCCTCCTCCTCCCTGACTTATATGAAGATGAAGAGATCAGTTTAAACCCTTGTCTATTAAGTTTAGTGTGCTCCAAGTCTGTTAGGTGGGTTTCCTGTAAAAAAAATATTACTCCTGCTTTGTCTTTTTTCATTTTGCCAAGAATCTTGGATCTTTTAACTGGATTCAGGATCCTTTTTACATTATATGAGATTATTTTGGTTACACCCTGTTTCTCCATTGTGTTGTCTTATTTAGTATAACAGTGTAGTGGCCCTCTTTTATGCTACTCAGAAACTGAAAGAACATTAAGAACATAAAAAACATTAAGAACATAGTATATAAAACTTTAAAACAAAAAACTGTCAAAAGATCTTCCTGAGCTGAAGTCTTTTTAGTGACCTTAGAAGAGTCTTGCTGGTGCGTTGGCTCTGAGGGAAATTCCTCAAACTCTGTTACGTGTTGAGGGCCCTCTCTTACCCCTGTAAGTTGTCCCATGTTTTTAACGTGAATTTCAGATCCCAATCCGAACTTGTAATGATTTTTTTTTTTTTTAATGCCTATACCCCATGAAAATGTGCGCAACCTCCCACCACCGTCACAGCAAACAATCACATTAATACAGTATTTGTTAGTGTGGAGAGTTCATGTGGTTCATTGTCACATTTCTATTTTAACAAATTTTTTTTTTTTTTTAAAGACTTACTTGTTTCTAATATTATGACTGTTCCATGAAATGTTTTACCACTTGCTGGTTCTGCATCTCCTTTAATGTTTGTTACCTTGTAGGAGGAGGGTTGGATGCGCAAATTGACTAAAAATATCGTTATTCCCTCCTGAAAGCGTTCAGTTTTTCCTTATAGCTCTGGCGCTGGGTTTCCCGCTGCTGGCCCGTGGATTTTGAGGGTCTCTGTGTGCACCACGTTTGAGCCTTGATTGTTTTGATCGGGTCTGCTGCGGGTTTATACACTGTTACCGGGAGCCCTCTTCTCGCCATATCCCTGGTTGCTTCTTCCGCCGAGTTGTAGGGACACGTCTCTTCCCCGTAAAAAACCCACAGCTTCGCCAGAAATAGAGTTTGAAAGCGCAGTTTCTTCTCTCTTAGTACCTTTTTAGCGTCGTTGTATTCCCGACGCTTTTTAAGGACCTCCGGGGCGTAGTCGTGCTCCACAGAAACTTTTCTTTCTTGGTGCATAAATCCTTTTTTCTGCCAAGCCAGTCTCAAAACCTCTTCTTTTGTTCTGAAGTTGGAAAACTTCACCACCACCGATCGTGGGGGTGCTTCCGCCGACGGCCTTGGGGCCAATGAACAGTGCACCCTTTCTATCTTCAAGTCGGTGGATTGGGGAATTTCCAACTTCTCTCTCAGTATGGATTCCACGCATGCAGCCATTGTGGTGAAACCGTCCTCGACTCCTTCTTTCAGACCATGAATTCTTATGTTGGCCCTTCTTAGTCTTCCTTCTTGGTCGGTTTGCTTAGCCTCCAGTCTTGTCTGTCATTTGAGTAATTCCAGCACGGTTTCTTCCAGCCCTTTTATTCTTTCCTCTGCTTCCATGATTCGGTCCTCAGCCTGGTCCACTCTGTTGTTTGTCCTTTTTATTTTGTCTTTAATTTCACGAAATTCGGCCCAACACTCTCGGCGAAATTCTCTTAATTCTTGAATTATCGTTTTTAAGCTAACCGTGTTGCTAGCCTCATTCAGCTCCTCTGTTTCTGAGTGGTTGTTGTCCTCCAGGTCAGATTCTCCGGCTGATGCGCGTCTTGGCCTGGGAAATGTCGATCTCTTCTGTTTTCCTTTAGGCATAATGACTTTGTCTTTTGATTTTCACTCTTCCAAAAATCCGTTAAATCTTATTTTCAAGGTATTTTCACGGATGGGGTCTTGGAGCATCAGTGTTAAGCTGCTATCACCATGGTGTCCAGACCGGAAGTCGGAGCAGCGTTTTTTTTCGATATTGTTCATCTTTTTCTGATTTAGTTTTTGTTTTTATAAGCTTAGCAAAAAATGTGTATCTACTATAACCATCTAATATTTATTACAGATGTGGTGCTCTCAGGTAGACTGGAACCTAGTGCTGTTGCGGTAGAGGAATTTCCCCTGCGGTGACGGTGGATAGCTCAACACCGCGGTATTATTGCAAATGTTTTAGGACCCTGTGGTCTCATAATTTAAACAAGGTTGTGTGGCAAACGATGGAAGCTGTGAGAAATTCGCTGCAGCTCCGCTCTCATCTTCATGTGCATGTGTGACAATTGTGCAGAGCTCTGGCATGCTGATTCTGTAAAAAAAAAAAAGACAGTTTTCATAAAGCTGTGGCAGGAACTCCCGTATTTAACTACGGCATGTGTGGACTGGAGACTGCAGCAACATTCAGCTTATTTAAACACCTGACAGTCTCCGTACAGGACCCTGCGTGGCTCTTGTCTCCATGATTTTTGGATTTTTGCCGCTGTCCGAAAAATCACGTTCAAACAAGCAATGCACTATGCAGCGGTTGTTTGGCTCTCGGAGCTCAATATGTCAGGATCATACACACTCTGCTCAGAAGGAAATAACACACTTTGTGCCCTTTCAGTGCTCACTGTCACGGCTGTATTTAGCAAGGAGTCCAAACGCTTCCACAACTGCCTGCTGGAGTCTGTCTGGAGAGAGAGTGCCTCACACGTTACTGACGCCGCCAGCACCCGGTGCAAACATGCTCTTGGCAGTAAAAATACACTTTACATGTATTTTAACAGGATGTATGTTATGTCTGTAGAAATACCTTTGGAATGATGAGGCCAGGGGAATGGACGAACTCAACTTTATTAAGGCTTGAGCCAGAATGGCGACACAACAGCCACCAGGTAGAGGGCACCGGTCAAAGAGACTGCCCAATGGATGCCCTCTGCTTTTTATAGGGTGGAGCAGTGGCGGAACAGAAAGTGGCCGCCACTACACCGCACTTCACAATAAGGTTGTAACACCCCAACACCACATTTCCTCCCCCCCCTTAGAAAGTCCAAAACCACTCACTCACTTAAGACCCTCCTCAATTTGGGATCTGAATCACACACTAGCAAACGAAAACTAACGTCTCTAAATGGCCTAACACATTCACACAACAGAACCTAAAATAGGGAGGATGGGTGGACTACCATCCTGCCCACATAGCAAGGTGGATTATTTTGCCACCTGCTAAAATAAATCAAGTCCATTAATAACCTAAAATCATTGCTGTGTTCCTAAACTACTGAAAAAAAACAGCAACACACAAACCATAATATTATACTGCATGCATAAACATATGAACATTATAACTATTGAGTAAAATTTACAACACTGTCCTTTGAATAGAAAAGGGTAGAACTGGCTTGGGGGGCCCAGGGCAACCCCTCGGCAGTCACGCCCCTGGAAACAGCAGGCCCCCGGGATAGTGGCTGATCTCCCGGGTGAAAGCACCTCTCCTCATCACCACTGACTGCCGTTCTCGTGCAGCCCTGCTATCAGAAGCCTCTTCCCGAACATGCTGCAGCTCATTGGCGTCTCACCAAGCCATCAGACAGCTGGAAGTGTGCTGCGCCCAGTTTCGCGACTATATGCACACACTCCTAATGTTTCACTGGCTGTCGTCTGGCCCATCTTCGCCATGGACGTTCCTCTCCTCGAACCCGGACCAGGTCCATGACCCTAAGAGGTGCTCTGCTCGGCGTGATATGGTGCTGCTTGGCATGCGGTTTCTCCGTGCCTGTCAGTCTGGCCCTGTCCTCTTCTGAAGCCATTGCAGCAGTTGCCATTGTAGCTGCTGATCCTCCATCCCTCTGTGGCCAAGCTCCAGAGGAATCGGGGGGGCTAGCGCATTGGTGTCATTTGTCGACACAGGTGCCTCGCCGCCATGCTTGGTACCCCCTTCTACCATTCCCTGAGCGCCAGCACCGAGACCCTTCTATGTCAAACCCAAGTGAAGCTGGTCCTGCTTGATCGCTGTGGTGTCCGTTGGTTTTTTGTCCCACACAACATCCTCCTCCACCACTGGAACCGGAGGGTTTCACTGGCCACAACCATACCATTCTTCCCCAGCGTCGTCTTTGATGGTGAAACCCAGTCCGTAAAACAAGTCACAACTCATGATGTTGTTGCCTTGGACCATCACGTAGAACGTGAAGTCAGCCATCGTCACGGACTTGTACCAAACCGTTAACTCCACTGTTCCAACCGTGCACAGCCTGCCACAGCAGTGCTGTGTTAACTTTTATCCTGTAGTGGGGAAAAAACTTCTTCACCGTGGCCCAATTCAGCAACGGCCCCTCTGCCCCCGTGTCGAGTATCAGTGGCACCTCCACGCCATCCAGTGTCACTGCGCATAACGTGTACCCATTGGTGCTCGGGGACACTGTGTGGATAGTTGTTGGGGGCGGGCAGAATGACGTCTTCTGTGGGCTCTCATGCTCAGATACACGGCATACTCTAGCATAATGATTCAAGCGTCCACACTTGCTACAATGCTTCTCTATAGCCGGGCAGTCCTTTGCCTTATTTTGGTATTTCACGGACCCACAACCCATGCAGCGGGGTTTTCCCGGGGTAGACCTTCAGCTGGTAGCATTGGCTTCTGTATTGTCGTCGTCCAAGCTATCCTCGCTATCAGGGTCTGCTACTAATGCCACGGCGGAAGGCTCCAGCTGCCGTTGTGACTGGCGCCAATTTAGCTCTGAAGCTAGCTTGTCTGCATTCTCCATTTGGAGAGGTAGCTCGACAGCCCTGGCTAACGTTAAGTTACTTGGCGCCGTGAGTAGCCTAGTTCGTAAAGCGGCACTGTTCATGTGCTCCGCCAGTTGGTCATGTACCATTTCTTCCTACAGTGGCCCAACATGACACTTGCTAGCTAGCTGCCTCAAGTCAGTGACAAACTGGTGGACGGGCTCACCTGCACGTTGATGTTGCTGCTGGAACCGAATCCTCCAGACAGTCACACTATCCGGAGTATGAAAATGGCTCGCTAGCAACTCAACAGCATCCTCAAACGAGTCCGAAGCCCTGAGTGTGCGCAGGATACGCTGGCCCTCAATCCCTAAATTGTGTACAAGGAGTGCACATGCTCTTAACTTATTTAGCCCACCCAGGTCGAATGTGACTATGTAATTTTGGAAGGCCATAAACCATCGCAAGGCACAGGTGGCTCGCCCGGGAGCTCCAGGAAGGGGCAAAGTGGTGTAATACACGCCTTCATTAGTTAATCCTCGATTGCCAAATGTTATGTCTGTAGAAATAACTTTGGAATGATGAGGCCAGGTGAATGGACGAACTCAACTTTATTAAGGCTTGAGCCAGAATGGACACACAACAGCCACCAGGCAGAGGACACCGGTCAAAGAGACTGCCCAATGGATGCCCTCTGCTATTTATAGGGTGGTACAGTGGTGGACCAGGAAGTGGCCGCCACTACACTGCACTTCACAATAAGGTTGTAAAAGCTCAACACCACAATGTAAAGTACACTTTACATCTTGTTGTTCATAAGTGAACAACAAGATTTAGCCACACACACAAAAAAAGTGAACTCCACGGTTGTTGCGGTTGCTTGTTATCCTCCGTGGGTAGTCTTGTCCATAGTCTTACATAATTGCAGTTATCGCAACAGCCCTACTGGAACTTCTTTTTGTTGAGCAGAGACCCCGGTTTGGTTGGGGATTTGTGTCTGAAGTATGTGTAACAGGTCTGTCTTGAAAATGAGACCTTGTGTCTCAATGAGACTACCTGTATAAATAAAGGTTAATAATAATAATGTAATTGCTAAAATATCGTAGAAGAGGCAAAATTGGGTGGGAAGCGTAACTGTGGACAACTACACTGTGTGAAAGCTCAGTTAAGTCAATTGGATTCAATTTTTTTTTTTTTTTTTTTACTCTGAACCGTTTCACCATTCATCCAATTCACCATTCAGAGTAAAAAAAAATCCTTGATTCCAGTTGCCTAGACTGAGCTTTCATAGGGTGTAGTTGTCCACAGTTAAGCTTCCCACCCAATTTTGCCTCTTTTACAATATACTTACCCACCCGGATCACTGAGAATCTTCATCAAAGTGTGGACTATGTCATTACTGCATAAATGTTCATTCTAAAGATAACTAGCTACATTGTGTTAA
Source organism: Pholidichthys leucotaenia (assembly GCA_020510985.1). Classification (NCBI taxonomy): domain Eukaryota; kingdom Metazoa; phylum Chordata; class Actinopteri; order Cichliformes; family Pholidichthyidae; genus Pholidichthys; species Pholidichthys leucotaenia. The sequence continues at coordinate 405,229,403 of CM035836.1, read as the reverse complement.
CATTTTCTCTTCTGGTCTACAGGTAACTCCAGATACTCAGAAATTACTGATACAGTATCTCACAAAAGTGAGTACCTCCCTCACATTTTTGTAAATATTTTATTATATCTTTTCATGGGACTACACTGAAGATATGACACTTTGATACAATGTAAAAGTCAGTGTACAGCTTGTATAACAGTGTAAATTTGCTGTCCACTCAAAATAACACACAGCCATTAATTTGTAAACCGCTGGCAACAAAAGTGAGTACACCCCCAGTGAAAATGCCCAAATTGTGCCCAAAGAGTCAGTATTTTGTGTGGCCACCATTATTTTCCAGCACTGCCTTAACGCTCTTGGGCATGGAGTTCACTAGAGCTTCACAGGTTGCCAACTGGAATCCTCTTCCACTCCTCCATGACAACATCATGGTGTTAGAGACCTTGTGCTTCTCCACCTTCCATTTGAGGATGCCCCACAGATGCTCAATAGCATTGGTCCCCAACCCCCGGGCCGCGGACTGGTACGGGTCCGTGGGTCATTTGGTACCGGGCCGCACAGAAAAAATAAATAACTTACATTACGTCCGTTTTATTTATTATCAGAGTCTGAATGATGTTTTATTTTGAAAAATTACCAGATTCTCTCCATTACATCCGTCTATGGCTCACTCTAGACGCATGTCAAGACGCTTGTCTCGGTGACGTGATACGTTGCCGCTAAAATTAAAGGCCGTTGCTGGACGGCAGACATTACGAGAGCCACTGCAGAGATTTCTCTCAGAAAAGGAGTCACCGCTGGCAGCACTTTTCAGTGACGGGGAATGAGTCGCAAAACTCGCTTACTTGTGCGACATATTTAGCCTGCTCAATGAACTCAATCTGTCACTTCAGGGGAAAATGACAGCTGTCTTCAAGTTGGCAGATAAAGTAGCTGTATTTAAAGCCAAATTGGATTTGTGGGGACGGTGCGTGAATGGAGGTATATTTGACATGTTTCAAACACTAGCGGGGATTTTGGAAGAGACTGAGCCCGAGCCTTCATTCTCCCAGCTGGTGCACGATCACCTGTCTTTGCTTTTAAAAGAGTTCAAGCTCTACTTCCCAACGACAAAAAATACACGAACTGCCAAAGAATGGATGCGCGACCCATTTCTCAACAAACCAGGTGACTCCAACATGTCTGTGCAAGAAAATCAACTGCTGGCGATTGCAAATGACGGCGGCCTTAAAAGTATGTTCGAGACAACAGCTCTGCCGGTGTTCTGGATTGAAGTCATGGCTGAATACCCTGAGATCGCCACAACAACACTGAAAACCCTGTTGCCATTTCTGACGTCATATCTGTGTGAAGCCAGGTTTTCTGCAGTGACACCAACCAAAACAAAATTATGAAGTAGACTGGACATAAGCGACACACTTGGGGTGTCATTGTCTCCCATTACCCCTAGATGGGACCGTCTCGTTGCAGAGAAACAAGCTCAGGGCTCCCACTGACTGTAGGCAAGACACACTTGTCTTTGTACTCCTCACCTGGTTGCCGCCACACACGCTTGACAACGTCTGAACCAAATAAGTTTATCTTGGTCTCTTCAGACCACAGGACATGGTTCCAATAATCCATGTCCTTAGTCTGCTTGTCTTCAGCAAACTGTTTGTTGGCTTTCTTGTGCATCATCTTTAAAAGGGGCTTCCTTCTGGAACGACAGCCATGCAGACCAATTTGATGCAGTGTGCGGCGTATGGTCTGAGCACTGACAGGCTGACTCCCCTCCGCTTCAACCTCTGCAGCAATGCTGGCAGCACTCATACGTCTATTTTCAAAAGACAACCTCTGGATATGACACGTGCACTCAACTTCTTTGGTTGACCATGGCGAGGCCTGTTCTGAGTGGAACCTGTCCTGTTAAACCGCTGTATGGTCTTGGCCACCGTGCTGCAGCTCAGTTTCAGGGTATTGGCAATCTTGTTATAGCCTAGGACATCTGTATGTAGAGCAACAATTCTTTTTTTTTTCAGATCTTCAGAGAGTTCTTTGTCATGAGGTGCCATGTTGAACTTCCAGTGACCAGTATGACAGAGTTTGAGAGCAATAACACCAAATTTAACACACCTGCTATCCATTCACGTCTGAGACCTTGTAACAAAAATGAGTCACATGACACCGGGGAGGGAAAATGGCTAATCGGGCACAATTTGGACATTTTCACTAGGGGTGTACTCACTTTTGTTGCCAGTGGTTTAGACATTAATGGCTATGTGTTGAGTTATTTTGAGGGGACAGCAAATTTACTCTGTTATACAAGCTGTACACTGACTATTTTACATTGTGCCAAAGTGTCATATCTTCAGTGTTGTCCCATGAAAAGATATAATAAAATATTCACAAAAATGTGAGGGGTGTACTCACTTTTGTGAGACACTGTATCTCCTGGATCTGGTCCTCTCTTTGTCTTAAATTTATTATTGTTTACAGTCATTAATGTACACAGTCAGTTTAGCTAGAGTTAATCAGATTAAAGCTGCTTACTCATCATTCGCTTAAGGTGATTTTTTTTTCTCTCATTTTTTGGGCTCCCAATACTTCTTTTATTAGTATACTGCATGTAGCATTATCTATGAAAGCCAATGTGGACAGGCACATCTAAAGTGTGGCTTTCGGGCAGCTTATATTTTTATGTCTTTTCAATTATTTTGCTGTCCTTTGTAGCAAGATTCGCAAAGTCCAGAGAATGCATCTATCTGAATATTGAATTGTATGTACATATGCAGCACTCCACGCATCCCCCTGCTAACATTCACAGTAACTAATGAAAACGTGTGTCTGATTTGACATGAGACATTACCAATAAAGAAAGGGCCATACCAAGGCAAGAAATTGGGTAGCAGGCAAAGAGTGAGACAAAGGAGTTTAGTTTGACATTCTGATCTGATTTAAATACACAAATGATGCTGTGTAATAGTCAATTATGAATCAATATTAAATTTGATAAAGATGTTGTGATAAAGTAGTCTTGTGGTATTATGTTTTTTTTCGAAGAATCAACGGGATAATCTAGGTAATGATCTGAGGTAATGAATCAGACCTTATTAATAAATATATTATGTTCTGTAATTTTGCACTTGCCTGGTTGTTTACTTCAACCAATGTAATACTTTTTTTTAGCTAGTTAGACATTCTTATATTTCTTAAACTTTATTGAAGAACAAAGTAGAAAAAAATCAGAACATACACTTAATCGGTTAAGAATATATACAATGGAATACAGGGAACATAGATTGAAAACAGTCCAGGGGGTATTAGATAAAAATAATAATAAACCAGAATCAAATACATATGTAGAAAAAAAGTAGTGAAGTAAAATTCAACAGTTTTAAAGGAGGTACAGATCATTACAGTCTTTACTGCTTTGAGGTGTTTTTTTTTTTTTTTTAGAAATTAATTCTTATTAATAAATCAGCTGTCAGAAAGACTGGTATACTTTACCCTTGGAGTCTTGATTAAGTTGAACATGATTGGTGTATGCGGTTATCTGGGGGACAAAACCGCAACCTGACTGGTTCGTCAGCCAGTGCTGCTCTGAAAGATGCCGGAGAGGACTGACAATAAAGTAAGTTTATTTAAAAAAATGCGGTCAAACCAAGGCTGCCAACAAATTTTCTCAGATTTGCCAAAAATAGAGAAGAATATATTTTGAAAATGGCGTACTCTCCCGATGCGGATTGATCAATGACACGAAAAATGCCCTTGGTCCACTACCTAAAATAATATTTTGTCCAGTATTGCTGTCATTTAATAAATTTTGCTTGCTGGAACTGTTGTATAAAAGCAATATTACACTCGAGTTCGTTACGGTATCATGAATATACTAACACCAGCGGAGGGCACAAGCCAAATCAAGTCCTGCTGGAGTTCGTATATTCATGATACTCCCTCTTGTGTAATATTGCTTAAATACAGTAGCTGCCAGCACTGGTGCACATGTCAATCAAAGCAGAAAGCCTCCAACCTTAAGACACGCCAACATCTAGAGATGATATATGAAAATAATTCACTTCCTGTAGAGTTGTTATCAAGGAAGATATAACCATCCATCCATCCATCCATCTTCTACCGCTTTTCCGGAGGTCCGGGTCGCGGAGGCAGCAGTTCAAGCAGAGAAGCCCAGACTTCCCTCTCCCCAGCCACCTGCTCCAGCTCTTCAGAGGGGATACCAAGGCGTTCCCAGATCAGCTGGGAGACATAGTCTCTCCACCGAGTCCTGGGTCTGCCCCGGGGTCTCCTCCCAGTGGGACGTGCCTGAAACACCTCAAGTGGGAGGCGTCCAGGAGGCATCCTAATCAGATGCCCATACCACCTCAACTGACTCCTTTCAATGTGGAGGAGCAGAAATGTGCTTTCTCCGTAGGATTGCTGGACTCACCCTGAGAGATAGGGTGAGGAGCTCAGTCATCCGGGAGAGGCTCGGAGTAGAAGATATAACCTATAAAGCAAATTTCTGTCATCAGGGGTAGGGATTGACTTGCTTCCGTAGCCACCCTTAAGCAGATAGCTGTAGATACTACAGGATTTGGTGCGTCTATGTTCACTGTATTTTTCAGCACCAGAGGTTGTTGCTTGGTTACGACCAAAGAAAATGTTCCCATGAGAATTCACAGGTGTGTAGTTAGAGATCAAGATGAATATGGGTAGAACTGCACTACTGCAGTTTCTATATAAATACAAAATGAATGTGTAAAAAGAAATGTTAAGAAAAAAAACTGCTGTTGGCTATTCAACCTTTAAAGAATTTGCTGTGTTCTGTCTTTTTCTCTATTGTCCTGTTAGATGGTCCTCTGAAGCTGCACAACAATACTGGAAGCACCAAGAGAGCACAAATCTCTGTCAAGTCAAGTCACTGTTAACCTCACACATCAGTTTCTCCTACCAGCCTCAAAGCATCCAGCAAGGTACTGTATTCACTTTCCCCTTTGGAATCATTAAAAAAATCTGGAGGTGCTGTAGGTGATGATCCAGATCAAAAGGCCAAAGAAATAAACACCCTTTGGATTTCTTCTATGCTGTACAGCTGTGTGATATTTTGACCTTACAAACAACATCTTACCATTACTGAAAAATATTTTGTATTCAAATGGCTCTATTTATTTTTTCTTTATTTTCTGCAGAATAAAAATCGACTTCATCAACCTGACTATTCTTCAGCAAGGTTACTCATCAGCGAGTGTATACAGTATACTGCACTGTGATTGAAGTGGTAATTTATTCTAAATTACTGACTTGCAATTTCAAACACTCAGGTGCTGTTTAAGGCACAGAGCGCTCAGGTTAGGGTCCAACCAAACTGTATTCTCTATCATTTCAAACAGAGTTGGAGGGTCACCTGCCGAAAAGCATTTCAATAATGAGATCTGATCAAACTGGCAGCAGAGACATTGGGATGAAATTTTCACTAAAGGTGGACCTTGACCTAAGGATGAACTCATTACGTTTTAGTGATGATTTGAGAGTACATACCTCCACCAAGGTCTTTGTTTGTATTTGTGCAGCTGGATTATATAAAAACTATTGGACAGAGTTTGATGAAATTTTCACCAGCGGTGACTCTTGGGCTACATACAAACCCATTTCATTTTGGAGGAGATCTGTGAGTGCATATCGCCACTAGGGCTGAAACAATTAGTCGACGTTGTTGTTGTCAATCATAAAAATATGTCAATGCAGATTTTTATTGTCGACAAATAGTCTAATTTTAAAGTTTATATGCATGCTGTAGGAATGTTCAGTTTAACTGTTCCAGCGAAGAAGAGGAATGCATCATGGCAACACAGAGAGAAAATCATGGAGAAGGCCAAAAGTTTCCAAAGTATGGGAGGATTTTACCGAAAATTAATAAATGAAACAAGTTAAATGTAGACTGTAAAGCAGTGTTGTCATATCACAGCTGCACTACAGCGATACATCCATTCCCTCCTCCTCTCCGTTCCTCCGTCTCTGGCCACCTGTCAACAGACTGCACCAGTAAGGTTAGCAAGTAACGTTAGTGCTTCCTATTTTCAATGAGCGACTCTCTCAGCTTTAGAAAGCTGACCAGACTATTAGTGTGTGCCGTTTAAATAGTTGACCTGTTGTCGGACAGTAATCTCTCTTACAATGGTTGCTGACAGCTGAGCTGTTTCCGTTTTTCTAGCTATTTGTTAACTGTAGTAAATGGGTGAATTACATGAGCAACTTACTCTTTTTCATATTCTCTTATTGTCACCGTAATATCAGCCTTCTTTCTGAATATTAGTGCGTCTCGGTAAATTGGAATAGCATGATTTGTAATTTAATTAAAAGATATTCATCATCATCACAAATAAATTTAAAACGGCTTAAATATTTCACTGTATGTGTAGTGGAAGCTCACATTCCTGCACTGATATTTAAAGTGCTTTTTTTTAAAATTTATTTCGGACTGGAAGAAGTTCTTTTAATTTTCATCTGAAGCCAAGTTAAACTTTTAAACTTCTAGACCCAACAAGGTTTCAAACCGGATGGACTAGCTTGTTATTTTTTATTTTTTTTATTTTTTTTTTACTTTAATCGAGTTGAATATTATAGTTTGTTTTGAACACACAGTTACAACAGCCTTTATGCAGCAGCAGAGCTGCTATTTGAGTTTTTACACTTTAACATCTATTATTTAATTGTGTTGCTACAAACACTTCTGATTAAGCTGTAAAGTTCAAGTTTCCAGCTCATGTTTGATGGGTCATTGTTTTATTCAGTTATGGGAACTTTTTATAATAGGCTACATTATATTAAGGCAGAGACTGACAACAAAGTGATTTTCACAGGTGTGCAGGCTTAAACAGGTGAGGTAAAACATGACCAAGAGCCCCGAACAGGAGCTGTACCAGCAGGAGGCTGAGCTGGCGGACATGAGAGAAATAATCACGATTAGTCGACTAATTGAAAAAAATAGTTGTTAGATTAGTTGACTACCAAAATAATCATTAGCTGCAGCCCTAACTGCCACAAAGGCTCAATCTTCTAGCAATGATTTAGCAGGATTATGCAAAAATTACTGGATGAATTTTGATGAAATTTTCACCAGAGGTGGTCCTTGGACTATAGACAAACCCATTAGGTGATCCATGAGTGCATACCTCCACCAAGGCCCTATCTTGCATTGTATGGCGGGATGGAGGCAAGGAGGTACGGACAGATGGATGGACAAAGGGAGGGATGGAAGTATGCACTCTTGAGTGCTTTTCTAGTTATTAGAGTAAAAATCAATTTGATTAAATATACAGTACGGAAAGTAAGTATTGAACACATCAACATTTTTCTCATTAAACAGATTTCTGATGGAGCCATTGACCTGAGATTTTCTCCAGATATCAGTAACAACCCAAGTAATTCATACATACGTACAAAGAAATCAAGGCAACTGTGTTCACAAAACATCCATCCATCCATCCATCTTCTTCCGCTTAATCCTTTTTGGGTCGCGGAGGGGCTGGAGCCTATCCCAGCTTCTTTGGGCGAGAGGCAGGGTACACCCTGGACAGATCGCCAGTCCATTGCAGGGCCAACACAGAGAGACAGACAACCATTCACTCTCACAGTCATACCTAAGGACAATTTAGAATCCCCAGTTTTGATGCCAGTTAACCTAACTTGCATGTTTTTGGCATGTGGGAGGAAACCGGAGAAATCCGGGAGTAAACCCACGCAGACACGGGGAGAACATGCAGACTCCACACAGATCACTGTTGGTCGGGGGCTGGGATCGAACCCAGGATCCCCCAGCCAAGGGTGAGTTGCTGTGCTGCCACAGTGCTAACCACTCCGCCACCGTGCACTGCCTGGTTCACAAAACAAGTTATATTTAATAAAATGGAATGACACAGGGAATAAGTATTGAACACGCTTGGTGAAATTAATTTAATATTTAGTAGAAAAGCCTTTGTTGGTAATAACAGCTTCCAGATGCCTCCTGTATGGAGAAACTAGGTGTAGGCATTGCTCAGGAGTAATTTTAGCCTTTTCTACCACACAAACTGTTTTCAAATCTTGAAGGTTCCGTGGATGTCTTATATGAACTCTGATCTTCAGTTCCTTAGATTTTCAGTTGGATTCAGGTCAGGTGACTGTCTGGGCCATTCTAGCAGCTTTATTTTCCTTCTCTAGAGCCAGTTTTTTTTTTTTTTGTTTTTTTTGTTACTTATTTGTACCCGTAGGTAGACTTGGTTTGCAGTCTGGTGACAAGCCACCGGCTGCTGGTCGCTGCGTGCGCGAGCGCCCTAAACCTACATGTTTTTGGTGTGCGGGAGGAAACCGGAGAAATCCCGGAGTAAACCCGCGCAACACGGGGAGAACATGCAAACTCCACACAGCTCACTGTTGGTCGGGGGCTGGGATCGAACCCACGATCTCATGATCCCCGCGATCCCCCGGCCGAGGGTAAAACTGTGCTGCCACAGTGCTAAACCACTGCGCCACCGTGCAGCCGACCCAACCAGTTGAGAGTTTCCTTGCCCGTGTTTCACCCTCGTTTCATCTTCAGCATCTTGGCAGATGGCAACAGGTTCTTATCAGTGACGTCTGTACATTTGCCTATTCATCTTTCCTTCAGTTACTGTATATGAAGCCTGCCTGTACCATGTGCTGAAAAACACCCCCACACCATGATAGGATGTGCAGTGCCATTTCTCCTCCAAACATGCTGTGTGTTGTGGCATCGAAAAAGTTCAGTTTTGGTCTCATCTGACCAGACTATATTCTCTCAGTATTTTACTGGCTTGCCCAAATGTTGTGCAGCAAACTTTGCTGCAACATGCAACATGCTTTTTCTTCAGCAATGGAGTCTCGTGAGGTGAGTGGGCATAGAGCCCATGTCGGTTGAGTGCATTATTTATTGTTTTTTTTGAAACAGCAGTACCTGCTAACTCCAGGTCTTTCTGGAGTTCTCCATGAGTGGTCTTTGGCCCTTGGATAACTCTTCTGATAATTCTTTTGACTGCTTTGTCAGAAATCTTGCGAGGAGCTCATGGTTGTGGCCAGTTTATGGTAAAATGATGTTCTTTCTACTTTGGAATGATGACCCCAACAGTGCTCACTGGAACATTCAGCAGTTTAGAAATGTGCTTGTAACGAATGCCATTATTATGTTTAGCAACAAGGCTATCAGTCAGGACTTAACCAGCTGAAGCTAATTTGCACTGATGGGGGGTGGGGGGTGGGATGACTTACTAAATTCTAATGGATTTCAACTGGTTTCTTGGCATTCTATGACCTTTTGCACCTCTTTTTTTCTTTTGTGTTCAATACTTATTCCCTGTGTCATTCCACTTGATTAAATATAACTTGTTTTGTGAACACAGTTGCCTTGATTTCCTTGTATGTATGGATTACTTGGGTTGTTACCGATATCTGGTGAAAATCTCAGGTCAGTGGCTTCATCACAAATATGTTTAATGAGAAAAGTGTTGACTTGTTCAATACTTAATTTCCCTGCTGTACATTTACTACAAAATACATGCAGGTGTTTGCTTTTTAACACCATTAATTTGTTACGTTTTACGGTCTTATGATGATGACTTCATTAATGGTGCTCGAAAAAACAAGCCAAATAATATCCAAAAGCTGAAAATTTTGTTATATTGAGTTTACTATATAGCCCACTAAATATTGATTCACTATACATATAGTGAATAGGGAGGTAGGGAGTGAGTGGACATTTTGAACACAGCTATAGTTTTAATACACATTATACAACAGTTAGCTCTGATTGAGAAAACTGATTGGGCAATAGGGATTCCAGGAATTACTGTATTCCCTGATGATCATACTCAAGACGGTTCACCAAATATGTATCACGCCGCGTCAGCTGTGTTTTTTTTTCATAATCTTTTAATTATAATTGATGTCAGTAGCTTCTTATAATATATGAGAATTGTAATACTGTTTTGGATACCTTAATTTCCACAGTGAGGCACTGTTTGAAAAGAGGTGATCCTAAAAATCCAAACCTCCATGTCCTGGAAGTCCCACCCTAGTAGACATCTGACTAATCACGTTTGTTTACAACAAAATAGACAAGCCAGAGTCGGATTTTTTGTCTTGACTAGCAAACTGTAATACTGTTGTGTTGATGGACACTTTGTCATCTAAAAATGCCAAGAAAAAGCAAGCAAAGTGTACAGAAACACAGTGAAGCTAAATCGCTAACAAGCTAAATAACTAGCCACCAGCACAAGTCACGTGACCCACAAAGCCATACCTGCCAACTGCTCCGGTTTTGCCATAATGGTTACGGTTTTCAAGACCCCATTCCGGGTTACGGCTTTATTAATCAAAATTACGGTTTTTCACTAAAAATTCAGTCAAAAATTTTAAATCGTAAAAAAAACACGAAAGCAATTCCAAACACGAGATCGCTAGGAATCGTATCTAAATTTACCTGAAGCGTTTGCTAAGCTAACGCTATCGCTATAGCTAACGCCATAGCTAGTTGTAGCACCTAACACCGATACAAAGAAGCGACTCCGTCCCCGGTGATAGGGGCTTGCCGGAGGAACCAACCGAGGCAACAGTTGGACGGGAGCCGGATCAGAGTTCAACTACAGCGGCGGTGGGCGGCTTGACTCGGTGGAGGAGCTGCCCGTACCCCGGCTGGACAGGAGCTCAATTGAAGCGGCCGTAAGCAGCGGGACTAGCAGCGGAGGGGGCTAGCTGAGGCCCAGCTGGATTCGAGGTCGGTCGGATCGGATACTGGCGACACCAGCAGAGATTGTTTTACTATCAACAGGTCAGTAAAAATCCCACCAAAGAATGAGGAAATGGAAGAGATCAAAAAATCTCTGAACTAGGTTCGGAGATTTTATCTTCTTGGAACATAAGTCAATATTATTGTGGTAGACTGCAAGTCTAAATTAAAACATTACTGGCACATGCCTCTAGGGGGAACTACCTGTATTGTTCAGCACTACTATTAAGGGGACACATTAGAACAAGAGTGTGAAAACCCCGCGCAGAATCCATGTTCAGTCTTATTATGTGTGTTGCAGAATAAACGGCAGAGTTAGCCAAAGAAATAACTCAAGTGTGATCATTGCTACACGGTAGGATATCACACAATTGGCGACGAGGATTAAAAGAAAAAAATCAGCGGCGAGAAACAGAGAACATTGCAAGTGTGGCGAACTCAAGTGACTCCAGTAGTTCGAGTGCAAGTTCAGAGGAGGAAAAACGAGGTTTCCCCACCACGACGAGCAATGGCGGCTGTAATCGGAACGGTAACCCCTTTTGATAACTCGACTCAGTCATGGGAAGAATATAGTGAAATGTTGGACTTTTTCTTCCAAGCTAATGACATTGAGGAGCCAGACAAAAGGAAGGCTGTACTGTTGAGTGGAGTTGGTGCAACTACTTACAGCTTGTTGAGAAATTTAATAAGCCCTGCATTACCGAAAGATAAAACGTACGACCAGCTTACTGCTGAGCTTCAGAAGCACTTCAGCCCCAAACCGAGTGAAATCGTACAACGATTCAAATTTAATTCACGCATAAGGAGGAACACTGAGTCCATAGCAGAGTATGTGGCAGAATTGAGGAAATTAGCACGGCACTGTGATTACAAAGACTCATGGGAAGAAATGTTAAGAGACAGACTTGTGTGTGGAGTGAATGATGACCGAATGCAACGGCGACTTTTATCTGAAACAAAACTCACTTTTGCAAAGGCTTTGGAATTATGCCAAGCGATGGAAACAGCATCTAAAGATGTGAGAGAAATGCAAAGGAAGCTAACAGAGGACACAGCAACGCATGTTCGTGTGCCTAAGACCCAAGTAGGTGTCCACAAAGTGTTGACTGACAAAACTCAGCATAAATTCCCCAGTTGTTATCGCTGCAAAGGCCAGCACAATGCCGCCGAGTGCAAATTTGCCACTGAGCTGTGTCATAATTGTGGCAAGCGAGGGCACATTAAGAAAGCATGTAGAATAAAGGTGGACAGCGCACAGGTGCTGAAAGCGACAGTTAATGGGCAAAAGTATGAAAACAAGGGCCCAGGAAAGGAACAGCGAGTGAATCAACTGAGAGGGGAGGGAGAAAGTGATACAGAAGACATGGATTTTCACACAATTTACAACACGTCAGAGGAGCTGACCAAGGTAGCGCCCATCACGCGTACCATGAATGTTAATGGAATGAAAGTAACATTTGAAGTTGATACAGGCTGTGGAGTAACCATATTAAGTAAACAGCAATATACACAACTGTGGAAGAAAACAGACACAGCAGAATTAAATCCCTGTTCATTAAAATTAAAAACATACACAGGAGAGAAGCTAGACATGCTAGGCATGGCACAAGTGAAGGTGCAACACGAAAACAAAGAAAAGGACTTACCTGTAGTAGTAGTTGGGAGCGAAGAACCAAATCTACTAGGGCGAAGTTGGCTACAAGAACTGGCCATGATGGATCAGTTGGTGAATAAAGTGGAATCTCAGCCCAAATTGCAGCTGGAGGAGATCCTCGAAAGACACGCTGAGGTGTTCAAAGAAGGCTTAGGACAGCTAAAAGGTGTCACTGCAAAGATTAATGTGGACAAGGAGGCCCAACCACGATTCTGCAAACCCCGACCGGTACCCTATGCAGTCAAGCCACTGGTTGAAAGCGAGCTACAGAGGCTGCTGGATGACAAGATCATTGAGCCAGTGCAGGTTGCAGAATGGGCGGCGCCCATAGTCCCAGTGAGAAAGCCGGATGGCTCCATTAGAATATGTGGAGATTACAAACTCACTGTCAATCGAGCATCACGGGTGGATCAGTATCCAATTCCTAAAGTGGAGGACCTCTTCGCACAGCTGAACGGCGGCCGACACTTCACGAAATTAGACATGAGTCACGCCTACCAACAAGTAGTCTTGGAAGAAGAATCAAGAAAGTATGTAACCATCAATACACACAAAGGCTTATATACCTACACACGCTTACCATTTGGAGTTGCTTCCAGTCCTGCTATATTCCAGAGAACTATGGAGGGCATCCTAGGTGGAATTCCGAATGTTACCATTTATTTGGATGACATCCTTTGTACAGGACCAAATGAACAAGAACATCTGAAAACGCTGGAGGAAGTGCTTCAACGGTTGGAGAAAAGCGGTCTGAGGTTGAAAAGAAGCAAGTGTGAGTTCATGGGAAAAGAGGTGGTGTTCCTAGGCCACAAGATCAACGCCAGTGGTCTACACCCTCTAACAGACAAAGTGGAAGCCATTGCGGAGGCGCCTGAGCCACAAAATGTTACTGAGTTAAAAGCCTACCTGGGCTTGTTGAACTATTACCATAGGTTCCTCCCAAAGCTCTCCACGCTGCTGGCACCACTACATACCTTACTTAAGAAGGAAGAAAAATGGTCATGGGGGGTCAAGCAGCAGAAGGCGTTTGAAGAGTCCAAAGCGCTACTTCAGTCCCGTAGTGTGCTAGTGCACTATGATTCAAACAAACCACTCATCCTGGCGTGTGACGCATCACCCTACGGTGTGGGTGCTGTACTCTCTCATCGTATGGAGGATGGCTCAGAGAGACCCATAGGGTTCGTCTCAAGAACTCTTAGTGCAGCTGAGAAAAACTACTCCCAGCTAGACAAGGAGGGCCTTGCAGTAGTATTTGGTGTAAAAAAATTCCACAAATACCTGTACGGGAGACAGTTCGCTATAGTGACTGACCACAAGCCACTAATTTCACTGTTCAGTGAAATGAGAGCCATACCCCAGATGACATCTCAGAGAATTCAGAGATGGGCCGTTACATTAGCAGCGTATGAGTACACCATCGTTTACAAAGCCGGACGGGACCATACGAATGCTGACGCGATGAGTAGGCTACCCTTGGATGGAGGAAGAGACAGCACGCCTGAGGAGGAGGAGAGAGTGCTATTGTTTGAAGATATCGGCGTGCCCCTGGTGAACGCACAACAAATAAAGTAGTGGACAGACAAAGACCCTGTTCTAGCAAGAGTGCGAGAATACATCTTGCGAGGATGGCCGAAGATGAACAGTCCTGAGTTCATTCCCTATGCCCGACGACAGGATGAGCTCAGCACCCAGGAAGGTTGTATCTTGTGGGGAGGACGCGTGGTTGTTCCACCACCTGGTAGGAATGCCTTACTGCAACAACTACACCAAGCACACCCTGGCATCACTCGCATGAAAGCGTTGGCGAGGAGTTACATGTGGTGGCCCAACATGGATGCAGAGGTGGAGGCGCTTGTGAAGTCATGTGCGGCATGCCAGGAGAACAGGAACAGTCCTCCAGCAGCCCCACTACATCCCTGGGAAGTTCCAGATAAACCATGGAGAAGAATTCACATTGACTACGCAGGTCCATGGATGGGAAGAATGTTCCTGATCATAGTTGACGCATACTCAAAGTGGATCGATGCATATTCTGTGAGTAGCTCTACTTCTACTGTTACCATTGAATGTCTTAGAAAGAGTTTCAGCCAACATGGGCTACCTGAAATCATAGTATCAGATAATGGTACATGTTTTACGAGTGAACAGTTCCAAGAGTTTTCTGAAAAGAATGGCATACGTCACATCACGACTGCGCCATACCATCCTTCTTCTAACGGCTTAGCCGAGAGGGCCGTGCAGACATTCAAGTCACTCATGAAAAAGATGACAGGAGACTCTATTGAAACCCGAATGTCGAGAGCTCTGTTCAGCTATCGAATAACACCCCAATCTACAACTGGCAAGTCACCAGCTGAGCTGTTGTGTGGAAGGAAGTTGAGGTCAACATTTGACTTAATACATCCAGACTTCAGAAACAAAGTGCATGATAAACAAGAGAAACAAAAAGGTTATCATGACATGCATGCTAGAGAGAGAATACTGAGAGAAGGAGACGTGGTCTACACCCGCAACTTTGGCTCAGGACCAGCCTGGGTACCAGGAGAAATAACAGAAAAGACAGGCCCTGTGTCATTCAAGGTGACATTAGGTCATGGACAAGTGGTGAGGCGACACATCGACCAAGTTCGTGGTAGGAGCTCCATTCCCCTGCCGATGGCACCAGAGGTGTTGTCTGACACCCATCCTGAGGAGAGCATCAACGAACCACCACTTCAGGTGAAACCTGAGGTAACCGTCTCTGCAGATTCTACGGGCAGCACTGCAGCAGCCGAAACAGTGGAGCAGTCTGAGTCTTCACCTGCAGTTGGCTCACCCGCCGTGAGAAGATCTCAGCGAGCTAGGAAAGCTCCAGACTACTTGAAGGACTATATTTAGTCAGTAGTGAGTTCCCCAGCCACAGGACAAGAATGCGTCCTGGAACCTCACTGGGATGCGGTAGTCAAACCAAATCCCCAGTTAGACTGTTATGTGTGTTATACATGTAAAAAAAAAAAAAAGAGAAAGAAATTATGTGTATGGCACATGTGTTTAAGAAGTTAAAAGTAACTGTGATTGTTTAGGGTTAAATGGGAGTTCCAGGATGTCTAGCATAATTGGCTAGTGTAATTAAAAGTAGTTTAATCTAGAGGGGAGGGATGTGGTAGACTGCAAGTCTAAATTAAAACATTACTGGCACATGCCTCTAGGGGGAACTACCTGTATTGTTCAGCACTACTATTAAGGGGACACATTAGAACAAGAGTGTGAAAACCCCGCGCAGAATCCATGTTCAGTCTTATTATGTGTGTTGCAGAATAAACGGCAGAGTTAGCCAAAGAAATAACTCAAGTGTGATCATTGCTACACGGTAGGATATCACAATTATACAGTAATAAGTGGCATTCAGCTGTTTGTTTTATGTCATTTAAGCACAGTTCTGGTACTTAAAAATCATAAAAACCCAGGAGCTTCGGGGGGCTTCGCCAATTTCCCCAACCCCAAATCACATCCCTAGACTATGATGATCCATATCCACACACATGGCAAGTCTTTTCGTGAGGAATACTCCAAAGCATTTCCAGGAATCATTACTGCGGACAGTGAGCGCATATTCAGCCATGTGAACAAGAACAAAACTGAGTTCAGGTCCAGTCTGTCAACTAAAGTTCTGGGCAACCTCATGACCAGGAAAATGATGATGACAGCTTCGGGTAACAAGTGCCACAGTGTGTTCCATTCAAAAGACCCACTGAAGAAAGCTAAGGGGTGCACCATGGAAAACAACAATGCTTGAGAGTTACCATAGAGTTTATCCTTGATCTTTTCCATCAGCATATCTGCATTGACAATTTAAGGAAAATAGAAACATGATTGTTGAAGAAATATGAGGTTCTTAGCCACATTTTAACTTGATTTAATGCTAATATTTGTTTGACACTGCGGCCCCTGGACCCCGGCTAACTACTAGGCAAGAAATATGAGGTTGTTAGCTACATTCCAACTTGATTTAATGCTAATATTTGTTTGGCGTCGGGGGGCTTCGTCCCCCTGAACCCCCCACCAGGACTTTGTCCTGAACCTAGCGGGGCCTGCGGCCCCTGGACCCCGGCTAGCTACTAAGCCTTTCAGGTTTGAAAGTTGAAGAAATATGAGGTTGTTAGCTACATTTAACTAGATTTAATGCTAATATTTGTTTGGCAAATATTAGCATTATTATTATTAGCATTAGCATTATTAGCATTAGCTACTAGGCTTTTCAGGTTTGAAAAGTTGGCAGGTATGCAAAGCTGACTCAACTGGTGACCGGTATTTACTGTCTTCTGCACTGGACAATATTTAATCTGGTTACATGTGTGTGAAATGACAATAGGTCCAATCTTTTCTATATTATGCTCATTGAGGTTCTTGGCAACAGTTAACTGGGTACATTTGGGAGGGACTATTTTTCTTGGTGGAGCAAAATAACTGGTTAAACAAACAAAAATTATAATATTTTGGCCTGTTTTGCTGCCATTTAATAACCTATGCTTGTGGAACTGTTGTATAAAAGCAATACTGCACGACGTCGCTGCTTTGTGTTGGGCCTGCGACCAATTCACCACAGTAATATATTCACTGATGCCACACTCCGTCTGGTGTAATATTGCTTAATTAACTTGTAACAGTTTCAAATGGTGATGTAGATTTTTTTTTTTTTTTGTAGGGTTCTTCCACATTTAACATGTTTTTCTTAACTGTGGTAACATCTGGTGAACTAAAGCTGGATTCATGCAGCACCTCTGCTGTCCGCGTACGTGTAACTGGAAACCTCGTGTGATGAAATTTACGTCATCGTCTCCACTCTGCTAGTGTCTGCAGTGCTCGACCGCGGACGACCATGTGCAGCCCAAATTTTGTGACTGCGTTGCCTGCCCACGACCTGAACGCGTTGAAAAGCGCATGCGCAAAACTGAACGTCCCATTCATGAGGTGGCAATATCGACACACCATACCAAGACAAAGTGGACGAAGAAGACAGTGAGGAAGTGGAAGACGAGAATGAACATACATGAATCATACATAAATACTTCAGCAGTAGCAGCATCTTCATGGAAAAGGAGTGAAAACCAGGAAATCAAGCAGCAGAAAGCAAGCAGCATTTCTTCGTTGGTGAAAATCCTGGTGCGTCAGTGCATTAGCGCTACCTATAGGGCGGGGGTGAAACTACAAATGATGGTTGTGCGCATGCGTCAACCGCTTGGCCTGGGTAGATGGAAAAAGTGAGCATGTACAGCGGCGCGTGTGTGCCGGGCTTGTCCAAAGCGCACACGGACCAAAGCGGACAAGAGGGGAAATGCAGCATGAATAAGGCTTATGACTCATATGCCATCTTTAACCCCCCTTCCCCCAACAACTTGAACTAAATTCTCTGTTATGTTGTAGAATTGTACATCCTATAATTGGCAGCAATTCCAAATGGAAGAAGGTTTACTTTTCGAGTTATTGTGAGATTTTTTTTTTGTCATGATCAAAAGAGAGCTTGGGCAGCCAGCATCATTAGTGAACATGCCCTATGTTAAGATGTCTGGTCTGGTCAGTCTTTGTCTGACCTGCAGTCACAGGTCTCTCAGCCCTTTCTTCTCTCTAAACTTTTCACACAACATTGGAAAAAAATATTGGTTGTTGATTAGGCTGTAATCATAATGGCTCAGAAGAAACACCACACTATGCATGTATGATAAGAGGCAGAAACTGCTGTGATGCGCAACACTGTGCCCACACATGCCCATCATATGCAGATGAGGTTGTTGCAGTTTTGATGCTCTCTGAGGCTGCGTTGTGCTTGAATCGCCTCATTAAATGGAAGAACAAAGAAGGATCATCACAAATGCCCTCAAAACACTCAAAGAAATCTGTAGTTCATTATGTCAGTGCTGGCCAACTAAATATAACATTGTTGGATACATTTTTTCCACACATTTTACCACCCAGTTATATATATTCCATGGCATTCATGTGCATTGTCTGTATATGTTTGCCTACAGGATAACAAATCAAGACACAAGGAAAGGAGGATCAAAACTGAAAAGACTGACACAAAACTGTAAGACAATGAAATTTTTTTTTTAATAGAAAAGGAGGCTTAAGATACCATTTTAGGCAATGTAGATTTGTTTTTATAGGTGATATATCCACCAGAGTGTCTTTAAATTCTCATAGTGAAGTAGGCTGAGAAAAGGACTGAAAAAGCATCCCCACCCAACTTAACTAAATTTAAGATTAGTCATTTTTAGGGTTAGGAAAAGGTGATGATCTAGTTTACACATACTTCAGCCATAACCCTGATGCTCCATGGCATTATTTTCACAACCTCTTGAGGTTGCTTCATGTCAAAATGTACATATATGTCATGAGCCGAGAGCTGGAGGTTTCTGCCAGGCTCGGTCTCATGGCTTTTTCATTATATTTACATGCTTGTTGTATTTTATGCTTTTTGGGTTTCTGTATTTGTGTACTATTTGCCATTTTCCTGTTTGTGTTCTAGTTCTGTTACACTTTTATTTTGTATTAATTTATATTTACAGTATATTTTAGTCTTCTTGGATTGATATTTTGTTTTTTATATCTTCACTGTTGTTCTTTTGCTGGTTGACAGCTGTCAGTGGCGTGGTGCTCCGTGTGAGCTTTGCCCTGTCAGCTTCGGTTCACTCCTCTCTCACTGCCCCCAGCTGGTCCTAATGATGTTTATTGCTTTCTCCTGCCCGCTCAGATTACTTACACCTGTCATGGATTATGTAAATGGTTTTTGATCCTATTTAAGGGCGGTATTTTCATTTTCTCATCGCCACAGTCTTGGTTGTATTCACCTTGTCTCCACCAGAGCCCTGCCCTGCTCTGGTGTGCTTTATCTGTAAGTTTTCTCCATCATTTGTATTTTGTGTACCGTGTTGAACTTTGTTTGTTGTCTTTTTTCAATAAATTGCCCAAACTCATAGTTCAGCTCGTGGGTCTCACCTTCCTGCTCCGTAGGGCAATTCATGGCAGAAGACTGTGGCCAGTAGAGACCCAGCTACTGTGTTTGTGGATTTTTGTTTTTTCTTTTCACTCACCTATTTTGTGGACCTCGTTATGTCCCCAGCACGATGACCTCGTTTTTGGTCAAGGGGAGATTGGCAGCGGGTTCCCCGAGGGTGGAGGAGGAATGGGCTGCCGAATTCATCCACGGCTTCGTGGATGAAGCCCTTGCCTCCCGCAGCCCAAAAAAGATCTGGGAAAAGGTGGATTCGGCAACCGCCATCGTCGAAGCGCATCCAGGGTTATGGAGGCACGCCCAGTTTGCTGAGTTGTTGGCCACACTCTCCGTGTTGCAACAGTCTTTCCCCGGGCTGACATGGGGGTCGCCTCCAGGGAGCCCGGAGCCTATACGGAGACGTACTCCGCGGAAGATGCCCTGCCTCACCTTCAATGAGTCCACTCCTGCGCCCGCTTCATCAGCTCCACAACACCAGCGTCATCCAGCTCCAGACTGCCAGAGGAATACTCCCGCCTCTCTGGCAGCAATTTCTCCTTTGCTGAGCCAGAAGCCTCCCTCAGTAGTGCGTACTCTGTGTTTTTCTTCTCCGACTGAATCGTCAGCATCTCCCCTCTCCGCAGCTGCTGTTTCCTGCTTCTCCTCGTCGCTGTCTTCCGCTGCCGAGAGGTTGTCTGTTTTTCCCCCAGATCCACCTGCCTCCGTGTCCACTGGGGCTGCCCCTCCACGATCCTCTGAGGGGCCTATATCCACAGTAGCCATGGAGAGTGATGACACTACACCTGCTGCGACAGGAATCATCGAGCCCCGGGAACACAGGCTAGTGTCATTTCATTCTTCTTCATTTTATGATGATATACCTTGCCTGATTCCCGGTAGTGAGGCTCAGGGTTTGCAGTCCCCTGAGTCCTCACCGCCTGTTGCAGCTATTAATTTCTCACCTGCCCTCTCCATGTCCCCGTCTATCTTCCCTGAGGGTCCGCCGACTACAGGGTTGAGCCGCCAGATAATGGAGGAATCTGCAGCCCTGGAGGACCTGGTCCCAGCCCCGCAGCCTCAGTCTGGACAGAGGGAGAGAGCTTCCTGTGATCCGAAGCCTACGCTGATGGCAGAGCGTCCCCTGCCTTTGGCTATGCGGAATCAAGTGCCAGCGGTGAGCCGACCCCCAGCCACCACGCCGGAAAAAACATCTACGTGGGTCACTTCGCCTGGAGGCCCCGAGACTGCAGCTACCACCATGCCTGCTGCTGGCGCCACTGCAGCAGAGTTGGAACTGGACCTCCAAAAGGACCGGACCCGAAACATCGTCGCCTGGATCGATGGAGTCCTGGATGGCGGTGGAGCTCGAGCTCAGCCAAGTGCTCTCCCTTGTTTTCATTGTCTCAGTTTTGGAGAGATCTTGTCAGGCTCTTGGTAGGGAGAGCCAAGTGCAGCCATCAGCTGCACCTGAGCTCACTTTGCCGGGCTCCACTGCCGCCGGTGACCCTGACCTGTTTCTTTGCGTCTCCTGTCCAAGCTTTTCCCCAGGGTCACCGAGGATATTCCACCTGTGTCAGATGTCTCCGTGGGTCCAGCCTCGCTGCCCGAGATCACTATGGGTCCAGCTCCCCCCGCCAAGGTCGTCGAGGACGCTCTGTCCCAGCCTGGGGCCTCCGTGGGTGCTGCTTTGGCCTAGTCCTGCCCTCCATGGGTGCTGCTTTGGCCTAGTCCGGCCCTCCATGGGTGCTGCTTTGGCCTAGTCCGGCCCGCCATGGGTGCTGCTTCCTTTTCTGTGGAGGTCATCGTGGGTGCTCTGTTCCAGCCCAGGCCCACTGAGGGTGCAGCATTGGCCCAATCCGGGTCCACTGAGGGTGCAGCCGTGGCCCAGCCTTGACCCACCGAGGGTGCTGTTTCCCTTCCAGTGGAGTTCGTCGCAGGTGCAGCTCCACCCCAGCCCGGAGCCACCGAGGGTGCACCTCCGTCCCAGCCCAGAGCCACCGAGGGTGCACCTCCGCTCCAGCCGGGAGCCACCATGGGTGCAGCTCCGCTCCAGCCCAGAGCCACCGAGGGTGCAACTCCGCTCCAGCCTGGAGCCACCGAGGATGCAGCTTTGGCCCAGTCCGGGTCCACTGTGGGTGCTGCTGTGCTCCAGCCTGGAGCCTCTGCGGGTGCAACCTTGTCCCAGTCCGGGACCATCGCGAGTTCAACCATGTCCCAGCCCAGGACCACCATGGGTGCATCCTTGTTCCAGTCCGGAGTCACCGTGAGTGCTACTATGTCCCAGTCCGGGACCACCGAGGGTGCTGCTGGCCAGTCCAAGGGTGTCATGGTTCCCTCTCCTTCGCCAGACACCGTCATTGACCCCTCTCCTCTACCAGACGCCGTTATGGTTCCCCCTCCTTTGCCTGATGCCGTCGTGGTCCCTCCTCCTCTGCTGAACGCCTTCGTGGTTCCCTCTCCTCTGCCAGACGCCGTCATGGTTCCTTCTCCTCCATCTGACATTGTCTTGACTCCTCCATCATGCCCACTACTTGCCCTTCCCATTGGGCAGCCGCCTCCTGGACCACCTCTTCTGTTCAGGTGGTTGAAAAACTGGCAGACCGCCTGACAGACGGTGCTGCAGAGTTGGGTGGCCCACGTTCTCTGGGAAGCCACCCGACTCGTTCTGTCATGCCATCTGGTGGGCCTGGGACTCTGGTCGCCCGCCTGAACTGTCCAGCTCCTCAGTCCAGGGGGCTCAGAGGAGTTGAGGGTTTTTCCTGGTGTGGGTCCTGGGCGGGGTTTGTTTCGTTTCCTCCTGGTCTGTTCCCCCCTCCACCCTCCTGGGGTGGGTTATTGTTGTGCTGCTATTGGGGGGAGGGGTCCTTCTTTTTCTTTTGATGTTACCCTGGGGTGTCTGGTATCCACCCCATGAGAGGGGGGCTCTGTCATGAGCCAAGAGCTGGAGGTTTCTGCCAGGCTCGGACTCATAGCTTTTTCATTATATTTACATGCTTGTTGTATTTTATGCTTTTTGGTTTTCTGTATTTGTGTACTGTTTGCCATTTTCCTGTTTGTGTTCTAGTTCTGTTACACTTTTATTTTGTATTAATTTATATTTATATTTTAGTCTGCTTGGATTGATATTTTATTCTTTATATCTTCACTGTTGTTCTGTTTCTGGTTGACAGCTGTCAGTGGCGTGGTGCTCCGTGTGAGTGTTGCCCTGTCAGCTGTCAGCTTTGGTTCACTCCTCTCTCACTGCCTCCAGCTGGTCCTAATGACGTTTATTGCTTTCTCTTGCCCGCTCGGATTACTCACACCTGTCATGGATTATGTAAATGTTTTTTGATCCTATTTAAGGGCAGTATTTTCATTTTCTCATCGCCACAGTCTTGGTTGTATTCACCTTGTCTCCATTAGAGCCCTGTCCTGCTCTGGTGCACTTTATATGTAAGTTTTCTCCCTCGTTCGTATTTTGTGCACCGTGTTGAACTTTATGTTTGTTGGCTTTTTTCAATAAATTGCCCAAACTCACAGTTCAGGGTCTCACCTTTCTGCCCTGTAGGGCAATTCATGACAATATAGGTCATCATCACCGCTGATAAATCACCTTTTCATCTTAATTAAAAGCAAAGATGACGGATATATACCTAGCTTTCTACAGGATACATCAAACAAAGCTACTTGATTCATCTCAGCCTCTCTGCAGTCTAAAGTATTTATTTCAGTATATCTAATCTAATTTAACTTAGGAGCATGCAGTGATTTACCTGGTGCCTCATTATCTCACTGTTATGGAAATCAGAATGCAGTTAGTTATAAGTTAATCTCTCTATACATGTATTACACCAGGCAAGCCTGGATTTGTGATGGGAGTAAAATTTGATACCCTTGAATTGTATTTCCTTTTATGATATGTGTACAGAGCTGCTGTTACTAACTGATCAGCTGCCAAGATTAGATGGCTGCAGATTGCTTTTACTATATCAACATAAATACAGCACAGGCTAGGCTCTCTTTACGCAAGGGCCCCCAAAAAAGAAAAACTTAGATTTCAGTACATGCCTGACCTGAAGTTCAAAGTTGTAAATAGTTGCTATCTTTCTGATGAGACTAGGATGAACTGTTAGGTAGCTGCTTAATGTTGCATTTGCAGTATGACTGCATAGCTAACAGCATAGCTTGTCAGTCCTGCAGCTATGGCTTAGAGTGCTTCTGCACAGAAAGGCAGCTTTACTGATTATGCATGAAAGCAAAAGAAAAACATATTTTCTCTGACTTCTTCTGCCTCTCCTCAACTTTTCCTATAACTTTTATGGTGAGCAAGTCTTGCCATGATAAACTTGAAACATTAAAGTGGTCTGTGTGCTGACATATTTTGATTCTTGAGTTACTCACTAATGAAATGCGATAGAAAATTATTGCAAAATATTATATTATTACATTTCATTTCTCTCTATAACACAGAACTGGGTTCATTTGACTTTAGATGTATCAAGATGTGTTAACCTTGAGATGAAATCCAGTTCAACTTTCCAATTTTCTCTCCTTCTCACTCATCCACTCATTGTTCATGTAAAAGATCCGTGATGTTTTACGAGTTCAGAATGCTCTCTGAATAAAAAAACGGAACAGTCACCTTAACCCTTTCTGAGACTCTTGATTTAATTCTGACAAAATGTTTATAGTTGTGCTTCCTTGCTGGAAACTTAATACCCATCAACATATGCATTAACAACATATGTAAATATAAAAGCAGCATTCTAATGATTATCATTAGATATAATAGGCCTATTTATGTTCAGTCAATCAAGTTTTAAAGGTGCTCTATGTAGGTATTCAGTTATGAATGCTTGGTCCTAGGTTTCCTAGGTTTCTATAACGTACTGTAGGTATACTACACCAGGTCAGCAACAGAAGGAGGTCACTTAACTTTTAGATATTAAGCGATCTGTAGTGGGTGTGTAAATAAGGTAACTGGTGGAGGGTACAGTTGAAATGTGTGTAAATTATGCACTCACCTTGTTCTTATCCTAATCGTTTCCCTAGCTCAAATCACTTAAAAATGTGTATTTAGTGCTGAAAGTAAATTAATGACAAAACCTGAAGTGACTCGCAAATGAAGAAGTGAAAATAAGCACAGCTTGACATCAGTGTTAAAAGGGCAAGACAGGGACTCCGGCATGGGAGCACAATTTGTAGTCCTGTCCTTCATCTCCCTCACACCTACCAGCATGTAAGTGACTTTCACACTGTGAAATGCAGTGCAACACAATGATATCACCATTTTCTAGCTGGTAGGTCTGGTTGTATTTGGAGGTTAGAAATATCACGTATATCTTTGTATTAGTTGGAGGATTTGTTTCTTGTTCAGTGGTGCAGCCTTGGTGTTGATGGGAATAGCAGTGTGCAAACTGGTCTGGACTCTGCCTTCTGAATATTTAAGTTTCACAGATTTCTAACAGAGAAGAGTAAGAATAACTTCAGGGAAGAAAACAAACAAAAAAACAAACAGTTGCTTGTCCTGCCCATATCATTTCACCATGTGGATTAGAGTAAGGGAGTGGGAGAATCTATCAAATATGCAGTAGCCTGCTAAAAGTAGGTAGAAGTTAATGTAACCATGGTTTAACACTATTTTTTTTTTCTATTAAGGGCATACATTCTGTGACCCTCGGCCCACAGAAAACCTACCCACTTCTGTCATCGAATCCCCACCAGCCCTGTTTACCACTCACCAAATTCAAAAGGTACACATCCTGGTGGAGAGAAGCAGAGTAGTTGAAGATGTTTGGAAAGACAAAGGGTTCATAATTTACCTCTTTTTCACCACTGATAGCTGTGCAAAATCTGGGGAGTGTTAGCCCAATTTAGGGTCGATAAAGTTTGGAACTTCCAAATTAATATTTAGGAATGATTACAGGGGCAGTCGCATTTGAAAGGATGAATATTATTTTATTTTTTCCTGAATTTTTCTAATTATGTTTATTAATTTGGTTAAAGTAAACTTTATTTGTATAGCAACAGTTATAGCATTTTGACCTGTAGGGCAAAGACTCTGCAGTTGGAGAAAGGGACCCCAACAATCGATCCTCCGTGAGTAAGCAGTTGGCAGTGGTAGAGAGGAAAAACTCTTTTAACATGAAGAAACCTCTACCATCATGTCAAAAATATAACGGAATTTAAAAAAGGTAATGATGCCCTAGTAACACTGGCTGCTCTGAAGCTATGCCTTGGTCCCAGATACTCTGAGTGGGGACTGTAATGTCACAACCACTAGCATGGTGATGGGCTGTAACTGTAGACGAGATCATTTATTAGTGATGTATGGGGAAAAACCTGAAAGGGAGAAGAAAGACTATTTCTACTGTAGTACCAAACAAGCCATTTGCAGTTGAGTCTGTTGATGGCTGAAGTATCCTGTAGCCAATAAATTTCTGAATGAAACAATGTGTCACATGACTGGGTTGGTCATGTGCACGCTCTTTAACACACGTTCGCCACAAACGATTTAAAGGGCTGCGATTTAAAAGGCTACTATTTTAAGCAGCACTGTTCAGATTTTTTTTTTTTTTTTTTTTTTTTTGAGAAAATGACCAAATTTAATTAAAAAACACCTTAAGGAAACATTCAAATTTTATAGATGTTTTTCCACGTTATGTAGCACAGTTTGACAGTTTAAAAACTCCTGATTGGGCCCGAAGGGAAAAACTGTGTAATATATTGTTTTTTGGGGGTATTGTTACAAAATTTAAACCTGAACTTGGTAACACTTGGTGCTACATTCCTGTTGTGTTTTCCAGCTAATATATCACAGCTCTGTTTTTTGCAGGCACATATATCTAAAAAACCTCAGGTGAACTTTATTTTTCTTCAAATTCAGTATGTTCAGACCACTATTACTCAGTGGCAGAAGCACCAAGTGATTCTGTTTTGCCAAAAAAGTTTAGTCAAGGAAAATCTTTAATGAGCAGCCCTTGTACATCAAATTTGATCAGATATACTATACATACTATACTCAGCAGTATTCTCAGCTCAGTGGGTATTTAAGGTTTTTCCAGGTCAGTTAAACACTGCCTCAGAAATATGTCCTAAACTCAAAAGTTTAGAATAGATTTTAATCATTATACATTTGATTTGCAATGACGAGTCAGAATGAGTTATGGGGCACACCAGCACAGCTCCAGAGTAGTAACACTGTACCTAATCACCTGCAAAATTACTACAGTTTTGGTTCATTTCTGATGCTCTCTAATCACTTCCTATCTCCCATTTAAACTGCACAATCCTCTTTCTAGGGCTTCTCTAATCCGGTTATATGGCGAATGACTCGGGAAGCTTTAAAAAATTCTCCTGTGGGTTAAATGTCTAATTATAGTCAACACAATGCAGATCCCACTTTAAGAGAAATGCTTCTATGCACAGAATTTAGCAGAAAATTTGGCAGTGTAGAGGCAAACTGGTTAAGGAGCTGTAACTTGACAGAGGAGCAGCTCCAAGCTTCATATTCTTCCACAGAAATTGCTGTTAAATTGTGCCTAACCACACCTCACTGTGCTGGTGTTATCTCTGATCAGGTAAGGAGCAATTAAATCCTGTGCAAACGTACGTTTCCATCATTAACACTTCTTCTCTGAAAGTTTCTTTGACTGTATATCGCCAATGGCCTATTGCTCGAAAGCATGACTGCCATTTTCTCAGCATCAATTCCAAATTCCTGTTTCTTCACAGTTAATCCTGTCAGGAAGGAAAAGATCATCAAAATAATTACAGCCCCCCAAGTTTATCATGATAAATTCTGTTGGGACTATAAATGCAAGTTGTAGATTGGTGGACCTGAATTCTGCCAGTAAATGTGTTGATCTCGTCTTCCATTCTCATAACTAGAATGGTGTAAGCACAAAGAGAAAGAAATCAGGTGATTAGGATTATAATTTCTTAACTTGAAACTGAACTGAAGAGTTATCGTAACTTCTCTTTAATACAGTGTGCAGCAGCAGGGAAGTTTCACATCTTCAGTGGACATAAAAAGTCTACACACCCCTGTTCAAATGCCAGGTTTTTGTGTTGTAAAAAATGAGACCAAAATAAATCATTTCAAAACTTTTCCCCCCATTAATGTGAACTATAATCTGTACAACCCAACTGAAAAACAAACTGAAATCTTTGAAGGGGAAAAATAAAAAATAAAAACCTTAAATAACCTGTCTGCATAAATATGCACACCCTGTTATAACTGGGGATGTGGCTGTGTTCAGAATCACATTCAAACTCATGTTAAATGGGAGTCAGCACACACCTGCCATCATTTAAAGTGCCTATGATTAACCCCCCCAAAAGTTCCAACTGTTCTGGTAGGCTTTTCCTGACATTTTTGTAGTAACATCTTACAGCACAAGCCATCGTCCGCAGAGAGCTTCCAAAGCATCAGAGGGATCTCACTGTTCAAAGGTATCAGTCAGGAGAAGGATGCAAAAGAATTTCCAAGGCACTAAATATACCATGGAACACAGTGAAGACAATCATCATCAAGTGGAGAAAATATGGCACAACAGTGACATTACCAAGAACTCGACGCCCCTCCAAAATATATGTAACGAGAAGAAAACTGGTCAGGGAGGCTGCCAAGAGGTTGACAGCAACACTGAAGGAGCTGCAGGAATTTCTGGCAAGCACTAGCTTTTTAGTACATGTGACAACAATCTCCCATCTCGGGTGGCAAGGAAGCCTTATCTTACCAAGAAAAACATCCAAGCCTGGCTACATTTTGCAAAAACACATTTGAAATTTACCAAACACGTGGGAAAATGTGTTATGGTCCAATGAAACCAAGGTTAAACTTTTTGACCATAATTCCAAAAGTTATATTTGGTACAAACACAACACAAACACAACACCGTTCATCACCAAAAGAACACCATACCTACAGTGAAGCATGGTGGTGGCAGCATCATGCTTTGAATCTGTTTTTCTTCAGCTGGAACTGGGGCCTAAGTCAAAGTGGAGGGAATTATGAACAGTTCCAAATACAGTATGGCAAAAAAGTATTTAGTCAGCCACCAACTGTGCAAATTCTCCCACTTAAAATATGAAAGAGGTCTCCAATTTTCGTCATAGGTATACCTCAACTATGAGAGACAAAATGAGAAAAAAATCCAGAAAAATCACACTGTCTGATTTTTAAAGAATTTATTTGCAAATTATGGTGGAAAATAAGTATTTAGTCACCTACAAACAAGCAAGATTTCTGGCTCTCACAGACCTGTAACTTCTTCTTTAAGAGGCTCCTCTGTCCTCCACTTGTTACCTGTATTAATGGCACCTGTTTGAACTCATTATCAGTATAAAAGACACCTGTCCACAACCTCAAACAGTCAGACTCCAAACTCCACTATGGCCAAGACCAAAGAGCTGTCAAAGGACACCAGAAACAAAATTGTAGACCTGCACCAGGCTGGGAAGACTGAATCTGCAATAGGTAAGCAGCTTGGTGTGAAGAAATCAACTGTGGGAGCAATTATTAGAAAATGGAAGACATACAAGACCACTGATAATCTCCCTCGATCTGGGGCTCCACGCAAGATCTCACCCCGTGGGGTCAAAATGATCACGAGAATGGTGAGTAAAAATCCCAGAACCACACGGGGGGACCTAGTGAATGACCTGCAGAGAGCTGGGACCAAAGTAACAAAGGCTATCATCAGTAACACACTACGCCGCCAGGGACTCAAATCCTGCAGTGCCAGACGTGTCCCCCTGCTTAAGCTAGTACATGTCCAGGCCTGTCTGAAGTTTGCTAGAGAGCATTTGGATGATCCAGAAGAGGACTGGGAAAATGTCATATGGTCAGATGAAACCAAAATAGAACTTTTTGGTAAAAACTCAACTTGTCGTGTTTGGAGGAGAAAGAACACCATACCTACTGTGAAGCATGGG
This sequence comes from Pholidichthys leucotaenia, assembly GCA_020510985.1. Lineage (NCBI taxonomy): Eukaryota > Metazoa > Chordata > Actinopteri > Cichliformes > Pholidichthyidae > Pholidichthys > Pholidichthys leucotaenia. Next base: position 405,200,126 of record CM035836.1, on the reverse strand, counting down.
GGTGGAAACGTCATGCTTTGGGGCTGTTTTTCTGCAAAGGGACCAGGACGACTGATCCGTATAAAGGAAAGAATGAATGGGGCCATGTATCGTGAGATTTTGAGTGAAAACCTCCTTCCATCAGCAAGGGCATTGAAGATGAAACGTGGCTGGGTCTTTCAGCATGACAATGATCCCAAACACACCACCCGGGCAACGAAGGAGTGGCTTCGTAAGAAGCATTTCAAGGTCCTGGAGTGGCCTAGCCAGTCTCCAGATCTCAACCCCATAGAAAATGTTTGGTGGGAGTTGAAAGTCCGTGTTGCCCAGCGACGGCCCCAAAACATCACTGCTCTAGAGGAGATCTGCATGGAGGAATGGGCCAAAATACCAGCAACAGTATGTGAAAACCTTGTGAAGACTTAAAGAAAACGTTTGACCTCTGTCATTGCCAACAAAGGGTATATAACAAAGTATTGAGATGAACTTTTGTTATTGACCAAATACTTATTTTCCACCATAATTTGCAAATAAATTCTTTAAAAATCAGACAATGTGATTTTCTGGATTTTTTTTCCTCATTTTGTCTCTCATAGTTGAGGTATACCTATGATGAAAATTGGAGACCTCTCTCATCTTTTAAGTGGGAGAACTTGCACAATTGGTGGCTGACTAAATACTTTTTTACCCCACTGTACCAGTCAGTGTTGGCACAAAACCTTCAGTCTTCTGCTAGAAAGCTGAAGATGAAGAGGAACTTCATCTTTCAGCATGACAATGACCCAAAGCACACATCCAAATTAACAAAAAAAATGGCTTCACCAGAAGAAGGTTAAGATTTTGGAATGGCCCAGCCAGAGTCCAGACCTGAATCTGACCGAACATCTGTGGGGTGATCTGAAGAGGACTGTGCACAGGAGATGCCCTCGCAATCTGACAGATTTGGAGCGTTTTTGCAAAGAAGAGTGGGCAACTATTGCCACATCAAGATGTGCTATGCTGATAGACTCCTAGATTGAGTATTGTAATAAAAGCCAAAGGTGCATCAACAAAGTATTAGTTTAAGGGTGTGCATATTTATGCAACCAGGTTATTGTAAGTTTTTATTTTTTATTTTTCCCTTTAAAAGATTTCAGTTTGTTTTCAATTGGGTTGTACAGGTTATAGGTTTAGTTTAGTTTAGTTTAGTTTATTTGAAAAGGGACAATGCAATTTCATAAAACACATGATTACACATGGTTAAAAAAGCCAGAATTAGCCAAAAGGCTAGTTTTCATCTGTAGTCCCCTGGCCAAGATGTAAAAAGGCAGTAAAATGCATCTACAAGAAAAAAACATGGTTAGACATTTAAGAGGGCACTAATGTAACAAATAACATATACATAACAAACCGTGCATTTAATCACAACATCAAACATCACAACAGACTTACCTTTTAGTGTTGGCAGCTGTAGGTGTTTATAAGCCACATTTTCAATTTTTTTTGTGAAGGCCTTGTATGTTGTAAGCAGTTTAACCTCCTCAGGTACTGAGTTCCACTCACTAGCGCTCCTCACTGACCAGGCCGACTTACTGAAAGTACGCCTGCGCAGAGGAATGAAACAGTCACCTCTGACAGAGCCTCGAGTGACACGCTCAGAGCTGTTTCTTTGGCTGATGAACTCTGTCAGAGGATCTGGAGCCAAATCATGCAGTACTTTATAAATCAAATTTAAATTTGCAAATGTATGAAGACTATCCCAATTTAAAAGACTGTATTTTTTTAAAATTACACAATGATGATAATGCCTAGGTTTTTACCCATAACTTTAACTGCTTGTTTGTACAAAACTTCCAATGGTTTTTTTGCACTCAAACCCGCCTGGGACCAGCTAGTTAGGCAATAGTTGAAGTGACAGAATCATTGAATGCAAGTATATTTTTGCTGCTTCAGTTGACATTTCATTTCGAACTGCACGAAAATTTGCAAGATTTAACTTGATTTTTTTTTTACACAATTTAGCAATATGGGCTTTAAAGGAAAGCTGTGAATCTATTATTAACCCAAGCTATTTATATTGGCTAACAATTTGTATTTTTCCTCCATTAACGTGTATGTCAGGGTCAGGTGACACTCTATTTATTTTAGTGAAATACATGAATGAATGAATGAATCTTTATTTCGGATAGATTAAAAGTAAAGATTAAAAAAAGAAACAGAATAATATAACAAAGGGGGAAAGAAAATCCAACAAGGTCAAATTAGACAATAACTCCTCTGATTATACAGTTCAACATAAGTTATCCGAAATGAGTGAGGGCTGAAGCCGCAGCTTGTATTGCCCACCCATATTCCATCCAAGAATTCAAAAGAAAAACAAAACAAGAGCGATTACAATTCAGAACATAGCTAAGACAAAATGTGACAAAAAAAACTAAGCAACAACACAACACAGACTGTATATGACAGTCCTTATGTGATTTTACATGTCATCTTGTATATGTTTGGAGTATTTGTCTAACATGCCTACAGTTTTAGAAACATTTAACTGTAGACAGCACTCCTGCAACCAAGTTGTGACACAGGACATTGTTTTACTAAGTTTGGCAGCAACAGTGTCTTTGGAGTGACCATGAACAAAAAAACGTGTCGTCTGCATACATTAAGCATTCAGCTTCAGGACGAACAGTGGGCAAATCATTAATATAAAGACTAAATAAAAGGGGGCCTAATATTGATCCCTGAGGGACTCCAGAAGTTAGCCTAAGAGAATCAGATCTGCAGTTGTTAACTGATACAGATTGTGTTTGATCATGCAGATATGATTCAATCCAGCTCACAGCATTGTGAGAAAAGTTAAATTTAAAGAGCTTGGTAAGAAGAACAGATTGATTTACTGTATCGAATGCTTTCCTGAGGTCCAAAAATACCGCCCCTACAACTCCACCCTTGTCAAGAAAAGATTTTATTTTCTCAATGAAGAGGCATGTAGCCATTTCAGTGGAATGCTTGGATCTGAAACCAAACTGCATGGCGTGGAGAGAGGGGGAACTGCTGTTTAAATAATGGACAATCTGCTCTGCCACCCATTTTTCTGCAATTTTGGAAATGGCCGGAAGAATGCTTATTGGTCGGTAGTTATGCAGAAAAGTTGAGTCACCGGATTTAAAAACGGGTAACAATAGCAGATTTCCAGGCCTTTGGAAAATGGCCAGATGAAATTGAAAGATTAATGATTGAGGCAATAGGAGTGGCGAGAGCTGAACCTAAATCTTTGAACATGTTCGTGTCCATTCCAAAAACATCCTTTGCTTCAGATGGTTTGAGTGATTGAATTAAATCGATAACTTTGGTCTCAGTAATATTTGTAATAGTAAAAGACTGCGTTGCAGACAATGCAGGGTATTCCTTCCTTTGTTTTACTATAAACTTATCAGAGATTTCTGACACAGATTCAATGAAGTAGTTGTTAAAAGCATCAGCCATCACTTGAGGTTCCGTCAAGATGTTTCCATTTAATTGAATTTGCATTAGTTTTGTATTGTTTTTTTGGGAATCAACCAATAGTTTTTTTTAATATAATTCCAGGTTATTTTAGAATTTCCCCTTGCACTATTCAAAACAGTAATGAAAAAGTCAGCTTTAGATTTTTTTATTTCTTTCACTACCCTATTTCTCAATGAAATAAATTGGTGCCTGTTGTGTCCTGATTTAACTGACAACTTCAAAAAGTGATCTCGTTCTTTCATCAATTTCAGAATAAATTTGTTTAACCAAGAAGGCCATTCTTTCTAGCTTTTAGTTTAATTATCCGTGTAAATTGTATAATAATTTGTTGAATTTTGTTGACAAATTTAGAACAATCCTCATCTAACTTTTTGCCAACGAGTGATTCATCCCAATTTACTTCTTGAATTGAATCTTGAAAATTTTGTTGTTCCTGTTTTGGTATCCTATAGAATTCAGTGGCGGCCAAGGATTTGAAGTGCTTTTTATTTAATTTTCTTGTGGCCATTATAAGATTGTGATCAGACAATCCTGTGAGCATATTGTATGACTTCAAGATCCTTTCTGACCTATTAGTAAAAGCTAGATCAATCTGAGTGCTAGTGGAGTTTGTGATTCTCGTAGGGCCAGTAATTACCTGAGTCATATCCATGTCGTCCATAACCTTTTTCAGATTTTTCCTAACTTTGTTGACTTCCCAATTAACATTTAGGTCACCCATTATTATTACCTCTTTTGCAAAATTAAGTTGTTTCAATAAAATTTCCAGCTTTTCATAAAAATCTACATTTGATGAAGGAGGCCTATAAATAACTACAAGAATAAAAGACATTTGCTGTGACAAAGAAACAGTTAGTCCAAGAAATTTCAGTCCATTCTCATCTGTAACATGTATCTCATTACAATTAAAAGTATCCTTGGCATAAATCATAACGCCTCCTCCCTTAGAACCCTGTCTGTCTTTTCTAAACATTTTATAACCAGGTACAGATAGTATTGCTGAGGGCGAAGATTCATGGAGCCATGTCTCAGATTGGCAAAGAAAGTCAATATTTGAATCAATGAGAAGATGATGAACCTGATCACTTTTTTTTCCCACAATATTTTTTATTGAACCTTTTTTTTTTTTACAAACATAGCACACACAGTCAGACACTAACACAAAAGTAATTTAAAAATTAAAAAGAACAATAACAAAATAACAAAAAAAAGTATAATAAAAACAACAACAGCCATTAACAAAAACAAGTCAACAACAATGCTCCTCTGTTTAGTCTAGGTAATCTATTACATAAGAATACATAATATACATTCACCAGCTTGGAATTTGCAAGGTCCACACACATCATTCACCTTCTTCTTCAGAAGTTATGTTTAATTTCTTTACATAATCAATGAAAGGTCTCCATATATTCTCAAACACATTTTCCTTTGATTTCAGTATATATATTATTCTTTCTAGTGGAAGGTTTGTTAACATCTGTCTTAACCACTGAGTCACATCTGGTCTATGAGTCTTTTTCCACAGTAGTGCAATACATTTTTTGGCATTAAGCAAACTGAGGTCTATGAATGCTCTTTCACTCTAAAGTTATGTTTTTCTGGATACAGACCCAACAAAAACAGTTTAGGGTTCAATGTGATTTGTTTTGAAATTATTTTTTCAATTGTTACCCTCACCTCTTCCCAAAACATTATGATTTTTCTACATTCCCATAAACAGTGAAATAGGGCTCCTTTACTTTCCATACATTTTGTGCATGTATCTGGTATGTTTTTGTTATATCTATTTAATTCCACTGGTGTAACATACATCCGCCTTAACCATTTAAAATGTATCAGTTTAAGACGTACATTTATTGATTTGGTTTGAGCTCCTGCACAAGCCATTTCCCATTGTTCCTCTGAAATTTCAATTTGCAGGTCTTCTTTCCAGTCATTCAGTCTTTTCTGTGAGTTTTCACTTGAGAATAGTGCCAATGAGTTGTAAAACTCTGAAATAATACCCTTTCTCTTACTATCTTTCATCAAAATTTTTTCCAAAGTTGAATAAGTAGGTCGGGTGAGAGCATTACCTGATCACTTTTTGTTAGAATACTTTGTATATTTAAGTGTGCACAAAGAATGTCTTTTGGTTTATGTGCTGAGTCCCATATTAATTTAGAGTTATTAACAGTTTGAAACACCCTGAATTTCCGGTGTTTTAATATTGCGGGATTTGGCAGCCTCCTGTTTTTTTTATTGGCAATGTTTGCACATAGTGAAGGCCCGGCTGGTGTTGGTAAAGATTCAGTTAGAGGTGATGATGACTCAAATATCAACGGAAGTGGCCCGGCTATTATTGAAGGTGATTCAACTGGCTGCAATGTAGGTCCAGCTGGCTGTGTTGTTAGCCCAGGTCCAAACCCAGCTGGCAGGGGTGAGAACCCAGCTAGCAAAGTTGGAAGCCCAGTTGGCAGAGATGGAGATCCAGCTAGCAGAGGTGGAGATCCAGCTAGCAGAAGTGGAGGCCCAGCTAGCAGAGTTGGAAGCCCAGCTAGCAAAGTTGGAAGCCAAGTTGGCAGAGATGGAGATCCAGCTAGCAGAGGTGGAGATCCAGCTAGCAGAGATGGCGATCCAGCTAGCAGAGGTGGAGATCCAGCTAGCAGAGATGGAGATCCAGCTAGCAGAGGTGGAGATCCAGCTAGCAGAGATGGAGATCCTACTAGCAGAGGTGGAGGCCCAGCTAGCAAAGTTGGAAGCCCAGTTGGCAGAGATGGAGATCCAGCTAGCAGAGGTGGAGGCCCAGCTAGCAATGGTGTTATTCCAGCCAGCAGAGGTGGAAGCCCAGCTTGCAATGATGTTAGCCAGCTAGCAGAGGTGGAGGCACAGCTAATGATGGTGTTGGCCCAGGTAGCAATGGTAAAGGCCCAGCTAGCAAAGGTGGAGGCCCAGCTGGCACTGGCCCAGGGTTTAGTTCAACATCACCAGCCAAAAGAAGTATCAGCAAGAGATTAAAAACACCCAGGAGTGGTTTGCCTGTAACAGCCTGTTCCTGCTCACCTGGGGGTGGCCTGGCATGGCCATAGTCCAATACCCTTGTGAATAGCATGTGCTGACTCCATCTGGCTGGATACAAGGTTAGAGTGTCCCTTTTTCTTGGACAGGTTGAACTTAGCAGAAGAAAGAGAATTATCCAAACAACAGAGGAGTACATTGATATCACAATCCACGGTCCAATTTGCTCTTTAGATGACTTTTTAAGCAAACCACACAGGACTTGCCAAACTGTGTGTCTGCACCCCGGCAGCCATTTTGTCTGTATGGACTTTTTCCACATTAATGGTGGAAAAAGTTTTGAAATGATTTATCTTGGTCTCATTTTTTTACATCACAAAAACCTGGCATTTGAACAGGGGTGTGTAAACTTTTTATATCCACTGTATTTATGTAGTACATGTATGAATAGCGTGAGGGACTGTGTGTGCAGTTCTGTCTGAATCATCAGTTGAAAGTTACTGCATGCACAGCCTTCATGTTTTGTAAGGACATAGAGCATTAATTTTGGGTGTAACGCCAAAAATTGTTGCTGAGAAATTTCTAATTTGTGTTTTTGCGGCCTGGGGGTGCTTTGGCTGTCATGCAGCCCATTTAGTATGGAAAGCCTTCAAGGTCAAAAATTAGTATGGCACCTATCAGGGTCAAAAACACTCAAATTTGCTATCCATCCATCTTCTGTTGCTTATCTGGGGTCCGGGTTTTGCTTGCTTATTCTTGTGCATTTTTAAACATTGTGCATTGATTCCACCTTTTTTATGCATTGCTTGCATGTTTTTAACATTGATGCCTTACCATAATTAAAGAGTATTGTTGTGGATTAAGCGGAAGAAGATGGATGGATGGATGGATGTTGTGTAGCAATTTGTAACCCTATTTTGAAATGTTCTATATAATAAAGTTTATTATTGTCATCCTTATTATTATTATTATTATTTTTTAAGGCGCCGTGAGGAGAGGCAGCCGTATCAGCAGCAACTCTCTTGTGTCTTTGTGTTTTTATCTGCTTATTCGTGTATATAGTGTCTCTTTTTTTCACCAGGGCTCTGTAGAAAGACTCGGATTAACAACTGGATCAAGTTTTTTCTATTTCAGCCCCGGTCTTTCTCTTATTTTTTTCTCTTCCTCGGGGCAATATAGAACAACAGAGGTGGGGGTGGACACATTGTTTGCACACGCGACTAGCTGATTGCGCTGAGGAGGCCGATGCCGGGAGTGAAACCCCTCATCCCGCATGAGCTCAGGAGGAAACGCTGCGGAAGAAGTGCTGGAGCTAAAGTGAGCATGAGGAGAAGGAAGCATAAACCGGCTATACTGATGTTCATCACCGGGAACGTTTGTTTCTGGGAAACAAAGCAGATGAGCTCACAGCGCTGGTCAGGACACAAAAGGAATATCGTGAGTGTAGTATCATGCGTTTTACAGAGATGTTGTTACACTCACAGATCCTGGATATTAACGTAGCGATACCTGGCTTTAAGACTATCCGGTGGGACAGGGACGTTATAAGTAGCGGGAAGAAGAGGGGAGGAGGATTGGCACTTCTTGTGATTGAAAGGTGGTGTGATCCTGGACACATTTATGTGAAGGAAAAGCGCTTCAGCCTGGACATTGACCTGCTGGCTGTGAGTATGAGACCCTATTATATGCCGTGAGAATATACCTGTGCCTGCATACAGACCCAGAGTGAAAGTCATCAGACCAACTAAAAAGCAGGTACGTGTGTGGCCAGAGGGGGCCTCCGATGCGCTGAAAGACTGCTTTAGCACTACAGACTGGGACACTTTCAAGCATACAGCCACTCACAATTAACACACCAACGTAGAGGAGTACACTGAGGTTGTAGCATACATAACTTATTGCATTGATGATGTCACTCACTGCAAAACAGTCACTGTTCGTGCTAACTAGAAGCCATGGATGATAGCAGAGGTTCACAGGCTCCTGAGGGCTCGGGACGCAGCCTTCAGGACCAGTGACACCGCAGGACTAACAACAGCTAGGGCCAACCTGTCCTGTGGTATCAAGGAAGCAAAACGACAGTACAGCAAGAAAACATCCGGACACTTCAGCAACACCAGAGATGGACAATCTCTGTGGCGTGGCATACAGACCATCACCAACTACAAACCTCCACCTCAGACCTGTGCGAGCGACATCACACTGCTTAACAACTTGAATGACTTCTTTTGCCGCTTTGAAGCAACAAAACAACACATCAGCGTAGAAGACCACTCCTCCCCCAGACGAGCAGGCTATAAGTCTGGACCCCGCTAGCGTGAAGAGGACCGTCTCCAGGATCAACCCATGCAAGGCAGCCGGACCAGACAAGATACCAGGTCACGTTCTGAAGGACTGTGCGGAGGAACTCATAGATGTCCTGGCCGACATATTCAACATCTCCCTGAATCAAGCTGTTGTCTCCACATGTTTCAAAACTGCTACCATAATACCAGTTCCACAGAAGTCCGTCCCATCCAGCTACAATGATTGCCGGCCAGTAGCACTGACCTCCATCATAATGAAATGCTTCGAGCAAGTGGTCATGCAGAACATCAAGTTCACCCTGCCTCCCTCCCACGACCCATCTCAGTTTGCATACAGGTCAAACAGATCCACAGAAGATGCCATCTCTGCTGCTCTCCACCCAGCCCTCACCCACCTGGTCTCAAAGAACTCCTATGTGTGAATGCTGTTCTTGGACTTCAGTTCAGCATTCAACACAATCATCCCCCAGCACCTAATACAAAAACTCAGACACTTGGGATTCAAAACCTCTCTCTGTAACTGGGTGCTGGACTTACTCACAGGGAGACCACAGAACGTGAGTCGGCAGCAACACTTCCAAAACCATCGCGCTGAGCACAGGGGCCCCACAAGAGTGTGTGCTCAGCCTGCTGCTTTTCACCCTGCTGACTCATGACTGCGTACCAACCTACAGCACCAACCACATCACCAAACTTGCGGACGACATGACGGTGGTGGGCCTCATCACAAACAATGAAGAGGCCAACTACAGAAATGAGGTGAGCCAACTGGTCCAGTGGTGTAAAGACAATAATCTCTTCCTAAACATAGGAAAAATCAAGGAGATTGTGGTTGATTTCAGGAGAAGAAATACACATCATCTCCCTCTGATCATCGATGGAGCAGCTGTGGAGAGGGTGAGCAGCACCAAGTTCCTGGGGATGCACATCTCCGAGGACCTCTCCTGGTCTAACAACACCACATCATTGGTCAAGAAGGCTCAATCTCGCTTCTCTTTCCTCCGCAAACTGAGGAGAGCACGAATACCACCCCCCATCATGTGCTCATTCTACCGGGGCACTATTGAGACTATCCTCACCAGCTGCATCACTGTGTGGTATGGACGCTGCACTGCCTCCTGCCAGAAGACTCTACAACACATAGTGAAAGCAGCCAGCAAGATCATCGGTGCCCATCAGCCCTCCCTTTCAGACATCTACCACACCTGCCTCACCCGCAGAGCCATCAACATTGCAGGTGACATCTGCTACCCCTCACACTCCCTCTTCAGCCCTCTGCCCTCAGGGAGAAGACACCGGAGCCTACAGGCCCGCTTCACAAGACTGCTAAACAGCTTTATTCACCAGGCCATCAGAACCCTCAACTCTGCCCACTACCTCACTGCCGCCCCCCCGCCCACTGCCTCTGGACTGTAACACACTCACCCATGCAACAACTCTACCACAGCTGTTTGCACGGAAAGACTTGGCACACTAACAGGACCACATCTGCTGTTGTATGTCTTGCACCTTACTGCAACCATTTGCACAAATGCCATACCTGCTGCTGTCTGTCATTGCAATACCGATCATGCGCAGACTAATCTGTCACTATCTGCACCCCCGTTACCGCATTGAACTTGCAGTTTACCAGTATTACAGTTTACTGTACATAGGATTGCTGTGTTTTTACCATTATTTGCACTATGGGTAGCACTACTGTACATAGATTGTTATTGTTGTTTTCCATCCTTATTCCTTCTTGTCTTATATATTGCGCACACCACTAAGAGAGAGAGAAACGGCATTTCAGTTCTACTGTAAGTCCTGTACATATAGAAGTATTGACAAATAAAAATCTTTGAATCTTTCTCTCTCTACTGGGGAAGGAACAAAATGTGGAAAAACACAGAAAAACAAGTGAAAATTGTTTAAGTATAGGAAAAACAGAGAATGTAAGGGTGCGTTCACACTGCCGCTGTTTGGTCTGGACCAAAGAAACTCTGGTCCACTTCTGCAGATAGTTCGGTTTATTTGGTGCAGTCTGAATGTGCAATCAAACTCTGGTCTGCTTGAAAACCAGGGTCTCGGTTCACTTGTAAGTGAACCTTGGTGTGCTTCGATTGCAGTGTGAATACAAACAGACTATCCCATGGACCAAAGGGTGGAAGTGCCCCTCGGTGTTTGTGTAACCACAGCAACACGTAGTCTCAGAAGAGGAAGTGGCATTTACCGTAGTGCATTTTGGTTAGAAAATGACAGCAAAGACAACCGTGCAAATCCACGAAATCCTTTTACCGGAGAAAGACAAGGAGAAAAGTTTAAAAAAATGCCTAGTGGATGTTTGTTTGTGGCGGACAAACAACCCGTCTGAAGGGAACGGATTTCCATTTTTGGTCCTGGTCAATCGATCAGCTGGATTTTTCTTCGCAAGATTTTTTCTTCCTGGTCAGTGGTGGTTTCGGCTACAGTGCCCCAAACAAACAGTTGTTGTAACTGCGTGGTGTTGTCCAGGCAGTTTGGTCCACTTTAGTAAAGTGCAGTGTGAATGCGAACCAAACCAAACAAAGGTGTGAAAATTCTTGGCATTCCCCGCCCAATCGAACTGAGACCCCCAGACCATCCTGGTGTGAATGCAGCCTAAGGATTAAGTACTGGGGCATAGGCTATGTAGTTTGTTATACTTTATTAATCCCAGAGGGAAATTCAAGGGCATCCACAGTGCAGCACCAATCCCTTCACACTTTGGGCCACTTTATAGTCTCCCATTAATCTAACTTGCATGTTTTTGGAGTATGGGAGGAAACCAGAGCACCCACAACCTATTTAATGAAAGGCATTAATGGTAACCACAACACCACTATGCTACCCACATTATACCTCAGCTTTCATCTGACATAATTACCTTATGAGTAAACACTATAAAAGAAAACACATGGGAAAAAGAAAGGGGGGAAAAAACAAAGTAAAATAGTGGTAAAAAAACAAAGGGTAATTACTCAAAGGGTAAAAAAACTGAAAAATAGTAAAAACAGGATAGGCAGATAATCTTGTTTTCTAGGAGCAAAATGAAACCACAGTAGAGTTTATATCAAGCAATAATTATATTTTTTTTCCCATTATAAAGCCCTGTTCATTTGTTTCAAATTGACATTCAGGCAGCTCCACACTGATGAATAGTAAACATATCAAGTTGTTCCCAGTTTTCTGGAAAGCTTTATCAGCTGTTTCTATGGTTTCGGCCCTATCTCAGTCAAACAATGAGAACCCTCGCGTTGTCACTGACGTGGAAAAACCTGCAAGGAACTCCAAATAGAGGCAAACGTTTCAACTCTTTCATATAGGGGGATTTTTCACTACCAACTCCTCTCATCTTTTAAACTCTGCTGCTTGGATTTCTGCCCTACCTTGGCAGCCGTTTTCCAAACTTGTTGAAAATTCTCTGTGAAAAATGACCAGCAAGCTGAAATTAAAGAGAAAAAGAAATCATAGAAAAGAGGTGAGACAACTGCCTGAGGGGAGCAGAGTCATTTGAATTGAAGATTAAGCTGACCAGAGCTTAAGCAAAGCAAAGCCCAACTGACTTGGGAAGTAGGCTCAGTGTGCACACACACCAGATACCTTTCTGCCTTGCTAATTTATTTACATAGCCTATGCGATTTCCTCGTTATTTATTTATTTTTTCTTTTGCATTCCACTCTGGATGTACGTAAGTAGAGTGAGTTAAAGTGACACTCTGCCAAAAACCATGTTTTTTCTGTTGTTAACATGTCTGTAACATGTTTTTTGTGACTTTCAAGACATTTCAAAAGAAAAATCAGTCTCATGTTCCAAGTCCGTGTTTTTCTGCTGTCCCCCCTTAACTCTGGACAGAGCATTTCTAGCGACATAAGCATTCGTGCTTCGCCTGATTGGTTATAACATTAACCAGTCAGGCTAAGCAATGGGCATGGCTGAACTCCTAAGTTCACTTCCCCAGGGGAAGAGGGAGGAGCCGACATGGCTCAGCGTCCCTTCTTAGGGACAGTGCAAAACTGACCACAGCTGCCTGTAGTTTTACAGCACTGGGGCTACTGTATTCCGGAACTTCTTAGCGCACGCGGGGCGCGGTCAGCTCAGAGACCGGAGTCCACCGGCTGCCCCACCAGCATGTGCGGGGTCCCGGAGGCAACCACAAAGGAATGGGAGGCACATGGTCAGAAGGCCAAACCAGAGAGAGATGTCTGCTCTTGGAGGGATGAAGGCGCCAAGGCCGCCACCCATCCGCTTTACATTCGTTTGACTTGGTTCGGTGAAGGTTTTTTTTTTGGGGGGGGGGGCACAAAATCCCCGGGTGCTCCATTCTGTTCCCGCCAATGGCTGTGGCAGGGCCGCAGGCGCCACGCTGAGGTTGTGATTCCACGGCTCCGGGCGGGTGCACTGGACTGTCGGTACCCAACGAGCTGCCCGGTGGCCACCCGTCAACCCCCAGGTGGGTCCCCTGAGAGCCAGCTCACTTTGGCGGGGGTTGGTGGCGTGTACATGTACGGCTGAATCACTCTGATGTTTTGACTAGCCATTATTTAGCGAGGCAGTCTTCGGTGTTCTCAGGTCAGAGAACAGTGGAGGGCTGACCTTGCAGCATCTGCTATTGGTAGGTGGGAGTATGGGTGGAGCTAATTAGAATATTCATAGAACTGCACGTACTTAAGTAGGTAGAAGATGTAAAAGCTCTTTCCAAGCAATTCTAAGGCAGTGAATTTTTTTTTTTGTGGATAACAAGCCACAGTATACTGTTTTGGGTAATACACATTTGTTTTTGAGGTGGTTTTAGAGGGATAAGGATAAGGGGATAAGGACCTGTACTTACAGTATATAGCACTTTTCTAGTCTCAAAGACCACTCAAAGCGCTTCACTAGCACTAACCCTCTACTCTAGAGCCACTGGAGTGCATCTTTAAATCAAAAGCAGGCTTCTAAATGGTAATAGTTTGGTTTCTATAGCTCTGCATGGTTCAGTAGGATTCTCCCATACAAAAGTGCAGCATTTCCACTTAAGTCCGAAGCTGCCCTTCTCGATGTCTTTCACCATCCTTCCACAAGTAGCTTTCCTTCTATCAGCCCCGAGCTGACTTGACAGGAAGCAGACAAAGTCATTAAAAACACACTACATCTGCCAAGGGGAGTAGGGAGGAATGTTAAATGTCCTGAGATCTGCCACTTAATGTGACAAGGGCATTTCAGCACCTGACTCAGACATAGGACCTCTACCCAAAGGATGCAACACTATAGGCCACTCTGTAAAGCTTTACTTCTAAATACTCATCAGTTATATTTTATTTTATTATAACTTTTATTTGAAATTCCTGTATTCATACAAATGAATGAAGATAAAATTGTGGTGGTAAAAGGCTGCAACACCATGGCCTGCATACTGGAATAGTCAGGAATAGCATGTTTCTCTTGGGCTGCAGGATCCAATTATTTTTTTCCCCTGTATGTTTTTCAATGATATGATCTATTTGATAAGGTAACACAGCTTGTCACACAACTGGAAGCTGCTGCACAAAGAGAAATTGTGATTAGTTCAGAAATAACACTACCACTGTCACTGCTGCTAAGCTCTCCTGTCACATAATATCGCTCAGTGGCATACTCTTGAGCCTCTTTCCTCAAATCGATGGACAGCTGCTGCTGCTAGAAATATGGGTGTCATTTTCATTCTGCATTAAAATCCAGCAAATGCATGTGCTCATTAGCAGCACCTTTCTTCCCCGGGTTATTATTAAAAATTTAAAGTTTCACTTTTTAGTAGATCTGGAGACTGTATTACATTTTTATAACTTTATACTTTCACTCTTGAAACATTCTTCAGGAGAGAGTTAGGTCAGTTTACTAAGTATAATAGCTCTTCTGCAGTGCACTTGCAATGAAACTATCTTGACTTTAGATTTGACTGTATTTATCTTAAGGCTGAAACTCCATGTCGTCAATGCAGGTTCTGTATTTAGAGCAATGACAGCTGGTGATAATAATGGCTTGGGGTCTAAGAGGTATAAAGTATTTGCTTAAACACTTTTTTTCCCCCCCACTGCACATACACAGGCAAGCCAAAATCTCAAGGTATACCTGTATAGCAAAAGGCCTCTAATAACATTACTGCCAAAGAGGTAATGTTTTTGCTGGCATTTTTCTGTTTGTTTGTCTGTCTGATAGCAACTTTACTCAAAAAGTAGTAACTGGATTTCAGTGAAAATTTCAGGAAAGGTAGGAAGTGGACCAAGGAACAAATGATCAGTAGCGGCTTGTGGGCGATCCCACTGAGAAAGCAAATTACTCATGAACAGGCACACACCTATACTTGTGAGGACCCCAAGTCTTTAGCTCCACAGATGTTAAATGCAGCTCTTGCAAATCCCCAAGTAAACATTGCTATGCTTACAAACATCTTACTAATACATTGTGAGAACATAGTCTTGGCAGAGGTATGCACTCTCGGATCATCACCAACAGACTTATATTTCCACATCAGTCATCAATCTTAGTCAATCCTGACCACCTGAACAGACTCACCACACCATACAAACTAACGGGCCAGTTTTGGCCCATGAGCTATATGTTTGACACCCCCGGACTAGCCTGTAAAAACAGCCTACATATTTTGAGGGTTTAGTTAACCTCAGAAGAATTTGTTCTTCATGGCAATGTATAACTAATCAAAGTGAGGTCACTTCTTTTCTCTGTCATAAGAAAGCTCACATTTGTGCAGCTGTGGACAATATTGTTCCAGTGATCTGATCGCTGAGAGCGGGAGCCGGTGTGCCTGCTGCCTATCTGTTCGTCATCGGCTTTTCTTCCTCCAGACCAGCTGCAAAATGAACCCCTCCTGGACAGAGTTGGGCTCCACTGTGGGCCCAGTGCAGGAGAAGCCGTGGATGGTCTCCGTCGTGGGTCGGTATCCTATCCTGTCCCAGTTGTTGTTCACACTGCAGACTGGCGAGGAGAAATGTGTGGTGTGCTTAGTTCCAAACAGCTGAAGTGTTCCGGGGTGCAGAGGTATGTCCGCGGACACATCTTAAATAGGAAGTACATGAAAAGCACAATATTACATGATAAAATAATATTTAAAAAATTCACAGATCCAGATGATGAGCCAGATCAGTACCACAAACCAATTGTTTGCAGTGGCAACTTCTCGGGGGAGGCAAGGGAGGCGGAGCTTCCTCAGAAATTTGAGAAGAAAGGGGAAAAAATAATTCAAACATTGTGATAACAAATATATTTTATATATGTACAGGTATATTATTGTGTAACATGTAGTCAGGAAAATGGGTTTGCCACTATGAGAACATTAATTAGTCATTCAGAAATTAGTTTTTTGTTGCTATGTAAAATGTAAGGAGGCAAGCATACTTTCTGAAATTATTTAGCCAGTCAAAAATCAGTTTACATGTGTGTCACGGGGTTCTACTTCAACTTCTTCAAATCCCCAAAAAATGATGGCAAAGTCAAACAGATGGTGATGAGCCTTTTTATTTTGCCAGCCTCCCAAGTGCAAAATTATATATAAGTGAGGAGGGAAAAAACCCAAATAGTCTCCGTGCCAAATTGTGTCTTTAAAATGGAGTCCTCTTGTAACTCCTTCTCCAAAATGGGAGAAAACAGGCCAACCTCTCATTTATAGACGACAGATCACATCACCTCTTCTGTAACAAAATTCAGACTGACTGCTCAGCCCCACAACAACCCCATTTTAAAGACCAAGCCCCTCCCACTGGGTGTATTATTCATGGGAAAACATACTTCAATAAATATTTCTATAAAACAGTTTACAGTGCACCATCTTCCAATATATATTTCACCCATAAATATTTAAATACAAAGACAACTTCCAATATATATTTTGCTCATAAATATTTAAGTACAAAGACAAGTTTTTCCCCACACAAAATCAATTCATTTACAAAAAAAAATTTATTAAAATTCATGACCACAACCCCCTGGGTCACCTGACCAAAAGACGTGTGAAAAAACTCTATTTAATCTGCTTAACTGGTTCAATCTGTTTAGCTCATTAAACATCTGAATCATGAATGGAGGCAGCTGGGCAGACGTGCAGTGGAACAAACCAGAATTGAGTTTGTATGATATGGAAGTCCGAGTGTATGTTTTCCAATGTGGCAGAACAACCAAGTGTGCACCCTTGGCTGCACAACAAAACAGGTAAGGGGAGAAAGAGATGAATGTTAGATATTTTAATATAATTTACAAACGGGAGTAAATGAGAAATTGTATGGCGGGTGTGTGCGCATGTGTGTGTCTGTGTGTATGCACGCTGCTTAAGCTACCAAATCACCCACAGTACATAGTTATATGTAGGTGAGTGTGCATATAGCCGTCTGTACAAGTGTTTGTGTGCTTGCAGTCAGTGACGAGGCTGTTCTGTCACATCATCCCCCTCCTCATGAAGGTTGGCAATGTACAGCAACCTGGAAAGATAATCTGCTACCACATTGGCTCTTCCAGACCGATGCCAAATAGTAAACTTGAAAGGCTGCAGTGACAGGTACCAGCGAGTAAGGCGACTCTTGTGACCTTTCATGCTATTAATCCATGTGAGAGCTCGATGATCAGTGTCCAAGTCAAACTCTCGTCCCAGCAAGTAGTAACGCAGGCTTTCCAGGGCTCACTTAATGGCTAAACCCTCTTTTTTCACTGCAGAATACTGGGTCTCCCGTGGCTGAAGCTTACGGCTCAAATACAAAATTAGGTATTCTTCTCCCAGGTCCCCTTGTGCCAAAACTGCTCTGAGGCCCACTGCCGAGGTATCTACCTGCACCAGAAATCTTCTATTGAAATCTTGACTCTTGAGGACAGGGGAAGAGCACAAGTGGTTTTTTAGGGTGTTGAAAGCTGTTTCGCACTCATCGGACCATGTGACAGGATTCTTCTGGTCTTTGCAAGTCAAGGCCGTAAGTGGAGCTGCAGTGGTCAAAAACTGCAGTATAAACCATCTGTACCAGCCAATCAACCCCAAGAAGGATCGTACTTCCTTCTTAGTCCGTGGTCGAGGACAGTTCTGAATGACCTCCACTTTATCCACTTGTGGGCGCACTTCTCCACGTCCCAGCTGGTACCCAAGGTATTGAGTCTCCTGTTGTGCCCACTCACACTTGGAGGGGTTAAGTGCCAGCCCAGCCTTTTGAACTTTCTCAAGACCAAGGAAAGATGTTGGACATGCTCAGCCCAGGTGTTACTGAAAACCACCACATCATCCAGGTAAGCGGCACTGCAGTGGTCACAACCCTGGAGTACTTTGTTAATCAATCTCTGGAAGGTGGCTGGAGCTCCATGTAGTCCAAAGGGCATCATGGTAAACTTGAAAAGCTCTACTGGTGTTTGAAATGCTGTATATGATCAACTTGACTCTTCCAGTGGTATCTACCAATAACCTTTACAAAGTCAAGAGTATTGATGAACTTGGCAGCCCCAACCTTCTCCAATAAGTCTTCGACCCTTGACATTGGATAAGCACCAAACTCCGAGACTGCATTCAGTTTCCTAAAGTCAATGCATATCCGGAGGGAGCCGTCTTTCTTGAATACTATGACAGCCGGGCTACACCACTCCGAGTTGGAAGGCTCAATCACACCAAGTCTCAACATCTCTGCTATCTCCTGCTTCAGTCTTCCCACCAGCTGTTGGGGAACCCTGTAGGGATGTTGCCGAATTGGTCGCTCCTCCTTAAGATGAATGACATGCTATGTGAGTGTAGTCTTCCCTTGGCTGGCAGAAAACAAAGATGGCACCTCCTTAAAAACCTGGTGAAGCCATGCTGCTTGGTCTGGTTCCAGATGTGTCAGCAAAGGTGTTTCTGCAGTAGTAAGGGATTCCAGTCCAACCTCCACTTCCTCCTCATGGTCTACCTTCCTTGCCAGCAGAACCTGCCCTAGCTCTTGGCGATCCTTCCACTCTTTCAGCGGGTTTACATGGTACGTCTGCTTTGGCTTCTTCTTCTTGGGATGGTAGACCTTATAAGTGACTGGCCCAATTTTGCGGGTAATAAGGTACCGGCCTTGCCACTTTGCTAAGAGCTTACTACTGGATGAGGGCAGAAGCAGTAGGACTTTCTGGCCAGGCTTAAACTCACGATGCCGAGCCTGTTAGTCATACCACATCTTTTGGCTCTTCTCAGACTCCCGCAAGTTGACCTTTGCCTCCTCTTGGTACCTTTCCAGCTGATCCCTCATCTCCAGCACAAAGTGAACCACTCCTCTATCACTTTGAGTGGTTGAGTGGTTGGCTTCCCACTCCTTCCTGAGCAGATCCAATGGACCCTGCACATCCCAACCATATAGCAGCTTGAATGGTGAGAAGCTTGTTGATGCCTGGGGTACTTCACAGTAGGCAAAGAGTACAAAGGGTAACCAGCAATCCCAATCCTTGCCAGTGTCATCCACAAACTTCTGTACCATCTTCTTCAGTGTTTGATTGAAACGTTCACCAAGACCATCAGCCTGTGTGGATGGTAAGGTGTGGTCTTGATGGCTGAGATGCCCAATCGTTTGTGGAAAAACTGCATCAGTTTGGAGGTGAAGTTAGTCCCCTGGTCTGTCAGAATTTCATCTGGTATCCCCACTCTGGAGAGTAGTTGCACCAGTGCATGCAGAACAGCAGGGGAAGTAACTGTCTGCAAGGGGAAAGCCTCTGGGAACCGAGTAGCATAGTCACACACAACCAGAATATATTGATGCCCACCGCTGCTCTTCACCAGGGGGCCTACAATATCCATAGCAATCCTACGGAATGGGATTGAGATAATGGGAAGTGGTTGCAGAAAAGCTCAGTCAGATCTGTGAACAGTACATGTTTTTTTGACATACACGACACATGGCACAATATTTCTGAATATCAGTGTCCATAGAGAACCAATAAAAACATGAGCTAATGCATAGGAATGTTTTTTGGTGGCCAAGGTGTCCAGACCATAGGAGTGTATGTGCCAGATGCATGACAAGTGATCTATAACTAGAAGGGACTACCAGGCATTTGTGGTCATTGTCGTCAATATACAATACATTTTTCTCCACAACAAACCTCTCTCCCCCCACACAGTTCCCCTTTGTCCCCTCAACCACCTTAGCAAACAAATGTGTGAAGATTTCATCTTCCCTCTGTAACAGGTATTGTCCACATTTCACTCAAAACTTTTTGTTTCAGGTTCAACTGTCTTTAGATGTTTCTCAAAGTGATGTTGCCAGGACTTTTTTGGGCCACCCTCAAACAGACCACTATCAAAGTCTAAGAACGGTTGAACACAAGGCTTCTCTTTACCTGGGACAACGGTGCCACCCTCACACAAACCATGGTTAGGGTTTGGGAGTGGTTGGCCCCCAGCCTTTGTCTGAGCACATGTAATGACTGGAAATGAAATGTTTACATCAACCTCCCCCTTCCCCACAGCATTGTTGTTCTGCAGCAGGTCCATAAATATAGGCAAATCCCAGCCTAAGACAACTGCAACTCTGCTCTCTTCTCCAACAGTCAATAGATATGATTGTTCATCAATGGTAACAGTCAAATCAGCTGTTGGGTAAGGGTGTTTATCCCCATGAGCACACAAGATGTCCTCTTGTCTGCTATAATCCACCAGGTTCACAGGTACAAGGTCTTTCTTAACTAAAGACATAAAGCTACCACTATCCAACAGAGCAGTCACCTTCTGGCAATTAACAGTTACAGTTTTATAGCGCTGTAGCCTCATTTCCCCAGAACCCCCCTCAGGTTGGGGTGCATAGCAAGCACCAGCGAGTTTAGTTTTACACATAGGACACACAGAAGCTTTATGGCCTGGCTGTTGACAATAAAAACAATGTCCTTGCCGTGTCCTCACTGGTTTGGGGCAGTGCTGGGATTACCTGGAGGCTCCTGTCCAGTGTCTCTCTTTACTGACCGATGCTGTAACAGCTGATGTACCGGACTCGTGCTGTATTGTTGGGGCATGAAGTTGGTCCCCTTCGCCGAGCATTAAGATACTGGAAAGCCAACCTAGCGGCTGCAAGCTCCTCTGTTGGTTCATGCTCCTTCACCCAGGTCCTCATCTCTGCAGGAAGTATTTTATTATTTATTTTATTTTTATTTATTTATTTATGCAGGGACATGCACAATATACATTGACCTTAAAGAGGAAAGATGCATTGTACCGGGTTATAGCACAAGTGCTAATTTCCACCTGTAGTCCCTGGGCAGGCTGGTGTTAGCATTAAAAAGCAGACATTTGCTAAAACTACAAGTAAGCATTGATAAAAAACTAAAACCAAAAGTACCCGGAGCAGTTGCTCCAGAATGATAGTCTCACTAATCTCTTCCTTGGTATACTGCTCCGGCTGAATCCAGGGTCGGTAGAGTCCCTTCAGGCTATGATAAATCTCGGTAGGGGTCTCACCAGGTGGGACTGTCAAGGATCGAAACTGCAACCGGTATGTTTCTGGCGAGATGTCAAACTTTGTCAATAGTGCTGCCTTCAAATCACTGTAGGAATGGGCCTTCTCATCCATTGCAGTGTAGGCCTCCAATGCCTTTCCGGACAACAGTGGTACAAGTCTACATGCCCACTCAGTCTCTGGCCATTTCCATGTTTTGGCCATGCGCTCAAAGCGCATTAAATAATTCTCAAGGTCCTCCCCCATCTGAAAGGGTGGTACTTTTGGTTCACATCTATAGTCTGGACGTAGTTGCTCAGGGGCTCCACTGGAATCTTGTGGTGGAATAAGTAGTGTCTCTAATAATGCCACTGGCTGCCTATGATGTGATGCTGGTGTTGACAGGTCAAATCTGGGACTGCTTGCTGTTTCTGTGGTTGGTGTTTGCCCTGGATAGGGTGGGTTTGGAACCAGTGCGGCTTGGACAGATGGCTGGATGGCAACAATTTGCCCAACCTGTGGAACTGAACTTCTTGGACTCCTAAGTTCTGCCAGTGGGCCCTTCTCCTTCCTGCTTTGTGCCACCAAAAAGTCTGTCATCATAGCCAGTAATTTTCCCCATGGCCTACCTGTTTCTATTGGGGCTGCTGACATACTAGATCTAGCCATTTCATCTTCTTCCTCCAATGTCGGAACTGTCTCCCAGGCTGGATCCACCTCTGCAGTCACAATCTCCTTCCACTGCTCCTGTTGCTTTTGGGTACGTAATCCTGTGTGCTGCCTTGGAAGGTGGGTTGCTCTCCTCCAGCTTGCCATCCCACCGCTGCCACCATATGCCACGGGGTTCTACTTCAGCTTCTTCAATTCAAAAAAAATTATGGCAAAGTCGAACAGATGGTGATGAGCCTTTTTATTTTGCCGGTCTCCCAAGTGCAAAATTATGTATAAGTGAGGAGGGAAAAAAAAAACGGTGGAAACAAATGGAAAAAAACCCCCAAATAGTCTCCATGCCAAATTGTGTCTTTAAAATGGAGTCCTCTTGTAACTCCTTCTCCAAAATGGGAGAAAACAGGCCAACCTCTCATTTACAGACGACAGAACACGTCACCTCTTCTGTAACAAAATTCAGACTGACTGCTCAGCCCCACAACAACCCCACTTTAAAGACCAAGCCCCTCCCACTGGACGTATTATTCATGGAAAAACATCAATAAATATTTCTATAAAACAGTTTACAGTGCACCATCTTCCAATATATATTTCACCCATAAATATTTAAATACAAAGACAACTTCCAATATATATTTTACTTATAAATATTTGAATAAAAAGACAAGTTTTTCCCCACACAAAGTCAGTTCATTTACAAAAAAAATATTTATTAAAATTCATGACCACAACCCCCTGGGTCACCTGACCAAAAGGCGTGTGAAAAAACTCTATTTAATCTGCTTAATTGGTTCAATCTGTTTAGCTTATTAAACATCTGAATCATGAATGGAGGCAGCTGGGCAGACGTGCAGTGGAACAAACCAGAATTGAGTTTGTATGATATGGAAGTCCGAGTGTATGTTTTCCAATGTGGCAGAACAACCAAGTGTGCACCCTTGGCTGCACTACAAAACAGGTAAGGGGAGAAAGAGATGAATGTTAGATATTTTAATATAATTTACAAACGGAAATAAATGAGAAATTGTATGGCGGGTGTGTGTGCATGTGTGTGTCTGTGTGTATGCACATTGCTTAAGCTACCAAATAAGATAAGCCTTTATTAATCCCACAATGGGGAAATTCCAGGATTGCAACAGCACAGGGATAGCAACACTCAGAGCAACAATCAGAAGACAGGAAAAAACAAGAGCAGCGAATATACATATGTACATATAAATATATATAAACACACAGTGCAGAGCATTGTAGCTAGATGGAATAAATATATAAATATATAAACACACAGTGCGGAGCATTGTAGCTAGATGAAATAAATATATAAACACACACAGTGCGGAGCATTGTAGCTAGATGGAATGAACAGCATAACCGTCTACTATCCTACATGGTATGATTATGTACCCATACATATTGTCACCCTCCGTAGCGACCGGTATTTTCCTAGTTGTATACCGGAGGGGACCGTTGTGTAAGTCTATTGCGTATTTTGCATTCAATACTATTAGGTTGTCACGTTTTTTTGCTATCTCTGTGAGCAGCCCAGCTTAGGTTATACAGTCTGACAGCCGTAGGTAGAAAGGACCTGCGAAACCTCTCGGTTGCGCACCTAGGATGATGTAGTCTGCTACTAAATGAGCTCCTCAGTGCCTTCAGGATGTCCTGTATAGGGTGGGACTCGGACTCCAGCAGAGATGACAGTTTAGCCACCATCCTTCTCTCTCCCATCTCCTCCACTGGGTCAAGGCGTTGCCCCAGGACAGAACTAGCTTTCTTGATCAGTTTGTTCAGTCTCTTCCTATCGGCTGCTGTAACGCCACTGCCCCAGCAGACCACTCCAAAAGTGATGGCTGATGCCACCACTGTGTCGTAGAATGTCTTCAGCAGCGCCCCTTGTACACCAAAAGACCTGAGTCTCCTCAGTAGGAACAGTCTGCGCTGTCCCTTCTTGTAGAGTGCGTCGGTATTGTGTGACCAGTCTAGTTTATTGTTCAGATGAACACCCAGGTACTTGTAGGATGTCACCATCTCGATGTCTGTTCCCTATATGTTTACTGGTGCTGTGAGGGGTTGTCCTTGCCTGCGGCAGTCCACCACCAGCTCCTTAGTTTTCCTCGCGTTGATCTGGAGGCAGTTCCGATGGCACCAGTCCACGAAGTCCTGGATAAGTCCTCTGTACTCAGCTTCATCTCCGTTGGAGATGAGGCCAACAATCGCAGAGTCGTCAGAGAACTTCTGTAGATGGCAGTGTGTTGTGTTGTGTAAGAAGTCTGCAGTATAAAGGGTGAACAGGAAGGGAGCCAAAACCGTTCCCTGGGGGGGCCCCCGTGCTACCGATGATCGTGTCGGTCACACAGTCCCGGGTTCTCACAAACTGTGGCCGGTTAGTGAGGTAGTCCAGGATCCACGATGACAGGTGCTGGTCCACCCCTGCGCACAGCAGCTTGTCCTTCAGGATCATCGGTTGGGTGGTGTTGAAAATACATAGTTGTATGTAGGTTGTACATAGTTGTAGTAGGTGTACAGTACATAGTTGTATGTAGGTGAGTGTGCATATAGCCGTCTGTATAAGTGTTTGTGTGCCTACAGTCAGTGACGAGGCTGCTCTGTCACAATGTGTTGCTATCTCCTTGCATTGAAGAAAAAAAGGAAGGAGGTTAGGCTCTAACCGATCGCAGTTGGTCTTTTGACAGCATCACCGTATTGATGCATTTCAACACACTGATTACTCCTGGTGTGCACGGACAGCGTATCCTGCAGTATTTACTTGCTAACAAGTTTAGGAAACTACACTTTGAACACCAGCTTTGGATAAAAAAACAGACCAAGGCCTACCTCTAAAATGGACATTATATAGAAGTCGGGATGCAGCAGGATGGTGCTCAGGATACCTGGATAAGTGGAGTTGCTAACTGGCCTAGCAACGTTAGCCTTGGCTTTGCATTTTAGGATAGGATAGAATATTGCATCCTGGATCCTGGGTTCGATCCCAGCCCCTGACCAACAGTGATCTGTGTGGAGATTGCATGTTCTCCCCGTGTCTGTGTGGGTTTACTCCAGGATTTCTCCGGTTTCCTCCCACATGCCAAAAACATGCAAGTTAGGTTAATTGGCATCAAACTGGGGATTCTAAATTATCCTTAGGTATGACTGTGAGAGTGAATGGTTGTCTGTCTCTCTGTGTTGGCCCTGCGATGGACTGGTGAAAACATGGCACAAACAGTCAAACACTAACACTAAAGTAATTTAAAAATTAAAAAAAAACCCACTAACAACAACAACAGAAAAAAATGTACTAAAAACAACAACAACCATTAACAAAAGCAAGTCAACAACAATGCTCCTCTGTTAAGTCTAGGTAATCTATTACATAAGAATACATAATATACATTCACCAGTTTGGAATTTGCAAGGTCCACACATATCATTCACCTTCTTCTTCAGAAGTTATGTTTAATTTCTTTACATAATCAATGAAAGGTCTCCATATATTCTCAAACACATTTTCCTTTAATTTCAGTATATATACGTATATATTATTCTTTCTAGTGGAAGGTTTGTTAACATCTGTCTTAACCACTGAGTCACATCTGGTCTATGAGTCTTTTTCCACAGTAGTGCAATACATTTTTTGGCATTAAGCAAACCGAGGTCTATGAATGCTCTTTCACTCTTATTAAAGTTATGTTTTTCTGGATACAGACCCATTCTGGGTCTGTATCCACTTCGTCACTTCCTTGTGGTAACGTATCGTCACTTCCTGTTTTGCTGTCTGCCTGTGTGGTTTGCTCTCTAGCTATGGCTACTAGCTCTTTTTCCTCTCCTCCTCTGGTGTGCTCTCTCTGTCAGATGTTTAGCTACACCTCTGCCTCTTTTAGCGATAACGGTAAATGTAATAAATGTTGTCTTTTTGAGGCGCTCGAGGCGAGGTTGTCTGATTTGGAATCCCGGCTCCGCTGCATTGAAACACCGTCTGCGCCAGTTAATCTTGACGGACGCCCATTAGCTGCAGCGGAGCTAGCTAGCTTAGGTCCCACTGTCAGCGGTCCCTCGGCTCTCCTCAGCAGCGAGGAGACTGGGTGGGTGACAGTGAGAAGGAAGCCTAGTCGCAAAGCCCCGGTACACCACCAACCTGTTCATGTTTCTAATCATTTTTCCCCACTCAGCGACACACCCGCTGAGGAAAAAACTCTGATCATTGGCGACTCTGTAGTCAGAAACGTGAACCTAGAGACTTCAGCGGCCATAGTCCAATGCATCCCTGGGGCCAGAGCAGGCGACATCGAGTCAAATTTGAAAATGCTGGCTAAAAGTAACTGTAAATACTCCACAATTGTTATTCACGCCGGCATTAATGACATCCGTCTCCGGCAGTCGGAAGTCACGAAACTTAATATAGAATCGGTGTGTGACTTTGCAAAAACGATGTCTGCCACTAGTATTCTCTGGGCCCCTCCCCAATCTGACCAGTGATGACATGTTTAGCCGCTCGTCATCCTTGAACCGCTGGCTGTCTGTGTGGTGTCCTAAAAATGACGTGGGCTACATTGACAATTGGAGCTCTTTTTGGGGAAAACCTGGTCTTATGAGACGAGACAGCATTCATCCCACTTTGGATGGTGCTTCTCATTTATCTAACAATCTGGCATCTTTTTTATCCAAATTTCCAAAACCCTGACTACTCAGAGTTGGGACCAGGAAGCAGAGTCACAGTCTTACACACCTCTCTGCAGCTCCTCTTCATCCGCCACCCCTCAGCTTAGCCCCTGTCTTCCCCATCAGAGAATCGTTGTCTGCGCCCTCCAAAGTGAATAAAAATATAATGTATAAGCATCCCAAAGTGATAAAGCAAAATATTGGTAAAACTCAAATTAAACATAAAGCCTCTAAATTGAATGATTTGGCCTCTGTTCCTCCTCATAATTTAAAAATTAAATGTGGCTTATTAAATATTAGGTCTCTAACTCCCAAGTCTCTGTTAGTCCATGATTTGTTAATTGATCATCAGACTGATTTAATTTCCCTTACAGAGACTTGGTTAGGACAAGAGGATTATGTTGGTTTAAATGAATCAACTCCCTCTGGTTATTTAAACTGTCAAAATCCCAGAAGTTCTGGTCGTGGAGGAGGAGTAGCAACAATTTACCATTCCAAATTACTAGTTAATGTAAAGCAAAAAACATGTTATAATTCCTTTGAGGGCCTGGTCCTCAGTATTGGGCACTTTAGCAATTTTAGGTTAAACCCAATTTTATTTGCCATAGTTTATCGTCCCCCATCAACCTACTCAGAATTTTTATCCGAATTTGCTGATTTCTTAGCTGATTAAGTGCTGAAATCTGATAGAATAATTATAGTAGGGGACTTTAATATACATGTGGATGTAGATAGTGACTGCCTTAATGTGGCATTCAATTCAATATTAGATTCGATTGGGTTTTCTCAGAAAGTAGGAAATTCTACTCATTACCTCCACCATACATTGGACCTTGTTTTGACATATGGCATAGAAATAGAAAATCTTGTAGTGTCTCCTCATAACCCTGTACTGTCAGACCATTGTCTGTTAACCTTTGATTTTACTATTTCTGACTATTTGGCTCCTAAAGAAAAATATTATTACAGTAGGTGCCTCTCAGATGATGCTGTTTCCAAATTTATGCAGATTGTTTCCTCTATGCCATGTGTCAACACAACGGAAATAAGCTATAGACAGCTTGCTCCTTCTGTAATTGATAACATGGTGGATAGTGTTTCAGCTTCTCTGCATCAGACTCTAGACTTGGTGGCCCCCTTAAAAAAGAAAAAGTCTAATCAGAGATTTCTAACTCCTTGGTTCAACACAGAAACTCGTACCTTAAAACAGAAGACTCGTCAATTAGAAAGAAAATGGCGCTCTACTAATTTAGATGAAATCTATTTAGCTTGGAGAAATCATCTTTTAATTTATAAAAAATCTCTTCGAAAAGCTAGAACGAGTTATTACTCTGCATTAATAGAAGAGAACAAGAATAATCCCAGGTTTCTTTTCAGTACTGTAGCCAGGTTGAAGAGTCAGGACTCTGTCAATCCTAGCATTCCCTTAGAGCTTACTAGTCAGGACTTTATGAACTTTTTCAATAATAAAATTTCATCCATTAGAGATAAAAATCAATCAGATTCTTCCCACAGTTAACTTAAATACTGTAACTACTACAACTCCTTCTATTGATGTCTGTCTTGATGAGTTTACTCCAATCGACCTTTGTGAGTTAGACAAAATAGTTTCCTCATCCAAACCTTCAACTTGTCTTTTAGACCCTATTCCTACCAGGTTATTTAAAGAAGTCTTCCCACTTATTGGTAGCTTTATTCTTCATATAATCAATTCTTCATTAACTTTAGGCCATGTACCGCAGGCTTTTAAAACGGCTGTAATTAAACCCTTACTCAAAAAGCCAACGCTAGATCCAGGAGCTTTAGCTAACTATAGACCAATCTCTAATCTCCCTTTCATTTCAAAAATCTTAGAAAGAGTTGTTGCTACGCAATTATTTGACCACCTGCAGGGAAATGGTTTACTTGAAGAGTTTCAATCTGGGTTTAGAATCCATCATAGTACTGAAACAGCCTTAGCGAAGGTCACTAACGACCTCCTCATTGCATCTGATAATGGACTAGTTTCTGTACTTGTCCTTTTAGACCTTAGTGCAGCTTTTGATACTATCGATCATAATATTCTACTTGATAGATTAGAACACTATGTTGGACTTAATGGAACTTCGTTGCAATGGTTTAGATCTTATTTATCTGATAGGTTCCAGTTTGTTCATGTAAATAATGAGTTTTCTTTCAACTCAAAGCTTAGTCATGGAGTTCCACAGGGATCTGTGCTAGGCCCAACTCTTTTTAGTTTATATATGCTTCCGTTAGGCAACATTATTAGAAAGCACTGTATACATTTTCATTGTTATGCAGATGACACACAATTATACCTGTCAATGAAGCCAGATGATAGTAATCAATTAGCCAAGTTAGAAGCCTGTCTTAAGGAAATCAAAGCTTGGATGACTTGTAATTTCCTGCTATTAAATTCAGATAAGACTGAAGTCATTCTTGTTGGTCCAAAAAACCTTAGAAATTCCTTTCCAAATCAAACTTTCAGTTTGGATGCGGTTACTCTTTCTCTTAATAGCTCTGTGAGGAACCTTGGAGTTATTTTTGATCAGGATTTGTCCTTCAATTCACATATTAAATTTGTTTCTAAGACTGCCTTCTATCATTTGCGTAATATTGCCAAGATTAGGAGCATCTTGTCTCAGAGTGATGCTGAGAAACTGATCCACGCTTTTGTTAGCTCGAGATTAGATTATTGTAATTCTTTATTATCAGGCTGTCCTAAAACATCTTTAAAAAGTCTTCAGCTGATCCAAAATGCTGCAGCAAGAGTGTTAACAGGTACTAGAAAGAGAGATCATATCTCTCCGGTTCTGGCCTCCCTTCATTGGCTTCCCATAGAGTTTAGAATTAAGTTTAAAATCCTTCTTCTTACTTACAAAGCTCTAAACAATCAGGCTCCTTTTTATTTAAAAGATCTGATACTACCGTATTATCCTAACAGAGCACTACGCTCCCAAAATGCAGGATTACTCGTAATACCTAGAATCTCCAAAAGTACAATGGGAGGCAGAGCCTTCAGTTATCAAGCTCCTCTCCTGTGGAATCAGCTGCCAATCTGGATTCGGGAGTCAGACTCGATCTCTGTTTTTAAGAATAGGGCTAAAACCTACCTTTTTGATATAGCCTACAATTAGGGAGGGATCATGTGTTTCTGAACCCTCCCTTAGTTATGCTGCTAATAGGTTTAGTCAGCCGGGGGACCTCCAGTAATGCACTGGGCCTCACTCCTTTCCTCACTCTCTATGAAATATTTTTTTTTGCTGGTCATTAACATTTGTTTGTTCTCTCCCATAGATTGAGTCCCCATCGTGCTGTTTGCTCTCTACATGTCTGTTCTTTTCTTCTTCTCTATCCCCTCACCCCCCAGCCAGTCGCAGCAGATGACTGCCCCTCCCTGAGCCTGGTTCTGCTGGAGGTTTCTTTCTGTTAAAAGGGAGTTTTTCCTCTCCACCGTCGCCAAGTGCTTGCTCACAGGGGATCGCTTGATTGCTGGGGTCTTTCTGCAACTGTGGGGGTTCCCCCCTACAGTTGATAGTGCTATGAGATGACTGTTGTTGTGAAATGGCGCTATATAAATAAAGTTGAATTGAATTGAATTGAATTGAACAAAAACTGTTTAGGGTTCAATGTGAATTGTTTTGAAATTATTTTTTCAATTGTTACCCTCACCTCTTCCCAAAACATTCTGATTTTTCTACATTCCCATAAACAGTGAAATAGGGTTCCTTTACTTTCCATACATTTTGTGCATGTATCTGGTATGTTTTTGTTATATCTATTTAACTCCACTGGTGTAACATACATCCGCATTAAAGGCCAAATGTCACGTAATTTTTTTTTCTAAATGACAACGAATTTAGATAAAATACACATAGCTTAAACCAAATATTCATACCGGAGACCATATCACCCACCCGTATTTACATAATTGCACAAAATACACCAGGCGAAGGCCCCACCTTGCTCGCTGGCTTGTGAGAGCCAATCCAGACCACGCCCATGTTTTTGACGTCACAAGTTGTACCCTGGCTGCCCTGCCTATCCACATTCACACTTATCAACATAGGACAATCATGACGGAAAGTGACAGCGATTGTGAACAAATTAGTTTAGTTTTGTCTTTTTTTTTTTTGTCTTTTTTTTGTCAGTGGTTCAGACAGTGACAGAGGCATAGAACCTTACAGGTTTGAGCTGTCCGAGACGGAATCAGATGTTTTGTCTGATGACAACAGTTCCGACGATGACCAGAGAGCAGAACCAGTGGAAAATGTCATTGAATTGGACATTAATCGCCTCCAGAATTGGGAAGCCGAAGGGGGTCTGTCGAGGGCGCCCCATAAATATTGATTTTTCGGAAGCCATTATTATTACAGTGGAGGAGAGCCGCTGCTGTCAAGAAATTGACCAGATCAATATGAAAATGGAGGCGCATACCTGTCAAGTGAGACGTTTTCGCCGTATTTTAATACGGGGAAAATGCAATTTTAGCAAATACGGGCGTATTGCCATTTCTGTACGCCCAAAAGAAAAATATTGAGTTTGGAGCTGGCGTTTTGAGCTTTTTTGATGCTGCCGCTGGAGTGTGAACCTACTCGTGAGAAATAAGGAGAATTTGCCAGTAGTAGCTGGTGAAGCTGGTTTGGCAATTGGCCCCTCGCCCCTCGCGCTCAGGAAAACAAAGGGATTTCTCCCACGTGTGTTTTTTTTGTTTTTTTTTTCCCTACGATCGGATTCAGCGATCATCGGCTGGGAAAATGGGTCCCAAGAAAGCTCTGCAAAATGAAGATGAAATAAAAAAAGCGCTGGATTTCTTGGCGGAAGAGATTTCCGCTGTAAAGGCACAGCAAAGAAGCATCCTGGACCTAATGGAGGAGATTAAAGCGCTGCGGAACCAGAACGCTGAGAAAGACAGGAGGCTGGTGTATCTGGAGAGCAGAATGGCTGAGATGGACCAGAGCACTCGGGCGAACGACGTGATCATCACGGGGCTCCACATCAAACCCCGATCATACGCGAGAGCAGTTGCCGCAGACAGCAGTGGAGGTGAGCTGGATGAGGAATCCGCTGAGCAACAAGTGGCGGCCTACATGCAGGCCAAAGGAATCCAGCTGGACTGCAACAACATTGAGTCCTGCCACCCTCTGCCCAGGAAAAACGGCGAC
This sequence comes from Pholidichthys leucotaenia, assembly GCA_020510985.1. Classification (NCBI taxonomy): domain Eukaryota; kingdom Metazoa; phylum Chordata; class Actinopteri; order Cichliformes; family Pholidichthyidae; genus Pholidichthys; species Pholidichthys leucotaenia. The sequence goes on along the minus strand of CM035836.1, from coordinate 405,168,488 downwards.
AAACCGGCTGTGATCATGAGGTTTGTGAACAAAAAACACAAGACGGCGCTACTGAAACAAGGTAGGAAGCTAAAAGGAACAAACATATACAGGAAAAAAAAATTATTGAGTGTGTTGAGGAACACGTCCTGTGTGTGAGACCCACAGCTATGGGGCTGGCAGATCGCTCAGCCTGAGCTATTCGCACTACATTGAGAAGTGTGGACTCAATCATTAGGCTGATTGTCAGGGCGGGCAGATCGCTCAGCGGGAGCTATTATCACTACAATGAGAAGTCATTAGGATAATGGCTTAACACTTTCAGCTGTGCTGCGGCTGCGGAACAGAGAGGAATCGCCTTACAAATACAGAATTCTGCTTTTTTTTTTGAGCCGGACGCTGAATCAGAATCAGAATCAGGTTTATTGCCATTGTTCATGTAGTACACAAACTAGGAATTTGTCTCGGTACAATGCTGCAACATTAAACATGATAAGATAAGAGAAATAAACTATACATGTAATAAAGTGTAGGATAAGATTAAGTGATACTGGTCAACAGTTAAAATATATATTAGCCAGCAGCAGATACTGTGGAGAACTATATAGTGCAGTCGGTAATGCAGGAAGAAAACAGTGATGATTGACATGAGTCTGGTTGAGCTGCTGTACATGGTGCACGAGAGTCACTTAGTGTTCAGCAGTCTAATGGCAGAGGGGAAGAAGCTGTTCATGTGACGGGAGGTTTTAGTCTGGATGGACCGAAGTCTTCTACCAGAGGGGAGGGGGGCAAACAGTACGTGACCAGGGTGTGAGGGATCGGCTATGATCCGGCCAGCACGCCTCCGGGTCCTGGAGATGTACAGATCCTGGAGAGATGGGAGCTTGCAGCCGATCACCTTCTCAGCAGTGCGCACGACGCGCTGCAGCCTTAGTCTGTCCCTGGCAGTGGCTCCTGCGTACCACATGGTTATGGAGGTGGTGAGGATGGACTCGATGATGGCTGTGTAGAACTGCACTAACATCTTGGTGGGTAGCTTGAGCTTCCTCAGCTGCCGCAGGAAGAACATCCTCTGCTGGGCTTTTTTGATGAGTGAGCTGATGGTCAGCTCCCATTTGAGGTCCCTGGTGATGGTAGTGCCTAGGAAGCGGAAGGAATCAGCAGTGGTGATGGGAGAGCCTGAGAGGGTGAGGGGGGGCAGAGGAGTAGTGACTTTCCTGAAGTCTACAATCATCTCCACTGTCTTCAGAGCGTTCAGCTGCAGGTTGTTATTGCTGCACCAGGACGCCAGCTGGGCCACCTCTCTCCTGTAGGCGGACTCGTCGCCGTTGGAGATGAGCCCGATGAGGGTGGTGTCGTCCGCAAACTTGATCAACTTGACAGACTGGTGGCTGGAGGTGCAGGAGTTGGTGTAAAGGGAGAAGAGTAGGGGGGAAAGTACACAGCCCTGGGGTGATCCGGTGCTGATGCTAGTATAGTCTGAGACAGTCTTTCCCAGCCGCACATGCTGCCTCCGGTCCGTCAGGAAGTCGATGATCCACCTGCAGAGGGAGTCAGGCACGTTGAGCAGGGACAGCTTGTCCCGGAGCAGAGCGGGGCGGATGGTGTTGAATGCGGAGCTGAAGTCCACAAACAGGATCCTGGCGTAGGTTCCCGGGGAGTCCAGGTGCTGCAGGATGGAGTGGAGGGCCAGGTTGACTGCATCGTCTACAGACCTGTTGGCTCGGTAGGCAAACTGCAGCGGGTCCAGGAGAGGGGTGGTGATGGACTTGAGGTGGGACAGGACCAGGCGCTCAGAGGACTTCATGACTACAGAGGTGAGCGCTACAGGTCTGTAGTCATTAAGTCCAGTGATCCGTGGCTTCTTGGGGACAGGGATGATGGTGGAGGATTTGAGGCAGGATGGCACGTGGCATAACTTAAGGGAGGTGTTAAAAATGTCTGTGAATACAGGAGCCAGCTGTTTCGCACAGAGTCTCAGGGTGGAGGGAGACACGCCGTCTGGGCCGGGGGCCTTGCGCGGGTTCAGTCTGGAGAACTGTTTGAGCACATCCTGCTCACTGATGATAAGGGGAGGGGGGGAGGGGGGGGGGGTGCCTTAAATGAAGTAGGGAATGTGGAGGCTGTGGAGCTGGAGGGAGGGGGGGAGTTGGACACAGATGACGAGGTGTCAAAACGGGCATAGTGTTGGGACAGTCTCTGACAAAGGGCTTTGTCATCCTGACCTTTAGGAGCCTGAGGCCGATAGTTGGTGATCTGCCTCAGTCCTCTCCACACGGAAGCCGAATCATTAGTAGTGAACTGCTGCTGGAGTCTCTCTGAGTACACAGATTTAGCCCTCTTCAGCTCTCTGTTAAACCGGTATTTAACCTCCCTGTAGCAGTCCCTGTCTCCACTTTTCAGCGCTGCTTCCTTCTCCTTCCTGATCTGTCTGAGCTTAGCTGTGAACCAGGGTTTGTCATTAGAGTAACTCACCCTGGTGCGTGATGGAAGAATGTTCTCTTCACAAAAGTGGATATATGAGTTCACAGTGTCCGTGTACTCATCCAGATCATGCGTGGCTCCTTTAAGCATGCCCCAGTCAGATATTTCCATGCACGTTTCCAGCTTCTCCTCAGCATCACTGGTCCGTATCTTCGTAGTGCTCACAACAGGTTTAGTGAGCTTCAATCTCTGTCTGTATGTGGGAATGAGGTGAACCATCACGTGATCAGATAATCCCAGCGCAGCTCGAGGGACAGCGCGATATGCGTCTTTCACTGTGGTGTAACAGTGATCCAGTGTGTTTAATCCTCTGGTGGGGCATTTAATAAACTGTTTGTAGCGGGGGAGATCGTGGCTCAGATTGCACTGATTAAAGTCGCCAGCCACAATAATCAGCGAGTCTGGAAAACTCCGCTCTGTGTGTTGAATGTGATCCGCGAGCACGCGCTGAGCTTCGCGCGTGTCCGCGTCGGGAGGGGCGTACACAGCGATCATTATGAAAGAAGCAAACTCCCGCGGGGAATAGAAGGGCTTGCAATTGATAACAAGAAATTCCAAGGCAGGAGAACAGTGTTTGGAAATTACCGTTACATCAGAGCACCAGCTACAGTTGATGTAGAAGCAGACACCGCCTCCTGTGGTCTTGCCGGAAAGCTCTGTGTCACGATCAGCACGGAAGAGCTGAAAGCCGTCGAGGCGCAGCGCGCTGTCCGGTATATTTTCCCGGAGCCAGGTCTCAGTAAAGCAGAGGACAGCTGAGGAGGCGAGGTCCTTAAAACGCATCAGCAGTCTCAGTTCATCCACCTTGTTAGAGAGAGAGTTGGTATTGGACAGAAATATGCCAGGCAGCGCCGTTCGCGAGCCTCTCCTGCGAAGTCGTACGAGAGCGCCCGCTCGTCTTCCTCTCTTCCGCCGTCTCACTTTCCGAGCCAAACAATAAACCAGATCGGCGGCAGGGGCTAGAAAAACTGGGAGGAGGTCCGTGGGGGTCAAAGTCCTGATATTTAAAAGTTCTTCACGGGTATAAGTGCAAGCAGACACACAATTGACAAACAAAAACAAACAAAGAGCGCAGTGAAGCACCATGTCGACCGCTGTGGGCGCCATCTTGGATCACCACTCACGCCATCTTGGATCACGCTGAGTTGTGTTATTGTCAAATATCCATGAATCCTTAAAATATTTATCAATAACAACACGAATTACATTTAAAATATTTCCCAGAGAAGTGTCCCTTATTACTCCGCCGTCCCTTATAGCCGTGTTTTACGGTATTAAAATACGGCGAAAACATCTCACTTGACAGGTATGAAAACATTTCGCAGAAGTGTCCATTATTCCCCAGCTGTCCCTTATAGCCGCGTTTTAAGGTATGGGTGAAATATCCAATTTTTTCTTTCTTGTTGCTCACTTCAATCTTCCAGTCTCCATATAAACAGTCAATCGGATTACCCCAAGCATCAAACTAAGGTACAATCTATTTCGTCACTTCCGCCTTCTTCCCCAGGCGATTCCAGGGGCCGTGAGTAGGAATGTCAGGCCAAGCGCGGCAGTTTTAAATTAACGAATATTCCGGCGTTACTGAAGCATATGCACCAAGACCCGAACGGATCGGTTCCCTTTTATATCTAGTTTCAAGACATTTAAAGTACCCTGTTACGTGACATTTGGCCTTTAACCATTTAAAATGTATCAGTTTAAGACGTACATTTATTGATTTGGTTTGAGCTTCTGCACAAGCCATTTCCCATTGTTCCTCTGAAATTTCAATTTGCAGGTCTTCTTTCCAATAATTCATTTTTTTCTGTGAGTTTTCACTTGAGAATAGTGTCAATGAGTTATAAAACTCTGAAATAATACCCTTTCTCTTACTATCTTTCGTCAAAATTTTTTCCAAGGATGAATAAGTAGGTCGGGTGAGAGCATTATTTTGATTTGATCGAATAAAATTTCTAAGCTGAAGATATTTAAAAAAATGTGTTCTATTAAGATTGAATTTAATCCTCAGTTCTTCAAAAGACATTATGTTATCTGAACGTGACAAATATAAGTCTTGAATCTTTTGAATCCCTTTTAAATTCCATACTTTAAATACAGCATCCGCTCTCCCTGGTGTAAAATATTGATTACCCCATATTGGGCTAAATTGTGACAGTGAGTGTGGTTCTTTTAAATATTTTTTGGTTTCACACCATATTTTGATCATGTGCTTTACAATTGGATTTTTAACTTGTTTCTGTAATTTTTTAGCCGAGTCTGAGTATATGAATAAGGGAAGAGGTAAAGGTAAATTGTATGATTCCATTTCAGTCCAGTGAGGGAGATCATTTGATGAAAAATAATATGTCATAGACCTCAGTTGTGCTGACCAGTAATACAACATAAAGTTTGGACATTTCAGACCTCCACGATCAAATGGTAGATATAGTAAGGACAAACGTAATCTAGCCTTCCTATTGTTCCAAATACACTACCGTTCAAAAGTTTGGGGTCACTTAGAAATTTCCTTATTTTTGAAAGAAAAGCACTTTTTTCAATGAAGATAACTTTAAACTAATCAGAAATACACTCTATACATTGCTAATGTGGTAAATGACTATTCTAGCTGCAAATGTCTGGTTTTTGGTGCAATATCTAGATAGGTGTATAGAGGCCCATTTCCAGCAACTATCACTCCAGTGTTCTAATGGTACAATGTGTTTGCTCATTGCGTCAGAAGGCTAATGGATGATTAGAAAACCCTTGTGCAATCATGTTAGGTCTGCAATGCTGTAATTGCTGCAAATGGAGGATTCTTTGACGAAAGCAAAGTTTGAAGGAAAAAATTATTATTTCAAATACAAATCATTCTTTCTAACCTTGTCAATGTCTTGACTATATTTTCTATTCATTTTACAACTCATGGTGGTAAATAAGTGTGACTTTTCATGGAAAACACAAAATAATTGTCTGGGTGACCCCAAACTTTTGAACGGTAGTGTAAATTCCACTAACTTTTTTTTTTAATTTTTAAGAATCGATCTGAAGGTGGTAGTAAGGGAATGTTTTGAAATAAATAAAGTATTTTTGGTAAGATATTACTTTGAAGTATGTTAATTCTCCCGATCATCGACATTGGTAGTGACATCCATCTCTGAAGTACGGTAGCTCATTAATATCTGTCATTAAGGCTTCATAGTTGGCATTGGCGACTGATTCTAGCTTAGGCAAAATTTGAATTCCTAAATATTTAAACTGATTTACAACATTGAATTGATTTACATCAGGAGCTGGGTGATTTCTCTGGGTCTCATTTAGCATTAATATTAAAGATTTAGTTTTATTTATTTTAGATCCTGATGTTTCCCCAAAGTTCTTTATTAAATTTAACAAGGTCGGAATTGATTTTTTAAAATTCGACGTAAACAAAATTATGTCATCGGCATACAGGGAGATTTTATGTTCTGTTTGTCCTACTTTAATTCCATATTTTTGTGGATGTAAACGTACTGCCATCGCTAAAGGTTCAATTGCCATAGTAAACAGTAAAGGTGAAAGTGGACAGCCTTGTTGACATCCTCTATTGATTTTTATTGATTTTGAGATATTGCTGTTTGTTAGGATTTCTGCTGTAGCATTATTGTATATTATCTGGACCCATTTTATGAAATTATTTCCAAGACCAAACCTTTGTAGGACTTCAAAAAGATAGGGCCATTCGACCCTATCAAAGGCCTTTTCGGCGTCCAATGATAAGAGAGCTGTATCCGGTGCTTCTTTATTGGAATAAATAATATTAAATAGTCTTCTTACATTATGGAAGCCTTGTCTTCCCATTATAAAGACATTCTGATCTCTCTTAATAATATTTGATAATATTTCTTGTAGTCGTTTTGCTAAAATTTTACAGATTATTTTAAGATCAGCATTTAATAGGCTTATTGGTCTCATGTTTTCACATTTATTAGGGGGTTTACCTGGTTTTGGCAACAGTATAATTAAGGCATTATTCATGCATGGTGGTAAATTACCATTTTGAAATGCTTCTAAAACCATTTCCAAAAGTGGTTCTATTAATTTATTCTTAAGTTTTTTATAGAGGTCAACTGGAAGACCATCTGGTCCTGCTCTTTTTCCTGATTTCATATTATCAATGGCTTGCCCAACTTCTTCTTGACTAATTTTAGACTCCAGTATCTCCCTGTTTTCATTTGGAATACAAGGTATAGATAATCCACCCAAAAACCCATTTAGTTTTGTTAAGTCAATTTCATTTTTTGTATCATATAGTTTTTCATAACAATCTCTAAAGGCACTATTAATTTCTAAAGGATCTATAACTACCTGTCCGTTACTTATAATACTGGTAATTGGTTTTTTAAATTCTAATTGTTTAATTTACCATGCCAATAATTTCCCTGCTTTTTCACCTTGTTCATAAAAAGTTTGCTTCAATCTTAGAAGACTCGAGGCAGCTCTATTCACTGATTTTTTTTATCATATTCAGCTCTCAGAATCAGTAATTCGTTCTCTAACTGTGGGTTACTTCCTGCATACACCTTTTCTTGAAGAATTTTTATTTTATGTTCCAATTGGACTCTCTCCTCTCGAGTCTTCTTAGATTTTGAACCTGTATAACTAATAATATGCCCCCTAATAAAAGCTTTGAAAGCCTCCCACTTTATACATGCCGTTGTTTGTGTAGTATTAATATCAAAGAACTCATCTATCTGTTTTTCTATGTACTTAACAAATTCCTCATCCTGAAGCCATTTTATGCTGAAAATGCCACCTACCTGGATCCTTTGTCAATTTCTTATCTACATATATTAGACAGCAGGGTGCATGATCAGAGATCACAATGTTATCATAGAAACAGTTTTGAATGTTGGACCTTAATTCTGTAGAGATCAAAAAGTAGTCTATATGTGAGAATGTCTTATAGGTATTAGAATAACAAGAATAGGCTTTGACTTGTGGTTTCATTTCTCTCCATATATCTAGCAATCTCAATTCTTTCATAAAATGATTAATAGTCATCCTACATCCATTGTGCGTACAGTCCAGTCCTGTTGATCTGTCTATACTGGGATTCAATGTACAATTAAAATCCCCTGCTATTATATGTTGCCCTGTAAGTGATGATAAAGTAAGGAATAAATTAACAAAGAAGTTTTGATCATTAATATTGGGGCCATATAAGTTCACCAGATTTATATTTTCTAATAACAAAGATCCTTGGATGATTAGATATCTTCCAAATTTGTCTCCAATTACATTTTTCACTTGAAATGGGACTGTTTTGTGTATGAGAATCATAACTCCCCTAGCTCGGGATGAAAATGATGAGGTGAACACGTTACCTTGCCATCTTCTCCTAATTCTTTTTACATCCTCCTCTATTAGATGAGTTTTTTGTAAAAATACAATTTTTGAATCTATGTCTTTTATTTTATTCATAACTTGTTTAAGTTTTTTTAGATTTTGTAGACCTCTGCAATTCCATGAAGTTAAATTAAGATTAACGCTTTGATCTATGATCAATAAGGAGTTTGAGATAACCTTGCAATATGAACATGCTCATACAGAGAAGCAAAAACATGGATGATAGAACATTCATCCTACAAACCAAACAAAAACAAATTCCCCTTCCCCACATTCGTGGTAATCCCCCCAAAATCAAAAAAATTCCGTCTCTCGTTATAGCTAGTGACTGTTCCACACCTGCGAGGATCAGTCAAACCACTCTCTCTTTCTCCTCTCAATCACCCTTACTCTACTATTTTTATGACATTAACTCTCTTCTGTAGTTTTTTCAACATAACTTCAAAGTTTAATAGCAACTTTGTACATCATAGCTTTTTTTTTTTTAAATACAGTCTGTATTTTGTAGACATGTTATATGTTTCAGATCAATCAGATGCCTGAATGAATGAATGAAAAGGTTTATTGTCAATACTACCATACGTGCAATACATACAGGAGAATTGAAATTTGACTTGACATTGGGCGCGCTTCTGTAAGCGCATCCCATAGCCGCGGCAGCCCGAAGGCGCCAGTCGAACAGGAGGGTAAAGAGGGCAAGGGTCAGGGTCAGGGAAAACACAATAGGCAGAGAGAAAAAAAACATAGTTATCAGAATAACGCTCGTATAAGCTCACATAAGCTCATATAGCTCATATAAGCCCAAATGAGCCAGATTATGATCACACAGAAAAAAAACCCCTCTATGCACAATTAGCAGACAATAGATCACACATTACAAAGACAGCAGAGAGAGGCAGTGAGTGTATATGTACATCAGTGTAAATGAATCAGTCGTGTATGTTGAATGCAGCAGTGTGTAGTGTAGGTGTGTCATTGCTAGTGAACAGCAGAGGGCACCCTCTGGCAACGGATAGATATTATTCAGTCATGTGTTCTATAGTCCAGACACATGGTAACGCTGTCCTTGGAGCTTGGTCTGCTGAAACAACAGCAATTGTCGATTGTTTGGGTTAGCCACTTCTCCAACCTTATCTTCATCGAGGAGGAATGTAAACATGGCACCAAAACAAGGTCAAATCTGCACAGTGCACTCAGAGAATAGAATTTTCGTCTCTTCATGCGATCCTGTGCTTCATAATTTCCATACAGGCTTAAACATTCTCTGGAGAGCACTGGCGACTTCAAGATGTATTCCACCATCTGAATCACCATTCAGTTCACCATGCCGCCTCGTGCACTCCCCAACTGGTCGAATTGGTGAAGGAGCTTGCCTGGGTCCGCATTTTGAACAGCTCTCCACCTTCCTCAATTTCTGAAACACCAGGAAACTCCAGAGCCAAAAATAGAAATCCTGTGATCATAGCCAATAGATGTCTTCTGCATCTCCAGTCAAATCATACAGACACATGAGTTCCAATGTCCATGAGTCTTCCCCTTGGGTTCCCCCTGACCCGATCTTCTTCTTTTAAAGTGATGACAATCGCATATAAGCCACTTTTCCAGATCCATAATTTCCGTTTGAATTAAGATTCAGCCAGAAGAAGAGCAAAAGACACAGACATCGCAAGCGGGGAAATAGTATCAGGGAGGAGAAGAGGAGAGGAGAGAAAAAAGCGTCTGTTCTCTCTGAAAGCCGGAAGTGAAAGCCGGCTTTCAGAGAGAGCAGCCTGTACAAAGCCTGTACAAATGCTTAAATGTTCTACCTTTGTCATGTTCATGCTTAGCTCCCACCAGTTTCCTTTTGGATCTGCTTAATGAGCTCCTGCGCCTCTTGAGGAGTCTTGAAGATGTGGGTTCTCCCTTTATATGTGACCAGCAGTCTTGCCAGATGAATCACTCCGTGTCGAATCCCGAGGTTGCGCAGCTCTTTGCGGGCGGGGTCGAACTGCCTCCTTAATTGTTGAATTCCTGTGGCGAAGTCTGGGTAGAACCGCACCTGTTGCTCCTGGTATTTAATTTCCCCTTTAGCTCGCGCCGCGTTGGTGACCGTCATCTTGTCTCTGTAGTTGAGAAACTTCATAATCAGCGTCCTCGTTGGTATCTTATTATCTCTCGGTGGGCCGATTCAGTGAGCGCTCTCTAAGACGACCGATGACTACAGGTCCACGTTGTTCAGCGCTTCTGGAATCCACTTTTCCATAAAGGAACATGAGTCCCGTCCCTCCGCTCCCTCCGGGAGGCCCACCAGCCTCAAATTATTCCGTCGCGAGCGGGATTCCAAATCCAGGACGTTATCTTCCAGACGTTTCCATTTTAATTCCAGTGTTTGCAACTTTGATTGTAGGCTGGTGACGTCATCTTCAGCGCTTGAAATTCGGAGCTCCGCCTGCAATACTCGTTCCATACAGTCGCTTATTTCCTTTCTCATTCCTTCTATCGCTGCTATAATTCCGTCAAATTTAGACAAAAACTCTGTTCTCATGGAGTTGATGGCAGTGAGCACTGCGTTTGTCCCCTCTTCAGCAGTTCCTGCTCCGCCACTGGCTCCATCCTCTGCCATAGTCTCTGGAGTTTTCCCTGTTTCGCTTCGAGCGTGGAAGTCTGTTAGCTTGGGCTGTTTTGTCGAATTGCTTTTTCCTCCACCTAATTTCCCAGCTTTGATCTTACCATATCCGCGCCTAAACGCTGGGATGGGTTTTTGTTCCAATTAAGATAGTTTTAGTAAACGCTTTATTTTTAGGAGCAGAGCAGTGTGAAACACGTCTTCCTACGTGGCCGCCATAACCGGAAGTCCTTAATTCAAGTTTTAAGCTTGACTTTAATTTTATAAATTTTATTGACTATTCCCACACCAGAAGTTCTTTTATCTAAAGTCCGAAAGTGTTTTGATTTGATATCAGATTAGATATTGCAAATTATTATCGAATTCCCTGGGAAAGCCGCTTGCCAACGAAGAAGAAAGAAGACGCAGCTCGCCACGATCACGCGCAGCTGAAGAAATCAGCATGCCACGAAGATTAGATGCCTTGGGTGGATTTCAACCATTGTGATCAAACATACCAATCTCATCCCTCGTCAAAGAATATTTGCTGGTCAAATATTCTGACTTTTGGAGCCATCTAAGAACTACAGGACAACGCAGAAGGATCTTCAGTTTCGACCATCAAACAAGGAATCATGTGAGCCATATTCTGATTCATGTGCTGAGTTAAACGTCCGATGTTTGATAATAATTTGATATCTAATCAGATGCAAATTAAGGAACCATTAACATAACCTTTCTTTTCATTAAAATCCTGTTTTCATTTTCTTAAAGAGTAATCCAGAACTTTTCATATACTTAGTAAAACTTTCCCCATAAATTTGCGTTGCTTTCCATAATCTGTTAACTTCAAACTGATCTAAATTCATTTCACATTCTAACCCTGGTTCTGCAAATGCTTACATTGTTAATCTATCATTTACAAGTTTAATTTTCTGGTTAATGAAATCACTGCAATGATTTTTAATCATTTCATTTAATAAATATGTGAAAATGAGAGAAGTTGTTTATTTCATTCTGAGTCTGGTTTAAGTCCCCAGTATCAAATTCACTAAAATTTTGAGACTGATTATTAATTAATGTATTGAGTGATTAAACAGGTATAAAGTGAAATAAAGATTAAAATTGCTTCCTTAGATGGAAGCTGGTGCCCCACGAGTGTTATTAAATTTTCCTGTGTATATGAACCGAGAATTCATCTCAGGTTCCAATATATTAATATAAATTAAATAATTTTTTATACCTGATCATAATTACTAACTCATATAACATTACACAGGGGTGTCCAATCATGTGCCATGGAGTGCCAAGACCCTCCAGGTTTTCTCTTCTACCCAGTCTCTTCAGCAGGTATTTTCAGTGATCAGCAATCAGTGGGAAGAAGTTCATTGAAATCTACCGTTGAAGACACTGGCTGGAGGTAAAGCCTGCAGGGTCTTGACCCTCCATGGCACATGATTGGACACCCCTACTTTACAGGTGCATCTCAATATATTAGAATGTCATCGAAAAGTTAATTCAATTCAGTAATTCAATTCAGAAAATGAAACTCCTATATTATATAGATGAATTACACGTAAAATGATATATTTCAAGTGTTGATTTCTTTTAATTTTGATGGTTATGGCTTACAGCTCAAGAAAACCCAAATTCAGTTTCTCAAAAAATTTGTATATTACATAAAATTAATTTAAAAAAAAAGGATTTTAATAGAAATGTTGGCCAACTGAAAAGTATGTCCATGTACACAATCAGTACTTGGTCGGGGCTCCTTTTACATGAATTACTGCATCAGTGTGGCGTGGCATGGAGGTGATCAGCCTGTGGTACTGCTGAGGTGTTAAAAAGGCCCACGTTGCTTTGATAGCGGCCTTCAGCTCGTCTTCATTGTTGGGTCTGGTGTCTCTCATCTTCCTCTTGACAGTCCTCCATAGATTCTCTATATAGTTGAAGTTAGGCTAGTTTTATGGCCAATAAAGCACAGTGATACCATGGTCATTAAACCAGGTTTTGGCACTTTTGGCAGTGTGGGGGGTGGGGTGCCAAGTCCTGCTGGAAAATGGAATCAGCATCTCCATAAAGCTTGTCAGCAGAGGGAAGCATGACGTGCTCTAAAATTTGCTGGTAGACAGCTGTGCTGACTTTGGACTTGATAAAACACAGTGGACCGACACCAGCAGATGACCTCTTTTCAAATGAAAGTAAATTTTGCATTTCATTTGGAAATCAAGGTCCCAGAGTCTGGAGGACTAGTGGAGAGGCACAGAATCCAAGTTATTTGAGGTCCAGTGTGAAGTTTCTACAGTGAGTGATGATTTGAGGAGCCATGTTATCTGCTGGTGTTGATCCACTGTGTTTTATCAAGTCCAAAGTCAGTGCAGCCGTGTACCAGAAAATTTTAGAGCACTTTATGCTTCCCTTTGCTGACAAGCTTTATGGAGATACTGGTTTTATTTTCCAGGAGGACTTGGTGCCTGTCCACACTGCCAAAAGTACCAAAACCTAGTTAAATGACCATGTTATCATTGTGCTTGATTGACCAGAAAACTAGCCTGACTTCAACTCCATAGAGAATCTATGGAGTATTGTCAAGAGGAAGATGAGATACACCAGACCTAATAATGCAGACGAGCTGAAGGTCACTATCAAAGCAACATGGGCCTCCATAACACCTCGGCAGTACCACAGGCTGATCATCTCCATGCTACGCTGCATTGATGCGGTAATTCATGCAAAAGGAGCCCTGACCAAGAACTGAGTGTGTACGTGGGCATACTTTTCAGTCGGCCAACATTTCTATTAAAAATACATTTTTTAAAATTAATTTTATGAAATATTCTAATTTTTTGAGAAACTGAATTTGGGGTTTTCATAAGCTGTAAGCCATAACTATCAAAATTAAAAGAAATAAACACTTAAACTACATCACTCTGTGTGTAATGAATCTATATAATACAGGAGATTCATTTTCTGAATTGAATTACTGAATTTAACTTTTTGATGACGTTCTAATTTATTGAGATGCACCTGTATATGATTATGGAAAATATTTTTCATTGGTACTTAGTTTGACTAAACAGCACCAAATGGGACACCAAACACCCAAATAATGAACAAAATCATTTTTATTGGACACCAAAAGTTCACCAAGTGCCCCCAAAAAATCAATTAAATAATTTTTATGTTAAAATTTAACAGTAAATGGCCGTTCTTGGAGTAATTAATGAGACACACAACTCCTAAATAATGCATTAAATCATGTCTAACAGGACCAAGTGACATCAAGTCAACAAACAGGACACTTTTACAAATACTTCTGACACTTTTATAAATACTTGTAATGTGTTCCTTTCAATTTGATTGATTTATTCTGGCTTTTTTGTGTCCTGTTTGGTCCCACTCTTTGTTGGTGTTGGAGTTAGGATGTGTTGTCAACTTTTCTTGGTCAGATTTTACCATGCTGAGTAAGGCTGGTGTAGTGTTGTCTTGAATAGCTTGTTTGTTACCATAGTGATGTTTTCTTGGGGGGTTGCAAGAGCTGTATTTAATATCTGTGGAGGTAAAGACTTGGGGTCCTCGCAAGTATAGGTGTTTATTCTTGAGTAATTTGATTCCTCAGTGGGCTCACCCATGAGCTGCCACTGATTGTTCCTTGGCCCATTTCCTACCTTCCCTGAAATTTCACGGAAATCTGTTCACTACTTTTTAAGTACTGTTGCTAACGGGCAAACAAACGCCGGCAAAAACTAACACTGAAAATAAAATAAAAAAACCTCTCCTCCCTTGCAGAAAAAATTACGGTCAGATATTCAAAGATTTCAACAAACAACAGAAAATGAGGCTGCTGAGTTAGGCTCATTTGCTGTGCCGCACCACAGGCCATCACTTGATGGGGCGAGTTGGATATGGGGTGGCTGTAACTGGCTGGGGTGAGTTGATTATGGGGGGACCTGACGGTAAACCCCAAAACATTGCCTCCTTGGCGGAGGTAAATATTGCACTTTTCATGTACTTCCCCTTTAAGACGTGCCCACAGAGTTAAGACAGGCCGAGGATTTACCTCCACACCCCGGAAGCTGTGCACCCTTAGCATTGTTTGGAAGCAGACCACACATTGCTCCTCACTGGGTTACAGTGTGAAATATTCTAATTTTTTGAGAAACTGAATTTGGGGTTTTCATAAGCTGTAAGCCATAACTATCAAAATTAAAAGAAATAAACACTTAAACTTAAACTGGCCAGAACAACAAAAAATATGTTGCTTTTTGATTTGCTTTTTGACATACTTTTAGATCTAATAATGCAAAGAAAACAAATTCATGTTCATTCTTAAACTCTACAATACTTCAGTTTTAACTGAGGAAGAACTCAAATCTGTATTGGTGTAATAACTCTGATTTTTATTCACAGCTTTCATGCGTTTTACCAAGCTTAGATGATCACCTAATCAGTACCTCCTTCAGTAGACTGAGGTGTCCTTGTGTTGGAATTAATTTATTATTATCGCCTTTCACCCGAAATGGGTATATCCACAGTTCCTTCCTTACTTCTCTCCGCTCTGCGTCGAGCCCGTCTTTTCTCGTGAGCTATCACTCTCTTTGTATTATGTGCCCTGCAAACTTTCCTCGTGAGGTTCTTCCATTCCGCTCTATCATGTACTACCAATTGCCATTGATCTAAAACATCGGCACACTTCAATGCATTTTTGCATGTGTCCTTAAAACGGAGTTTGGGTCGACCTACTTTGCGAGAACCATGAGCCAGCTCACAATACAGGAGTTACTTCACCGGCCTATCATCATTCATTCGACAGACATGGCCTAACCAGCGCAGGCGACTCATTACAAGCTTGATCTCAGTGTCTTCGATGTGTGCCCGCCGCAGCACCTCCTCATTGCTGATGAAATCGTCCCACTTGATGTTTAGTATCAGGCGAAGGTGACGCTGTTGGATTATGCGAAGCTGCCTGACTTCGTGCTGGTATAGGGTCCAAGTTTCGCTGCCATACATCAGGAGGGGCATAAGGCACTGATTGCAAACTGCGACTTTGGTAGAGACTGTGAGGTCATGCGAATCAAACACCCTCTTGCGCAGACGGCCAAAAGCACACGATGCTGCTTGAATGCGAGATGCAAGTTCTTCCTTCATAGAGCAGTCACTGCTGACATAACTGCCGAGATACTTGAAGCGAGTAACGTTGGCCAATTTGATGTCGTCAATAAAGAACTCACCTGTATTGCCAATACACATGGTCTCTGTTTTGACTGTGTTGATGCAGAGACCCATTCTCTTAGCGACATCATTGTAGGAGGATAATAACGTCTGCAGGCCCTCTGATGTATCACTGAAGATCGCGATATCGTCAGCGTACTGAGCTTCTCTAATATAATCTGTGAGGACTCTGGATTTTGCTTTTAATCTGCGGAGGTCAAAAAGATCGCCATCGTAACGCAGTCTGATCTGTACGCTGCAGGTGTGCTGCTGTGTACATGCCAAAGAGTGTTGGGGCTAGTTTACACCCCTGCTTGACCCCGCTGTTGTATTCAAGGGATTGGGTGAGGTCACCATTGATAGCAAGTCGGGCGTGCACGTCCGTGTATAGTCTCTTGATGATTCTTATAAACTTTAGAGGACAGCCAAGTTTGCCAAGGATGATGAAGAGGAGCTCGCGATTGACCATGTCAAACGCCTTCACAAAATCCACGAAAGCTATGTACAAACATCTGCGCTGCTCTCTTGTTTTTTTCATCAGCTGGTGAAGGGTGAAAATCCCATCTATTGTACTTCTACCGTTTCGATACCCTGACTGCGACTGGGGGTAGATATATTCTGCTAACAGGTGAAGCCTCTGCAAGATAACGTCCGCAAAGACTTTACCGACAGCACTGAGCAGTGAGATTCCTCTGTAATTGCCACAGAGGCTTCTGTCACCTTTTTTGAACAGAATTGTGATGATGGCGTCTATCCAGTCGGTTGGGATAATCTCTGTAGTCCAGCAGATGTTGAATAGGACAAGTAGGAAAGCTCTTAAGCGACGTCCTCCATGCACAAGTACTTCAGGTAGAATACCGTCTGGACCTGGGCTCTTTCCTAAACGGGTGTTTCTAAGGGCTTGGTCAAGTTTTTGGTCTTCAATTGGGAGGCTCATTGATTTGATAACTGGAAGCTGGTCTATGTCATCGACGATGCTCAGGTCAACATCCGTTGGTTGGTTTAATAAGTCGCTGAAGTGCTCAACCCATCTGTCCTTTATCTTGTCAGAAACAGTCAGGAGCTCACCATCTTTGGACTTCACAGGATGGGTGCTTCTGGATCTAGGGCCATAGACGGCATTGAGGGTAGCATAAAACTCTCTGTGGTTCTTCTCCTGAGAGTGCCGCTCTGCCTCCTCAGCTCTGCACCGAAACCAGTCATTCTTTAGCTCTCTGATCCGCCTTCTTAGAACATGCCTGTCCAAGTTCTTGTCTTGAAGCAGCTTTTGAATTTCTTGGTCCTGATCATCAAACCAGTCATTCTGCACTCGTTTCTTTTTGCTGAAGACATGTGTGGCAGCATTCTGGAGAATAAGTCTGAGTTCATCAAAGTCCGCCTTACAGGTAGACAACTTTTCGTCTAGGAAGAGCTCCAGTAATGCTTTTTTGTCATCATCCAAATGTGTGTCTAGCTTCTTGGGAGGCCTTGTACCACTCTTCTTGTTTTTAATAAAGAACAGGCAAACTTAGATACCAGGAGCTTATGATCGGTGAAGCAGTTTGCTGCTTGATTGACTCGTGTCACTGTAACATATGGTTTTGCGGCCTTATTGGATAGTACATGGTTGATTTGGTGCCAATGCTTTGAACGTAGGTGTTGCCATGTGTTCTTTAAGGTGTTTTTCTGTTGGAACATAGTACCCATGACACTGAGCTGGAATCTGGTGCAGAATTCTAAGAGCATAAGCCCGTTGGAGTTCATTTTACCAACGCCATGTTTTCCAATTACATTCGGCCCGATTTCCAGTCCTTGCCCACTCGAGCATTAAAGTCGCCCAGGATGATGATGATGTCCATCTCGGTGGCAGATGTGCAGCTGCTAAGCTTTTCATAGAACTGCTCTTTTTCTTCCTGAGATCTTTGCATGGTCGGCCCATATACACTAATGAGAGTAAAATTGTTTCCTCCCTTTAGCTGTATGCGCATTGACATGAGCCTGTCGCTAATTGGTGTAGGGGTGATACCTTGAGCAGCTAGCCTGTTGGAAATAGCAAAGCCAACGCCAGCTGTTCTCTCTTCTCCTCCACTCCAGAAGATTGTGTGACTCCTCTCAACTACGTTTCCGGTGCCAGGTCGCCAAACTTCGCTTAGGGCACAGATGTCAATGGATGCTTTCTCGAGCTCACGACAGATAAGGGCGGTTGCTCTTTCAGGTCTGATTGAAGACTCACTGTCATTGGTTGTACGGACATTCCAAGCACCGAGATTGAGGCATTGTTTGCATGAGTTTGAAACAGAAGGTCGATGGTGTTGTTCGTCGGTTACCCCGGACGCGGTAGCAGTATATGGACTTCGTCCACTTATCGCCACTGCCGTATTGAGTGGCGCATCGGTTCCCCCGTATGCGGTAGCCATATCTTCTCTCCTTAACTGTACTTCCATTGAAAACTGTGGGGCTGCACCTATGGTGATGACGACACTGCTTGGTGCATAGGCAGTGTCCCTTGGTAAGGTGCTCTGTTGGTCGACAACACAGCAAAGCTGAGATGGTCGCAAAGAAGCTCGTTGCATTTTGCCGTAACTGAAGCCGAGTAGACAGTCAGAGACGCCTGCCGCAACCGAAGCCAAGTTGACATTCAGAAGCGCCAATGATGTAGTGCCAGAGATGCCATTGAGTTGATGACATAACTGCCGTGCCGTGACCCTGGCAAGGGAGGCTGCGGGTGTACTAGCACTTGCCCAAGGTGTGCACCCAAGGCTAGTGGAGGGAAGGGGGTGCCTCACTACTCCATTCTAGACCGGCTCCGAGCAAAGCTCCAAGCAGAGTCAAGCCACTGCCCCAATTGGAATTAAACAGATACTCAAACTGAATGGCTGCCATATACACTACCGTTCAAAAGTTTGGGGTCACTTAGAAATTTCCTTATTTTTGAAAGAAAAGCACTTTTTTTCAATGAAGATAACTTTAAACTAATCAGAAATACACTCTATACATTGCTAATCTGGTAAATGACTATTCTAGCTGCAAATGTCTGGTTTTTGGTGCAATATCTAGATAGGTGTATACAGGCCCATTTCCAGCAACTATCACTCCAGTGTTCTAATGGTACAATGTGTTTGCTCATTGCGTCAGAAGGCTAATGGATGATTAGAAAACCCTTGTGCAATCTGCAATGCTGTAATTGCTGCAAATGGAGGATTCTTTGACGAAAGCAAAGTTTGAAGGAAAAAATTATTATTTCAAATTCAAATCATTATTTCTAACCTTGTCAATGTCTTGACTATATTTTCTATTCATTTTACAACTCATGGTGGTAAATAAGTGTGACTTTTCATGGAAAACACAAAATAATTGTCTGGGTGACCCCAAACTTTTGAACGGTAGTGTATGTAGAGATGCTAATTTAGGAAAGAATTTGTAGTGATCACTTAATTTTTTTGGAGTTAATATTAGTTTCTTCTCTGAGTAAATACAAGGCTGCTGAAATCAAAACAACCATCTTTGATTGACTCAGACACCCTCAACCATCTGTAATTAACACAAACATGAAATGTCCACTTGTTCTCAAAAGTCTCATCTACAAAAATTTAAATAAAAATTTAGCTGCAACTCTCACCTCTTCTTTTACTCATCTTCTCCCACTTGTGTAAAGGAGCGGAGTTGCAATTGTTAGTGGCAACATAAAATTAAACGAGCAACTTACAGCGACCAAGCTATTTTACGGACTGAAATGACCGAGTGGGGTCATTTATGACCCCATTGTGCTCTGTACAGGGATCCTTATTATAAATGGCTGGTTGGAGGTTTATCATACCAAAACTACTCCCTGTATTTAAGACAGGTATTTTATAATGATCTAATGTAAAATGTGTTTGCTAATAATACTTTTATTGCAAGAAATAACCAAAACGCAGACTGTAAGAACAACATTACATTTATTTAGACAGTCCTTGTCAGTTCACTCTTGCAACATCATCATCATCATCATAGTCATCATATCATCATCACGATGATGATGATACCTATTATTGTAGTTACGATGATGATCATGATACCTATTATGGCATTTTGCGTAATGGTGGTTTTCTTGTGGACGGTGATCCAGATCACCACCAAAATCTAATCATCTGTAGGATACCCCATTTCTGACAATCTGTGAAAATTTCATGAAAATCCGTCCATAACTTTTTGAGTTATCTTGCTAACAAACAGACAAACAAACAGACAAATCCAGACAAACAGACAATCTTGCTATCCTAGGTCTGTTAGCCATGGTTCACTGCAACACAATATAAAGTACTGATTAGAAGTGGAAACCGGAGAGGTGGCTTAGTTGGTAGAGCATCCGCCCCACACCCGGGAGGCAGGGGTTCAAATCCCGGCCGGGTCATACCAAAGACCATATAAAAATGGTGCTTTCTGCCTTCTAGCGTGGTGCTCCGCATAATGGAATGGGGAAAGTAAAGTTACACACAGAGCTACCAGAGGACTGACCCCCCGCTGTAGCTTTCACTACTTACAGTAGCTGTGTGGCCTAGGGTCAGAGAAACGGAGATAGGCGCCGCCCATATACACCTTCAGGTGTGAAGGGATTAACTAACTAACTATTAGAAGTGGAACATTTGAATAAAATTTATAAAACCAATGTTTAAAAACCAGTGCTTCTCTTCGGGGTCATAAATGACCCCACAAGAGTTTGCGATGTCTACGCCACACCAATTGGTTGATCCCTGCAAAAAACTATGAAAGTGTGTAGGATTAGTAGACTGACAAATTCATGCTAGGAAAGAAAATTTGGATAAAAAATAAAGAGACGGCACATTAAATTATATGGCTGGGGTCGTAAATGACCCCACTCGGTCGCCAATTGCCAATATTCTTTGCAATCATACTAATTATTTGGACAAACAAGTCCTGGTCTTGAATGGTCTTGATTTAAAATCCCAAATCCATTTTGTCTGAGCCCGACAAGTTGGAGTAAAATTTACTCAGATTCCAAGACGAGACAGAGATGCTGAAAATGAGATCTCAGGACCAAGACTGATCTTGAGTACTACAAAACTAAGGAGAGAACATTAAGGGCCCTACTGTAAATTTCCTAATTTCACTCCTTAATTGGTCCAAAAAATTGCAAACAGCTTTGTTGTGCTCTGGCACCTGCAGTGGCTCCTTCATGTCAGTAGGCGGCAGCACAAACCCAGTCCCTCCTCTTCTGCTTCCTCTTCTTCCTTCTGTTGACTGAAAACTCACCAGACGGAGAGGTGGGACCACAACAGTCTCAGCCACCCTGCATCTTCCATTAATAGCCTCCCCCCCAAAAAAACCCCCCAAACAAACAAAAAAAACCTGCACCATGGTTGAGACAATGTAAAAAAAAAAAAAAAAAAAAAAAAAAAAAGGGTTCTATGGCTCAAAAAAGGTTGAAAAACACTGCTGTAAACATATTGTACACTCTAAAGTTTTAGTATAACATCATGGAAATTGGTGAGAATGGACATCCTTTTGGAGATAGCCTCAACAGGCTGTTGGAAGAACTTCAGGTTTTGACAGCTCTGCATCATTTTTATTTTAAGCCACACACATTGTTGTGTGACAGCAAGCCTTCCAATGGATTCCTGGGCCCTGCTCCAGAAAGCAGGTTTAGTGGCTTACCTGGGTAAGTTAACTCAGAGTTTGTAGTAATTCTGAGTTTTCTGTTCCAAAAAATCAGAATATGCTTGTAACTATGGTAACAAAGGCTGTGAACATAACCTGCTCCTGCTATAAATGGTTGCGCTATAAAGACCTACAGTATGCTGTCCTTGATGACCAGCGCAACAAGTCACGGGCTAGAACAGAGTTTTTTGAGCATTTTAGGATCTAAGGATCAGCATCAAAATACACTCTGAAGATTTGCTCAGGGGTGGTTGAGATGGCAGGCCGATGTGCCAGCAACTTCATTGTGGAATCATTGGCTAGCAATGGCCACATTCCCGTGCCTGCTCTGATTGAATGTGACATACTTCCAGATGACAGGTTGGAAATACCCTCACTAGAAGCAGTCCAACACCATTCTCATCTTAGACATCTTGTGGCGAAAATACCAGCTTTGGACCCAGATGCATCTGCTGTATCCTACTTCTTCTGGTGCGAGACTTAATCCAAGTGCACAAAGTAAGAGAGCAGTGTAATGGACCCCACAATGCACCATTTGCCCAACGGCTCGATCTTGAATGAGTGATAATTGGTAATGTATGTTTGGGAACAGCACATAAACCTGCTAATGTCACTATCTTCAGGACCAGTGCGTTAATGAGTGGACGCCATTCCATCCTCAGTCCATGCACTAGCACCTTGGTAGTGAGAGAGAAAATTGATAACCTTGTTACCACCTCACACCTCTCAAAGTGTCTCCCATGCCACCAGTTCCAGCTATGAAACGGACAGCCTGGGCAGGAATGTCTTTCAAAGAACACCACATGGTGACAAGCTTAGCGTGTCCATCGAAGATCAGTTGTTTCTTGACCTCATGAACAAAGAGGTCTCCATGGATGAAGCAAATTGCTGGGTAGCACCTCTCTGCCTTTCAGACCAAACAGGCTGCATCTGTCAAACCCTGACACAGATGCAGATGTATGTCCTCAAGTCACAGCCTTTATAACCAAAGCCTCTGCAAGTAAGCTGGGATCAGACAGATTCAATCTGGAAGACACTCATCCGGACCATGGTAAAGCTCATACACAAGGTCAGATCCTGCAAAAAAGGCTCAAACAGTGAGATGTGTACACTGACACAAGCAAAGTTAGTGATCATAAGAAGTGCTCAACATGATGCATTTGCTGAAGAAATGGAAAGCCTTTCCAGAGGTGATGTCATCTCAATGTCAAGTCCTCTGAGGAAACTAAACCCCATTAATGATGCAGGTGGTCTGCTAAGAGTTGGAGGTCGCATTCTTCTGGCTGACATACCCTGGTAAGAAAAACACCCAATCATTGTCCCCAAAAAGCACCACATACCCACATTACTAGTGAGATATTACCACGAGCAGGTTGCACATCATGGTAGACATCTTACTGAGGGTGCTTTTCACTCTGCTGGTCTGTGACTGATTGGAGGCAAGAGGTTGGTGTCAAGCATCATATATAAATGTGTGACCTGCAACAAATTGAGAGGAAGAGTGGAGGAACAACAAATGTCCAACTTGCCTCCAGGACGACTCAACCCAGGTCCTCCTTTCACAAACGTAGGGGTTGATGTGTTTGGTCCATGGGCAGTTAGCTCAAGATGAACCCGAGGTGGCATGGTTGAGAGCAAGCGTTGGGCAGCCATCTTCACATGCATGGGGACAAGAGCCGTGCACACTGAAATACTCGAGTCTCTGTCATCATCAAGCTTTGTAAATGCATTGAGAAGATACACAGCTGTCCGTCTCTTCCGTTCTGATCATGGAACAAACCTCATTGGGGCATGCAAGGAACTTAAGTTCAAATCTGAAAACCCAGAATTGAGGTCTTACCTCCAAGACCATGGAAGCACCTGGACATTCAACTCACTCATTCAACTCACTCATTCAACTCACCCATTCCCACACTTCAAAGTGTGGGAATGGGTGATAGGTGTTGCTCGCAGGATACTGGATGGACTGCTGTTAAAGACAAACACTTACTATCTGATCCATGAGGTTCTGGTCACACTTATGTCCAAAGTCATGGCCATTATGAACGCTAGACCCCTCGTTCTTGTTTCGTCTGACCCAGACATGCCCATTGTCTTAACACCTACTATGCTGCTAACAGAAGCTTGAACCAGTGTCGCCACCTCAAGGAGGGTACAACCTTAAAGGTCTGATGACATGATTTTGACATTTTTTAGCATGTTGTGTAAACCCAAAAGTCATTGTCTATGATCAATATAATATTTACAACCATGCCTGCGTAAACTAGTTATCATCAAAAAACCACAACCGCTGACTGGACTGTAGTGCCGCCCACCGAATGAAGGACAGCACCACCATGACGTAAGTGACAGGATGGATGCTGGTGTTGTTGACTGGAATGACAGCAGCTTTGTAGCTCACAGTTTCCGTGGTTTCTTGTTTTAATTTTATGGCTATGCCTTTGCATTGTGTCACAGGCTTAGATAAACAGCAGGCCATGAAAGACCACATCACACGCTTCAGCGCCAACTGTCATAAGCCTCCTCGTGCGCTCCTCATGCGCTTTTACGCAGGAGGAGCGCACGAGGAGGGGAAGGATTAATAGATTTGCATGCAGCTTTGACCTATTTTCTGTGAGCGCATGCTGACGCTCGCCGGTCTGGCCACGTCCCCTCTGTCATTATCACCAGCTGATTCAAACTCCTGCTGATCATGTTTCCCGGTCCTCGCCCAGGTGCTTCTCATCACACTATCACCAGCAGTGTGTGTACTTAGCGGCCGTTGGCTAGTCACGCATTGCTGGTCCATAGTATTGTCATCTGTGCTGTTAGTCTGCCAGTATTTTTAGCACTCTCACGACATGTTAGTCACTCCATGTTCACCGTGGTTCTCGTGTGTCCTTGAAGCGATGTCGGCTCTGGGGCACACCTGTGGCTAACATGTCTCCTCTCATTCGTTTGCTGGGTGATGCCGGCCCCCGAACGCCATCAGTAAGTGTGTTTGTGTTTTTTGTATATCTTCACCTTTTTGGGAATTGTCTGTCTTTCTGTATTAAATATGTTGTGGTGAACCCTGCATGTAAATCCTCGTTATATCATCCTCCCTCTCCGTGCCCTGCGTAAGAGCGCACGAGGATGGGAAGGAAGAATGGATTTACGCGCAGGATTCACAACAGCACATTTATTGACATAAAGACTGATCCCAAAAGGTGAAGACTTACAAAAATACACAGAAACACAAACAGTAGGCGTTCGGGGCCCCCCAGAGCCGACTTTAGTGTTGTAGTCAAGACCACACCAACCGAGACCAAGACATTGTCGAGACTAGAGAGTATCGAGACCAAGACAAGACCAAGACATTTGGAGGCCGACACCGAGACAAGACCAAGACATTTGGAGGTCGACACCGAAACAAGACCAAGACTGTATATATCAAAGAAAAATCATAACAAAACAGAACAAAATGACCATTATCTTTTTTTTTTTATTTAAGTTTGCTTTTACATAAATGCAACAGCAACAAAAAAAATTCTGCTATGTTGTTTTCAAACCAGCAAAATGAAACAAATCTCAAATCTAAGCAAATTTGTTTTTTCACTTGTACACATTATGCAATTGTACTCATTAAAACTGCATTGTCCTGACAAGCCACGATAAATATGTCATTTCAGAAAGAAAAATTAAGAAAAAGTAAGGAATAACGCCTAAATTAAATTAAATGAGTGAAAAAATAATCCTGACATTTCTTTTCAGCAAGGTATTTTTTAAAATAATTTTCTTGAACATGGGTCCCTTTGACATTTTGCATTTTGGTGCTTTGCCAGCCCACTTAGGTGCACAGCCATGAAGAACATTCACAGTAACAAAACTTTCACAACAACAAAGAAAGCCAGCTAATGTTCTTTTTAGAAGTATTAATTCTCCTAGGCAGCCACAACAAGTTTCCTTCATAAAATTACAGCATAAATTAACTAGGAGTAATTTAACTGAAAATTATGGCATGCCAAGCATGAACAAAATGTGTTTTAAAAAAACACCCTTAAAAGTCTGAGCTGAACACTAAGAATACACTCACAAAAGGGTGGTTGTAAAAAAACCTCAAAGGTCCCATTTCTGGGCCAGGGTTAGGGTGAGATGGATGGTCCTGCCTGGCTCTAGGGATGAGGAGGTTAAACAAAAGCTTGGTTGCATTTCAGAAAAATTAGAGACTGAAGCATTTTGTGACCTAAACGGGCTCGGTGGGGCCTCATGATGATGCCTCCTCTACTAAATACCCTCTCAACTGGTGCAGAGGATGCAGGGACTGACAACACCTTCAGTGCCAAATTGTGGAGTTGTGGGAATCTGTGATGGTTTTTGTGCCAGAAGACAAGTGCATTGTCAGTGTCAGTGTCCTGTATGGCATCAAAGTATTTGCTTATCTGTGCCCTGACACTTGAATCCTGGCCTGTGCTGCGCTTTGTGTGAGCCTTGTAGCGAGAAAGAAGGCGTGGGCATTTGATTGGAGGTGAATCCCCAGGTGACTCTCCATTTCTTGGTCCATAGTCCATTGCAGTACCTTCACAGTCCATCAAGTTCTCAACCTCAGAGATCAAAGTGTCTGAAAAACACAAGCACATGGAAAAAAAGACCAGATTAGATTAAAGGATATACAGTGTCTGCAGGTAACAAATAATAAACTGCTCTCACAATATTTTTCTCTTGATGTAAAATGTATGTGTGTATACCTGTCAGTGTTTTCTTCAGCTCATCTCTAAACTTCTTGAGTGGCGTTGCATTTAGCCCATTAGTAACATCCAGATCCACCCAGCTTAATCCAAACTGTGGATCAAGCATTGTAGCTAAAAAATACACATTATGGCTAAAAGGTTCCTGTCTCCCACTGTCTTTAGTCATATTTGTTTTGCCAAAGATTCCACCAAATCTTGTAATCAGAGACTGACGGAGGGCCTTTACTAATGGCCGACACTGTATTCGTGTCTCCATCTTCACAAGGTGTGTATGCAGGTCCAGAACAGTTTGAACGACCATGCTAATGGTAACTGATTTCTCTCCCTCTGTCAGGTCTGTTGCCTCTGAGAATGGCGCGAGAACTGAAGTCAGTTCTTTAAGCTGGTTCCACTCACGAGTGCTGAATACCACTTCTTCATAGTCCTTGCTGCACATTTCAGTCAGAGCTTTATGGTCCAGAGCTGTGAAGGCCTTCACTTGTTTGAAAATGCTGTTCCAGCGAGTGTTGTTTGCAGCTGGAATAGTCTTAGTAGAGTCAAATGCAGCCTCAAATTTGTCTTTGAACTGTGAGCTGCTGTGTAACAGAGTTGAGAAGCGTGATGTTTTGGCAATACTGCGAGACATGGCTTTAACTTCCTTCATGCCGTCATTCACAACTAACTGCAGGGAGTGAGCAAAACAAGAAAGACGCTCACCTGATGACCAGAGTGGCTCTGTGTCCTCCACAGAATTCATGTCCTCCCACAGGTTCTCATCATCTAGATTCTCCTCCTCACTCTCACTGCCATCAGACTGCTGTTGTGGCATCTGAACTTTAAAAGCACACTTCATATTGGCAGCATTGTTTGTGACAATATAACTTATCTTCTGACGGACACCATATTCGTCGGTGATCTCCTCAAAGGCAGAAGAAATTCGCTGTCCACTATGTTTGCCTGTGAAACGTCTACAGTCCAGCAAGTAGGATTCAAGGGCATAGGATTCCTTTGACTTGTTGCCCACATGAGCAGTTACTCCGAGGAAGGAACGCAGTCTACGATCAGACCAGATATCAGTAGTTAAGGACACTGTTGAGCTTTTCTCCAACTTCTCAAGAACAGTCTCCTTAACTTTCTTTACCAAAACTGGAATGTGTTTCTCACCAATTGTTCTCCTAGAGATTGGTGTGTACTTGTTATCTACAATCTCAAGAAAGTGTTTAAAATGTTCATTTTCCACAAAGGACAGTGGCAGGCAACACCCAATTATCAAATCTTTGACAATGGCATCGCTGATGGCTTGCTGTCTTGGGGAATGGAGACTGTAGATCTGCACTTTCTGGGCAAAGGATGCTATAGTTGGCTGTGTAGCATCTACCTGTTGTCCAGCCTTGTACTCCAGGAACCTGAAATTGAGGAGGATTTACAATTTACCAATACCAAGAGAGAATTCTCAGAAGATGCAAACGTTACATCTAACAAATATGTGCTTAGTGCAAACAAGTAACAAATTATAGAAGCCAGAGAAACACATCATGCATCACTACATAGTTCATATATATTCACTTTTTTAAAATGAATGAAGTCAAATTTCACTTTGAATTACTGCTTTTAAACAATCTTTAATTTTTAGCATTACCTTTTTCAGAGTCTTTATTGTCTTAAAATATGCTTTTTAACTTTTTTTCTTTTACAGTATATTTTTTCAAACAAATTTGATGAACGTACTCAGAAGATGAAAGTGGCACATGGACAAGCCAAGTCTGAGTGAATGAGATGTTGTGCTTCTTAAAGATGGGCAAGTCAAGAGGAATGAATGGCCCGTTGAAGTGGTGGTGAATACAATTCCCAGCAAAGACTCTAAAGTTTGCAAAGTAGATGTGAAGGTGGTGAAACAGGGTTCTCCTAAGGTGTACTCTAGACCTGTTTCAGAAGTTGTTGTATTGGTAAAAGGGGAATAGTGTTATAAAGTATTATAACAGGCGGGGAGTGTGAAACTCTGTTGTAATATTGAGTTAGGGAGACCTCTAGTGGACAAAACTCCTGCAGTATTGTTTTATTTTGTCCCTTCTGTGTTGCCGTTTACAGTTCAGAAATAATGGAGGGAAGTGAGCAGTCACATTTTACTTAGTCTGTTGTAGCCAGAAAACATTTGCCTGTGAGTATTTTTATGTTGAGTTGTTTTGAGACTATATAGAAGTATATTTTAGATGTACAACCTGTCTTTAAAGATGAAAAATTGGCTCTTAATCTTCTGTTAATTTGTACATGCTAATCGTATCTCTATGGCGTTTTCTATAGAAACTAGCCTTGAGCTAAAGTATTGGTTTCCATTGAGTTTAAACGCGTAATGCAGCGTAATTTTTCTTGAATAGTGAATGAAACAGGATAACAACTTATGTGTATTTTCTGTGTCTGTTTAGTTTTACAGTGAATCCTAAGTAAAGTTTTGAAAAGACCATCAGCTTCAGACTTTCTTGGGAGACTGTTATCTATCTGTCGAGCTGAGGTAGCAGGCTGCTAGACCACACCACACAGGTCAGCAGGGGCAGAATATTATTATTATTATTATTATTGTTATTGTTATTATTATTAACAGACAGAGAAACGACAGCAAAAAACAATATGGCTACATAATAATAATAATAATAACAACAAGACTGTCATAATTGTATTGACCATACTTTGGGCCGGGCAGTTCCATCATGGTTTATTGAATCTTTCAGGTTGGTTTTCGTTTTTTTTTTCCTTTCTTCTCGATACCTTTTTTTTTGCAGTTATCAACTACAAATTCACATAGTATCCATAATATCTACCGCAACAAACTTGTAAGAAATATGACCATGACAAAGACACAAACGCTCACCTGGCACGGCGACAGATGCGGACATGTTCCTCAAAGCGTTTGTTTTCACATTTTGATCATGATATCCTTTTAGTATCAGATCAAAGAGTGCCGGGATGTTTGATGCAGCAAAGTTTTTTTGTACTGGCATCCTATGTCCCACCCTTTCTTAATTCTGATTGGCTGCTTAGAAAGGTCTGACATTGACGAGTGCAGCTGTACAGTAGTCTGACAAGTTGAACTTTTGTCAGCCCTGAGCACCGTGACAAAAAGTGGCCACCGTTCAAAGCGTTTCAGCGCCAAGGGCACTCAGCACTGTGAGCATTGGACTACATAGAGAATGACTAGAAAATAGTTGGCTTGTGCAGAAAAACGAGTTTGGTGGACATGCCCCCAATACTTTTTCTGCAGTGTTTGGCTTCCGGGTTGCCGAGGCATGTGGCTCTATGGCATGGCCATAGATCATGATCCAAATCACCGCAAAAATCTAATCATCTGTTCCTCGTGCCATTGCACACCTTTCCTGAAAATGTCATCAAAATCCATTCATAACTTTTTGAGTTACGTTGGTAACAGACAAACCAACCAACCAACATTACCTCCTCCCTTGGCAGAGGTAATAAAACACAACATCACTTAATTTGTTTTTAATGTGCCTTCCTTATTTCCTGAACAACATCATTTTCTCTTTATCTTTACATGCAGATTTTCCGTATACTAATCTATTTTCTGATTATTTTTTTTTGTTTGTTTTTTTGAGCTAGATTTTGTACAGATCCTTTGCTGGCAACTACAATGAAATTCTCACACTGAATGATCTCAAAGGTGAAATATTAATTTCTGTTTAGCAGTATGTCTCACATTAAGATCAACAAAATCAGTTTCTTACATTGTCACATTGCTGCATAGATTTTGGAGGAGCATCCGCTAAACTGCATTGTTCAGTCTCTTATGGAACAGAAATAAGTTTTGCTGCAGATCATCTGTCTTCAAACACCGTAGTCACATATTGATGCTTGGCACATATTGTCCATATAGCTGAGTGGACCCTCCATGTCCACTTCTGTCACAGTTGATGCAGCCTTCTCCTCTTCAGCTCTTTAACCTCTTGCACTCCGGTGTACCGCGGACGGGCACGTCTCTGCGTCCTAGAGCGCACGAGGGCGCTGCATCCATGAGCACACTGAAAAAAAAAGCTGCGTTTCCGTTCTTCCACTACAGACACAGCCGCGAACAGATTAGATATGATTGACCTCTCATTCGACTAATAAGAGCCTTGAATTGGGTTTCTGAAACCTTGAAGAACCAATGACTGAAAACCTAGCAAGAAGGACCCGCCTACCAACGCTGCGAATGCAGCGAGCCAATCGAAGCACAGAAGTTCGAAAGCTGTTTTGTGTAAGGCTGGGTGAAGAGAGACTGCTGCAGCAGATGAAAAAAGGACCCGCAGGAAGAACCGCCACAGACCCAGCAGCACGGAGACCACCCACAAGTGCGACCTGTGTGACAGGGACTGCCATTCGCGCATCGGCCTGTTCAGCCACAGGCGGTGCTTTTTTTTTTTATTTATTCCAGCAGAATAGACGTCTAGGATTCTTTTCCATGGTCATCATAGACCGACGGAGGCCGCCGACGAAGGCTGGGTGACACACACGCGTTCGCCAGTCTTTTTTAATTACTACTGTTATTTGTTTTGAAAAATCGTTTGCCAAAACCGCAATCATGGAAGCGCAAAACCGCAATAATGGAATTATGTTTTGACCGGGTCGCGAGACCAGAACCACGAGTCCGTAACAAGCGGACCAGCGTCGCGTTCGTCTGACAATGAGGAAGAGAAGTTCGCCAGCTACGCTGCTGCTGTGAACAGGTAAGTGTTATAAGCTAAATTATTCTTTATCCCTGAAAATTGTAATCAAAAATGACTGTTGACCAATCGGTAAATTACAACTGTGCGGCGCACAAAGTCCGAAGTCCGTGCGCCGCGGTACACGGTTTGTGAGCCGCGTCCGGACCGTGAACGCCGCGGGGGCAGTGACTGTGCGCCGCGTTCGCCACATCGCCACATGACTATTCCGTCATGTAGCGATGGCCGATGTCCGTCCTCTGTAGCGGGGGGTGTGGGGGGGGTGGGAGTTGTTGTCTTCTACATTACAAATATTTTAGAATAATTTTTAGTGCACTGTAGGTTATTTTTTTCTTGTAAAAAAAAAAAAGCCACACATTTTTTACGTGGCATGCTTCTTTGTGTGTGGGGGCTTGTTTGTTCATTTATTCATGAATGAATGAATAAACAACCCCCCACACACACACACACAGCCCTGAGTGTCACCTTTCATTAGAGCTCAAGATGAAGCTTCTATATTGAATCATTCAAAAGTTACAGACGTTTTTCCAAACTGTGTCGTTTGGCACAATTTGGCACAGTTCAAAAACGCCTGGGAACTACCTGAGAACAAAGCTGTGTAATATATTCATTTTTTGTGGTATTGTTACAAAATTTTGACCTCAGCTGGATAACACTTGGTTCTACATTTCTGTTGCATTTTCCAGCCCGGATCTGAAGCTGTGTGTTATTTGCAAGCATTTGTATCCAAAAAAACACCCAGGCGAAATATATTTTCTTCAAGTTCACTATGTTTAGATAACTGTTACTCAGTGGCAGGAGGACTTAGAGAGATTATGACTGTTTTGCCAAAAAATTCAAAGTGTTTTCTTTTAAATGAGACCAACCCCATGAAGATGCTGCAAATGGTTGAAGAACAGCTTTTGATTTACTTTGGGTACGTTATTTTTAGGCATTTTTAGGGAAATTGACCGGAGTGCAAGGGGTTAATTGCATTATCAAACTTATGCCCTTTGGCCTATTGAAGGATAATTTGTCAGAATGGCAAATATACTGTATATATATACTGTATATATGAGAGAGAGAGACCATCTTAGACTATGAAGGCGATATAATTGTTAAAATAAAAAGTTAAAATAAAAAGCCCAAATTCATTCAATAAAAAAGATGGGCTTGTGAGGGAAATTGGTTGAAGAGAAAAAAAAACTTTAAAAGGTTTGTATAAATTAACATTACAGCAAGGCTTGCATAATGTTGCGTTATTGCAATATGGGAAAAAATTTAAATCCATGCATACTGTATAATCTGATTAACTAGTAGGGATGTTGGAAAAAATCGATTCATATAAGAATCTAGATTCTCATTTTACACGATCCCGAACTGATTCACAAAAATTAATAATTGATTTTATTATTAGGGCCCGAGCCACTGACAATGTCAGTAGGCGAAAGCCCTATTGTGTCAGCTGCGTTTCTTCCTTTCTTTTTTTTTTTACCCCAAACGATTGCATTTTTGACCCTGTAAACGTTAACCAAAATGCAATTTTTTTTTCACACACCTCTCAGACCCGGAGAAAAATTTTATAAACTGGAAAAAATATGTGCCCCCCCCAAAAAAAATTTTTATGGGTGGGGTCAAACAGAAGGTAAGTGGAGACCGGTGACACTAAAGTTTGCCATACAGACATGACATTTGGGTGAGGTGTGCAACACCTCAAGACATGCAAAAAACATAATTGTGACCCTTACCTACGGCCAACAGGAAGTCTGCCATCTTGCCTCAAAGCCACTCCCACTCCCATTTTGCCAAAAACCACCCTTCGCATTTGAACAAACTCCTCCTAGGGGCCTGCTCCGATTGAGCTCATTTTCGCATGGGGACATCTATAGGCGTGGGCCATTAAAGATAGCACTAATGGCAAGACACAGCTTAAAGGTGTGGCCATGGCGAAATTTGACTCCGCTCCTTACAACATCAAACAGCTGTAACTCAAGCAAAACTTGTCTGATGTCCACCAAATTTTCCATGATGGACAATAGTCCCACCCCGAACGCGTCTATATAAAAATACCTGGCAAAAGATGTAGCGCCACTGAGTGGTTAAAGGAAGAATTGCTGAACTGTTTTAATTATTACTCACGCGCCACTTGCCAGAATGACATGCAATTTTCTGAGGTTTATCAGACCCCCTGGATGATCATAACTGTACATCACCTTTAGCATGGCATCACTGCTGTTACCATGGACACGCTCTCCTTGCCATTCAATCCGTGATCTTGTTGGGAGGGTTGGGAACAACCTGGAGTCATGAAATCTGGCACATAGGTCGAGGTGACTGTCATATGCAGTCCTATATGGCTGGGCAACACATAACTGACAGGGAAGTGTTGCCACGGCGACATGGCGAAGGTTGACTCCTCCCCATAGAATATTGGAAAGTTGTAACTTGGACAAACTTTGTCCAATTTTCACCAAATTTTCTACAATGGATATTAGTCCCCCTGACAGCCACAGTTGAGGTTTTT
Source organism: Pholidichthys leucotaenia (assembly GCA_020510985.1). Taxonomy (NCBI): domain Eukaryota; kingdom Metazoa; phylum Chordata; class Actinopteri; order Cichliformes; family Pholidichthyidae; genus Pholidichthys; species Pholidichthys leucotaenia. The sequence goes on along the minus strand of CM035836.1, from coordinate 405,135,329 downwards.
TTTTTTCTAACATTTTTTGACAGTGAGGGAAGCAGTGTTCTTTTCAATGAATAAAAAACAAATCTTATTGACTAAAAGTAGACAAAAATGATGGATAATGAATAGCCTAAAATAAAACTATAAAAATCATCCCAATAAATCTGGACTCAAATTAGGTGTCAAAAGTAAAATGGTAATTTTAGTTTAATTTCTAGCTTTAATGGATAAAAAAATATATAGTTTTGTGGTGGCACTGGGGGGCCGGGGGGGGGGGCTGACCCGCTGTGGGGGTGCTGGGGGGGGGAGGCTCGCACCGGTGGGCAAGGGCCGGTCTTCAGCCCAGGGGGTGGGGGCACTGGCCTCCTGGCGCCTGGGGCACGTGTACTGGCGTTGGCCCCACTGGGGGCGGGGGGGGGGGGGGGGGGGCTGGCCTCCTCCCTCAATCGTCCCTCCGGGGGCGGGTGCCTGGCTTTCCTGGTTGGCTTGCTGACCTCGGACATTTGTGCCCTGTGGGGTTTGGCGGCACTGCCTTGCCTGCTCGGGGTTCCCAGGAAGGGGGGGTGGGGGTTGCTGCGATCAGCCCCCCTCTTTGTATGTTTCCTGACAAACCACTCACGTGCACACACTTATTTTGCACATGTCCTCATATATAGGCACACGGACGCACGCGCACAAATGTCTCTCCTTTAACAGGTGCGGATACCAGACTGGTGTTGAGACATCTTTGGTGGAAGAAACAGTTTGTCTTCTGTTTGTTTTAGTTGTTGGTTTGTTTGTCTTTTTGTCTGTTCCCCTCCCTTTTCATTCCCCCTCCATGCACTTCCTTTTCCTATTCCCCATCCTGTTGGGTTCTCCATGGGTAAAGCAATTTAAATAAAGTATTAAAAGTTATTACAGGAGGAGTTTACAACAATATACAGTACATAGTTACGCTCCTTTTGGCAAAGTAAATCTGTTTTGGCACAATAAGGGTAACAGATCTCTGTTCTGCTTACCTAGCTGCCTGACGGGACAAGGGAAAAAAAAAAATATATATATAGTTTTAGTTGATGAAATTAACACTGGATGGAAGTTTATTTTTGTTTGTTTGTTTGTTTTAAATTATTGCATTTACTTTACTTTTTACTGGAGAAGCTTCAACAGGCAAAGGACCATGACTAGAGCTGACCCAGAGTTGAAAGAAGTGGAAAAAGTTCTAAGTCCTCCTGCTCAATAACGTACTCTGCACCGCTTTAACAAACTCCCAGCAAATTCTGAAAGGCAAAAAAAGATCACGGAAACTTGTAACAGCACTTTATTTTGTTTCATCCATCCATCTATCCATCCATTTTCTACCGCTTTTCCCGAGGTCTGGGTCACGGAGGCAGCTGCTTAAGCAGAAAAGCCCAGACTTCCTTCTCCCCGACCACCTGCTCCAGCTCTTCAGAGAGGATACCAAGACGTTCCCAGGCCAGCTGGGAGACATAGTCTCTCCAGCATGTCCTGGGTCTGCCCCAGGGTCTCCTCCCAGTAGGACATGCACAAAACACCTCAAGTGGGAGGCGTCCAGGAGGCATCCTTATCAGATGTCCAAACCACCTCAACTGACTCCTTTTGATATGGAGGAGCAGCTGTTCTACTCTGAGTCTCTCCTGTATAACTGAGTTCCTCACCCTATCTCTAAGGGTGAGTCCAGCAATCCTACAGAGAAAGCTCATTTCAGCTGCTTGTATCCACAATCTCATTTTTTCAGTCATTACGCAAAGCTCATGGCCATAGGTGAGGGTAGGAACGTAGATTGACCGGTAAATCGACAACTTTGCTTTAGAGCTCAGCTCCCTCTTCACCATAACAGACTGGTACAACGTCTGCATCACTGCAGAGGCTGCCCCGATCTATCTGTCAATCTCGTGCTCCATTCTCTCCTCATTTGTGAATGAGACCTCGAGATACTTAACTCCTCCACTTCGGGCAGGAGCTTGTCCCCAAACCAGAGAGGACAGTCCACCTTTTTCCGGCTGAGGACCATGGACTTGGACTTGGAGGTGCTGAGTCTCGTCCCAGCCACTTCACACTCAATCGCTAACCGTCCCAACAAGGCCTGTAGGTCATTGGTCGATGAAGCCAACAGGACAACTTCAACTGCAAACAGCAGAGATGAGATCCTGTGGTTACCGAGCATGACACTCTCTGATCCTTGATTGCGCCTTGATATCCTGTCCATGAAAATTATGAACAGGATTGTGACAAAGGGCAGCCCTGGCGGAGTCCGGCTCTCACCACCTGCAGGAGGGGCCATGGGGGTCCAATGCTATGCTGTGCAAACTATGAACCAAACCACCGTTACCTTCAATTTTTCTCACCAACGGCAGGTCCCTCGCCAACAAAATGGATGAGCTGCGACTGAAGATTGCCTACAATCGCTACATCCGGGACTCTTGTATTCTGATTGCAGCCAAATCAAGGCTGAACCCGCGCATTCTTGTTGGCGCTGTGGAATTACCTGGCGGAATCACTCACTGTTTCGACTACAAAGCTGATTCTGGTAAGGGAAGGGGTGGAGGGCTCTGGGTTTATGTGCTCCAGACTTGGGGGGCAGATTTACTAAGGCAGTGCAAATTAGCAAGTGTGCAAATTAGACAGAGCGCTTAAGGGAGTGGCCAATTTTTGCCAGTGATCTACTAAAAACATGCAAACTTATGAACACAGATGCAGTCACTTCATTTCAGAAGAGGTATGTAGCAGTGAAGGCATTTATCATGGTTTTAACCCACTGGTAACGGGAGCAATAATAGAAGAGTCTCTTAGCTAACAGGTGTGGTTAAGAAATTGAGTTGATTCATTTTGCCTTCTTTTTAATTATTAGGTTTTTTATTTTTCTTATTTCAGACAAGAATAAAAAGCAGGTGTTTTTACCTTTACCTTAGTTAATATGAACTAATTTATGTTCATTATTATGTACCTGGCAAGTTAAGATGACCGAAATTCACAGTCAATGACTTCAATTCATCAGCAGCCTTCAGACAAACAAACGTGCCAACATTTGGATTTTGACATAAGTTCGGACCCAGGGAACACGTACACAGGCTCAAGCAAGATTCAGAATCAGAATCAGAAAAAGATTTATTGCCAAGCACATTTACAAGTAAATAACAGGTAAATATACGAGGGATTTGACTTGACACTGAGAACGTCATGAATGACATTATCAGTGACGCGGCAGCCATGGAGGCGCCTGTCAACAGGAGGGGAACAGGAGCAATGGGGGAGGGTAAACACAATAGGAGAGAGAAAAAAGCATTGTTTATCAGAATATAGTTCATATATGACCGATATTATGATTACAAGAAAAAAACTCTCAATGCACAATTAGCAGACCATAGAATCCACACAATGACACAAAGAGAGCAGTGGATGAATATCTTCAAGTCAGTATAGTGTATCAGTGTGTGTGTGTGAGTGAGTTGAGTGCAATCAGTGACAATCAGTTGGAGGACAAACAAAAGTCTCTTCCCGCAGCAGATGTTATGATTACAGTCTGAAGCAGAGGGCACATGTCCTTCAGCATGGCAGATGGAATGGTTTGCCAGACAGCTGTCCTTGAGAGTCAAATGTTGCCCGCCAGTGTTATGAAAACAAATATACTGTAGACTATCTGGAGGACTGAGTGCTGAGGGCGCCGAAAGAAACAGGTCGAATAGCACTGACTTCAGAGAAAAAACTTTCTATTCTCTTACAGATTCAGTGCTTCAATGATTTTATTAAACAACAATTGGTGAATGAGTGTGTGAGTGTGGGGTGTGAATGTATTGTTGGAGGACAGGATGCGCCGAGGGCGAAGCAGTGCGCCGTACAGCCAGGCAACCCTAAGGGTAGAGCAAACACAAGGGTTAAAGGCTGGAGTACACTCAGTGGGATTTACACTTTGACTGGTGCTTACTTGCAGGTGGTTTGGTGGCTGGCGTTGGCTTAGTAGAAGGTCTCCTGCCGGCGCGGGGCGAGTGGAGATGGCGATGAGGAGGGAGAAATCCACCGCCAGGGAATCCACCTGTACACAGGGGAGAGAGGCTGGAGAGAAGGTAAGAATGATGATGATGGCTTACTTGATCGGCGACGAAGGACTCTGAGATGCGTAGGCAGAAAGGAGTAGACGAGTGCTGGAATGCACGAGCATTGGTGAGCAGACAGCTCCAGACCGAGGCTCCAGGCGGAGCGGGCTAAATAGCCCAAGCTTGGTGAGGCGCAGGTGTGCGCACAGCTGGAGTGGAAGACAGGCGAGAGCAAGTTGTGACAGTACTCCCCCCCCCCCTCCCGAGCAGCGCCTCCCGGCGCTGGCTTATCTGGGTGCGCCCGGTGGAACTCCGTGATGAGGCGCTCGTCCAGCACAAACGACGAGCGCATCCAGGATCTCCACTCAGGGCCATACCCCTCCCAGTCCACCAGGTATTGCAGTCCGTGACCCCGGCGGCGGGAGTCCAGGATGGAGTCGACCCTCCACGCCGGGTTGCCGTCGATCATCACGGGAGGAGGTGGAGCCCTAGGAGGAGGACGAAGAGGGTTAGACACCAGAGGCTTAATTTGGGAGACGTGGAACGTCGGACAGACGCGGAGGGAGGGGGGGAGAGCCAGATGCACAGCCACCGGATTGATTATCTTAGTGATGGGGTACGGTCCAATGAAGCGCTGGGCCAGCTTCCTCTTCTCGGCCTTCAGGTTGATGTTCCATGTGGATAGCCAAACCTGCTGACCCACCTGATAACAGGAAGCGGCCCTCCTGTGACGATTAGCTGTTCTGGTGTTGCGCGCTGCCGTGTGTAAAAGCGCCTGGCGTGTAGCGGTCCAAAAGTGCCGACAGCGCCTGAGATGAGCCCGGACGGACGGTACTGCCACCTCCCCCTCCTCTTCAGGGAACAGCGGAGGGTCATAGCCCAGAGACACCCGGAAGGGAGACATCCCGATGGCCGAAGACAAGGTGGAATTATGCGTGTACTCTATCCAGGGCAGATGGGTGCTCCAGGAGGAGGGGTTGGAGGAGGTGACGCAGCGCAGCTTCCAGCTTCTGATTTGTCCGCTCGCACTGCCCGTTAGACCTGGGGGTGGTGACCGGACGACAAGCTCACCGTAGCCCCCAAGGCGTCACAGAAACACTTCCAGACGCTGGACATGAACTGAGGTCCCCGGTCAGAGACGACATCCGCCGGAATCCCATGCAGCCTCACAACGTGTTGGACCAACAAATCCGTCGTCTCCCTCGCCGTAGGAAGGCCGTGGAGCGGCACGAAGTGGGCGGCCTTCGAGAACCGGTCCACGATGGTCAGGATGGTGTCGAAAGAGTTGGACGTCGAGAGACCGGTGACGAAATCTAAGGCTACATGGGACCAGGGTCTTCCAGGGACTGGTAGGGGTGGAGGAGCCCCGCAGGGGGAGAGGTTGACGTCTTACCAGTCGCACATTGGGGGCAGGCGCGGACGTAATTGGCAATGTCGTCCCAGAGGCCCGGCCACCCAAAGGACCTCTGGAGAAGCTCAACCAGCCGGGAGACCCTAGGGTGACAGGCGAGCTTAGAGGTGTGAGCCCAATGGATGATGTCACCCCGGACTGCCGATGGCACAAACAGCCTCCCAGCTGGACCGCCGCCAGGATTGGGTTTGGTTTCCTGTGCCCTCCGGACCTTGTCCCTGATGGACCATGAGACAGCGCCCATGAGGCCGGCAGGATGGTGTGATCCTGGTCTTCGGGGGCTTCTGGGGTGAACTGCCTGGACAGAGCGTCCGGCTTCCCGTTCTTGGAGCCGGGGCGGTAGGTGATGGTAAACCTGAAGCTGCAAAAGAACAAGGACCAACGCGCCTGGCGGGCATTCGGGCGCTTAGCTGTCCTCAGGTACTCCAGGTTCTTATGGTCTGTCCAGACCACAAAAGGCTGAGCTGCCCCCTCGAGCCAGTGACGCCACTCCTGCAGCGCGAGCTTAACCACCAGGAGTTCTCTGTCGCTGACGTCATAATTCCTCTCCGCTGCGGACAGGTGCCAGGAGAAGAAGGCACAGGGACGAATCACCCCGTCCACTGGAGAGCGCTGAGACAACACCGCCCCCACCCCTGTATCGGAAGCGTCCACCTCCACGAGGCATTGCAGCGCGGGGTCCACCTGAGACAGGACCCGGGAGGAGGAAAATTCCATCTTCAGAGCAGCGAAGGCAGCTGCGGCTTCCTCAGTCCACCGGAACGGCACCTTGGGGGAGGTGAGGCGGGTCAGGGGAGAAGCGATAGCACTATACTTCGGGACGAAGCGGCGGTAGAAGTTGGCAAACCCCAGGAATTGCTGGACCTGTTTCCTGGATGAGGGGAGGGGCCACTCGACTACCGCCGTGACCTTGGCCGGGTCGGGGATGATCTGGTTGTGGGAAACGATAAAGCCCAAGAAGGAGTTCTTGTCCGCATAGAACTCACACTTCTCCGCCTTCATGTAGAGTCTGTTCTCCAGGAGACGTTGGAGGACCCGCCTCACGTGAACCTGATGCTCCTCCCGAGACCGGGAGAAGATCAGGATGTCGTCCAGGTAGACGAAGACGAATACCCCCAGGAAGCCGCGAAGGACGTCATTAATTAGTCGCTGGAAGACGGCCGGAGCGTTGGTGAGCCCAAACGGCATGACCAGGTACTCGAAATGGCCGCTGGGCGTCCGGAACCCTGTCTTCCACTCGTCGCCCTCCCGGATCTGAATGAGATGATATGCGCTGCGGAGGTCCAGCTTCGTAAACCAGGAAGCCCCCTGGAGCGAGTCGAATGCGGAGTCCATCAACAGCAGCGTATACTTGTCCTTGATCGTGATGTCATTCAGCGCCCGGAAGTCGATGCAAGGCCGAAGGGACCCATCCTTCTTGTCGCCGAAAAAAAACCTCTGCCCCGACCGGAGACGAGGAGGGGCAAATGATGCCGGCGCTGAGCGACTCCTTGATGTAGGTGTCCATGGCTTTGCGCTCCGGCGCCGACAAGCTGTACAGCCGACTGAAAGGTAAGGGTGCCCCCAGGTGGAGGTTGATGGCGCAGTCATAGGGGCGGTGGGAGGGGAGAGACAGCGCTTTGGACTTACTGAAAACGGTTCCCAGGTCGTGGAACTCCAGAGGCACCGTGGAGAGGTCCGGAGGGGGTGAGTCAGAGGAGGAAGGAGGAAGCGACGGGGCACAGGCAGCGGACTGGAGGCAGGCGCCCAAGCAGAAGGTGCTCCAGGAGAGAACACTTCCAGACCGCCAGTCAAAAGCCGGGTTGTGCAGGCGCAGCCAGGGGTAACACAGAATAACGGAGGCCGCAGAGGTGGGCAGCACGAACAGGCTGAGATCCTCTCGGTGATTTCCGGAGATGATGACAGGGACCGGGACAGTCCGGTGCGTAACTTTCTCCAGGGGGGGTAGCAGAGAGAGTGACGAGGCTAAGAGGAGCCGGCAGGGGTTGGCATGGGATGCCCAGGCGGGTTGCCAGGCTCCTAGAAATAAAGCTCTGCTCCGCCCCCGAGTCCACCAGTGCATGTGTGAGGTGTTCAGTGGAGTTATGGCAGAATCTGATCGGTAAAAGGCACTTTGATAGGGCGTTAGATTGGGATGCGTCCGCGAGGCCCCCTACAGTGACTCGCGGACTCCCCCTTTTGGCTTCACCGGGCAAGACTCCACGGAGTGCTGGTCGTCTCCGCAATACATGCAGAGACCCAGCTCCCTGCGGCGCTGTTTCTTCACTAGTGGAAGCTTGGCCCGGCCAATCAGCATTGCCTCCGACTCGTCGGCGGGCTCTGGCGCGGGCAACGCCAGGGGGCGAGGTTGAGAGGTACGGGGGAATGCACCGCCCGAGCGGCTAGACGACTTCCGCTCGGCAGCCCGTTCTCTCAACCTGTTATTGAGACTAATAGTGAGGGAGATTAATTCGGAGAGCCGCTCCAGCAGGTCCTGGCTGGCCAGCTCATCCTGGAGACTTGAATTCAGGCTACAGTTGAAAATGCTGCAGAGAGCAGCATCTCCCCACCCAACTTCCACTGCTACCACCCGGAAGTCGACAGTGTAGTCGGCGGCCGACCGGCTACCCTGGCAAAGGTTTAGCAGCCGGGTGGTTAGCACACTGTCACGGTCCGAATGATCAAAAACTTCGTTGAAGTCATGCACAAACTGAGCATAGGTCAGGTTCGCGTAGCTGGGTCTTGCCATTACGGCGTAGGCCCACGCTAACGCTCGCCCTTCCAGGAGGTTAGCAATATAGCCAATTCAGCTGTGATCGGTTGGGAAGTCCCCGGGGACACGCTGGAACACCGACTCACACTGGAGGAGAAACCTCCGAGCTTCACCGAGCTTACCGTTGAAGCGCGTGGGCGTGGGAATTGGGGTGAGCCCGGTTGGCGGCCCCGGGCTAGCCTGGCTAGCAGGAGGACCGGCGGGAGCCGACCCGCCGTGAGGAGCTGGAGGGAACGCCTGCTGGGGATCCAAATGGTCCATCCGGCAGGTAATTTGGGTAAGATGATTTAAAATCACCTGTTGCTGATGAGTGATCTGATCCACTCGAGCCTCAATGATGTTTAGCCGGTGTGTGAGCCCGCTGTCCGCTGGGCCGCTCTGCTGGAGCCGTATTGACATAAGTTGAGATTGAGATTGAGATTGAGATTCAACTTTATTGTCATTACACATGTATAAATACAAGGTAACGAAACGTGACTTGGCATTTGGGCACGCTCTGCAGAGCGCATCCAAGGCCGGGGCAGCCGCTAGGCGCCAGTCATAAAGTTGTTCTAAAGTTCAGACCCAGGGAACACGTACACAGGCTCGAGCAAGATTCAATGATTTTATTAAACAATAATTGGTGAATGAGTGCGTGAGTGCGGGGTGTGAATGTATTGTTGGAGGACAGGATGCGCCGAGGGCGAAACAGTGCGCCATACAGCTAGGCAACCCTAAGGGCAGAGCAACGTGCTCACCAGAGCTCGTGCAACGCATAAGCATTGGTGAGCAGACGGCTCCAGACCGAGGCTCCAGGCGGAGCGGGCTAAATAGCCCGAGCTTGATGAGGCGCAGGTGTGCCCACAGCTGGAGCGGGAGACAGGCGAGAGCAAGTTGTGACAGATTTCAAAATAAGGGAGGTTTTTCCTGCTGTCTGGATGGTGGGGAGATTTCTAAAACAACTATAAATACATATAAATATTATAATAGAAATAACTGCAGCTTTGGTCCATCCATCCATCCATCCATCTTCTTCGGCTTAATCCTTTTCGGGTCGTGGTGGGGCTGGAGCCTATCTCAGCATCTTT